>CM077673.1:164575477-165900477 GCA_039707655.1 Elymus sibiricus | reverse complement strand
CTGCTAGTGGAGTGTCCTCGCGGTGTCGGCCACGGGTGGCCCACACTGCTCGAGCCTTGTCGATCTTCTGGGTGACGGGCCCCTGCAGCCCCATCGCCTGGTGCCGGGTTCCCTGCTCGCGATGGCGCCCGTTGCGGCACGCCCCCACGTGACCCCGGCGCCCCCTTTGTCATGCCGACCAGACCAGGTGCCTCCACAGTGGAAGCCCCCGGGCCTGGCTTGACGTGGGGCGCCGGGTGTGCCCTCCTACGCCGGGGGGTGCTGGTGCCAGCGGCGGTGGCGAGACCCACGGCGCTGGCGCTTGTCGCTGCGGCGCCTTGAGCGCGGGCCGCGGTGTGAGGGCCGGGGTTCCCTCCTGGCGCCCCGCTGGATGCCTCGAGGCTGATCCCTTTGGGCAACAGCATGACACTGTCTTGGGCGCGCATCCCACAGGCGCGCCTGCGCCGAGCTTGCGCCCAAAGTTGAACGCCTCCTGTGCCGCCACGAGGTTGGTCGCGCCCGTCTGGGCGAGAATGGTTGCCGGCGCCATTCCCCGCACCCCCGCCATGACCTCCTCCATGCGCGGCGGCGCGAGCTGCTTGGCCCCTGCGCCGGTTGGTGCTTTTGTATCGACGGTGCGCGAGAGTGTGGTGATTCTCCATGTAGTCGGCCTGCGCGCCACGGTGCGCGTAGGGCATTCCGTCATTTCCCTCGGTCACGCCGCTGCTGGGGCCGGGCGGCGGCCCGAAATTGGCCACCGGAACCCTGAGGAGGAGAAGTACAGCATGAGGCGGGCCCTGCTCGGGCTCCTTGAGTTGGGGGCCGCACGTGTTGGCGCGCGGCAGCGGAGCTGGCTCGCCAGCTGAGCCTTCCGCTCCTTGCGCCGGGGGCCGTAGAGGAAGGTAAGGTGCCAGGGCCCTCCTTGCGACAGTAACCAGCTCGGCGATGTGGTCGGCCCAGGCGTCGTAGCTCCATTCCGTCGGGCGATGGCGAAGGAGCTCGCTGGCCATGAGCAACGCGTTCTGCACGTTCAGGTCCCCCACATGGACAAGGTCCGTAGAGGGCGCGGCGGGGCGGCCATTTGGGCGCCGCTGTGGGCGCGAGGGCCCTTGCTGTGCGTGAGTGGAGCGAGCGGCGGTGGTGACGGCGACGACGCTGGTGGCCTGATAACGGCCATCCAGCACGGAGCCCCCAGGGCGTGCACACCCTGAGCTGGTCATGGCATTGGTGAACCAGGAGCGGGAGGTGACCGACCACCGGTGAAGTAGGAGTCGACGGAACTGAAGGACGTCGGCGCACCCCTACCTGGCGCGCCACATGTCGGAATCGGGGCTCCACAAAACCCAACAAGGTCTGAACACTGGGGTGCGCTCGCCCTCCAATCCCGCTCAACTTCACAGCTTCTTAGCTATACCACGGTGATGCTTTTAGGAGGAAACGAACGGGGACACACATTCGTTACCCAGGTTCAGGCCACCTTGCGGTGTAAAACCCTACTCCTGCTTTAGGGTGGATTAGCCTCTCGGGGAGGCTAAGGATGAACTAGTACAAGTGTCGTGTGGCCTCGTGAGGGCACTTGATGGTGATGAGCTCTACCTGATTCAACCTGCCCTCTACGATGGGAGCTTGTCCCTATTTATAGGGGCCACGGTCCTCTTCCCCCGTCGAACAGGCGGGAAGGGATCCCACAATAGCCAAATTTGAAAGGGGACAAGTAGTACACCCTATCCTAACTAAAGGTGGTCTTCGCCTGCAAAGCTTCCGGGTGTGACGCATCGGTGGGCTCGGCGATGACGTCCGTCCTGCTGAGCTCTCGGTCTCAGTCCTCTTGCACCGGGAAGGAAACCTTTGGGGGGGTTCTTTGGGAACCCGCATACGTCCCCGTCGCCTTTGCACCAAAGAGGAAACTGTCCTCCCTCTGTGCCCGCTGGCGCCCGCCTGGCTTGGTCGTCCGAACCCGTGTCACCCCGGCCTCACGAGGCCGGGTACTTGCATAGGAATCGCCGCTCTTCAGGAGGCGGCCTGAAGTGGTGCCGCTCCTCCGGAGGTCTTGGCGCTGTCCTTCTCGTGAGGCAGGGGCTCTCGCAAGGGCCTTGACTTGGGGGGGGCTTGTTGCAGGGCCGTACCGGGCCTTCGTGGTGGGCCACACACTGGGCCGCAGGCAGACAGGTCTGGGTACCCCCGGTCCCAGAACGCCGACATCACCATTTATAAAGCTCGACTTGTCGCAAAGAAGTTTTCGACAAGTTCAAGGAGTTGACTACGATGAGACTTTCTCATGCGTAGTGATGCTAAAGTTTGTTGGAATTATGTTAGCAGTTGCTGCATTTTTCGATTATAAAATATGGATGATGGATGTCAAAACAAAGTTTCCTTAATGGTTTCCGTGAGGAAAGGTTGTATGTGATACAACCAGACGGTTTTCTTGGTCCTAAGGATGCTAAAAGGTATGCAAGCTCCAACGATCCTTCTATGGACTAGAGCAAGCATCTCGGAGTTGGAATATATGCTTTGATGAGGTGATCAAAGCTTTTGGGTTTATACAAAGTTTATAAGAAACTTGTATTTACATGAAAGTGAGTGGAAGTACTATAGAATTTCTGATAAGTATATGTGGATGACATATTGGTGATCGGGAATGATGTAGAAATAAAGCATAAAAGGTTGTTTGAAAGGTATTTTTCAAAGGAAGACCTGGATAAAAGGCTACTTAAATATTGGGCATCAAGATCTATAGAGATAGATCAAGACGCCTGATAAGACTTTCAATGAGTGCATACCTTGACAAGATTTTGAAGGAGTTCAAAATGGATTTGTCAAACAAAGAGTTCTTGCCTGATTTGTAAGGTGTGAAGTTGAGTGAGACTCAAAGCTCGACCATGGCAGAAGAGAGAAAAAGGACGAAGGTTGTCCCCTATGCCTTAGCCATAGGCACTATATAGTATGCCATGTTGTGTACCGCACCTGGTGTGTGCCTTGCCATGAGTCTGTCAAGGGTACATGAGTGATCCAGGAGTGGATCACTGGACAATGGTTAAAATTATCCTTAGTAACTTGAGGACTGAGGAAATATTTCTCGATTATGGAGGTGATAAAGAATTAGTCATAAAGAGTTACGTCGATGCAAGCTTTGACACCGATCCGGATGACTCTGAGTTGCAATCCGGATACGTATAGTGGAGCACCATTTGGAATAGCTCCAAGTGGAGCATGGTAGCAGCATCTATAGTATGACATAAGATTTGCAAGGTGCACACGGATCTGAATGTTACAGACCCGTTGACTAAAAACCTCTCTTACAAACAAAACATGATAAAACCCCAGAACTCATTGGGAGTTAATCACATAGTGATGTGAACTAGTTTACTGACTCTAGTGCAAGTGGGAGACTGTTGGAAATATGCCCTAGAGGCAATAATAAAATGGTTATTATCATATTTCCTTATTCATGATAATCGTTTATTATCCATGCTAGAATTATATTGATCGGAAACTCAGATACATGTATGGATACATAGACAACACTATGTCCCTAGTGCCTCTACTAGACTAGCTCGTTGATCAGAGATGGTCAAGGTTTCCTGACCATAGACAATGAGTTGTCATCTGATAACGGGATCACATCATTAGGAGAATGATGTGATGGACAAGACCCAACCGTAAGCATAGCAGTTGATCGTGTCAGTTTATTGCTACTGCTTTATCCATGTCAAGTATATGTTCCTACGACCATGAGATCATGCAACTCCTGGACACTGGAGGAATGCCTTTTGTGTATCAAACGTCACAACGTAACTGGGTGGCTATAAAGGTGCTCTATAGGTATCTCCGAGGGTCTCTGTTGGGTTGGCGTGGATCGAGATTGGGATTTGTCACTCCGTATGACGGAGAGGTATCTCTGGGCCCACTCGGTAACACAGCATCACAAGAAGCTTGCAAGCAATGTGACTAAGGAGTTAGTCACGGGATCTTGTGTTACGGAACGAGTAAAAAGACTTGCCGGTAACGAGATTGAACTAGGTATGGAGATACCGACGATCGAATCTCGGGCAAGTAACTTACCGATGGACAAAGGGAACTGCATACGGGATTGTCTGAATCCTTGACATCGTGGTTTGACCGATAAAGATCTTCGTAGAATATGTAGGAACCAATATGGGCATCCAGGTCCCACTATTGGTTATTGGTCGTAGAGTTGTCTCGGTCATGTCTACATAGTTCTCGAACCCGCAGGGTCTGCACACTTAACGTTCGGTGACGATTTGGTATTGTTGAGTTATGTATGTTGGTGACCAAAGGTTATTCGGAGTCCCGGATGTGCTCACGGACGTCACGAGGAGTTCCGGAATGGTCCGGAGGTAAAGATTTATATATGGGAAGTCATATTTTGGCTAACGGAAAAGTTTCGGGTTTTTCCGGTATTGTACCGGGAAGCTTCTAGAAGGTTCCGGGAACTTCCGGAGGAGTCCGGAAGTCCACCAAGGGTTCCACCACATCCCAAGGGTTTGCATGGGCTGAGGGGAGGTGCCCTGGCCTTATTGGGCCAGGCGCACAAGTCCCTCAAGGCCCATGTGGCTTGGGAGAGGTGGAAAGTCCACCTGTTTATGGAAAGGGAGGGAATTGGACTAGGAGTCCAACTCCCCCCCCTTGGCTGCGCCCTAGGGCTTGGAGGGGCTGATCTCCACGCCCCTCCACCTATATTTAGAGGGGAGGGGGCGCCCCAAGAGAAAACACGAAGCCCTTGGCGCCCCTCTCTCTCCCTAGATCGTTTTCTCCCCCGTTCGCGGTTTCGGTAGCGCTAGGCGTAGCCCTGCCGGTATAGCACCACCACCACAGCCACCACGCCGTCGTGTTACCGGAGAACTCATCTACTACTCTGACCTCGCTTGCTGGATCGAGGAGGCGGAGACGTCATCGAGTTGTACATGTGCTGAACGCGGAGGTGCCGTCCGTTCGACGCTAGATCAGGACGGATCGTGATTGGATCGCGGGACGGATTGCGATTTGGATCGCGAAGACGTTCGACTACATCAACCGCGTTTCTTAACGCTTCCCGCTTAGTGATCTACAAGGGTATGTAGATCCACTATCCCTCTTGTAGTTGTTGATCTCCATAGATAGATCTTGGGTGTTCGTAGGAAAATTTTGTTTCCCATGCAACGTTCCCAAACAAGGGTATGTACCAGTAGCTATGTGTTCAATCTCTCCATCTCGTGTTCTTGAGATGTCATGATCTTGATGTATCTCGTGTTCTCGTGTTCTTTGTGTTGGATTGAGTATTATGAATCTGAAATTGTTTGATGCATATTGTATAATTAACTCATGGATACTTGTGGTGACATTGGAGTATCTAGGTGACATTAGAGTTGGTTGATGCATATCATATGGTGTTATTTTAGTACGAACTCTAGATAGATTGATCGGAAAGGATAACTTTAAGGTGGTTTCGTACCCTAGAAACAATTTCTTCTTATGTTCTCCGCTAGATAAGAACTTTGGAGTGATTCTTCGTTGCACGTTGCGGGATGGTTATGTGATCCTATTATATTAGCATTGCTGAGAGATTGCACTAGCGAAAGTATGGACCCTAGGCCTTTTTTTCAAGCATTGCAATACCATTTGTGCTCACTTTTGTTACTTGCTACCTTGCCGTTTTTATATTTTCAGATTACACAAACCTATATCTACCATCCGTATTGCACTTGTATCACCATCTCTTCGCCGAACTAGTGCACCTATACAATTTGCCATTGTATTGGGTGTGTTGGGGACACAAGAGATTTCTTGTATTTGATTGCAGGGTTGTTTGAGAGAGACCATCTTTATCCTACACCTCCCGCGGATTGATAAACCTTAGGTCATCCACTTGAGGGAAAATTTCTACTGTCCTACAAAACTCTGCGCTTGGAGGCCCACCAAAGTCTACAAGAATAAAGTTGCGTAGTAGACATCAATGATATGGCGACATGAAGAATTCTCCTATCTGTAAGTCGAACAAGATCTGGGTGACATGATTAATGGAAGCCTTGCGTGTCTCATTTTTACTTAACCAAACCGTTTGCTAAATCAGGATCTATGAAATACGCATGCACCCTTAATGATCTCTGTGTCGTCAATCCCCTGAGAGGAATACAATACAGTTAGCTTTTTTTTTCATTTACATCCTTGTATGGATAAGTTGATCAGAGTTGGTGAAGTACTTACAACATCAAGCATTTGACAAGAGTGGCAGCAAGCTCATCGAAGTTGAAGAGGAGATGAAAGTCCTCGAATTCCAAATTGATGGTACCCTCACGTGGATTGAAATGCCTACTTTTGTAGTGCACTTGCAGAATAATAGTATCTTCTCCTTCTGACATTCTATCCATGCAATATTTATGTAATTTGCGATAAGTGGAACTGCACTCCTCATAGTATTCGCCAACAAGAAATGGCTGGCCATGCTTATACTTGCGTGCTTCACATGGGTCTTCATCAGTCATGCCATGGTTCTGCTTGAAGTGTCTTTGTAGTAGGATGCTACGGTTCTCATCCCTCCTCTGTTTCTGTCATGTGTAATAACAAATTGCCAATTTTATCAGGAAGCTAAATATAAATGCAACAGTCTTTGTAGTATAGGATGCACATCGGCCGTGTTTGAATGAGATCAAATAAATAGTGACAGGTATGTACATTCTGCTGTCAAACATGCCAATTTGTTAAGAACTGCTGCTCTTGCACCCTGTTATTTTCACTAAGTCTGAGAATCTGCTTTTTACTGCCATGTTGTGTTGATGCTAGCCATGTTTCTGTGCATAATTAGACCTTCTCATGTTGAATGAAATGAAGTGCATCATGTCTACTACCATGTTGTAAATTTTCATGCCATGATAAGTCCTGTAGCATATAGTTTTCTTGTTGTCTATATGCCTTCAGGTTAAACCAGTTTGTGAAAAAAAAATATTTTCACTAAGTCCCTAAATGCTATGTTTTATAGTCATGTTTTGAGATTCCTACCATGCGATCCGAACAAACTTAGAACATATTACTACGGATGTCAATTAAAATGGCACTCACAATCGTGGAACTGTGACAGTGTCTTAATCACATCCAGAATCAAAAAGCACGCGGGAAGTGTCTGAATCACACCTAATATAACAAATGATTTCTAACAACGAGAGTTAGGCTAACCTTCTTTTCATGTGCCAGAAACTTCCTCCCAAAGTACCCAGATTCAAAAGCTCGTAACTTCACGGATGGAAATTGATGTTGACCATGAATAGGCAGGTCTTCAGCTACCCCGCTCCATTCCTTGGAAGTGATTGTGCTAGGGAGCTACAAGAGAAAGAAATGGCTCAAATCAGCCTGTCGCATTAAAATCCCCAATTCCAAACCAAAACCATAAGCCTAGTTGAGCCAGAGAGAAGAGAGACGAATACCTGGTTGGTGAGAGATTTGTCGTCGGAGATACCGCTTGAGGGGTCATTCGAGGAGACCATGGCATGTCCGCGACAGTCGAAAGCTAGAGGGAGAGATGTGGCGACGGAGGGGGGTGGAGGGAGGTAACAGGGGAAATGTGGCCCTTGGAGGGGGGAGGCAGATATTTTGGAGGTCGGCAAATTTTTTCGCTCATTGCAGGGAAACTTGGCACGCAAAGATTCATCAGACATGGTGTTTCTGTTTTTATCGTGTGCGATGATATAGAACATACACAATTTTGTGCCTCCCCACGTATTCCCTCATTATAGTGCACATCCACGTCATTGCATAATTTAACATCAACTGCTAACTTGGGTGTACAAATTAGCGGACACATAGGTCACAGTTACTAAACCGAGCAAGTTCACTAAATTATCGACCTGCTTGAACTAGACATATCTCTAACAAAAGACCGGCTCTCTGAACAAAGGCTATTAGTACTACACATAATTTTAACAAAGACACCGACGAGCCGTATCCCTATGCCTCGCCGATGTTTGATGAGATGTCGATGACTTGTCCGGGCGACATTCCATCGGTGCTGGACTTCGCGTCCCCCAGGCTAAATTCGACCGCGGCGAAGTCCTCATCCTTGGTGTTTCCCTTGTCATTGGCGTCGCCCTCATAGTTGTAGTACTCATAGTAGTGGCGCCGCTAGAACTCGCGTTGGTACTCCACCGCCGATTCCCGGACGGACAGGCGCTTCTCGACCTCCTCCTGAGCCATGCACAACTCCTTCCAGCGCTCGACGCTCTCGGATGGCTCCCGCATCTCCAGCTCTCGCTCGGATATCTCGTAGGGAAGGGGCTCCATGGCCTCCGTCGCCACATCATCGTCATGCATCTCGGCATGCACAGCAGCCGCCTCTTCGGACGTGTGTAGCATGCTGGATTCCGGCGAAGCCTGGAGTATCTTGGTGTGGGCGTTCTCGATGATATAGGCCTGGATGGCCTCGACCCAGGCAAGGGCGGCCTCCGCGGCACGGCACACTGCTCGAGCGCTCTTGGCGTTTGCAGTCGCCGTCGCAGCAGCTGCAGCTGTCGTCTCCGCAGCTATAGACGCTCTTTTAGCCGCCGCAGAGGCCTTGTCGGCCGCCGCAGAGGCCCTTTCGGCGGATGCGGCCGTGCTTAACGCGGAAGAGGCTACGCTCTTGGCCAAGGTGATCGCGTTCTTGGCAGAAGCGGGAGCGCTCGGGGCCGAGGGGGCGGTCGTACACACCCTTATGAAGCGTTCCCACGGCGTCATTCTTTGCAGAACGGGTTTGTTGGGGAATGGGGATCGCGGGTGAACGTAATCCAAGCTAGATGAAGCCGGCGAAGCTTCCCTCGTAAGCCATAAATAGATCCGTGAATTTTCATCGCAAACGGTTCCTATATGGAACCGTGTGTATGAAGTTCACTTTTTGTATTGAATTGTAAAACTATTTTAGGGTACAGCGGTAACGGATATTGTTTTAATTGTAAGAAAAAGATCCCTACCATGACAATGCACGAACGACATCCTAATATTTGGAAATATTCGGGGTTCAATTGGCATTTTTATACATTAAGTTAGTATCTAGAAATTTAAAGGCCATAATTTGAAACTAAAACAAATGAAGATGCAAGATGAAGCAAAAAATGCTGGAAAAATCATATTTATGTACTACTTGCTTCCCTATATATGCCACGTGCAATAAATTTGAAGGAGTTCCAAACATCTTGAGTAACGGTTTGGACACACGCATTGGGAATCTAGGTTTTTAAATTCAAAAAATTAAAAAAATGCTCTGAAGTACACGAAAATCTGCATGATTTCCTGACATGGGGCCAAGATGTCGTGATTAAAGTAATGGCTTGTTCGAGGTAAACTTTGACACATGCCTCTCACAAACCGGAGCATCATTGGAAGGTCATGGTTCTGAGAGGGAACATAGAGCCTTGTGTGATGAGGAACCGCCAATCGCTGCCTCAATCGACCTAGTTTCTTTTCATCGTTACAATGTACGAATATGACCGATATCCTAAAATTTAAAAAAATTCGGCGTTCTATTGACATTTCTATAGAGTAAGTTAGTTTCCAGAAATTTAATGGCCATAGTTCAAAACTGAAACACATGAACAAGCAAGATGAAGCAAAAACCGCTGGAAAATCATATTTATGTACTACTTGCTTCCGTATATATGCCACATGCAATAAATTTGAAGGAGTTCCAAACATATTGAGTAACGATTTGGACACAAGCATTGGGAATCTAGGTTTTTAAATTCAAAATATGAAAAAAAATGCTCTGAAGTACATGAAAATATGCATGATTTCCCGACATGGGGCCGAATGTCGTGGTCAATGTAATGTCTTGTTCGAGATAATCTCTGATTGATGTGTCATCTTTGGACCATCCTGCAGTAGTGTAAGATTTGACACATGTCAAGCTGGCAATGGTTAACCATTACCCGCACCCCATGGGTAATTACTCTATTAGGGCACGCGGAAGTGCCAGCTTGAATGCCCATGGGGAAGCTGGTGGGTCAAACACCTTACCCAGCATGCAGGGCGGGGATGGGGATGATAGCATCCCGCCTTACCCATGAAGTACTTACATGTGGGCTCTGAAATTAGTAGACCCCACGTAACTTGCGCCCTGAGTCCCCCAAATTTCCACACATTCCACCCCTTCGGCCCAAAAATCCTTAAGAAATAATCCCAAACCTAACCACAACATATTGTTTAGGCCATTGAAATACTATATATTTCTACTGAAACACTATCAAAGGTTCTTAAATGCATGTGTGGGTTTCCCCACGGGGATAAAGAACCCAGTGGGGACGGGGATGGTAAACTTTTTATCCCCGCGCACGGGTACGGAGACTTGGACGGGGGATGGGAGGGCGATGATGGGGACATTGATGGGGCGCCAATACCAGCCTGAGTAATCCCCATTGCCAGCTTGACACACATGCCTCTCACAAACCGGAGCATCACATGAAGGCGCGTGGTTCCGAGAGGGAACGTGAGGCCTTGTGTGACGACGAACCACCAATCGCTGTCTCATTCGGCCTAGTTTTTTTCATTATTACAATGCACGAATAAAACCGACATCCTAAAATTTGAAAATTTTCAGCGTTCTATTGGCATTTTTATACATTAAGTTAGTTTCTAGAAATTTAATGGCCATAGTTCAAAACTGAAACACACAAACATGCAAGATGAAGCAAAAACTGGTTGAAAAATCATATTTACATACTATTTGCTTCTGTATATAAGCCCCATGCAATAAATTTGAAGGATTTCCAAACATCTCGAGTAACGGTTTGGACACGCGCATTGAGAATCTAGCTTATTAAATTCAAATAATAAAAAATGCTTTGAATTACATGAAAATCTAAATGATTTCCTGACATGGGGACAAGATGTCGTGGTAAAAGTACTAGACTTGCTTCCGTAACACAATTGGTACGCATGCATTACATTTGGATAGCAAATGTAAATATTTGGCAAGATAAACGGGTCCCACATGATTGGCACTCTGTTTCGCGTTTCGAGTTTTGAAAGCCAATTTTCGCGGGCTATTAATCACACGCGGTCATGCATTGGGAACCGTCGGTGATGTTAAGTCACACACGACTGTTGACTAGGAAATCGTGTGCAATTGAGCCATTGAATTCCGGTGACCGGCGCGTCACCCCCCCTTTTTTTCTGCTGGCGTCGATCAAGATTCCAGCCGCCTATAAATGCTGCCCGTCGAGATGTCATCCCGCCTGCATTCTCTCATCTCTCTCCCCACCCCTCGCACAAAACTCTGCCATGGCGCGGCCGGTCTATGCACAAGCAGAGGAGGAGGCGCCACCCCGCAAGGACAGGTGATGTCTACTACGCAACTTTATTCTTGTAGACTCGTGTTGGGCCTCCAATCGCAGAGTTTTGTAGGACAGTAGCAATTTTCCCTCAAGTGGATGACCTAAGGTTTATCAATCCGTGGGAGGTGTAGGATGAAGATGGTCTCTCTCAAACAACCCTGCAATCAAATACAAGAAATCTCTTATGTCCCCAACACACCCAATACAATGGCAAATTTTATAGGTGCACTAGTTCAGCGAAGAGATGGTGATAGAAGTGCAATATGGATGATAGATATGGGTTTTTGTAACCTAAAAATATAAAAACAGCAAGGTAGCAAGTGTAAACCAGTGAGAAAAATTGTGTATAAATGCTTGGAAATACGGCCTAGGGTTCATACTTTCGCTAGTGCAATCTCCCAACGGTGCTAACATAGTTGAATCTTATGATCATCCCTCAACGTGCAACAAAGAATCACTCCAAAGTTCCTATCTAGCGGAGAAGAATAAGATGAAATTGGTGTAGGTAGTAGAACCACCTCAAAGTTATTCTTTTCTATCAATCTATTGGGCTATTCCTATAAGTGTCACAAATAGCCCTAGAGTTCCTACTAGAATAACACCGATGATACATATCAATCAACCCTAATGTCACCTAGATACTCCAATGTCACCTCAAATATCCATGGGTAAATTATGCGACTTGGATCAAACAATTTCAGATCTATCATATTCAATCCAACACAAAGAACTTCAAGGAGCACCCCAAGATTTCTATCGGAGAACATGCTATGAAAACGTGCAATCAACCCCTATGCATAGATCCCCTAGGTCACCGGAATCCACAAGTTGATGCCTCAACATATATCAAGTCAATCAATAGAATACCCCAATGTCACTACGGGTATCCCACGCAAGACGTACATCAAGTGTTCTCAAGCCATAATATTCAATCAAACATAACGAGATCTCAAAGGTAAAGATTCAATTCATCACAACAAGGTAGCAAGGGAATAACATCATATGATCAAACTATATTAACAAAGCCCATGATACATCAAGATCGTGCCATCTCCAGAACACGAGAGAGACAGATTGAACACATAGCTACTGGTAAAATCGTCAGCCCCGAGGGTGGACTACTCCCTCCTCATCATGGCCTCCACTGGGATGATGAAGATGGCCACCGGAGATGATCTACCCTCTCCGACAGGGTACTGGAACGCCTCCAGATTGGTTTTTCGTTGATACAGAGAGTTGCGGCGGTGGAACGAGGAGTCGGGAGCGCTTCTGATGTTTTTAGGGTAGATGTGAATTTATAGGTCAGAGAACGACGTCGGGGGACGCTCCAGGAGCCACCACATATCTGGCCGCGCGCCCCCTAGGGGGTGTGGCTGGATATGTGGTGGCCCCCTGGTGCATCACCTGACCCTCCTTCGAAGCTTTTAGGTCTTGTATTGGTCCAAAAAATCACCAACAAGTTTCGGGCGATTCTGAGAACTTTCATTTTCTGCACAAAAACAACACCACGGTAATTCTGCTGGAAACAACGTCAGTCCGGGTTAGTTCTAAATAAATCATATAAAGTGCATCAAAACCATATAAAAGTATTGTAACCATAGGTGAATCTGGCATGAATACTTCATAAATTATCGATACGTTGGAGACGTATCAACAGGGCGAAATGCAGCAACGAGGAGGACCCCTTTGTGCCGCCTGACCAGGTCGCGCCAGACCCCCCAACTGAAGATTGGTTTTGGGGCCAGTACAATCTGGCTTTGTGGAAGGCACTGCCGTCGGCTGAGAGAGCCAGGCAGGTGGCGTTCAAGAAGGAGCGGGCTCAGGAGCGCGCCATGAACCTCGCGGCCTGGAATGCCCTTAGTGCCGCATCAGAAAAGGAGGAACTAGAGCTTCTACGGCAGGCGCGTCGACAAGCAGAGGAGGTGTACGAAGACGGACGGTACCATGCAATGTAAGCCAGAGGCGCTAGGTGCCTCATCGCTGCATGGGCGTGGGCTGATAAGCTCGAGCGTGCAACCGCCAAGGAGCTCCGGTGGGCGCCCAGTGAAATGTCCTGCATGGTCGCGCGCCTCCGCCAGCCAGAGGCTGATCGGCACGTCGAGCGCTGCGAGGCGGAGGAGGTGGCGAACTCCCTCCGCATTGGGAAGCCACCGCGCACCAGGGAGCTGATGGTGAGAGGCTGCCGCTTTACTGCTCCCCGCTCAAGGAGGGGTTATTATTAGTTTAGTTTTTATTCATTGTACGTATTTGTTAAGTACTATCATCACGTATATGTCATGATATATACTGTATATGTATCATGTCTTCAATGAGCTATTGAACAATTAATATATATTATTAGTTTCACATTTCTATCTATTTTCGTACTGATTTTCTGGCTCTAGCTGTTAGCCTTTTTCACATATTGAAACATAACAATAGAACATAAATCATTCACACATCGAAACATATCAATATTGTGATTGTTGTCCAGACATTGGGATCGACATCAATATGATTCAACAAAATAAAACGCGTCCATGACTACACCCTAACCTACGGAAGCTCTTAGCTATGCCTGATCTCGGTCAGGCATTCGTCCATGCGGTTTACACGCTCGCGGTACAGCTGGAGCGCGATCTCGAGCTCCAAGCTGGCTATTTCGTTGGAGATTACCAAATCGAGGATGCGACGACCATTTTCTTCTACCGCTCCCCGTTGGACACCTGGGCCAAGGAGGCGCTCAAGCCTACCGACGAGCCCGTTGGCATCAAGGGGGCCGCGGAAAAGGTGAACGGTGCGACCCATGCGAACGACGCGGCCGACATTCGGTGCAAGTACAGTGCGGCCGGGCTCTGGTGCAAGTACGACGCAAACGGCCGCTGCCCATTCCTGGCGAGAAATAGGGCGGCTGACGTGCCTTGGACACAGCTGCAATGTCATGTGGGGTGGGATAGCAGGCAAGCGGGGATGGAACCGCTCTTGCCACGCACCGTGCCTCTCGTTGTGCGGCCCTCCATCGGTCTTGCTGTGCGGCGCGCCTTGCCCTCTTGGCGCGGACGCTCATGTTTTGCTCTACGGAGCACCACCTATGATCTTCTTGTGCGGCGCGCTGCAGCCTCTTGACGGTGAGGCGGCTATGTTGCTCGGCGGCGCTGCCGCACCCTACGCCAAGGGTCTGCTCAGCCCTTGCGATGACGCGCAGCACAGCGTTATCCGGCGCATCGCCGGACACGCCATCGACCTCGACAGGCCGTTGTGCCTGCACTAGATCGTTTTCGTCGTCGAGGAGGTTGATGGCAGAGACGACGCTTGGTCGGGTTGGCATGCTTCGTAGATGGGCTAGGCTGCACTAGGTGTGCATCCGCATGTGCGCGCGCCGTCTCTTATGCTCATTCGCTTCTGGAGGGAAACAGATGGGGAAGCATGCACGGGAACATGCGCGGTTCCGCGCGGGAACGTGGCCAAAAGAAACGGATGTGCGGTGTCGAAGCGTGCACTGGAATCTTTGGGCGAAATTCCGGTGAAAAGACATGTGAAAGGAAGAAGAGGTGATGTGCAGTCAGACTGGTAATAATAATAATAAAACATCTATGATATTAATATGGGCAAACGACACTTCCCTACGTATCGTCGGTAATGATTTCATCAATCGCTCACAATTGTTTGGCAGCAACCGTCTGCCCACAACACACACAACTTGTCCGGATGAATCGTTTCGATTATTATTGGTCTTCCCACACAATTCTGATGAATGAGTCATTTGCTGCGTATCACACACACCTTCTTACGCTAACCCGTTTGTGTTCTGCTGGATCAGCGCAAGCAGTTTATCCGAGTGAACTATATGCCGTACTTCGCACACGTACGTATTTTTGTTAACTGTGTATGTTATCTTCGCTAATCCCAAACAGTTCATAGGAACAAACTGTCAGCTGCGGATTGCACACGCAACTATTTTTTGAATCGTATTTAATGGATCCACCATCGCACACAGTTCGTACCATTGGCGATGGAGCTTGAACTATACTGTTTGCGATTCATGCATCGCACACTGTTTTGACGAAGGGTCTGTGATTGATGTGTCATCTTTGGACCATCCTGTAGTAGTGTTTGAAGCTTCACAGCAATAGGCAGAGCTGGTTAAAGGTTTGTTGAGCACTTACTCGGCGTCTACGGGGCAACTTATTAACCCCTCAAAGTGTTCCATCCTTTTTTCTGACAATTGTCCTGGTGCAGTGGTGGATGAAGTAAAAGGATCGTTGGATATATCCCAGCAGGTGTTTGATCCAAAGTACTTGGGATTACTAGTTCCAGATGGAAGAATAAACAAGGGTATGTTTGAAACTCTATAGGTCAGTCTTAGTAGAAGGCTTGTGGATTGGAGCGAACAATACATGTCATTTCGTAATAAGGAAATTTTGATAAAAGCAGTTGCTCAAGCAATTCCCATGTATGTCATGAGCGTGTTTCGATTGCCGGGATCGGTGTGTGATGATCTTACGCGCACGATGTGTCAATACTGGTGGGGGTGGAGAAAGTTAAAAGAATGATGGCTTGGTTAAGTTGAAACAAAATGGTACTCCCAAAATCTAAAGGGGGTATGGGTTTTCGTGATATGCATGTGTTTAACTAGGCTTTGTTGGCTAAGCAAGCACGGCGACTTATAGATGCTCCACAGAGCTTGTGTGCATGATTGCTACGTGCAAAATACTACCCTAATGGTAATCTTCTAGATACAGTTTTTAATGGGAATTCGTTGGTTGTGTGGAAAGGTACTGAGTATAGCCTAGAATTATTGAAGAAGGGATGATCTGGTATGTGTGTAATGGAGAATCGATGAGAACATGGCGGTATCCATGGATCCCTAAGGGCCCATCATTTAGACCAATCACACCTAAAGGTAATCGCAGGCTTAACCATGTTTCTGATTTTCTTGATGAACATGGTGCATGGAAATCTCAGTTGTTCTAAATATTTCTGGCCAATGGATGTGGAAGAATTTTTAAAGATCCTACATCGCCAACGCAAAAATAGGATTTTATAGCATGGCAACCTGAGCGGTCGGGCGTATTTACTATTCGAAGTGCTTATCGTCTTGCCATGGCTGACCATGAACTACAGTTTGGCGGTGGTGCTTCTAGTTCCAACCCAGATGGATCGAGGAGGTCATAGGATTTGATTTGGCAAGCAAAGGTTCACAAAAAATGAATATTCACGCATGGAAGGCGTGCTCGGGAGCATTGGTGACAGCAAAAGGAAAATCAGATCATCATTTGCAAACGAGGGCGTCGTGTCCTGATGACCCACAAGTACAGGGGGTCAATCATAGTCCTTTCGATAAGTAAGAGTGTCAAACCCAACGAGGAGCAGAAGGAAATGACAAGCGGTTTTCAGCAAGGTAATTTCTGCAGGCACTGAAATTGTAGGTAACAGATAGTTTGATAGCAAGATAATTGGTAACAAGCAAGTAACGGTAATGGTAAACAAGGTGCAGCAAGGTAGCCCAATCCTTTTGTGGCAAAGGACAGGCTAGAACAATCTCTAGTAATAGGCAAAGTATTCTTGACGGTACACGGGAATTTCACCTAGTCACTTTTATCATGTTGGTTTGGTTCGTGTTTGCTACTTTGATAATTCGATATGTGGGTGGACCGGTGCTTGGGTGCTGTTCTTACTTGAACAACCTCCCACTTATGATTAACCCCCTCACAAGCATCCGCAACTACGAGAAAAGTATTAAGATAAAATCTAACCATAGCATTAAACGTTTGGATCCAAATCAGCCCCTTATGAAGTAGCGCATAAACTAGGGTTTAAGCTTCTGTCACTCTAGCAACCCATCATCTAATAACTACTCCACAATGCATTCCCTTAGGCCCATGAATGGTGAAGTGTCATGTAGTCGACGTTCACATGACACCACTAAGGAATCACAACATACATATCATCGAAATATCGAACACATATCACATTAATTCACATGATTACTTGCAACATGACTTCTCCCGTGACCTCAAGAACAAAGGTAACTACTCACAAATAATAATCATGCTCAAGATCAGAGGGGTATTAAATATCATAATGGATCTGAAAATATAATCTTCCACCAAATAAACCATATAGTAATCAACTACGCAAGGTAATCAACACTACTAGTCACCCACAGGTACCAATCTGAGGTTCCGGTACAAAGATTGAACACAAGAGATGAACTAGGGTTTGAGAGGAGATGGTGATGTTCAAGATGTTGATGAAGATTGGCCTCCCAAAGATGAGAGGGGTGTTGGTGATGACGATGGCTTTGATTTCCCCTCCGGAAGGGAAGTTCCCCCGGTGGAATCGCTCCGCCGGAGGGCAAAAGTGCTCCTGCCCAAGTTCCGCCTCGAGGCGGCAGCGCTTCATCCCGAAGTCCTCCTCTGATTTTTTTTCTAGGTCAAATGTGACTATATACCAGAAGATGGGCTCCGGAGGTGGGCCGAGGTGGCCACGATACACCAGGGCGCGCCCAGGGGGGTCTGGCACGCCCTGGTGGGTTGTGCCCACCTGGCTGGCCCCCTCCGGTAGTTTTCTTCTCCAGTATTTTTTATTAAATACAAAAAAAATCTCCGTAAAATTTCAGCTTCATTGGAGTTGTGCATAATAGGTATCTCTGATGTGCTTTTCTTAGGTCCAGAATTCCAGCTGCCGGTATTCTCCCTCTTTGTGTAAACCATGCATATTATAAGAGAAAAGGCATTAGAATCACTCCCTAAAGCATTATTATTCAACAAAAAAAAGTAAATAACAATAGGAAATCATGATGCAAAATGGACGTATCAACTCCCCCAAGCTTAGACCTCGCTTGTCCTCAAGCGAAAGCCGAAATTGAAAAGCATGTCCACATGGTTTGAGAGAGAGGTGTCGATAAAAACAAAATACTGACATAGAAGCATCATGCTTATTGGTATAACATCAACAAACTCTATCATAAAAACTTATTTCAATACATTTTTATCATATAGCTTCTCATGAACAAGTAACAATTCATCACAACATAGAAGTATGAAGCATAAACCTTATTGGGAACCAACAAACTATGTTCTCAGACAACTTTGCAACTACAATTCATCATATTTTCAGGAAGGGTCTCATGTCGAAGCCTTTTGGCAAGTCCACATACTAAACCATCATTTAGTCTTCTATGATTGCTAACACTCAGGGCACACCCATGAACAAAAAGTTTCAACCGGACACATAGGAAGATAGGGGCTTATAGTTTCGCCTCCCAACGTATTCACCTCAAGGGTGATGTCAACAATAATAACTCATGCCTACTCATATCCAACTGGATATATGTGCCTAGATCTTTCCTCACCACATGCAAAATAAAAAGTAAAAAGGAATAGGGAAGAATACTTTGACTCTTGCATAAAAGTAAAAGATAGGCCCTTCGCAGAGGGAAGCAGAGGGTGTCATGCGCTTATTGGTTTGTATGCCCAATCCCTTAATGTAAAAGAACATCACGCTACATTGCCCCCTATGATAGCAACCTTTATTATGCAGTCCGTTGCTTTTATTACTTTGCCATCATAAGTTCGTATAGCGCTCAATTTTCTCTTACACTAATTGATCAAACACTTTTAGAAGCAAATTTTATTGCTTTATTGCACCGATAACAACTTACTTGAAGGATCTTTCTGGATCCATAGGTAGGTATAGTGGACACTCAAAGAAGGAATTTGGGTTTGGGTTTTTGGATGCACAAGTAGTATCTCTACTTAGTGCGGAATTTTGGCTAGCAAAGATATTGAGCAAGCACCACATGTTGAAGGATCTATGACAATATAACTTCTATGTGGATATGAACAAACATAAATCATTACGTTGTCTTCCTTGTCCAACGTCAACAATTTTGACATATAACATTTGATGGGTGCTCACAATCATAAAAAATGTCCAAGATGGTGTATTTGCATGTGAATCTTCTCTTCCCTTATTAACTCTTTCATGAATTGCATCATTGACCAATGCTATGTTTGTCAATCTCCAATAAATTTTACTACTTATACTTTTCCTTATGTGATGTCATTACTCACCATAAGATTAGCATATGATTCTTTTCATTTGTTTTCTTTTCCTTTATTTTGATTGCAACAAGAAAGTAGAGAGGCAAAAACTCAAACTAAACTTTATTATATAACTCTCACTCAATTACATAGATAGGTAGGCCACGAAACTAACACACGAAAATAGATCATGCTAAGCTTTTATTCAACTAAAGCAAAGGAAAACTAAAGATCAAACTAAAATAGGTAAAGGTGAATAAAGTGGTGGTGATACGATACCGGGGCACCTCCCCCAAGCTTGGATCAAGCCAAGGGGAGTGTCCATACCCGTGTGCTCAAGTATCCTTTGGTGGTGGTGATGAAGAAGGTGGTGGTGATGATGTAGTAGGCTTGTCCTCCAACTTCCAGGGCAAGGGCTCCCCATAAAAGGTTGACGCGAGAGTCCCCTGAGTCCTGCAACTGGCAGCTAAACTCATACCTTTAAATCTCACTTCATATTCGAAGACTTGGTTTTGAAGATCATAAACTTGGCTCTGCAGAAAATTAATTTGCTCGTTGAGGGTGGAGATGATGTCGTTCACAGACCGGCCATCCACCATCTGATCACGGGTGAATTCCGTAATGATGGAGTGATTGGCACTAAGTCCACGCTCCACCATCTTATGGCACTTGAAGATTTCCTGTTCCACCGCCTCGAGCCTAGCCTCCACACTTCCGGTCTTCTTGGGTCCCTGAACATCGTGGATGTGGAGCACCCCCTCACGCATCTCAATGGCTTGAGGGTGATTCATCACCTCCGGCAAGTACGGGTTGATTACCTTCTCGAAGAACTTGTCCTTGGAGGAGCTTGGTGGAGCCATGGAGATCTAGATCTGATGAGAAAACAGCAAGAAACAAGAATAGAGGATTTTTCTGCGATGCGGTCGTCAAAACAGTCGAGGGTATATATAGAGAATGCTTATTCTTGGGAAACAAGCATATGGAAAGAAAACGGAGCCGGGAAGGCATCCGAGGTGGCCACAACCCACCAGGGCGCGCCCTGGTGTATCGTGCTCACCTCGATCACCTTCCGATTTATTTTTTTTATTTCCAAAATTTTCTAATATTCCGAAACTGACAAAAAATATTTTTGCGGATTTTTCGGAGTCCGTTTACTTAACGTATCACGTACCTCCTATTTTTCAGAATACTGGAGTGTTCCGGAAGGTTTCTTTTATGTGTTCCTCCGGTGTCATGGTTTGGATAACATTGCTTTCAACATTAATAGGCGTACATGAGATATAATGCTTAATTCTTTGTCCATTGACCACCATCGGGTTAGTACCTTCGGCGCTATTAATCTTGATAGCTCCAGATCAGTAAACCTCTTCGATAATATATGGTCCTTCCCATTTGGAGAGAAGCTTTCCTGCAAAAAATCTTAAATGAGAGTTGAACAAAAGAACATAATCTCCTATTTTGAATTCCCTCTTTTGGATTCTTTTGTCATGCCATCTTTTTACTTTTTCTTTGAATAGCTTGGCATTTTCATAAGCTTGGGTTCTCCATTCATCTAGTGAGCTAATATCAAATAGCCTCTTCTCACCGGCAAGTTTGAAATCATAGTTAAGTTCTTTAATTGCCCAAAATGCTTTGTGTTCTAATTCTAGAGGAAAATTACAAGCTTTCCCATATACCATTTTGTATGGAGACATACCCATAGGATTTTTATAAGCTGTTCTATAGGCCCAAAGTGCATCATCTAATTTCTTAGACCAATTCTTACGAGACCTATTGACAGTCTTTTGTAATATTAATTTTATTTCTCTATTGCTAAGTTCAACTTGACCACTAGATTGAGGATGATAGGGTGATGCAATTCTATGGTTAACATCATATTTAGCAAGCATCTTACGGAAAGCACCATGGATAAAGTATGAACCACCATCGGTCACTAAATATCTAGGGACTCCAAACCTCGGGAAGATAACCTCTTTAAGCATTTTGATGGAGGTGTGGTGATCAGCACTACTAGTTGGAATAGCTTCTACCCACTTAGTGACATAATCAACATCAACCAAAATATGAGTGTACCCGTTGGAGGAAGGAAAAGGCCCCATATAATCAAAACCCCAAACGTCAAATGGTTCAACAACAAGTGAATAATTCATAGGCATTTCCTGACGGTTACTGATATTACCAATTCTTTGACATTCATCACAGGACAAGACAAACTTACGGGCATCCTTGAAGAGAGTAGGCCAATAAAAACCAGATTGCAATACCTTATGAGCAGTTCTATCTCCCACATGATGTCCTCCATAAGCTTCGGAATGACATTTTCATAGGATTTGTTCCTGTTCATGCTCAGGTACACAACGTCTAAAAATACCATCTACTCCTTCTTTATAAAGATGTGGGTCATCCCAAAAGTAATGTCTCAAGTCATAGATTTTTTTTCTCTTTTGATGGTAAGTGAAGTTAGGTCGTATATATTTAGCGACAATGTAGTTATCGTAATCAGCACACCAAGGTGTGTTTTTAGAAACATTTATTCCAGCTATCTGTTCGTCAGGGAAACTATCATCAATAGGTAGTGGGTCATCAAGAATATTTTCTAACCTAGACAAGTTATCAGCTATGGGGTTCTCAGCTCCCTTCCTATCAACGATGTGTAAGTCAAATTCTTGAAGCAAGAGAACCCACCTAATGAGTCTAGGTTTAGCTTCTTTCTTTTCCATAAGATATTTTATAGCAGCATGATCGGTGTGAACAATAACTTTGGAATCAACAATATAGGATCTAAATTTATCACGGGCAAACACAACTGCTAAAAATTCGTTTTTCAGTGGTAGCATAGTTTCATTGGGCACTGTCTAGAGTTTTACTAGCATAATGGATAACATTCAATTTCTTATCAACTCTCTGTCCTAGAACAGCACCAACAACATAATCACTAGCATCACACATAATTTCAAAAGGCAAGTTCCAATCAGGTGGTTGAACGATAGGTGCAGAGGTTAAGGCTTTCTTGAGTGTTTCAAAGGCTTCCACACAATCATCATCAAAAACAAAAGGAATATCCTTTTGCAAAAGATTAGTAAGAGCCCTAGAAATTTTAGAGAAGTCTTTAATGAACCTCCTATAAAAACCTGCATGACCAAGGAAACTTCGAATACCTTTAATATCTTTAGGACATGGCATTTTCTCAATTGCATCAACTTTAGCTTTATCCACCTCAATTCCTCGTTCAGATATTTTATGCCCCAAGACAATGCCTTCATTAACCATAAAGTGGCACTTCTCCCAATTCAAGACAAGCTTAGTCTGTTCACATCTCTGCAAAACTCGATCAAGGTTGCTTAAGCAATCATCAAAAGAAGTTCCGTAAACAGAAAAATCATCCATGAAAACCTCCACAATCTTTTCACAAAAATCAGAGAATATAGCAGTCATACATCTTTGAAAGGTAGTAGGTGCATTGCATAAACCAAAAGGCATGCGTCTATAAGCATAGGTTCCAAAAGGGCAAGTAAAGCTAGTTTTCTCTTGATCGGATTGTGACACAGGTATCTGAGAGAAACCAGAATATCCATCTAGGAAACAAAAGTGTTTGTGCTTAGATACTCTTTCTAGCATTTGATCAATGAATGGTAGAGGGTAATGGTCTTTCCTAGTAGCTTTATTTAATTTTCTAAAATCAATTACCATTCTATAGCCAGTGACAATTCTTTGTGGAATGAGTTCATTCTTATCATTCGGGACAACGGTAATACCTCCTTTCTTAGGGACACAATGAACGGGACTTACCCATCTACTATCAGCTATGGGATAGATTATACCTACTTCCAGAAGCTTCAATATTTTAGTTCTTACCACTTCTTTCATCTTAGGATTCAACCGTCATTGATGATCAACAACGGGTTTAGCATCAGGTTCCATATTAATCTTGTGCTGACATAGAGTGGGACTAATGCCCTTAAGATCATCACCAATAGCATCCCGGTGCTTCCTTAGAACTTTTAATAATCTTTCTTCTTCATGTTCTGAAAGGTTAGCACTAATAATAACATGATATATCTTTTTCTCATCAAGATAAGCATACTTTAGAGTGTCAGGCAATTGCTTCAATTCAAACACAGGATCACCTTTAGGTGGAGGAGGACCTCCAAGAGTTTCAATAGGCAAATTGTGTTTCGGGAGAGTTTGTTGTTCAAAGAAATTTTTATCTATTTCATTTCTTTCACGCAAGTGCATATCATTTTCATGGTCAAGCAAATATTGTTCTAATGGATCTGTAGGAGGCACAGCAATAGAAGCAAGACCAATTATTTCATCCTTACTAGATAACGCTTTATCACGAGGTTGTCTACTAAACTTGAAAAAATTAAACTCATGAGACACATTACCAAAGCTGACACCGACAATTTGTTTTTCACAATCTATCTTAGCATTGACGGTGCTCAAGAAAGGTCTACCAAAGATAATGGGATAAAAGTCATCTTGTGGGGAACCAAGAACTAGAAAATCAGCAGGGTATTTTACTTTCCCGCACAAGACTTCAACATCTCTAACAATGCCATGTGGTGTGATAGTGTCTCTATTAGCAAGTTTAATAGTAACATCAATCTCTTCTATTTCAGCAGGTGCTATCTCATCCATAATTTCTTGGTATAGAGTAAAAGGGATAGCACTCACACTAGCACCCAAATCACATAAACCATGATAGCAATGATCTCCTATTTTGACTGAGACAACAGGCATGCCTTCTATGGGTCTATGGTTATCTTTTTCATTGGGTTTAGAAATTCTAGAAGCTTCATCACAGAAATAGATAACATGCCCATCAATATTTTCTACCAAGAGATCTTTAACCATAGCAACACTAGGTTCTACTTTAATTTGCTCAGGGGGTTTAGGTGCTCTTATATTACTTTTACGAACCACAATTGATACCTTAGCATGTTCCTTTATCCTGACAGGGAAAGGTGGTTTTTCAATATAAGCCGTAGGCACAACTGGATCAATATTGTAAAAGGTGGTTTCTTCTTTAGCTATGACCGGTTCTTTAATTTCTTCTTTAATACGGGGATGATATTTAAACCACTTCTCCTTAGGGAGATCAACGTGAGTAGCAAATGCTTCGCAGAAAGAGGCTACTATCTCAGAGTCAAGTCCATATTTAGTGCTAAACTTATGAAAAGTATCGATATTCATAAAAGATTTAACACAATCAAATTCAAGCTTTATACCTGACTCATTACCTTCGTCGAGTTCCCAATCTTCAGAGTTGCGTTTAATTCTTTCTAAGAGATCCCACTTGAATTCAATAGTCTTCTTCATATAAGAACCAACACAAGAAGTATCGAGCATGGATTGATCATTATGAGAAAGCCGAGCATAAAAATTCTGAATGATAACTTCTCTCGGAATGTCATGATTGGGGCATGAATATAACATTAACTTAAGCCTCCCCCAAGCTAGAGCGATACTTTCTCCTTCACGAGGCCAAAAATTATATATATAATTCCGATCACGATGAACCAGATGCATGGGATAAAACTTTTGGTGGAATTCCAATTGCAAACGATTCCAGTTCCACGATCCAAGATCATCACATAGCCTATACCATGTCAATGCTTTTCCCTCCAAAGATAAAGGGAAAACCTTCTTCTTAACTTCTTCTCCGGGTAAACCTGCAAGCTTAAATAATCCACAAATTTCGTTCACATATAAGAGGTGCATATCAGGATGTTCAGTTCCATCTCCTGCATAAGGTTTAGCAAGAAGTTGTTCTACCATACCCGAAGGAATTTCATAGCCAACATATTCAGTAGGTGTTGTAGGTTGAGGGGCAACTAATTGTGGTTCCGTTCGAGGTGAAGATACCCCGAACAAACCCCTCAAAGGATTGTTTTCCATAGTAGCAAGTAGCATTAAATTTCAGCACGTAGTATAAGTTTTTCCTTACCGATTTCCACTTACCAAGAGCGCTTCACTCCCCGGCAACAGCGCCAGAAAAGAGTCTTGATGCCCCACAAGTATAGGGGATCAATTGTAGTCCTTTCGATAAGTAAGAGTGTCGAACCCAACGAGGAACAAAAGGAAATGACAAGCAGTTTTCAGCAAGGTAATTTCTGCAAGCACTGAAATTGTAGGTAACAGATAGTTTGATAGCAAGATAATTGGTAACAAGCAAGTAACGGTAAAAGTAAACAAGGTGCAGCAAGGTAGCCCAATCCTTTTGTGGCAAAGGACAGGCCAGAACAATCTCTAGTAATAGGCAAATTGTTCTTGAGGGTACATGGGAATTTCATCTAGTGACTTTTATCATGTTGGTTTGATTCGTGTTCGCTACTTTGATAATTTCATATGTGGGTGGACCGGTGCTTGGGTGATGTTCTTACTTGAACAACCTCCCACTTATGATTAACCCCCTGGCAAGCATCCACAACTACGAGAAAAGTATTAAGATAAAATCTAACCATAGCATTAAACGTTTGGATCCAAATCAGCCCCTTACGAAGTAGCGCATAAACTAGGGTTTAAGATTCTGTCACTCTAGCAACCCATCATCTAATAACTACTCCACAATGCATTCCCTTAGGCCCATGAATGGTGAAGTGTCATGTAGTCGACGTTCACATGACACCACTAAGGGAATCACAACATACATATCATCAAAATATAGAACACATATCAAATTCACATGATTACTTGCAACATGACTTCTCCCGTGACCTCAAGAACAAAGGTAACTACTCACAAATAATAAACATGCTCAAGATCAGAGGGGTATTAAATATCATAATGGATCTGAACATATAATCTTCCACCAAATAAAACATATAGTAATCAACTACGCAAGGTAATCAACACTACTAGTCACCCACAGGTACCAATCTGAGGTTCCGGTACAAAGATTGAACACAAGAGATGAACTAGGGTTTGAGAGGAGATGGTGATGTTGAAGATGTTGATGAAGATTGGCCTCCCAAAGATGAGAGGGGTGTTGGTGATGACGATGGCTTCGATTTCCCCCTTCGGGAGGGAAGTTCCCCCGGCGAAATCGCTTCGCCGGAGGGCAAAAGTGCTCCTGCCCAAGTTCCGCCTCGAGGCGGCGACGCTTCGTCCCAAAAGTCCTCCTCTGATTTTTTCTAGGTCAAATGTGACTATATACCAGAAGATGGGCTCCGGAGGTGGGCCGAGGTGGCCATGATACACCAGGGCGCGCCCAAGGGGGTCTGGCGCGCCCTGGTGGGTTGTGCCCACCTGGCTGGCCCCCTCCGGTAGTTTTCTGCTCTAGTATTTTTTATTAAATACAAAAATAATCTCCGTAAAATTTCAGCTTCATTGGAGTTGTGCAGAATAGGTATCTCTGATGTGCTTTTCTTAGGTCTAGAATTCCAGCTGCCGGTATTCTCCCTCTTTGTGTAAACCTTGCATATTATGAGAGAAAAGGCATTAGAATCACTCCCTAAAGCATTATTATTCAACAAAACAAAGTAAATAACAGTAGGAAATCATGATGCAAAATGGACATATCATGTCCCATGTGTGGCGTGCATATTGAATCATCATTTCATGCTCTAGTTACTTGTGATCATGCAACCTGGCTATGGGATTGTATGCGTCTGGTCTGGGCACTTCCGGCCAGGGAATCGTTGTGGGATACTAGCCAGGACTGGCTTCTTTATGTCCTTGATGGATGCCAGCAAAATGTACGCAGCATGGTACTACATCTTATTTGGCGTATATGGCAACTACTGAATGATATTGTGCATGGAAAGGAAGTACCTCCCATTACTACTTCAGTGTAATTCGTACTGAGCTATTGGCAATCTCTTGATCATGCTCATAGGTTTTGAACTGAGGAATTGCTCAAAGAAAAAATGCCCCTGGTCGTTGAAGTTGAGATGTCGGGACCGGTGTCCACAGATACTCCCCATACATGGACACCCCTGCCAATGGACAAGGTTGCGCTTTTGGTAGATGGTGCTTTCTCAAGCGTGGATGGCACTGTAGCGGCTGGCATGATACTTCTAAAACATGATGGGACGATAATCTTCGTGGCCTAGAGGTATTTGTTTCACTGCAATGATGCATTAGAAGTAGAGATTCACGCTATGATGCAGGGCATGGCGCCAGCCCTACAACACACGAAACTTTCGGTCATTGTGCAGTCAGACTCGTCCATGGTCCTAACTATCTTCAGTGATGTGTCACTAGTCCAGTCTCCATATGGACATCTGGCGTTGGAGAATCTAGCCTTACGAGAGGTACGGGAGTTTATTCCACAAAATCTTCATCGTTCTCATAATAGAGTAGCAGATTCTTTAGCAAGGTATAGTCGTACTGAATGTAGCACTACTGTTTGGCTACACAGAGGGACTCCATGTACTGAGGAATTCTCGCCTCTGCACTGTAACTCTATAATTTTGGAATAAAACTCCTTTCACCCTGCAAAAAAAAGCAACTGGGGCGAGGAAACATATGTTTGTTTTGTTGTGGACATCTTATTGTGGAGACGAAGAAGTTTCTCAATCTGCATGGATTTGTTCTGCTAAAAATTAAAGGTAATCGAAATAAAGTTGCTCATAGTCTAGCTAATATTGATCGTTCTGAAGATAGCATCACTTGTTGGCTGCGTCAGGTTTCAAACAGTGTGCTTGAGTTTTTATTAGCATACTGAAACACTATTATTGAGGATAAATCCATATTTTTCTCGTAAAAATGTGTTAGCTGCAAATTGGTGGAGCCAAGCAGCTGGTCAACACAACCGACTATGGCACACACCGCAGCAGTGATGACTGGAAGAGTTCGTCTAGGACGTGAAAAAAAATCATGCATAGGCATAAGAACAAGCACTTGGGGCAAATACAACATAGTAGAGCATATGCGGCGTTCTAAAATGCCACCAAATCCCAATAGAATCTTTTAAACAACTACAAAGGCGCTCCTTAAATATGCTACAGACTATCGCGAAGGCAATTGCCAGTCACGATGTTTTGGACGCTTTGATGCTCCGACGGAGGCGTCTTATAGAAACGCCTGGGATGTGCAGGTGGGGTGGGGGATTCGAACTTGCTACCTCTAGGGTAGAACATAAGCCGCTAACCAGTTCAACTATATTATTTTTATGTATGAACAGGGATACCAACCTTTATTTAGTTTAGCTACACATTGTGTGCTGCTGGCGTCATCGGCATCCTCAAGATCTGCGGCCGATCCACGCTGCTGCCATTATCGTCCATGATGGTGATTAATCTCCACAACACTTTCTTTATTAATGTGATCCTTTTTAGGAATGTCAGTCAGTTTGGAGGCAATTTGGATAAGTGCCTCCAATTTTTATCAATCCACAGGCGATTTCAGTGGAACGTCTCAAAATCATGATCCATTTGTGGCTTTTCTGAAAAGTGCCTCGAAAGCTGCCGTCTATTGGAGGCATCTGAAAAAAACGCCTTCAATGCTACCTCCAATCCGAGGCATTTTTAAGAAGTACCTTCAAAGCTACGTCCAACGACGGGGTTTTGAGATAATGCCTCCGTAAACTGGGTTTTGACGCATTTTAAAGAACGCCCTTACAAAAATGCCTGCTATTGACATCCTTGTTGTAGTGGGCGGACTTTAGCAAAGGAAAGATGGTGGTGGACATTGCCAACAGGGTGGCAAAGCTGAGCACTGTGGTCACAAAGGCGAGAGAGCAGGTGAGGGAGGCCATAGGAAAAAATATAAAGAATATGTATCGAGAATATGAACTAGATGGAAAATACAACCCTCTAAAGCTTTGAATGTCTCTGATATGGTGTGAGGCGAATGTTCTCTTTGGATATTGCCTTCTTTATAAGTATTCTTTATCATTCCACCTTGCATGTTGCAGTGGTTGTTTGTATATGCAACAACATTAAGATTTGTGTTTTTACTGATTCTTATGCAAGACGACCTCGGATCGTTGTTGTTAGGTCAATATCTTGATATACCGACTACCAGGTAGGGAATGAAGCAACAAACGAGAGCCTACAAATTTGTTTGGTTAGTGCGTGTGGAGGCAAAATTTCATGTTTTGACCCTTTGAGGTTAGTTTAGCCGGATCCGACCCTGGTTGGAAACATTTTTGAGATCTGACCCTTTTCCCTACCACCGGAGCACTCGGCAGTAGGGTTACATAGCTACTGCAAGGGTCCCTGCAGTAGACAACTAATCCACATCAGCAGTCCTAGACAGCCGTCGTCCACCTCCGTCACACCTTACCACCGCTGGCTCGGGTTGTAGCCTATCTTCACCTACCGCCAGGGAACCTCACGGTAAGGTGTGAACAGTTATAAGCCAATTTTGGTCATCTTACCCTACTGCTATTTGGCTTAATTCAGGTCCTGATTACCTTTGTAAAACAATTCCCTATTAAATAAAACTCTCGTTTGACCCACACAAAAAAAGAACAAGCACTTGGGCATACGATAACACGTACCATGATAAGATATTGATTATGATTCTAGTCTTCTGCCCAGAATTTTTGAAGCAAAGAAGCAAATTAAATCCTAAATAAGCTATAGTAATTATAGCATCCCTAGCCACACTCCCTAGCCGTGCTCCCTAGCTGCGCCATTGGCCACTCCGGCCATGGTAGCCACCACTACCACGCCATCAACCACTCTAGTTGCGGCGGCCACCACTCGCACGCCATGGACCACTCCGGTTGCAGTGGCCACCGTAGTAGCGTTGTTGGTCACTCCAATAGCGGCGACCAGATCATCGTCACTGTTGGCCTTTTTTCGATGGCGCTTGCAGATCTTCGTTTTGCGAGAGGACATGAATTTGAAGACAGGATTCGACGTACTCCGAACCTCCCAGTTAATTTTGAAGATGGCATTGGTCTTCGGGAATTCTTTTTGGTTGCGGAATTCACTTGATCCAAAATCCGTCTAACCGAGGAATCGGTGGTACCATTTTGCTCTCATGCTTTGGAGGAAGATCATCACTTTACAAGGTTTGCAATCTCAGGGATCACCGATTTAAGTTTTCAGTATCTTCAATTGATGTTGGCTTTGCTATTCACAATGGAGGAAATATTTCTCTACCGGAGTTCAACCTGGGTTTTCTCCTTTGGGGTTCAAATGGGCCAAAGCTTAGATCGATCAATGACCCTGAACTTGGGGATGGTTGGACGTTTGTTTCAAGACGTCCAAATTCGTACGTTGATGCAGTTCGAGCACCTCAATATTTTGACCATGGAAGAACCAGAGTTCAAAGGCAAGATCATCGCATAATTCAAACTGACAAGGCAGTTACTTCTGTTTTCGATCGGCTTCAATACCCGGTTAATACAATGGTTAATGTGAGCAATAACAGGGCGGTAACCCGCGAATTCAAAATTATGTTGAAAGGCCTTCTGTGAGCAGAGTCACCGTGGGAGCCCAGCCCAACCCCAAGCCCAAGCCTTTTTGCATCCCCTGTCTGCTCCATGGCCACTCACGACCAGCTTGCACAAATAAAATTAGATGCTGAAATTGCAAAAGGTGGGGCCACATTGCCAGCGACTGCCGCTCGGCCTTCAACCACTCGCTACGTAAAATTAGCACCCTATCCACGCGTCAAATCCTCCTGCTGCAACCCAGGCAAATGGAGTAATCTCCGCTCCTTCCCCGAGAAGCCCTCTCGAAAATCAGGGCAATCCAAGCTTGCATTCGCCCTCTCCATGCCTTGTTTTGCATCCAGCTAGTGATCTCGCCGAGCCGCTGAGCTCTGCTTCGCCGCTGCCGCCGCCCCTGACTTCAGCTTTCCTCCTTCAGTCTGCTGCTGCAACACGTGAAGAGGGATTTGGCAGCGACATGGCTAACTTCCCTTTCGATCCAACGCCATTTTTGCCGCCGCACCACCATGCTATCCAGATAGCTGGCAGGTCTGCTCGTTTCGGCGTCATCTCGCAAGCCTCGGTGCCCAGGCACGAGGAATGGGCTATTGCCACGGTAGTTACGATGCCCAATCAACAGGTATTCTTTCCCAATGTCCGTCTAGTGATCGAAGAGTTTATTTCTAATGTTAAGCATCTAGGATTTGCAGATATTTGCCCATGCCCTTTTGGACAAGCATATGTCTAATTTCTATCACCTTTTGATCGCAATGCCATGGTTCTGCAAAGCCCGCATTTGTTTGGAGATGTTCATATTATCTTTCAGAGGCACGATCAAGGAATGAACTGGAGAAATATGGTCCTCAACAGAGATGTTTGGGTATTGTTGGTTGGCTTTCCCTTTGATAAGAGAAATATGCAGGAGATTGCTAATGCTGTCAGAACTTTTGGGAAATTACTAACGTGGGACAGAGTGATAACCCACAAGTATAGGGGATCGCAACAGTTTTCGAGGGTAGAGTATTCAACCCAAATTTATAGATTCGACACAAGGGGAGCCAAAGAATATTTGACAGTATTAGCAGCTGAGTTGTCAATTCAACCACACCTGGAGATTAAATATCTGCAGCAGAGTAATTAGTAACATAGTAGTATGATAGCAGTAGTGATAGTAACAGTAGCGGTAACAGTAGTAGCAATAGTTTTATAGCAATTGGAACAGTAGCAGCAGTAATAGTAACTTAGCAAGAACAATATGTGGAAAACTCGTAGGCACTGGATCGGTGAACTCGTTGGATGGTATTCATCATGTAACAGTCATAACCTAGGGCGATACAGAACTAGCTCCAGTTCATAAATGTAATGTAGGCATGTATTCCGTAAATAGTCATGCGTGCTTATGGAAAAGAACTTGCATGACATCTTTTGTCCTACCCTCCCATGGCAGCGGGGTCCATAAGGAAACTAAGGGATATTAAGGCCTCCTTTTAATAAAGAACTGGAACAAAGCATTAACACACGGTGAATACATGAACTCCTCAAACTACGGTCATCACCGGAAAGTATCCCAAATATTGTCACTATGGGGTTTACAGATCATAACACGTAATAGGTGCATATGACTAGGCATTATCGGATCAAGAACATAGATATAATGATGATAACATAAACGGTTCAGATCTGAAATCATGGCACTCGGGCCCTAGTGACAAGCATTAGGCATAGCAAAGTCATAGCAACATCAATCTCAGAACATAGTGGATACTAGGGATCAAGCCCTAACAAAACTAACTCGATTACATGATGAATCTCATCCAACTCCTCACCGACCAGCAAGCCTATGAAGGAATTACTCACTCCCGGTGGGGAGCATCATGGAATTGGCGATGGAGAAGGGTTGGTGATGACGAAGACCGAAGATTCCCCTCTCCGGAGCCCCAAACGGGCCCCAGATCTGGCCTCCCGATGAAGAACAGGAGGTGGCGGCGGCTCCGTATCGTAAAACGTGATGAAAATTTCTCCTTGATTTTTTCTCCGAAAATAGGAATTTATAGTGGCGGAATTAGGGTCAGTGGGGCCACGAGGTGGGCACAACCCACCAGGGCGCGCCCAGGGGGCCTGGCGGGCCCTGGTGGGTGCTGGCCACCCTGGCCCCCTTCTCTGGTAGTTTTTGGCTCCAATAATTTTTATATATTTTGAAATAATTCTCTGAAAAGTTTCGTTCCGTTTCGAGAATTTTTATTTCTGCACAAAAACAACACCATGGTAGTTCTGCTGAAAACAGTGTCAGTCCGGGTTAGTTTCATTCAAATCATGCACATTAGAGTCCAAAACAAGGGCAAAAGTGTGAGGACAGGTAGATACGTTGGAGACATATCAACTCCCCCAAGCTTAAACCTTTGCTTGTCCTCAAGCAATTCAGTTGATAGGCTGAAAGTGATAAAGAAAAAAATTTACGAACTCTTTTGTTCTTGTTTACATATATATGCTTATGTAGCACCCAGGTTTTCAGCAAGGATTATGACTAACCATGCCAAAAATAACTCTTAGATATTATATTAACTCATAACAATAACATAAGCAACTAGCAAGCAATAATAAGATATCTCAAACTCCAACACTATGTCAAAACAATCATGATACAATATGACAATAGTGGTATCTTGCTAGCCCTTTCTGAGACCGCAAAACATTAATGTAGAACACCTCCAAAGTTCAAGCAGCGACTAAACATTGTAATTCATGGTAGAAAAGTTCCAGTCATACTGCACCCAACATCGACTATACACAATGCATGAGGATGATAATAGTGCTCTCAGATCTGGCGCTTATTTGAGAAGGTGATGACTCAACATAAAAGTAAATAGATAGTCCCTTCGCAGAGGGAAGCATGGATTTGCAGCGGTGCCAGAGCTCAAAGCTTAAAACAGAGATAGATAAGATTTTGGGAAGTACACCCTTCCTGTCAACGTTACGACCAAGGGTTATCAATATCTCCCATGCTAAACAAATTAGCGGCGGTTCCCAAGAAGTAAAAGTAAAGGTTTACTCCCCCTCCACCAACAATCACACTCACGGCTAGCCGCATCCACGGGTACCGTCCAAACCAACAACATTCCTGGCGGAGTTTTGTTTAATTATTTTTGCTTTTTGATTTCAGGACTGGGAATCCCTATTACCGCCCCTCTCGTGCAAGGACGAGTGAATAAACACTCATCATGAGAATAACCCACTTAGCATGGAATATACTGACCGCCCCCTGTCGCTCCATGAGCGGTCCAGGCACACAAAACAGATGTTCATTTGAATTTTTAGAGATGGCACATGCAAATTTACTTTGGAACGGCAGGGTAATACCGCATATAGGTAGATATAGTGGACTCATCTGGAATAACTTTAGTTTAAGGGTTTTGATGCACAAGCAGTATTCTTGCTTAGTACAGGCGAAGGCTAGCAAATAGATTGGGAAGCGGCCAGCTAGAGAGCGAAAACGGTCACATGCATTACATATAATCAACATTGAATACTAGCATGAGTAGGATATGGAAACCATGAACATAAATATCATGAAGGCTATGTTGGTTTTGATTCAACTACATGCGTGAACATGTGCCAAGTCAAGCCACTTGAAACATACAGAGGAGGATACCATATCATCATACCGCATCACATCCATTTTAATGCATGTTGACATCCAAGATAAATCATTATCCACTCCTAGCTACTTAAGAATGGCATGAACAACTATAATCTCTAATGGTCATTGCAAACATGTTTGATCATAATAAGCTGAATCAAGGATACTAGGTTAAAAATATTTACAAAAACAAAAACAAGTTGAGTTCATACCCGCTTTTCTCTGCCACAGTCAATTCATCAATTATCGTCATTATTGCCTTTCACTTGCACGACCGAATGATAAGAAAATAATAATAGTGCAAGAGTGCCGTGGACTAAGCTGGAATCTGTAAACATTTTATTCAAGAGGAGAAGACAAGGTAAAATGGGCTCTTTGTTAGATTAACAATGATGCATATGAGAGCCACTCAACATTTTCATCGTGGTCTTCTCCTTGGTACGACTCAAACAAAAAGAAAAGAAATTCAGAGAAACACACTGAAATATTTTTGGAGTTTTTGGTTTTTCTTGAAGAAAGCAATTTAAAGAGGAAAAACAAAAAACGAGAAAAACTATTTACACGGGAAAGCTCCCAACAAATAAAAGAAGAAACGAGAAATCTTTTTGGGTTTTCTTTTGATACTACAACTAAACTAAGCTAGAAAGAAAAACTAAAAAGAAGTAGGAAATAGTTTTGGGTTTTCTCAAAGTTTTTCAAACACAGAAGAAGAAAACGAGAAAACAAATTTAGCCTGGATATTACAATGAAAAAGTATGAGCACTGGCAACTGGAATGAAATGTGTGAACATGAATGTAATGTCAGTGGAAATACGTACTCCCCCAAGCTTAGGCTTTTGGCCTAGCTTGGTAATCACCATCCGTCTGAATAATAATCTGGTCGATGGCTCATCGAGGCCCTTGGTGCAACCTCCACGGACCTCCTGGCAGCTTGAACCTCCGCATTGTACGCATAGGCTTCACTCTCAAGAACATAGTATCTTCCTCTACTGTGAAAAATCAAAGAGAGCAGGAGCAGGCAAAGTGACAGGCACAATGTTTTTTTTATTAAAATCTCAAGTTATAAGTGTAGTTAGCAGCCGTACCCGTAAGGAACTTGTGACGCTTCATGGCATCAAAGTCTAAATACTGAGTAGGTAAGATGGGGTCATTAGGCCAAGGTGAAACATTTAGTCTCTCCGCTACACGGGAGGCATAGATTCCTCCATAAAAATTACCATTAGTAGCATTAAGCTGCTGTCTCTGTGCAACAATTGCACCAAGATTATAATGTTTATTTCCAGTTATGGCAGTGTGTATGAGACTCAAATCATGACCACACAGTGTGCTACAATCTTGTTTGCCTATGACACATTTACCATTAAAGAGTGCAAAATATTGTATTGATGGGAAATGGATGTTGTTAATTCTCCCTTGTGTTACCCCCCCTATCTTCACCAAAGCAAAGATTAACTAAAAAAGACTCATATTCAGATTTTGTTGGTTCGTCGAGGGAACCCCAATATGGAAGTTTGCATGCTTCACTAAACATGTCTAATGGCATGGTGAAGGAACGGTCATAAAGGTTGAATCAAACTCTAGACTCACGAGAAAAATATTTAAATTTCTTCGTGAAGGTTTTCGTGAGTTCGAGGTGTTGGGGGCACTTATCTGCGATGAAGCGACCAAGCTCTGTAATGTGGACATATTGTTCAAATTCCTCCTTAACACCTGCACCTTCCATGAACTCGTCGCACGGCCACAAGCACGATTTAGTGGCGGCATCTCACATCAAGCTTTCGCTTGGCTCAACATAAGATTGTCGAACTAAGCTTCCACTTGATGAGGCCTCCGAGGATCTCCTCCTCGAAGAACTCCTAAAGAATTGCATTTTATTTGCGAACAAATTTCTGAAATATTTTTGATACACAAAATTTTGTTAAGAAAACTTCATGAAATTGATAGCAACTACTCCTAAGCATGCATAGAGGCCATTTTGAGCATTCAAACTACTTAGAGCTCTAAGAATTCAACATGCAAGCTCATCTACAGCAGCACCAAGGGTAGCTAATTACTCTAAATAAAACCCACTAAATCAAAAACTAATTGGAGCAATGGAGGAGTCACATACCAAGTAGCAATCCCTCCAAACAGTTTCAGAAACGGAGCTTCGAGCAAAGAGATCGAAATCCGCGGGTTTGAGAGCAAGAACACAGGAATGGTGGTTGTGGTGATTTTTTCTGGAGGTAGGGGATGATGTGGGCTAAAGAGATAACTGAGGGGGCCCACGTGGGGGCCACAACCGACCAGGGCGCGCCTGGGGGTGCTGGTGCGCCCTGGTGTCTTGTGGGCACCAGGTGCACCCCCCCTCTGGTATTATTTGCACCAGAAATTCAGAAATATTCAGAAAAAAATCGTATCAAATTTTCATGGCATTCTAAGAACTTTTATTTTTGGGTCATTTTTTATTACACGGTGAAAACAGAAAATAGGGTAATCATGGCATTTTATTTTATTTGACTAACTAAAATAGGAAATAAAAGGTGGGAGCAGAGAGTTGTGCTTACTAGATTCATCGACTTCATACCTCTCAAAAATGATTCATTAATAAGGTTGATCAAGTCTTATTAACAACCACTTCCGATTAGCATGAAACCGAAGAACTTTCGTAATCGCTAAGTTACCTCAATGGGGATGTGCATATCCCCAACAATAAGTATATCATATTTCTTTTTGGCAGTAGGTAGAGGTAATTGAAAACTTCCAATAGTGATTGTCAGAGATTCCTCAATAACATTTACACCATTCACTTGGAATTGTTTCTTCGGAAAGTGCACCGTATGCTCATTACCATTGATATGAAAAGTGACTTTGCTTTTATGGCAATCAATAACAGCCCCTGCAGTATTCAAAAAGGGTCTACCAAGGATAATCGACATGTTGTCGTCCTCGGGCATCTCAAGAATAACAACGTCCATTAAGATAGTAACATTTGCAACAACAATGGACACGTCCTCACAAATACCGATAGGTATGGCTGTTGATTTGTCAGCCATTTGCAATGATATTTCAGTAGGTGTGAGTTTATTCAAATCAAGTCTCTTATATAAGGAGAAAGGCATAACACTAACACCGGCTCCCAAGTCACACAAAGCAGTTTTGACATAGTTTCTTTTGATGGAGCAAGGTATAGTTGGTATTCTCGGATCTCCAAGTTTTTTAGGTACTCCATCCTTAAAAGAATAGTTACGAAGCATGGTGGAGATTTCAGCTTCAGGTATTTTTATTTTATTAGTGATGATGTCTTTCATATACTTTGCATAGGGGGCCATCTTTAAAATATCAGTTAAGCAGGAGAGTGGCCTAATCATTTTAGCAAAGCGCTCAAATTCTTCATCATCCTTTTTCTTAGATGGCTTAGGTGGAAATGGCATGGGTTTCTGAACCCATGGCTCTCTTTCTTTACCATGTTTCCTAGCCACAAAGTCCCTTTTATCATAACTTTTATTTTTAGATTGTGGGTTATCAAGATCAGGAGCAGGCTCTATCTCCACATCATTATCTGGTTCTTTATCATTATTAGGTTGAGCATCTTCATGAACATCATCATTATCATTTTCGTTATCACTAGGCGAATGTTCATTACCAGACTGAGTTTCAGCATCGGAAACAGAAACATCATTGTTATCAGGAGGTTTTTGTATCTCAGGTTCACTAGAGGTATGCAGAGTCCTATCATTTTTCTTTTTCTTTTTCTTTCTAGAAGGACTAGGTGCATTAGTATTAAATCTCTGAGAATCTTGCTCAATTCTTTTAGGATGACCTTCAGGATAAAGTGGTTCTTGGGTCATTCTACCTCCTCTAGTTAATACTCTAGCAGCGAAATCATTCTTATTATTATTCATTTCATCAAGCAAATCTTTTTGAGACTTAGCAACTTGTTCTAACTGAGTTTGAACCATAGAGGCATGCTTTCCTACACCTCTAACATCATTACTGATTCTAAATAGCAATTCACTCAAGCAAGCAATCATATCAGAATTATATTTCAATTGTTTCAAGACATGTGCATTGAAATGATCTTGCTTCATAATATAGTTGTCAAACTCATATAAGCACTGACTAGGATGTTTATCGTAAGGGATATCACCTTCATCAAACTTTAATAAAGAATTTACCTCTACCACTTGTGGAGGTGGTGGTGTGTCAAGGCCATGAATTTCTTCAATAGGTGGTAAATTCTTGACATCCTCAGCATTAATACCTTTTTCCTTCATAGATTTCTTTGCCTCTTGCATATCTTCAGGACTAAGAAATAAGATACCCCTCTTCTTTGGAGTGGGTTTAGGCGGTGGTTCAGGAAGGGTCCAATCATCATAGTTCTTCAATATGTTATTCAATAATTCCTCAGCTTGTTCAATAGTTCGTTCCCTGAAAACACAACAAGCACAGCTATCTAGGAAGTCCCTAGAAGCATTAGTTAGTCCATTATAGAAGACATCGAGTATTTCATTTTTATTGAGAGGATGATCAGGAGCATTAAGCAATTGGAGAAGCCTCCCCCAAGCTTGTGGGAGACTCTCTTATTCAATTTGCACAAAGTTAAATATTTCCTGTAAGGCAACTTGTTTCTTATGAGCAGGAAAATATTTTTCAGAGAAGTAGTAGATCATATCCTGGGGACTACGCACACAACCAGGAGTAAGAGTATTGTACCATGTCTTAGCATCACCTTTTAATGGTAACGGAAATAGCTTAAGGATGTAATAGTAGCGAATCTTCTCATCATGAGCAAAGAGGGTGGCTATATCATTCAGCTTAGTAAGGTGTGCCACTACAGTTTCAGGTTCATGGCCATGGAAAGGATCATATTCAACCAAAGTAATTAACTCTGGGTCGACAGAGAATTCATTATCCTTATCGGTAACAAAGATAGGTGAAGTAGCAAACTTAGGATCACATTTCATTCTAGCATTCAAAGTTTTTTCCTTATACTTGCGTAGCAATTTCTTAAGATTGTTTCTATCCTTGCAAGAAAGAATTTCTCTAGTCACCTCTTCGTCCATAACATAACCTTCAGGTATCTTAGGCATTTCAAATTTCGGAGAACTAGGACTAATAGGTGTTTCATAGTCATCATCAGTTTCATAGGCTTCATCAGTTTCAGCAATCTCATCAGTTTCAATAGTTTCATTCTCTTTAGCTCTAGCAATTTGTTCATCAAGAAATTCTCCTAGTGGCACACTATCATCAAGCATGGTACTAGCATCATCATAAGCATCATTCATAGCAGAGGTAGCATCATCAATCACTTGCGACATATCAGGATTACTAGCATGTGGTGGTGTTGCAAGCTTACTCATAACAGAAGGTGAATCAAGTGCAGCTAGATGGCAGTTCCTTACCTCCCCTCGTCTTAGAGGGAAAAATCTTGGTCTTTGGATCCTTCAGATTCTTCATAGTGATAAATTGATATAAATCCCAAGTGACTCAACAAATATAGCTATGCTCCCCGGCAACGGCGCCAGAAAAAGGTCTTGATAACCCACAAGTATAGGGGATCACAACAGTTTTCGAGGGTAGAGTATTCAACCCAAATTTATAGATTCGACACAAGGAGAGCCAAAGAATATTTGAGAGTATTAGCAACTGAGTTGTCAATTCAACCATACCTGGAGATTAAATATCTGCAGCAGAGTAATCAATAGCACAGTAGTATGATAGCAGTAGTGACAGTAACAGTAGCGGTAACAGTAGTAGCAATAGTTTTATAGCAATTGGAACAGTAGCAGCAGTAATAGTAACTTAGCAAGAACAATATGTGGAAAACTCATAGCCATTGGATCGGTGAACTCATTGGATGATATTCGTCATGTAACAGTCATAACCTAGGGCGATACAGAACTAGCTCCAGTTAATAAATGTTATGTAGGCATGTATTCCGTAAATAGTCATACGTGCTTATGGAAAAGAACTTGCATGACATCTTTTGTCCTACCATCCCGTGGCAGCGGGGTCCATAAGGAAACTAAGGGATATTAAGGCCTCCTTTTAATAGAGAACCGGAACAAAGCATTAACACACGATGAATACATGAACTCCTCAAACTACGAACCGGAAAGTATCCCAAATATTGTCACTATGGGGTTTACGGATCATAACACGAAATTGGTGCATATGACTAGGCAAGATCGGATCAAGAACATAGATATAATGATGATAACATAAACGGTTCAGATCTGAAATCATGGCACTCGGACCCTAGTGACAAGCATTAGGAATAGCAAAGTCATAGCAACATCAATCTCACAACATAGTGGATACTAGGGATCAAGCCCTAACAAAACTAACTGGATTACATGATGAATCTCATCCAAATCCTCACCGACCAGCAAGCCTACAAAGGAATTACTCACTCTCGGTGGGGAGCATAATGGAATTGGCGATGGAGAAGGGTTGATGATGACGAAGACCGAAGATTCCCCTCTTCGGAGCCCCAAACGGGCTCCAGATCTGGCCTTCCGATGAAGAACAGGAGGTGGTGGCGGCTCCGTTTCGCAAAACACGATGAAACTTTCTCCTTGATTTTTTTCTCTGAAAATAGGAATTTATAGTGGTGGAATTAGGGTCAGTGGGGCCATGAGGTGGGCACAACCCACCAGGGCACGCCCAGGGGGCCTGGCGTGCCCTGGTGGGTGCTGGCCACCCTGGCCCCCTTCTCTGGTAGTTTTTGGCTCCAATAATTCTTATATATTCTGAAATAATTCTCCAAAAAGTTTCATTCCGTCCCGAGAACTTTTATTTCTGCACAAAAACAACACCATGGTAGTTCTGCTGAAAACAGCGTCAGTCCGGGTTAGTTTCATTCAAATCATGCAAATTAGAGTCCAAAACAAGGGCAAAAGTGTGAGGAAAAGTAGATACGTTGGAGACGTATCACAGAGCAAGAAGTTCTAAAGCTTCCTTGGTTGTTAAAATCAGAGTGGAGGAGCTGTGTGACATTCCTACAGGCATAGTGGTTGGAGAATCTGAAGACTTAACATCTGAATCATGGATATTACCTGTTGTGGTAGTGCAGCATGAAAATTTGGGAGAAGGTCCAGAGGATGAAGACGTAGTGCCTGTGGATGGAAATCCACACCCTTAGCCAGCTAATCCTTTTTTCCATCCCAATCAACTTCATCATTTCCTTAGACCAATCCCAGAGCATCAAGTGCAAGATGATATGCAGAATCATGCCCCAAATCAACAACAAAATATCCAGGGGGAAGAAGTGGAGGATAATGAAGAAGATGATGATCTCCCAGGATGGGACCATTCGCCATGGGTGCAGAAGTGGACTTAATGGATAATTAACTAGAAGAGGGAGAATTCCTAGAGCTTGCTGACCTTATGCAGCCTCTGGAAGATATTAATAATCAACCACCTATAGAGCTCCCAGACATGGATGAAGCTAGTGAGCCTACACTGTCAATTGGATCAAATGGTGTTGAAATGCATGCAGAAGATGTTGTTAATGCCGATGATCAGATGCACATTGTGGAGGGAAATGCAAATTTGAATCAAAATGGCCTGGCCCAAGAGCTATATGGGCTGCCAGACTTAAACCTTGTCCTAGGGCCCATGATGGCCCAACAACCTCCTTTACTCAATGATATGCATCCCCATGTTGTTGCTCTTGGACCTCAGCTACAAGATTTTGAATTTGGCGATCTGAACAACATTCATAAGGATGGGACTATTATAATTGAAAATCAGCCTGCATCTGTGAACTTTCACGTGAACACTTAGCCAATCTATGGAGCTTTTCTCAATAATGTGAATGATTAAAATCCTGCTCTTGATCCAACGCCTGATGAGGAGAATAATAATTTCTTCTCCCTAGACCTTGCAGCAGGAGATGACCCAGTCCTCCAACTGGCAGACTACTCATTCATGAACATCTCTCACAAGCAAGGGGATGAATACAATGAATCAGTTGATGAGGAAATTGAAATTTTGGATTTCTCTGAAGGCAGCTCTTTGCCCCAAGACCAACCAGTAACCAGTAATTTATCACAAGAAATCACCTCCTCAAGCAGTACAGCACCACCAGGTTTTCCTAAGAAAGGAATTTTTTCCTCCCACAAAGACTGTCACATCTACCAGTGAACATCACCTGGCAAATGAAAGTATGGTTACCTGGAAGCAGCATTTTGCCCAAGGAACACAGGGACAATCTGCAGTACGGGTACCAATTGATTGGGTAAACTTCATATGCTCCACATTATTAACACCTAACAAATTTGATTGGACCAAGATGTTCCTTGCTTCACCTATGTTGATCATTATTCTTGAGGGATTTGCATGCATTGAATATTTGGATTTCTATATCCCTGCCTCATGCCCTGTTAATTTAGCACCATGTTGCTCTCAGGTTGTCCCTGAAGAAGTTAGGAGCACTTTCTCCACTCCTAGCAAAGAAGATGCTGCAGAAAGGGTTGTGGACTTCTTTGGACCCACTCTGCACAAGGGCAAAAGGAAAGAAAGAGCTCCAGTGGTAGAATCTGAGGTAAGAAGAAGTGAATGGCTGATACATTTAAATAAAGGTTATAAGGAAAAAAAATTATGAAGACAATAACTGCATGGCCTGTACTGCCAAACCACCTGTTTACAATAGTAAAGTGATTAAGAATTTAAATACTTCTTATTGCAAGGTGGATCCCAAGGCTTGCACTGAAGAACTTCTCCTCAAGAAAAAAGTCAAGAAAGTAGGGAAACAACCAACATGGAAGGACTAAAAGGAGATATGCTCTCTGATAAGAAATATTTTGAATGAAGAAGTAGCAGTGCATCAAAGAACTTTTATCTCCTTTGTAATGGCATTAAAGGGACTATGGATTATGTAACCTTGCTATGTACTTGGAACACTTGGTTCATCTGGCTGTTTGGCAGCAAGTGTAGTGATTATAACTTTGCTCTAAATGAATAGATCTTGGAAAATTCTTAACTGGAATATAAGAGGTATTAATTCAAGTAATAAGTGGTTAGATCTTTCCAACAAAATAGAAGAATCAGGCTGTGCAATCATCTGCCTACAGGAAACAAAAAGAGAACACTTTGATAGTGCTTATAAAAAAATTGCCCCAGACAATTCAATAAATTTGACTACTCCCCCTCTGTTGGGGCATCTGGTGTTCTACTTGTAGATTGGAATGAAAATCTTTTTCATGGAGAAAGTCTATTTAAAATGACTTTTCTATCTCCATCAGATTCACTTCAGTACACACTAATGAGACATGGATCTTAACAAACATATATGGGCCCTGTGATGTTGCCAGTAAGACATAATTCCTCCATTGGTTGAAAAACATTCAAATGCCAGCAGAAAACAATTGGTTAATTGCACGGGACTTCAATTACATAAGATATCCCACAAACAGAAATACAGGCTCTGGATACATCAACCAAATGATGCGGTTCAATGAGGCAATAAGCTCCTTGGCTTTAGTAGAAATCCCTCTGAAAGGGAGAAGTTTCACCTGGAGTAATATGCAGCAAGCTCCACTACTTGAAAAGATTGACTGGGTTTTCACATCAGAAAACTGGTCCATTTCATACCCAAACACACTAGTCACTCCTTTATCCAAGCCTGTGTCAGATCATGTTCCCTATGTCATTGCCATTGGTACACACATCCCAAGGTCTCCTTTGTTCAGATTTGAAAATTTCTGGTTAAAGCACAGTAATTTCAAACAGACAGTTTCCAATATCTGGAGTCAGCCTTTGCAGGAAACAGATAGTGCAAAGCTAATTACTGCAAGTTCAAAAGACTAAGAAAAGGATTGAAAATTTGGAGCAAAAGTATCTCAAACCTAGCAGGAATTATTCAAGCTACAAATGCAGTGATCATGATGTGGGATTTTTTTTGAAGAATACATAGAACTCACTTTAATGGAGTGTAATGCTAGAAATATGCTTAAAGATCATCTGCTCATTATTTTATCTTATCAGAGAATTTATTGGAGACAAAGGGCAACTATAAGATGGGTAAAATTTGGAGATGAAAATTCCAAATTCTTCCAGGCTAAGGCTTCCATCAAATACGGACACAACTTCATTCACACCCTAAAAGACGATCAAGGGAATGAGTTTTCTGAACATTGTTCAAAAGCTGCCCTATTATGGAATCCTTTCAAAAAAAGACTTGGGCAATCAACTCCAACCTCAGACCCTTTAAACCTACTTTCTTTAATTCAAAGAGTAGATGGATTGGAAGAGCTTGAAAGGCCATTCACAAAGAAAGAAATTGATGAGGTTGTCAAGCAACTACCCAGTGACAAACCACCAGGGCCTGATGGGTTTAATAGAGATTTTATCAAAACCTGTTGGGACATAATTACAGAGGATTTCTATAAGTTAATTGCAAATTTTCATGAGGGCAATATTTCCCTTCAGAGCATCAACTCTTCCTATATCACACTCATTCCCAAGAAGGATAACCCCACTGGCACAAATGACTTCAGACCTATTCCCTACTCAACTACACAATCAAAATTATCACCAAACTTCTGGCAAATAGACTATAGGGTATTGTGCTCAAAATGGTCCATGGCAATCAGTATGGTTTTATAAAATCAAGAACAATTCAGGACTGTCTTGGTTGGGCATTTGAATACTTACATTCATGCCACCAATCAAAAAATCCAACAGTAGTGCTCGAACTGGATTTTGAAAAGACATTTGATACAATTGAGCATAAAGCCATGATTGCTATCATGGAAGCTAGAGGATTTGGACAAAAAGTGGATTCATTGGATGGATATGATTTTCTCATCTGGCACCTCATTAGTCCTGCTAAATGGAGTACCTGGGAAAGTCTTCTACTGTAAGAGAGGGGTTAGGCAAGGAGATCCCCTCTCCCCATCACTTTTTATGCTGGCTGCAGACCTCCTTCAATCAATATTAAATGAAGCAATGAAAAATAACCTCATCAAAGTGCCAGTACAGAGTCAAGCATGCCCACAATTCCCTATTGTTCAGTATGCAGATGATACAATTTTGGTGTTACCTGCATGCCCAATTCAACTAGCACAAGTAAAAAACTTACTCATGCATTACACTGCTTTTATTGGACTCAAGGTTAATTATGAAAAGTCTATGATGGTGCCAATTAATGTGCAAGAAGATCATGTTCAACATTTTCTTTCCACATTTGGGTGCAAACAAGGCTCCTTTCCTTTCACCTACTTGGGACTACCAATGAGCACGAGAAGACTGAAAATTGAGGACTTCAACCCCATCATGTAAAGAGTTGAAAGAAGACTAACTGGTTGCTCAACCCTACTCTCGTATGATGGAAGAATTCTGCTCATTAAATCATTTTTATCTGCCCTACCAATTTTCTTCATGTGCACTTTGGCATTGCCAGCTGGAGTAACTGAACAGCTCAACAACCTAAGAAATTTCCTATGGAGAAAGTTTGGAATGGAGGAAAGAGGAACTGCCTTGATTGCATGGTCTAAAGTTTGCAAACCAAAAGAGCAAGGAGGACTAGGTATACTGGATATTGCAACTCACAAGAAAGCTTTGCTCATGAAGAACATCTCAAAATTCCTCAATGAAAAAGATCTTCCATGCATAAAGTTGATTTGGGAAAAATACTATCAGAGCAATATTCCCACTGGTAAGCCAGAAGGATCATTTTGGTAGAAAGCACATCTATCATTGTGGAATAATTTAAAGAGAACTCTACCTGCAAAGTAAACTCTGGAAAAACAATACTGCTATGGAAAGATACTTGGGAAGAACAACCACTGCAACTCAAATATCCAGAATTGCACTCATATGCTATCAATGACAATATTTCAGGCCAGGAATACTTTGATACTCAAGATGTAACAAATCATTTTTACATGCCCATGTCTGTGGAAGCTTTCCAACAGCTAAACACTCTTAGCGACAACATGCCTCAACTAGTTCCAAATGAAAATGTTCTTTGGTCTTCCAAGGGATCTGAAAGAAGCTACTCATCCATGCAAATGTACAAACAACTGATGGGAGAACATGAAGAGCATCCAATCTTTAAACTCATTTGGAACAACTCTAGCAGACTAAAACACAAAATTTTCTACTGGCTAGTGGCCCACTGCAGAGTTAACACAAAAGCATTGCTGACAAGGAAAGCGATGCAGCTAGACCACCCCCATTTCCCTAACTGCAATCAGCAAGCTAAAGAAACACTACTACACCTGCTCTTTGACTGCAACTTTGCAAGAGAAAGCTGGAATAATTTAATACCAGGAAAGAACAGAGGCACATGTGTCTATGAGGAAACCATGTTGGCTATGGACATGCTGCCCAAAACATTTGCTGCAGAAATTGTTATTCTTGCTTTCTGGAATATTTGGATTCAAAGGAATGGAAAAGTTTTCAGGGCACAACAGCAATCAACCCAATCCTGGAGATTTTACCTTAAGAAGGATCTTAAATTGCTGAGATTCAAAATAAAAGAGAAGCATGCTCAAGAGTTTGAGCAGTGGATAGATAATAAATTTTGATACAATGTCCCTTTTTCCAAAAGTTGGAATTGGATAGCTCTGTTTTCTTAGCATTTCTGTTTTATCTTTGTACCATATTCTTTTTGATTAATGAAAATATACCGTAGAACAATTGTTCTAGGGTTTGGGGTTAAAAAACAGTAATTATAGCATACTACACAGTCCAAAGTTTGCGTGTACGTGAACCAGGATGAGCATTGTGGTCTCTAGAAACTGGATGTAGAACTTTTATTTATTCTAATGACAATTGTTGTGGTCATAAGCCATCACTCATACTAGTACTAATAGAATGCCCCATGCGTTTCTATGGGCTATAATGCATATAAATGGATAAAACAAACGATTAAGGTCGTCTCCAATATTGAAGCTTATTTCTTTCTCATATGTCTGGATGTGGTCGGACATCAAATGAGCACCCAACAGACTTCAAAAAATTCAACCGTCTACACAGTCCAGGCTCCCACAAATCCAGCCTATATATGGGGAAGAAATGTGTTTTTTCGGACTATCACCATGTTATTTCGAACGTGGTGTCCAATAAAAACCCCACCCAGCAACACACCCTTTCCTTTTTCTTGCAGGACCCTCCCTTTCCCGTTCGGTTTTCCGCCCTAGTGGGACATTTCTCGCCGGAGCTCTCTCTTTTAAAATCGGATGTCGCCCATCTCACCTTCGCCATGGCGCCCTCTCTCCTTCACACACTACTTCCCCACAGACCGTCGATGAGTCCCCTGCCAACCACCCAGCCCTCCACCCTAATATTGCCTATCAGTTTTCCCATGCCACATCTAGAGGTAGAGTCATCCCTTACTGCCTTCGTAGTCTCTTCCTCTCAGGTAATGGCACATGCTTCCATGTTGTGAGTAGATCATCAATAGGATATGGATCAAGCTATCTAGGGCATCAAGCTGCCATGACAACATTCCCTGTTGATAGTGGATTTAGGAGTGGATCAACAACCAAGCCGAGAAGCAAGAGAGGAAGGGGTTTCCACCTACTACATGCTCGGAGGAGTTCAAGCCAGCGCCGCTCAGAGTAGGTTGAAGAGTCGAGCCTCGCCAGTGGCGGCGCCAGTCAGATCCTCCTCGTAGTTGTGGAGTCCTTGAAGATCCTCCATGTCATCGATGGGTGGACATGGGGGGATACATTAATGCATATTGGCATTGAGGGCAAGGAGTGTCGGCAACAGCAAAGAGGGGAATAGGGTGCAAAAAACTCTAGCGGACCGAGAGAGAGAGAGACAGAGAGAGACCGCAAAGGTAGCACTACTAGGAAAAACCGTAACAGTAGCGCGGGGCTGAGGCCTAATAGTATCACGAATATTCGTGCTACTGCTAGCTTGCTACAGCTAACATTTAGCAGTAGCGTTGGTCCTTCCCCTCGCTACTACTACTTGTGCTAGCAGTAGTGTTGTCTTGGGCCAACGCTACTGCTAAATAGTAGCAATGCCTTATGTGGCCCGTCGTCACTGCTATTCCTGCGTATTTCATTTTCTTATATTTATATTGTATTTATACACTGTTATACAAATTTTTATACAGTAGCAATGAAGAGGTTGTGGAAGAAAAATGGATCAGATTAAAGTGCATGGATCCAAGTGACCAAGTTGAATTAGAGGAAGATATGATGTTGGAACGGCACACAATTGTTGAATGAAGGCAAATGTCTATCAAGTCCAATTTGCATTGATGGGCATTGCCTTCATTTGACACTTGTGTGCCATCCCAACATACTATCTTCCTACTAATTCAACTCTGTCACTTTAATCCATCCACTTTAATCTAATCTATGTCATATAATAACTCATCATCCGTAATCATATAACAAGTCATCATCATCGTAATCATATAACAACTCATCGTACGTAGTCATATAAAACTTATCATCATTCTAGCACATAACAAGTACTACAGCCTACTCATCGGCATCGTAGTCATATAACAACTCATAATCTATATTCATATAATAACTCATCATCCTCTAGCACATGACAAGTTAGTCACTACCATATAATTGTTATCATCTTAGGAAAATAACTTTCAAGCACATCAAAAGTACTTGGACTACTCATCCCTCCTAGGTAAAATTTCATAAAACAGAAAAAAAAAACCTCTGTCTCCATGATGAAGCATAGAGATCCAACGGTCTCCAATTTGTGTCTTGTGCTCGTTCTTTATTCCCCCATCCTTCAATTTGGAGTTTTTCATGTGGTTTGTGTTCACTCGAGTATGGATAATTGAAAGCAGTCATAAAAGGGCTAGCGATTGTCATCTCACCTCTGACATTCATCAACGGAGGTACAACATCATTTGGGAGCTTCTGTTGAAGAACATAATAATAACATAGTTAGCAATATAGTTTACTTAAGAAAAATGTATGAAAAAGATGCACTAGTGACACAATACTGAAAAATCTTACCAAGATATATGCACGAATGTTATCAGCGCTCAACATGTGCTCCAGTGGCATGTATGGTGTATAATTTTGGCCAGCATCATAATAGATGTCCTTAACAAAGGAGACAAAAAAATTATCCTCCTCCCAAGTTAGCTTAGATCCATAAGTGTAGTAGGTCCCGACTACTATCGTCTGTGTATCTCTCGTAGAAAGGAAATAAGCTGTCAATTACAAATAAACATGTTAAGTAGGGGTGAATAACAATTAATTTTAAATGAGCAATGTAGATTATTTAACAAATTTGTTTAAAAAACTCACATGGAGGTAAAATTGGAATCATGTCCAGATCCACCCAAATATCTTTATCATATTGAAGACCGGTGACTGTATCATACTGGGGAATGCCAATATTGAAGGTAATTCTCATACCCTCCTCAAATCTGTATGTCTTGCATAACGCTCTCAAATTTGAATAACCGAAATATGTGTGATCTACTCCATTGTATAGTTTAGGCTCAATAATGAAACCATGTTTCGTTTTTAGGTGAAATTTCTTCGTCTCCACCATTTCCACATCAGCGAAAGAGAGCTTCTCAAAAACATACCTCCTTGCATAGCATGGGATGCACTAGTCGAATTATAAAAAAAAAAAATTACACATTAAAGCAAAAAAATCTTAAGCCATGCATAATTAAGAAGAAATACGTGCCGCTGAAGTTATATACTATAAAATGTTCGAACTCCTCCTTAAGTGTGACCGAGAAGCACCTATCATTGTCCAAGTGTGGCCTTCGCACATACCCCTATCGTCCGTACAGTCATCGCACTCGGGGATCCTATCATGGTCATCTATCTGATGTGTTCATAATTAAAAGATTTAAAATCAATCACTATTCAGCGTGAGTTGACTTCGGTCTGTCGAGTCTCTCTTGAAAAACTTTCATCTCTGGCAGTGTGTATGATGGACACTCCCTCACACTGATATTACGCCCATCGGTGATGGTCATTTTCCCCCTTCTCCCCGTGCATTACCTAAAGTTCTAAACGAGGAGAAGAATGAAAAATGACCCCCATGACAACAGTCGACATTCTTCCTCTTGAGATAAATTTCGACCGTACATATGGTGGTGTATATGGTGGACACTCCCTCACACTCATATTACGACCGTTGGTGATGGTCGCTCTCCTCCTTCTCCCCCTGCGTTACCAAAAAGTCTACCACGAGGAGAAGGAAGAAAAGCGACCCCCACAACAACAGTCGACATTCTTCCTCTCGACAGAAATTTCAACCGTCAGTGTTGGTCGATCCTCCCTTCGTTCGCGAGTGCATTACCAAAATTTCTAGCACACAGGAACGAAGGAGAAGCGACCCCCATGACAATAGCCGGGATTCTCCCTCACTGAAAGTCACACAAGGAGCCCTAATATACTGAAAATCAACCTAAAGCATCAGTCAATTAACATTACATATATCGAGTAATGACATAAAAATGGCCTATGTTTTGCCAGAATGTCATTTAGTTCCTGTTCTGCCAAAGCCCGGGCACTCTATATGTCCTACTTTCTAGCACAAGTCATGCGGAATTCATAGGCATGATCTTTGCTAAAAATAGGACATATCGAGCGCCTGAAATTTGCCGGAGCGGAAATTAATCAACGTTCCGGCAAAACATAGGGCACTCGGAGGGAGCCTGCAAACAATAAAACTGGCAAAATAGTTTCAGGATCACTTTAAGCATGGACAAAGTCAAGATCTTTTTATATAGAAAATTTCAAACATGAAATTCTATCCAAAATATATTATCATTTCAAAAATACTAGCTTCACATTTTCATTTAAAAAAATACTAGCTTCACATTTTCGTTTCAAAAAAATACTAATTTCACATTTTCGCAGCTACTCATCAACTATTAATACAAGTCTACAACTATGAAAACCTCTATGAAATCCTATGAAAAATTGCATATAACTGGGACATTAGTTTAGCACAATCTCCATCTAGACTTAGAACTTTAAGACGATCACCAAAACCTAGGGAGGAGGGGCAGTGGCTGGAGGAGGGATGAGGGCCGGTGGCTGGAGGACGGAGAAGTGGCGGCGGCTGGAGGAGGGAGGAGGGTCGGTGGCTAGCTGGAGGAGGAGGGAGGAGGGCGAGGAGGGAGGAGGCTTACCGATCACGACGGCGGTGCGGCGACGATGGTGATGGTGCGGGAGAAGGACAACGCGTGGTGAGGGAGGGAGAGAATGAGGAGAGGGAGAGTGAGCAACCGGTAGAGGATAAGGGCAAAATGGTAATAGCACTATGGAAGTGCGGGCGCTACTACTAAAAGCTACCGCTAGTCAGGGCCCACAAGTTGTCCCGTATATATATAACAGCGTCAGGTCCAGGACCGATGCTACTTGTAACAGCCCGGACCGGCCCTCCAGAAGATTCCCGTTTTATTCCGTTGTCATCGTGTGCGTGTGCGTGTGTTTGTCACATTCATCATCGCATCATTCGCATCATCTCCATAGCATCGTCACTCGTTTTTTAAAACTTACATCCGTTCGTAGTTGTCGTTTCTCTCTGCTCGTGTCGTCGACCGTTTCGAGACCAACCACACACGCACGCGCCCGTGGCATCAAAAGAAAATATCGTTCTTAAAGTGTGCGAAAAATATTCTCAGATTCGAAAGTTGACATGCGGCCTTGTTATATTGTAGGTAGAACGCCTGCCAAATTTCGTCGCAATCGGAGGTCGTTTGGTACCCGAACGGTCGACCGTAGCGGCACCGTCATAGGTTTAATTTTTGGACGTTTCTGGTTTTAAAAACGCGTGTCACGGGCCGCAATCTCCCTCTCTCCTCAGACCACTACCGCTCTACACAGCCATCTAGCCCAACCTAGCCTAACCCAGCGACCGGAGCCGTCCGATCGCGATCGGAAGGTCCGAAAACGGGCAAAAATTGCTAACCCTAACGTTCCTACCTATATATAGACGTGCTCCCGTCCAAAAATGGCCTCTCCCTCCTCCTCCCTCAAAATCAGTGCCAAGCCAGCCGCCGGCTGCCACTTGTCACCATCGGATCGCATGCGCCGCTGCCACCGGTGCCCTCAGCCACTCGCACAGCGCCACGTGGCCACCCAACCAGCCCCGCCGCCGCAGCCCGTTTGGGCCCAGATCTGGCCCTCCCGGGCCCGAGCGCCCGCCGCCGCCGCCCACGGGAGGAGCCCGAGCTCCTGATTTCCCCTGCCTCCCGAGGTCGGAGCCCCATGCCTCCACCCGTCGGCGACCCTGTGCCGCCCGCCGGAGCCGCCGCCGCCGGGGACCACCCAGTGTGCCCCCTGCCCGCTCCTCTCTTCTCTTCCTTCTCCCTCTCCCTAACCGGCTCTCTCTCTCTCTCCTGTGCAGCCCCGACATGGCTGTCGAGCTCGCAGCTCGCGTCACGCCGCCGTCGCCATCCATCGCTGCGGCACCCGGATTCGGCCGGGAACTGCCAGATCCGGAGGATCTCCGCCGCCTCCCGCCTTTCCCCGCGCCGCCTCGCCCCGCCGGAACCCCTGCAGGTCGCGCCACCGCCAGCCAACCCCCCCCCCCCCCCCCGTGCTTGTTCTCCAGGAGGGAGACGATGGGTCGGGGACGAGCGCGAGTGCTCGCGGATCCGCGAGGTGGGCCGGCCTCGCACGTGTGGGCCACACACGCGCAAGGCCCAGCCTGCATGGCCTCCCCACCGACCGGCCCACGGGCCCTCTGGTGAGCGCCGCCTTGCAATCCCTCGCCCAGTGCGTTTAATACTATGTTGCGCTCGCCTGCTCTGTTTTAGCCCAGTAACAGTTTTGGCCCATGGACGTTTTTTCCGTTCGGCGAATTTATCAAATTATCCAGAGATTTCAGATATGTAGAAAAACCCCTAACTTCATGCACTTCATAACAAATTAACCGTGCATCGGATCGAAATACTTAATATATGAAAAATGTCCAGAATTTTGCGTAGATTAATAATATGCAACTTTCATCCATGATAAAAATGTTTAACATGATGTTTTCTTGTATTTGCATAAATGTCATGATTTTGCATTGTGCATATTAATTTAACCGTGCATCGGAATTAATCCTAACCATATATGTAAAATGTGTAGATTAATTGTATCGCTTTTTCATGCATGTTAAAAATGTTTAACTTGCTGGTTGCATTTAATTTGCATGAATAATTTGCTAAAATGGTTTATGCCATAAACTTGCATAATTAATTGTGACATATTTTCCTACATGAACCTATGCATACTATACATGATTTTGGGGTAGAAAAATCCATAGAATTTATCTGTGCAATTAGTTTTGTCATTTGCGCAATTTTTGTGTGCATGTTATTTTGCTATGATGCCCTTTTGTTATTTTCGTGTGATTTAATCCATTCATGATATGAAATAATTTTGAACATGAGATATGCCCTTGGACATGTGTGCTAGGCCCTGGTATTTTTTGTTGCTATAGAAATGCATGTTTAGGTGTTATTTTTCTTGTTGCCAACATTCCATAAAAGAAGTTGTTGTTTAGAGATGCTAAAATATTTTCAAGTCTGAAAATTGTTATTTTGTTGCCATGTTGTCATGTGATTTGCTAGTGTTCTATGGGTCTTTTGTGGTTGCTCCAAAGAAGTCTTTTGTTAAGCATGTTGTTGTCTACCAGGGTGTACCATTTGTTGCCATGAATAGGATTGCATCATAGTTATTTCTGTTGTCCAATATGTCAATCTGTTAAAAACTGCTGCTCATGTCTAGTCTAATTTTCATGATGCCATGTTGTGTTGATGTTTGCCATGAATCTGTGCATAATATGATGTTGCCTTCATGAAATGAAATGTAGTGCATCATTTCCTCTACCTTGCTGTAAAATTTCATGTCATTCTATGACCTGTAGCATATAGTTTTAGTGTTTTCAATATGCCATCAGGTTAACACTGGTTGTGAAAAACTGTTATTTTCACGAAGTCCCTAATGCTATATTTTATTGCCATGTTGTGAGCTTCCTACCATGTGTTCCATGATTCTTTTGAGTATGTGATGTGAAGATGAAATGAAGTGTGTGTTATATGCTACTGCCCCATGCTTAGCTTGTGCATTTTAGAATCTTGTAGCTAGTTGTTTTCATGTGTGCAATATGTCATGTCGCTGTTTTGGGCAGATTATGTCTATAACTTTTGTTGCTTGTTGTGGTTGAACCGTTACTCCGTTTTGAACATGTTCTACATGAAACTTGCTTAGAATCTCATGTAGTTTCATAATATCTTGCTCCATTCATGATTTGAAATGTTGTGGTTGTCATTTTCATGCATTTTGCATTCATGCCATGTTAATCTTGTGTGTGTCATATCTTTTAGGCCGTAGCTCTGTTGCAAATGTTCTATATATGTAAATTGACTAGAATGACGTGTAGAATCTCATGGTACATTTTCTTTTGCTGTTTAACAAATATAAAACATGTTTAGTTCAGATCTGGACCAATTTCGAAATTAACACATGGGGTTGTTTCGGAAATGCTATAAGTTGTTTCCGACCTCATTTAAGATGGCTAGATAGTGTAGTTTCATTATGCTTCACCTCTTGACATGTCTAATAACATTTAATATTGTCGTGTACCTAACGAGAGTGAACTAAGAAATTCGAATGTGGAGTTTCGCCAATATGCAACTCGTTGCATATTGAGCTTCACTTAATGTGCAGTATTTGATTGTTGTGATTGCCATGCCTTGCATAATTAAACCGGACATGCATCATATTTGGTGTTCATCATGTCATGCATATGTTTTGGTGTTCTCGTGTGTTGATTGTTGTTTCCGATTTGCTTCTTCTCGTTAGAGTTCCGAAAGCGTTCGGAGTGTGAGGATTCGTTCGACTACGTTGGTTCGCCTTCTTCATGGACTCGATCTTCTTCCGAGCGGGATCTCAGGCAAGATGACCATTTCCTTGGATACCATTACTATCATTGCCATGCTAGATGTCTCGTTTCTATCGATGTCTCGCTACCTACCACTTGTATGTTAAGCCTTCCAAAATGCCATGAAAAGCCTCTAACCCCTCCACATCCCAGCAAACCATTGTTTGGCTATGTTACCGCTTGCTCAGCCCTTCTTTTAGCGTTGCTAGTTGCAGGTGCAAGTTCTTCCATGTGCAACATGGATATTTTTGACATATCACAATATTATTGCTATTTAATTTAATTCACATATATACTTGGTAAAAGGTGGAAGGCTTGGCCTTTTGCTCGGTGTTTGGTTCCACTTTTGCCACCCTAGTTACTTGTGTACCGGTGTTATGTTCCATATTGAGCACTCCTAACATGCTCGGGGTTGTTATGGGGACCCCCTTGATTTTCGTTTTGGGATAAAACTCGTCTGGCAAGGCCCAACATTGGTACTACATTTGCCTAATAACAACTAAAATTGCATAGGGACCCGCCGGCACCCGCGGATAACTTAATCGACTACCCGGGCCAGTGCTCCTCATGAGTGTTGGTCCAAACCGAGCGATGTCCGGCGCCCCCTGGTCACCCGGGGTCTCAGCCAACCCGACGCCTTGCTCATCCGGTCGTACCCTGAGAACGAGATACGTGGCTCCTATCGGGTTTAGTCGGTACGCCGGGCGGCCTTGCTGGATTTGTTTTACCTTTCTCGAATGTCTTGTGCGCGGGATTTTGATGACACTTCGGGCTATCTCAAAGTTGAGATTTTCCATCGAGATTCCGCAAATACTAAGGGTTATCCCGCGGTTGAGGAATTCCAACGCAGCTTGTGGTTAGTTTGTGATGGATGAGTTGGAGCACCCCTGCAGGGTTAAATCTTTTGGAAAGCCGTGCCCGCGGTTACGTGGCAACTTGGAAACTTTGTTTAACACCCGGTCATAGCAAACTTGAAGTAAACTCAAATAAAATACATCAACCGTGTGCGTAACCGTGACTGTCTCTTCTCGTGATTTCTGAACCGAGAGAGAACACAGTGGGGTTATGTTTGTTCGTAAGTAGGTGTTCAGGATCTCTTAGAGATCATTACTAGTTCACGTTCGTTTATGCGACGATCATCCCCCTTTATTCTTGTACTCGTAAGTTAGCCACTCAAATAAATGCTTAGTGCTTGCTGCAGCCTCACCACTTAACCATACCTCACCCATTAAGCTTTAATAGTCTTGATACCCTTGGAAATGAGATTGCTGAGTCCCTGTGGCTCGCAGATTACTACAACAACAGTTGCAGGTACAGGTAATGCGATGATTTGACGTGAGCATGATGCTTGTTTGATTTGGAGTTCTTCTTCTTCTTCATCGATCATAGGATGGGTTCCAGGACGGCAGCCTGGGATAGCAAGGATGGATGTCATTTTATCGTTTGATTTCGTTCGTAGTCGGACCCTGCTCTTCTGTATGATGATTGTTATGTCGTTGTATTGATGTGATATTGATGTAGCTTGTGGCGAGTGTAAGCCAATTCCATATACTCATCTCTTCTTTACATGTACTTGTAATGATATCCATTCTTGCGAAACGACGAAATACGCTTCTATCCCTTTCGAGGCCCTCGAGCCAAAATAAGGATAGGATCGCATCTTGGGCGTTACAAGTTGGTATCAGATCCTGTACCGACCTAGGAGCCCCCTTGATTGATCGAACTTGGCCGAGTCGAGTCTAGTGAAAAAAACTATTTTGAGTCTAGTTATATATCGGAGAGTAGGATTCTTTTTACTCCTCTTCTATGCTCTGGTGAGGAATCCTGATGTAGGAAATTTAATTCTACCCCTCTTCTCACTCAAAAAAAATTTAGGATCACGCGGGTATTTTGGAACCTCTATGATGTCGATGTGACCGGAATTCTGTTCTTGGTGCCTCCCGTACGCATGGATTGGACCCGGGGAGTTGAGCTCCAAGGGGTTCTTGACACATCGCTATCGTTCAGTTTCCTTAGTATCTCTGGACGCGGATGTTCGAAATTGCGTCAATACTATTCGTGGTGCGAAGAGTGTGGCGGCACCCAGTACTGGGGAGCGGGATCACATGTACCGCCATCTTTAGTATCATTGTGATTACGAGGGTCTGAGGTAGATGAGTTTCAGAGACCTCTGGTTGTGTGTTGAGGGATGTGATACACTGGAGAGTAGTATTACTGCTAGGAGTTGAGTGATGGATAAAAATTCCGTATATCCGTGGACCCGATTGCATAACCAAAGATTTCAGAAGTTCTCAGGTGGGAATTCAAGTAGTTACCTAGGGTTATCCTTCCAGCAAATGCAAATGGATTATGCATTTGTTTCCGGCTTATTCCTCAAGCCCCATCTTTTGTTTTGTTGGAGTATGGTAATTCGAGTTGCTTCGATGTCAAGTGGTGATTTCATATCTTTCCTAACCGGTGTGTTTCTCATAAAGTTAATTCAATCCTATTTCAATATTTGCAAGATCAATCCTCATATTTCTTTCCGGAGTTCGTCTCATCTGTCCCAAGTTTTCTTTGTTTTTCCCCACCCTCCCGCTCTTTTTCTTTAACGAGTAAATTATCATCCAAGTGCCTTTCTTTTCATGTGATGCTTCCGCTATCTTTTCTTCCGTATCGTATCCGGTGATTCAGTGTGAAGATGCTGAGGAGCTTCAAGTTCATCATGCTTGGTTCTTGTTTTATTCCCCGGTGGATTCAATTCAAGCTTTCGGTGCTCATCATATCCTTGTCATTCTCCAAATGCTTTTCTGTGTTGGAAATTCTTATCCAAGCCTCTCTTGTTTAGTCATCTCTCTTTGTTATATCCGGAGTGGCAAGATATCTTAGAAGACTTTCATTTCCATTCAGATCCTCTCAATTATGTCGAGGTTCTCACCTCATCAAGTTTTCATTTGTACCAGTGCAATATCTCTTTCTAAGCAATCGTTTCAACGGTGTTCTCTTTGAGTAGGCTCATAACCCACAGTTTTTTCCCAGGATCTTACCTGGCTCTTCTAATCTTTTCGGAGATGTCCTAGTTCTTTTCAATGTGACATAAGAATGAATTCCATCAGTCATATTTCTGCCTTCTCGAAGATCGCTTCTAAATTATTTTCATCGTTGGCTCAACCTTTCCTTATTCATTGTTCCGGAGTGTCTCAGTAATTCATGATGTAGTTTCTCCTCGTCAATCTTAGCGTTGAAGACCGAAGAAGTGTTTCTCTTAAATCTTATTCCATTCTCCTAGACATTCATGGTTTCAGCTTCGTGCAATCCTCTCAAATTGTTTTCAATCACGAGTAATTCGTTCCATATCTATCCGGAGCATTTCAGAGTTGTTTTCCTTTCTCGATCCTCCGAAGGCCATCATTTCAAAAGATTTCTTCGTTCTCAGCTTTCAGCTTTCGTTCTCCAATTCTTCTCAATTGTTGTCTCTTTGTTCGTATCTCCATTATCCCGGTGCCTTGGATCGTGATCTCTTCGTTCTCTTGTATCTCCATTCGTTCATGGTATCCCCATTCGTTTGTGAATTCGTACCGGTGTTTCGTGAAGACTTCTTCAAGCTTATGAATCTCTCTTCAATCTTTTCAAGAAGAATAAGTAATATGCCAAATCCGTTGATTGTCATAAATTTAACTTGATGAAGGATAGGTATAACATAAATCTTGTTCTTGTTTTATCAAAGTGATTTCAATCCTTCTTCCGGACTTGTTCATGATATCAAATTCTGGAAGTCAAGTGTTCTCATCTTTTCTTTTCTGGAGTTCCAAGTTTTCTCAAGTATCTCGTCAGAAGTTCCATCTAAATCATGGCAAGATCATAATCTTATTCTTTTCAACCTTCATTTCGTTTGATCAATCTTTTGCATAGGAGGTTCTTCATGGTGGTTCATCAAGAATTTAATTCATTCTCCAAGTGTTCTTCAATATTCCTGTTGGAGCAGCTCAAGTATTCTTATCTTGCATTTCAAAGTGCAATTCTTTTTCCATTATCTTTTGAGATGGTGTTATAGCATTCTTGACTAATGAGGAGTCTCAAAGAGAATTTGTTAAGAATGAGATATTTAAACCCATCATTTCCTTCCTTGGAGTTATCTTGGATCGGATTTCACCTAAAGCGTTTCCTAAGGAATGTTGCTAATTATGGTGCTTATCAATGATCCAAGCTCTCAATGTATCCTCTAGGTGAAAAAAGTTTCATCTCTTAATTGATCCCAATCAATCAATTGTTTTCCATTGTGGCCGGTTGTCACCTCATAATTTTGAGATGTTTTCCATAAGCCCACAACAAGCATATTCTTTTCGTTGTTGATTTTCCAACAACTCTATTCAATCCTTCTTTGTAAAGATGCTTTTCAATTCATTTGTGGTAGAAGTTGTCATTTTCTTCTCCGTTCTTTCCTTCCAATGATCTAGCTTCTATTCTTTAGTTCCGGAGGCATTGTGATGTTGCTCTATTCATCCCATCATCTCGATTTATTAAGCTCATGTTCTTTCTTTGCTTATCCTTAACCGGAGTGTTGTGTTCTCTTTTCAAGTTCATTGCATCTTATCAAGTTTTCTTATCTTTCATACCGAAGTGCTGCCCAAATTTCTTTGAATTCTTGCTTGTTCCGCATGTCATTCTTCATCTCGTTGAAACCTTCAATGATCATTGGTTTCACTCGTTTGTCAAAGAAGCAACTAAGTTTTACCTCTTCTATTTCTCTTCCCCTTCTCATCCTAAGATCTCGGGTCGAGATCTCTTGTAAGTGGAGGAGAGTTGTAACAGCCCGGACCGACGCTCCAGAAGATTCCCGTTTTATTCCGTTGTCATCGTGTGATTCGTGTGTTTGTCGCATTCATCATCGCATCATTCGCATCATCTGCATAGCATCGTCACTCGTTTTTGAAAACTTGCATCCGTTCGTAGTTGTCGGTTCTCTCCGCTTGTGTCGTCGACCGTTTCGATACCAACCACACACGCACGCGCCCGCGGCATCAAAAGAAAATATCGTTTTTAAGGTGCGCAAAAAATATTCTCGGATTGGGCCGCAAGTTGACATGCGGTATTGTTATATTGTAGGTAGACCGCCTGCCAAATTTCGTCGCAATTGGAGGTCGTTTGGTACCCGAACGGTCGACCGTAGCGGCACCGTCATAGGTTTAATTTTCGGACGTTTCCGATTTTAAAAATGCGTGTCACGGGGCGCAATCTCCCTCTCTCCTCAGCCCACTACCGCTCTAAACAGCCATCTAGCCCAACCTAGCCTAACCCCGCGACCGGAGCCGTCCGATCGCGATCGGAAGGTCCGAAAACGGGTAAAAACTGCTAAACCTAACCTTCCTACCTATATATAGACGTGGTCCCGTCCAAAAATGGCCTCTCCCTCTTCCTCCCTCGAAATCCATGCCAAGCCAGCCGCCGTCCGCCACTTGTCGCCGTCGGATCGCGTGTGTCGCCGCCACCCATGCCCTCAGCCACTCGCACAGCGCCACGTGGCCACCCAACCAGCCCCGCCGCCGTAGCCCGTTTGGGCCCGGATCTAGCCCTCCCGGGCCCGAGCGCAAGCCGCCGCCGCCCACGGGAGGAGCCCGAGCTCCTGATTTCCCCTGCCTCGCGAGGTCGGAGCCCCGCGCCTCCACCCGTCGGCGACCCTGCGCCGCCCGCCAGAGCCGCCGTCGCCGGCGACCACCCAGTGTGCCCCCTGCCCGCTCCTCTCTTCTCTTCCTTCTCCCTCTCCCTAACCGGCTCTCTCTCTCTTGTGCAGCCCCGCCATGGCTGTCGAGCTCGCAGTTTGCGTCGCGCCGCCGTCGCCATCCACCGTTGCTGCGCCCGGATCCGGCCAGGAACCGCCAGATCCGGAGGATCTCCGTCGTCTCCCGCCTTTCCCCTCGTCGCCTCGCCCCGCCGGAGCCCCTGCAGGTCGTGCCGCCGCCGGCCAACCCCCCCGTGCTCGTTCTCCAGGAGGGAGACGACGGGTCGGGGACGAGCGCGAGTGCTCGCAGACCCGCGAGGTGGGCCGTCCTCGCCCGCGTGGACCACGCTCGCGCAAGGCCCAGCCTGCATGGCCTCCCCACCGACCGGCCCACGGGCCCTCTGGTGAGCGCCGCCTTGCAATCCCTCGCCCAGTGCGTTTAATACTATGTTGCGCTCGCCTGCTCTGTTTTAGCCCAGTAACAGATTCGGCCCATGGACATTTTTTTTCGTTCGGCGAATTTATCAAATTATCCAGAGATTTCAGATTTGTAGAAAAAACCTTAACTTCATGCACTTCATAACTAAACCGTGCATCGGATCGAAATACTTAATATATGAAAAATGTCCAGAATTTTGCGTAGATTAATAATATGCAACTTTCATCCATGATAAAAATGTTTAACATGATGTTTTCTTGTATTTGCATAAATGTCATGATTTTGCATTATGCATATTAATTTAACCGTGCATCGGAATTAATCTTAACCATATATGTAAAATGTGTACATTAATTGTATCGCTTTTTCATGCAACTTAAAAATGTTTAACTTGCTGGTTGCATTTAATTTGCATGAATAATTTAATAAAACGGTTTATGCCATAAACTTGCATAATTAATTGTGACATATTTTCCTACATGAACCTATGCATACTATATATGATTTTGGGGTTGAAAAATCCATAGAATTTATCTGTGCAATTAGTTTTGTCATTTGAGCAATTTTTGTGTGCATGTTATTTTGTTATGATGCCCTTTTGTTATTTTCGTGTTATTTAATCCATGCATGATATGAAATAATTTTGAACATGAGATATGCCCTTGGACATGTGTGCTAGGCCCTGGTATTTTTGGTTGCTATAGAAATGCATGTTTAGGTGTTATTTTTCTTGTTGCCAACATGCCATAAAGAAGTTGCTGTTTAGAGATGCTAAAATATTTTTAAGTCTGAAAATTGTTATTTTGTTGCCATGTTGCCATGTGATTTGCTAGTGTTCTATGGGTCTTTTGTGGTTGCTCCAAAGGAGTCTTTTGTTAAGCATGTTGTTGTCTACCAGGGTGTACCATTTGTTGCCATGAATAGGATTGCATCATAGTTATTTCTGTTGTCCAATATGTCAATCTGTTAAAAACTGCTGCTCATGTCTAGTCTAATTTTCATGATGCCATGTTGTGTTGATGTTTACCATGAATCTGTGCATAATTTGATGTAGCCTTCATGAAATGAATTGTAGTGCATCATGTCCTCTACCTTGCTGTAAAATTTCATGTCATTCTATGACCTGTAGCATATAGTTTTAGTGTTTTCAATATGCCATCAGGTTAACACTGGTTGTGAAAAACTGTTATTTTCACAAAGTCCCTAATTCTATATTTTATTGCCATGTTGTGAGCTTCCTACCATGTGTTCCATGATTCTTTTGAGTATATGATGTGAACATGAAATGAAGTGTGTGTTATATGCTACTGCCCCATGCTTAGCTTGTGCATTTTAGAATCTTGTAGCTAGTTGTTTTCATGTGTGCAATATGCCATGTCGTTGTTTTGGGCAGATTATGTCTATAACTTGTGTTGCTTATTGTGGTTGAACCGTTACTCCGTTTTGAACATGTTCTACTTGAAACTTGCTTAGAATCTCATGTAGTTTCATAATATCTTGCTCCATTCATGATTTGAAATGTTGTGGTTGTCATTTTCATGCATTTTGCATTCATGCCATGTTAATCTTGTTTGTGTCATATCTTTTAGGCCGTAGCTCCGTTGCAAATGTTCTATATATGTAAATCGACTAGAATGACGTGTAGAATCTCATGGTGCATTTTGTTTTTCTGTTTAACAAATATAAAACATGTTTAGTTCAGATCTGGACCAATTTCGAAATTAACACATGGGGTCGTTTCGGAAATGCTATAAGGTGTTTCCGACCTCATTTAAGATGGCTAGATAGTGTAGTTTCATTATGCTTCACCTCTTGACATGTTTAATAACATTTAATATTGTCGTGTACCTATCGAGAGTGAACTAAGAAATTCGAATGTGGAGTTTCGTCAATATGCAACTCGTTGCATATTGAGCTTCACTTAATGTGCAGTATTTGATTGTTGTGATTGCCATGCCTTGCATAATTAAACCGGACATGCATCATATTTGGTGTGCATCATGTCATGCATATGTTGTGGTGTTCTCGTGTGTTGATTGTTGTTTCCGATTTGCTTCTTCTTGTTAGAGTTCCGAAATCGTTCGGAGTGTGAGGATTCGTTCGACTACGTTGGTTCGTCTTCTTCACGGACTTGATCTTCTTCCGAGCGGGATCTTAGGCAAGATGACCATTTCCTTGGATACCATTACTATCATTGCCATGCTAGATGTCTCGTTTCTATCGCTGTCTCGCTACCTACCACTTGTATGTTAAGCCTCCCAAAATGCCATGAAAAGTCTCTAACCCCTCCACATCCCAGCAAATCATTGTTTGGCTATGTTACCGCTTGCTCAGCCCTTCTTATAGCTTTGCTAGTTGCAGGTGCAAGTTCTTCCATGTGTGTCGTGGTTTTGTCACGGCAAATGTCCTAGTGAAAGGACTTAGGGGTGAAGCCATCGGTACGGCGGTTAACTCGAAGGGGTTGGTCGGGACGAAAGACACAGGTTACCCAGGTTCGGCCCCTCTCGAAGGAGGTAAAAGCCTACGTCCTGCTTTGAGTTGTATTGATGGAGTATCGATTACAAGGGAGCAGGTTCGCTTGACCTAGCTCTTGATCAAAGGTTTCGTATCTTAAGCCGCCCAGGGAACTCGCCTTTATATATACAGGTCGAGGCCCTGGGCTTACAAGAATCCGGGCCGGGTTACATCCAGTAACCGACCTCATCTCTAAATCACTTTGCCTTGTCTAGCAAGCCATCTCCCGGCGGCTTACGCCTCCTGGTCACATATCGTCTCTCTGGCTCTAGGCCTCCGCCCGGCCCGCCTGGTAACTTACCAGCAGGCTCGTCTTAGTCTTCCGGCCTGCTTAAGGCCTTACTGGCCAAGCCGCCAACTTCCTAACCCGGCCCTCTCCAGGACGGGTCTCATCATGGGGTTATATCCCCAACATTAGGCCCCAGATTGATTTGAACCTGTTCATGTCAATCTTCAAGTCTTCTAGTTGGCGAGTCTTGTGTTCCTCATAACCTCCTGATTTGAAACAAATCTTCATGACCCGCCATGTAAAATGGATGACGTCATCTCTGGTAAATCCAAAAGATCTTAATGACATCACAATGAATCTTTGCATTAACTGGTCAACCCAAGAATCGAGGCGTTTTCTTAGTCAATCATCCTTTTGTCTCCTCGATTCCCGCGCTGGACTGTTGCTGTTCCATCTCCTCTTATAAATAGGCGTGGGGGGGTCCCATCCCTTTCACGTTCCCCCGCTGCCGCTTCTCCCTTCTTCTTCCTCCAGGCGCTCGCACAGCCGAAGCTCCGCCGCACAGTCCGGACCACGCCGTTGTCCTCAACCAGGCCGCTGCATCACCCTGACCGTGACCAGAACACGCCGGCGCGCGCCCGCACCCTCTGCATCCTCCAGGTTCCATTTTTCTCCCTCTTAGATCTGCATTAGTTCGTCGGGTTTTCTTCCGAGTTCGCCGCCGTTCATCGTATTGTTCATCATTGATTGGAAACAAGGTACCTTTATGCTCTGAATCGACGGTTGAATTGCGCGGCGCTTCTCTTAACATGTATTCCATATCCAGTGTAGATTGTTCCTTCATTGGAATTTGTATATGAACTATTGTTCCTCCTCGGGACGTTTTTATGTTCAAGCAATATTTTCCCTTTTTATCCTCGTCCGTAGATCTTGTACTGCAGCCGTAGTTGGTTAAATTTGTTTGTCCACACTTAGCAATATTTTTGATATTCACTTGTCTATCTGACCCGCCATCATGCTGTCGGCTTTCCCTGGCAAAACATAATCCGCTTCATACCTGTAAATGGCAGCGGCTCATAGCTTAATAATAATAACCCGCCATGTAGCGTCGTCGTCTTGAAGTCATAGCTGTTTTGGTCATGTAACGTTCTTAACCCGCCGTATTTCCATGACTTTCCACAGCATTTAACCCGCCATTATGGCTAAAGCCCCCGCCTCTTGCGATTGGGTAGGCTCCGGGGTTATCGAGGAAATTCTCAATGATTTCGTAGTCATGGGAGTTTTGCCGGCTCAGGACGTCATCCAATGGTGGGTTCCTGGTGATGAAATCACCCCCAAACCCCAGGAAGGGGAAGTTATCGTTTTCACGGATCATCTTCTCCGTGGCTTCTCACCGCCTGGATCAAAATTCTTCCGGGATGCCCTTCATTTTTACAAGCTTCATCCTCAAGACATTGGCCCCAACTCAGTCACCAACCTATGCCAATTCCAAATACTCTGTGAAGCTTACCTTCAAGAAGAACCCTCCGTAGAACACTTCAGAGATTATTTCTATATCAACCGCCGGACAAAAATTGCAGATGGCCCAAGCCTTGAACTTGGTGGTGTTTCTATTCAGAGGCAGAGGGATGTGTCCTTTCCTGCGGCGACTCTGCCTAGCCATCCCAAGGACTAGAATCACACCTGCTTCTATTGTAAATATACTTCCCCAGAAGCAGAAAATCCATTGTCGGGTTATCGTCCCTATCGGCTGTCTGCCGTAGAGCGCGCCCAGTATGCTCAGACATTTTCAAAGATCAGAGCCTTATTGGTCAACGGGTTGACTGGTGTTGATCTGACCCGCTGCTGGGTTTCTTGGAGGATCTTACCATTGAGTCGGCGCTGCGGCTTAATGTGTGAATATACTGGTGAGGTGAATGACCCTCAACGCTTTAATCAGACGCCCCTAACGGACAAGGACCTCAACCTGATCGTCAAATCATTGTTGGGAGAACCTCAAGAAGTCTGCAACAAGACGGGGTTAAACCCCTTGTACGTTCATAACCCGGCTCCCGTAGTAAGACTTTTACTTTAACATTTCACTCTTTTCCTTTAGGTTTTGCGCTTCACACTCCTCTTTTAACCTTTCCGCAAATGTACTTATATATGCAGGCCGACTCTCCCTTCTGGAAGAAGAGACTAAACACAGCCTCTACTTCGAAGAAAAAGACAAAAGCGACCAAGACCCGGGCTACGGCTCGTAAGAAGAAATCGACAGCTAATGAGCTGCTTGAGCTGGATGACTCGGAGGTAGAACTTGACTCTCTTGGCCTTCTTTTCATGCAACTTATTGACGCTGACTCCTCTCAGGGTGACGCAGAGACAAGCGAAGCCGGCGCAGCAGAGGTAACTACCATCTCCTCCGACTCAGAACCTTTGCCAAGAGAGAAAATACGGCGGGTCATCCGGAAAGTAAAGTTTTCACACCCCCTTGCTCACTTGGATCCCAACTTTCTTTTGAAGAAGCAGCGACATGACTCCAGGCATCAGACCCGGAGCGGCGGCTCTGAAGATCTAGTGGCCGGCTTACCCGACGTTCCGGCCCCTCGGAAACGCCATAATGAGGTAACTTATAACTTTGTTTTCATTTCTTCTGTATACCAGCCATATGCAGAAAAACTGATTATATCGCTCAATTTTAATGTCTTCAGGAGACTCCTCCTTCCTCTGGCAACTCAACCGCTTCTAAGCTGCCACCTCTTGTCATCAACCCAGGGTAACTTTCTTCTCTACATCCAACATTGATTGCTAACTTTTATCCATGTATAAAACTTATCCTGACATCTTTTGTTCATAGAGCACAAGTCAAGAAGAGGAAACTAAGCGGGTCGTCAGCTACCCTTGACATCTTAGAGCCGGAGAACCCAAAGCTTAGCACTCCTAAAATTCACGTCGAGCCCTCTGAAGCCGACCAAGGTGCCCATGACAAAACTCCCCAACCTACTGAGCCGGCGGATGTTGACATTGTGATCCCTGAGGCTAATCCGGAAGCTGATCCTAAGCCGCCCAGTCCTTTGCCAACAGTTGAAGATAAGACTTTTCATGAAGAAGAGGTTACCATCACCGGAACGGCTTATACAGCTCCCGCTCCTTCCAACGTGCTGACCAAGCACATTAGTAAGGATGAGGCGCTTTCACCTGAGAAGGAGAAAGCTAAACTTGACCTTCCTAATCTGGAGAAGCTTACTGCTGATGAGCTGCACTCTGGATATCCGAGCCGCCTTTCCGCGAGCCGGGAGATGGAGGCCAACTTGGTTGGCATGATGAAGAAAAAATATAAGGTACTCAACCTTCCTTGCCTCCTGTAACCTTACGTAGCCCCCAAGAGCCGGCTTATTTTCTTGAAAATAAGCCGGGTCTTCAGCAACACATAGACTTCAATAGACCAGCGTGTAGCCCCCAAGTGTCGGGTCTTTATGGAAATAATGAGCCGGCACTTACTGTATGATAGAAAAATGCCAAGTGTAGCCCCCAAGGGCCGGGTCATTATGTAAATAATGAGCCAAAACTTTTTTGTAAATCTGATTATATAAACTTGAGGAGCCATGTGTAGCCCCCAAGAGTCGGGTCTTTATGGAAATAATGAGTCGGCACTTACTGTATGATAGAAAAATGCCAAGTGTAGCCCCCAAGGGCCGGGTCATTATGTAAATAATGAGCCGGAACTTTTTTGTAAATCTGATCATATAAACTTGAGGAGCAATGTGTAGCCCCCAAGAGTCGGGTTATCTTCGTGAAGATGATCCGGGTCTTGCTTGTATTATAGACTTTGAAAGAACTGGTATACATTAGCCCCCAAGTGTCAAGTATATTGCTTGCAATCTGCTTGAGACTTGTAACAACCTTCTCCAGTGCCCCAAATTCCATTATAAACCATACTGGCGGCTTAAATTTGATAAACTTACACTTTGACAATTATATTGTGCAGGAAACTTTACAGGTGGCCGAGTCTAGTTTGGCCGATCTTAGGAAGAACCTGGCATTGCAACAAGACGCCCGAACTGAAGCTGATGCAAAGTGGCGGCTCTCATCAACAGAACTGGAAAAGGTCAAGGCGGATTTTGAGGCGTACAAACAAACTGCTGAAACCAATCAAGCCGACTTGACCAAACGTGCCGAAGACGCCGAGAGCCAACTTAAACCCATTGCTGAAGAGCTGACCAGCCTCGAACGCCATGTATCTCGGATGACTGAAGCTGTCTTTGGTAAGCATTGCTGATTATGTTATGAGCATTCCTTTCAAACAGTCTTAGAAAAACTCGCCTGGCGACTTATACAATTGAACTGTTTGCAGGCCGGCGAACCCGTAACCTTCCAGACGACAGCTTGCTTAAGCTGAAAGCTTTGTATTCATTTACTGAGCAACTGTATGCTGGAATCCTCTTCACCATCAGGGTTGTTTTTGGTGAGAAGGGGACTCCCAAGTTAATCAAGGATGTGCTGAAGTGCCTCTCCACCATCCCTAAGCATTTTGAAGAAATGGAGAAGTCAGCCGCCCGCAAAGGCGCAATAGCTGCTTTGAGCCGAGCTTTGGCGTATGCGCCGGAGCTTAACCCAGAGGAGATGGTGGGAAGTTTTCCACAGCTGAAAGCCGACGGGTCAGAATTCACACAAGACGATTATGCTCGTTGCTTCAGAGCGTCTCGAGCATTGGCCAGCCAATTAGCCGCAGAAGCTGACCTGAAGGTTTATCAGGCGGCTTATGACAACAACAATGCACGAGTCCGGGCGCCTACTATTGAGCCGGTGGATCTGACTCCTCAACGCCGTAAGCACATCTTTGCCCCTGATGTTGACCCGTCTCCAATCTTGCATGACGAAGCCAAATTTGAAGCCTTAATCAATTGCAACTGGGATGTGGACAACCTTCTGATTCAGGAGACAAAAGACCCGGCGCAGGATGACCCGTCAGGGAGTTAAACGAGGAGCGAGCCTCAGATGAAGCTAACCCGGGCAATGCTGAGCCGCCGGGTAATTACTTGTGTGAAAAACTTATTGAGTCCACAAATTTTGGGCTCCCTGGAGCCTTGTAATAGCCATAGTAAAAACTTAATAGCCTGTGCCGTGCCTTTGTGCACGTTTTGATCTTTATCACCTCATATTCTGGCAGTTTTGGTGCTTCAAATTTTTTTCCACAGTATGAATATTTTGATATGATCATATGCCTCAGTATCAATCCATCAATTCCCACTGGCGGGTTATAATCCATGAGCAATACTAAGCTGGGATAAGCTATTATCCAAAGGCTTAGAACCTTATCAAGAAAAATTCCTGCAAAATAACAAGCAAAAAATATATGTATATCTTTCATTACTGTTGAGGCGGCTTTGAAGGCATGGCCTAAAAGAGATCAACCCTTTATATATTTTTTTGAGAAAACTCAAGATTTTTGCCTCAAAGAAGCTAGGCATGAATGCCCGAAATCCCATAAGCCGGCTCTCACGTGACATAAATCCGTCGTTTTAACCTTAACCAGTTCAGGGTCTTAAAAAGATTGACTGTTAAGAGTACGAACGGGCCACATAGCGGGGAGACTACAACAGATAGGTGAGTTTATCCTAGCTCTCTGTAAGCTGGCTCTCTCGTGACATAAGCCGCCGTTTTAACTTTGACTAGTTCAGGGTCTTAAGAAAGATTGACTGTCGAACGTTCGGCGGGTCACCTGGCGGAGTAGCAAGTTGCAAACAGGCAGGTTTAACTCAAATATGGCTTTTAAGCCGGTCAAGAGGGTATGAAAGCTAAACCCAGTGGGTTGGAAGCCCCCAAGTGACCTTATGAAGGATCAACTCTTTGCACAAAAACTTGGTGCCGGAAAAACGGCAGAGGCCCCGAATTATGGGGATGCCGGCTTTATTATATTACAAAAGTGGTATATACAATGACAGAAGTATGTACATTGATGAGAGCCAATGGCTCAAGTGTAGTAAGGCCGAAGATGAGCAATGTTCCACGGCCTGGCAGTCTCCTCCCCGGAAGTGCGTGACTTGTCACTCTCCCGTACATCAATGAGATAATAGGAACCATTGTTGAGATTTCTGCTGATCACAAAAGGTCCTTCCTAGGGGGGTGATAACTTATGCATATCTGTCTGGTCTTGGATCAGACGAAGCACTAAGTCGCCTTCCTGGAACGTCCAGGTCTTGACTCTGTGGCCATGATAGCGGCGCAGATCTTGCTGGTAAATCGCCAACCGTGCTGCTGCAAGATCCCGTTCTTCATCCAAGGCATCCAATGCGTCCTGACGCGCCGTCTCATTATCAGTTTCAACGTATGCTGCCACCCTGGGCGAGTCATGACGGATATCACTGGGGAGAACAGCTTCCACGCCATAAACCATGAAGAAAGTCATGTAGCCTGTTGATCTGTTGGGGGTGGTTCTGATGCTCCAAAGAACTGAAGGTAATTCCTCCACCCAACAACCCGGTGTTCGTTCCAAAGGAACCATAAGCCAGGGTTTTATCCCTCTCAGAATTTCCTGGTTAGCACGTTCTGCTTGACCATTAGACTGTGGATGAGCCACAGAGGAGACATCAAGGCGGATGTGTTCACTGTCGCAGAACTCTTTCATAGCCCCCTTAGACAGATTTGTACCATTGTCAGTAATGATACTCTGAGGATAACCAAACCGAAAAATAGCTTCTTGACGAACTGAACTGTTGTAGCTGCGTCGCACTTACTGACCGGCTCTGCCTCAACCCACTTAGTAAATTTTTCAACCGCCACCAAGAGGTGGGTCTTCTTATCTTTGGACCGCTCAAACGGTCCAACCATATCAAGCCCCCAGACCGCGAACGGCCAGGTGATCGGAATCATCCGCAACTCTTGAGCCGGCACATGGGCGCGTCGTCCGAATTTCTGACACCCATCACATCTACTAACCAAATACTCTACGTCTGAATGAGCTGTCAACCAGTAAAAACCGTGCCGGAAAGCTTTGGCCACCAGGGACTTTGACCCGGCATGATGACCACAATCGCCGGCATGTATCTCTTGCAAGATTTCACGGCCCTCCTCTGGAGAAACACAGCGTTGAAAAACGCCAGTCACACTGTACTTGTGCAACTCGCCATTGACAATAGTCATGGACTTAGATCGCCTTATGATTTTTCGTGCCAAAGTCTCGTCCTCGGGTAACTCGCCACGAGTCAGATATGCCAGGTAAGGCAGCATCCAATCAGGGATAGCGCAGAGAGCCGCCACCAATTGTCCTTCCGGGTCAGGTATAGCAAGATCCTCCTCAGAAGGTAACTTAACCGACGGGTGATGCAGTACATCCAGAAACACATTAGGTGGCACTGGCTTACGCTGAGACCCCAGTCTTGATAACGCATCAGCCGCCTCATTCTTCCGACGATCAATATGATCCACCTGATAGCCCTTGAAATGACCAGTGATGACATCAACCGCCTGGCGATAAGCCACCATACGAGGATCTTTAGAATCGCATGTGCCAGTAACTTGCTGGGCCACAAGGTCTGAGTCGCCGAGACATCTGACCCGGCTCAAATTCATCTCCTTGGCCACTCAGAGCCCATGAAGCAAGGCTTCATACTCAGCTGCATTGTTAGTACAAGGAAACATTAACCTTAATACATAACAAAATTTGTCACCTCGAGGGGAAGTTAAAACAACCCCAGCGCCTGATCCTTCCAACTGTCTGGATCCATCAAAATGGATTGTCCAATATGTATTGTCCGGCTTCTCCTCAGGTGCTTGACACTCCGTCCAGTCATTGATAAAATCCACCAGGGCTTGAGACTTGACAGCTGTTCGAGGTACATACCTCAAATTAAGAGGTCCAAGCTCAATTTCCCACTTAGCAATTCTGCCGGTGGCTTCTCTATTCTGAATAATATCCCCCAAAGGAGCAGAGCTGACCACCGTGATTGGATGTCCAAGGAAATAATGCTTCAACTTGTGGTTTGCCATGAACACTCCAAACACCAGTTTTTGCCAATGCGGGTACCTTTGCTTGGACTCTGTCAAAACCTCACTGACGTAATAAACTGGCCGCTGGACTGGATACTCTTTGCATGTCTCCTTGCGCTCCATAACGACTGCAGCACTGACGGCTTTATTATTAGCCGCCACGTACAGGAGCAAAGGCTCTTTTTCCACGGGAGCAGCCAAGACAGGCGGCTCAACCAACTGTTTTTTGAGCGCCTCAAACGCATCATTGGCAGCATCACTCCAGACAAAATCATCTGTCTTCTTCATCATCTGATACAAAGGGATAGCCTTCTCGCCCAGGCGGCTTATGAACCGGCTTAAAGCGGCAATACAACCCGCCAAGCGCTGGACATCATTAATGCACGCCGGCTTAGATAATGAGGTCATGGCCTTTATTTTATCCGGGTTAGCTTCGATGCCCCGCTATGAAACCAAAAATCCCAGGAGCTTGCCTGCAGGCACCCCAAAAACACACTTAGCCAGATTAAGCATCATCTTGTAAACCCGCAGGTTATCAAAAGTTTCCTTCAAATCGTCAAGCAGAGTCTCCTTCTTCCTTGATTTGACCACAATATCATCCACATAAACATGAACATTGCGTCCAATTTGACTATGAAGATAGTTCTGCACACAACATTGATAAGTCGCATGTGCACTTTTGAATCCAAAAGGCATAGACACGTAGCAGAAAGCTCCAAAAGGCGTGATGAAATACGTCTTCTCTTGGTCTTTGACTGAAATCTTGATCTGATGATAACCCGAATAAGCGTCCAGGAAACATAAACTCTCACAACCCGCCATTGCATCAATGATCTGGTCGATACGGGGGAGAGCAAACGGATCAACCGGACACGCCTTGTTGAGATCTGTGTAATCTACACACATGCGCCACGCGACGTTCTTCTTAAGCACAAGCACGGGGTTGGCCAACCACTCCGGGTGAAAAACCTCCACGATAAACCCTGTTGCTAAGAGTCGGGCTACCTCTTCCCCAATAGCTTTACACCGCTCCTCATTAAAACGATAGAGGAATTGCTTGGCTGGCTTAAACTTAGGATCCACATTAAGGTGGTGCTCAGAGAATTCACTCGGTACACCCGGCATGTCAGAAGGTTTCCATGCAAAGATGTCCCGATTCTCATGGATGAATTCGATGAGCGCGCTTTCCTATTTGGGGTCCATATTGGCCCCAATCGTGAACTGCTGCGATGAGTCGCCAGGACAAAAGTCCACCAACTTGGTATCCTCTGCCACAAATTTCAGGGGCGGGTCAGATTCTGTGCTGGGCTTCTTCAACGGGGTCATATCCGCCGGGTCAACATTGTCTTTATAAAACTTGAGCTCTGCTTCAGCACAACTTGACTCCGCATACGTAGCATCGCCTTCCTCGTACTCAAGAGCAATCTTCCGATCACCATGCACTGTAATCGTCCCCTTCAGACCAGACATCTTGAGCTGCAAGTAAACATAACAGGGCCGAGCCATGAATTTGGCATAAGCCGGCCTTCCAAACAGAGCATGATATGGGCTCTTGATTTTAACCACCTCAAACCACAAGGTCTCTACCCTATAGTTGAACTCATCACCAAAAGCTACCTCAAGGGCAATCTTTCCAACCAGATAAGCTGATTTGCCGGCACCACACCGTGAAAAACTGTGGATGACGGCTTGACATCTTGGTCAACCAGGTTCATCCAACGAAAAGTGTCATGATGACCCACAAGTAGAGGGGATCAATCGTAGTCCTTTCGATAAGTAAGAGTGTCGAACCCAACGAGGAGCAGAAGGAAATGACAAGCGGTTTTCAGCAAGGTATTGTCTGCAAGCACTGAAATTGTAGATAACAGATAGTTTGATAGCAAGGTAATTTGTAGCGAGCAAGTAACGGTAATGGTAAACAAGGTGCAGCAAGGTAGCCCAATCCTTTTGAGGCAAAGGACAGGCCAGAACAATCACTAGTAATAGGCAAAGTGTTCTTGAGGATACACGGGAATTTCGTCTAGTCATTTTTATCATGTTGGTTTGATTCGTGTTCGCTACTTTGATAATTTGATATGTGGGTGGACCGGTGCTAAGGTGCTGTTCTTACTTGAACTAACAACCTACTAATGATTAACCCCCTCGCAAGCATCCGCAACTACGAGAAAAGTATTAAGACAAAGTCTAACCATAGCATTAAATATGTGGATCCAAATCAGCCCCTTACGAAGTAGCGCATAAACTAGGGTTTAAGCTTCTGTCACTCTAGCAACCCATCATCTAATAACTACTCCACAATGCATTCCATTAGGCCCATGAATGGTGAAGTGTCATGTAGTCGACGTTCACATGACACCACTAAGGGAATCACAACATACATATCATCAAAATATCGAACACATATCAAATTCACATGATTACTCGCAACATGACTTCTCCCGTGACCTCAAGAACAAAGGTAACTACACACAAATAATAATCACGCTCAAGATCAGAGGAGTATTGAATAGCATAATGGATCTGAACATATAATATTCCACCAAATAAACCATATAGTAATCAACTACACAAGGTAATCAACACTACTAGTCACCCACAGGTACCAATCTGAGATTCCGGTACAAAGATTGAACACAAGAGATGAACTAGAGTTTGAGAGGAGATGGTGCTGTTAAAGATGTTTTTGAAGATTGGCCTCCCAAAGATGAGAGGGGTGTTGGCGATGACGATAGCTTTGATTTCCCCCTCCGGGAGGGAAGTTCCCCCGGCGGAATCGCTCCGCCGGAGGGCAAAAGTGATCCTGCCCAAGTTCCGCCTCGAGGCGGCGGCGCTTCGTCCCGAAAGTCCTCCTCCTCATTTTTTTAGGTTTTTTGGGAATTTATACCAGAAGATGGGCTCCAGAGGTGGGCCAGGGTGAGCACCACCCACCAGGTCGCGCTAGGGGGTGCCTGGCGCGCCCTGGTGGGTGCTCCTCACCAGGTGACCCCCCCTCTGGTATATTTTTTCTCCAGTATTTTTTATTAATTCCAAAAATAATCTCCGTAAAGTTTCAGCTTCATTGGAGTTGTGCAGAATAGGTATCTCTGACGTGCTTTTCTTGGGTCCAGAATTCCAGCTGCCGTTATTCTCCCTCTTTGTGTAAACCTTGCATATTATGAGAGAAAAGGCATTAGAATCACTCCCCAAAGCATTATTACTCAACAAAACAAAGTAAATAACAGTAGGAAATCATGATGCAAAATGGACGTATCAACTCCCCCAAGCTTAGACCTCGCTTGTCCTCAAGCGAAAGCCAATATTGAAAAGCATGTCCACATGGTTTGAGAGAGAGGTGTCGATAAAAACAAAATACGGACATAGAAGCATCATGCTTATTAACATAACAGCAACAAACTCTAACATAAGAACTTATTTCAATATATTTTTATCATAAAGCTTCTCATGAACAAGTAACAATTCATCACAACATAGAAGTATAAAGCATAAACCTTATTGGGAACCAACAAACTATGTTCTCAGTCAACTTTGCAACTACAATTCATCATATTTTCAGGAAGGGTCTCATGTCGGAGCCTTTTGTCAAGTCCACATACTTAACCACATTTAGTCTTCTATGGTTGCCAACGCTCATGGCATACCCATGAACAAAAAGTTTCAACCGGACACATAGGAAGATAGGGGCTTATAGTTTTGCCTCCCAACTCACTCACCTCAAGGGTGATGTCAACAATAATAACTCATGCCCACCCATATCCAACTGGATATATGTGCCTAGATCTTTCCTCACCACATGATGCTTGCAAAAGAAAAAGTAAAAAGGAATAGGGAAGAATACTTTGACTCTTGCATAAAAGTAAGAGATAGGCCCTTCGCAGAGGGAAGCAGAGGTTGACATGCGCTTATTGGTTTGTATGCCCAATCCCTTAATGTAAAAGAACATCACGCTATATTGCCCCCTATGATAGAAACCTTTATTATGCAGTCCGTCGCTTTTATTACTTTGCCATCATAAGTTCGTATAACGCTCAATTTTCTCTTACACTAATTGATCAAAACACTTTTAGAAGCAATTTTTATTACCTTATTGCACCGATGACAACTTACTTGAAGGATCTTTCTCGATCCATAGGTAGGTATGGCGGACACTTAAGGAAAGAGTTTGGGTTTGGGTTTTTGGATGCACAAGTAGTATCTCTAGTTAGTGCAGAGTTATTGGCTAGCAAAGATATTGAGCAAGCACCACATGTTAAAGGATCTATGACAATATAACTTCTATGTGGATATGAACAAACATAAATCATTACGTTGTCTTCCTTGTCCAACGTCAACAATTTTGACATATAATATTTGATGGGGGCTCACAATCATAAAAGATGTCCAAGATAGTGTATTTGCATATGAATCTTCTCTTCCCTAATTAATTCTTTCATGAATTGCATCATTGACCAATGCTATGTTTGTCAATCTCCAATAAATTTTACTACTTATACTTTTCCTTATGTGATGTCATTACTCACCATAAGATTAGCATATGATTCTTTTCATTTATTTGTCTTTATTTTATTTAATTGCAACAAGAAAGTAGAGAACCAAAAACTCAAACTAAACTTTATTATATAACTTTCACACGATTACATAGATAGGTAGGCCACAAAACTAACACACGAATATAGATCTCGCTAAGCTTTTATTCGACGAAGGCAAAGGGAAACTAAAGATAGAACCAAAATAGGTAAAGGTGAATAAAAGTGGTGGTGATACGATACCGGGGCACCTCCCCCAAGCTTGGCTCAAGCCAAGGGGAGTGCCCATACCATGTACTCAAGTCTCCTTTGGTGGTAGTGATGAAGAAGGTGGAGGTGTTGATGTAGGTGGTGGTGATGATGTAGTAAGCTTGTCCTCCAGCTTCCAGGGCAAAGGCTCTCCATCAAAGGTTGATGCGAGAGTCCCCTGAGTCCTGCAACTGGCAGCTAAACTCATACCTTTAAATCTTGCTTCATATTCGAAGACTTGGTTTTGAAGATCATAAACTTGGCGGTGCAGAAAATTAATTTGCTCATTGAGGGTGGAGATGATGTCCTTCACAGACCGGCCATCCACCGTCTGATCACAGGTGAATTCCGTGATCATGGAGTGATTGGCACTAAGTCCATGCTCCACCATCTTCTGGCACTTGAAGATTTCCTGCTCCACCGCTTCAAGCCTAGCATCCACGCTCCCGGTCTTCTTAGGTCCTTGAACATCGCAGATGTGGAGCACCCCCTCACGCATCACAACGGCTTGAGGGTGCTTCATCACCTCTGGCAAATACGGGTTGATGACCTTCTCGAAGAACTTGTCCTTGGAGGAGCTTGGTGGAGCCATGGAAATCTAGATCTAACGAGAAAACAGCAAGAAACAAGAACAGAGGATTTTTCTGCGATGCGGTCGTCAAAATAGTCGGGGGTATATATAGAGAATTTTTATTCTTGGGGAACAAGTATTTGGAAGGAAAACGGAGTCGGGAAGGCATCCGAGGTGGGCAGCACCCACCAGGGCGTGCCCAGGGGTGCCTAGCGCGCCCTGGTGTATCGTGCCCACCTCGATCACCTTCCGTTTTATTTTTTTATTCCTAAAATTCTAAAATATTCCAAAACTGACAGAAAATATTTTTGCGGATTTTTTGGAGTCTGTTTACTTACCGTATCACGTACCTCCTATTTTTAAATATTCTGGAGTGTTCCGGAAGGTTTCTTTTATGTGTTCCTCCGGTGTCATGGTTTGGATAACATTTCTTTCAACGTTAATAGGCGTACCTGAGATATAATGCTTAATTCATTGGCCATTGACCACCTTCGGGTTAGTACCTTCGGCGTTATTAATCTTGATAGCTCCAGAACGATAAACCTCTTCAATAATATATGGGCCCTCCCATTTGGAGAGAAGTTTTCCTGCAAAGAATCTTAAACGAGAGTTAAATAAAAGAACATAATCTCCTATTTTGAATTCCCGCTTTTGGATTCTTTTGTCATGCCATCTTTTTACTTTTTCTTTGAATAGCTTGGCATTTTCATAAGCTTGGGTTCTCCATTCATCTAGTGAGCTAATATCAAATAACCTCTTCTCACCGGCTAGTTTGAAATCATAATTGAGTTCTTTAATTGCCCAAAATGCTTTGTGTTCTAGTTCTAGAGGCAAATGACAAGCTTTTCCATACACCATTTTATAAGGAGACATACCCATAGGATTTTTATAAGATGTTCTATAGGCCCAAAGTGCATCATCTAATTTCTTAGACCAATTCTTACGAGACCTATTGACAGTTTTTTGTAATATTAATTTTATTTCTCTATTGCTAAGTTCTACTTGACCACTAGATTGAGGATGATAGGGCGATGCAATTCTATGGTTAACATCATATGTAGCAAGCATCTTACGAAAAGCACCATGAATGAAGTGTGAACCACCATCAGTCATTAAATATCTAGGGACTCCAAACGTTGGAAAGATAACCTCTTTAAGCATTTTAATGGAGGTGTGGTGATCAGCACTACTAGTTGGAATAGCTTCTACCCACTTAGTGACATAATCAACCGCAACTAAAATATGAGTGTATCCGTTAGAGGAAGGAAAAGGTCCCATATAATCAAAACCCCACACGTCAAATGGTTCAACAACAAGTGAATAATTCATATGCATTTCTTGACGCTTACCGATATTACCAATTCTTTGACATTCATCACAAGACAGGACAAACTTACGAGCATCTTTGAAAAGAGTAGGCCAATAAAATCCAGATTGCAATACCTTATGAGCAGTTCTATCTCCCACATGATGTCCTCCATAAGCTTCGGAATGACATTTCCGTAGGATCTGTTCCTGTTCATGCTCAGGTACACAACGTCTAATAATACCATCTAATCCTTCTTTATAAAGATGTGGGTCATCCCAAAAGTAATGTCTCAAGTCATAGAATTTTTTTCTCTTTTGTTGGTATGTGAAACTAGGTGGTATATATTTAGCAACAATGTAATTAGCATAGTCAGCATACCAAGGTGTGTTGTGTGAGACACTTATTGCAGCTAGCTGTTCGTCAGGGAAACTATCATCAATAGGTAGTGGGTCATCAAGGATATTTTCTAACCTAGACAAGTTATCAGCTACGGGGTTCTCAGCTCCTTTCCTATCAACGATATGCAAGTCAAATTCTTGAAGCAAGAGAACCCACCTAATGAGTCTAGGTTTAGCATCTTTCTTTTCCATAAGGAATTTTATAGCAGCATGATCGGTGTGAACAATAACTTTGGAGTCAACAATATAGGATCTAAATTTATCACAAGCAAACACAACAGCTAAAAATTATTTTTCAGTAGTAGCATAGTTTCGTTAGGCACTGTCTAGAGTTTTACTAGCATAATGGATAACATTCAATTTCTTATCAACTCTTTGTCCTAGGACAGCACCAACAGCATAATCACTAGCATCACACATAATTTCAAAAGGCAAGTTCCAATCAGGTGGTTGAACGATAGGTGCAAAGGTTAAGGCTTTCTTGAGTGTTTCAAAGGCTTCCACACAATCATCATCAAAGACAAAAGGAATATCCTTTTGCAAAAGATTAGTAAGAGGCCTAGAAATTTTAGAGAAGTCTTTAATGAACCTCCTATAAAAACCAGCATGACCAAGGAGACTTTGAGTAACTTTAATATCTCTAGGACACGACATTTTCTCAATTGCATCAACTTTAGCTTTATCCACCTCAATACCTCGTTCAGATATTTTATGCCCCAAGACAATACCTTCATTAACCATAAAGTGGCACTTCTCCCAATTCAAGACAAGATTAGTCTGTTCACATCTATGCAAAACTCGATCAAGGTTGCTTAAGCAATCATCAAAAGAAGTTCCGTAAGCGGAAAAATCATCCATGAAAACCTCCACAATCTTTTCACAAAAATCAACGAATATAGCAGTCATACATCTTTGAAAGGTAGCAGGTGCATTGCATAAACCAAAAGGCATACGTCTATAAGCATAAGTTCCAAAAGGGCAAGTAAAGGTGGTTTTCTCTTGATCGGATTGTGACACGGGTATTTGAGAGAAACCAGAATATCCATCTAGGAAACAAAAGTGTGTGTACTTAGATAGTCTCTCTAGCATTTGATCAATGAAAGGCAAAGGGTAATGATCTTTCCTAGTAGCTTTATTTAATTTTCTAAAATCAATTACCATTCTATAGCCAGTGACAATTCTTTGTGGAATGAGTTCATTCTTATCATTCGGGACAACGGTAATACCTCCTTTCTTAGGGACACAATGAACGGGACTTACCCATCTACTATCAGCTATGGGATAGATTATACCTACTTCCAGAAGCTTCAATATTTTAGTTCTTACCACTTCTTTCATCTTAGGATTCAACCGTCATTGATGATCAACAACGGGTTTAGCATCAGGTTCCATATTAATCTTGTGCTGACATAGAGTGGGACTAATGCCCTTAAGATCATCACCAATAGCATCCCGGTGCTTCCTTAGAACTTTTAATAATCTTTCTTCTTCATGTTCTGAAAGGTTAGCACTAATAATAACATGATATATCTTTTTCTCATCAAGATAAGCATACTTCAGAGTGTCAGGCAATTGCTTCAATTCAAACACAGGATCACCTTTAGGTGGAGGAGGACCTCCAAGAGTTTCAATAGGCAAATTGTGTTTCGGGAGAGTTTGTTGTTCAAAGAAATTTTTATCTATTTCATTTCTTTCACGCAAGTGCATATCATTTTCATGGTCAAGCAAATATTGTTCTAATGGATCTGTAGGAGGCACAGCAATAGAAGCAAGACCAATTATTTCATCCTTACTAGATAACGATTTATCACGAGGTTGTCTACTAAACTTGAAAAAATTAAACTCATGAGACACATTACCAAAGCTGACACCGACAATTTGTTTTTCACAATCTATCTTAGCATTGACAGTGCTCAAGAAAGGTCTACCAAAGATAATGGGATAAAAGTCATCTTGTGGGGAACCAAGAACTAGAAAATCAGCAGGGTATTTTACTTTCCCGCACAAGACTTCAACATCTCTAACAATGCCATGTGGTGTGATAGTGTCTCTATTAGCAAGTTTAATAGTAACATCAATCTCTTCTATTTCAGCAGGTGCTATCTCATCCATAATTTCTTGGTATAGAGTAAAAGGGATAGCACTCACACTAGCACCCAAATCACATAAACCATGATAGCAATGATCTCCTATTTTGACTGAGACAACAGGCATGCCTTCTATGGGTCTATGCTTATCTTTTTCATTGGGTTTAGAAATTCTAGAAGCTTCATCACAGAAATAGATAACATGCCCATCAATATTTTCTACCAAGAGATCTTTAACCATAGCAACACTAGGTTCTACTTTAATTTGCTCAGGGGGTTTAGGTGCTCTTATATTACTTTTACGAACCACAGTTGATACCTTAGCATGTTCCTTTATCCTGACAGGGAAAGGTGGTTTTTCAATATAAGTCGTAGGCACAACTGGATCAATATTGTAAAAGGTGGTTTCTTCTTTAGCTATGACCGGTTCTTTAATTTCTTCTTTAATACGGGGATGATATTTAAACCACTTCTCCTTAGGGAGATCAACGTGAGTAGCAAATGCTTCGCAGAAAGAGGCTACTATCTCAGAGTCAAGTCCATATTTAGTGCTAAACTTATGAAAAGTATCGATATTCATAAAAGATTTAACACAATCAAATTCAAGCTTTATACCTGACTCATTACCTTCGTCGAGTTCCCAATCTTCAGAGTTGCGTTTAATTCTTTCTAAGAGATCCCACTTGAATTCAATAGTCTTCTTCATATAAGAACCAGCACAAGAAGTATCGAGCATGGATTGATCATTATGAGAAAGCCGAGCATAAAAATTCTGAATGATAACTTCCCTCGAAATGTCATGATTGGGGCATGAATATAACATTGAATTAAGCCTCTCCCAAGCTAGAGAGATACTTTCTCCTTCACGAGGCCAAAAATTATATATATAATTCCGATCGCGATGAACTAGATGCATAGGATAAAACTTTTGATGGAATTCCAATTGCAAACGATTCCAGTTCCATGATCCAAGATCATCATATAGCCTATACCATGTCAATGCTTTTCCCTCCAAAGATAATGGGAAAACCTTCTTCTTAACTTCATCTCTGGGTAAACCTGCAAGCTTAAATAATCCACATATTTCGTTCACATATAAGAGATGCATATCAGGATGTTCAGTTCCATCTCCTGCATAAGGTTTACCAAGCAAGTGTTCTAGCATACCCGAAGGAATTTCATAAGTAACATTTTCAGTAGGTGCTATAGGTTGAGGGGTAACTAATTGTGGTTCCGATCGAGGCGAAGATACCCCAAACAAACCCCTCAAAGGATTGTTCTCCATAGTAGCAAGTAGCAATAAATTTCAGCACGTAGTATAAGTGTAACACCCCAAAAAATTTAACCATGATTTTATTAAGTAAAATTTGGCTAGAAATAAAATCTTGATTTATAATAGGTCCTTTAATGATTTTTGAGTCCCTTTGGTCTCTGTTTTCCAAAATTCTTTCCACCATAGAAAATTATTTGGAAATAATATTGTGGCTTTGGTAGTTTTCCTAAAACATTTCATTTATAGTTTAATAACAGTAGGAATTAATTTCATAATAAAATTTGCCCCAAAATAATCCTTTTAATAGCATTTTCAATACTTTAAATGCCTCTGTTGCACTACAACCATTTTAAATAATTCCTTAAAAATTCTACAAAAATTATGGGAGGTCATGTGATTTCCCTGGATCACTTTTATGCAAAAACCTAACTTGGTCTTTTGGAAATTTTGACCAAACCAACTTCTTTTCAATTCTGGTCCAGATTCAGTTTTGAACTACAACCCCAACTTTCCTTGCCCCAAAAATTCTGAAACTTGGCCATCTTATTGTCCTTCCAACCAAAACCTTAAGTCCAGGAGATTAGATTCATTTGCATCTTTTAAGTCTACCAAAATATCCTCTGCAGTTTCTGTCCAGAATTGGATTCTGACAATAATTGCACTAGCAAGTATCCTATTTTTCCAAACTAACTTCACCAGCCTCTTTAACATCTAAAGAGACTCTAGTCTACCAATTTTCATTTTTAGAAAACCCCCATAGATGGCTCTGGTATTCTGTCGAGCACCTGTAGTTCATGGACAGATTTGGCATGATTCTGTAATTGCATTGGAAACCTGCTTAACTGACCATACCAGCATGTCCAAAAGACCCAAGCTACCCCCAGCAATGACCCTGTTACATCTCATGATCATCAGAGCCATCTAGACCCATTTGACAAATCGTCGAACACCTTCCATGCATATCCAGAGCGCGCCCGGAGCGCCATGATTGCAGGCGTCGGCACCGCCGCGTGCAGCCTCCCCTGCTGCCTACCTGCTCGTCCAAATCCTTTCCCTGGATCGCCACGACACCACTGAACCCCGCCAACACCTCCTCTCGTCGTCTGGTGCCGTCCCCCACCAACCAGAACCGCCGTCGCGGTCGCCGACTCGGGTACGGCACCGTCCAGGGTGCCTGGCACCAATCCGAGGCCACCAGAGCATGGCTCACCTTAACTGCAAGTCGCCGCCGCCCCTACCAAACTCCACCGTCCTCACCGACCTCAGTCACCGCCTCCCCTCGCCATTAATGGCCTCCGCCGCCGTGTCCCAATTCGGGAAGCCACGGGCACGGCCACCCCGTGCTATATAAGCCGCCACGAGCTTACTGCACTCTCCACCACCTTTCCTCATTCCTCTGGAAGCTTCCCCGTGCACCCAATTGACCGGGCGAGGTCATCTCCTCCGTCTCCGGCCGCCTCTGCCGCCGCCCTATCCACGAAGCTTCCCACCCCTCCAGTGCCTCCCCCTCTCCACTCATTCCACCAATGGCCTCCTGGAGCATCCACGAACCCATCCCCATCTTCAATTCCACCGGAGATGCACCGCAGTCGGAGATCCTATTTCGTCCGACGCCGCCGTCCACCGAGGACCTCGTCGTCGGCAACTCCGTCCATCCCAACTACCTCTGCGAGCACCGGACGAACCGCCTCTCACTCCCGAACCCAACGGTGGCCTCGGCTCCCCGAATGGTGCTGCCGTTCGCCGGCGGCGAACGCCGGAGCGCCGCCCGGTTCTGCCAGGGAGAACGCGCGCACGGCGACTGGTCAAATCTGACCAGTGGGCCAGGCAGGCCCACTGTCAGTGACCCAGTGCCCGCTGACTGGCGTAGCCGATCGACTGGGCTCGGCCCAGTAGCACCAGAACTATACAACGCATAGGGCGCATCTCTGTTTCCTTCCTTCTTTTCATTTTCAGCATATTTTCAGATAATTCTACTGTGGCCTTTTCTAACCCAAATTTAATGATTCAAATTTCTGAACACTTATAAATTCATGCTCTATTATTTCAGCTTAGGTGAACATTTTTTTTCCTCAGCTTTGTCTCGGTTGGATTTATTAAATATTCCCTTTCTTTATTTATTCCAGCTTAGAGAATCCCTAGAAAAAAAATCATCTGGACTCCAAATCTTTTGATTCTTTTTCTAAAACTCCTTATTTTTTTTATCTAGTTTATTTTAGTATTTGTTTCAGGAATATTTGAAACACCTTTTAGTACTGTTTTAAAATTATGTGGTAATTTAGATATTTTTGAAAATAGGAAATGGAGGGGAGATAATATTACAAACTTTTGGAGTGTACCCAATACTTCCCCATGCTCAAGGCAAGCATCTTGAACACTTGATATGGTGGATGCATAGTAGAGTATTTGCTAGAATAATTAGAGCATGACTATGTTGATTTCAAATTGAATTTTGCATATGGCTAAGTTATGCATGCATGATGACATGGGAACATTTCATCTTCATTTAAGCTTGATGTATGGGTGAGCATGGTCATTTCCTCATGTCATATATGCCTATATTGGTCTGGACTAAACTACAGAAAGATTCAGTCACAAGTAAAGTGATCGAGAAACTGAATTCTCGTGGTGACGAGAATGATCAGTAAGGGCATGCTGGGACATGCCAGGTGGTGACTCTGTTGGGTAGCACCGAAAGAATATGTTGTGCTAACTACTACAAGAAAATACTTAAGCCTCCTGAGTCGACCGTAGATCGAGTCTTGTCACCGGTAACCCCCATACTTGATTCGTGCTACCACTTGTCCCTGCCTCAGGTGGGGTATGGTTCAGTAAGTTGTTAACCCCTTTCCCACACACACCGTACAGAGGGGGCCATAGTGAAAGATACCATTGGCCCATGGTAGGCATGTCACTTGGTCTGGGGGCATGGGTGTAACCGGTCTGAGACCGAGGGGGTAGCACCCCTATTTGCACGCCGATATAAATATTGTGATCCCATGCGATTGGAGGCCATTGAATGAGGCCTTCCCACTTAGAGTTTAATTTATCATTGCCTTGGGTGATTCCTGGCTCTGGTGAGTTAAGCTGGTGTGTGCTGGTTAGGTGTGTTTTCAACCCAAAGACCGTAATAGGAATTAGTCAGCGTCTCGGTGCTGGCTAAAGAAATACTTTACTTGTGGGTAAAGAGCACACCCTCTGCAGAGTTATATCTAGTCAAATAGCCGTGTCCGCGGTTAAGGACTACAGTCTGGGATGGTCAAGTGCCGGTCTTAGAGTCGATCTCCGGAGGAAATAATTAAAATTGTGCGTGGTTCATTTTGCAGAAAAATTACTACTACTACTGATGCTATCATGAATATTATTGATGCTACGGTTATTATTGTGAACTAACCCGTTTCTCTTAATTTTATTTTTCTGAGTGTCTCAGGGGCTGGCTAGACTACCCCGGCCATTCAGTTTTATTTTCAAGACCTCTCGTGGCGTCGCCTGAGTTCTCGGATGGTCCCGTCTCGTCCGACTTCTCTTTTAGACACCCGATTGGCATTTCTTTTCAAGACCTCTCGTGGCGTCGCTTGAGTTCTCGGATGGTTCTGTCTCGTCCGATTTCTCTTTTAGACACCCGTTTGGCATTTCTCTTCAAGACCTACCGTGGTGTCACTTGACATCCAACCGGCATTTCTTTTATATTTTCCTTGGATTCTGGGATGGTCCTGTCTCGTCCGATTTTCCATCAACCTTCTTTGTTTGTCGCTAACTCGTTATTTCTGCACTTGCTAATATTTCATCATGCCATGATTTAATCCCTGTCTGCATGCATACAATATAGTCCAGCATGAGCACAAGCAAATAGTTTATTTCATCATGATCATATACTATCTGCTGCATTCGGTATATCATTTTTCATAATGTTTGCGAGTACATTCAAACGTACTCACTAGCTTGTCCCTGGTTATTTCATTGGCCAGGTCAGAAGAGTATTATGACGACGTCCATGCGGAGCCTAGGATAGTAGCCACGCGGGATAGGAGTTATCCAGGTCAGCCGTTCCTGTGGGAATGGAGCCCCATCGACGCTGGATAATTCACGAGTCGCTTTCACCATCCACCACCAAAGATCATTATTGTGTCAATAGACCTTTACGGTCTTGTATCCAATTCATGTAATTGCTTGGAATTCTGTATCGAGGTAGTGTCCACCAGGAAATAGAAATCCTGGGGTTGGTGATGACATGAGGGGTTAATTTCTGGGATATTGTGCCCCAGAAATCCGGCCCCGACAGACTTGGTATCAGAGCCAGGCTGACCATTGGCTAATCCTATCTTAGCCTGGTCATTATCCTTAGGTTTCCACACAGTCCAAGTCTTTCCTTGTCCATAGCTAAGCCCATCTCATTCGATAAGCCTACAAAGTGGCCAGTTGACATCTTTTGACAGCCGGTGCCCAACCTATCAGTCTATCCATCAGGTCGTATGCCTGTGGCCGACACCTGAGTTGTCCCATTCGCAAGCGTGCGATGGAAGACTCCGATGGCTTATAAAGGAAGCCTTGCCCCAAGCACAGCACATCACAGCCTCACTCCCAGTTCGATACCCAACCCTGGAAGGGCACGTTCCACGCCTGCTTCCACCACTCTCCCCAGAAGAAGAAGAAGGTGCTCCAGCACCCGGAACTTTTCCGCAAGACTCTGTAGACCTCACTTTCGAACCATAGATGATCATGAGTGCATTTGAGTAGCATGTAGTGCTTGTTTGCATGATGTAATCTTTGTAGTGTTCTTAGGATGTATGTCATGAATATATTATCATGACTGCATTTTGCATATGAATGTTTTGTTTAGAGGTTATTTTCCTTCCGCCCCTAGCAAATCTCAAGGGTGAGATTTTTCTTAAGGACCACGGCCACAAGGATTTCTACCAACATAAGCTTAATTAATGTGCCGCCACGGCATCCGGCTCACAGCCACACCACTCTACTACATGCCCTAAATGCAGACACACATGCATTTAGCACCTAACTGATCACCGTACTAACACACCACAGTTTTTCTGAAAGAGAAATTTGTGGGTAATTATTCTAATGCAGATTGCCTCCAGCACACTGACAGCAATCAGCACCTGACACCGGCACCTAATCTTCGTGATCACCGCTGTCGCGGAGAGCCACCACTCGAGCAGCAGCATCACGGCGATCATCGTGGATCATTGCGCATAAGAGCACGGAGAACCCTAGCAATGCCGCCAACCCTCCACACATCAGGATCGTGTACCAATCCGGCATCACCTCCGCCATTAGAGCCTCGCCTCGAGCTCCTGCAAACAGAATGGAGGAGAAGGAAGAAGAAGAAGAAGCGTGGCCAGGTGTGAAGAACAGAGAAGCACCGCGGTCATTTTTATAGCTCGAGATCGGTGTACGGTGGGCGAAATCCACCAGCACCGCCCATCGCTCGATCGCCGGTGTTCGGAGGCGAATCCGCGAGCAGTGCCGACAGCGCACTGGCCCGCGAAATGAGTGCACGCTACGCCGGCAGCTAGCACGCCGCGCACTACCGCAGTACGGCCTAGATGCCCTACGCGCTAGACGCCACCGGTGGAGAAAGTGCGGGAAAGCACGCGAGAGAGAAGAAAGAGGAGAGCCGGAGGTAGAAGAAGAGACTGACAGTGGGCCCTGGGTCCACCTGTCAACCAGAGAGAACACTGTGCACTCGGGTATGACCAGCGTAATATGAAAATTTAGAATTTTATCAATTCTAAATTTACCGTAGCCATAAGTAGAAATCTCTCGGTTTCCCCAACCATAGATTTTTCCACGCAGCGCCATTAACCCACTGTAGTTGCACCAATTATCTGCCCTCTCACTGTAGCCACGTCATATCGCGTGAGTAGGATAAATATTTCTTTTCATGTTATTATTGCGTGGAGTGATATTTATGAAACCGTCCTTAGCAAATCTCGAGGACGAGATTTTCTTATGGGGGGTAGAGTTTGTAACACCCCAAAAAAATTAACCATGATTTTATTAAGTAAAATTTGGCCAGAAATAAAATCTTGATTTATAATAGGTCCTTTAATGATTTTTGAGTCCCTTTGGTCTCTGTTTTCCAAAATTCTTTCCACCATAGAAAATTATTTGGAAATAATATTGTGGCTTTGGTAGTTTTCCTAAAACATTTCATTTATAGTTTAATAACAGTAGGAATTAATTTCATAATAAAATTTGCCCCAAAACAATCTTTTAATAGCATTTTCAATACTTTAAATGCCTCTGTTGCACTACAAACATTTTAAATAATTCCTTAAAAATTCTACAAAAATTATGGGAGGTCATGTGATGTCCCTGGATCACTTTTATGCAAAAACCTAACTTGGTCTTTTGGAAATTTTGAGCAAACCATCTTCTTTTCAATTCTGGTCCAGATTCAGTTTTGAACTACAACCCCAACTTTCCTTGCCCCAAAAATTCTGAAACTTGGCCATCTTATTGTCCTTCCAACCAAAACCTTAAGTCCAGGAGATTAGATTCATTTGCATCTTTTAAGTCTACCAAAATATCCTCTGCAGTTTCTGTCCGGAATTGGATTCTGACAATAATTGCACTAGCAAGTATCCTATTTTTCCAAACTAACTTCACCAGCCTCTTTAACATCTAAAGAGACTCTAGTCTGCCAATTTTCATTTTTAGAAAACCCCCATAGATGGCTCTGGTATTCTGTCGAGCACCTGTAGTGCATGGACAGATTTGGCATGATTCTGTAATTGCATTGGAAACCTGCTTAACTGACCATACCAGCATGTCCAAAAGACCCAAGCTACCCCCAGCAATGACCCTGTTACATCTCATGATCATCAGAGCCATCTAGACCCATTTGACAAATCGTCGACCACCTTCCATGCATATCTAGAGCGCGCCCGGAGCGCCATGATTGCAGGTGTCGGCACCGCCGCGTGCAGCCTCCCCTGCTGCCTACCTGCTCGTCCAAATCCTTTCCCTGGATCGCCACGACACCACTGAACCCCGCCAACACCTCCTCTCGTCGTCTGGTGCCGTCCCCCACCAACCAGAACCGCCGCCGCGGTCGCCGACTTGGGTACGGCACCGTCCAGGGTGCCTGGCACCAATCCGAGGCCACCAGAGCATGGCTCACCTTAACTGCAAGTCCCCGCCACCCCTACCAAACTCCACCATCCTCACCGACCTCAGTCACCGCCTCCCCTCGCCATTGATGGCCTCCGCCGCCGTGTCCCGATTCGGGAAGCCACGGGCACGGCCACCCCGTGCTATATAAGCCGCCACGAGCTTACTGCACTCTCCACCACCTCTCCTCATTCCTCTGGAAGCTTCCCCGTGCACCCAATTGACCGGGCGAGGTCATCTCCTCCGTCTCCGGCCGCCTCTGCCGCCGCCCTATCGACGAAGCTTCCCACCCCTCCAGTGCCTCCCCCTCTCCACTCACTCCACCAATGGCCTCCTGGAGCATCCACGAACCCATCCCCATCTTCAATTCCACCGGAGATGCACCGCAGTCGGAGATCCTATTTCGTCCGACGCCGCCGTCCGCCGAGGACCTCGTTGCCAGCAACTCCGTCCATCCCAACTACCTCTGCGAGCACCGGACGAACCGCCTCTCACTCCCGAACCCAACGGTGGCCTCAGCTCCCCGAATGGTGCTGCCGTTCGCCGGCGGCGAACGCCGGAGCGCCGCCCGGTTCTGCCAGGGAGAACGCGCGCACGGCGACTGGTCAAACCTGACCAGTGGGCCAGGCGGGCCCACTGTTAGTGACCCAGTGCCCGCTGACTGGCGCAGCCGATCAACTGGGCTCGGCCCAGTAGCACCCGAACTATACAACGCACAGGGCGCATCTCTGTTTCCTTCCTTTTTTTCAATTTCAGCATATTTTCAGATAATTCTACTGTGGCCTTTTCTAACCCAAATTTAATGATTCAACTTTCTGAACACTTATAAATTCATGCTCTATTATTTCAGCTTAGGTGAACATTTTTTTCCTCAGCTTTGTCTCGGTTGGATTTATTAAATATTCCCTTTCTTTATTTATTCCATCTTAGAGAATCCCTAGAAAAAAAAACCATCTGGACTCCAAATCTTTTGATTCTTTTTCTGAAACTCCTTATTTTTTTATCTAGTTTATTTTAGTATTTGTTTCAGGAATATTTGAAACCCCTTTTAGTACTGTTTTAAAATTATGTCGTAATTTAGATATTTTTGAAAATAGGAAATGGAGGGGAGATAATATTACAAACTTTTGGAGTATACCCAATACTTCTGCATGCTCAAGGCAAGCATCTTGAACACTTGATATGGTGGATGCATAGTAGAGTATTTGCTAGAATAATTTGAGCATGACTATGTTGATTTCAAATTGAATTTTGCATATGGCTAAGTTATGCATGCATGATCACATGGGAACATTTCATCTTCATTTAAGCTTGATGTATGGGTGAGCATGGTCATTTCCTCATGTCATATATGCCTATATTGGTCTGGACTAAACTACGGAAAGATTCAGTCACAAGTAAAGTGACCGAGAAACTGAATTCTCGTGGTGACGAGAATGATCAGTAAGGGCATGCTGGGACATGCCAGGTGGTGACCCTGTTGGGTACCACCGAAAGAATATGTTGTGCTAACTACTGCAGGAAAATACTTAAGCCTCCTGAGTCGACCGTAGATCGAGTCTTGTCACCGGTAACCCCCATACTTGATTCGTGCTACCACTTGTCCCTGCCTCAGGTGGGGTATGGTTCAGTAAGTTGTTAACCCCTTTCCCACACACACCGTACAGAGGGGCCATAGTGAAAGATACCATTGGCCCATGGTAGGCATGCCACTTGGTCTGGGGGCATGGGTGTAACCGGTCTGAGACCGAGGGGGTAGCACCCCTATATGCGCGCCGATATAAATATTGTGATCCCATGCTATTGGAGGCCATTGAATGAGGCCTTCCCACTTAGAGTTTAATTTATCATTGCCTTGGGTGATTCCTGGCTCTGGTGAGTTAAGCTGGTGTGTGCTGGTTAGGTGTGTTTTCAACCCAAAGACCGTAATAGGAATTAGTCAGCGTGTCCGCGGTTAAGGGCTACAGTCTGGGATGGTCAAGTGTCGGTCTTAGAGTCGATCTCCGGAGGAAATAATTAAAATTGTGCGTGGTTCATTTTGCAGAAAAATTACTACTACTACTGATGCTATCATGAATATTATTGATGCTACGGTTATTATTGTGAACTAACCCGTTTCTCTTAATTTTATTTTTCTGAGTGTCTCAGGGGCTGGCTAGACTACCCCGGCCATTCAGTTTTATTTTCAAGACCTCTCGTGGCGTCGCCTGAGTTCTCGGATGGTCCCGTCTCGTCCGACTTCTCTTTTAGACACCCGATTGGCATTTCTTTTCAAGACCTCTCGTGGCGTCGCTTGAGTTCTCGGATGGCTCTGTCTCGTCCGATTTCTCTTTTAGACACCCGTTTGGCATTTCTCTTCAAGACCTACCGTGGTGTCACTTGACATCCAACCGGCATTTCTTTTATATTTTCCTTGGATTCTCGGATGGTCCTGTCTCGTCCGATTTTCCATCAACCTTCTTTGTTTGTCGCTAACTCGTTATTTCTGCACTTGCTAATATGTCATCATGCCATGATTTAATCCCTGTCTGCATGCATACAATATAGTCCAGCATGAGCACAAGCAAATAGTTTATTTCATCATGATCATATACTATCTGCTGCATTCGGTATATCATTTGTTCATAATGTTTGCGAGTACATTCAAACGTACTCACTGGCGTGTCCCTGGTTATTTCATTGGCCAGGTCAGAAGAGTATCATGACGACGTCCATGCGGAGCCTAGGATAGTAGCCACGCGGGATAGGAGTTATCCAGGTCAGCCGTTCCTGTGGGAATGGAGCCCCATCGACGCTGGAGAATTCACGAGTCGCTTTCGCCATCCACCACCAAAGATCATTATTGTATCAATAGACCTTTACGGTCTTGTATCCAATTCATGTAATTGCTTGGAATTCTGTATCGAGGTAGTGTCCACCAGCAAACAGAAATCATGGGGTTGGTGATGACACAAGGGGTTAATTTCTGGGATATTGTGCCCCAGAAATCCGGCCCCGACAATAAGTTTTTCCTTACCGATTTCCACTTACCAAGAGCGCTTCACTCCTCGGCAACGGCACCAGAAAAGAGTCTTGATGACCCACAAGTATAGGGGATCAATCGTAGTCCTTTCGATAAGTAAGAGTGTGGAACCCAACGAGGAGCAGAAGGAAATGACAAGCGGTTTTTAGCAAGGTATTCTCTGCAAGCACTGAAATTGTAGATAACAGATAGTTTGATAGCAAGGTAATTTGTAGTGAGCAAGTGACGGTAACGGTAAACAAGGTGCAGCAAGTTAGCCCAATCCTTTTGAGGCAAAGGACAGGCCAGAACAATCACTAGTAATAGGCAAAGTGTTCTTGAGGGTACATGGGAATTTCGTCTAGTCACTTTTATCATGTTGGTTTGATTCGTGTTCGCTACTTTGATAATTTGATATGTGCGTGGACCGGTGCTAAGGTGTTGTTCTTACTTGAACTAACAACCTACTTATGATTAACCCCCTCGCAAGCATCCGCAACTACAAGAAAAGTATTAAGACAAAGTCTAACCATAGCATTAAACATGTGGATCCAAATCAGCCCCTTACGAAGTAGCGCATAAACTAGGGTTTAAGTTTCTGTCACTCTAGCAACCCATCATCTAATAACTACTCCACAATGCGTTCCCTTAGGCCCATGAATGGTGAAGTGTCATGTAGTCGACGTTCACATGACACCACTAAAGGAATCACAACATACATATCATCAAAATATCGAACACATATCAAATTCACATGATTACTCGCAACATGACTTCTCCCGTGACCTCAAGAACAAAGGTAACTACTCAAAAATAATAATCATCCTCAAGATCAGAGGAGTATTGAATAGCATAATGGATCTGAACATATAATCTTCCACCAAATAAACCATATAGTAATCAACTACACAAGGTAATCAAGACTACTAGTCACCCACAGGTACCAATCTGAGGTTTCGGTACAAAGATTGAACACAAGAGATGAACTAGGGTTTGAGAGGAGATGGTGCTGTTGAAGATGTTGATGAAGATTGGCCTCCCAAAGATGAGAGGGGTGTTGGTGATGACGATAGCTTCGATTTCCCCCTCCGGGAGGGAAGTTCCCCCGGCGGAATCGCTCCGCCGGAGGGCAAAAGTGCTCCTGCCCAAGTTCCGCCTCGAGGCGGCGGTGCTTCGTCCCGAAAGTCCTCCTCCTCATTTTTTAGCTTTTTGGGGAATTTATTCCAGAAGATGGGCTCCGGAGGTGGGCCAGGGTGAGCACCACCCACCAGGTCGCGCCAAGGGTGCCTGGCGCGCCCTGGTGGGTGCTCCTCACCAGGTGGCCCCCCTCCGGTATATTTTTGCTCCAGTATTTTTTATTAATTCCAAAAATAATCTCCATAAAGTTTAAGCTTCATTGGAGTTGTGCAGAATAGGTATCTCTGACGTGCTTTCTTGGGTCCAGAATTCCAACTGCCGGTATTCTCCTTCTTTGTGTAAACCTTGCATATTATGAGAGAAAAGGCATTAGAATCACTCCCCAAAGCATTATTATTCAACAAAACAAAGTAAATAATAGTTGGAAATCATGATGCAAAATGGACGTATCATGTCATAGTACAGGATGTTGATGCTGCTGCCACCATCCATCAGCACCTTGGTGAACATGTAGCCTCCTACCCGAGGGGCTACCACAAGGGCCAAATGCCCCGGGTTATCAACGCGCGGCGGGTGATCCTCCCTACTCCACGATATTGTGTATTCAGACCACTTTAAGTATTGCGGAAGAGCCGGCATGGCCGCGTTAACCGCCCTCTTGCGCACCTTCTGATCACGCTTATCAAGACTTGTTGTGAAGACGTGATACTGGCCTCCACTAAGCTACTTTGGGTTACTCCGATACCCTGATTGATTGTTCTGCTCTTGACCACCATTGCCAGGTTGCTGATTATGACCTCCATGGTTACCTTGACCCTGATAACCAAAGCTTGAGCCGCCTGTCCCAAAACCTGACCCATGAGAGCCGGATCCTGACCCGCCGGGCTGTCCATTGCCGTTACCGTGATGCTGGTTAAGGCTGTAGTTCCGGAACTCCCGCATGATATAACAATCCTTCCAAGCATGAGTGGACGGCTTGTTAGGTAGACTGTGCTTCGGGCAGGGGTCGTTAAGCATTGCCTCCATGTTGAAAGCCTTGCCCTTGCCGAAATGTGGTTTACCGTTGCCCTTGTCGCGGTTATTCCCAGTGTTGGTATTGGCCACCAGATCAGACCCGCCGTCTGGATGCTTCCGTTTATTGCCATTGCCTTGGTTGCCATTTCCTACCCCATTCTGCTGCTGACCCTTGCCATTGCCATTCTTCTTACCCTTAGCCGACTTCTCATCATCAGAACCGGGATCCTTCGTGCTGTCCGAATCTGCATACTTCGTGAGAGCCGCCATGAGCTCACCCATGTCTTGGCAAGAACGCTTGAGCCGTCCAAGCTTTTGCTTAAGGGGCAAAAAGTGACAATTCTTCTCCAGAATCAGAACCACCTGAGCCGCCGTGATATTGTCAGACGAGTGGATAATGGTTGAGACCCACCGGACCCAATGATGGGCCGACTCATCCTCACGCTGCACGCAATGATCCAAATCAACGATCGTCATAGGCTGCTTGCACGTCCCTTGAAAATTCTTGATGAACCTTGCTTTCAACTCGGCCCAGGAATTAATGGTGTTGGGTGGCAAACCCTTTAACTATGTACGAGCCGGTCCTTCCAACATCATGATGAAATACTTAGCACAGACTGCATCACTGACATCCAACATCTCCATGGCTAGCTCATAACTCTCGATCCAGGCTTCTGGAGGCAGATCAGCTGTATAATTAGGTACTTTGCACGGACCCTTAAAATCCTTTGGCAGGTGCTCGTTCCGCAGAGCCGGTGCTAAACACGGCACTCCCACAGCTCTGGAGGTGACTCCGGCTCCCACCGAAGTGGAAGGTGTTACTAGGGGCGGGTCTTGGTAAGCCGCCGCGGCCGCCGCCGCCTCACGCTGAGCTCTGGCATGATCCACGATTGCTTGAGCATTGACAACGGGTGGGTCATCATGGGGCGGGTTCCGTCGTCGTTCACTGCTAGAGACCGCCGGTGACTCCAAGCGCTGGCTATAACTGCGGCTTGGGATGGGGGTTGAGTGCACACGACTCCGGCTGTAAGTATACTTCTCCTGTTGAGCCAACGCTATCTGCAAGTACCCAATGACATTTCGTGCCTCTTCGGCGAAGGGTGTCCCATCGGTGAGGGGGAGTGCGTTGAGCCTGGCAGCCGCTGCTACCATGTTCTCCACTGGGGTGTCCCATCCTTCAGCCTTGCGATCTCCGCGTTACGGCTTGTTTGATTTTCCGTTGTGACCTCGGTTCCCATCAGAGTTGTCAGCTCGTTCATCAGATCCAGCAAACCTTGAGCCAGCGGCCTGGTTGACCCAGACCCTGCTACGCCGGCAGCTGCTGTCCCGGCCGCCGTGCTGCCAGAAGCCGGCGCCGATCCAGCCAGGAAGACGGCGGCTTGGCTCGGCAGCTCATTGGGCTCCGGGTCATTGTAACCTTCGAAATAGCCCCCAAGCCCGCCATTATGAAGCTGGTAGATTAATTCTGCCACTCCGCTCGAGGATCCATCCTCTGAGCAGATGAGAGTTTCTTCTCATGACACAGAACCTTCCTCAAGTTCCGCGCCTTGGGTGAAGCCGATGAAGACGTGCTTCCGGCCCGGCTTGATCCGGGCGGATTGCGCGCGCCGGGCCGACTCGACGAGGTTGGTGCAGATGTCCGGCTCGGGCTTAGATCTGCCAATCTTGCCGATGAAAACGTGAATCCCGCCAAAGGGGACCCGGTACCCATACTTGATTGAGTCGGCCTCGGGGCCCCAGCCGGCATCGTCGACGTAGAGCTTGCCGCGGTGACTCTTAGTCATCCTTCCAACGGCGTATCCCTCGATCCCTGGGAGAGAGCCCTTCGAGTACTCCAAACCACCAAGCATCAGCCCCACGGTGGGCACCAACTGTCATGGTTTTATCACGGCAGATGTCCTAGTGAAAGGACTTAGGGGTGAAGCCATCGCTACGGCGGTTAACTCGAAGGGGTTGGTCGGGACTAAAGACACAGGTTTACCCAGGTTCGGCCCCTCTCGAAGGAGGAAAAAGCCTACGTCCTGCTTTGAGTTGTATTGATGGAGTATCGATTACAAGGGAGCGGATTTTCTTGACCTAGCTCTTGATCAAAGGTTTCGTATCTTAAGCCGCCCAGGGAACTCGCCTTTATATATACAGGTCGAGGCCCTGGGCTTACAAGAGTCTGGGCCAGGTTACATCCATTAACCGACCTCATCTCTAAATCACTTTGCCTTGTCTAGCAAGCCATCTCCCGTTGCCTTATGCCTCCGGGTCACATATCGTCTCTCCGGCTCTAGGCCTCCGCCCGGCCGGCCTGGTAACTTACCAGCAGGCTCGTCTTAGTCTTTCGGCCTACTTAAGGCCTTACTGGCCAAGACGCCAACTTCCTAACCCGGCCCTCTCCTGGGCGGGTCTCATCATGGGGTTATATCCCCAACAATGTGCAACATGGATATTTTTGACATATCACAATATTATTGCTATTTAATTTAATGCACATATATACTTGGTAAAAGGTGGATGGCTTGGCTTTTTGCTCGGTGTTTTGTTCCACTTTTGCCACCCTAGTTACTTGTGTACCGGTGTTATGTTCCATATTGAGCGCTCCTAACATGCTCGGGGTTGTTATGGGGACCCGCTTGATTTTTGTTTTGGGATAAAACTTGTCTGGCAAGGCCCAACATTGGTACTACATTTGCCTAATAACAACTAAAATTGCATAGGGACCCGCTGGCACCCGCGGATAATTTAATCAACAACCCGGGCTAGTGTTCCTCATGAGTGTTGGTCCAAACCGAGCGATGTCCGGCGCCCCCTGGTCACCCGGGGTCTCAGCCAACCCGACGTCTTGCTCATCCGGTCGTACCCTGAGAACGAGATACGCGGCTCCTATCGGGTTTAGTCAGTACGCCGGGCGGCCTTGCTAGATTTGTTTTACCTTTCTCAAACGTCTTGTGCGCGGGATTTCGACGACACTTCGGGCTATCTCGAAGTTGAGATTTTCCATCGGGATTCCGCAAATACTACGGGTTATCCCGCGGTTGAGGAATTCCAACGCAGCTTGTGGTTAGTTTGTGATGGATGAGTTGGAGCACCCCTGCAGGGTTAAATCTTTTGAAAAGCCGTGCCCACGGTTACGTGGCAACTTGGAAACTTTGTTTAACACCCAGTCATAGCAAACTTGAACTAAACTCAAATAAAATACACCAACCGTGTGCGTAACCGTGACGGTCTCTTCTCGTGATTTCTGAACCGAGAGAGAACATGGTGGGGTTATGTTTGTTCGTAAGTAGGTGTTCAGGATCTCTTAGAGATCATTACTAGTTCATGTCCGTTTATGCGACGATCATTCCCCTTTATTCTTGTACTCGTAAGTTAGCCACTCAAATAAATGCTTAGTGCTTGCTGCAGCCTCACCACTTAACCATACCTCACCCATTAAGCTTTAATAGTCTTGATACCCTTGGTAATTAGATTGCTCAGTCCCTGTGGCTGACAGATTACTACAACAACAGTTGCAGGTACAGGTAATGCGATGATTTGACATGAGCGCGATGCTTGTTTGATTTGGAGTTATTCTTCTTCTTCATCGATCATAGGATGGGCTCTAGGACGGCAGCCTGGGATAGCAAGGATGGATGTCATTTTATCGTTTGATTTCATCCGTAGTCGGACCCTGCTCTTCTGTATGATGATTGTTATGTTGTAGTATTGATGTGATATTGATGTAGCTTGTGGCGAGTGTAAGCCAATTCCATATACTCATCTCTTCTTTACATGTACTTGTAATGATATCCATTCTTGCGAAACGACGAGATGCGCTTCTATCCCTGTCGAGGCCCTCGAGCCAAAATAAGGATAGGATCGCATCTTGGGCGTTACACTACTGCTACTAGACTAGTAGTACCACGGGTGGTGCACCAAGCGATGCTACTGTTGAGTCCCCTAGTGGGTGCCATCGGGATGCTTAGCAGTAGCGCCTTGTGGCATGGCCAGCGCTGCTGCTAAGAAGTACTTGTAGCGCTATCCTCGGATAGGCGCTACTACTACTTAACAGTAGCACCGGCACCAGACCGACCACTAAGCTAAGCATCTACCTATAAGGTATTTCCTAGTATTATATATTTCAAATTGATTTGGCACAAAAAAATCGTTTTTAAGCGGTAACTTAGTTGGCAAATGTTCCCAGACACATTTTGCCAACGAACGACCTCTGAGCAACACGACCTCCATCCGATGGATGACAGTTTTGGCAGAAAAAAAAGACCCGGAAAAAAAGAAAAAATGTCATACAAGGAAGGAATTGACATGGCAATTTCAAAAAACTGTCACCCCACCCACCCTAAACATAGTAAAAACTGCCACCTCACTGTTATTCGCTTGAAATTTTGGTCCTAGCGAACGATCGCCACCTACACCTGTCCTATTTAAAAGGAAATAATTAATTGCATGCGTAATTAATTATAGTAATGGCTTGATTTTTAAATTGATTTGGTGCTCTATTTCCAATTTATTTTGTATTTGTTAAGGAAAATTCACAAACGTAAATTGCTACATAAAAGTGACCACGTCCGCCGGAATGAAAAGACAAGGCGGTTAACAAAATCCATCTATCAAGGTAAGGAAAGTTCTGATCCATTTTGAATTTTGCAAGTTATTTTATAAAGAGAAAAGGCCTAAATATCGTATGAAAAAAGAAAAGTTGGAAAAAAAATTGTGGAACCGTGCAAAGGAGAAAAACCACCATGAAGCGGTGTGGTCGGAGGTGTGGAGAAAATTAACCGAAGAGACGGAAATAAACCGTGTGTACTGGTCTACCAACTCCCCCTTTAGGAGTAGAAATTATTATTAAGGCCAACACGGTCCACTTTTTGTGTTCACTGACATTGAACAAGGGTCATAACCTTGTTTTGTGTTCATTGACATTGAACAAGGGTCATAACCATGTTATTCTCATAGATTGAATGCATTTATGCGTGTTAATTTTTTCGTAATTATTCGCCTTCCCCTTTTAACACCCATGCAACGCAGTTAATTCTTCCACTTGTGCCAATTTTTGGCCATAATTTGAGGTGTGGTTGCGTGCAGATGCATGTACCCCATTAATTTAGTTTGTTCTTTATTTCTTTGTCTTTCATGCTCATGTACTACATCCGTCCAGGTTTAAAAGGCCCGAGAGCCAAGACTATAGTATCAAGAAGGTTAATTAATTGTCTTGAAGTTACCTAAAACAATCGCATGCAGGATAAATAAGAGCATGGTTAATAATATAGCCAATTGTTGGCTATATAGATTATGAGGACATCAATATCATAGTTACATCCATAACCCCTGGTACTATACATACTACATCAATTATTATAGTTCGCGCACGTCAATTAAATTACTAGGTATTCTCGCTTCTTGGTAATGATTCTAATGTTCATGAGAATATGATGTTGCCTAAATTAGATATATTTGTGTTGATTACTGATGAAGAGCCTAGCATGGACAAGAGGGATGACCATTGAAGCAGAATCAAGCATGGAGATGAAGATGCGTGCGAAGGGAACAAGAACGGCGTTTCTAGTGGAGTTTACAACACTTTGAAGCTCCGATGATGATATACAACGACATGGATGAAATATAAAAGGTTTCCTTTCATAAGTTTTGTCCATTGTTTATAATAGGTGATGTGTCACCTTATTTTTGGCCCAGACCCATGTAATTTCGAAATACTACTTGATAGGGTGGTTTTAGAGTCTGTATTGTAGGGGAAACGACTTAGAGGTGTTTTAGTCCCACCTTGCCAAGGGTGGATGAAATCCCCTATCTTTTCCCCTATAAATACAGCCCTTAAGGCACCGTTTAGACTTGAGTTTTATTTAGATTAAAGTTTGGCACGGCTGCAAGTCATGTCCTTCATTTGTGTTCAACGACCAAACCAAGACGTTACACAAGCCCACTTGATTAGTAAAGCTTTCCTCTTATATTTATAATATTCAGATTGCAATTTTAGTTTCTTGCTTGTTCCTCGTTTGCGTGCAGAAAATAGACCCTCGTCGTCAGGTTGATCGTGCTCCGGCATGGTCAATAACCTCTCGGTGTTGGTTTAGCGATTGCTAAGGCTCGATGTCCTCGCACGTTCGTAGTCGGATCGTCAAAGGCTACTCCTGCAAAAATGATAGTTACCATCTAATAGAAAGACGGGGCACCTTTGCCTCCATCAAGTGGTATCAGAGCTTCAGGTTGCTCGATGAGATTTTTCCAGTTTTTCATAGTCGAGATCGCATCTATTTTTCTTACCTATAGTCCACGAAAAAGCCAAAAAAAATAGGGTTGGTTCATCATATCTGAACCAATCTGAGTCTTTGCGTATTTTTTTACTGTTTTTGCTTTGTTGAATTTGTGGTAGCATCGTCGTGTCGAGTTGCTGGTCTTAGCGTATAGTTCCTTAGAGTTTTGAGTTCTGTTCATAGGTTGTCACGTCGTTGCCGAACCATCGTCATCACTGCTGCCATATTCCACCATCGCATATCCGCCGCCAATCCGAGTCCATATAATCCACCACATATCCATCGCCATCCCACCAATCAGAGTCCACGTCCAACACATATCCGCCGCCATTACGCCAATCCGAGTCAACCTCTCCGTCATAGATACACCACTAGTCTGTGTTCATCTCCCCTACATATATCCGCCAACAGTGTGAGTTCCACCAGATTCATCTCCGCCACCAATCCTAGTCTGAGTCCAGTATTTGCTTCTTTGTTATTGATTTCCAGATCACGCCATACTACATGTCGTGATCAAGTCGGACTCCCCAACTTTCGTGTTGACCGCGGTAAGGAAATAGGTCTAGTTGCCCAACTTCCGTGGTCAAGTCTGGAAAATTCTGGCTAGGCAAATTTTAGACCATTGGGAGGCTTTTTTGGGGGGAGGGGGGATTGTTGCTGAGCAAAAAGAAGGAAAAAAGAGTGAAACAAAAAAGTTGAAAAAGGTGAAAATAGAGAAAAAGGAAATAAGAGATTCAGAGTGTGCTTCTCCCCTGTTTACATGTCACGCCATGATTTTGCTAGTGTTCTAGGCTCGCGTCTCTAATACGGTCTAGCCTAGGACCAGCACAGTACCGTCGTTGAGCGTTTATTCAAATTTGCATCTCTAAATTGATTATTACTGACCCTTTTTGCTACCATATTATAAGCTATCCCAGCTCCACATAAATCTATGTCGTGCGTTTTACACCACCTGGCAATCGCTCTATCCAAGCTTTGAGAGTTTTGACTACAACGGCTACCGATCACCGCCTACTGCTTGGTAAGTACTGGTAAGAATTTGTGATTCGCTTAAAGGATTTGTGACTCTCCACGACACCACCACCACTTCCTAGTAGTCTGTAGAATCATATTCTTGTGTGTTTCTGTTGCTCCTAACCATTACAAGATCACAAGCCAACGAGCTAGACTAGGAGAGCATGATGAACAAGGAGCTCCAGGATGGGTGAACAGGTGCAAGACATGATAAGAAGATTTGGAGAGGCCATGGAGAAGATAGATGGCACGTCGCCTTCCAAATCACTAGGACGAGCACAACGTGTACCTATCGAGCCAGGCCAAAATTATATTGTCGTTGCTACTCCTGCTGCTTTTGTGGCTGCTACTACTACCGTTGAGCTGAACATTGATTCCAATGGGGATTATGATGATGAGGTAGAGGTTGCTCCAAATCAGAATTACAGGCAACCACCTCGACGGCCCAGTACGGCCTGGCAACGAACCCCCCAAGACAAGACCCTCGTGAGGGCCCCAGCCTCGCGAGGGGAACGGTGCGAAGACCTCCAGGGGAGCGGCCTCCCCAGGATGCCTCCCGAGGAGCGGAGATTCCTATGCAGTGACCAGCCTCATGAGGTTGGGATGACGCAAGCCATGACGACCAAGGCCAGGCGGGCGCCAGCGGGCGCAGGGGGGACAGTTTCCCCTTTGGTACCAAGGAGGCAAGGATGTACGCGGGTTCCCAAGGGACCCCCAAAGGTTTCCTTTCCGGTGCAACAAGACCAAGACCACGAGCTCGGCAGGATGTATGTCATCGCCGAGCCCACCTCTGCATCACGCCCCGTTGCTTTGCACGCAAAGACCACCTTTAGTCAGGATAAGATGTACCTCCTGTGCCCTTTGAAATTTGGCCATTGTGGGATCCCTTCCCGGCTGTGCGATAAGGGAAGAGGACCCAGGCCACTATAAATAGGGGCTAGCCTCCACCGTAGAGGGGGATGGGATCCATTCTCACCCGAGTGCCCTCGCGAGGTCCCTCACCCTTGTACTCGTTCATCCTCAAGCCCCCTCGTGAGGCCAATCCACCAAAAGCAAGAGTAGGGTCTTACACCGCAAGGTGGCCCAAACCTGGGTAAATCTCGGTGTCCGTCTTCTCGTTAGCTCGCGTGCATTCGGCAAGGCTTGGCTGTGGGGTGGCGAGCTTGTGGCTTGAGCTGGGAAGGATCTTCGCACACACCTCAGAGTTCGAACTTCCTTGGGTCTGCGGAGCCCTGATTCCGACATACAAGTAGCTGAAAGTAAATGTCGATATCATTTCCAGGTTGCTTCGGGCCTTGGATAATCATCGACATCATGATGTATTTTTTCTTCATACACAACCAAGGAGGAAGGTTATATATGCACAAAAGCACCGACCAAGTGTTGTGTTGGGTGCTCATATCACCAAATGGATTAAATCCGTTGGTACATACCCCTAGCCATATATTTCTAGGATCCTTTGCAAAATCTTCAAACATGTCCGCGATTTGTTCCCACTGAGCCCCATCTTTCGGGTGTCTCATATATTTATCCGCAGTTTCCTCATCATGATGCCACCGCAACCTCTTCGCCTCTCTAGGGTTTGCAAACAAATGCTTCAACCTTGGAATTATAGGCAAGTATCAAACAACCTTGAATGGGATTCTTGTCTCGATCTCTTTGTCCATTTTGTACTTGTCCTTTGCTCTCCTGCGCTTGGATTGTGCGTGCTTGCATATGCAACATGAATGCAAATCTTTGTAGTCACCGTGGTACAACATACAATCATTCACACAAGCGTGTATCTTCTGGACTTCAAGTTCCAATGGACAAACAACTTTCTTCGCTTCATTTGTGCTTTTGGGGAGCACATTATCTTCTGGAAAATGTCTTTGAAAAGACTCAACAACTGTGTGAAGGCCTTGTTTGATAGACTGCTTTCTGCTTTAAATCTGAGAAGCGCTAGTGTGACACTCAACTTGGAATGATTCTTTTTGCAACCTGGATACAAATCTTTCTTGGAGGCCGCATCAATGCTTGGCAGCTCCTTGTACCCAGCTATACCTTTTTCTGGGCCCTGGAAATCTGCAATCATAGCAGCAAAATCTAGCATATCATTAAGGTCGGTGTCGTCTGCTTCACACTCTTGGTTTTTCTCTGGGAGTTTTGGCATGCCAGTCTTCTGTCTGTAGCTTGATGTCTGAGCCCCGAGGTTAAATTCAACACCCATGCGACTCTGATCGGGTTTGGCACCTCGCCGACATGCAGGTTATTACCTTCATCCATAACCGGCTCTTCACCATGTCTAGTCCATCATGTGTATCCACCCATGAATCCCCTCTTGTATAAGTGTAACTTGACCAAATCAATTGGACGTGACACCGTATTGGTACAATCCTTGCATGGACAGAGGACGTAATCTTCTTCGCCAATTCTCTTCTTTGTTCGTTCAGCCAAAGCCATGAACTCATGCATGCCATGCACATACCTTGAGCTTGCCCGATCCCTCATCCATTCAGATTGCTCCATCTGCACACGCAAGGGGTAATTCAAAAAAACATTAATATATGGATTAATGGATGCACAAAGATGCGTGAATAAATCACAAGATTTTATTTTGAAAATTTATGGAGGGCGCTACATAATGTTATCTAGCCGTGCAATGACACTAATCAATGACCAGTCAATTTACATGTATCATCAGTACTTCAGTAGTACCCTTATATGAATTTAATACCTTAATTAGGCCACTCAACGAAAAGAATACCTTAATTAATTAGCAACGGCACGGCGAGACAGCAGGGTCGAGGAGTAGAGCTTAGCGGGGCACCTGCCTGAAGTCCGGGCTCCACTATCCTGCCTACGACCGCGAGGGACGTGCTCGAGTCACGCCGGCACCGACCACGAGGATTGAGCTCCTCCTATATCTCCCGCCGCTGACCGAGGATTGACCTCCTATCACGCCGCCACCGCCGACCGACCGAGGATGGACTTCCTATAACACTGACACCACCGACCAACCAGGGATTGACCTCCTATCCGATAGCCGCTGCATCTCGGCCGTCGTCCACATCTCTATCAGCATAATGTTTTTTGGGGGGGTTTCCGAAGAGCGGTTGTTTACTGCCCCCATATGTACCGGCTAGCACATCACAAATGGTCATGCTACAGGAACCGTGTATCACGCACATTTCCATCTCACACGATTTGGTTTGGGAAACCGCGTGCTGTATAAAACAGAGTATGATAAATAGTTCCCCCGACCGTTATCAGATCCCCATAGTTTCCCCGTCTTCCCCAAATCCCTAAATAGCCTCCAAATCTGTAGACCACAAATTCCCTAGCGTGGCACTAACATTGGTGGGATGCGGACGAGTGGTGCTGATGGTTTCAGAGCGGCTGCTCCGGTTCGTACAATCGCTCTTGGCAGCGCCATTGGCGGCGCCACCACAACGGCGGTCACCGCCAAGCACTTGCCAAAGATCATCAGGAGGCCGGTGTACTACGGATCCGAATCGTCTTGCCAGGTCCCAATCATTCCTCATCTTTGTAGCATGTTCGAAAGCAAGCAGCTCACTCAATCTGTCCTGAATTGGAACCCCCCCCCCATCTCTCTTAGGAAAGGGATCAATTGCCGGATCCAGAGTATGACTCCAGCAGACTCCCGCAACATGAGTTCGATTCTGAGTTTTGCGCCACCGAGAAGTACCAAAAGTTGAGTTGTGTGCACGGACACACTCCCGCTCGACGTGTATGCACGAAGGGATTCGACATTGGCAGACGGTTTCTCGGTTGCCCCTTAGAGGTTAGTGATAAGTTCATCCCTTAAGTTCAGTTAATGCCCCCACTCATCCTGATTATTTAACATTCGCAGGGATATGAGGCTTGTGCCTTTGTTAACTGGTTGGATAATGAATGGCATGGCAGGGCTCGGAGTGTTATCACCCTAGCTTGCAGAAGATAACGTAAAGCTGAAGAACAAACTGACTGATCTGGAGTGTACAATCACTACGATGAAGCAAGAAAGAATCAATCACAGGCAACAGATGAAAGCAAGAGACAAGAAGGAACTAGCATGTGTAGTTGTAGTTGCTGCATTAGCCATCTTCTATGCGTTGTTTGCAATGATCATTAGGGGTTTCGTTTGATTATTAATGGCTACATCAATAAGCAGAGCTCATCTATTGCTTACCAACTATCCTGTGTTAAATGCTTGTTTCGCACCCGTTGTGTTTCATATAAGTGTGTGGGTAGTTAAACAATGCATCTCGCGAACCGTGTGAACTGCTAAAATGTACACATGTGAAACAGTTGGCATATTGCACACATTTGGACACTCCAACTCGTGCACGTAATTATCACATTGAGAACTACACAATAGTGGGAATTTAGAGCGACGGGCCGGGTGCACACAATTGCGATTGATTATATCAGAATTCTAACCGCCTACCAAGGCGCCAATATAACGTTGGAGATATGCCCTAGAGGCAATCATGTATGATGATATTTCCTATGTGTTTATGAATAAAGATAGTCCTTGGACATTATCAATGATGTGTACTAACAAGTACGTGACTTGTTTGTGAGACTATGCATTGTATGATGACTGTCCTAAATGGTCCCTAGTGGTAAAGCCTGTGTGGACGCTCAGCCAGTTAGACTAACATATGACACGGTGGATGGTCTAGTCTCACTGGCCATGTAGCATTGGATGCTAGCCGGATAATATGGACTCAGAAAGATCTGGTCGGATTCGACGTAGTCGGATCCGAGTCGAGATATGGTCTGAGTTGGACAGACCCGACTATGAGACGCAGCGATAGGTCATTTATGAGTCTCTATTACAACATATGTTCTATGTCCTAAGACCTGAGCTGACGCATGTACTCGGGATGGCGATAGACATGTTTTGGGCCGACCAAACGCTACTCCGTAACTGGGTAGTTATAAAGGTAAGTTTCGGGCTTGTCCGGACCCATGCTGCAAGACATGGTTGAGCAAGATGGGATTTACCCCTCCGATCAGGAGAGATATACTCTGGGCCCCTCGGGTGATCCGGCCTGGATAAGCATGGCCATGCGATGAGGATTATGAGATAATCCGAAGTGTTGGTCGGATTCACCGGAACGAGAAAGAGGCCGTACTGCACAAGGATGACCATGTCGCCTTGAGCACGACAACATATATCGTGTGGGAAAGGGAACAGAAGTGTGATGTACAGGTTTGCCTAACCAACTTCATCGGACACTTGGAGTCGGCATGCTTTGCTAGAGGCCGCTACCGACTAGCCGAACCTGATGTGATCTGACCCGCGACGAAGTGAACGAGAAACTAAGGGGTCGCGCGCTTAAGGGAAGGAACACGTGGGCTTTAGGATCCGTGCGAGGCCCAAGAGTTGAGCCCACGCTGGATGCCTATATATAGTGGAGGTGCGGCACACTTATTCAGTTGATTGCTTCGGCGCCATCATTAGGTTTTGCATGTGTTGCAATTAGCCACCTCCACTTGCCGCCGAACTATGTGATCAGACCTAGCAGTCCGCCGCACGGTGTTCCTCCTGCACGCGCGGATACCATTAGAGGCAGTGCACTTGTGCCGCTTCGGCGAACCTGTACGTGGGATTCGGCGACCGGTTGTTCGAGGTGAGGAGGAGACAGACCACGCGGACGCGCTGCCCCAACTCTACTTTCGCTGCATGGCACCGCGCGTCTAGTGGTAACGATCTGTGATCTATCTCTGTAGCTAGTTCTTGGATGTTCTGCACGTAGGAAAATTTTAATTTGCATGCGATGCACCTACGGTAGAACCCAACAGTGGTAACAGAGCCTCTGCTATAGGATTTGGTTTCAGATTTGCATATTTGATATGTAGAGGCGGCAGATGAGATCTGTTGTCATTCATGAGACCGGCTATGTGCACGGTTGATGAGATCAACTGCACATGGGGATCATTGAGGCTATGTTTTCTATCAATCGGAATCGACGAGGTCGTGACACAACCTACCCCTACCAGTCGGTATCTGCCATCGGGGTTAACAGTGAATTCGTAAATCCGTATCGGGTTCGCGATGATCGATAAGATCGGTCAGATCAGAAAATTCGGCGTGATCGGAGTACAGATTCAAAAGAAAATTCTGGACCGCCGTGTGCGTAGCGCCTTGTATTTCGTACACGATACACAAACCGGTAGAATGCGATTCTATGATAACTTTGTTTTGCAGGTTTGATGTGAATAGTATGGCTCATATGTATGTGATGCATGTGTGTAATTTAACATGACCTACGTGTCATGATTGTTATCCGGCAGGGGCCAAAGTGTTGTCATTATATTGTATAACGACCTGCGTGTCGACTTGTGATTCTCTGTAAATTCATTACTAATTGTAGTAGTTGGAGAACAAAGATCAAGTTTGAGGCTTTGGCGTCTCGCTGTGATGAACAAGATGGAGTTCCGCCTTGGTCATCGGAGTTGGAGCCAGCCTGGAAGGATGTCCATGAAGGAGCCATACTAATTCACATATTTATGTTTATATGTGATTGATATTGCTTCTTGTTTCTATGCATGTTAAAATGGTAGAAAGATCCCTTGTTAATATCAAGCACATTGCCATTCCGGATGTTGCACCTTCGCACGTCAAGTACGTCTAGTGGTGGGCTCATAAAATTGAGGTGCCACTAGGTGTCCTTGAACTGTAGGGTTCGTGTCGGACACGGACATGCACTGCATCAGGTTAACTTGACAAGGCTATCAAAACGGTTTTGGGCCTTGTGGCAAAGAAGGTCGGGAGCCGGGGTATGAGATACCTACCCGATCGATAGGAGTCGTATAGAGATACGATTAGCAAGGAGTTGCTTACCGAATAGGCAAGTTGTCTAGGAGTGATGCTAAAGCTCACTAGTCGCTCGTGCTAGACGGGTCCTGAATCACTGAGAGTTTGCGGAGGGATGCTGACTTCAGTGGGAGTAGTTCTGTTTAAGGCTTGAATTACTCTACATAAACACATTGCTTAGTGATTGCATATTTTCTGTTGTAGATCAATGGCACCACCTGCTCAACTCAACATTGCATTGAAATCAATTCTGGAAAAGGATAAACTGAATGGAACAAACTTTACCACATGGTATAGAAATTTGATAATTGTTCTCAAGCACGATAAAAAGGAACATGTTCTAGAGGATCCACTTCTAGAGGAACCTGCCAATAATGCTAATGCCACAACCAAGAATGCCCACTAGAAACTCGTTGATGAATCAAGCGAGATCAGCTGCCTCATGCTGGCTTGTATGGAGCCCGATCTGCAACAGCATTTCGAAAACGTTGAGGCTTTCGATATGAACGAGAGTCTCAAGAGCATGTTTCAGGTGCAGGCTAGCACCGAAAGGTTCAACGTCTGGCAATCCTTGATGGATTTTAAGCTGAAAGAGGGTGATCCACTCAGCCCGCATGTGATCAAGATGATCGGGTACGTGCAAGCTTTGGATCGGTTAGGCTTCCCACTTGGGGATGAGCTGTCCACGGATGCAATTCTGGGTTCTCTTCCACCTAGCTATGGGACGTTCATCTCGGACTATCATATTCACGGCATGGATAAGAAGCTCACTAAATTGCATGGGATGCTCAAGGTGGCAGAACAAGATATTAAGAAAGGCACGCATCAAGTGTTGATGGTGCAGAAATCGGCTAAGTTCAAGAAGAGTTGGTCCAAGAAAAAGGGCAAGGCAAAGGGCACGGAGAAGGTTATCTCCACCGCCGTGCCGAAGCCGGGACCGGACTCAAAGACCGTTTGCTTTCATTACAAGGAAACTGGTCACTAGAAGAGGAACTGTAGCAAGTGGCTTGCTGAGCATGGCAAGAAGGCCGGAAATGCTTCTTCAGGCAAAGGTACACTTGTCACATATGTTATAGACATTTACCTTGCTGACATACCTAGTAGCTCTTGGGTATTTGATACCGGATCGGTTGTTCATATTTGTAACTCGATGCAGGGGCTGATAAGAACTAGGCATGTGGCACAAGGGGAGATTGACATCAGGGTCGGCAACAAAGCAAGAGTTGCTGCGTTGGAGGTCGGCACGATGCAGCTCAAGCTTCCTTCTGGATTTATTTTGGAATTGAATAATTGTTATTACATTCCCGCACTTAGTCGGAACATTATTTTTGCCTCATGCTTGATGAGTCAGTGTTATGAATTCAATTTAAAGGACAATGGTTGTTCATTTTATTTGAATGGAATGTTCCACGGCTATGCACCCATTGTAGATGGGCTATTTATTTTGAATCTGGAAACGGAACCAGTCTATAACGTGAATGTCAAGAGGCATAAGCCTAATGAGATAAATCCGACATACTTCTGGCATTGCCGACTTGGGCATATTAGTCTGAAACGCATGACGAAGCTCCATGATGATGGACTCCTAACTTCGTCTGACTTCGGGTCATTCGAGACATGTGAATCATGCTTGCTCGGCAAGATGACTAAGTCTCCTTTTGCAAAGAGTTGCAAAAGGGCGTCCGAGCTGTTGGAGCTTATACACAGTGATGTGTGTGGTCCAATGAGCACAACGGCCAGAGGTGGCTATCAGTACTTCGTGGCTTTTACCGACGACTTGAGTAGATATGGATATATCTATTTGATGAGGCACAAGTCAGAAACTTTTGAAAAGTTCAAAGAGTTTCAAAACGAGGTTGAAAATCAGCTCGGCAAGACAATAAAGTTTCTACGATCAGATCATGGACGTGAATACATGAGCCAGGAGTTCAATGATCATCTGAAAAGCCGAGGTATAGTACCTCAGCTCACACCTCCGGGTACGCCGCAGAGAAACGGCGTGTCAGAACAGAGAAATCGAACCTTGTTGGACATGGTCCGATTGATGATGAGCAAATCGGATTTACCCTTGTCATTCTGGGGATACGCTCTAGAAACTGCAGCTTTCACACTTAACAGGGTACCATCAAAATCCGTAGATAAGACACCACATGAGATGTGGACTAGGAAGAGTCCTAGTTTGTCTTTTCTAAAGATTTGGGGTTGTGAAGCATTTGTCAAACGCCTCATGTCGGACAAGCTTACACCCAAGTCGGATAAATGCATATTCGTGGGATATCCAAGGGAAACCTTGGGATACAACTTCTACAACCGAGAAGAGAACAAAGTGTTTGTTGCTCGAAACGGGGTTTTCCTAGAGAAAGAGTTTCTCAGTCGGGAAGCCAGTGGGAGAACGGTACGACTCGAAGAAATTCGAGAGCCACACAAGGACGACTCGACTGGTGATGAGATCATATCGGAGTTGGTTAGGGAACCCGTAGAGGAATCGGCACCGGAGCCACGAAGGTCGGAAAGATTGCGTAGAGTGCGCGATGTGTTGTTTCTAGAAAGCGACGAGCCGGCCACGTATGCAGAAGCGATGGTGAGCCCAGATTCCGAGGCATGGCTGGAGGCCATGAGATCCGAGTTAAAGTCCATGGATGATAATCAAGTCTGGGACTTGGTTGATCCGCCACCTAGCGTAATTGCCATTGGTTGACAATGGGTCTTCAAGAAGAAATCCGATGTGGATGGAAATGTTCACATCCACAAAGCTCGGCTTGTCGCTAAAGGTTATGGACAAGTTCAAGGAATTGAATATGATGAGACCTACTCGCCGGTAGCGATGCTAAAGTCGGTGAGGATCATACTAGCTATAGCTACATATTTCGATTATGAGATATGGCAGATGGATGTCAAAACGGATTTCCTTCATGGAAATTTAAAGGAGGATGTATACATGATACAGCCTGAAGGTTTTGTCGATCCAAATAATGCTAGTAAAATATGGAAGCTCAAGAGATCCATTTATGGATTGAAGCAAGCAGCTAGGAGTTGGAACATTCGTTTTGATGAAGTCATCGTTGACCTTGGTTTCATCAAGAACGAAGAGGACTATTGTTTATACAAGAAGTCTAGTGGGAGCTCGGTAGTATTTTTGATCCTGTATGTGGATGACATACTGCTGATCAGAAATGATGTTTCGATGATGAACTAAGTCAAGGAATTATTGAATGGCAAGTTTTCGATAAAAGACCTTGGAGAAGCAGTATACATTTTAGGCATCAAGATCTATAGAGATAGATCGAAGAGGCTGCTCGGCTTAAGCCAGAGCACGTACGTAGACAAAGTGTTGAAGCGGTTCAACATGAGTGAGGCCAAGAAAGGGTTCTTGCCCATCTCACATGGTATAAGGCTAAGCAAGACACAGAGTCCTACGACTTCTGATGAGCGAAACCGGATGAGTAGGATTCCGTATGCTTCGGCAATAGGATCCATCATGTATGCCATGCTATGTACTCGACCTGATGTTGCCTATGCAATAAGCTTAACAAGCAGATACTAGGCTGACCCAGGTGAGAGTTGATACGTCTCCAACGTATCTATAATTTTGGCTTGTTCCATGCTGTTATATTACCATTCTTGAATGTTTTACAATCATTTTATAGCAACTTTATATCATTTTTTGGGACTAACCTATTGACATAGTGCCAAAGTGCCAGTTGATGTTTTTGCTTGTTTTTTACTTCACAGAATATCAGTACCAATCAGAGTCCAATCGTGACGAAACTTTTTGGAGAATTTTTTTGGACCAGAAGAAGGCCAGTGGGCCAAAGCAATTACCAGGAGGGAGCCCAGGCCGCCCACAACCCACTAGGGTGCGCCAGGGGCCCCGAGCGTGCCCTGATGTGTTGTGGCCGCCTCGGGAACCCCCTCCACCGCCTCTGATGCCTATAAATACCCAAATATTCCAGAAACCCTAGAGGAGTTGACGAAAAACACATCCAGCCGCCGCAAGTTCCGGAACCGCGAGATCCAATCTAACACTATCACGGAGGGGTTCATCATCCTCATTGGTGCCTCTCCGATGATGCATGAGTAGTCCACCATAGACCTACGGGTCCATAGGCAGTATCTAGATGGCTTCCTCCCTCTCTTTTGGTTCTCAATACAATGGTCTCCTGGAGGTCTATTTGACGTAAACTTTTGCGGGTGTTTGTTGGGATCCGATGAATTTTGAGTTGATGATCAGTCACTATCCATGAATATTATTTGAGTCTTCTTTGATCTCTTATATGCATGATTACTTATAGCCTCGTATTTCTTCTTCGAATCTTTGGTTTAGTTAGGCTAACTAGATCGATTTTTCTTGCCATGGGAAGAGGTGCTTTGTGATGGGTTCGATCTTGCGGTGTCCTCTCCCAGTGACAGAAGGGGCAGCGAGGCACGCATGTATCGTTGCTATTAAGGATAACAAGATGGGATCTATTCCTACATGAATAGATCTTGTCTACATCATGTCACCGTTCTTATTGCATTACTCCGTTTTTTCATGAACTTAACACACTAGATGCATGCTAGATAGCGGTCGATGTGTGGAGTAATAGTAGTAGATGCAGAATCATTTCGGTCTACTAATCTTGGATGTGATGCCTATATAATGATCATCACCTTGGATATCGTGATGATTATTTGATCTTCTATCAATTGACCAACAGTAATTGTTCACCCACCGTGTGCTATACTCCTGAGAGAAGCCACTAGTGAAACCTACGGCCCCCGGGTCTACTTTTCCAACATATTGCTTTTCGATCTATCTTTTTGCCGCTTTTGTTTTCAGATCTATTATTCCAAAAACCCAAAAATACCTTGCTGCACTTTTTATTTGCCTCTTTTATTTTGTGTTCTTGCGAGATCTATCTATCCAATCTATCATATCCTAACCTATCTTTTTACCGTAGAGAGATTGACAACTTCTCTTTCGCGTCGGGTTGCAAGTATTCGTTCTTTGTGTGTAGGTGTTGTTTACGTAGTGTTGGTGATCCTCCTACTGGTTCGATACCTTCGTTTCATAACTGAGGGAAATACTTACCATCGCTGTGTTGCATCATCCATTCCTCTTTGGGGAAATACCGACGCAGTCTCAAGCCACGTCAAATGAATTTCTCGCACCGTTACTGGGGAGGAAGCAGTCTCTTCTACGTGCCAATCTCTGGCACCGAGGAGACACCATCAATATCTACCAGGTTTCTAATCACAAATCTCATCTCCATGCAATTACATTATTTGCCATTTGCCTCTCGTTTTCCTCTCCCCCACTTCACCAAATTGGCCGTTTTATTCGCCTTCTTTTTCGTTTGCCTTTTTCTCGTCAGATCTCTTGTTTGCTTGTCATCATGAGTGATTTTGGTATGGCAGAAACAGATGATGCAGTACTCCTAATATTGGACGTTCTGATAATCTGGATGCTAAAACTTTTATTTTGGGGCAAGGGAACGTTATAGGAAAAGAAACTATCCAAGAGTTTTTCAATTGCGTTGGAAATTTTACTCTCGATGATACTCCTATACTGAAAAGAACTAAAACTTATGCGGAAGTTATTTCAGCGCTAGTTCTGAAACTTGAAAATAGGTTTATTCGTACCCATCCTACCTTGCAAAGATTGTTTTATGAGCTACCAGTCATAAAGGATCCCAAAGCTAAGAAGTTAGCCACCCTTATTCTCATGAATGAATTTGATCACATAGTACGAGAAGCTAGGGAGATTTTGGATTTCTTTGGTATGAGCCGTGAAAAAACGGTAATAGGAGAGATCCTTTACAATAGTGATTACATGTTGAGACATATTCTTGGAAATAATCAAATTTTTGATGAGAATCTTAAAAGGGAAGTCCCCGTTTTAGATATGATCCAACAAGTTTTCAATGATGTTAATCAACAATATTCTTGGATAGTGGCCGGGAATCAAAGAGGGTACATAGATGGACAACTTGATAGTGCTAAGGTTTCTATGGATGATGTGTTTAAAGTTTTATTTGCAAAACCTCTTGATAAAAATACCTCTACGAAACCAAATATGAAAATACTTGAATCTATGCCTAATGCCAAGCTAGGGACGTAAAACGATAGCGCTTGTTGGGAGGCAACCCAATGAATAAATTTATTTTCATCATTTTCTTTCTATTTTTTGAGTGTTGACACAATTATGCCTCTGTTATGATTGTGTTTTATGTTTTATTTAGTGTTTATGCCAAGTAAAGCATTTAGGATGATTCATAAGATGAGTAGAAACAACGCTGAATCTGAAACAGAAACTTTGCCTCCAGTGTGCGAATTTTCATTTTTTTACTGGAGCGTGATAATGAGCTGAAATTTTAACACAGTGTTGCCATACAAATTCTTTACGTTATCCTAATTTTTCAGAATATTTAGAGTTGCATAAGTATGGTTAGAGTACAGATTACTACAGACTGTTCTATTTAAGACAGATTCTATTTTCGTTGCATTGTGTGCTTATTTTGACGAATATATGGCTTGTATTGGAGGGTATAAGCCATGTAAAGTTAAAATACAGTAGGTATAATGAAATAATAAAATATGAATGGGTTTGCAACAGTACATAAAGTGGTGATTTGCTTTATTATACTAACGGATCTCACGAAGGTTTTGTTGAGTTTTGTGTGATTGAAGTTTTCAAGTTTTGGGTGAGCTCATGATGTATGAAGGAATAAGGAGTGAAAAGAGTCTAAGCTTGGGGATGCTACATCACCCCCAAGATATATCCAAAGAGAAACAAGCAACTAAGCTTGGGGATGCCCCGAGTGGCATCCCCTATTTCTTCTAACGACCATCGGTATTTTACTTGGAGCTATATTTTTATTCGTCACATATCATGAGTTTTGCTTGGAGCGTCTTGTATCATTTGAGTCTTTGCTTGCTTTGCTTTTTAGTTTGTCACTAGTATCCTTTATAGACACACCTATTTGAGAGAGCCAAAATTATGCTATGATTTGTTAGAATTGCTCTATATGCTTCACTTAAAAATTTTGAGCTATGGAATTGCTCTAGTGCTTCACTTATATCTTTTTGAGCACGGTGTGCTTGGAAATTTTTGAAGAAATACTCTCATGCTTCACTTAGAACAATTTGGGAGTTAGTAAATTTTGAAGAAATCCTCTCATGCTTCACTTATATTATTTTGAGAGATGAAATCTTTATGCTCATGTTCTTCACTTAAATTTGTTTGAGCTTGTCAAAAGCAATGGCAATATATGAAACTAGTCCCAAAGTGATAGATATTCAAGCGGGATATAATAAAAACTTTCATGAAGATCATTGGACAAATTAAACTTGATTCTTTGTAATAGTTTTGAGACATGATGATAGTGATATGTGAGTCATGTTAGTGAGTAATTATGCTTTAGTAAGAATATTGGTGTTAAGGTTTGTGATTCCCTATGCAAGTACGAAAGTCAATAGTTATGCAATGAAATTACATCCTACTTATGGTGCATTATTCGGTGTTAGTTATGCTCAATGATCGTTTATGTGAAGTTTCGTTTCTTGGTTGGTTGCTTCTCAATCTATTTGCTAGACTCCACTTGTACTAAGTAGAAATACTACTTGTGCATCCAAAATCCTTAAACCCAGTTTTGCCTCATGAGTCCACCATACCTACCTATATGCGGTATTTCCATGCCGTTCTAAGCAAATTTGTATGTGCCATCTCTAATTTTCAAAATAAATTTCCTTTTTGTGTGCTCGTACCGCTCATGAAACGGTAGGGGGTGTCCAATATTTTTTCATGCTAGATGTGTTATTCTCAAGATGAGTGTTTATTCACTTGCCATTGCACGAGAGTACGGCAGTAATAGGGATGCCCAGTCCCAAAATGAAAAAAAATACTTTTTGTTGTCAAATAATAAATTCCTTGGAAAGTGTTGGTATGGAAGGCAACCGTGGATACGGCCAGCCATGGATTGTGAAAAAATGGTGGAAAAAGGAATAAACTTTACTTTATGTTTGGGAACCGCCTATGATATATCTAGCATGGAAAGTATTGTGAACTACTTTGTCGTTTTCATTGACAGGAAAGGCATGCCACTCAAAATATTTTTCTCTCCCAATTTAAACTTTGAGACCTGGCACCTCTAAAAATCCCTACTTCCCTATGCGAAGGGCCTATCTATTTACTTTATGCAATTTTTATTTTTACTTTGAGTCTCCATCTTCTCTTATAAAGCACCAACTAGGGGGCACTATGATCATACTTGAGCATTGGGTGTAGTTAATATTTGAGTGTGTTTCATGAATGGATCGATGATTGAGAATGATGGGCTAGGGATGACTTTCTTTACTGTTGATATTTTGAAAGACATGGTTACTTGTTGGCATGCTTGAGTATTAAAGTCTTTATGTCAAAACTAGACTATTGCTTTGAACCATCTAAAAGTCCAAATGTCCATGCTACAAAATAAAAGAATATGTGATGAACATGTTAGGTAGCATTCCACATCAAAAATTTGGTTTTTATCATTTACCTACTCGAGGACGAGTAGGAATTAAGCTTGGGGGTGCTGATACGTCTCCAACGTATCTATAATTTTTGCTTGTTCCATGTTGTTATATTATCATTCTTGGATGTTTTACAATCATTTTATAGCAAATTTATATCATTTTTTGGGACTAACCTATTGACATAGTGCCAAAGTGCCAGTTGCTGTTTTTGCTTGTTTTATACTTCATAGAATATCAATATCGATCAGAGTCCAATTGCGACGAAACTTTTTGGCGAATATTTTTGGACCAGAAGAAGGCCGATGGGCCAAAGAAATTACCAGGAGGGAACCCAGGCCGCCCACAACCCTTGGTGGGTTGTGGCCGCCTCGGGAACCCCTTCCACCGCCTCTGATGCATGTAAATACCCAAATATTCTAGAAACCCTAGAGGAGTCGATGAAAAACACAACCAGCCGCCGCAAGTTCCAGAACCGCAAGATCCAATCTAACACCATCACGGAGGGGTTCATCATCCTCATTGGTGCCTCTCCGATGATGCGTGAGTAGTCCACCATAGACCTACGGGTCCATAGGCAGTAGCTAGATGGCTTCCTCTCTCTATTTTGATTCTCAATACAATGGTCTCTTGGAGATCTATTTGATGTAAACTTTTGCGGTGTGTTTGTTGGGATCCAATGAATTTTGAGTTCATGATCAGTCTCTATCCATAAATATTATTTGAGTCTTCTTTGATCTCTTATATGCATGATTACTTATAGCCTCGTATTTCTTCTTCGAATCTTTGGTTTAGTTAGGCCAACTAGATCGATTTTTCTTGCCATGGGAAGAGGTGCTTTGTGATGGGTTGGATCTTACGGTGTCCTCTCCCAGTGACAGAAGGGGCAGCGAGGCACGCATGTATCGTTGCTATTAAGGATAACAAGATGGAGTCTATTCCTACATGAATAGATCTTGTCTACATCATGTCACCGCTCTTATTGCATTACTCCGTTTTTCCATGAACTTAATACACTAGAAGCATGCTGGATAGCAGTCGATGTGTGGAGTAATAGTAGTAGATGCAGAATCATTTCGGTCTACTAATCTTGGACGTGATGCCTATATAATGATCATCGCCTTGGATATCGTCATGATTATTTGATCTTCTATCAATTGACCAACAGTAATTGTTCACCCACCGTGTGCTATACTCCTGAGAGAAGCCACTAGTGAAACCTACGGCCCCCGGGTCTACTTTTCCAACATATTGCTTTTCGATCTATCTTTTTGCCGCTTTTGTTTTCAGATCTATTATTCCAAAAACCCAAAAATACCTTGCTGCACTTTTTATTTGCCTCTTTTATTTTGTGTTCTTGCGAGATCTATCTATCCTAACCTATCTTTTTACCGTAGAGAGATTGACAACTTCTCTTTCGCGTCGGGTTGCAAGTATTCGTTCTTTGTGTGTAGGTGTTGTTTACGTAGTGTTGGTGATCCTCCTACTGGTTCGATACCTTCGTTTCATAACTGAGGGAAATACTTACCATCGCTGTGTTGCATCATCCATTCCTCTTTGGGGAAATACCGACGCAGTCTCAAGCCACGTCAAATGAATTTCTCGCACCGTTACTGGGGAGGAAGCAGTCTCTTCTACGTGCCAATCTCTGGCACCGAGGAGACACCATCAATATCTACCAGGTTTCTAATCACAAATCTCATCTCCATGCAATTACATTATTTGCCATTTGCCTCTCGTTTTCCTCTCCCCCACTTCACCAAATTGGCCGTTTTATTCGCCTTCTTTTTCGTTTGCCTTTTTCTCGTCAGATCTCTTGTTTGCTTGTCATCATGAGTGATTTTGGTATGGCAGAAACAGATGATGCAGTACTCCTAATATTGGACGTTCTGATAATCTGGATGCTAAAACTTTTATTTTGGGGCAAGGGAACGTTATAGGAAAAGAAACTATCCAAGAGTTTTTCAATTGCGTTGGAAATTTTACTCTCGATGATACTCCTATACTGAAAAGAACTAAAACTTATGCGGAAGTTATTTCAGCGCTAGTTCTGAAACTTGAAAATAGGTTTATTCGTACCCATCCTACCTTGCAAAGATTGTTTTATGAGCTACCAGTCATAAAGGATCCCAAAGCTAAGAAGTTAGCCACCCTTATTCTCATGAATGAATTTGATCACATAGTACGAGAAGCTAGGGAGATTTTGGATTTCTTTGGTATGAGCCGTGAAAAACGGTAATAGGAGAGATCCTTTACAATAGTGATTACATGTTGAGACATATTCTTGGAAATAATCAAATTTTTGATGAGAATCTTAAAAGGGAAGTCCCCGTTTTAGATATGATCCAACAAGTTTTCAATGATGTTAATCAACAATATTCTTGGATAGTGGCCGGGAATCAAAGAGGGTACATAGATGGACAACTTGATAGTGCTAAGGTTTCTATGGATGATGTGTTTAAAGTTTTATTTGCAAAATCTCTTGATAAAAATACCTCTACGAAACCAAATATGAAAATACTTGAATCTATGCCTAATGCCAAGCTAGGGACGTAAAACGATAGCGCTTGTTGGGAGGCAACCCAATGAATAAATTTATTTTCATCATTTTCTTTCTATTTTTTGAGTGTTGACACAATTATGCCTCTGTTATGATTGTGTTTTATGTTTTATTTAGTGTTTATGCCAAGTAAAGCATTTAGGATGATTCATAAGATGAGTAGAAACAACGCTGAATCTGAAACAGAAACTTTGCCTCCAGTGTGCGAATTTTCATTTTTTTACTGGAGCGTGATAATGAGCTGAAATTTTAACACAGTGTTGCCATACAAATTCTTTACGTTATCCTAATTTTTCAGAATATTTAGAGTTGCATAAGTATGGTTAGAGTACAGATTACTACAGACTGTTCTATTTAAGACAGATTCTATTTTCGTTGCATTGTGTGCTTATTTTGACGAATATATGGCTTGTATTGGAGGGTATAAGCCATGTAAAGTTAAAATACAGTAGGTATAATGAAATAATAAAATATGAATGGGTTTGCAACAGTACATAAAGTGGTGATTTGCTTTATTATACTAACGGATCTCACGAAGGTTTTGTTGAGTTTTGTGTGATTGAAGTTTTCAAGTTTTGGGTGAGCTCATGATGTATGAAGGAATAAGGAGTGAAAAGAGTCTAAGCTTGGGGATGCTACATCACCCCCAAGATATATCCAAAGAGAAACAAGCAACTAAGCTTGGGGATGCCCCGAGTGGCATCCCCTATTTCTTCTAACGACCATCGGTATTTTACTTGGAGCTATATTTTTATTCGTCACATATCATGAGTTTTGCTTGGAGCGTCTTGTATCATTTGAGTCTTTGCTTGCTTTGCTTTTTAGTTTGTCACTAGTATCCTTTATAGACACACCTATTTGAGAGAGCCAAAATTATGCTATGATTTGTTAGAATTGCTCTATATGCTTCACTTAAAAATTTTGAGCTATGGAATTGCTCTAGTGCTTCACTTATATCTTTTTGAGCACGGTGTGCTTGGAAATTTTTGAAGAAATACTCTCATGCTTCACTTAGAACAATTTGGGAGTTAGTAAATTTTGAAGAAATCCTCTCATGCTTCACTTATATTATTTTGAGAGATGAAATCTTTATGCTCATGTTCTTCACTTAAATTTGTTTGAGCTTGTCAAAAGCAATGGCAATATATGAAACTAGTCCCAAAGTGATAGATATTCAAGCGGGATATAATAAAAACTTTCATGAAGATCATTGGACAAATTAAACTTGATTCTTTGTAATAGTTTTGAGACATGATGATAGTGATATGTGAGTCATGTTAGTGAGTAATTATGCTTTAGTAAGAATATTGGTGTTAAGGTTTGTGATTCCCTATGCAAGTACGAAAGTCAATAGTTATGCAATGAAATTACATCCTACTTATGGTGCATTATTCGGTGTTAGTTATGCTCAATGATCGTTTATGTGAAGTTTCGTTTCTTGGTTGGTTGCTTCTCAATCTATTTGCTAGACTCCACTTGTACTAAGTAGAAATACTACTTGTGCATCCAAAATCCTTAAACCCAGTTTTGCCTCATGAGTCCACCATACCTACCTATATGCGGTATTTCCATGCCGTTCTAAGCAAATTTGTATGTGCCATCTCTAATTTTCAAAATAAATTTCCTTTTTGTGTGCTCGTACCGCTCATGAAACGGTAGGGGGTGTCCAATATTTTTTCATGCTAGATGTGTTATTCTCAAGATGAGTGTTTATTCACTTGCCATTGCACGAGAGTACGGCAGTAATAGGGATGCCCAGTCCCAAAATGAAAAAAAATATTTTTTGTTGTCAAATAATAAATTCCTTGGAAAGTGTTGGTATGGAAGGCAACCGTGGATACGGCCAGCCATGGATTGTGAAAAAATGGTGGAAAAAGGAATAAACTTTACTTTATGTTTGGGAACCGCCTATGATATATCTAGCATGGAAAGTATTGTGAACTACTTTGTCGTTTTCATTGACAGGAAAGGCATGCCACTCAAAATATTTTTCTCTCCCAATTTAAACTTTGAGACCTGGCACCTCTAAAAATCCCTACTTCCCTATGCGAAGGGCCTATCTATTTACTTTATGCAATTTTTATTTTTACTTTGAGTCTCCATCTTCTCTTATAAAGCACCAACTAGGGGGCACTATGATCATACTTGAGCATTGGGTGTAGTTAATATTTGAGTGTGTTTCATGAATGGATCGATGATTGAGAATGATGGGCTAGGGATGACTTTCTTTACTGTTGATATTTTGAAAGACATGGTTACTTGTTGGCATGCTTGAGTATTAAAGTCTTTATGTCAAAACTAGACTATTGCTTTGAACCATCTAAAAGTCCAAATGTCCATGCTACAAAATAAAAGAATATGTGATGAACATGTTAGGTAGCATTCCACATCAAAAATTTGGTTTTTATCATTTACCTACTCGAGGACGAGTAGGAATTAAGCTTGGGGGTGCTGATACGTCTCCAACGTATCTATAATTTTTGCTTGTTCCATGTTGTTATATTATCATTCTTGGATGTTTTACAATCATTTTATAGCAAATTTATATCATTTTTTGGGACTAACCTATTGACATAGTGCCAAAGTGCCAGTTGCTGTTTTTGCTTGTTTTATACTTCATAGAATATCAATACCGATCAGAGTCCAATTGCGACGAAACTTTTTGGCGAATATTTTTGGACCAGAAGAAGGCCGATGGGCCAAAGAAATTACCAGGAGGGAACCCAGGCCGCCCACAACCCTTGGTGGGTTGTGGCCGCCTCGGGAACCCCTTCCACCGCCTCTGATGCATGTAAATACCCAAATATTCTAGAAACCCTAGAGGAGTCGATGAAAAACACAACCAGCCGCCGCAAGTTCCAGAACCGCAAGATCCAATCTAACACCATCACGGAGGGGTTCATCATCCTCATTGGTGCCTCTCCGATGATGCGTGAGTAGTCCACCATAGACCTACGGGTCCATAGGCAGTAGCTAGATGGCTTCCTCTCTCTATTTTGATTCTCAATACAATGGTCTCTTGGAGATCTATTTGATGTAAACTTTTGCGGTGTGTTTGTTGGGATCCAATGAATTTTGAGTTCATGATCAGTCTCTATCCATAAATATTATTTGAGTCTTCTTTGATCTCTTATATGCATGATTACTTATAGCCTCGTATTTCTTCTTCGAATCTTTGGTTTAGTTAGGCCAACTAGATCGATTTTTCTTGCCATGGGAAGAGGTGCTTTGTGATGGGTTGGATCTTACGGTGTCCTCTCCCAGTGACAGAAGGGGCAGCGAGGCACGCATGTATCGTTGCTATTAAGGATAACAAGATGGAGTCTATTCCTACATGAATAGATCTTGTCTACATCATGTCACCGCTCTTATTGCATTACTCCGTTTTTCCATGAACTTAATACACTAGAAGCATGCTGGATAGCAGTCGATGTGTGGAGTAATAGTAGTAGATGCAGAATCATTTCGGTCTACTAATCTTGGACGTGATGCCTATATAATGATCATCGCCTTGGATATCGTCATGATTATTTGATCTTCTATCAATTGACCAACAGTAATTGTTCACCCACCGTGTGCTATACTCCTGAGAGAAGCCACTAGTGAAACCTACGGCCCCCGGGTCTACTTTTCCAACATATTGCTTTTCGATCTATCTTTTTGCCGCTTTTGTTTTCAGATCTATTATTCCAAAAACCCAAAAATACCTTGCTGCACTTTTTATTTGCCTCTTTTATTTTGTGTTCTTGCGAGATCTATCTATCCTAACCTATCTTTTTACCGTAGAGAGATTGACAACTTCTCTTTCGCGTCGGGTTGCAAGTATTCGTTCTTTGTGTGTAGGTGTTGTTTACGTAGTGTTGGTGATCCTCCTACTGGTTCGATACCTTCGTTTCATAACTGAGGGAAATACTTACCATCGCTGTGTTGCATCATCCATTCCTCTTTGGGGAAATACCGACGCAGTCTCAAGCCACGTCAAATGAATTTCTCGCACCGTTACTGGGGAGGAAGCAGTCTCTTCTACGTGCCAATCTCTGGCACCGAGGAGACACCATCAATATCTACCAGGTTTCTAATCACAAATCTCATCTCCATGCAATTACATTATTTGCCATTTGCCTCTCGTTTTCCTCTCCCCCACTTCACCAAATTGGCCGTTTTATTCGCCTTCTTTTTCGTTTGCCTTTTTCTCGTCAGATCTCTTGTTTGCTTGTCATCATGAGTGATTTTGGTATGGCAGAAACAGATGATGCAGTACTCCTAATATTGGACGTTCTGATAATCTGGATGCTAAAACTTTTATTTTGGGGCAAGGGAACGTTATAGGAAAAGAAACTATCCAAGAGTTTTTCAATTGCGTTGGAAATTTTACTCTCGATGATACTCCTATACTGAAAAGAACTAAAACTTATGCGGAAGTTATTTCAGCGCTAGTTCTGAAACTTGAAAATAGGTTTATTCGTACCCATCCTACCTTGCAAAGATTGTTTTATGAGCTACCAGTCATAAAGGATCCCAAAGCTAAGAAGTTAGCCACCCTTATTCTCATGAATGAATTTGATCACATAGTACGAGAAGCTAGGGAGATTTTGGATTTCTTTGGTATGAGCCGTGAAAAACGGTAATAGGAGAGATCCTTTACAATAGTGATTACATGTTGAGACATATTCTTGGAAATAATCAAATTTTTGATGAGAATCTTAAAAGGGAAGTCCCCGTTTTAGATATGATCCAACAAGTTTTCAATGATGTTAATCAACAATATTCTTGGATAGTGGCCGGGAATCAAAGAGGGTACATAGATGGACAACTTGATAGTGCTAAGGTTTCTATGGATGATGTGTTTAAAGTTTTATTTGCAAAATCTCTTGATAAAAATACCTCTACGAAACCAAATATGAAAATACTTGAATCTATGCCTAATGCCAAGCTAGGGACGTAAAACGATAGCGCTTGTTGGGAGGCAACCCAATGAATAAATTTATTTTCATCATTTTCTTTCTATTTTTTGAGTGTTGACACAATTATGCCTCTGTTATGATTGTGTTTTATGTTTTATTTAGTGTTTATGCCAAGTAAAGCATTTAGGATGATTCATAAGATGAGTAGAAACAACGCTGAATCTGAAACAGAAACTTTGCCTCCAGTGTGCGAATTTTCATTTTTTTACTGGAGCGTGATAATGAGCTGAAATTTTAACACAGTGTTGCCATACAAATTCTTTACGTTATCCTAATTTTTCAGAATATTTAGAGTTGCATAAGTATGGTTAGAGTACAGATTACTACAGACTGTTCTATTTAAGACAGATTCTATTTTCGTTGCATTGTGTGCTTATTTTGACGAATATATGGCTTGTATTGGAGGGTATAAGCCATGTAAAGTTAAAATACAGTAGGTATAATGAAATAATAAAATATGAATGGGTTTGCAACAGTACATAAAGTGGTGATTTGCTTTATTATACTAACGGATCTCACGAAGGTTTTGTTGAGTTTTGTGTGATTGAAGTTTTCAAGTTTTGGGTGAGCTCATGATGTATGAAGGAATAAGGAGTGAAAAGAGTCTAAGCTTGGGGATGCTACATCACCCCCAAGATATATCCAAAGAGAAACAAGCAACTAAGCTTGGGGATGCCCCGAGTGGCATCCCCTATTTCTTCTAACGACCATCGGTATTTTACTTGGAGCTATATTTTTATTCGTCACATATCATGAGTTTTGCTTGGAGCGTCTTGTATCATTTGAGTCTTTGCTTGCTTTGCTTTTTAGTTTGTCACTAGTATCCTTTATAGACACACCTATTTGAGAGAGCCAAAATTATGCTATGATTTGTTAGAATTGCTCTATATGCTTCACTTAAAAATTTTGAGCTATGGAATTGCTCTAGTGCTTCACTTATATCTTTTTGAGCACGGTGTGCTTGGAAATTTTTGAAGAAATACTCTCATGCTTCACTTAGAACAATTTGGGAGTTAGTAAATTTTGAAGAAATCCTCTCATGCTTCACTTATATTATTTTGAGAGATGAAATCTTTATGCTCATGTTCTTCACTTAAATTTGTTTGAGCTTGTCAAAAGCAATGGCAATATATGAAACTAGTCCCAAAGTGATAGATATTCAAGCGGGATATAATAAAAACTTTCATGAAGATCATTGGACAAATTAAACTTGATTCTTTGTAATAGTTTTGAGACATGATGATAGTGATATGTGAGTCATGTTAGTGAGTAATTATGCTTTAGTAAGAATATTGGTGTTAAGGTTTGTGATTCCCTATGCAAGTACGAAAGTCAATAGTTATGCAATGAAATTACATCCTACTTATGGTGCATTATTCGGTGTTAGTTATGCTCAATGATCGTTTATGTGAAGTTTCGTTTCTTGGTTGGTTGCTTCTCAATCTATTTGCTAGACTCCACTTGTACTAAGTAGAAATACTACTTGTGCATCCAAAATCCTTAAACCCAGTTTTGCCTCATGAGTCCACCATACCTACCTATATGCGGTATTTCCATGCCGTTCTAAGCAAATTTGTATGTGCCATCTCTAATTTTCAAAATAAATTTCCTTTTTGTGTGCTCGTACCGCTCATGAAACGGTAGGGGGTGTCCAATATTTTTTCATGCTAGATGTGTTATTCTCAAGATGAGTGTTTATTCACTTGCCATTGCACGAGAGTACGGCAGTAATAGGGATGCCCAGTCCCAAAATGAAAAAAAATATTTTTTGTTGTCAAATAATAAATTCCTTGGAAAGTGTTGGTATGGAAGGCAACCGTGGATACGGCCAGCCATGGATTGTGAAAAAATGGTGGAAAAAGGAATAAACTTTACTTTATGTTTGGGAACCGCCTATGATATATCTAGCATGGAAAGTATTGTGAACTACTTTGTCGTTTTCATTGACAGGAAAGGCATGCCACTCAAAATATTTTTCTCTCCCAATTTAAACTTTGAGACCTGGCACCTCTAAAAATCCCTACTTCCCTATGCGAAGGGCCTATCTATTTACTTTATGCAATTTTTATTTTTACTTTGAGTCTCCATCTTCTCTTATAAAGCACCAACTAGGGGGCACTATGATCATACTTGAGCATTGGGTGTAGTTAATATTTGAGTGTGTTTCATGAATGGATCGATGATTGAGAATGATGGGCTAGGGATGACTTTCTTTACTGTTGATATTTTGAAAGACATGGTTACTTGTTGGCATGCTTGAGTATTAAAGTCTTTATGTCAAAACTAGACTATTGCTTTGAACCATCTAAAAGTCCAAATGTCCATGCTACAAAATAAAAGAATATGTGATGAACATGTTAGGTAGCATTCCACATCAAAAATTTGGTTTTTATCATTTACCTACTCGAGGACGAGTAGGAATTAAGCTTGGGGGTGCTGATACGTCTCCAACGTATCTATAATTTTTGCTTGTTCCATGTTGTTATATTATCATTCTTGGATGTTTTACAATCATTTTATAGCAAATTTATATCATTTTTTGGGACTAACCTATTGACATAGTGCCAAAGTGCCAGTTGCTGTTTTTGCTTGTTTTATACTTCATAGAATATCAATACCGATCAGAGTCCAATTGCGACGAAACTTTTTGGCGAATATTTTTGGACCAGAAGAAGGCCGATGGGCCAAAGAAATTACCAGGAGGGAACCCAGGCCGCCCACAACCCTTGGTGGGTTGTGGCCGCCTCGGGAACCCCTTCCACCGCCTCTGATGCATGTAAATACCCAAATATTCTAGAAACCCTAGAGGAGTCGATGAAAAACACAACCAGCCGCCGCAAGTTCCAGAACCGCAAGATCCAATCTAACACCATCACGGAGGGGTTCATCATCCTCATTGGTGCCTCTCCGATGATGCGTGAGTAGTCCACCATAGACCTACGGGTCCATAGGCAGTAGCTAGATGGCTTCCTCTCTCTATTTTGATTCTCAATACAATGGTCTCTTGGAGATCTATTTGATGTAAACTTTTGCGGTGTGTTTGTTGGGATCCAATGAATTTTGAGTTCATGATCAGTCTCTATCCATAAATATTATTTGAGTCTTCTTTGATCTCTTATATGCATGATTACTTATAGCCTCGTATTTCTTCTTCGAATCTTTGGTTTAGTTAGGCCAACTAGATCGATTTTTCTTGCCATGGGAAGAGGTGCTTTGTGATGGGTTGGATCTTACGGTGTCCTCTCCCAGTGACAGAAGGGGCAGCGAGGCACGCATGTATCGTTGCTATTAAGGATAACAAGATGGAGTCTATTCCTACATGAATAGATCTTGTCTACATCATGTCACCGCTCTTATTGCATTACTCCGTTTTTCCATGAACTTAATACACTAGAAGCATGCTGGATAGCAGTCGATGTGTGGAGTAATAGTAGTAGATGCAGAATCATTTCGGTCTACTAATCTTGGACGTGATGCCTATATAATGATCATCGCCTTGGATATCGTCATGATTATTTGATCTTCTATCAATTGACCAACAGTAATTGTTCACCCACCGTGTGCTATACTCCTGAGAGAAGCCACTAGTGAAACCTACGGCCCCCGGGTCTACTTTTCCAACATATTGCTTTTCGATCTATCTTTTTGCCGCTTTTGTTTTCAGATCTATTATTCCAAAAACCCAAAAATACCTTGCTGCACTTTTTATTTGCCTCTTTTATTTTGTGTTCTTGCGAGATCTATCTATCCTAACCTATCTTTTTACCGTAGAGAGATTGACAACTTCTCTTTCGCGTCGGGTTGCAAGTATTCGTTCTTTGTGTGTAGGTGTTGTTTACGTAGTGTTGGTGATCCTCCTACTGGTTCGATACCTTCGTTTCATAACTGAGGGAAATACTTACCATCGCTGTGTTGCATCATCCATTCCTCTTTGGGGAAATACCGACGCAGTCTCAAGCCACGTCAAATGAATTTCTCGCACCGTTACTGGGGAGGAAGCAGTCTCTTCTACGTGCCAATCTCTGGCACCGAGGAGACACCATCAATATCTACCAGGTTTCTAATCACAAATCTCATCTCCATGCAATTACATTATTTGCCATTTGCCTCTCGTTTTCCTCTCCCCCACTTCACCAAATTGGCCGTTTTATTCGCCTTCTTTTTCGTTTGCCTTTTTCTCGTCAGATCTCTTGTTTGCTTGTCATCATGAGTGATTTTGGTATGGCAGAAACAGATGATGCAGTACTCCTAATATTGGACGTTCTGATAATCTGGATGCTAAAACTTTTATTTTGGGGCAAGGGAACGTTATAGGAAAAGAAACTATCCAAGAGTTTTTCAATTGCGTTGGAAATTTTACTCTCGATGATACTCCTATACTGAAAAGAACTAAAACTTATGCGGAAGTTATTTCAGCGCTAGTTCTGAAACTTGAAAATAGGTTTATTCGTACCCATCCTACCTTGCAAAGATTGTTTTATGAGCTACCAGTCATAAAGGATCCCAAAGCTAAGAAGTTAGCCACCCTTATTCTCATGAATGAATTTGATCACATAGTACGAGAAGCTAGGGAGATTTTGGATTTCTTTGGTATGAGCCGTGAAAAACGGTAATAGGAGAGATCCTTTACAATAGTGATTACATGTTGAGACATATTCTTGGAAATAATCAAATTTTTGATGAGAATCTTAAAAGGGAAGTCCCCGTTTTAGATATGATCCAACAAGTTTTCAATGATGTTAATCAACAATATTCTTGGATAGTGGCCGGGAATCAAAGAGGGTACATAGATGGACAACTTGATAGTGCTAAGGTTTCTATGGATGATGTGTTTAAAGTTTTATTTGCAAAATCTCTTGATAAAAATACCTCTACGAAACCAAATATGAAAATACTTGAATCTATGCCTAATGCCAAGCTAGGGACGTAAAACGATAGCGCTTGTTGGGAGGCAACCCAATGAATAAATTTATTTTCATCATTTTCTTTCTATTTTTTGAGTGTTGACACAATTATGCCTCTGTTATGATTGTGTTTTATGTTTTATTTAGTGTTTATGCCAAGTAAAGCATTTAGGATGATTCATAAGATGAGTAGAAACAACGCTGAATCTGAAACAGAAACTTTGCCTCCAGTGTGCGAATTTTCATTTTTTTACTGGAGCGTGATAATGAGCTGAAATTTTAACACAGTGTTGCCATACAAATTCTTTACGTTATCCTAATTTTTCAGAATATTTAGAGTTGCATAAGTATGGTTAGAGTACAGATTACTACAGACTGTTCTATTTAAGACAGATTCTATTTTCGTTGCATTGTGTGCTTATTTTGACGAATATATGGCTTGTATTGGAGGGTATAAGCCATGTAAAGTTAAAATACAGTAGGTATAATGAAATAATAAAATATGAATGGGTTTGCAACAGTACATAAAGTGGTGATTTGCTTTATTATACTAACGGATCTCACGAAGGTTTTGTTGAGTTTTGTGTGATTGAAGTTTTCAAGTTTTGGGTGAGCTCATGATGTATGAAGGAATAAGGAGTGAAAAGAGTCTAAGCTTGGGGATGCTACATCACCCCCAAGATATATCCAAAGAGAAACAAGCAACTAAGCTTGGGGATGCCCCGAGTGGCATCCCCTATTTCTTCTAACGACCATCGGTATTTTACTTGGAGCTATATTTTTATTCGTCACATATCATGAGTTTTGCTTGGAGCGTCTTGTATCATTTGAGTCTTTGCTTGCTTTGCTTTTTAGTTTGTCACTAGTATCCTTTATAGACACACCTATTTGAGAGAGCCAAAATTATGCTATGATTTGTTAGAATTGCTCTATATGCTTCACTTAAAAATTTTGAGCTATGGAATTGCTCTAGTGCTTCACTTATATCTTTTTGAGCACGGTGTGCTTGGAAATTTTTGAAGAAATACTCTCATGCTTCACTTAGAACAATTTGGGAGTTAGTAAATTTTGAAGAAATCCTCTCATGCTTCACTTATATTATTTTGAGAGATGAAATCTTTATGCTCATGTTCTTCACTTAAATTTGTTTGAGCTTGTCAAAAGCAATGGCAATATATGAAACTAGTCCCAAAGTGATAGATATTCAAGCGGGATATAATAAAAACTTTCATGAAGATCATTGGACAAATTAAACTTGATTCTTTGTAATAGTTTTGAGACATGATGATAGTGATATGTGAGTCATGTTAGTGAGTAATTATGCTTTAGTAAGAATATTGGTGTTAAGGTTTGTGATTCCCTATGCAAGTACGAAAGTCAATAGTTATGCAATGAAATTACATCCTACTTATGGTGCATTATTCGGTGTTAGTTATGCTCAATGATCGTTTATGTGAAGTTTCGTTTCTTGGTTGGTTGCTTCTCAATCTATTTGCTAGACTCCACTTGTACTAAGTAGAAATACTACTTGTGCATCCAAAATCCTTAAACCCAGTTTTGCCTCATGAGTCCACCATACCTACCTATATGCGGTATTTCCATGCCGTTCTAAGCAAATTTGTATGTGCCATCTCTAATTTTCAAAATAAATTTCCTTTTTGTGTGCTCGTACCGCTCATGAAACGGTAGGGGGTGTCCAATATTTTTTCATGCTAGATGTGTTATTCTCAAGATGAGTGTTTATTCACTTGCCATTGCACGAGAGTACGGCAGTAATAGGGATGCCCAGTCCCAAAATGAAAAAAAATATTTTTTGTTGTCAAATAATAAATTCCTTGGAAAGTGTTGGTATGGAAGGCAACCGTGGATACGGCCAGCCATGGATTGTGAAAAAATGGTGGAAAAAGGAATAAACTTTACTTTATGTTTGGGAACCGCCTATGATATATCTAGCATGGAAAGTATTGTGAACTACTTTGTCGTTTTCATTGACAGGAAAGGCATGCCACTCAAAATATTTTTCTCTCCCAATTTAAACTTTGAGACCTGGCACCTCTAAAAATCCCTACTTCCCTATGCGAAGGGCCTATCTATTTACTTTATGCAATTTTTATTTTTACTTTGAGTCTCCATCTTCTCTTATAAAGCACCAACTAGGGGGCACTATGATCATACTTGAGCATTGGGTGTAGTTAATATTTGAGTGTGTTTCATGAATGGATCGATGATTGAGAATGATGGGCTAGGGATGACTTTCTTTACTGTTGATATTTTGAAAGACATGGTTACTTGTTGGCATGCTTGAGTATTAAAGTCTTTATGTCAAAACTAGACTATTGCTTTGAACCATCTAAAAGTCCAAATGTCCATGCTACAAAATAAAAGAATATGTGATGAACATGTTAGGTAGCATTCCACATCAAAAATTTGGTTTTTATCATTTACCTACTCGAGGACGAGTAGGAATTAAGCTTGGGGGTGCTGATACGTCTCCAACGTATCTATAATTTTTGCTTGTTCCATGTTGTTATATTATCATTCTTGGATGTTTTACAATCATTTTATAGCAAATTTATATCATTTTTTGGGACTAACCTATTGACATAGTGCCAAAGTGCCAGTTGCTGTTTTTGCTTGTTTTATACTTCATAGAATATCAATACCGATCAGAGTCCAATTGCGACGAAACTTTTTGGCGAATATTTTTGGACCAGAAGAAGGCCGATGGGCCAAAGAAATTACCAGGAGGGAACCCAGGCCGCCCACAACCCTTGGTGGGTTGTGGCCGCCTCGGGAACCCCTTCCACCGCCTCTGATGCATGTAAATACCCAAATATTCTAGAAACCCTAGAGGAGTCGATGAAAAACACAACCAGCCGCCGCAAGTTCCAGAACCGCAAGATCCAATCTAACACCATCACGGAGGGGTTCATCATCCTCATTGGTGCCTCTCCGATGATGCGTGAGTAGTCCACCATAGACCTACGGGTCCATAGGCAGTAGCTAGATGGCTTCCTCTCTCTATTTTGATTCTCAATACAATGGTCTCTTGGAGATCTATTTGATGTAAACTTTTGCGGTGTGTTTGTTGGGATCCAATGAATTTTGAGTTCATGATCAGTCTCTATCCATAAATATTATTTGAGTCTTCTTTGATCTCTTATATGCATGATTACTTATAGCCTCGTATTTCTTCTTCGAATCTTTGGTTTAGTTAGGCCAACTAGATCGATTTTTCTTGCCATGGGAAGAGGTGCTTTGTGATGGGTTGGATCTTACGGTGTCCTCTCCCAGTGACAGAAGGGGCAGCGAGGCACGCATGTATCGTTGCTATTAAGGATAACAAGATGGAGTCTATTCCTACATGAATAGATCTTGTCTACATCATGTCACCGCTCTTATTGCATTACTCCGTTTTTCCATGAACTTAATACACTAGAAGCATGCTGGATAGCAGTCGATGTGTGGAGTAATAGTAGTAGATGCAGAATCATTTCGGTCTACTAATCTTGGACGTGATGCCTATATAATGATCATCGCCTTGGATATCGTCATGATTATTTGATCTTCTATCAATTGCCCAACAGTAATTTGTTCACCCACCGTGTGTTATACTCATGAGAGAAGCCATTAGTGAAACCTACGGCCCCCGGGTCTACTTTTCCAACATATTGCTTTCCGATCTATCTTTTTGCCACTTTTGTTTTCAGATCTATTATTCCAAAAATCCAAAAATACCTTGCTGTAATTTTTATTTGCCTCTTTTATTTTGTGTTCTTGCGAGATCTATCTATCCAATCTATCATATCCTAACCTATCTTTTTACCGTAGAGAGATTGACAACTTCTCTTTCGCGTCAGGTTGCAAGTATTTGTTCTTTGTGTGCAGGTGCTGTTTATGTAGTGTTGATGATGCTCCTACTCGTTCGATACCTTGGTTTCATAACTGAGGGAAATACTTACCGTCGCTATGCTGCATCATCCCTTCCTCTTTGGGGAAATACCGACGCAGTCTCAAGCCACGTCAAAGGAATTTCTGGCACCGTTGCCGGGGAGGAAGCGGTCTCTTCTACGTGCCAATCTCTGGCGCCGAGGAGACACCATCAACATCTACCTAAAAGGACTAAAGAGATGTTCCTAGTTTATGGTGGTGAGGAGGAGCTCTGCATAAAGGGTTACGCTGATGCTAGTTTCCAAACCGACAAGGATGATTGTCGATCGCAAACTGGATTCATGTATGTCATGAATGGAGGAGCAGTGAGCTGGACGAGTTCCAAGCAAGATACGGTGACCGACTCCACAACAAAGGTTGAATACATTGCGGCTTGTGAAGCCGCAAAGGAAGGTGTTTGGATTTGGAAGTTCCTGGAGGATCTTGGTGTGTTCCCGGGCTGGGCAAAACCGTTGGACCTGTATTGCGACAATTCAGGTGCCATTGCACAGGCCAAGGAGCCGAGACAACACCACAAGACCAGGCACATAGACCGAAAGTATCACCTGATACGAAAGCTCGTAAAGAATGGTGATACTAATTTATGCAAGATTCATATGGATGAAAATGTTGCAGATCCGTTGACTAAGCCGCTTCCACAACCCAAGCATGAGGGGCACGTTAGAGCTATGGGCGTTCGATGTCTATTTGATTGACTTTAGTGCAAGTGGGATACTGTTGGAGATATGCCCTAGAGGCAATCATGTATGATGATATTTCCTATGTGTTTATGAATAAAGATAGTCCTTGGACATTATCAATGATGTGTATTAACAAGTACGTGACTTGTTTGTGAGACTATGCATTGTATGATGACTGTCCTAAATGGTCCCTAGTCATAAAGGCTGTGTGGACGCTCAACTAGTTAGACTAACATATGACACGGTGGATGGTCTAGTCTCATTGGCCATGTAGCATTGGATGCTAGCCGGATAATATGGACTCAGAAAGATCTGGTCGGATTCGAAGTAGTCGGATACGAGTCGTGATAAGGTCTGAGTTGGACAGACCCGACTATGAGACACAGCGATAGGTCATTTGTGAGTCTCTAGTACAACATATGTTCTATGTTCTAAGACCTGAGCTGACGCATGTACTCGGGATGGCGATAGACATGTTTTGGGCCGACCAAACGCTACTCCTTAACTGGGTAGTTATAAAGGTAGGTTTTGGGCTTGTCCGAACCCATGCTGCGAGACATGGTTGAGCAAGATTGGCCCTCCGATCAAGAGAGATATACTCTGGGCCCCTCGGGTGATCCGACCTGGATAAGCATAGCCATGCGATGAGGATTATGAGATAATACGAAGTGTTGGTCGGATTCACCGGAACAAGAAAGAGGTCGTGCTGCACAAGGATGACCATGTCGCCTTGAGCACGACAACGTATATCGTGTGTCAAAGAGAACATAAGTGTGATGTACAGGTTCGCCTAACCAGCTTCATCGGACACTTGGAGTCGGCACGCTTTGCTAGAGGCCGCTACCGACTAGCCGAGCCGGATGTGATCTAACTTGCGACCAAGTGAACGAGAACCTAAGGGGTCGCGCGCTTAAGGGAAGGAACACGTGGGCTTTAGGATCCGTGCGAGGCCCAAGAGTTGAGCCCCCGCTGGATGCCTATATATAGTGGAGGTGCGGCACACTTATTCAGTTGATCGCTTCGGCGCCGTCATTAGGTTTTGCATGTGTTGCAATTAGCCACCTCCACTCGTTGCCGAACTGTGTGATCGGACCTAGCAGTCCGCCGCACGGTGTTCCTCCTGCACGCGCGGATACCATTAGAGGCGGTGCACTTGTGCTGCTCCGGCGAACCTGTACGTGGGATCCGGCGACCGGCTGTTCGAGGTAGATCAGACCGGCTGTTCGAGGTGAGGAGACGGACCACGCGGATGCGGTGCCCCAACTCTACTTCCGCTGCACGGCACCGCGCGTCTAGTGGTAACGATCTATGATCCATCTCTGTAGCATGTTCTTGGATGTTCTGCGCGTAGGAAAAATTTAATTTGCATGCGATGCACCTACGGTAGAACCCAACATATAATCCGTCAATCCCCCGATCAATTGCCATTCCTCTTGTCTTCACACCACGCTTCAGTTGCCACCATCTTCATCGTCCCGGCCGGCCACTCTGCACTTCCACACACTCTGCAATATCGCTTTCTCGCCGGTTGTTTAATTACGTAGAGCAACAATGTCGACGACAATGAGGACGACAGTTCCGGCAGTCTGGGGTCAACTTCAGAATCATCGCGCTCGTCTTCCATGAGTCCGGCATCGAGCCCTGACCTCCATTTTATCCGGCTCATGGAAGGTACGCCACCGCCAGAGTCATCGGACGACGACCAGACGGACAAGGAACCGCCGAAGGACGAAGAAGACAACAACGATGAGGAGGAGGAGGAATGGTCGAACAAGGAGGACGACGAGGAGCCGCTGAAGGACAAAGAAGACGACGACGATGAGGAGGAGGAGGAATGGTCGAACAAGGAGGACGACGATGAGGACATCAATGACGATGGTGACGACGATGGCGATGAAAAGCCAGCGGTCAGCGGCAAGAAGCGTCCACGTCAAGACGATGGCACGGGGCCATCTAACAACAACAAGAAGAAGTAAAACATAATTTACTCCTTAACTCTATTGTCGTTTGCTCATATTTATTCCTTAACTCTGTCTACCCTGTCGATCTCATCACAAACGGTTAAGAATACAGATTCGTCAGTGATCATTCACAATATCGCACATTGTTGGTTTCTTGAATTGAGTGCCATGTCGAGCACACAATTCAGAACAACAAATCATATGTGTTGTCCAGAATTATAGCACACAGTTCTGATTATCGAACTGTTTGCAGCCTATCACACACACCTTGTCACACTGAACCGTTTGTGTTCTTTCGTATCATTGCAAACAGTTCATCCAAGGGACCTGTATGCCGTACATCACACACATCTATGTTTGATTAATCGTTTGTGCCATTTCGCCTCATCACAAACAGTTCCTAAAAGTCAACTGTCTGTCATAGATCGCACACGCAAATATTTTCTAAATCGTATTTGATGGATCCTCCATCGCACACAGTTCGTGTCATTGGCGACGGAGCTTGAACTATACCATTTGCGATTCATGCATCGCACACAGTTTCGTCGAAGGGTCTCTGATTGATGTGTCGTCTTTGGACCATCCTGAAGTAGTGCTTGCAAGGATTAAATACTGATAGATAGATAATATAAATATAAAAGATAATAAATGGCAGCAATATTTTTGTAGTTTTTGTAATATAAATTGAGTAGACCTGGGGGCCATAGTTTTTGCTAGAGGCTTCTCTCTTGAAGATAGCACACGGTGGGTAGACAAATTACTGTTGGGCAATTGACAGAATAACGCATAGTAATGACATCTTATTCAAGGCAATGATCATGTATATAGGCATCACTTCCATAAGCAAGTAGACCGACTCATGTCTGCATCCACTACTATTACTCCACTCATCGACCGCTATCCAGCATGCATCTAGAGTATTAAGTATGAAACAGGGTAATGCTTGGGGCAAGATGGCATGATGTAGACAGAGTAAACTCAAGCAATATGAATAAACCCCATCGTTTTATCCTTAATGGCAGCAATACAAATAAATTTCATGTTCCTTTCTATCACTGGGATTGAGCACCGCAAGATTGCACTCATCACAACGCACCACTCCGACTGAAGATAAATCAATCTAGTTGGCCAAACCAAACCGATAGATCGGAGAGAAATACGAAGCTATAATAATCATGAATAAAAGAATTCAGAGAAGACTCAATTAATATTCATGAATAATCTGATCATAAACCCACAATTCATCTGATCCCAACAAACACCCCGCAAAGAAGATTATATCGAATAGATCACCGCGGGAATCATGGTGAACTTTGTATTGAGGATCATAGAGAGAGAAGAATCCATCTAGGTACTAGCTATGGACCCGTAGGTCTGTGGTGGACTACTCACACAACATCATGGAGGCAGCAAGGTTGATGTAGATGGCCTCCATGATCCATTCCCCCTCCGGCAGGGCATCGGAAAAGGTCTCCAGATGGCCTCCCGTCGGAACAGAGACTTGCGGCAGCGAAAAAAGTGTTTCGGGTGGCTCTCTGATGTTTTCCCACTATTTTATAATTTATAGGGGTGGAATTAGGTCAGACGGTGCCACGAGGGGCCCACAAGGTAACAGGGCGCGTCCTGTTGCCTTGTTGTCTCCTCGTGCAGCTTCTGGCCTCCTTCCGAAGCTTCCAAGTCCTCTTTTGTCCAGGAAAAAAATCATCAAAAAGTTTCGCAGCGTTTGGATTCTGTTTGGTACTGGTTTCTTGAAAAGCCAAAAACACGTAGAAAACAGCAACTGGCACTTGGCAATGGGTTAATAGGTTTGTTTCCAAACATGATATAAAACAACATATAAATGCATATAAAGCATCCAAGATTTATAATATAATAGCATGGAACAATCAAAAATTATAGATACGTTGGATACGTATCAAGGGATAACATGGAACAAGTTCGTCATTAATGATGGATTTGTGTTCCGTGCTAACAAGTTATGCATTCCAGCTAGCTCTCTTCATCTTTTGTTGCTGTAGGAGGCGCATGAGAAGGATTAATTGGACACTATGGCATGAAGACAACGGAGGACGTACTTGCTACACGTTTCTGTTGGCCAAAAAATGAGACGGGATGTTAAGGGTTTTGTTGTTCGCTGCAGTACATGTCAAAAAGCTAAGTCACGACTTAATCCTAATGGTTTATACATGCCTTTGCCTTTACCTAGTGTTCCATGGGATGATATATCTATGGACTTTGTTTTAGGTTTACCTCGAACAAAGGAGGGGAGGGATAGCATATTTTTCGTCATGGATAGATTTTCGAAAATGGCACATTTTATACCATGTCATAAAAGCGATAATGCAGCTAATGTTGATTTGTTCTTTCGTGAAATTATTTGCTTGCATGGTGTGTCAAATACTATTGTTTCAGATCATGATACTAAATTTCTTAGCCACTTTTGGAGATGCTTATGGGCTAAGTTGGGGATGAAATTGCTTTTTAGTACTACATGCCACCCCAAACTGATGGACAAATTGAAGTAGTAAATAGAACATTGTCTACTATGCTTCGGGTTGTTTTGAAGAATAACCGGAAAATGTGGAAAATGCTTGCCTCATAATGAATTTGCTTATAATCGTTCGTTGCATTCTAGTACTAAGATGTGCCCTTTTGAAATTGTATATGGTTTCCTACCTCATGCACCTATTGATTTATTGCCTCTTCCATCTTCGGAGAAGGTTAATTTTGATGCTAAATAACATGTTGAATTGATCTTAAAAATGCATGGGTTAACTTAGGAAAACATTGAATGCTAAGTACAAATTTGCTGGAGATAAGGGTAGAAACATGTTGCCTTTGCACCTGGAGATCTTGTTTGGTTACATTTACGCAAGAATAGGTTTCCTGATTTGCACAAGTCAAAGCTAAATGCCACGTGTTGATGGTCCTTTTAAGGTGTCAGAGAAAATTAATGATAATGCATACAAACTTGAGCTGCTTGCAGATTTTGGGGTTAATCTCAATTTTAACATTGCAGATTTGAAGCCTTATTTGGATGAGGAAGATGTGTTTCCGTCGATGACGACTTCAGTTCAAGAAGGGGAGGATAATGAGGACATCAATACCATAGTTAGACCCATAGCCCCTAGTACTATACATACTGGACCAATTACTAGAGCTCGCGCACGCCAATTTAATTATCAGGTACTTTAGTTTCTTGGTAATGATTCTAATGTTCAGGAGAATATGATTTTGTCCAACTTAGATATATTTGTGTTGATTACTAATGAAGGGCCTAGCATGGACAAGAGGGATGAACATTGGAGCAGAATCAAGCATGGAGATGAAGGCGCGTGCGAAGGGACCAAGAACGATGTTTCTAGTGGAGTTTACAACACTTTGAAGCTCTCATGATGACATACAAGGACATGGACGGAATATACAAGATTTTCTTTCATAAATTTCATCCATAGTTTATTATAGGTGTTGCATCACCTTATTTTTGGGCCAGGCCCATGTAGTTTCGAAATACTACTTTATAGGTTGGTTTTAGAGTCAGTATTGTAGGGGAAACGACTCAGGAGGTGTTTTAGTCCCACCTTGCCAAGGGTCGACGAATCCCCACTCTTTCGCCTTATAAATACAGCCCTTAAGGCACCGTTTGGACTTGGGTTTTGTTTAGATTAAAGTTCGCCATAGCTGCAACTCGTGTCCTTTGTTTGTGTTCAATGACCAGACCAAGACGTCACAGAACCGCACCTGATTAGTAAAGTTTTCCTCTTATATTCGCAATATTCAAATTGCAATTTCAATTTCTTGTTCGTTCTTCGCTTGTGTGCAGGAAATAGACCCTCGTGGTCATCAAAAGACGAGACACCTTTGCCTCTATCAATATACATGTCATGTCACAAAGAGTTAGCATTAGTAATAGAGTTGGCTATAAGTTTGGCTATAAATCCACATTTTTTTACTTTCTATCTATCTTTTTCTTTTCATTAAATGCTTTTACCTAGGAGCATGCTTAGAGGCTGGCTCTTGCATGAGAGCCCACGCATTCAGTTTTTCCTTGTCTCTCTCCTTCATATAGACAAAAGTGTCATGTAAATGGGCGTATACTCTCTCCTTTCCGGTTTATAGGGCTCAATTCAAAAAGCTCATCAACCAAGGTAGATGATGAGTGGTGGAATAATTTTTGTAGTTTGTAAAAATACTCAATTAATGCACTCGGTTTTTTACAAAATAAATCTGTTTACCAATGCATTAATTGCAATGCATGTATGTGTGGCCAATAAATGACCAAGAAGCTTTACATGCATTGATGAGTTTTATTTTAATAATTGCATGCAGTGATTTAATGCACCTTAAAATCTGAATTAAGTGATGGGAAGTAATAAAAATAAGATTTATAAAATGAAAAAACTGAAATTTTAAGACGAGCCTTGTAAACCGAAAGAGAGGTAGTAGCCCACTACTATACTTGCTCTAACGCGCTTGAAAAAAGGGAAGGAAATAATTGCCATGCATGCAAGAGGACTCATTGATGGAAGGGTCCCACACATGAGGATCACACTAGTACTAGCATGCATTAGTAGTTATCGCTACCGCTAATCAATGTAGTAGAAACGGAGAAAGAAAAAGGCAAAATGCATCGTATGAGACGCAGAAGAATGGCAGGCGGCCCTATAAATCCAGACTACGTTTGGTGGTTCTCGGGCCCTTTAAACCCAGATAAAGGGAGTACGTCGACGTAGGATCAATGCTCCTCACCTCTCTCTTCATTGAACCTTGAGGCGGCTTGCAGATTTAAATACAATGATATATATAAATTGATGCAATGGAGTGTAAGAGCATCTTCAGCCGTTCGGCCCCCAAGCGCTTGAAATAGCGCCGCTTGGGGGCGAACCGGCGCTAAATTCGGCGTAGGGGGGCTCGGGTTCCCAGTCGACCCCCCAAGGTCACCCCCCAGCCGGCGATTTCGGCCCAATTTCAGCGCAAATTCGGCCCAAGTTCGGTCCAAATTCGGTGCACTTTCGGCATAAAATTCAACAAAAACTAAATTTTATGACAAAGTTCATCACAGAAATCAATACAAATCAAATAGTTCAACGAAGCAAGCTCATAATTCCAACACAAATTAAAACAAATCGAACTAGGCGTTGCCCTTGAGCCTCCATAGGTGCTCCACCAGATCGTCCTGCAGTTCTTGATGCACCTGTGGGTCTCGGATCTCCTGGCGCATATTGAGGAAGGCAGCTCATGTTGCCGGTACCTGGTGATCAACAACTACAAGAGGACTCTGCCTGAAATATGGTTCACTGTCAAACACTGGCTCTTCCTGCTCGCTCTCAATGATCATGTTGTGCAAGATGACACAGCAATTCATCACCTCCCACATCTGAGATTTCGACCAGGTCAGAGCGGGGTGCCGGACAACAGCAAATCGAGATTGGAGCACACCAAATGCTCACTCGACATCCTTCCTACAAGCCTCCTGACACTTAGCAAAGTGTGACTTCTTGCCTCCTGCCACAGGGTTTGAGATAGTCTTCAAAAATGTGGACCATCTCGGATAGATACCATCTGCTAGATAGTAACCCTTGTTGTAGTGGCGCCCATTGACTTTGAAGTTCACTGGAGGAGCATGACCTTCAACAAGCTTCGCAAAGACATTCGAGCACTGCAGTATGTTGATGTCATTGTGAGTTCCTGGCATACCAAAGGAGTGCCAAATCCATAGGTCATGTGTGGCCACTGCCTCAAGTACCACACTACAACCTCCTTTGGCGCCTTTGTACATGGCAGTTTTTCCATGCCCAATGCATGCAGTCAATGCTTCCAAGCATCCTAGGAAATCCTCTTGCTGCATTCTGTGCTAGGATCCGAGCAGTGTCTTCAGCATTGGGTGATCGCAAATATTATGGTCCAAACACTATCACCACTGCCCTGCAGAACTTGTACAAACACTCAATGGTGGTGGACTCGGCCATGCGTCCATAGTCTTCCTGTATATCACCAGGAGCTCCGTATGCAAGCATCCTCATAGTTGTGGTGCACTTCTGTAGTGAGGAGAATCCAACTGTGCCGGTGCAATCCTTCTTGCAAATGAAATAGCTGTCGAACTCCCGGATGGCATTCACACTCCTGAGAAAGAGCTTCCGGTCCATCCGATAACGACGCCAAAATACTTTCTCGCCGTGCACAGGAGCGTCGACGAAGTAGTCGACGTATAACATGCAATAGCCCTCCATTTGATCCCTCTGTTTGCTCTTGCGGCGGCCTGGCGCCGACCCACCTCGCCGTGGCTTGGCATCGTTCGCGAACAGGCCGGCCAGCGTGGCGAGGATCATGAGGTGCTCCTCGTCGGCGGTGTCGGCCTCGGCTTCCTCCTCCATCAGAGCCGCGAACGCCTCCTCGTCGTCTGAGTCCATGGCCAAACACCTGGCAGGCATGGTGGATGGGCAGTCACCGGTACCCCGCCTGCGTGGCCGTCGGAGCCCTGGAAAGCTCGCCCAGGAAAGCGGGATGGAGGTTGCCGTGAAACCGGCGGGGAAATGGCTTTTCTAGCGGCGGGGCAGCGGCTGTGGGCAGGTGGGCGGCGCCGGGAGCGGCATGGCGGCGAGGCGTCCTGTGGTGCGCGAGGGCGAATCTGGCGGGGGAAAGGCGTTTAGCGCCTTATAATGGTGTCCCACGCGCCGCTTTTGCTTCCGCCGGAGCCCCCAAGTGCCCCCCAGCGCGCTGGGTTCGGCCTGGGATCACCGGCCCAAAAAATGGGCCCAACCGGCGGAATTCGGCGTCCTGGGGGCGATTGGGAGGATTTTTCGACACCGGCGATTAAAAAAATGCGCCTGGGGGGCTGTTGGGGGCACGGCTGGAGATGCTCTAACGGAGCAATATGGGACTATTAAATAAATCTACAAACCATTTTTCTACACACAAACATAACTGGGGCTTAGTGGAATGAATCCTACGATTCTATAACGCAGGTCGGGACTCCGATTCCCGTCCATGACGATTAATTTTTTGCATTGCAGTTTAGACTACTCATAGTGGGGAGTAACTTTGGCTAGTAATATGCATATGTTACTAGTCCATGTTGCTAGCTTCATAATGAGGAGTAGACCCGGGCATGGACATCCCGCCCCGAAAAACCCGGGCCGGACCGGGTCGGGCTCGGGCCTTGTTTTGTAGCCCGAAAGGTAGTTCGAGCCGGGCTCGGGCTTCTCTTTTTTTGTATTTCGGGCCGGGCTTTGGGCCGTGATGGCACGTACGTACACCGAAAAATGACGTTCAGGCCGGCCTTCGGGCTTGATTTCAGGCCGGGCTTCGGGCTTGATTTCAGGCCGAGCTCGGGCTTGAAAACGGAGAGTATTTCGGGCTTCGGGCCAGACTCGCGCTTGAGAAATGAAAGTTGGGCTTTTACAAGCCCGACCCGAAACCCGGCCCGACCCGGCGTTTGCCTAGGTTTAGTGAGGAGTAACATATGTGTGATGTCATACAACACTTCATTTATTAGCCTGTAGACTCGTCTTGTCTTGTAATATGAGTAACTAGTTATATTACTCAATTCATTTTTCTCCTCATTAAATCGTTGCCACATAAGCAAATTTACTGAGTTGGACCTTATATTATTGTTGAAATTATTTCACTATGGACAGTCTTAAGACCGGCAAAAGGACGCCACTACATAGCGGCGCCGCACCAGCGCCTTCCCGTGCGGCGGTTTTTCTCCATGCATGCAAACTAATACACCAACGTGACGTCAGCAAAAATTTCTCTAATGTTGAATTTTAAAAAAGTTTTATCTCTTAAACTATAAATCCAATTGACGATCCGCTTTCACCGTTAGCTTTCTCGCAACGAGATCTTCGAAACTAGATCCCATGTCGACATGTTTCGACAACTTTTTTTTCGTCGATAGTTGCCAGATTACTGTTATTTAGTTGTCAAATTATGAGTCACTTAGTAGCCACATATAATTAACTTAGTTGTCAGAAAAAACTACATTCCAGTTGTCAGTTTCTAATTGTACCTGAGTTGACATTTTTATTTCATATCGCTTGCCAAAACAATTACACACTAATTGCCATTTAAATTGTGCCGAGTTGGCCTCTTTATTCTATATAGCTTGTCAAAAAAATCACACGCGGTTGTCAATTTTAATTGTGCAAGTGGCCAATCTTATTTTATGTAAGTCGCCAAAAAAATTACACCCAATTACCAGGATTATATGTTGTGCTTGCCTACCAGATTAATTATGTTAAGTTTTCATGAATCTTGCCGTGTTGTTTATACCAAGTTGAATTTTTAATAACATAATATGCAGCCAACATTGTTCTGTAAAATAGATGATGTGTGCTAGTTGCAAAAGCACAACATGCTTCTGCCAATAAAGCATCACTACCGCCGGTCACTCTAGCGAATACGTTTCATGTAAAATAAGATGTACTATAGCCAAGCACTATTAGCGTACCACCAGCGCATGCTCGTTGAGCACTTGTAGTGTACCAGGAGCACATGTAGTCCATGCTCACCGTAGCACGAGTGTCCATCCTGTAGTGGCTGGTAGCAAAATACTGTAGAGGGAAAGCGACGGAAGCGGGAATCCTCGCCCACGAGCCCGCCGCACGGAAACGCAGCCGTGCACACGCTTTTACTTAGATTTTCCCTAGATAGTAATAAGGTAGTTGAGTATAGATAGATACGGGGAAGAGGGGAGGGGTACGTATTAGGCTCTAAGCTATTTTTTGTTTTTTTGAAGTACGTCTTAGCTAGTTAGAGAAGCTAGATTGGCTACATATACATGCATGTATATAAGTAGGTTAGACGTACGTACAAATGGTGACGTCGTAGCTATATAGCCAAACTAAACTACGTACTATATATCAAATATATCTCATCCTTAGGTAGAAGTTGACAGCCCGTCATGCATCGGCGGCGGCGACGTCTTGATCCCAGATCTTTTGCAGGCGGAGCATAGCGCAGGCGACCGGGACAGTGAAAGCCCACGCCAGTAAGGTAAGTACGCCGGAGGCCTTGTACCGTTCGCACGTCCCGGGCTGCAGCAACGCGCAACGTCTCATGTTCTTCTCGACGAAGTCCTCCACAGCCAGAGAGCTCGACCCAGCACCGAAAAGGAGGAGCATCATCACCTGCAATCCATGCATGCACACGTAGGTAGACAGATATGGTTGTGCAAGCACGAAAAAGGATACTATTGTAGGTACGTACCCAGTCAGCGGCGACGAGCCCCATCATCTCCCAGCGTAAGGCCGGCAGCGGTTTCTGGAAGAGGACCTGCGCTGCGTCGTAGATCAGTCGCACCACGTTCAAGGGCAGCTCCGTGGCCAGAACAACCTTGAGGAATCTGCATGCATAAGTGAAGTGGTGTTGGTTGAACAGATAGTTAGAAGTTTTTCTTTTTGAGAATCAGGGTCCTGGTTGAACAGATAGTAGAAGGGAGCTGGTATACACATATATACATACATGAACACAGAGAACCAGAGGTCGCCTGCCAGCTCAATGAACGTCAAGGCTGTGGCCTGCAGAATAACTGCCACCATCCTGCAGATCAAAACTGTGGTGGCCAGTGGACGTGGCGCCAGTGCCATCGATCGTTTGCCTGCGTGCACATGAAAAATATACTCGTTAAAGTAATTACTGCTCCTTCCGTTTCATAATATAAGAGCATTTTTCACACTAGCATAGTGTCAAAAACGCTTTTATATTATGGGACGGAGGGAGTAGTACACACAGTCTGAGCAAGGAATTAAAGCATTACACTGAGACATGATACGCTACCTCTCCCAAGACGTAAGCGAGTGGTCAAGTAGAGGAACAATTGGGGATCAGCCACCGGAGGACCGCGTCAACTGGAGTTGGGCAGGTAGGCCGGTCGTCAGGGTCGTCGGGGCAGAGAACGTGACGATCCACTGCCTGGGCGCGCAGCAAAGTAAGGGCCAGCTCTTTTCCAGCTTCTACGAGCTTATTGCCAAATAAGCCAGAAGCTCAAAAGAACTCGTTTTGAAGTATAAGGGCTTAACTTATTTCCACCACCCTCTCCTTTATAATGAGAAAAGCCTCGGGGAGGGTGCTTCCGGCAGAACTCGATTTTTGACTGTCATGCGTGCACTGTGCACACCAAAACTAAAAAGAAGAAACAACAAAAACACAAGAAGAAACAAGAGAAGTACAACAAGAAGTTGGGGTAGGCTAGAGCTGAAACCCATAAGATTTCGCAACCAATTCATGGTTCTGGCACATGGATAGCTAGCTTCCACGCACCCCCTGTCCATGGCTAGTTCTTTGGTTACTCCAGCCCTTCACATCTCTTTTTACGGACTCCTTCCATGTCAAGTTCGGTCTACCCCGACCTCTCTTGACATTATCAGCACACTTTAGCTGCACCGGAGCTTCTGAAGGCATGCGCTGAATATGCCCAAACCATCTCACACGATGTTGGACAAGCTTCTTCAATCAGTGCTACCCCAACTCTATCATCATGTATATCATCATTCCGGACCCAGTCCTTCCTTGTGTGGCCGCACATCCATCTCAACATAAGCATATCCGCTACCCCTAACTGTTGAACGTGTCACCTTTTCGTCGGCCAATACTCAGCGACATACAACATTGCCGGTCGAATCGCCGTCCTATAAAACTTGTCTTTTAACTTTTGTGGTACTCTTGTCACAGAGAACGCCAGAAGCATGACGCCACTTCATCCACCCGGCTTTGATTCGATGGTTCACATCTCTATTGATATCCCCATCCTTCTGCAGCATTGACCCCAAATGTCGAAATGTGTCTTTCTAAGGTACCACATGCCCATCAAGGCTAACCTCCTCCTTCTCGTGCCTAGTAGTATTGAAACCTCACCTCATGTACTTGGTTTTAGTTCTACCAAGCCTAAAACCTTTCGGTTCCAAGGTTTGTCTCCATAGCTCCAACTTTCTATTAACCCCCCTCTGACTATCATCGAGTAGCACCACATCATCCGCAAAGAGAATACACCATGGGATACCTCCTTGTATATCCCTTGTGACCTCATCCATCACGAAAGCAAAAAAGGTAAGGGCTCAAAGCTGACCCCTGGTGCAATCCTACTTTAATAGGAAAGTCATCAGGGTCGCTCTCACTTGTTCGAACACTTGTCACAACATACGTGTCTTGACTCTAACGTTCCGTTAAATTTTTTCTTATAGCCCTCGAATACGTGTTATGAAGCAGAGCTCACAAACCTCCGCAATCCATGTATCCCTTTTACTTCGCCTACGCCACAACCCTGCATTATTTGAAATGACCTCCTTTCCCTCTCACTCTCCAAAACCAGTGGCATGCTTGTAGTAACTGAACCTGAAAAGATGACACAGACTAGAATCCTATATATCTAAGAGAGTCAACCCCACTAACTTATTTATCTCAACATGCAAGCATGACACCTCATCATAACATTATGAAAGGGGATAAGGCCCACCTCAACATTCTATCATGCATGGGGAAAAGACCCACTGCACCATTTTCAACCATGCATGGGAAATATTTTTTGTTCAATTATTCTGCTTATATTCCATAAATATTGTTACAACTATACATAATTAAATATGACAAGTAATATGTATTTTAAATTTTGATTCTCATGTCAAATATTATCAACCAATTACCGCAGCAATGCGCGCGGTACAGAGACTAGAATTGAATGAATTGCCTAAAGACCTACCAACCTATGGTATCAATAACTAGATAAATAAAAAATTCTTAAACTTGTTTGGAACTGGACCTTAAACTATGCAGTCATTTTACATGTGCATATGTACTTTCATAAAGCTCACATGAATATAATAAAGTACTCTTAATAGCTTGGAATGCAAATACATGATGTACTAAATATTCATTATATATCTAACTAATGCAAATACAGTATGGTTTGGCATTGATGGTATACAAAAAAGAAACAAAATAGCTTGTGTAAAACAGTATCATAAACTGGCAGCACTCTTAATAGGCAGTCCATGTCAGGTTATATTAACAGAAACTGGATATTCCAGTACATTGGGACCTAACAAGTGAAGCAAGCAACATGCAGGATGCAGCTGGGGCACAATCAGTGAGAAGGAGCCAGCAAGTCTAAAAACAAGACTATAAAGTGCAGAAAAAAAATAAAAGAACTTAATTTTTTGTCTTGTCGTTTTAAACTAGTGTAGTACTGTAGTGGCTACATATCTTAGTTCACTTCTAGATTTGTTTTAACCATAGAGTGTAACATAGCTGTTGTCTTCTTCTGCACCTGGGTTTTTTTTTTTTTTTTGTATCATAAAGTTTATTGTAGCTGATGCCTACTGGGAGAGACAGTTAACTTAAAGATTGTGTGAGCCACTATCCTTAATCTTGAGCATGGGAATGTCAACAGAATTTAGAAGCTTCGGAGTCCGTAGTGAAGTAGGTGATGAAGCGAATGTGACATTCAACACCAACAATAGAAGATGCAAGTTTGTATGCCTGACTATATGTACAATACACACGTGCTTGTATGGCTGCATGCATACAAATTATGGGTCATATTATCAGATTCACGCTTCCTAATCAAGAGGTTCAGTTCATTACTAAACGTAAAGGAAAAGATCATTTCCATGCTATATACTCCCTCCGTCCCATAATATAAGTGTTTTTTTACACTATACTAATGTCAAAAACGCTCTTATATTATGGGACAAAGGGAGTACAATATAACTGATCAAACATTCAGCCCTTCCACTGAGTGGAGACATACAGGTATGTGGATGTAGCAGCAGAGGCACAACAAATGGATCACAAGAAAATCCAGATCTAACATGCAGTCTCCTCTAACTTTGATACATGCAAGTAATGGTTCAAACATCAATGTGAACTGAATATTTTCTGCGGTTACTAATTTGAAAAGTACAGGGAATATGTGCCTGAATTGTAGAACAAATCAAAAAAAAATAACAGACATGGAAATATGCAGCCTCTATAATTCAGTCAAATAACAGATCACTGAATCTAACAGGATGAACGGCAATCATTGAACCTTACAGGTTGTGGCAACCCCTAATTTTTTTACTCTAATCTGTAGCACCATGGCCCATCGAACAGATTATTTAGCACCTCCAGTTACAAAACCCTAATGCAGTGGGGAGAAAGAACTTACTGTGGGCAGAGCAGCGGCGACGGAACGGCGGGGAAGGGGCTGGCTGGATGAGGAGGGCGACTCCGTTCAAGCGGGACGAGGGGGGCGGCTTTGTGCTCGCGGGTTGATGCGGTGTATCCGACCTCGGCCGGTGGGGCGGCCTCCTCCAATCTGCGGCCGCCGGTTGCTGCAATCGGGGGGAGAAGAGAGTCGGGTGCCCGCGGGTTGATGCAATGGATACGAGCTCGGCCGGTGGGGCGGCCGCCTCCAATCTGCCGTCGCCGGTGGCTGAAATCGGGGGGAGAAGAGAGACGGTTGAATGGTACGAAGAAATTGGGTGCGCGCTGGCTCCTCGCGGGGGAAATAGAAGGGAGGAAACCGGAAGTGCTCTTCTACACCCGATCTAATGGGTGAACAGCAAATTCGAAATGAAAAAAAATGTTCACAGATATCTGAAAAAATTTTACAGCAAACTTTGACAAATATTCTAAGAACTTGCAAAATTTTAGTACGAAATTACATTTGTGGAAGTCATGGCAAAAACACTAAATTAGTGCTCCAAAATGCTTTCGAAAGTAATATTTTCAGAGTTTTTTTTTTTTGCCACCACTTTCACAAATATGATTTCATGATGAAACTTTACGAGCACTTAGAATATTTGTTAAAGTTTGCCCAAAAAAATCAGATTTTTTTGAACTTTTTACGATATTTTTGAATTTACTGTTCATCCAAGCTCTTTTGAGCTCGGGTGCAAAAACATCATACCACACTAGAACCAAGGTCACACAAGTTTTAATAGTAGGTTCCTACTCATCATGCAACTTTCTAGGTATTGAAACCTCTAGTTTAAGTTTCTCATCGTAAGCTTTTATCATCACTTCTACGATATGTTTTTATCATCACTTCTACGATATGTTTAGTAAAAGTCTTATTTTGTTCATAGGTATTGAGTGAGCTAATTATGGATTGTAACAAGGAAATACATTCTATTAAAGAAAAACTCTCATAATTAAAGTCCTTGTAATCTAAGATAGTGGGCACATCACTGGTTAAAGTTTTGACCTCTCCAAACCCACCTTTTTTTTTATCATTAAGATCATCACTCTCCGAACAAACGGGACGCCTTCTAACTAAAGTTGACTCATCTTCAGTCCCTTTATCATCAATTTTCAGAATAGTAAATAAAGATTTAATAGGAGAAACACCAATCATTTTAATGTCTTCATCATGATTACGTGGAAGAGTTTTTCCTAAGAATTCTCGCTTAGCTCTCAACCTAGTGGTCCTCTCCTTATTTTCATTAAAAGAGACTTGGATAGATTTAATGAACTCATTAATATCATGCTTGGGTGGCAAAGTTTTACTTTTAAGAGTTTTCACATCATGAGCAATCATATCCATATTTCTAGCCATATCGTCAACTTTATGCAATTTTTCTTCTACCATAGTATTGAAAATCTTTTGAGAACTAATAAATTTTATAATGGTGTTCTTGAGATCAAAGGATATCCTATTATCATTAGTAGAAGAATTTCCACAGGAATTACCATAATTAATAGAGGAATTACCGGGGTACGGTCTAGCATTGAAATTTCCTCTATAAGCATTGTTATTGAAATTATTTCGAGAGACAAAGTTCACATCAATAACATCATTATTTTGCTCAATCAGAGTAGATAAAGGCATATCATTGGGATCAACATGAGTATGTTTATTAGCAACCATATTCATAAGAACATCCATTTTATCACTCAAAGTGGCAATTTTCTCAACAAAATTTACCTTCTTATCAGTTGGAGCTCTTTCGGTGTGCCATTGAGACTAACTTGTCATGATATTGTCCAGAAGTTTTGTAGCCTCTCCCAATGTCACCTCCATAAAGGTACCATCTGCAGCAGAATCTAGAAGATTCTATACACAAAGTTTAGTCCCGCATAGAAATTTTGTATAATCATCCATAAACTTAAGCCATGAGTGGGACAATTTCTAATCATCAATTTCATTCTCTCCCATGCTTGTGCAACATGTTCTTGCTCATGTTGTTTAAAATACATAATTTGATTACGCAGAGAGATAATCTTAGCAAGAGGAAAATACTTGGCAATGAAAACATCTTTACACTTATCGCATGTTCCAATACTATTACGAGGTAAAGATGAAAACCAAGCTTTAGCTTTGTCTCTTAGTGAAAAAAGAAATAATTTCAATTTGACTACATCATTATCCATATCCTTTTTCTTTTGCATATCACATAATTCAACAAAAGTATTGAGATATGAAGCCGGATCCTCATTAGGACTTCCGAAAAAATTGCATTTTCATAACAAGATTTAGCAATGCAGCATTAATATCATAAAAATCCGCACTAGTGGTGGGTGGTATAGGAGTACTAATAAAATAATTATTATTAGTATTCGAGAAGTCACACAATTTGGTATTATCTTGAGACATAATGGCGAAACAAGCAAACTAACAAGCGAAGCAAGTAAACTAGCAAGTATAGCGACAAACAAATAAACAAGCAAAGATAAATATTTTTGTGTTTTTGACATTTTTAGGCAAGCAAATATAAGGACAAGTAAAAAGTAGAACAAGTGAATGATAAGTTGCGTGAAGGTACTTGATAATAATTTGGTGATACTCCCCGGCAAAGGCGCCAGAAATTCTTCCTGCTAGTTGTAAACTACGTTGGGATTTCCCCCGAAGAGGAGGGGAGATGTGGAACAATAGAGATAAGTATTTCTCTCAGTGAGAACCAAGGTTATCGAACCAATAGGAGGACCACGCAAATTCCCGTCTTCGACACCTACACACAAAAGAGCACACACTTGCACCCAACGCGGGCAAGAGGGTTGTCAAGCCCCTTGAACTCGTTACTTGCAAGCAATAAGTAGTGATAGATAGATAATATAAAATAAAATAACAGAAAGTAAATGGCAACAATATGTTTGGTGTTTTTGTAATATGATTTCTGAATACCCGGGGGCCATAGTTTTCGCTAGTGGCATCTTTCTCGAAAATAGCATACGGTGGGTAAACAAATTACTGTTGGACAATTGGTAGAAAAGCGCATAGTTATGAAATATTTATTCACGGCAATGATCATATATATTGGCATCACGTCCATAAGCAAGTAGACCGACTCATGCCTGCATATACGACTATTACTCCACCCATCGACCGTTATCCAGCATGCATCTAGAGTATTAAGTAAAAACAGAGTAATGCTTGGAGCAAGATGACATGATGAACACAAAGTAAACTCAACTAATATGAATAAACCCCATCGTTTTATCCTTAGTGCCAGCAATACAAATATGTATCATCTCCCTTTCTGTCACTGGTATTGAGCACCGCAAGATTGAACCCATTACAACGCACCACTCCCGCTGAAGATAAATCAATCTATTTGGCCAAACCAAGCCGATAGCTCGGAGAGAAATGCGAAGCTATCATAATCATGCACATATATAACCAGCAAAGACACAATATATTTTCATGAATAATCTAATCATAAGCCCACAATTCATCGGATCCCAAAAAACACACCGCAAAGAGGATTACATAGGATAGATCACCACGGGAATTGCGGTGATCTTTCCATTGAAGATTATAGAGAGAGATAGCCATCAAGGTACTAATTATGGACCCATAGGTCTGTGGTAAACTACTCACACATCACCATGGGAGAAGCAAGGTTGATGTAGAGGCCCTCCGTGATTGATCCCCCTCCGGCAGGGCACCGGAACAGGGCTCCAGATGGGATCACGGTGAAACAGAGACTTGCGAAGGTGGAAAAAGTGTTTCGGGTGGCTCTCTAGTGTTTTCCCAACATATTAGGATTTATAGAGGCGGTTTTAGGTCAGGAGGCTGCGGGAGGTGGTCCCAAGCCATCAGGGAGCGACCACCCCCTGGGCGCGCCTTGTTGGCTTGGCGCCACCCCGTGTGGCCTCCGGTCTCCCTTTGAAGCTTTCAGGTCTTATTTTTGTCCAAAAAAATCATCAAAAAGTTTCATTGCATTTGGACTTCGTTTGTTGCTGATTTCCTGAAAAGCCAAAAAGAGGCAGAAAACAGCAACTGGCACTAGGCACTGGGTTAATAGGTTAGTTCCCAAAAATGATATAAAACAACATATAAATGCATATAAAGTATCCAAGATTGATAATATAATAGCATGGAACAATCAGAAATTATAGATACGTTGGAGACGTATTAGTTATGTAAGCATTTATCTTGTTGTACTATAGATAGAGCAAATCACACCCCGAACGATTAAACCAGCAAACACGACGATGATTATTTGAACAAGCACAGACAAGTGTTCACCACCAAGCGTTTGCCCACACCACACACAACTTATTAGCAGGAATCGTGTGTACTATTACCGGTCTTCACACGCATTCAGATAACTGACATGTTTGCCCTGCATCACATACATCTAGCTACGCTGAATCATTTCTGTTATTTTGGCTCATCGCACACAGTTCATCCGAGTGACCTATATGTTGTATATCACACACAGCTTGATCTGAGCAACCATTTGTGTTATTTTGGCTCGTCGCAAATAGTTCATCCAAGCAACGTGTTTGTCGTCTATCGCGCATATCTTGATCTGGGTAGTCGTTTGTGTTATTTTATGTCATCTGGCTGACCTGTATGTCGTCTATCGCACACACACAATCATCTGACATCGTTTGTGTTCTGCTTGATCAGCACAAAGAGTTTATCTGGGTGAACTGTATGCCGTACATCGCACACACTTATATTTAGTTAACCATTTTTGTTATTTTGGCTTATCGCAAACATTTTATCTGGATCAACTGTATGCCTCAGATCGCACACGCAACTCTTTTTTGAATCGTATTTGATGGATCCGCCATCGCACACAGTTTTGCGTTATTCGCTACGGACCTTGAACTATAACGTTTGCAATTCATGCATCGCACATAGTTTCGTCGAAGGGTCTCTGATTGATGTGTCATCTTAGGACCTTTCTGCAGTAGTGAAGATCCACCGCACCAAGGGCCACGATCTCCAGGAGTGTCGGCAAGTTGAACAACTTGCCGAGAAGCAGAAGCAAGAGTATAAGAAGCACGACAAGGAGAAAGGCTAGGATGGTGCTGGCGGGACCGACAAGAAGAAACGTGGTGGTCGTGGAGGACGCCGCGACAAGGCCAAGCAATAGAAGGAGAAACCTGCTAGAGGCCATGACAAGAAAGAAGAGAAGAGGATGATGATGAAGACAAAGAGGAGTCCGATGACGGAGAGTTCCAGAAGGCGACAGACACCATGTGCATTGACAGAGGCATATCTTTGCACTCCTCTCGCTGGCAGCTCAAGCTATGGTCCCGGGAGATCAATGCCGTGGAACCGGCAATGGAGGCGCAGAAGCTTCTCAAGTGGTCCAACACGCCCATCATCTTTGACCCCGAGGACCACCCTGATAGCACTACTGCTGTCGGGTACTTTCCGTTGTTGGTTTCACCAACGATATGCAACCTCAAAGTGACAAAGATGCTGGTTAACGGTGGGGCCAGCTTGAACTTGATTTCCCCAGAGGTAATCTAGAGGCTGCAAATCCCTGATGAAGACCTCAAGCAGATGAGCCCGTTCCAAGGGATCAACATGGGAAGAAGCCAGCCCAAGGGAAAAATCACTTTGACGGTGTGATACGTATCCAACGTATCTACTTTTCCTCACACTTTTTCCCTTGTTTTGGACTCTAATTTGCATGATTTGAATGAAACTAACCCGGACTGACGCTGTTTTCAGCAGAACTACCATGGTGTTGTTTTTGTGCAGAAATAAAAGTTCTCGAAACGGAATGAAACTTTTTGGAGAATTATTTCAGAATATATAAGAATTATTGGAGCCAAAAACTACCGGAGAAGGGGGGCAGGGTGGCCAGCACCCACCAGGGCGCGCCAGGCCCCCTGGGCGCGCCCTGGTGGGTTGTGCCCACCTCGTGGCCCCACTGACCCTAATTCCGCCACTATAAATTCCTATTTTCGGAGAAAAAAATCAGAGAGAAAGTTTCATCGCGTTTTACGATACGGAGCCGCCGCCACCTCCTATTCTTCATCGGGAGGCCAGATCTAGAGCCCGTTTGGGGCTCCGAAGAGGGGAATCTTTGGTCTTTGTCATCACCAACCCTTCTCCATCACCAATTTCATGATGCTCCCCACCGGGAGTGAGTAATTCCTTCGTAGGCTTGCTGGTCGGTGAGGAGTTGGATGAGATTCATCATGTAATCGACTTAGTTTTGTTAGGGCTTGATCCCTAGTATCCACTATGTTCTGAGATTGATGTTGCTATGACTTTGCTATGCCTAATGCTTGTCACTAGGGCCCGAGTGCCATGATTTCAGATCTGAACCGTTTATGTTATCACCATTATATCTATGTTCTTGATCCGATCTTGCCTAGTCATATGCACCTATTACGTGTTATGATCCGTAAACCCCATAGTGACAATATTTGGGATACTTTCCGGTGATGACCGTAGTTTGAGGAGTTCGTGTATTCACCGTGTGTTAATGCTTTGTTCCGGTTCTCTATTAAAAGGAGGCCTTAATATCCCTTAGTTTCCTTATGGACCCCGCTGCCACGGGAGGGTAGGATAAAAGATGTCATGCAAGTTCTTTTCCATAAGCACGTATGACTATTTACGAAATACATGCCTACATTACATTTATGAACTGGAGCTAGTTCTGTATCGCCCTAGGTTATGACTGTTACATGACGAATATCATCCAACGAATTCACCGATCCAGTGCCTACGAGTTTTCTACATATTGCTCTTGCTAAGTTACTATTGCTGTTGTTGTTCCAACTGCTACAAAACTATTGCTATCACTGCTACCGTTACGGTTACTATTACTGTTGCTATCAAACTATCATACTACTGTGCTACTGATTACTCTGCTGCAGATATTTAATCTCCAGGTGTGGTTGAATTGACAACTCATCTGCTAATACTCTCAAATATTCTTTGGCTCCCCTTGTGTCGAATCTATAAATTTGGGTTGAATACTCTACCCTCGAAAACTGTTGCGACCCCCTATACTTGTGGGTTATCAAGACCTTTTTCTAGCACCGTTGCCGGGGAGCATAGCTATATTTGTTGAGTCACTTGGGATTTATATCAATTTATCACTATGAAGAATCTAAAGGATCCAAAGACCAAGATTTTTCCCTCTAAGACGAGGGGAGGTAAGGAACTGCCATCTAGCTCTGCACTTGATTCACCTTCTGTTATGAGTAAGCTTGCAACACCACCACATGCTAGTAATCCTGATATGTCGCAAGTGATTGATGATGCTACCTCTGCTATGAATGATGATTATGATGATGCTAGTACCATGCTTGATGATAATGTGCCACTAGGAGAATTTCTTGATGAACAAATTGCTAGAGCTAAAGAGAATGAAACTATTGAAACAGATGAGATTGTTGAAACTGATGAAGCCTATGAAACTGATGATGACTATGAAACTGATGATGACTATGAAACACCTATTAGTCCTAGTTCTCCTAAATTTGAAATGCCTAAGATACCTGAAGGTTATGTTATGGACGAAGAGGTAACTAGAGAAATTCTTTCTTGCAAGGATAGAAACGATCTTAAGAAATTGCTACGCAAGTATAAGGAAAAGACTTTGAATGCTAGAATGAAATGTGATCCTAAGTTTGCTACTTCACGTATCTTTGTTACCGATAAGGATTATGAATTCTCTGTCGACCCGGAGTTGATTACTGTGGTTGAATCTGATCCTTTCCATGACTATGAAACTGAAACTGTAGTGGCACACCTTACTAAGCTGAATGATATAGCCACCCTCTTTGCTCATGATGAGAAGATTCGCTACTATTACATCCTTAAGTTATTTCCGTTCTCATTAAAGGGTGATTCTAAGACATGGTACAATACTCTTACTCCTGGTTGTGTGCGTAGTCTCCAGGATATGATCTACTACTTCTCTATAAAATATTTTCCTGCTCATAAGAAACAAGCCGCCTTACAGGAAATATTTAACTTTGTGCAAATTGAAGAAGAGAGTCTCCCACAAGCTTGGGGGAGGCTTCTCCAATTGCTTAATGCTTTGCCTGATCACCCTCTCAAGAAAAATGAAATACTTGATATCTTCTATAATTGACTAACCGATGCTTCTAGGGACTTCCTAGATAGTTGTGCTGGTTGTGTTTTCAGGGAACGAACTGTTGAACAAGCTGAGGAATTATTGAATAACATATTGAAGAACTATGATGATTGGACTCTTCCTGAACCACCGCCTAAACCCACTCCGAAGAAGAGGGGTATCTTAATTCTCTGTCCTGAAGATATGCAAGAGGCAAAGAAATCTATGAAGGAAAAAGGTATTAAAGCTGAGGATGTCAAGAATTTACCACCTATTGAAGAAATACATGGCCTTGACATACCACCACCTCCGCAGGTGGTAAAGGTAAATTCTTTATTAAAGTTTGATGAAGGTGATATCCCTTACAATAAACATCCTAGTCCGTGCCTATATGAGTTTGACAACTATATTATGAAGCAAGATAATTTCAATGCACATGCCTGAAACAATTGAAGTATAACTCTGATATGATTGCTCGGTTGAGTGACTTGCTATTTAGAATCAACAATGATGTTAGAGGTGTAGGGAAGCATGCCTTTATGGTTCAAACTCAGTTAGAACAAGTTGCTAAGTCTCAAAAAGAATTGCTTGATGAAATGAATAATAATATGAATGATTTTGCTGCTAGAGTAGTAACTAGAGGAGGTAGAATGACCCAAGAACCACTTTATCCTGAAGGTCATCCTAAAAGAATTGAGCAAGATTCTCAGAGATTTAATACTGATGCACCTGGTCCTTCTAGAAAGAAAAAGAAAAAGAAAAATGATAGGACTTTTCAATCCCCTAGTGAACCTGAGATACAAAAACCTCCTGATAATAATGATGTTTCTATTTCCGATGCTAAAACTCAGTGTGGTAATGAACACTCGCCTAGTGATAATGAAAATGATAATGATGATGTTCATGAAGATGCTCAACCTAATAATGATAAAGAACCAGATAATGATGTGGAGATAGAGCCTACTCCTGATCTTGATAACCCACAATCTAAAAATAAACGTTATGATAAAAGAGACTTTGTGGCTAGGAAACATGGTAAAGAAAGAGAGCCATGGGTTCAGAAACCCATGCCATTTCCACCTAAGCCATCTAAGAAAAAGGATGATGAAGAATTTGAGCGCTTTGCTGAAATGGTTAGGCCAGTCTTTTTGCGTACCCGCTTAACTGATATTTTAAAGATGCCCCCTATGCAAAGTATATGAAAGACATCATCACTAATAAAAGAAAAATACCTGAAGCTGAAATCTCTACCATGCTTGCTAACTATTCTTTTAAGGATGGAGTACTTAAAAACTTGGAGATCCGGGAATACCAACTATACCTTGCTCCATCAAAAGAAACTATGTCAAAACTGCTTTGTGTGACTTGGGAGCTGGTGTTAGTTTTATGCCTTTCTCCTTATATAAGAGACTTGATTTGAATAAACTCACACCTACTGAAATATCATTGCAAATGGCTGACAAATCAACGGCCATACCTATTGGTATTTGTGAGGACGTGCCCGTTGTTGTTGCAAATGTTACTATCTTAACGGACTTTGTTATTCTTGAGATGCCCGAGGACGACAACATGTCGATTATCCTTGGTAAACCCTTTTTGAATACTCTAGGGGCTGTTATTGATTGCAATAAAAGCAAAGTCACTTTTCATATCAATGGTAATGAGCATACGATGCACTTTCCGAAGAAACAATTCCAAGTGAATGGTATAAATGTTTTTGAAGAATCTCCGACCATCACTATTGGAAGCTTTCAATTACCTCTACCTACTGCCAAAAAGAAATATGACATACTTATTGTTGGGGATATGCACATCCCCATTGAGGTAACTTAGTGTTTTACGAAAGTTCTTCGGTTTCATGCTAATCGGAAGTGGTTGTTAATAAGACTTGATCAACCTTATTAATAAATCATTTTTGAGAGGTATGAAGTCAATGAATCTAGTAAGCACAACTCTCTGCTCCCACCTTTTATTTTCTGTTTTAGTTAGTCAAATAAAATAAAATGCCATGTTATTCCTGTTTCCTGTTTTCACCGTGCAATAAAAAAATGACCCAAAAATAAAAGTTCTCAGAATGTCTTGAAAATTTGATACGATTTTTTCCGAATATTTCTGAATTTCTGGTGCAAATAATACCAGAGGGGGGTGCACCTGGTGCCCACAAGACACCAGGGCGCGCCAGCACCCCCAGGCGCGCCCTGGTGGGTTGTGGCCCCCACGTGGGCCCCCCTCACTTATCTCTTTAGCCCACATCATCACCTACCTCCAGAAAAAAATCACCACAGCCACCATTCTCGTGTTCTTGCTCTCAAACCCGTGGATTTCGATCTCTTAGCTCAAAGCTCCATTTCTGAAACTGTTTGGAGGGATTGCTATTTGGTATGTGACTCCTCCATTGCTCCAATTAGTTTTTGATTTAGTGGGTTATTTTTAGAGTAATTAGCTACCCTTGGTGCTACTATAGATGAGCTTGCATGTTGAATTCTTAGAGTTCTAAGTAGTTTGAATGCTCAAAATGGCCTCTATGCATGCTTAGGAGTAGTTGCTATCAATTTCACGAAGTTTTGTTAACAAAATTTTGTGTCTCAAAAATATTACAGAAATTTGTTCGCAAATAAAATGCAATTCTTTAGGAGTTCTTCGAGGAGGAGATCCTCGGAGGCATCATCAAGTGGAAGCTCAGTTCGACAATCTTATGTTGAGCCAAGCGAAAGCTCGATGCGAGATGCCGCCACTAAATCGTGCTTGTGGTCGTGCGACGAGTTCATGGAAGGTGTGACGCCCCCAATTTCGACCGTAAGCTAATCAAACACGCAATGCGTACGACCAAGATTAGGGACTCACTGATCGATATCACAACACAACACTAGACACAAATTAAAGTCATACAGCTTCATATTACAAGCCAGGGGCCTCGAGGGCTCGAATACAAAGCTCGATAAACACGAGTCGGCGGAAGCAAATAATATCTGAGTATAGACATAAGTTAAACAAGTTTTGCCTTAAGAAGGCTAGCACAAACATAACAACGGATCGAACGAGGCGAGGCCTCCTGCCTGGGAACCTCCTATCCTACTGCTGGTCGGGGGCCGCCTCCACATAGTAGTAGGCTCCTGCGGTGGTGTAGTAGTCGTCTCCGGCTTACTCCATCTCCTGGGCTCCATCCTCTGAACGCGGTAATCGTATCGAGGGGGAAAGAGAATGCAAAGCAGTGGTGAGTACTCATCCAAAGTACTCGCAAGACTGACATCAGAACTATGCTAAGTATGCATCAGTATCAAGGAATGGGGTTATATCTGGGCTAACTGCAGAAGGCAAGAATAGGGGGAAGGCCTAGTCCTATCGAAGACTAGCATCTTCAGCATCTTGCAGCATTAGAAGAGAGTAGACTGGTATCTCATATATAGCAATATTATTGAAGCAAATTTTTATAAGTATCCACGCCCAGAGATTCTTCCTCGACTCCCTGCGAGGAAGCAATCTCGGAGCCAACATTCATTTCAATTTAAAGCCACAATTTTAGTTGTAGTAGATCAAGGTACAACTCCAAGTCGTCCTGTTACCGTGGACACGACTATTCGAATAGACGAATTCATCCCTGCAGGGGTGCACCGCATTTCCAACACGCTTGATCACCTCCGGCCGGACACACTTTTCTGGGTCATGCCCGGCCTCGGGATATCAACACGTCGTCGCCCCACCTAGGCTCAACAAAGAGGCCAGCCCGCCGGTCTAAATCCTAAGCGCACAGGGGTCATGGGCCCACTCCCCCTTTGCGCTCCTGCACGATGCGTACGCGGCCGAGGTCAGTCCTAGCACACTCTAATCCAAGATCTGTACCTTCCAAACCACTCGGGCGCACGCCGCTCCATTGCTGACGTCCGAAGAGCTTCGGCTGATACAACGACGCTGAGTACCCATAACTTGTCCCACGTGAAGGTTTAGTGCGTAAAAGGTTAATCGACCAACTCAGATCAAATACCCAACCCATTAGCATTTTATTAATGTGGGGCAAGCGCGACCCATGAAGTGCGGTCCCGTCGACCCGTCTCGAGGATGTGTGGCAAGGGCCTCTCCTGCCCGGCCACGCCTCATCATCATCAAACCGTGGGTACCCCTCAGGGCCGACCCATCACCAACATGTTTCTGTAACCAGGTCTTAGTAACTGTGTGTATAAAACATCAAGACGGAACCTAAGGAATCACCCTCAAAGGGTCCCGCTCGATGAAACCGTCAAGGTGGACTTAGAGGAATCACCCTCGAGGGTCCCACACTTGAGGGGTTGCACGACAGAGTCATCGTCGGGAGTGGTGAAGGAGGAATCACCCTCGATAACCACGACCGACTAGCTGCACTACAGAGTTAGCATCATGAGTACTTCACGAGGTGTCACCCTCGGTACTCGATAGTAGCTCTGCAGAGTCGTACAACTAAGGGGTGTGCGGTGAATGTGACGGGCATGGCTTGTCGGTCGGTTGACCGAGTCTTCGAGTCTTCGAGTCGTCGAGTCATCGATGAAGAAGCAGGGGCAACTGGGACTAAGGGGGTCACAGGGGATTTATAGATCAACCTATACTAAGCAGTTGATTTAATAGCAGGTATAGTAGCAGTTTATCAAAAACAGGCTATGCCTCAGAAATAGAAGCTAGCTAATACAGTAGCAAAATCTAATGCAATAATGAGAGGGAAAGAGATGGGCGATATCAGAGTGCTCAAGGGGGGTTGCTTGCCTTGCTGCTCTGCGGCAAAAGGCTGATCATCAGGCGCATAGTCGTACCCGGCAGCAGCGTCAGTCTCGGGCTCTATCGGTAAGAAGAGGTGGGAGAAACAATAAATATAAAGCACAGATGCAATCAAGATGCATGTCATGGCAATATGCAGAGCTAGGCATGCACTAACGCAGTACCACACGTCGCAGATGGGTCGGAAGAATATCTAACGATATTTTCCGGGTCTCAGGCTACTACCGGACAGATGAAATGGATGGAAAAGTTCCACGTTCATTATGATAGGAGCACGTGACAGACGAACGGACTGCATATTCGGATTCGTGGGATTTTTCTGAACAACTTTCATGTATAAAATATTTTCATCTGACTTATGGTTTATTTTATATTAATTTTTAAAGTTTTAATAATATTCTGGAATTAACAGATTTAAATTAATTCAATGAATGTAATTATGAAATCAGCATGATGTCATGCTGACATCAGCAGTCAACAGGGCCGTGGACTGGTCAAACTAACAAGTGGGTCCCACATGTCATACTCACAGATTAATTAAGTTTAATTAATCTTAAACATGTTAATTAGGGGGGGACCCACATGTCATACTCTATTTAGGTTGATTAATTAACAGTTTTAATTAATCAATATTAATTAGTATTAATTAACACGGGTCCCACCTGTCATACTCTGTTAATTAAACAGATTGATTAATTAACATAATTAGTCTTAATTAAGTTAATTAACTAACTAATTGATTAATTAATTAATATAATTATTATTTTTATATAAATTAATTTTATCATTATTATTTTTATTTTATTTTTATAAACGGCCGGGCCCACTTGTCTGTGGCCCACTGGTCATACACACAACACACACCACGCACACATACAGCACACACACACGCACACACACAGCACGGCCACGGCCGTGGCCATGGCCGGCGGCAGCGGCGGCCCACGGTAAGGGGTCACCGGCGGGAGGGCGACACGGGCACCGGCGGTGGTGGTGGGGGCGCAGCGGGGTGCGGGGAGCAGCGCAGCGCAGCGGCGGGCGGCTAGGGGGGGCGGGGCCGCGGCGGTGGTGTGCGGGCAGGGGGCGAGCGACGCGGCCCGGCGAGCGCGCGTACGTGCGCGGCGCAGCAGGGGGCGGCTAGCGGTGAGGGAGGCGCCGGAGCGCGCGCGGGGGAGGCCGGGGTGCGGCCGGAGCGCGCGCGGGGGAGGCCGGGGTGCGGCCGGAGCGCGGCGGCGAGGACGTGCGGGTGCGGGGCTGGTGCGGGGAAGCGCAGCGGGGCCGCGGCGAGAGGGGGCGAGCGGGGGGGGGGGTGCGTGGCTGCGGGCGCATGCAGCGCGGGGTCGACGGTCACGGCGATGCGGGCGAGCGTGCGGGGCGGCGAGTGGGGCCAGCAAGGCGAGCCGCGGCGGTGCACGGCGGCGGCGGGGCAAAGGGAGGGAGAGCCTCGGGCTCACCAGCGTCTGCAGGGGGGGCTGGTTCGGCGAGGCTTGGAGAAGCGGCCTGGGGAGGAGGACGGGGACTGGGTGAGGAAGGTCCAGCGGGGGCGAGTGCTACTTCTCGAGCATGCGTTGGTTTCCGTGAAGAGGAATGGATGATGCAGCAAAGTAGCTAAGTATTTCCCTCAGTTGTTGAGAACCAAGGTATCAATCCAGTAGGAGATACAAGCAAGTCCCCAATAGGTGTACCTACACAAATAATCAAACACTTGCACCCAACGCTATAAAGGGGTTGTCAATCCCTTCACCTTTACTTGCAAGGATGAGATCTGATAGAGATAGATAGAATAGATTGCTTGAACGGAAAGTAAAACAAAAGTAAAAATAATGCAGCAAGGTATTTTTGGTATTTTTGGTTTTAGATCTGAAAGTATAATATGGAAAATAGACCCGGGGGCCATAGGTTTCACTAGAGGCTTCTCTCATGATGGCAAGTATTACGGTGGGTGAACAAATTACTGTCGAGCAATTGATAGAAAAGCGAATAATTATGAAGATATCCAAGGCAATGATTATGCATATAGGCATCACGTCCGTGTCAAGTAGACCGAAACAATTCTGCAACTACTACTATTACTCCACACATCGACCGACTCCTGCCTACATCTAGAGTATTAAGTTCATGAAGAACAGAGTAACGCATTAGGTAAGATGACATGATGTAGAGGGATAAACTCAAGCAATATGATGAAAACCCCATCTTTTTATCCTCGATGGCAACAATACAATACGTGCCTCGCTACCCCTACTATGTCACTGGGTGAGGACACCGCAAGATTGAACCCAAAACTAAGCACTTCTCCCATTGCAAGAATTACCAATCTAGTTGGCCAAACCAAACCAATAACTCGAAGAGACTTGCAAAGATATGAAATCATGCATATAAGAATTCAGAAAAGACTCAAATAATATTCATAGATAATCTGAACATAAACCCACAATTCATCGGATCTCGACAAACACACCGCAAAAGAGTATTACATCGGATAGATCTCCATGAAGATCATGAAGAACATGGTATTGAAGAGCAAAGAGAGAGAAGAAGCCATCTAGCTACTAGCTATGGACCCGAAGGTCTGTGGTGAACTACTCACGCATCATCGGAGGGGCAATGGAGTTGATGTAGATGCCCTCCGTGATCGAATCCCCCTCCGGTAGATTACCGGAAAAGGCTCCAAGATTGGATCTCACGGGAACCGAGGCTCCTGGCGGCGGAAAAGTGTTTTCGTGGCTCTCTCTGGTATCCAGGGAATATTTAGGAATTTATAGGCTGAAGAATAGGGTTGGGGGAGTGGTCGTGGGCCCACAAGCCAGGGGGGCACGGCCCCCCCCTAGGGCGCGCCCCTGTGGCTTGTGGCCACACGGCAGCTCCTCTGCCTTGGTCTCCAAGCTTGGTAGATGTCTTCTAGTCCAAGAAAAATTATTCCGAAGATTTTATTCCGTTTGGACTCCGTTTAATATTCCTTATCTGCAATACTCAAAAACAAGGAAAAAATAGAAACTGGCACTAGGCTCTAGATTAATAGGTTAGTCCCAAAAATAATATAAAATAGCATATTAATGCATATAAAACATCCAAAATAGATAATATAATAGCATGGAACAATCAAAAATTATAGATACGTTGGAGACGTATCAAGCATCCCCAAGCTTAATTCATGCTCGTCCTCGAGTAGGTAATTGATAAAAACAGAATTTTTGATGTGGAATGCTACCTAACATATTTATCCATGTAATATTCTTTATTGTGGCATGAATATTCAGATCTGTAAGATTCAAAACAATAATCTAATATTGACATAAAAACAGTAATACTTCGAGCACACCAACAAGGCAATCGTGTCCTTTCGAAATAACATGGCCTTAGAAAGTTATCCCTACAAAATCATATGGTCTGGCTATGCTCCATCTTCCCCACACAAAGTATCTAAATCATGCACAACCCCGATGAACAAGCCAAGCAATTGTTTCACACTTTTGGTGTTCTCAAACCTTTTCAACTCTCACGCAATACATGAGCGCGAGCCATGGATATAACACTATAGGTGGAATAGAATATGGTGGAGGTTGCAAGGGAAAGGGAGAAGATAGTCTCACATCAACTAGGCGTATCAACGGGCTATGGAGATGCCCATCAATAGATATCAATGTGAGTGAGTAGGGATTGCCATGCAACGGGTGCACTTAGAGCTATAAGTGTATGAAAGCTCAAACAGAAAACTAAGTGGCCGTGCAAGATGAAACTCCACTAGTTATATGAAAGTGACAAAATAGGAGACTCTCTATCATGAAGATCATGGTGCTACTTTGAAGCACAAGTGTGGAAAAAGATAGTAGCAATTGTCCCTTCTCTCTTTCTCTCATATTTTTTTCTTTTTTTTCTCTTTTTTTTTATTTTATTTTGGTGAGCATCTTTGGCCTCTTTTTTTTATTTGGGCTTCGCTGGCCTCTTTTATTTTTTTGTAAAGTCCGGATACTCATCCCAACTTGTGAGGGAGTCATGGCTTCCATCATCCTTTTCTCACACGGGACAATGCTCTAATAATGAAAATCATCACACTTTTATTTACTTACAACTCAAAAGGAAAATTACAACTCGATACCTATGACAAAATATGACTCTATATGCAATATGAAAGTGGTGGTGCATGTCATGAAAAGCGGAACGGTGGAAGTTGCATGGCAATATATCTCGGAATGGCTATGGAAATGCCATAATAGGTAGGTATGGTGGCTGTTTTGAGGAAAATATATGGTGGCTATTTTGAGGAAGGTGGGTTTGATGTACCGGCGAAAGTTGCGCGGTACTAGAGAGGCTAGCAATGGTGGAAGGGTGAGAGTGCGTATAATCCATGGACTCAACATTAGTCATAAAGAACTCACATACTTATTGCAAAAGTCTATTAGTTATCAAACAAAGCATTAGACGCATGCTCCTAGGGGAGAGGTTGGTAGGAGTTAACCATCGCGCGCTCCCGACCCTCACACAAAGGTCGACAATCATTAAACAAATCATGCTCCGACTTCGTTACATAACGGTTCACCATACGTGCATGCTACGGGAATACCAAGCTTCAACACAAGTATCTCTCCAATTCACAACTACTCACTAGCATGACTCTCATATTACCATCTCCATTATCTCAAAACTATATACAAGGAATCAAACTTCTCATAGTATCCAATGCACTTAATATGAAAGTTTTTATTATATCCCTCTTGGATGCCCATCATATTAGGACTAAAATCATAACCTAAAAAAATTACCATGCTGTTTTAAGAAACTCTCAAAATAATATAAGTGAGGTATGAGAGTTCAATAATTTCTATAAAATATAACACCACCGTGCTCTAAAAAGATATAAGTGAAGCACTAGAGCAACATTGCCTAGCTCAAAAGATATAAGTGAAGCACATAGAGTATTCTAATAAATTCACGAATCAGCGTGTCTCTCTCAAAAAGGTGTGCAGCAAGGATGATTGTGGCAAACTAAAAATCAAATACTCATATCATACAAGACGCTCCAAGCAAAACACATATCATGTGGTGAATAAAAATATAGCCTCAAGTAAATTTACCGATGGATTGAAGACGAAAGAGGGGATGCCTTCCGGGGCATCCCCAAGCTTAGGCTTTTTGGTATCCTTGAATATGGCTTGGGGTGCCTTGGGCATCCCCAAGCTTAGGCTCTTGCCACTCCTTATTCCATAGTCCATCAAATCTTTACCCAAAACTTGAAAACTTCACAACACAAAACTCAACAGAAAACTAATGAGATCCGTTAGTATAAGAAAAATAAATCACCACTTTAGGTACTGTTGTGAACTCATTATTTATTTATATTGGTGTAATATATACTGTATTCTAACTTCTCCATGGTTCATACCCCCCGATACAACCCATAGATTCATCAAAATAAGCAAACAACACAAAGAAAACAGAATCTGTTTAAAACAGAACAGTCTGTAGCAATCTGTAGACTTCGAATACTTCTGTAACTCTAAAAATTCTGAAAAATTAGGAAAATCATAGAAATCTGTATATCAGTCTTGTTTAAAAAATTCAGATCAAAAGCACGTTCCAGTGAATTTATAAAAATTCTGGACTGAGCACAAAAGTTTTTTTTAACAGAATCAAACCACAAATACCGTAGACCATCCCAAAGGTTTTACTTGGCTCAAACACTAATTTAAACAAGAAAACACAATTATTACAGAAGTAATAATGTGGAAAACATACCAAAACAGAAGCAAAAAACAGAAAGCAAAAATAAAATTGGGTTGCCTCCCAACAAGCGCTATTGTTTAACGCCCCTAGCTAGGCAAAACGCAATAGATCTAGGTATTGCCATCTTTGGTATGCAATCCATAAGCAGCTCTCATAATAGATTCATAGGGTAATTTTATTTTATTTCTAGGAAAGTGCTCCATGCCTTTCCTTAATGGAAATTGGAATCTAATATTTCCTTCCTTCATATCAATAATTGCACCAATCGTTCTAAGGAAAGGTCTACCAAGAATAATAGGACATGTAGGATTGCAATCTATATCAAGAACAATGAAATCTACGGGCACATAATTCCTATTTGCAACAATAAGAACATCATTAATCCTTCCCATAGGTTTCTTTATAGTGGAATCCGCAAGATGCAAATTTAAGGAACAATCATCAAATTCACGGAAACCTAGCACATCACATAAAGTTTTTGGAATCGTGGAAACGCTAGCACCCAAATCACACAAAGCATGGCACTCATAATCTTTAATTTTAATTTTAATAGTAGGTTCCCACTCATCATAAAGCTTTCTAGGTATAGAAACTTCCAACTCAAGTTTTTCTTCAAAAGATTTCATCATAGCATCAACGATATGTTTAGTAAAAGCTTTGTTTTGATTATAAGCATGAGGAGAATTCAACATGGATTGCAACAAGGAAACACAATCAATCAAAGAGCAATTATCATAATTAAAGTCCTTGAAATCCAAAAGAGTGGGTTCATTGCTATTTAAAGTTTTGACCTCTTCAATCCCACTTTTATCAATCTTAGCGTTAAGATCTATAAACTCCAAATCATTGGGACGCCTTTTAACTAAATTTGACTCATCTCCAGTCCCATGTTTATCAAGATTTACATTAGAAAACAAAGATTCAATAGGAGTCACATCAATCACTTTAAGATCTTCATCATTATTATCACGAGAACACACTTTTTCAAGCCATTCACGCTTAGCACGAATTCTAGCGGTTCTTTCCTTACACTCATCAATAGAAATTATCATAGCTTTTAAAGACTCATTAATATCATGCTTGGGTGGAATAGATCTAATTTTCAAAGAATCAATCTCAAGAGAAATTCTATCAACGTTCCTAGCCAAATCATCAATCTTGAGCAATTTTTCTTCGATCATAGCATTAAAACACTTTTGCGAACTAATAAATTCTTTAATATTATTCTCAAGATCAGAGGGCATATTATTATAATTTCTATAAGAGTTGCTGTAGGAATTACCATAATTATTAGAGGAATTACTAGGGAACGGCCTAGCATTGAAATTATCTCTATACGCGTTATTACCAAAATTGTTCCTACCAACAAAATTCACATCCATAGATTCATTATTACTTCCAATCAAAGAAGACAAAGGCATATCATTAGGATCAATAGGAGCACCCTTACTAGCAAACAATTTCATCAATTCATCCATCTTTTCACTCAAAGTATTAATCTCTTCAATAGCATGCACTTTTTTTACTAGTAGGAGATCTTTCGGTATGCCATTGAGAGTAATTTGCCATAATATTATCTAGGAGTTTAGTAGCTTCTCCTAATGTGATTTCCATAAAAGTACCACCCACGGCGGAATCTAAGAGATTCCTAGAAGCAAAATTCAATCCAGCATAGAAAATTTGTATAATCATCCATAAACTCAAACCATGCGCGGGGCAATTCCTAATCATTAATTTCATCCTCTCCCAAGATTGTGAAACATGCTCATGATCAAGTTGCTTAAAATTCATTATATCGTTCCTAAGGGAGATGATCTTAGCAGGCGAAAAGTACTTGGAAATAAAAGCATCTTTACACTTATTCCATGAATCAATACTATTTTTAGGCAAAGATGAAAACCAAGTTTTAGCACGATCTCGTAGTGAGAACGGGAATAGCTTCAATTTAACAATATCATTATCCACATCTTTCTTCTTTTGCATATCACACAACTCAACGAAAGTATTTATATGGGATGCGGCATCTTCATTAGCAAGGTCGGAAAATTGTTCTTTCATAACAAGATTTAGCAAGGCAGCATTAATTTCATAAGATTCCGCACTAGTGGCGGGAGCAATCGGAGTACTAATAAAATCATTATTATTAGTATTGGAAAAGTCACACAACTTGGTATTCTCTTGAGTCATCGTGACAAAGCAAACAATCTAGCACACAAGCAAACAAAAAGCAAACGAAAAGACGAGCGGAAGAAGGGCGAAGAAAAAGGCAAATCTTTTCGAAAATCGTTTTAGAAGTGGGGGAGAGGAAAACGAGAGGCAAATGGCAAATAAAGTAAATGCAAGAGATGAGTTTGTGATGGGTACTTGGATGGCTTGATGTAGATCTCTCCGGCAACCACGTCAGAGATTGACAAGTTGGCGGAAAAGTTCTTGTCTTGACTTGCTATGTATCTCCCCGGCAACGGCGCCAGAAATCCTTCTTGCTACTTCTCGAGCATGCGTTGGTTTCCGTGAAGAGGAACGGATGATGCAGCAAAGTAGCTAAGTATTTCCCTCAGTTGTTGAGAACCAAGGTATCAATCCAGTAGGAGATACAAGCAAGTCCCCAATAGGTGTACCTACACAAATAATCAAACACTTGCACCCAACGCTATAAAGGGGTTGTCAATCCCTTCACGGTTACTTGCAAGGATGAGATCTGATAGAGATAGATAGAATAGATTGCTTGAACGGAAAGTAAAACAAAAGTAAAAATAATGCAGCAAGGTATTTTTGGTATTTTTGGTTTTAGATCTGAAAGTATAATATGGAAAATAGACCCGGGGGCCATAGGTTTCACTAGAGGTTTCTCTCATGATGGCAAGTATTACGGTGGGTGAACAAATTACTGTCAAGCAATTGATAGAAAAGCGAATAATTATGAAGATATCCAAGGCAATGATTATGCATATAGGCATCACGTCCATGTCAAGTAGACCGAAACGATTCTGCATCTACTACTATTACTCCACACATCGACCGACTCCTGCCTGCATCTAGAGTATTAAGTTCATGAAGAACAGAGTAACGCATTAGGTAAGATGACATGATGTAGAGGGATAAACTCAAGCAATATGATGAAAACCCCATCTTTTTATCCTCGATGGCAACAATACAATACGTGCCTCGCTACCCCTACTATGTCACTGGGTGAGGACACCGCAAGATTGAACCCAAAACTAAGCACTTCTCCCATTGCAAGAATTACCAATCTAGTTGGCCAAACCAAACCAATAACTCGAAGAGACTTGCAAAGATATGAAATCATGCATATAAGAATTCAGAAAAGACTCAAATAATATTCATAGATAATCTGAACATAAACCCACAATTCATCGGATCTCGACAAACACACCGCAAAAGAGTATTACATCGGATAGATCTCCATGAAGATCATGAAGAACATGGTATTGAAGAGAAAATATAGAGAAGAAGCCATCTAGCTACTAGCTATGGACCCGAAGGTCTGTGGTGAACTACTCACGCATCATCGGAGGGGCAATGGAGTTGGTGTAGATGCCCTTCGTGATCGAATCCCCCTCCGGCAGATTACCGGAAAAGGCTCCAAGATTGGATCTCATGGGAACTGAGGCTCCTGGCGGCGGAAAAGTGTTTTCGTGGCTCTCTCTGGTATCCAGGGAATATTTAGGAATTTATAGGCTGAAGAATAGGGTTGGGGGAGTTGTCGTGGGCCCACAAGCCAGGGGGGCGCCCCCCCCTAGGGCGCGCCCCTGTGGCTTGTGGCCACACGGCAGCTCCTCTGCCTTGGTCTCCAAGCTTGGTAGATGTCTTCTGGTCCAAGAAAAATTATTCCGAAGATTTTATTCCGTTTGGACTCCGTTTAATATTCCTTATCTGCAATACTCAAAAACAAGGAAAAAATAGAAACTGGCACTAGGCTCTAGATTAATAGGTTAGTCCCAAAAATAATATAAAATAGCATATTAATGCATATAAAACATCCAAAACAGATAATATAATAGCATGGAACAATCAAAAATTATAGATACATTGGAGACGTATCAGCGAGCGTCGGTGGGGGAGCGGGACGGCGGCGAGGAGGCGACGGCGTCGAGGTCCGGTGAGGAGGGGGCGGTGCAGCGACGGGGACGCGGGCGGGGCGCGGCGCGGTTGTGTCAGGGGGGTGGTTCCCCCGATCCAGATCCAGGGGGAGGAGAGGGTCGGGGTGCGGAGTGGGGGCGATGGGTGTCGGTGGGGGGGGGGGGGACGGGCTTGCCCTACTAGGCGCCCGGCTGGGCCGGTTGGCCTAATGGGCCGAGGCCCAGTTGGGTGGCCCGGGGGGGTTCCTTTTTCCTTTTTTTGTTTGTTTTTATTTTTGATATTTATAATTTTCTGTTTTAGTTTTATTTTAACTTAGTGAGTTTAACTTCTTTCAAAAATGTTGATTTCTACAACACAATTACCTATGCATTATTTGCCGCAATACGAACATTTCTGTTTTGGCATTTTGAAAACTTTAATTTTCAACATTAACTTTAAATTTGAATCTCATCGCGATTTGAAACAAACTGAGATTAGCAACAGTGAAAGCGATGACAAGGCATCATTAGCATGGGATTACTGTAGCTTAATTACACGGATTACTGTAGCTGCAAATCCAGGGCGCCACAACTCTCCCCTACTAAAAGAAATTCTCGTCCCAAGAATTAAGAGGTAGAATTAAGGGAAAAAAGTTTGGTTACGAAATTCTAACGAGTCTTATCGTTCTTGGTTGCTCTTCTCAAAGAAGTTGATCCCTTTTGTTGATGTTTCAATTCTCTATTACAGGTCATCCTAACAAAGCCGTCATCCTTTCTTCGGGATCTTCATCGTCCTACGGATGCGATAAAAAGGAAAACTCTCAAAGATCGTATCTCCAAAAAGTTGGGCATCTGACGGAGAAATCAGGGAAGAAGACATAAATTATTCCTCGAGTTGTAACTCAGGGAATTCATTGAGAGCCATATGCGATGGTACAAAAGTTTCAACGGGTAGGCAATCATTCGATGCCTGATCAGAAGGTGAAAAGGGGTCTAGAGCAACGAGAATGAATATTGCGTCTGATGCTAGGATAGATCATCCCTTGGATGGTGATTCGGGAATTTCATACGAAGCCAAGTGCAAAAGATACTTTGGAAAACAAGGATGTACAGGAGAGTCAGGTTTCGATCCTGTGGAACTGTGGGTTATGGGCCCACCATGTGGGTTAAGAGTAGGAAGAGCGGTGACATCTTTCACGGTCATGATAGCAAGACATGTCAGAGGATAGCCTGTCAGTTATGTTGGTAACAACGTTGGTACCAAGGGCGGGGGACGAATAGAACCATTTTCCTGCTCGCTGATACGAGGCGGACCAATAGGCAAAGTTCTTGTCCACCGGCGGTTACCGGAATGTTATCAACAATAGTAACAGGGTCTTAGTGACAGAGTTGTTCACCGAGGTGTCTACCTAAGCAGGGAATTACCACTGCTCAGATAAGTTAGATTACAAGAAAGGTTAAACAGACCAATGGAAGGGAAAATGTGGTTAATGGATTAACCAGACCAATGGAAAGGAAAAGGTGTTTATACCCCAAGTATTAGAATATACCTTTCCGAAAGACAACAGAGCATGATATACATGATAGGACAACAAGTATATATCCACTTAGAAAATGGGGCAAGGAGAATCATGATGTTTACCCATGCAATGGCGTTCGGATAAAAGATCAAGAAATAATGAGCATTTCGCTTCCAATATTCCTTGTTGAAGAGTGGAGTATCATAGTCATGCTTCGGGGAAGCATCGACATGGTCATCGGGTAAGGGTCAGACATTGGATACACAAAGGATCCATCAGGAACAACTTATAAAATAAGTCTTACAATTTTCTCATGGAGAAAGGCAAACCTTGCTGAACAAGATACTATAACAATAGGTTCCTACGGCCAAGCGTGGTAGTCATAACATCACCTTACCGAGCCATGCAGAGACCAATGTTATACTTTTTTTTAAACGTTCCAACCATCATATCTGACTGAGACTCAAATCTGGTTGGTGTCAGGATTCGTCAGACTTAACAGGCCTGAGAAGGAAAAAAGGATGCAATACACATCGACGAGATCACATTGCTAGATTCTTAGTACATGGAATACGGAAGCGAGCATCCGAAAGTTGAGCTGGATTGCAAGACACACGAGAATACATCGTCCAAGACAATCGTGACCAGATGCAAGTCTTACGACGAAATGCAACCGAGTTAAGGTTGCGAACCATAATCGAGAACATCAAAGTACTAGGGTAAGTCCGGATTAGCTCTTACGTAGAACTCCTTTTCCCAGATCAAGTCAATCAGTGGCTTGGCATGCTAGGAAATACATATGGAGGGAAGGTAACAAATCTATCAAACATAGAATACTCCGCACATGCATGAATGCATTGGAACGATTCCAGAGGAAGCGAAACAAAATTTCCTCATAATCACGGTGGCAAAAATGCACGTGAACTTAGAGAAAAACACTTCTTTTATCAAACATATTCTTCATGAGATAGACACAAAGATAATGCTTTCAAGGTTTCCAACACTAGCTTAAATGTTCATCATGAACCACGAAGAAGATGAGGATGTGGCTGATGGGCTCAGAACAATTCATCGAGATTTCCACAAAGATGGATTACCACGAATGAGTGAACAAGGTGATATCATTGGTCAAACAAGATGATATATTGAGGTATGCCCGAGGGAAACATCCACAATTAAACATTAATCGAAAGGTGCACCCAAAATTTGGACTAAGTAGCACGACCAATGTTAGAATTTTGATTCAACATCAACACACTAAGAATGGATTTATCGTTCATTAACTCCAAGGTAATAGAGTTGCTATGCCATAAGTGTTGAATTAACACATCACAGTCCATTTGTCAGTATTCCGGTTAGAAACAACACGGGAACTAAGAAATGAAGGTGATGGCAAGGATGTCGCCATCGACAACACCAATTACCAAGGACAAGGATGCTACTCTCATCATGAATCTAATTGATATCCTGGAAGAGTCCAGAATGCTGATGAGGATCAGGACACATTTGTCAAGAAGCCTCATGAAGATGTAATCGATCAGCGACGACATCAAGCAAAGAAAAGGTGAACAAAAAGTTGATGGAACCACAAATGAGGGTGCTAGCTCAAAATCGAAATAGCCTTTCAAGACAACCAATATGACGTTGAAAGCTCGATGTAAGCTTAATGCACTGTTGGAATGGTGCTTCAGGGATGAAGGATATAGATAGCATGGTCAAGCTTTAGCATGACGATGATGATGTAGCCTAACAACTTGGAATGGCATGATCGAGTACAAACTCATAAGCAAAGAAGATTACTAAGAGTTGTTGAATCGCAATGCGGACTCGGTTCAATTATCGGTGTCCTTGAGTGTCCAACAATTTAGAACACGAGGAAACTGGAATCAGTGAAGGAAACATAGCTGATGAGGAGCATTATAGAAGCTATGTAGTTCCATGATTTTCTCGAGATACCAGGGGTAATACTCGGATGTAGATCAGAATTAAAGCTTGGACCGATGTATTGATCTGCAGAAGACAAGTTCTTAAACTGGTCTAAAAATGGGATCAAAGAAGAACAATCATGGTCAGAACCACGGTTGTAAAGTATCAAATCACAGATACAAGGTCAATCATACAAAGAGAAAGATTATTGTTACGAGAAGCTTCTATGATAAGATCAACATTGTTTCCATGGGCACAAGCGCAAAGTTCAAGGTTGACTCCCACTTCATCAATGCATCACCTTCCATTTGCTCCTCGCCTTTGATGAATTTGTAGTTTCGAAGGATTATCTGGCAAACACCAGAAGAGTATGACTCATGAAAACTCTCGAGTTCACACGAATTAAGGAAGGCATAGGTTCAACCCATCAGGGCATCTTAGGAACATATACCACAAGCTTCAAGAGTAATTAACACATGCTTGGCGACAGAGCATGGCTGACAAAAGCATAAGATACAACTTATCAGAGGGAGAAGACACAATTTACCAATGGCATCATGTATCAGGGGAAGAACATCACAAGAATTTTGAATGTGAAGGATGATATCGGATAATAACCCAACAATGGGTCTGGCGGTCCACAAAGGACCTGATGTGAGTATCGGTAATCAATCAGAGGGAGAAAGAATGCAAGGCATCAGATTATAGTACAACCAAATAATTTTGATGCTTAAGTGCCAAGTAATTTTGATTTCCAGGTTGGTGTATCAGAATCAGATGCTCCGATCAAATACAAGTAAGATGAAAGGACTTAGATGGGCAATCAATCAAGGTTGATTTGTCGAGAACCAACTCATGTTTGGAATGATGTCTGAGCCGGACAGATAATTTATGAGAAACAACTGATGACTGCGTGCATCCACACACAGGTTGAATCAATAAAATCGAAAGACAATCACAAAGGATTTAAAGAATATTGCTAGACATATGGAATTAACCATAATGCAAGCATATGAGAAAGGTCAAGAGCAAAAGGCTACTGAGGATTTCAGAAAATGGAATAGTAATCCGAAGGATTTTGTGAAACCCACGACAACTGAGGACGAACGAATCCCCGGTAAGCATAGGGGGGGCATTGATGGTAGAAGGGAATCGCAAGAGCGATAAACACAAGTTCTCGGGAGAACATTAGAGAGTAACTTCAGAGTCTTCTGATGAATAAAACCATCATCTGGAATGAGGGGCTCTTCGGGAGGGGGGTAGTTACGAGAACCTAGAGTTAGAGTTAGCAAAATCATTAACCCGAAAGAAAAGAGAGATCAGAAAATAGAGTATAGACGAGGAATAGAAGATCCTAATACCAACCGATTGAGATGTGGGCCCGTAAGCCACACAACAATGTTAGTAAAAAAATTCAAGTACTAGACTCAACTTCGGCCAAGGAGTTGGAAAGGGGGCTACCAACAGGCAGTTGGCTCTGATACCAACTTGTGACGCCCCCAATTTCGACCGTACGCTAATCAAACACGCAATGCGTACGACCAAGATTAGGGACTCACTGATCGATATCACAACACAACACTAGACACAAATTAAAGTCATACAGCTTCATATTACAAGCCAGGGGCCTCGAGGGCTCGAATACAAAGCTCGACAAACACGAGTCAGTGGAAGCAAATAATATCTGAGTACAGACATAAGTTAAACAAGTTTTGCCTTAAGAAGGCTAGCACAAACATAACAACGGATCGAACGAGGCGAGGCCTCCTGCCTGGGCACCTCCTATCCTACTGCTGGTCGGGGGCCGCCTCCACGTAGTAGTAGGCTCCTGCGGTGGTGTAGTAGTCGTCTCTGGCGTACTCCATCTCCTGGGCTCCATCATCTGAACGCGGTAATCATATCGAGGGGGAAAGAGAATGCAAAGCAGCGGTGAGTACTCATCCAAAGTACTCGCAAGACTGACATCAGAACTATGCTAAGTATGCATCAGTATCAAGGAATGGGGTTATATCTGGGCTGACTGCAGAAGGCAAGAATAGGGGGAAGGCATAGTCCTATCGAAGACTAGCATCTTCAGCATCTTGCAGCATTAGAAGAGAGTAGACTGGTATCTCATATATAGCAATATTATTGAAGCAAAGTTTTATAAGTATCCACGCCCAGAGATTCTTCCTCGACTCCCTGCGAGGAAGCAATCTCGGAGTCAACATTCATTTCAATTTAAAGTCACAATTTTAGTTGTAGTAGATCAAGGTACAACTCCAAGTCGTCCTGTTACCGTGGACACGGCTATTCGAATAGATGAATTCATCCCTGCAGGGGTGCACTGCATTTCCAACACGCTTGATCACCTCCTGCCGGACACACTTTTCTGGGTCAGGCCCGGCCTCGGGATATCAACACGTCGTCGCCCCACCTAGGCTCAACAGAGAGGCCAGCCCGCCGGTTTAAATCCTAAGCGCACAGGGGTCGTGGGCCCACTCCCCCTTTGCGCTCCTGCACGATGCGTACGCGGCCGAGGTTAGTCCTAGCACACTCTAATCCAAGATCTGTGCCTTCCAGACCACTCGGGCGCACGCCGCTCCATTGCTGACGTCCGAAGAGCTTCGGCTGATACAACGATGCTGAGTACCCATAACTTGTCCCACGTGAAGGTTTGGTGCGTAAAAGGTCAATCGACCAACTCAGATCAAATACCCAACCCATTAGCATTTTATTAATGCGGGGCAAGCACGACCCATGAAGTGTGGTCCCGTCGTCCCGTCTTGAGGATGTGTGGCAGGGGCCTCTCCTTCCCGGCCACGCCTCATCATCATCAAAACCGTGGGTACCCCTCAGGGCCGACCCATCACCAACATGTTTCTGTAACCAGGTCTTAGTAACTGTGTGTATAAAACATCAAGACGGAACCTGAGGAATCACCCTCAAAGGGTCCTGCTCGATGAAACCGTCAAGGTGGACTTAGAGGAATCACCCTCGAGGGTCCCACACTTGAGGGGTTGCATGACAGAGTCATCGTCGGGAGTGGTGAAGGAGGAATCACCCTCGATAACCACGACCGACTAGCTGCACTACAGAGTTAGCATCATGAGTACTTCACGAGGTGTCACCCTCGGTACTCGATAGTAGCTCTGCAGAGTCGTACAACTAAGGGGTGTGCGGTGAATGTGACGGGCATGGCTTGTCGGTCGGTTAACCGAGTCTTCGAGTCTTCGAGTCATCGATGAAGAAGCAGGGGCAACTGGGACTAAGGGGGTCACAGGGGATTCATAGATCAACCTATACTAAGCAGTTGATTTAATAGCAGGTATAGTAGCAGTTTATCAAAAACAGGCTATGCATCAGAAATAGGAGCTAGCTAATACAGTAGCAAAATCTAATGCAAGAATGAGAGGGAAAGAGATGGGTGATATCGGGATGCTCAAGGGGGGTTGCTTGCCTTGCTGCTCTGCGGCAAAAGGCTGATCGTCAGGCGCGTAGTCATACCCAGCAGCAGCGTCAGTCTTGGGCTCTACCGGTAAGAAGAGGGGGGGGGGGAAACAATAAATATAAAGCACATATGCAATCACGATGCATGTCATGGCAATATGCAGAGCTAGGCATGCACTAACGCAGTACCACACGTCGCAGACGGGTCGGAAGAATATCTGACGATATTTTTTGAGTCTCAGGCTACTACCAGACAGATGAAACGGATGGAAAAGTTCCACGTTCGTTATGATAGGAGCACGTGACAGACGAACGGACTACGTATTCGGATTCGTGGGATTTTTCTGAACAACTTTCATGTATAAAATATTTTCATCTGACTTATGGTTTATTTTATATTAATTTTTTAAAGTTTTATTAATATTCTGGAATTAACAGATTTAAATTAATTCAATGAATGTAATTATGACATCAGCATGATGTCATGCTGAATCAGCAGTCAACAGGGCTGTGGACTGGTCAAACTAACCAGTGGGTCCCACATGTCATACTCACAGATTAATTAAGTTTAATTAATCTTAAACAGGTTAATTAGGGGGGGTGGGACCCACATGTCATACTCTATTTAGGTCAATTAATTAACAGTTTTAATTAATCAATATTAATTAGTATTAATTAACACGGGTCCCACCTGTCATACTCTGTTAATTAAATAGATTGATTAATTAACATAATTAGTCTTAATTAAGGTAATTAACTAACTAATTGATTAATTAATTAATATAATTATTATTTTATATATATTAATTTTATCATTATTATTTTTATTTTATTTTTATAAGCGGCCGGGCCCACCTGTCTGTGGCCCACTGGTCATACACACAACACACACCACGCACACATACATTGCACACACACGCACACACAGAGCGCGGCCATGGCCGTGGCCATGGCCGGCGGCAGCGGCGGCCCACGGTAAGGGGTCGCCGGCGGGAGGGCGACACGGGCGCTGGCGGTGGTGGTGGGGGCGCAGCGGGGTGCGGGAAGCAGCGCAGCGCAGCGGCGGGCGGCTACGCGGGAGGGGGGGGGTGGTGTGCGGGCAGGGGCGAGCGACGCGGCCCGGCGAGCACGCGTACATGCACGGTGCAGCAGGGGGCGGCTAACGGCGAGGGAGGCGCCGGAGCGCGCGCAGGGGAGGCCGGGGTGCGGCCGGAGCGCGGCGGCGAGGACGTGCGGGTGCGGGGCTGGTGCCGAGAGGCACAGCGGGGCCGCGAGCGGGGGGGTGCGTGGCTGCGGGCGCATGCGGCGCGGGGTCGACGGTCACGGCGATGCGGGCGAGCGTGCGGGGCGGCGAGTGGGGCCGGCAAGGCGAGCCGCGGCGGTGCACGGCGGCGGCGGGGCAAAGGGAGGGAGAGCCTCGGGCTCACCAGCGTCTGCAGGGGGGCTTGTTCGGCGAGGCTCAGAGAAGCGGCTGGGGAGGAGGACGGGGACGGGGTGAGGAAGGTCTAGCGGGGGCGAGCGCCGGTGGGGGAGCGGGACGGCGGCAAGGAGGCGACAGCGTCGAGGTCCGGTGAGGAGGGGGCGGTGCAGCGCCGGGGACGCGGGCGGGGCGCGGGCGTTGGCAGCGCGTCGGGGTCGGGGGGGGGTGGTTCCCCCGATCCAGATCCAGGGGGAGGAGAGGGTCGGGTGGGGAGTGGGGGTGATGGGTGTCGGTGAGGGGGGAGGGGCTTGCCCTAGTAGGCGTCCGGCTGGGCCGGTTGGCCTAATGGGCCGAGGCCCAGTTGGGTGGCCCGGGGGGGGTTCCTTTTTCCTTTTTTTTTGTTTGTTTTTATTTTTGATATTTATAATTTTCTTTTTTAGTTTTATTTTAATTTAGTGAGTTTAACTTCTTTCAAAAATGTTGATTTCTACAACACAATTACCTATGCATTATTTGCCGCAATACGAACATTTCTGTTTTGGCATTTTGAAAACTTTAATTTTCAACATTAACTTTAAATTTGAATCTCATCGCGATTTGAAACAAACTGAGATTAGCAACAGTGAAAGCGATGACAAGGCATCATTAGCGTGGGATTACTGTAGCTTAATTACACGGATTACTGTAGCTGCAAATCCAGGGCGTCACAGAAGGTGCAGGTATTAAGGAGAAATTTGAACAATATGTCCACAATACAGAGCTTGGTCCCTTCATCGCAGATAAGTGCCCCCAACACCTCGAACTCACGTAAACCTTCACAAAGAAATTTAAATATTTTTCTCATGAGTCTAGAGTTTCATTCAACCTTTATGACCGTTCCTTCACCATGCTATTAGAAATGTTCGGTGAAGCATGCAGACTTCCATATTGGGGTTCCCTCGACGAACCAACTAAATCTGAATACAAGTCATTTTTAGTTAATCTTTGCTTTGGTGAAGATAGGGGGCTAACACAAGGGAGAATTAACAGCATCCACTTCCCATCAATACAATATTTCGCACTCTTTAATGGTAAATGTGTCGTAGGCAAACAAGATTGTAGCACACTGTGTGCTCATGATTTGAGTCTCATACACACTGCCACAACTGGAAATAAACATTATAATCTTGGTGCAATTGTTGCACTGAGACTGCAGCTTAATACTGCTAATGGTAATTTTTATGGAGGAATCTATGTCTCCCGTGTAGCGGAGAGACTAAATGTTTCACCTTAGCCTAATGACCCCATCTTACCTACTCAATATTTAGACTTTGATGCCATGAAGCATCACAAGTTCCTTACGGGTATGGCTGCTAACTACACTTATAACTTGAGATTTAATAAAAAAACATTGTGCATGTCACTCTGCATGCTCCCGCTCTCTTTAATTTTCACAGTAGAGGAAGATACTATGTTCTTGAGAGTGAAGCCTATGCGTACAATGTGGAGGTTGAAGCTGCCAGGAGGGCCGCGGAGGTTGCACTAAGGGCCTCGATGAGCCATCGGCCATATTATTATTCATACGGATGGTGATTACCAAGCTAGGACAAAATCCTAAACTTGGGGGAGTACGTATTTCCACCGACATTACATTCATGATCACACATTTCATTCCAGTTGTCGGTGTTCATACTTTTTCATTGTAATATCCATGCTAAATTTGTTTTCTCGTTTTCTTCTTGTGTGTTTGAAAAAAAACTTTGAGAAAACCCAAAAATATTTCCTACTTCTTTTTAGTTTTTCTTTCTAGCTTAGTTTAGTTGTAGCATCAAAAGAAAACCCAAAAAGATTTCTCGTTTCTTCTTTTATTTGTTGGGAGCTTTCCTGTGTAAATAGTTTTTCTCGTTTTTTTTCCTCTTTAAATTGCTTTCTTCAAGAAAAACCAAAAACTCCAAAAATATTTCAGTGTGTTTCTCTGAATTTCTTTTCTTTTTGTTTGAGTTGTACGAAGGAGAAGACCACGATGAAAATGTCGAGTGGCTCTCATATGCATCATTGTTAATCTAACAAAGAGCCCATTTTACCTTGTCTTCTCCTCTTGAATAAAATGTTTACAGATTCCAGCTTAGTCCATGGCACTCTTGCACTATTATTATTTTCTTATCATTCGGTCGTGCAAGTGAAAGGCAATAATGACGATAATTGATGAATTGACTGTGGCAGAGAAAAGCGGGTATGAACTCAACTTGTTTTTGTTTTTGTAAATATGTTTAACCTAGTATCCTTGATTCAGCTTATTATGATCAAACATGTTTGCAATGACCATTAGAGATTATAGTTGTTCATGCCATGCTTAAGTAGCTAGGAGTGGATAATGATTTATCTTGGATGTCAACATGCATTTAAAATGGTTGTGACACGGTATGATGATATGGTATCCTCCTCTGAATGTTTCAAGTGGCTTGACTTGGCACATGTTCACGCATGTAGTTGAATCAAAACAAACATAGCCTTCATGATATTTATGTTCATGGTGTCCATATCCTACTCATGCTAGTATTCAATGTTGATTATATGTAATGCATGTTCATGACCGTTTTCGCTCTCTAGCTGGCCGCTTCCCAATCTATTTGCTAGCCTCCGCCTGTACTAAGCAGGAATACTGCTTGTGCATCAAAACCCTTAAACTAAAGTTATTCCAGATGAGTCCACTATATCTACCTATATGCGGTATTACCCTGCCGTTCCAAAGTAAATTTGCATGTGCCATCCCTAAAAATTCAAATGAACATCTGTTTTGTGTGCCTGGACCGCTCATGGAGCGACAGGGGGCGGTCAGTATCTTCCATGCTAAGCGGGTTATTCTCATGATGAGTGTTTATTCACTCGTCCTTGCATGAGAGGGGCGGTAATAGGGATTCCCAGTCCCAAAATCAAAAAGCAAAAATAATTAAACAAAACGCCGCCAGGAATGTTGTTGGTTTGGATGGTACCCGTGGATGCGGCTAGCCGTGGAGTGTGATTGTTGGTGGAGGGGGAGTAAACCTTTACTTTTATTTCTTGGGAACCGCCACTAATTTGTTTAGCATGGGAGATATTGATAACCCTTGGTCGTAACGTTGACAGGAAGGGTGTACTTCCCAAAGGCACCACTGCAAATCCATGCTTCCCTCTGCGAAGGGACTATCTATTTACTTTTATGTTGAGTCATCACCTTCTCAAATAAGTGCCAGATCTGAGAGCACTATTATCATCCTCATGCATTGTGTATAGTCGATATTGGGTGCAGCATGACTGGATCTTTTCTACCATGAATTACAATGTTTAGTCGCTGCTTGAACTTTGGAGGTGCTCTGCATTAATGTTTTGCGGTCTCAGTAAGGGCTAGCAAGATACCACTATTGTCATATTGTATCATGATTGTTTTGACAAAGTGTTGGAGTTTGAGATATCTTATTATTGCTTGCTTGTTGCTTATGTTATTGTTATGAGTTAATATAATATCTAAGAGTTATTTTTCGCATGGTTAGTCATAATCCTTGATGAAAACCTGGGTGCTACTTAAGCATATATATGTAAACAAGAACAAAAGAGTTCGTAAAAGTTTTTCTTTATCACTTTCAGTCTGTCAACTGAATTGCTTGAGGACAAGCAAAGGTTTAAGCTCGGGGGAGTTGATACGTCTCCAACGTATCTACTTTTCCTCACACTTTTGCCCTTGTTTTGGACTCTAATGTGCATGATTTGAATGAAACGAACCCGGACTGATGCTATTTTCAGCAGAACTACCATGGTGTTGTTTTTGTGCAGAAATAAAAATTCTTGGAACGGAACGAAACTTTTTGGAGAATTATTTCAGAATATATAAGAATTATTGGAGCCAAAAACTACCAGAGAAGGGGACCAGGGTGGCCAGCACCCACCAGGGCCCGCCAGGCCCTCTGGGCGCGCCCTGGTGGGTTGTGCCCACCTCGTGGCCCCACTGACCCTAATTCCGCCACTATAAATTCCTATTTTCGGAGAAAAAAATGAAGGAGAAAGTTTCATCACGTTTTACGATACGGAGCCGCCGCCACCTCCTGTTCTTCATCGGGAGGCCAGATTTGGAGCCCGTTTGGGGCTTCGGAGAGGGGAATCTTCGGTCTTCGTCATCACCAACCCTTCTCCATCGCCAATTCCATGATGCTCCCCACCAGGAGTGAGTAATTCCTTCGTAGGCTTGCTGGTCGGTGAGGAGTTGGATGAGATTCATCATGTAATCGAGTTAGTTTTGTTAGGGCTTGATCCCTAGTATCCACTATGTTCTGAGATTGATGTTGATATGACTTTGCTATGCCTAATGCTTGTCACTAGGGCCCGAGTGCCATGATTTCAGATCTGAACCGTTTATGTTATCACCATTATATCTATGTTCTTGATCCGATCTTGCCTAGTCATATGCACCTATTACGTGTTATGATCCGTAAACCCCATAGTGACAATATTTGGGATACTTTCCGGTGATGACCGTAGTTTGAGGAGTTCATGTATTCACCGTGTGTTAATGCTTTGTTCCGGTTCTCTATTATAAGGAGGCCTTAATATCCCTTAGTTTCCTTATGGACCCCGTTGCCACGGGAGGGTAGGACAAAAGGTGTCATGCAAGTTCTTTTCCATAAGCACGTATGACTATTTACGGAATACATGCCTACATTACATTTATGAACTGGAGCTAGTTCTGTATCGCCCTAGGTTATGACTGTTACATGTCGAATATCATCCAACAAGTTCATCGATCCGGTGCCTACGATTTTTCCACATATTGCTCTTGCTAAGTTACTATTGTTGCTGCTGTTCCAACTGCTACAAAACTATTGCTATCACCGCTACCGTTACTGTTACTGTTACCGTTGCTATCAAACTATCATACTACTGTGCTACTGATTACTCTGTTGCAGATATTTAATCTCCAGGTGTGGTTGAATTGACAACTCAGCTGCTAATACTCTCAAATATTCTTTGGCTCCCCTTGTGTCGAATCTATAAATTTGGGTTGAATACTCTACCCTCGAAAACTATTGCGATCCCCTATACTTGTGGGTTATCACGGTGACGTTTGACAGCGAGCTCAATTTCAGGACGGAGAAGACCGTCTTCGACATCGTCAAGATACCGCTGTCGTACAACGGAATACTCGGTCGACCGGCTCTGGAGAAATTCATGGCGGCGTCCCATTATGCCTACAACACCCTGAAGATGCCGGGGCGATGAGCATCATCACCATCCACTCTGACAGGAAGGACGCAGTTTTATGCACCGACAAGCTCTATCAGGAAGCAGTTGCAGCCTCTGCCAACAAGGCACTTTCTCCTACCGACAAAGCTCCCAGGGGGAAGAAAGACAAGAAGACCGGCAAGACCTCCAGCAAGGACCCTGGGAACCGCACCACAGAGTGCAGCACACCCGTTGAGGATGTGCCAGAGAGCTTTGCCGCCATAAGCAAGAAATCCAAGGTGGCTACCCCCAAGACGAAGCAGGTCTGTGCAAAGGAGGACGGCTCGGGCGACACTTTCACCATAAGTGCCACCCTTGACGGCAAATAGGAAAGCGCGCTTGTTGCCTTCCTACGGGCGAATCTCGATGTGTTTGCGTGGCAGCCATCTGACATCCCCGGCGTTCCCAGGGAGGTAATTGAGCACCACCTTACTGTCTGCCCTCATGCAAGACCTATCAAGCAGAATGTTAGAAAGCAAGCCTTGCAGCGGCAAGAGTTCATTGCCAAAGAAATCAAGAAACTGGAAGCGGTAGGCCTGATTAGAGGAGTGATCCATCCTACACGGTTAGCCAATCTAGTCGTTGTACGTAAGCAGAATGGGAAGTGGCGGCTTTGTATTGATTTCAATGATCTAAATAAAGCTTGCCCCAAAGATCCTTTCCCTTTGCCGCACATCGACCAGATTGTGGACTCCACTACTGGCTATAATCTCCTCTCTTTTCTTGACGCCTATTTTGGTTACCACCAGATTTTTATGGCCAAGGAAGATTAGGAGAAAACCGCATTCATCACTCCATGTTGCACATACTGCTTCAAGCGTATGCCTTTCAGATTGAAAAGTGTTGGATCAATGTTTGCAAGAGCTGCCCAGATTGGTTTTGAGCACCAGCTGCACATGAATGTCGAAGCTTATACGAATGACATAGTGGTCAAGAGCATGGACAAAGCGACACTGGTCTAAGATTTAGAAGAAACATTTACAAACCTACGCAAGATCAACTTGAAGGTCAACCCCAAGAAGTGCGTGTTTGGTGTCCCATCCAGCAAGCTTCTCGGGTTCTTTGTGTCTCAGCACGGAATTGAAGCTAATCCCGACAAGATCAAGGCTATCGAGCAGTTGGAAGCACCAAATTGCGTCAAGGATATGCGGTGCCTTGCAGGTTGCATTGCCGCCCTAAGCAGGTTCATTCCTAAGTCTGCTGAGCGCGCCCTGCCATTTTTCAAAATATTGAAGAAGGCAGGTGAGGGAGTCCTAGACTAAGGGGTCCTCGGGCCGCTGGCTATTCTCCCAATAGGCCGGCTTGGTGGGCCGCTCTCTAACTATCGCAGGAAGGGCCGGATACATCGAGACCCCACGTTCCAGAAGGAAGCCCCGAAGGCGCGTCGTGCACTCCAAGTCAAGATGAGGAAATCGACATCTCCATCCTCGGCAGGAGACCTATCATGTGTAAACCCTAGGTACCCCTCGGTGTCTATATAAACCAAGAGGGTTTTAGAATGTAGGACAGAGAAACTCATCTAGGGTTTTAGCTAGTCGATCTCGAGGTAGATCAACTCTGTAACCTTCATACCATCAATATAATCGAGCATGACGTAGGGTTTTACCTCCATAGGAGGGCCCGAACCTGGGTAAACATCGTCTCCTTCGTCCCCTTGTTACCATCGATCCTAGACTCACAGTTCGGGACCTCCTACTCGAGATCCGCCGGTTTTGACACCGACATTGGTGGTTTCATTGAGAGTTCCGCTGTGATCGCCAAAGGAATCGATGGCTCGCGTTGTCATTAATGAAGAAATCTGGAACATGGACTCCTTCGTCCCTGGACAGATCTTCGCTTTCGGCAGCATTGTGCTGCACGCTGACCCGACCGGCCGTCTTGGCCGGGTCGGGAGTTTCGCCCCTTATCAAGAGGTCAGATTCGGGAACTTAGAGTTCTCTGTAGACTCTCGGGGCGATCTTTCGCTCACCGGGCTCGCAGTCTCATCCGACGCACCCGAGGACTCCGAGGCCTTAACCTCGGATGTCGCTTTGAACCTCGCTCACGGGACTAACCCCGGCGATGATCTGGCTTTTAATCCGGATCCGGCCATAACACCAGATGGCCGGGTACCAGCTCCTGCCGAACACACTTCTTGTGCGGACACATCGGAGGCTAACTTCGAAAGCACTGAGCAAATTGACCCGATCGAGCTCTCGACACTTAACGAAGCTCTGGATCGGATCTTATCGATGAAAATTATTGAAGACCCAACCCCGATCCACATTCAGATCGGTCTTAAGGCGGGTCGAGAGGAATTTTTCATCCCACCCACCACCCACTTCATAGCCACTGTCGAAGACTTAACCGATATGTTGGACTACGCCTCCGAGGAGGCAGAAGACATGGATGAAGAGGATCGCGCTCCCACCCCCGTCAACACCGGACGATGGACTACCACCTCCACCTACGATGTCTACATGGTGGACACTCCAGCCGATAACGGCGAGCGCACACCTGCAAACAATGGTGATAAATCGGGTGAAGCGCCGTCAAGGCGCCGGAAACCGCGCAAACAATCAAAGACAAAAAAGGGAAGGGAAGCTATTGCTGGCACCGGGGAAAGCGATACCCCGGAAGACCTCGGCGATCCCGATATCCCTGAGCAGCCGCTAGAGGGCCAGGAAAGGCCGGAAGACCAGCGCGACCCCGAAGATCCAAATGATTCCGAGGATGACAACTACCTCCCCCTGTAGAGGAGGAGGATAGCCCAAAAGCCGAAGACTTCATTGTCCCCGAAAACCTTGAGGATCAGGAACGGTTTAGGCAACAGCTTATAACCACTGCCCGAAGCCTAAAGGCAAAAGAACGGCAGCTTAAGGCCGAACAAGATACCCTCAATGATAGATGGACGAGGGTCCTGTCAGCCAAGGAAGGATACGGTACCGGTCTATTGGACCAACCCAAGAGCTCTCCACGCCAACGGCTGCTGCCACAATTTGATGACGAGGTCCCTACTACGCCGTCCCCCAAGCACACTCCATACGACCAGCCGGACCGCCCTCCCCGAGGACGAGATAGGACGGCTGGCGACACCGGTTATAGGCCGGCGATACCCCGCAGAAGGGGAAAGGAGCCAATGGAGCCTGAAGATAGGTACGACCTGCGACACAACCTGGATTATAGAATAGGCCGCACGAGATCCATCTATGGATCTAGAGGGTACTCCCCCGATAGATGTGATGGGTACCGGCCTTGGCTCGACCGAAACAATAGAGGTCGGGAACAAAACCGGGCCAGAACAGACGCCGACTACCGGCGTGACATAGCCCAGGTCAGAGGCGCTGCCCACCCACTGTGCTTCACCGACGAGGTGATGCAGCGTCAGTTCCCGGAAGGGTTTAAACCTGTGAACATAGAGCAATTCGACGGAACAACTGACCCAGCAGTGTGGATCGAGGATTTCCTCCTCCACATTCACATGGCACGAGGAGATGATCTCCACGCCATCAAATATCTACCCCTTAAACTTAAGGGCCAGCTCGGCACTGGTTAAACAGTCTCCCCGAAAATTCTATCGGGAGCTGGGAGGATCTCGAGGATGCATTCTGATCTAACTTCCAGGGCACCTATGTACGGCCTCCGGACTCCTCCGACCTAAGCAACGTCGTCCAAAAGGCAGGAGAGTCCGCTCGACAATTCTGGAATCGGTTCTTGACCAAGAAAAACCAGATCGTCGATTGCCCAGATGCCGAGGCTATAGCCTCTTTCTGGCACAATATTCGGGACGAATGGCTGGCTCGCCAGCTCGGTCAGGATAAACCTAGGACCATGTCCGCCCTTACATCACTCATGACCCGCTTTTGCGCGGGCGAGGATAACTGGCTAGCGAGACGAAGCCACAACCCCGAAGACCCCGGCACCTCCGAAGATCGGGATGGAAACGGGAAACCACGACGCAACAAAAATAAACGCCAGCACAACACTAGTGACGCCGACGACACGGCCGTTAACGCCGGCTTCTGCAACCCTCGATCCGGGCAGCGAAAGAAGCCTCCTAAAGGCAATCGCGACGGACCCACCCCGCTGGAAAAAATCATGGAGAGACCTTGCCAGATCCATGGAACTCCCGACAAGCCTGCCAACCACACCAACCGTAACTGTTGGGTGTTCAAACAGGCCGGCAAACTAGCAGCCGAAGAGCAAGGCAAGGGCCCACGCAGCGAGGACGACGAGGAGCCCCGCGGTCCAGCAATGGAGGTCAGAAGCAGTTCCCTCCAGAGGTAAAGACTGCGAACATGATATACACCACTCATATACCTAAAAAGGAGAGGAAGCGCGCCCTTCGCGAGGTCTACGCCGTAGAGCCCGTAGCCCCGAAATATAACCCATGGTCGGCATACCCGATCACCTTCGATCGACGAGACCATCCGACCAGTATCCGTCATGGGGGTTCGGCGGCCCTCGTCCTAGACCCCATTATCGATGGGTATCACCTCACTAAAGTCCTAATGGACGGAGGAAGTAGCCTCAATCTGATTTACTCAGACACGATGAAAAAGATGGGTATAGATCCATCAAGGATCAAGCCCAGCAACACTACCTTTAAAGGAGTGATCCCAGGCGTCGAAGCCCAGTGCACGGGCTCTGTCAGCCTGGAAGTAGTGTTCGGTTCGCCCGACAACTTCCGCAGTGAGGACTTGATCTTCGACATAGTCCCCTTCTGCAGCGGTTATCACGCCCTGCTGGGCCGCATAGCGTTCGCTTGCTTTAATGCCGTCCCGCACTACGCATACCTCAAGCTCAAGATGCTTGGGCCCAAGGGGGTCATCATTGTCAACGGCAACACAGAGCGTTCCCTCCGAACTAAGGAACATGTATTGGCCCTGGCGGCCGAATTCCATTACGAGGACGAGCGGCAAACACCAAAATCTGCCATAAAGGCACGTAAGGTTGACAAACGAGCTCGGTTTCAGTCCGAACTCCCAGAATCTTCTTCTCCCCAAAAATAGGGACACGCTCCCCATTGCACAGCCCTAATGCCCGTCAAACACGTGCCGAGAAGGCACAACTTTGCACTCAAGATTCCATGGGCAGCAATGGGGAACAACTATCAAAGGGTAAGTGTTCGTCTGGACCGAACTACTACCAGTACACGTCCTCGGACATATCATAGGTACCATCAAGGACCTGTTAAAGCGTAAAACTCACCCATACTTCGGCGACTTCTCAAGATCTTCTTCCCAAAGTCCGCTCGCCGATAGTATTACCCTTAAAGGAACACAATTCCCTAGGAGGCATGGGAGCGGATTGGCGACAGGGCACATCGAGGACGTCAAGCCACCAATCGAAGACCCCTGGTACAACCTCTCCTTTGTAAATTTTATATTTCATCTTCAAATACCTGTAAACAGTTGCTTCGGCAATCTGAGCTATAAGAATTGTTGAGCAAATACAAGACCATTATACATGGCCACTTCGCTGTATTTTTTACATACTCTGTTCTTCCCTCATCAACGCTTCTTGCAAAAACTGTTCGGTATTCATTACGATGCAACCGGCTAATAGACCAGGGGATTGAATTTAAAATATCACCCTAAGCATCACTCCGACACACTTGATGGCGTGTTCGACATCTTGGATTTTGCTTTATATGCATCGGATCCGAACTATGTCTTGGGTCAATAGTTGGGTTGCCCGGCTCCTGTGCTTGCCCTCTTATGTTCCGCTCGTTCGGCTAAAAGGGCAAAGGGAGAACCACTGCGATTGTGTTTCCAGCTCGCCTGGTCAAGCACCTCAGGGGAGAAAGCCAAAAACTGACCGTCATAGTAAGCGAGAACCGGTCTGCAAATCCGAGCATAAGTGTCATACTAAAAAATCGATAGAGGTTATTCCGTGTTATACGATGGGTTTCGTACTTGTACAAACCACGTGATGCTAGCTTTGGCCCCGGTACATCCGAACATCACAAAACACTGGGGGCTGGTCATCAGCCCCCGCATTTTTTTACGCTCCTCCGGCTAAGTGAAAGCGATAAAGCATCATAGTCCGATTGCCTTGTCCCGCTCGCACCACTGCCTTCGGGCACAGATACCTCGGCTAAGGGTCACAGTGCGGAGGCAGAGACACCTCGCGTAGTATCTACGTGGGGGCTGAAGCCGACGACTCGCAACTTTCAGATAAAACGGCCACACGGGAGTCAAAATAAATACTAAAGACTTATAAGACATGATAAACCATGCAACAATAATTCTAAAGCGTTAAGAAGTCTTCAGACATATTACAACACGCTCATTCATAAAATACATCCTTAGAGCACTGGGCCTCTATCGCCAAAGCACCCTCCATCACTGCGGAGAAGTATAGCTCAGGGCGCCTATGCCCCTTTCCAGGAGGCGGAGGTGCGGTGGCTATCTCGGTCGGCTTGAGCTTCGGCCAGTGCACCATGGTCTCTGCAAAGGCCATCCGAGCTCCCTCGATGCATGTAGAACGCTTTAGCGCGTCGACCCGAGGCGCAACATCGCACAGTTTCTGCACCAAACCGATGTAGCTGCTCGGCAACGGCTCTTCAGGCCACAGCTGGATGCAAAGGTCCTTCATGGCCGGCTCCGCCATCCTGTGCAACTCCATCAGTTGCTTCATCTGCTCGATCAGAAGAGGAGAGTGCTCGGGGGACTCAAACTGTGCCCAGAATAACCGAGCCTCATCATCCTCCTCCCTCGAAGCATAGAACTTGTTCACGTCCGCTGCACTCTTCTGGAGATCCGGAGAGACGCCTGAGGAACGCCACACCTGGGTGAGCAAAGCAAACCTGCTACCACCAAAGGCGCATTGTAGTGAATACGGCTTACCATCTGTGACGGCCTTGACTTGGCGAACCTCCTCTTTAAAGGACCGCCGGTCCACCCGCTCCTTTTGGAGCTCGGATTTCACCGCGGATAGCTCGGTGGCTTGCTCTTTGCCTTTCTGCTCAAGGGCCTCGCACTTCGTGCTGGCATCCTTGAGCTCCTGCTGCACTTCCTCCACCTGGGCCTCCTGCTTAGCACTCGCAGCTTTCAAAGTGGAAAGTGTGGCTGCTGCTTGTTCGGCGGCCGCCTTCTCATCCGCGGCCTCTTGCTTCATCTTTTGGAGCTCGGCCTTGAGTTTTTCAACCTCCGCAGCTGAAGCTGTGGAAGCAATAAATAAATAATTACACTGGGTTACCAGTGCGGATCATTAACAATATACAGCCCAAACGTTACAATTCAGCTTACCTTGTGCCTTGTCGAACCTCTTGTTCAGGCTATCAAGCTCCTCTTCGGAGATCTTGAGCTTCCAATTTAGCTCGGCAAGCTCAGCGGCATTCACGGCCACCGCCGATGACGAGGCCTACAAACAATAAAAACCAATATCCGGTTATGTGCGTTCCAACCCCCGAACTGTCAAGGATATGACCCTATGTTCGGTCCTCTTAAGGGCATTTAGAACATTGCGAGATTAATGGTGCCTTGTACAAGTTGGTCACTCCTGAGTATTTGACCCCCGGGTGCGTTTTTGCAACCCCACCTAGGGCTCGGGGGCTACTACATATATAAAGATAGCATAAACTTAATAAAATTAAAATTGTTCGGGAAAAGGGTATTACGTGACTCACCTTGAAGCCCGTCAAGAGACCATCGAAGGCCTCTTTCAGTCCGCTATCGACGGACTGAATTCCTTGCAAAACCGCACCCATAAGAGTGCGGTGATCCTCGGAGATGGGGGCGCTTGATAGAGCCTCCTCCATGACCGGCCACCCAGTCGTTGGTGGCACCGGTGGTGACCGGCCAGCCCGATCTCTGATCGGGGACTGAGTCGGTAGATCCGGAGGCACAGCATGCTCCGGAGATGTCCTCGGAGGGGACTGGACATCCCTCCGCCCTTCCTCCTCAGCGGCCAGGGGAGTTTTCTCCCCCTGATCTTCAGCGGCCGAGGCATCGACCTCGGCCATGGCGTGGTCACCCCCGCCGCCTGTGTTCGGCTCCAAAGGTGCCTGGAGGGATGACACCTCCGCGGCATCCCTCGCGGCCCCGGGAGGTGTGGGGTGTGACGCAGTCCCACTCTCCGCCAGCTCGGCGGGCGAAGACTCCCCATCCGATATTTGGTCAGTAGGGAGAACGCGTGGTGGGCTGCAAATTAAAAGACGTTCTTGCATTTAAAACATTGAAAACTTTGCATAAATGACCCAGGGAGTCTTCAGATTCATACCTTTGAGCTGGGGGCTTGACCCTTAGGTTCCTTTGGGGAACCTTCTCAAAGTCCTCGGACTCTGCATCAGAGTCCGAGCTGTCGTCGGCCTGGATCAACCTCGGCCGACACGCCCTCTTCAGGGCAGGAGGAGGTACATCCTCCACGGCGTCCGATGACGCCGCCCTCTTTCTTGTGAGGGGGAAACGCCTTCCCCCCTGTCTTCATGCTCTTCCTCATGGCTAGAGGAGGCATGGGTTTCCTCGGACATAGCGTCCGGCTGGTCTCTTATGCGGAGGCCTTCTCTAGCCTTCTTCTTCTACTACTCCTTCTTCTCGGGCACCGAGTACGGCGCCACGACGAGCATCGCCGTCAACAACTCCGACCTGGGGTCTTCGGGTTGTGGCACCGGGCAGTTAACTCTCGCGGTTTTTCTCAACCATTTCTGCGAAAGTGAAGGAAGGCGTTCAGTCCTTTTGTCAAAGAAACAAAGTCAGTGGATTAAAATTATACCATACCTGGGTAGGTGGGTTATTGGCGCTTAGGCCCGAATCCTCTTCCTTGGCCGGCCAGCTTTTCCGAGGCTTGAATAATGCCTTCCACAACTTCTCAGAGGTAGTGCGGAAGAGTTGGCGCACGGTAGGCTCGTCCTCAAGCTGATAAGCCCACATTGGGGAGGCCCGGCGCTGGCAGGGAAGAATTCGGCGGTGGAGCATGACCTGGGCCACATTGACCAGCTCAACCTTGGCCTCGATCACCGAGGTAATGCGCTTCTGCAGCAATTTCACCTCTGCATCCGACCCCCAGTCGAGGCCCTTCCTGTGCCACGAGGTAAACCTCATAGGGGGTCCGGATCTGAACTCGACAGGCGCCGCCCAGCTCTCATCCCTTGGTTCGGTGATGTAGAACCATTCTTTCTGCCAAATCTTGATTGTGTCGATGAAGGTGCTAGTTGGCCACTCAACACGGGGGAGCTTGCTGATTACCGCCCCTCCGTAGTCTGTGTGCTCGCCCACGACAGTCTTTGGCTTGACGTTGAATACCTTGAGCCACATGCCGAAGTGCGGCTCGACCCGTAGGAAGGCTTCACAAAGAATGATGAAAGCCGAAATATGCATAAAGGAGTTCGGGGGAAGATCATGGAAGTCCAACCCGTAGAAGAACATGAGGCCCCTGAAGAAGGGGTGGAGCGGGAAGCTGAGTCCCCGGATGAAATGGGGGACAAATACCACCCTTTCGCCTGGTTTAGGGGTGGGGACGACCTGGTTCGCTTTTGGAGCGCGGTGGAAGACATTGGCGGGGAGGTAGCCGGCGAGCTTTAGCTCCCGGATATCCTTGTCGATGACCGTGGAGGCCTCCCACTTGCCCATGGAGCCCGAACCCGCCATGGCTAAGCTCGGAGGGGAAGTTGGGGAAGAACTAGATCTGGGCTCTCGGAGCTTGGGAAGATTGGGAAAGCAGAGGATGCAAATGGGAAGCGTGAATAATCCTTGGGGTTTTCCCCTTTTATGAGGCGTCACGCCGATTAGCCTCCTTTTACTGCGCCGCGAGTCTCTCCGCTTCCCAAGGCGTGCGTGCCGTTATGCACGCACAAAATAAACCTAGGGTGCTGATTATATCCCGTGTGAAACGGAGCACGATCTATACATTGATGAGTCGTGTCAATGTAAAAATGGCCTCGAACCGCAAATCAAGTTTTCATAACTGGTTCAGCGGTCGTGGTAGGCCACGACCCTTCGTCAGAAGGGGGCGTCAAAAACACTGTTTACGCTTGAACGTTTGGCCTTCAGGACTGAACGACTCGTGGTGTCCGAACTATCGTGTGATCGGAAACTGGACAAGTATCAGCCGATCATTAATGGGAAGAAGAACTCACCCCGCAAGCCGAAGACTCTAATCACGTGGAGCTGCCAGAGCTGAGACTCTTGGCGTTGGGGGCTAGTTCGGGGGCTACTGAGGGAGTCCTGGACTAAGGGGTCCTCAGGCCGCTGGCTATTCTCCCAATAGGCCGGCTTGGTGGGCCGCTCTCTAACTATCGCAGGAAGGGCCGGATACATCGAGACCCCACGTTCCAGAAGGAAGCCCCGAAGGCGCGTCGCGCACTCCAAGTCAAGATGAGGAAATCGACGTCTCCATCCTCGGTAGGAGACCTATCATGTGTAAACCCTAGGTACCCCTCGGTGTCTATATAAACCGAGAGGGTTTTAGAATGTAGGACAGAGAAACTCATCTAGGGTTTTAGCTAGTCGATCTCGAGGTAGATCAACTCTGTAACCTTCATACCATCAATATAATCGAGCAGGACGTAGGGTTTTACCTCCATAGGAGGGCCCGAACCTGGGTAAACATCGTCTCCTTCGTCCCCTTGTTACCATCGATCCTAGACTCACAGTTCGGGACCCCCTACCCGAGATCTGCCGGTTTTGACACCGATAGCAGGTACTATGAAAGGGACTCCAGAATTGGAGGCATTGCTAATTTGAAAAAGTACATGTCCTCCACACCAACACTAGTTGCACCAAGACCGCAAGAGCCGTTGCTGCTATACTTGGCGGCAACCAATCAAGTGGCCAGTGCCACACTAGTGGCGGAGAGGGAAGCAGAGGAAGATGAGGCAACAACGACAGACGCGCCAGCCGACAAACCGGAATCTTCTCCGGCAAGTCATGGTGCCGACAACTCAAGTTTGGCGCAGGAACCAGATCAGCAAGTTGCGAAGAAGAAGATGGTGCAGCGCCCAGTCTACTTTGTCAGCTCTCTTCTGCATGGGGCTAGGTTAAGGTACTTCGGTGTGCAGAAGCTGCTCTTCGGCCTTCTCATGGCTTCGAGGAAGCTACGCCACTACTTCCAAGCGCATCAGATTACCGTATTTACTCACTTTCCTATGCAATGCATCCTGAGGAATCCATAGGCCACCGACAGGATGGTGGAGTGGGCATTGGAATTGTCAAGCTTGGACTTGAAATTTGAGAGCACACCTACAATTCAGAGCAGAGCTTTGGCGGAATTCATTGTAGAATGGACACCAACACAAGACGAAGAAACACCAGAAACAGTCTTCCCCGGCAAAGAAGCCCCACAAGAATGGATCATGTACTTTGACGGAGCTTTTTCGCTGCAAAGTGCCGGTGTCGGCGTGCTACTTGTCACACCCACCGGAGAGCACCTCAAGTACGTGGTCCATATGCACTTTCCTAGGGAGGTATCGACAAACAACACCGCTAAGTATGAAGCATTGCTTGCCGGCCTGCAAATCACAGTGAACCTGGGCATCAGAAAACTAATCATCCGAGGAGACTCGCATCTTGTTGTGCGTCAAGTGAAAAAGGAGTACTAGAGCCCTTTGATGGAGGCATATGTTGATGAAGTGAGAAAGTTGGAAGAGCACTTTGACGGTCTGCAAACAAAGCAAATTTCCCGTGCGGAAAACAACATCACTGACGACCTGTCAAAACATGCCGCTCAGAAGCTGCCTGTGGAACCAGGGACTTTTGTGCTCCAGCTAACTCAATCATCTATTACCCCATCAACGCGGCAGCCCAAGAAGAGAAAAATCAACTCTGGTGACTACTTTCCGGTAGAGCTGCCAACGGTCGCCTAGAAAGTTGCCGAAGGCAGCACAACGCTTGCCGGTGAGCAGCAAGCTCTCGCAGGATCTCAGGTCCTTGCCATTGAAGCAAGCGCTCCCATAGCGAAAGAAATGCCTTTAGTCCTTGTCATCGAGCCATGGGCTCTGGCTTGGGCACAACAGATAGTTCATTTCCTTCAAACAGGAGAACTTCCCGAAGAGTAAGAAGAAGCTGAAAGAGTAGCCCGCCAATCAAGCATGTACCAATTTGTGGACAACACTCTGTACAAGAAGGCCAAATGGGGTGAAATTGCAGTGCATTTCTCAGGAAGAGGGACATAAGTTGTTGGTAGAGATACACGAGGGGATGTGCGGCTCCCATATCTGGTCTCGCGCACTTGTTGGCAAGGCATTCCGACAAGGATTCTACTGGCCGACAGGCCTTCAGGACGCCTTGGTGGTGGTAACCAAATGTGAAGCATGTCAATTCCACACCAAGTAAATACATCAGCCGACACAAGCCCTTCAAATGATATCGCTCTCCTGGCCATTCTCGGTCCGGGGGCTCGACATCATCGGCCTTTTCCCCCGCGCTAACGGGGGCTTTGAGTTCTTGTTCGTTGCAATCGACAAGTTCACGAAGTGGACTGAGGTAGAACCGGTGAGGAAGGTGACAATACAAGAAACCGTCAAGTTCTTCAAAGGTATAGTTTGCCATTTTGGTGTCCCCAACAGAATCATCACCGACAACGGCACACAGTTCACGAGCCGCACCTTCATGCAGTACTGTCAAATCTTGGCGCCAAGATTGTCTTTGCGTCCGTTTCTCACCCGAGAAGCAATGGCCAAGTAGAGAGGGCAAATGCTGAAGTGATGCATGGCCTCAAGACAAGGACTTTTGACAAGCTGCGCAAGTGCTGAAGGCGCTGGATTGATGAGCTACCGACACTTCTTTGGTCACTCAAGATGACACCATATCGAGCTACCGGCGAGACACCCTTCTCCCTAGTCTATGGTGCAGAGGCGGTGCTCTCCACGGAACTCACATACGGGTCACCTCGAGTGCAAGCCTTCGATGAAGACTAGCAAAAGCAGCTGCGGCAATATGATGCCGCGCTCCTCGAGGAAGATCGTCTTCAGGCTATGTTGGGGATATTGCCTCTGGCATAAGTCGGCTATCCCAGGCCGGCTCACGATGCGTGGGCCTGGGCGTAAGATGGCCCATGAGGAGCAAAACCCCATGATTCCGCTAAGGAGGACCGGAATAAGCTGCCAAGGTCCCTGGGCCGGCTCAAGTATAGGCCATCCCAGGAGGTCATGGCCCAAGCCGACTTAAGAGGATGCCAACTCAGGAAACCCCCAACCCCGGAGGCTTGACTCATTATATAAGGGAAAGTAACGAGTCGTCCAAAGGGACAAATCCAAGTTAGAACCCTCGAGAGCTAGGTAGGGAAAGCAACCCTTGTAATCGAGATCTTGACATCAATAAGCGAAACACAGAGCAGGAGTAGGCTTTTACCTCACCAGAGGGGGCCGAACCTGGGTAAATCGTCTCTCTCATTCTGATCAACCCCATCCAAGGCTTCACCTGGCCGCTATGGCCTCGCAACTAAGTTCTCTTATGAGGACACTTGCTATGACATCCCCACGACAGTTGGCGCCCACCGTGGGGCCTATGCGCAAGGGAATCGTCATCTTGGAGGGAGCTCTTCCTGGGACGGAGCGACTCGTCACCGGCCGGCTTAGGAAGAGCCGGCGCGGGAAGTTCTACTTCGTTGACGATGAAGGCTGGGGTCCGGAAGACGACTCTCTCGAGTCAAGCTGCCGGGTCCCCTTTGGCAAGGTTGACATCTTCATTGGCTTTGTTGCTAGATCTGAGCAGGAGCCGGATCCGAGCGGTGACTCCGTGACAGGAGGCGCCATGATCGTCCAATCTAACAATGAATCATTAGTCGGCGACAACAACTATACCGACACCGAATCCATCCTTCCCCTCTTTGAGGATAGGCTTGGAGGGTGCTCTGACGAGGAGGGTTACCCGATCTCCGAAGGGTTACCACATCATGCTGCGGTTTACATGGCGGGCAATCAACAGGACCCAACGGCTCGAGGACCCAATCCGACTGAGGACAACCCATCGGGCCAGAACCCGCCGCCCAACTCTGGTCCTGATGCTAGAGGTCTGAGTGCTCAAGGGGTCACAGAAACGCTCGTGGCGCTCAACAAACTCCTCGCAGAACCGATCACAGCGGAAAATGCAGTAGCGCGCACCGCTGAAATTGAAAAGTTTCACCAATAGCTCACAAAGGCTAAACAGGATATCACAGCTGAAACTACACGCCTCGCCGAAATCCAGAAAAACGTTCTCGAGGAGAGCCTGCGCTTGGAGGAGTAGCAGGTTCACCTCAACTTTCGCCACCAGGCAATCACTACTATCAACCAGAGGAGACAACAGAGCCGTTTCTAGGCTCCAGGATGGTTAATGGAGCCTTGTAACTTGTTCCAGACGCCACCTCCTATCCAACCTACTACAGATGCTAATTTGGGGGCCGACTTAGGAGCAGCCGGGGCCGGCGTGCCACTAGTTATAACTCGTCAGCAGGCGCCTCAGGATCATCTCCAACAAATCGAACAAGAGGCGCAATAGCCAACTGCGCGTTTCCATACGCCCCCTGGTCACTTCTCCAACCAGGTGGACAACTTATATGCAGCTACGTAGAATTTGTCGATGATCCCAATCGAAGGTAATACTCCGTTCGAGATCAAAGCAAGGAAAGCAATTCAAGTGTTGCAGACCATAGTCACGCAACAAGCAAACTACTCCAATAGTCCCAATAGACTGCACTAAACGCCGTTCAACAGGGAGAGGGTCTCCAGTCGACATGGAGAGTCACCCGTTCCAACAGGGTCGAGCACCACGTGGCGCCGCCGGGAGCGACAGGTGCAGGAGCAACAGCACAAGCATGCAGCTTCGGATGCACAGGTCATAGTCGACAACGCGCGTGCAGCTCGTGCAGCTACTACTAGTAACTAAGGGTGGATCATGCTCACCAGGAAGTAGGCAACGCAAGAGTCCCACCCGCCACTAACCACCCAGTTCCTACTGCCCTCGGGTCTGGCTTTGTTAGTAGAACCATTGGTACCCAGTGCTGTAACGCCCAAGATGAGATCCTATCCTTATTTGGGACCAAAGCCTTGATATGGATAGAAGTGCATCTCGTCATTTCGCAAGTATAAATATCATTGCAACACATGTAAGGGAAGAGATGAGTATATGAGTTGTCTTACACTCGCCACATGCTAAAGTACATAATCCATACAATCATCCAGAAGTGGTGGGTCCGACTACGGACGGAATCAGACGACAAAAGCAAATGACATCTATCTCGCTAAGCCCAGGAAGACGATCAAGTTGCTCCCCTACTCGTCCGGGTAACTGATGTACATGCGCCCACGCTCCTCGTCGAATTCCCACTGGAGCTGGGAAACGTCAGCTGGATCAAACTCATCTGTACCCGTACCTGTATTGTTGTAGTAATCTATGAGCCACGAGGACTCAGCAATCTCATTAACCCGGGTACCAATACTATCTAAGCTGGTGGGTAAGGTATGGCTAAGTGGTGAGGTTTGCAGCAGCACTAAGCATTTATTTGAGTGGCTAACTTACAAGTACAAGATTAAGATGAGAATCTACGCATGTCGGATGAGGTACTAGTTATGATCAAGAAGTGATCCTGAACATCTACTTACGAGTCAAACATAACCCCACCGTGTTCTCTTTCCGACTCCCTCGAAAAGAGACGATCACGGTTACGCACACAATTGGTGTATTTTGATTGAGTTTACTTCAAGTTTACTATAACCGGGTGTTAAACGATTTGCAAGTTGCCACATAACTACGGGCATGGCTCTCAGAAAGATATAACCCTGCAGGGGTGCTCCAACTCATCCATCACAAACTAGCCACAAGCTGCGGTGGAAAACCTCAACCTCGAGATAGCCAAAGCTATCCTCGGAGTCCCAATGCACAAGACATTTGAAAAGGGAAAAACAAACCCATCAAGACCGTGATACTTGTGATCTGCATTGGGTTTTCCGTGAAGAGGAATGGGTAACTGCAGCACAAAGTGGGTAAGTATTTCCCTCAGTTATGAAACCAAGGTTTATCGAACCAATAGGAATATCAATCCTCAACCGTCTTCAGCGGCTGCACACAAATGAACAAATGACTTGCACCCAACGCAGGCAAGAGGGTTGTCAATCCTCTTGATATCGTTATTTGCAAGCAAATGAGTTGTGTAGATAATTGTTGATAAATATAAATTGCAAAATAAATAAAAAGAAAATAAAGGTAGCGAGGTAATAATAGCGTTTGTAAATATATAAGTGAATAGACCCGGGGGCCATAGTTTTCCCTAGAGGCATCTCTCATGTAGGCAGCATACGGTGGGTAACAAATTACTGTTGGGCAATTGATAGAAAAGCGGATAGTTATGCGATTTTCACGGCAATGATCATGTGTATATAGGCATCATGTCCATAAACAAATAGTCTGACTCCTTCCTGCACCTATTACTATTACTCCTCTCATCGACCGCTATCCAACATGCATCTAGAGTATTAAGTAAAACAGAGTAATGCATGGAGAACGATGCCATGATGTAGGCAAAGTAAACTCAAGCAATATGAATAAACCCCATCGTGTTATCCTTAGTAGCAACAACACAAAGATGCATCTTGTCCCCTACTTTGTCACTGGGATATAGAAACTCGTCAGGTTGAACCTACCACAACGCACCACTCCCACCGATGAAATATCAATCTATTTGGCCAAAGCACATCAATAGATCGGAGAGCATTACGAAGCTATAATGATCATGCAATTAAGAGACAATATATATCAGAGGCATCTCAAATACTTTTCATGAATAATCTGAACATAAACCCACAATTTATCGGATCCCAACAAACACACCGCACAATAGGATTACATCGGATAGATCAAAGCGAAGATGCGATGACCATTGTATTGAAGATCAAGAGATAGAGAGATTGCCATCTAGGTACTAGCTATGGACCCGTAGGTCTGTGGTGAACTACTCACACATCATCATGAAAGCAGCAAGGTTGATGAAGAGGCTCTCCGTGATCGATCCCCCCTCCAACAGGGTGCTGGAACGGAGCTCCAGATGGCCTCGCGACGAAATAGAGACTTGCGCCGGCAGAAAAAGGGTTTCAGGACTGCTTATGGGTTTTTTGCAATATTAGAGAATTTATAGGCCAGAGAGGGGCGTCAGGAGAGCCACAAGGGGCCACCACATATCAGGGCGCGGCCCCTGCCCTAGGGCACACCCTGATGTGTGTTGGGGCCCTCGTGCGCCTCCCGGCCTCCTTCCGAAGCTTCCAGGTCTTCTTATGGTCCAGAAAAAATCATCAAAAAGTTTCGTGGCAATTGGACTTCGTTTGGTAATGTAAATGTGAAAAGTAAAAAAACATGCAGAAAACAACAACTGGCACTGGGTCAATAGGTTAGTGCTCAAAAAATAATATAAATTGGTAAATAAAGACCCAAAAAGTATCCTAGAATGATAATATATCAACATGGAACAATCAAAAATTATAGATACGTTGGAGACGTATCAAGCATCCCCAAGCTTAATTCCTGCTCGTCCTCGAGTAGGTAAATGATAAAAACAGAATTTTTGATGTGACATGCTATCCATTATGTAATCTTATTCAGGTACGCTCATTGAGAAAAGATGAATCAACAAATATTAACACAACAATATTCAATGTGTAAGAAACAAAATCATTAATCCTTAAAGGTATACGATCCTTAAGAAATGTTTACCCCCACATTCATCTTATTATATTAGCAAGGCATGGCTCCATCTTCACCACATTAATACAAATGTTAAGCACCACGGTGTCCAAGTCAGGCAATTGGATCGTACTTTTTCAATATGCATCAACTTTTTATTCTTCACGCAATACATGAGCGTGAGCCATTGGACATAGCATTTAGGTGGAATAGAGTATGGTGATACCCTATGGAGATGCCCATCGATAGATATCAATGCGAGGAGTAGGTATTGCCATGCAAATGATGCACTAGAGCTATAAGTGTATGAAAGCTCAAATGAAGCTAAGTGGGGTGTGCATCCAACTAGCTTGCTCATGAAGACCTTGGGCATTTGAGGAAGCCCATCATAGGAATATACAAGCCAACTTTGTAATAATGAATAGGTAATTCCGACTAGCATATGGAAGTGACATATCATGAGACTCTCTACATGAAGAGCATGGTGCCACTTTGAGGCACAAGTGTGGTAAAAGATAGTAGCAAAGTCCCTTCTCTCATTTTCTCTCATCATCATTTTTTTGGATGGTGGGCTCATTTGGCCTCCCCCATCTTTTATTTTTTGTCCGAAGTCTCATCTCGACTTGTGGGAGAACCATAGTCTCCATCATTCTTTCCTCACTGGGACAATGCTCTAATAATGATGATCATCACACTTTTATTTTACTTACAACTCAATATGGAGAACTGATATGAAGATATGACTCTGTATGAATGCCTCTGGCAGTGTACCAGGATGTGCAATGATCTAGAGTGACATGTATCAAAAATATGATGAACGGTGGCTTTGCCACAAATACTATGTCAGCTCTGTATGATCATGCAAAGCAATATGACGATGAACAAACTAGTCATGTGAAGTGACGATGGAATTTGCATGGCAATATATCTCGGAATGGCTATGGAAATGCCATGATAGGTAGGTATGGTGGCTGTTTTGAGGAAGATATAATAAGGCTTATGTGCAACAGAGCGTATCATGTCACGGGGTTTGGATGCACCGGCGAAAGTTGCACCGTTCCTCGAGGTGAGAATGGGCAATGAACGATACCGAAGAGGCTAGCAATTATGAGAAGGTGAGATTGTGTATGTCCATGGTTTCACATTAGTCATAAAGAACTCATATACTTATTGCAAAGTTTTATTAGTTTTATCATAGATCAAAGTACTACTCGCATGCCCCGAGGGAAGAGGTTGGTAGGAGTGAACCATCGCGCGCTTCTGACCCGAAACAACACTAGGATTTCAACGAGGAATAGAAATGCTCACACATCATCACCATGCCTCTTTAATTTTTTTAGATGAACAAAAAGGTCAACCTTTCTTAATATCAACACCTCTATGGGTCAACCATTATGAACTCGCACCTATTTCATATTACCACATTAATATCATTGACCCACAATTTCTCTATATGTGCTACATGATGGTTTTGATTATCACTCATTGAATACCTAATATTTTTGGACTGTCTTATGACCCATGCAAATTACCATCACTATTTATTAACTCTCAAACAAATATAAGTGAAGAACGAGAGTGAAATCATTCTATAAATCTACATGCCATCGTGCTCAAAAAGATATAAGTGAAGTACTAGAGCAACTGCTAAGCTCAAAAGATATAAGTGCAGCACATAGAGTATTCTAACAAATTATGATGAAGCTGTGTCTCTCTTAAATAGGTGTGTCCAGCAAACAATGATTGTGGCAAACTGAAAGTAAAAGCAAAACAAAAGCAAACGACGCTCCAAGCAAAACTCATATCATGTGACGAATAAAAATATAGCTTCAAGTGACATACCGATGGATTGAGACGAAAGAGGGGATGCCTTCCGGGGCATCCCCAAGCTTAGACTCTTGAGTCTCCTTTAAAATATTACCTTGGGGTGCCTTGGGCATCGCCAAGCTTAGGCTTTTGCTACTCCTTATTCCGTGGTCCATCATAATAACACCCAAAATTTGAAAACTTCAATCACACAAAACTCAACAAAACTTCGTGAGATCCGTTAGTATAAGAAACATATTGCATACTTTAGGTGCTGTTATAAATTGATTCTAATTTCATAATTGCATAATAGTTACTGTATTCTAACTTCTCCATGGCTTATACCCCCCGATACAATCCATAGCATAATCAAAATAAGCAACTATTTAAGCAAAAAACATAATCTGTCTAAAACAGAACAGCCTGTAGAAATCTGTAGAGAAGTTATACTTATGTAACTCTACAGATTCTGAATAATTAGGACAACCTCGAAAATTTGTATAGAAACACTGTATAAAAAATTCAGATCATTATCACACTCCAGTAAAAACTTAAAATTCCTTTACTAGAGTCAAAAGTTTCTGTTTTGTTTTAGCATCGATTCTACTTATCTTGTGAGTCATCCCAAAGGCTTTACTTGGCACAAACACTAATTTAAACACAAAAACATAATAATTACAGAGGCAATAATCATTTTATCAAAAATAAACAGAAAGTTTAAAGCAAAAATTTAAAGATACGTATTGGGTTGCCTCCCAACAAGCGCTATTGTTTTATGCCCCTAGCTAGGCATAATGCATTGTTTCTAGTATTGTCATCTTTGACATCAAGCTCCTCAAGGACACAACCATGGATAATAGGTGTAATAGGAGGTTTGGCAAGAGGATCCTTTATCAAGTTATAAAGTTGGTATGAACACTAATCATCTTTAGATCCTCGTTTCTTTTGGTAGGGGGTGTACTGTTGGGGAACGTTGCATGGGAAACAAAAATTTTCCTACGCACACATAAGATCTATCCATGGTGATGAGCATCTACGAGAGGGAGAGTGAATCTACATACCCTTGTAGATCGCTAAGCGGAAGCGTTAATAAACGCGGTTGATGTAGTCGAACGTCTTCGCGATCCAAATCGCCGAGCGTCCCGCGATCCAATCACGATCCTTCCGATCTAGTGCCGAACGGACGGCACCTCCGCGTTCAACACACGTACGGCTTGATGACGCCTTCACCTCCTCGATCCAGCGAGCGATGGTGAAGTAGTGGTTGAGTTCCAGCAGCACGACGGCGTGGTGATGGTGGTGAGGAACAATCTCTGCAGGGCTTCGCCAAGCACTACGGAGATTATGACGGAGGAACTAGAGGGCTAGGGTTGCCGGCACACGGCTTGGGAAATCCTGATGTGTCCCGTGTGCTAGCCCTGCCCCTCTATTTATATGTTGAGCCTTGGGGTCTAAACTTGGAGTAAAAGCCTCCTCCGGGTCGGTTTTGCCCGCACAAGGTCGGTTTGGCCCGCAGGGAAAGAGTCCAACTCGGATCCCTGCCGAACCGTGCACAGCCGCGCACAAGCGGTAGTACCGCTTCACACAAGCGGTAGTACCGCTTGGGCGGTAGTACCGCTTCACACAAGCGGTAGTACCGCTCCGGCGGTAGTACCGCTTCACCAAGCGGTAGTACCGCTTACGCGGCAGCAAAACTACTTTTGCACTTTCCAATACCTTGTGGGCTTTATCCCTTTGGCTCATATAAAGTGTTGCTGCACCCGAACACTTCGGTAAACATCCGGAATCCCTTCCGGTGAACTCCGGAACCCTTCCAGAGATCAAAACACTATTATCACATATATCAATCTTTACCTCCGGACTATTCCGGAGATCCTCGTCATGTCCGGGATCTTATCCGGGACTCCGAACAACTTTCGGTCACCAACATAATAACTCAATTATACTAATCGTCACCAAACGTTAAGTGTGTAGACCCTGCGGGTTCGAGAACTATGTAGACATGACCGAGACACCTCTACGGCCAATAACCAATAGCGGGACCTGGATGCCCATATTGGCTCCTACATATTCTACGAAGATCTTTATCGGTCGAACCTCTATGTCAAGGATTCAGTTAATCCCGTATGCTGTTCCCTTTGTTCTTCGGTATGTTACTTGCCCGAGATTCGATCGTCGGTATCACTATACCTAGTTCAATCTCGTTACCGGCAAGTCTCTTTACTCGTTCCGTAATACAAGATCTCGTGGCTAACACTTTAGTCACATTGCTTGCAAGGCTCATTGTGATGTTGTATTACCGAGTGGGCCCTGAGATACCTCTCCGTCATACGGAGTAACAAATCCCAGTCTTGATCCATGCCAACCCAACAGACACCCTCGGAGATACCTGTAGAGCACCTTTATAGTCACCCAGTTACGTTGCGACGTTTGATACACACAAGGTATTCCTCCGGTGTCAGTGAGTTGCATGATCTCATGGTCAAAGGAACAGATACTTGACATGCAGAAAACAATAGCAATAAACTGACACGATCAAATGCTACGTTTACAGTTTGGGTCTTGTCCATCACATCATTCTCCTAATGATGTGATCCCGTTATCAAATGACATCTCATGTCCATGGCTAGGAAACCTTAACCATCTTTGATCAACAAGCTAGTCAACTAGAGGCTTACTAGGGACACAGTGTTGTCTATGTACCCACACATGTATTTGAGTTTCCAATCAATACAATTATAGCATGGATAATAAACGATTATCATGAACAAGGAAATATAATAATAACCAATTTATTATTGCCTCTAGGGCATATTTCCAACAGTCTCCCACTTGCACTAGAGTCAATAATCTAGTTCACATCACTATGTGATTTACATTGTAATGAATCGAACACCCATGCAGTTCTGGTGTTGTTCATGTTTAGCCCTTGGAAGAGGTTTAGTCATCGGATCTGCAACATTTAGATCCGTGTGTACTTTGCAAATATTTATGTCGTCCTCCTTGATGTAATCGCGGATGGAATTGAAACGTCGCTTTATGTGTCTGGTCCTCTTGTGAAATCTTGGTTCCTTGGCTAGAGCAATGGCACCAGTATTATCACAAAACAGAGTCATTGGGTTAAGCGCACTAGGCACTACTCCAAGATCTGTCATGAACTCCTTCATCCAGACACCTTCCTTCGCCGCCTCCGAGGCTGCGATGTACTCCGCTTCGCATGTAGAATCAGCTACCACGCTTTGCTTGGAACTGTACCAGCTAACCGCACCCCCATTAAGAATAAATACGTATCCGGTTTGCGACTTAGAGTCATCCGGATCAGTGTCAAAGCTTGCATCGACGTAACCCTTTACGACGAGCTCTTGATCACCTCCATAAACGAGAAACATGTCCTTAGTCCTTTTCAGGTACTTCAGGATATTCTTGACCGCCGTCCAGTGTTCCATTCCTGGATCACTTTGAAACCTTCCGACCATACTTATGGCAAGGCTGACATCGGGTCTTGTGCACAGCATTGCATACATGATAGAGCCTATGGCCGAAGCATAGGGGATGACACTCATCTTTTCTCTATCTTCTGCAGTCACTGGGCATTGAGTCTTACTCAACTTCACACCTTGCAAAACAGGCAAGAACCCCTTCTTGGACTGATCCATTTTGAACTTCTTCAAAATCTTATCAAGGTATGTGCTTTGTGAAAGTCCTATTAAGCGTCTCGATCTATCTCTATAGATCTTGATGCCTAATATGAAAGCAGCTTCTCCTAGGTCCTTCATTGAAAAACTCTTGTTCAAATATTCCTTTACGCTTTCCAGCATTTCTATATTGTTTCCAATCAGCAATATGTCATCCACATATAATATTAGAAACGCTATAGAGCTCCCACTCACTTTCTTGTAAATACAAGCTTCTCCGTAAACTTGTATAAACTCGAACGCTTTGATCACCTCATCAAAACGAAGATTCCAACTCCGAGATGCTTGCACCAGTCCATAAATGGATCGCTGGAGTTTGCAAACTTTGTCAGCATTCTCTGGATCGACAAAACCTTCTGGTTGCATCATATACAACTCTTCCTTAAGGTAACCGTTAAGGAACGCTGTTTTGACATCCATCTGCCAAATTTCATAATCGAAAAAGGCAGCTATTGCTAACATGATTCTGACGGACTTAAGCATCGCTACGGGTGAGAAGGTCTCATCGTAGTCAACTCCTTGAACTTGTGAAAAACCCTTTGCCACAAGTCGAGCTTTATAGACGGTGACATTACCGTCCGCGTCCGTCTTCCTCTTAAAGATCCATTTGTTCTGAATGGCCTTACGCCCTTCAGGTAATACTTCCAAAGTCCATACTTTGTTTTCATACATGGATCCCATCTCGGATTTCATGGCCTCTAACCACTTCTCGGAATCCGGGCTCATCATCGCTTCTCCATAGCTCGTAGGTTCATCGTTGTTTAACAACATGACCTCTAAGACAGGGTTGCCGTACCACTCAGGAGCAGTACGCGTCCTTGTCGACCTACGAGGTTCGATAGCAACTTGATCCAAAGCTTCATGATCATCATCATTAACTTCCTCTTCAGCTAATGTAGGCTCGACAGAAACAACTTTCTGCGTTGCGCTACTCTTAGGTTGAAGTAAAGGTTCAATAACCTCATCAAGTTCTATCTTCCTCCCACTCAATTCTTTCGAGAGAAACTCTTTCTCAAGAAATGTTCCGTTTTTAGCGACAAACACTTTGCCTTCGGATCTGAGGTAGAAGGTATACCCAACTGTCTCTTTTGGGTATCCTATGAAGACGCATTTCTCCGCTTTGGGTTCCAGCTTTTCAGGCTGAAGCTTTTTGACATAAGCATCACATCCCCAAACTTTAAGAAACGACAGCTTTGGCTTCTTGCCAAACCAAAGTTCATATGGCGTCGTCTCAACGGATTTCGATGGTGCCCTATTTAAAGTGAATGCAGCTGTCTCTAATGCATAACCCCAAAACGATAGTGGCAAATCGGCAAGAGACATCATAGATCGCACCATATCCAATAAAGTTCGATTACGACGTTCGGACACACCATTACGCTGTGGTGTTCCAGGCGGTGTCAATTGTGAAACAATTCCACACTGTCTTAAGTGACTGCCAAACTCATAACTCAGATATTCTCCTCCTCGATCAGATCGTAGGAATTTAATCTTCTTGTTACGATGATTCTCAACTTCACTCTGAAATTGTTTGAACTTTTCAAATGTTTCAGACTTGTGTTTCATTAAGTAAATATACCCATATCTACTTAAGTCATCAGTGAAGGTGAGAAAGTAACGATAACCACCGCGCGCCTCAATACTCATCGGACCTCACACATCAGTATGTATGATTTCCAATAAGTCACTTGCCCGTTCCATTATTCCAGAGAACGGCGTTTTAGTCATCTTGCCCATGAGGCATGGCTCACATGTGTCAAGTGATTCAAAATCAAGTGACTCCAAAAGTCCATCAGCATGGAGCTTCCTCATGCGTTTTACGCCAATATGACCTAAACGGCAGTGCCACAAGAAAGTGGTATTATCATTATCAATTCTACATCTTTTGGCATCAATGTTATGAACATGTGTATCATTACTATCGAGATTCAATAAGAATAAACCCCTCACATCGGGTGCATGACCATAAAAGATATTACTCATATAAATAGAACAACCATTATTCTCTGATTTAAATGAGTAACCGTCTCGCAATAAACAAGATCCAGATATAATGTTCATGCTTAACGCAGGCACCAAATAACACTTATTTAGGTTCATCACTAATCCCGACGGTAATCGAAGAGCGAGCGTGCCAACGGCGATCACATCAACCTTGGAACCATTTCCCACGCGCATCGTCACTTCGTCCTTTGCCAGCCTCCGTCTATTCCGCAGTTCCTGTTTTGAGTTGCAAATATGAGCAACCGCACCGGTATCAAATACCCAGGCACTACAACGAGAGTTGGTAAGGTACACATCAATAACATGTATATCATATATACCTTGTTTGTTGTTGGCCGCCTTCTTGTCAGCCAAATACTTGGGGCAATTCCGCTTCCAGTGTCCAGTTCCCTTGCAATGAAAACACACAGTTTCTGGTTTGGGTCCAGCCTTGGGTTTCTTCACGAGAGGAGCAACTGCTTTGCCACTCTTCTTGGAGTTACCCTTCTTACCCTTGCCATTTTTCTTGAAACTAGTGGTTTTATTGACCATCAACACTTGATGCTCCTTCTGAATTTCAGACTCAGCGGCTTTCAGCATCGCAAACAGCTCGGCGACTGACTTGTTCATCCCGTGCATGTTATAGTTCAACACGAAGCTCTTGTAGCTAGGTGGCAATGATTGAAGAACTCTGTCAGTGATAGCCTCTGGCGGAAGGGGCATCCCTAACTCAGCCAGACGGGTGGAGTACCCAGACATTCTGAGCACGTGATCACTGATAGACCCGTTCTCCTCCATCTTGCAAGCATAGAACTTATCGGAGATCTCATATCTCTCGATCCGGGCATTCTTCTGAAAGATAAACTTCAACTCCTGGAACATCTCATATGCTCCATGACGTTCAAAACGTCTTTGAAGTCCCGGTTCTAAGCCATACAACATTGCACATTGAACTATTGAGTAATCATCAGAACGAGCCTGCCAGGCGTTCACAACGTCTAGAGACTCAACTGGAGTGGGTGGATCACCAAGCGGTGCATCAAGGACATAAGCCTTCTGGGAAGCCGTAAGGATAATCCTTAGATTACGGGCCCAGTCCACAAAGTTACTTCCATCATCTTTCAACTTAGCTTTCTCTAGGAACGCATTAAAATTCAGGGGTGCTACTGCGCGAGCCATGATCTACAACATAAATATTGCAAAGACAACTTAGACTATTGTTCTTAGATAATGAGTTTAGTTAATCATATTACTTAAAAACTCCCACTCAAATTGACATCCCTCCGATCATTCGAGTGTAACATGATCCAAATCCACCAACTCAAGTCCGATCATCACGTGAGTTGAGGTGGTTTCAATGGTGAACATCTTCATGTTGATCATATCTACTATATGACTCATGTTCGACCTTTCGGTCTCTTGTGTTCCGAGGCCATGTCTGTACATGCTAGGCTCGTCAAGTTTAACCCGAGTGTTCCGCACGTGTAACATGGCTTACACCCGTTGTATGCGAACGTAGAGTCTATCACACCCGATCATCACGGCGTGTCTCGAAACGACGAACTTTCGCAACGGTGCACACTTGGGGAGAACACAATTTATCTTGAAATTTAAGTGAGGGATCACCTTATAATGCTACCGTCGTCCTAAGCAAAATAAGATGCATAAAAGGATTAACATCACATGCAAATCATAAGTGACATGATATGGCCATGAACTTGTGCTTTTGATCTCCATCTCCAAAGCACCGGCATGATCTCCATCGTCACCGGCATGACACCATGATCTCCATCATCTTGATCTCCATCAACGTGTCGCCATAAGGTTGTCGCGCCGACTGTTGCTTCCACGACTATAGCTAACGTTTAGCGATAAAGTAAAGCATTACATAGCGCTTAATGATTGACACGCAGGTCATACAATAATTAAAGACAACTCTATGGCTCCTGCCAGTTGCCGTACTCATCGACATGCAAGTCGTGATATTCTATACAAAACATGATCATCTCATACATCACATATATCTCATCATGTAATTGGCCATATCACATCACAACATACCCTGCAAAAACAAGTTAGACGTCCTCTAATTGTTGTTGCAAATTTTACGTGGCTGCTACGGGTTTGCAAGAACCGTTCTTACCTACGCAAAACCACAACGTGGTGTAGTGATTGCTTTTTGATCTTCTAAAAGAACCCTCTTCATTGAACCGATTCAACTAAAGTGAGAGAGACAGACACCCGCCAGTCACCTTTATGCAACAAGTGCACGCAGCGGTAAAACCAGTCTCGCGTAAGCGTACGCGTAATGTCGGTCCGGGCCGCTTCATCTCACAATGCCGCTGAATCAAGTATCAACTAGTAACGGCAAGCAATATGTATACACCCACGCCCACAACTCGTTTGTGTTCTACTCGAGATCTCATCTACGCATAGACCTGGCTCATGATGCCACTGTTGGGGAACGTTGCATGGGAAACAAAAATTTTCCTACGCACACATAAGATCTATCCATGGTGATGAGCATCTACGAGAGGGAGAGTGAATCTACATACCCTTGTAGATCGCTAAGCGGAAGCGTTAATAAACGCGGTTGATGTAGTCGAACGTCTTCGCGATCCAAATCGCCGAGCGTCCCGCGATCCAATCACGATCCTTCCGATCTAGTGCCGAACGGACGGCACCTCCGCGTTCAACACACGTACGGCTTGATGACGCCTTCACCTCCTCGATCCAGCGAGCGATGGTGAAGTAGTGGTTGAGTTCCAGCAGCACGACGGCGTGGTGATGGTGGTGAGGAACAATCTCTGCAGGGCTTCGCCAAGCACTACGGAGATTATGACGGAGGAACTAGAGGGCTAGGGTTGCCGGCACACGGCTTGGGAAATCCTGATGTGTCCCGTGTGCTAGCCCTGCCCCTCTATTTATATGTTGAGCCTTGGGGTCTAAACTTGGAGTAAAAGCCTCCTCCGGGTCGGTTTTGCCCGCACAAGGTCGGTTTGGCCCGCAGGGAAAGAGTCCAACTCGGATCCCTGCCGAACCGTGCACAGCCGCGCACAAGCGGTAGTACCGCTTCACACAAGCGGTAGTACCGCTTGGGCGGTAGTACCGCTTCACACAAGCGGTAGTACCGCTCCGGCGGTAGTACCGCTTCACCAAGCGGTAGTACCGCTTACGCGGCAGCAAAACTACTTTTGCACTTTCCAATACCTTGTGGGCTTTATCCCTTTGGCTCATATAAAGTGTTGCTGCACCCGAACACTTCGGTAAACATCCGGAATCCCTTCCGGTGAACTCCGGAACCCTTCCAGAGATCAAAACACTATTATCACATATATCAATCTTTACCTCCGGACTATTCCGGAGATCCTCGTCATGTCCGGGATCTTATCCGGGACTCCGAACAACTTTCGGTCACCAACATAATAACTCAATTATACTAATCGTCACCAAACGTTAAGTGTGTAGACCCTGCGGGTTCGAGAACTATGTAGACATGACCGAGACACCTCTACGGCCAATAACCAATAGCGGGACCTGGATGCCCATATTGGCTCCTACATATTCTACGAAGATCTTTATCGGTCGAACCTCTATGTCAAGGATTCAGTTAATCCCGTATGCTGTTCCCTTTGTTCTTCGGTATGTTACTTGCCCGAGATTCGATCGTCGGTATCACTATACCTAGTTCAATCTCGTTACCGGCAAGTCTCTTTACTCGTTCCGTAATACAAGATCTCGTGGCTAACACTTTAGTCACATTGCTTGCAAGGCTCATTGTGATGTTGTATTACCGAGTGGGCCCTGAGATACCTCTCCGTCATACGGAGTAACAAATCCCAGTCTTGATCCATGCCAACCCAACAGACACCCTCGGAGATACCTGTAGAGCACCTTTATAGTCACCCAGTTACGTTGCGACGTTTGATACACACAAGGTATTCCTCCGGTGTCAGTGAGTTGCATGATCTCATGGTCAAAGGAACAGATACTTGACATGCAGAAAACAATAGCAATAAACTGACACGATCAAATGCTACTTTTACAGTTTGGGTCTTGTCCATCACATCATTCTCCTAATGATGTGATCCCGTTATCAAATGACATCTCATGTCCATGGCTAGGAAACCTTAACCATCTTTGATCAACAAGCTAGTCAACTAGAGGCTTACTAGGGACACAGTGTTGTCTATGTACCCACACATGTATTTGAGTTTCCAATCAATACAATTATAGCATGGATAATAAACGATTATCATGAACAAGGAAATATAATAATAACCAATTTATTATTGCCTCTAGGGCATATTTCCAACATGTACTAATGCTCTTTGGAATATATATGAACTTGGGGTTCTTATTTTGAGAGGTACTAGCATTAGTTTTAGAAGGTGTGAAAGTGGAACCTAATTTTTCAATGACCTCTTCCATTTTATCAATTCTATTCAAGCCTTGTTCTATCCTTTTATCAATAGTGGTGTCCTTTTCCTTTAAAGCTTTCAAAGTCATTCCTACCCGTGACCCAAGTTAAGAAGTTGAGTGATATGATTATGAAGTTTTTATCCAACTCCTCAATTAGTTTATTTGTGATCATTTTCTTTTCAATAGCATCAAGCCTTTGCATAACATGTTCAAAGATCAAACTAGTCTCATTGACAATAATGGGTGGTGTCCATACAAGATTTTCAATTGCATTATAGGCATCCAAAATGTGACACGTTAAGAAATTCCCACCGGTGATGGTGTCAAGTACAAACCTATACCAAGTGGTCACACCAACAAAAAAATTGTGAAGCAAGGTAGTAGTGGATAACTTTTTAGTTGCTTTATTTTGAGCAAAGCAAATTCTATACCATGCATCTCTCAAACTTTCTCCTCCCCTTTGTTTAAAACTAGCAGAGTGGCCCTCGCAAATGCGAGGGCATCATCTTTAGTGTGGCGACAATGTAGTTAAACTAATTTATGCTTTTTATAGATACAATTTCTAAGTGATAGGAACTTATGCGATTATGTAGCCATCTGAAATTTATAGTAGATGACAAGCTATGCATGGAACATCTTCAAAATTTGAACAAAATATTAGTGTGGAAAATCTATGCATAATAATGTATGTACATTTTTTTACTAAATTGTAATAGTACATACATAGACTTGAAAGCATATTTTTATACTATTGTTCATTAGTAGAGTTCACCATAACAATGGCCACATTATATTAAGGAGTTATCAGATCAACGGTTGATGATGTCTATAATTTTTTTTACTGCAGGGCATTACGTCATCAAATATAAGATACAAATGAAAAATACATATAGAAAGTGGATTCTAACATGTCAGTGGTTGGATATTTTGCTTATTTTATAATTTTCATGCATAGTACATGGTGTATGTTAGATTATGAAAACAAACTTGATCCTCGCTTTGGTCGATCATGTATTTAAATGTAAAATAGACATGGCCCGTTACATCATGAGAACATAGATTCAGATAAAAATGTCATTACTGAAAACCCATAAACTTTGGAAATATCTATCCCTATAAAACCATAAAAAATCATTTGAATTGATACACACAAAAAATTGGTTGATGATGTGAGTACAACAAAAGGTTCATTGGAACTGACCGGCGTACAAAGTAAATGTTAAAGTATTTAATTTTAATATATCTAGAGTTTTCTTTCTCGCGGTTACCCCCTTCACTCAAAATATGGATATAGTCTCCAAGGTGCAACTTGAAGAATTAAATCGAAGAATTAAGAAAACATTAAATCTGATGATATTATTCCTTTTTCTTGATACATTTCTATACACATATAGTCAAAGTCAAAGTTAGAGAGTATTAATATTTACACCTCATTTCTTTAATCATTTTCTTTTTTCCCTTCTCTTCAAGCAATACATTACACTCTCTCACACACCTATAGATTCTGTCATATAAGATTGAACTAAAGCTTGGACACCTTAGTCGCAAGATAGTTTTATCTTTTAACCAATCGTCAATTTTGCTCCGTGTCAACTTGACCATGGAAACACCCAATTCTGCCCACTTGGTTATCAAAGCTTCTTAGTAGTGTGTCACACCACCACGCCGTTTTTCTCGCGAGTTCTAAGTTGGTGATTGATGCAATTCATGGTCGGTTGATGGCTTTGCTGACACAAAGTCAGACTCATCTTGAGTTCTATTACGAAGTCATGATCCATATATTTTCATCACAAGATTGTAGACTCGAACTAATTTATAATATTTTTCTAGAAAATACTATGTTTTCATCCCTATGGACGTAGTGCACATCCTCACAAAAGAAGGAAGCCATGCACATAAGGCATATGGTATACCTCTGCTACAAAAGAGCAAGTTCTACATCCGGCCGGACAATATGGATCACGTTTTCCCCTCGAAATGACCTTAATAAAGAATTTGAAAAATTAAGGTGCATACAAAAAGAAGTTGTACTTACGGAAGAATTGGGAATTGCAATCTGCCTCTAGAATGGATCGCTTGGGCTTGGTGCTGCCTAGGAGGGTCGGATGTAGACTGCATTTCTTTTTATGGAAACCAAAAAATTTGTTACATGACACAAACATTGAAAGAAGTTAAATAGTATAACAAATTTGACAAGAACAAAACGATTGTTGCATGTATGTACAAAAGGAAAACTTTTTAAAATGCAACATGGTTAATCAAGGTACAATTCTTTATATGAAATTGCACAGAGTAAATCCCCACAAATTTTTTTTGCACAGAAAGCCAATATAGTAACATATAAATTGACCATGTAAAAATTACATAAAAAATACTTTCGACTGATATTTAAATGGGTAGGCATTCTTAAGAGTAGCGCGTATAAAAATTTGATTATTAATTGTTTAATCCTCACTGTCATAAATGCTCAATATCCTACCTCGCGATCTTGTTTCTTCCGAAGTTCTGCTCCTTTGCTAATCTTGTGAGGATGACGAGTTCTCCCCGAATCATGAACATAGTACGTGCAAAAACTAAATCATATAACAGATGTGTTTTAAAAGATTGTCTTCCAATAGGAAAACAACCATCGCCATAAGGATATGTTTTTTTATATAATCAGTAGATTGTCTCCCTGCGCAGCGTGAGGAAACAGCTTGAGGTTGATGTGCTAATACTCTACCATGGACATCCACCTAAAAATCACAAAGGTTACGAAAGGACTATAACTTGACGTGACTAATTACAGAATGCTAGAACATACCAAGAAAGCAATGACTGTCTTGCTTGACATGGGGCGCCTGTCCACTCAGAGTGCGTGAAACAAAAATATTAGGCAACCAAGGGAATGGCTCAGCACTTGAGATCACGGGCCTCAGCCAAAGCCGCCTTGGGCAGTGACTGCCTCTCCATCGCATCTTTCTTTTTCACCTGTGCAGGCATGGACCAGCAGCTGGATGGCGAGACGAGGACCTAGCTAGCTAACCTAGATCCTATGATACGTTCACAAGTAAGTACGGCTGTCCACAAAAGTTGATTGATTAGCTTACCCAGATCCTTCGATCAATTCATACGTATGTACGACTGCCCACAAAAGTTATCTGATTTCTTGCCGGGCGGAAAAACTGACGCGTGCACGAATACACATGGTAACCCATCTGATCTGCGACACGCACCTGCCATGATTGATTTGTATATTGCTTCAACTCACGAAATAGTACCCAGCAGAGTTGATTGATTTACTTCACGCCGGAAAACGCACGCATGCGGCCATGCGTAGGGAATCGATCTGGTTTGCCCTAGGCACCTATCGTGGCTGCTCTACTCGGATATAATTAGATGTTTCGTGTAGATAGGTCTCAAGGTTAGAGAACACCTTATTTTCGATATTGGTGGGTAATTTTTTAAGCTTTACAGTTTATCTAACGGTAGTGGTTTTTCTAATGTGGAATATGAAGGGTCAGATATTTTTAATTATTATGGGATTTTCTAGTCTAATTCTCTTTTTCTGGTTAGCCCGTTAATCACTTTTTATATATAATAGATTTACTACATCATCATTGGGAGTAAAGCGATCGGAAGAGGAACTAGCCATGACTTCGAGTAAGAAAACTAGTGACAAGCAAAGATAAATATTTTTGTATTTTTGATTTTTATGAGACAAACTAAATATAACAGAAAATAAAAAGAAGAACAAGTGAATGAAAATTTGTGTGAAGTTACTTGATAGTTGATGATGATATTCCCCGGCAACGGCGCCAGAAATCCTTCCTGATACTTGTGATCTGCGTTGGGTTTTCCGTGAAGAGAAATGGGTAATTGCAGCACAAAGTGGGTAAGTATTTCCCTCAGTTATGAAACAAAGGTTTATCGAACCAATAGGAATATCAATCCTCAACCGTATTCAGTGGCTGAACACAAATGAACAAACGATTTGCACCCAACGCGGGCAAGAGGGTTGTCAATCCTCTTGATCTCGTTATTTGCAAGCAAATGAGTTGTGTAGATAATTTTTGATAAATATAAATTGCAAAATAAATAAAAATAAAATAAAGATAGCGAGGTAATAATAATGTTTGTAAATATATAAGTGAATAGACCCGGGGGCCATAGTTTTCCCTAGCGGCATCTCTCATGTAGGCAGCGTACGGTGGGTAACAAATTACTGTTGGGCAATTGATAGAAAAGCGGATAGTTATGCGATTTTCACGGAAATGATCATGTGTATATAGGCATCACGTCCATAAACAAATAGGCCGACTCCTGCCTGCACCTATTACTATTACTCCACTCATAGACCGCTATCCAGCATGCATCTAGAGTATTAAGTAAAACAGAGTAATGCATCGAGAACGATGACATGATGTAGACAAAGTAAACTCAAGCAATATGAATAAACCCCATCGTGTTATCCTTAGTAGTAATAACACAAAGACGCATCTTGTCCCCTACTTTGTCACTGGGATATAGAAACTCGTCAGGTTGAACCTACCACAACGCACCACTCCCACCGATGAAATATCAATCTACTTGACCAAAGCACATCAATAGATCGGAGAGCATTACGAAGCTATAATGATCATGCAATTAAGAGACAATATATATCAAAGGCATCTCAAATACTTTTCATGAATAATCTGAACATAAACCCACAATTCATCGGATCCTAACAAACACACCGCACAATAGGATTACATCGGATAGATCAAAGCGAAGATGCAATGACCATTGTATTGAAGATCAAGAGATAGAGAGATTGCCATCTAGGTACTAGCTATGGACCCGTAGGTCTGTGGTGAACTACTCACACATCATCATGAGGGCAACAAGGTTGATGAAGAGGGCCTCCGTGATCGATCCCCCCTCCGACAGGGTGCCGGAACGGAGCTCCAGATGGCCTCATGACGGAACAGAGACTTGCGGCGACGAAAAAAGGGTTTCGGGACTGCTTCTGGGTTTTTTGCAATATTAGAGAATTTATAGGCCAGAGAGGGGTGTTGGGAGAGCCACGAGGGGGCCACCATATATCAGGGCACGGCTCCCCCTAGGGCGCGCCCTGATGTGTGGTGGGGCCCTCGTGCGCTTCATGGCCTCCTTCCGAAGCTTCCAGTTCTTCTTATGGTCCAGAAAAAATCATCAAAAAGTTTCGTGGCAATTGGACTTTGTTTGGTAATGTAAACCTGAAAAGTAAAAACATGCAGAAAACAACAACTGGCACTGGGCACTGAGTCAATAGGTTAGTGCTCAAAAAATATTATAAATTGGTAAATAAAGACCCAAAAAGTATCCTAGAATGATAATATATAAGCATGGAACAATCAAAAATTTTAGCTACGTTGGAGACGTATCAGACCGCCCGGCAGGCCAGATCCCAATAGGATTCGCGCATATCTCTTTCTCAAGGCACTACCAGATGAGTCTAGCTACGAGTAAAACCAATCCCCGAGTTTCCTCGCGGTGGCCCCGCATGCAGCCGTTTTTGTACCAACACTCATGAGGAGCACTGGCTCGGGTGGTTGATTAATTATCCGCGGGGTAGCTAAGCCCTATGCATTTTGTTAAGTTGTTAAGCAAATGGAGTACCAATGTTGGGCCTTGCCGGAAGAGTTTTATCCCCAAACAAATTATCAAGGGAATCCCCATAACAACCCCAAGCATGTTAGGAGTCAATATGGAACATAACACTAGTAAACGGAAACTAGGGCGGCAAAATTGGAACAAATCACCGAGCAAAAGGCCAAGCCTTCCACCTTTACCAAGTATATATGTGCATTAAATTAAATAGAAATAATAATGTGATATCCCAAGATATCCATATTGTCACATGGAAACCACCTGCACCTGCAACTAGCAACGCTATAAGAAGGGGCTGAGCAAGCGGTATCTTAGCAAATCAATTGTTTGCTAGGAAGTGGAGGGGTTAGAGGCTTTTCATGGCAATATTGGGAGGCTTGACATTCAAGTGGTAGGTAACGAGACATAACGATAGAAGAGAGACAACTAGCATAGTGAAAATAGTATCGGGATCTGGGTAATGATCATCTTGCCTGGAGGGTCTTCAGTGGAATAAAGAACTGGCTCCTCGTAAGTGTTCTCGACAGGATCCTCGAACTCAGCCTCATCACCCGGAACTACCCACAAGAAAGAATAACATACAATAAACACACATCCATGGCAAATGCGCAAACAAATATGATGCATGTCCATTTAATGTATTTAACATGGCAATCATATTCTAGTCATGTTAAGTGAAGTTTTGATCCATGTGGACATGGATCAAGTGATACCTCACATGCAAATTATTAGTTATTAGCAATCTGGTCATACCAGCAACATGAGTTATTTTTATATACATGATCATGGCAAAAAATGAATTCTACGCATGAAATCGATGCAAATGCATATGTAGAACATTGCAGTCGGAGTTACGGAACTCTTGAGGCACTCACGACAAGGTACGGAAGGAATCGATGAAAAAACAGAGTTTGAGAGAGGCTATGGGAAATTCCATGGTATTCCAAGTTTGCCACTGGATTGGAAATGAAATTCTAGATGATATGGACCTAAGGATCATGAAAAACAAATGGATAGAACTCCCACAAAGTCCAAAACAATTATGCAATGCAATCTGTCAAAAACAGCAACATAGCATTTTGGGACAATAAGTCGTGGCCGGGGGTGTGGGATCAGCAGGGGGCTCAGTTCTTGGCTGCGGCGCGGCTGCATGGGCGTAGGAGGCTAGGGCGAGCGGGGGCGAGCCCGAGCTCTGTTCACCTAGTGTCCCGTAGGACAATAAGTCATGGCCGGGGAGAGGACGAAGAGACGACGATGAGCTGCTGTGATTAGGCACGCCTCGGGTCCAAGACGCAGGGGAATAAGACGATGATGATGAGCTGCTCCGGATTGCTAGCATTGCATACGTAGATGGAGAAGACGGCAGGGGCTCCGAGATGCAGATCCTTGGCGACAGGGAGGTCGGAGACGCGTACGGAGGGCTACCCGAGCACGAGCTCACCCTCGTCCGGAGCATGGCGGGCACGGCGATGGTGAGTGCGTGGCTACGTTACCTGGCGGCGCCGAGGGAAGGAGAGCGACATAATGGAGCAAGGGAGGTCCAGGCTAGGGCTTGGACATGTTTTAAAGGACGCTCGGACGCCGGACGACCGTCAAATCGGCAAGAGCGTTGACGTGGCTGTTGTGGATGTCTTGTCGTACAGGAAGAAGACAATGATCAGGGGGGTTGCCTCTAGTGTACTGGGCTAAGGTGGGCTACAGGTTCGCTGGGAGGGCCCTCTCTCTGTGGTTTTTTTCCTTCTATTAAAACAATAGAACAAAAGAAAATGCCAGGGAGTTTGGTAAAGAATTTGAGTGAAAGCAAAATAGTTTTGGGGAGTTGGAAATATCTGCAGTTTACAAAAATTGGTTTGGGAATTTTTAGAGACATAAAACTCACACCAGTTTGAATTTAATTCGAGCTTGCATAAATCTTTAGCCCACCCAAAACAACTTCCAATGAGCTAAAATTTTGATGAGAGGGTAATGACATGTTGTAGGATTTACAGAAAAATAGTGAACATTTTTCTGATACAGAAAAATGTCACAAAAAATTGGATGGAATAAAGAAGGGAAAGATGAAAATTGGCCTTTATTTATAACTTGGTGAATGCAATCACTTCAACATAGACACCAATATAAACCCTATATGTTATGATACATTATGCAATGCAATAAAATGACAAGAGGCGCAATGCAAACATATAGCACAACAAGTGAGATGATCATGGCATCAACCTAGAGAAAAGGAAATATGCAAAATAATGATGATCATGATGCCACTCGTATTAATACCCACATGGAAAGATCATACATGAAAATGTTGTATAGGTTACAAAATACGAAGGACCACACTTGGGCTGTTACAACTCTCCCCCACTACAAAGAGATCTCACCCCGAGATCTAGGAACAGAAGAATTCAGGATATTTGGAATGGAGAAGGTCCTCACGTTCCCATGTGAATTATTTATTGGAATGACGGGACCAGTTCACTTTGAGGAACTTGATAGACTTGTTGCGAGTCTTGCGCTCGGTCTTAAGGTTAGCAACTGGATGCTCACGATAGGATAGGTCTTCTTGAAGATCAATGTCTTGGAAATCAACAGTGCGCTCAGGAGTCTTGAAACACTTTCGGAGCTGGGAGACGTGAAAGACGTCATTGTCGGTGTACGACACCTATGGGATCGCGTGGGTCCCTTTTATGGTTCGGCAGGGAAGAAGGTGTGCACAAAGAGCAGATCCAGCGATCAACGCGAGGGATTTTTACCCAGGTTCGGGCCGCTGAGAAGCGTAAAACCCTACTCCTGCTTTAGTGTATTGTGAGTCTTTGAACTCTGGCTCCAGGAGCGCTATGTGATGAACAGTACATAGCTACTACGCGTGCAGTCTGGGCCAGAAGGTCCTCCCCTCTGTAGCTACGTCTTGGGCTTCCTTTTATATGTCGAAGGGGTCACCAACAGTGGCGCATAGTACATACAAGAGGTGTAAAGTTGCTACAGCGTTTACATGATTATCACTGACGTCTTAGGACAAACGCATTAAATGCTCCGTTTAGGTGTCCCTTACTTTCTTGGGGACGGAAAAAGAGCCCGTCCCATCAGCACCGCTTAACCCCATCCGCCGTTAGCGCCTTGACACGCACCTAGGAGGACAAACCTAAATGACAGGTTGGTCGCTGCGCTAGAGCGGTGACAGGGTGGCGAGGTCTTGCCGGGTGCGAATCTTGCTGGGGCTCCGCAAGCCACCCCGGCAAGGATCTTGCCGGGATCCCAGCCTTTGGTCTTCTGTCTTCTGATTATTGACTTGACTGCTTTCTTGACATTCTTGCACTTGCATTCGGCTGTCCCCCGGAGGGCCTTGCCGCTGGGTGGCTACAACCGTCCGTGCACAAGTATGGGGTACTAAAAGACCCAAACTTTAGTACACCGACAGGAGCCCCCGGGCCTAGGCCATACACGGGTGTGAGGTGTTGTTGGGCTAGGCTCAAACAGTGCACGGGCACGCGTGGCAGGACTCAACTGTTGTAATCATTCCGCTTACTGCGCCCCCCCACGATGCACATTGAATGCGCGACGTGGGATACGTGCACGGAGCGGCCGTAATAGCAACGCGCTTGCAAAGCGTTTTCATATTGACTAGTAAAGAGGCAGCCTCGCGCCTTCCCCATAAATAAAGGAATTCGCAGAGGCGCTTGCTCATTTACCTCCTGTCCTTTCCAATCTGGAAACCGCCGTCATCTCTTTCCTCGAGCTCGAAACAGAGCCTCTCCCACTCATCCGCCGCCTCCACGCCCTCACCGTCCTCGGCCTCTGCTCCCATAGTCGCCATGCCGCCCAAGGCGAGCAAGGGCAAGGAGGTGAAAGCCGCCGTCCCGGAGAGCGAACTGGTGAAGATGCGGAGGAAGCACGCCGTCTTCACTCCGGCGCTCGATGCGAGCGCTCTGAAGGATCGATACCTGTGCATGCGGGCGAGGGAGACGAAGGCTCATCCTGCTACTCGCGTGAGCCCAGGTTCCTCCAAGGGTGGCCCAGATAAATTCTCCTTCTTTGCCGACTACTTTTACTGCGAGCTCTGTCCCCCGTTTTCTGATTTCTTCATCGACATCATGTACACATACGGCTTCCATCTCTTGGATTTTACGCCGAATGCCGTGACATGCATGTCGGTCTTTGCCCATCTTTGTGAAATTTTTGGCGGAGTCGTCCCGAACACAACCCTCTTCCGCCACTATTTCATTCCCCGTATTCAAAAAGGAGAGGCCCTTTCTGGTTCTATCACCTGGATTCCAAGGGCATGGAATAAAGAGATATGCCCAGACGGGGTTTATCGCGAGAAGTGGGAAGAATGGCAGGCCAAGTGGTGCTGGATTCAGGAGAAAGGCCCTCAGCCCTTCTATTTGCCTCGACGAACAAAGATGGCGTGCGATAATGACTGGAGCGCCCTCGATCCTGAAGATGAGAAGCTCACAATCGCAGTTACCAGGATCCACCGCCTCAGAGTTGCCGGGCTCACAATAGAAATGATTGGCGCTGATTTCCTTCGCCGGCGCATCGCCCCTCTGCAGAACAAAGGGAGACCAACCTGGGAGTTCCGGAATGCGGCAGATATCATGAGGCTGCGCCCTGGTTTGAATAACAACTTGACGGTCATGCAGCACACAGCTCTCTGCCACAAAATATTTAGGTCTGATGCGAGATACAAGTTGCCGGCTAGCGTAATTCCTCTGTGCAACAACTCCGCCTTGGCCTCAATCATCGCCATGATGCCGGTGTGTAATGCTCACGGCCTTGACGGAACTTGGAGCGAGCCATCCGCAGAGCAGGCACAAGAGTTCTTTGACAATTTGTCGGAGAGGGCCATTCGGGAAGAAACGAACCTCATCCGCCCCACCACTGATGAAGAAGTGGCATACATCGCCAGCAGGGCGGAAGAGGCAAATGTTGCCGCGGAAGCCGGCAGCGCTGGCTTCATGGAAGGGGAAGCCAGTGAAGAAGAGGTGATGTCAGAGGGAAAACTTGCCGGGCAGGGCGAGGTTGCCGGACAGCAGAGTGGCACAGCTGCCGGGGGCCCTTCTGCCGAAGATACCGCCGAGGAGCAGCTGCACGAGGAGCCCCCAGCTCCCGAGAAGAAGAAGCGTGTTCTTCGGAAAGCCACCTCTGGTGCCTCAGCCCACCAACCTTCCTCTTCTGCCGCAGCCAAACGACCCATGACCACTCCTTCACCTCCCCACACGGACACCGTGGCGGAAGTTGACTTCGATCTCTCTGCCTTTAGCCCGAAAAGAGAAGAGTAAGGGTCCTGTCACATCTTTTAACTTCTGGATTTCTGGTTTTGCTTAACTTGTTTGCCTCGCTTTGGCCTGTCCCCGCAGAGATACAGAAACATTGGCACAAAGGATGGCGAAGAAGGCGAAGACTTCAATGGGCGATGAGCCACCGGCAAGCACCGCAGGTACGCCGCAGCCCATCATCATCAGCCCGGAGTCAAGCCCTCAACGCAGCCCCCGACGCAGCCCTCAGCGTGAGTTCACTACTCACTTTCCGCTGGCAAGTGTCGGGGTGTGTATCTTCACTACTGACATCACCGGGCTTGTAGGAGAGGAGCGGCAACAAGGAGCACCATCAGAAGCCATCCCTAACGCGCCGCCTCTGTCAACCATGCCACCCAGAGATGAATCTCCGGCAAGGGTTTCCACTAGCGAGCTCATTCGCGTTGAGGAGGAGCCGGCAAGCGCGGGCGCGGCAAGCGCGGGCTCTGGTGGTCCTACTTCGGCAACTAGTGTTTCCGGGAAAGTAGAAGCCACCTCTCAACAGCTCGACACAGGTAAACCGTTTGCCTCAGAATACTTGTCATTATGTCTTTCTTTTTATCTTCTTGAACTTCCACCTCAGCCTTATCTTGTTTGTTTTCTTGGCCTTCAGATCTTCCCTCGACAGAAAACATGGATGTTGATGCCGTTATCGAGGAGACTGCCAGGGATGCTGCCGCCGAGGCCGACGGAGTTGCCGCTGACGAGGCCGCCAAGGATGCTGCCGCCGAGGCCGCCAAGGCCGCACAGGAAAAGGCCACCAAGGAGTCTGCTGAGAGGGCCAGCAAGGAGACCGGTGACCATACTGACGGCATTCTTGTCGCAGGAGCGCTTGGCGCTACACCGGCCACAGAGCCCCCAGCCGCTGGTGAGGCGAGTGTCGAGGACCAACCGTCAACATCCGGCACCCCCCGTCAAGCAAATACCTCAAGGTTGGCGACAACCTGTTCGTCAGCATACCAGGAACGGCAAGCATTGGGGTGCCAACTGAAGGGGAAATCTTTGACGAAGACGTCATCACCACTGCTGGGCTCAAGATTGTCGACGAGCCACGCACCAACAGCAGCAAATCCGAAGAAGAAAAACTCCTCCAGGCCATGAGCAACAAATTTCAGAAGCTCCTAGCGCTTCACCACGCCCGGAAAGAGAAGCTGGACTCCAGGGCAGCAGTTGTCGAAGCAGCGGAGGTAGATTTCCAAAAACGCAATGAGGAAACAAAAATCTGGTATGCTGAGGCCTTTCAGGAGCTGAAGGCGAGTCAAGAGCAGCTGAATCAAAGCTGGAACGAGCTCCTCATGAAGCAGTCTGATGTCGAGAAGGCACAAGAGGAGGCCGCACAACAGGCCGCTGCAGAGGAAGCTCGCCTAACAGAGCGCCGTGTCGGGCTCGACGCTCATGAGGAGGACCTCGCCGCTCGCGAGAAGGCACTTGCCGACAAGCTTCGCGGCAAGGACGAAGAGATTGAAAGGCTTGTCGTGCAGCGGACCCAAGAGCTGGAGCAAAAGTACAAGGAAGCACTCGAAGCTCTGGCCGCAGACCATGCTAGCAAGCTAAAGGAAGCCGTCGATGCTGCCGGAGCTGTAGAGGCTGCCAAGAACGAACTGGAGCAGAAGGTGAAGAGGCTGGAAGCAGATCTTGAGGATCACGGCAAGGAGCTCTCGATACTCAAAGCCGAAAGAGAGAAGACTCTCTACAGCTTGGCGGAGATACAAATTGCCATGTCTGACAAGATCAAGCAGCTCTCCTCAGCCAATGACTCTATCGCCAATCTGAAGCTGAAGGTGACCATGCTGGAGGAGACTCTTGAGATCGTCAAGGCTCGCGAGAGGACCCTGATCAAAGACCTCCAAAACGAGAAGAACTTGCTCAAAAGTGCTGCTGCCACCTATAATGACTTCGAGAAAGGCATCAAGATGTGGACTGAACGCCTTGTCGATGTTGCAGAAAGGTTTGCAGCAGAACTATCCTCCATGGGCTTGCAGAACTTCGGGTATTCTTCTAATGAAAGAGTGTCTCCGAGCGCGAAGGTGACCTTGTTCTTCGAGGGCATGATCGATGCGCTCAAGCTACTCCACTCTGATCGAGCAACCCATCTGGCCAACGAACCCTGCAAACTCTGCCGGGCCGTCCTCCGCAAGGTGCTCATCAAAGTGGTGCACAAGAACCCTGGCATCAACCTCACCAACGTCCTCGACACCTTGCCGAAGAATGTAGACCTCAAGGCACTCGAGGAGCTTGTCGCGCCCATCGTCGACAAGGTGGGTCAAGTCAAGAGGGTTGAAGGCGAGCGTAGAGACTAACTGCTTCACTTCTCGTTGTCGTCACCATTCCATGCCAAAGACAATTTTGTCTTATATCAGAATTGCGGCAGCTATTAATGTAATATAACTTGCTATGCTCTGGATGAATGTATGCTATTTCTCTTGTCTGATTTCTTTCTGTATGGAAAAAAACCCTACGCTTATTGGGAACTTGCCGACGCGCGCACCCTTGCCGCGAGCGCTAGGTGCGGGACTTTAGCAGCCTGCTGGAGGTGCTGCTACCGGCAAGAAACCTTGACGTTTTCAGTGCAGCCACTTAAACTGTTGAGCGGACTCGAAACAAAATAAGGGCGCAACCGATCATGACAAGGTTCCTTCGCGTGCAGGTTTCCCATACATAAGCCGAAATCGTTCAAGGAGAATAACCTTACAAAACAAAAATTTGTTTAAAGTTTCTGCAACTTAGCTTTTCGTTGTTGTACTCCTTCCAGCAAGATGTCAACCCTGAACGTCGCCTGTCGGTATCCATACCATCATTCCCCCCCGGCAAACTTGCATGCGAGGGAACCTTCTGTCCTTTGAGAAAAAGAAAGAAGAGAAAATAGAGATATGGAACCTTGGCGGTTCGTTAATGCTTACCGGAAGCAGGTGTAATACAATGTCTCAGATAAGCATGCATATAGATTAACATGGAAATCGACAAGAACTGTAAAACACTTAAGCTTATTCAACTATGCACAGGGTCTGCGCCTGGCTTTGCACAAAGGTTTTCATGCCTTGGCGGCAAGACTTGTACAAAAGGTGGTTGCCGGGTGTCCCGGCAACCGCGCCTTATGGATAGAACTTACGAAGATGTTCGATATTCCAGGAATTACTCACTGGAACTCCATCTTCGGTCTCCAGGCGGACTGCACCAGGCCTGGTGACTCGTACTATCCGATAAGGGCCTTCCCACTTCGGCGTCAACTTTTTAGAATTCTTGGCCGACTGAACGTGCTGAAGAACAAGGTCGCCTTCCTCAAGAATTCGGGCATGAACCTTGCGGCTATGGTAGTGGTGCAAGGCTTGCTGGTAGCGTGCAGCTCGCACAGCAGCCTGAAGACGATCTTCCTCAAGGAGCGTAACGTCGTCTTGCCGCAACTGCTCTTGCTCAAGCTCAACATAGGCGAGCACTCGAGGTGACCCGTATATGAGTTCCGTGGGGAGAACTGCCTCCGCCCCGTATACTAGGGAGAAGGGTGTCTGGCCAGTGGCTTGCTTTGGTGTCGTTCTGATTGACCAAAGAACCACCGGCAACTCATCAATCCAGTGCCTTCCGCACTTGCGCAGCTTGTCGAAAGTCCTTGTCTTGAGACCTCACAACACTTCAGCATTAGCTCTTTCCGCTTGGCTGTTGCTCCTTGGATGAGCAACAGAAGCAAAGCAGATTTTGCTGCCATGGTCTTGGACGTACTGCATGAAGGTGTGGCTCGTGAACTATGTACCGTTGTCGGTGATGATCCTATTAGGCACACCAAAATGACAAACTAGCCCTTTGAAGAACTTGACGGCTGATTGTGTTGTCACCTTTCTCACTGCTTCCACTTCCGGCCACTTTGTGAACTTGTCGATTGCGATGTACAAGTACTCAAAGCCCCGGTAGCACGGGAAAAGGGCCCAATATGTCGAGCCCCCAGACAAAAAATGGCCAGGAAAGAGGGATTGTCTGAAGAGCTTGAGCTGGTTGATGCAATTTCTTTGAATGGAACTGGCATGCTTCACACTTGGTTACCAGTGCAGTTGCATCCTGGAGAGCAGTAGGCCAAAAGAAACCTTGTCGGAATGCCTTACCGACAAGAGCCCTTGAGCCTATGTGGGAGCCACATATGCCTCCATGTATCTCCGCCAACAGCTCCAGTCCATCCTCCCGAGGAATAGACTTCAATTTCACACCGTTCGGTCTCTTTCTGTACAGAACGTTGTCCACGAACTGGTACATACTAGACCGATGGACTACTTTCTCCGCTTCTTCCTGCTCTCCGGGAAGTTCTCCTGTTTGAAGGAAATGGACGATGTGCTGTGCCCATGCTGGAGCCTGGGGCTCGACAACAAGGACTAAAGGCATGTCCTCTGCCGTGGGAGCGTTTGTCTCTACAGCAAAGGCTCGAGGCCCTGCCGGAGCCTGTTGCTCCCCGACAAGCTCGGCGGGAGCGTTTGTCTCTACGGCAAGAGCTTGAGGCCCTGCCGGAGCCTGTCGCTCACCGGCAAGCTTGGTGTCGTTCCCGGCAACTTCTTCGCCGGCGGCCTCTGGGAGCTCTGCCGGAAAATACTTGCCGGAACTCAACTTCCTCATTTTTTCTTGTCCCATTGATGGTGTTACGGATGGTTGAGTCAATCGGAGCACAAAAGTTCCTGGTTCCACAGGTAACTTAAGGGCAGCGCGCTTTGACAAGTCATCAGCAATGCTGTTTTCCGCACGAGGAACGTGCTCCATTTGCAGACCGTCAAAACGCTCTTCCAATTTCCTCACCTTATCGACATAAGCTTCCATTAATGGACTCTAATAATCTTTATTCACCTGCTTGACGACAAGCTGCGAATCACCTCTGACGACGAGCTTCTTAATTCCAAGGTCCGCCGCAATCCTGAGACCGGCAAGCAGCCCTTCAGACTCTGCAGTGTTATTTGTCGATCTCTCTCGGGGAAAGTGCATCTGAATCACGTATTTGAGGTGCTCTCCGGTGGGTGCGACAAGCAGCACGCCAGCACTGGCGCCTTGCAGCGAGAAAGCCCCATCAAAATACATAATCCACTCTTGATTCGTTTCCTTGCCGGGGAGAGTTGTCTCTGGAATCTCTTCGTCTGGCGTTGGGGTCCATTCCGCAACAAACTCCGCCAAAGCTCTGCTCTGAATGGTTGAAGTACTTTCAAACTTGAGACCAAAACTTGACAGTTCCAAAACCCACTCCACAATCCTGCCGGTTGCATCTGGATTTCGCAAAATCCGCTGCAACGGAAAGCGAGTGACGACGGTGATCTCATGTGCCTGAAAATAATGGCGCAGCTTCCTCGAGGCCATAAGGAGGCCGAAGAGCAACTTCTGCACGCCAGAATATCTTGACCTAGCCCCCTGCAAAAGGGAGCTGACAAAATAAACTGGGCGCTGCACCATCTTCTTCCTCCGTGTTGCTTTATTTGACTGCGCAGATCCTACTTTATCAGCACCAGACTCTGCCGGGGAAGATCCCAGCTCGTCGCTTGGCGGTCTTGCCGCTGCCGCTACTTCTTCGTCGACTTCTCTCTCTGCCACTAATGCAGCACTCACCACTTGATTCGTTGCTGCCAGGTATAGCAACAACGGCTCTCGTGGTTTAGGTGCGACTAGTGTCGGCGGAGAGGAGAGGTACCTCTTCAAATCCTGCAGCGCTGCCTCCGCTTCCGGAGTCCATCTCATTGGACCTGCCTTTTTCAAAATTCTAAAAAAGGGTAGGGCGCGCTCAGCAGACTTGGAGATGAACCTACTCAGAGCAGCAACGCAGGCGGCAAGACGACGCACATCTTTGACGCGTCTTGGTGCTTCAATCTGCTCAATTGCCTTGATCTTGTCGGGATTTGCTTCGATTGCACGTTGAGATACAAAGAACCCGAGAAGCTTGCCGGACGGAACGCCAAACACACACTTCTCAGGATTGAGCTTCAAATTGATCTTGCGCAGATTTGCAAATGTCTCTTCTAAATCTTGTATGAGCGTCGCCTTGTCCTTGGTTTTGACCACCATGTCATCCATATAAGCTTCCATATTTCTATGTAGCTGGGGCTCAAAACCAATCTGGACAGCTCTTGCAAATGTCGAATCAGCACTTTTCAACCCAAAAGGCATACGCACAAAACAATACGTACCACATGGGGTGATAAATGCGGTTTTCTCTTCGTCTTCCTTAGCCATGAAAATCTGATGATACCCTAAATAAGCGTCAAGAAATGACATCAAATCACAGCCGGCAGTGGAGTCCACAATCTGGTCGATGCGCGGCAAGGGAAAAGGATCTTTTGGACAGGCTTTATTGATATCTGTATAATCAATACACAGCCTCCATTTTCCATTCGCCTTGCGCACTACAACTGGATTGGCCAACCATGTTGGATGGAGCACTCCTCTTACCAAACCTGCCGCTTCCAATTTCTTGATTTCCTCGGCAATAAATTGTTGCCGCTCCAAAGCCTGCTTCCTAATCTTCTGCTTGACGGGCCGTGCATGAGGACAGACAACAAGGTGGTGCTCAATTACTTCCCTGGGAACACCGGGGATATCAGATGGTTGCCACGCAAACACATTGATATTCGCCCGCAGGAAAGCAATGAGCGCGCTTTCCTATTTGTCATCAAGGGTGGAACTCACAGTGAAAGTTCCTCCCGTACCATCCTCCTTGACGGGCACTTTCTTAGTTTCTGGTGGAGCTGCTTTGGATTTCTTGCTCTTGCTGGTGGAGCTCTCTAGCACATTCTCAACGGGAGCACAGCACTTCGAGGAGGTGCGCTTGCCGGAGTGAGCACTAGAGGTCTTGCCGGTCTTCTTCCCCCCGGGAGCTTCAGCAGCAAGAGCAAATGCCTTGGCGCCAGGTGCTGCAACTGCCTCCCGGTAAAGTTGGTCGGTACAGATAAGCGCATCCTTCTTGTCGGAGTTGACAGTGATAACACTCATCGGCCCGGGCATCTTCAATGTATTATAAGCATAGTGCGATGCCGCCATGAACTTGGCCAGCGCTGGACGGCCAAGGATCCCATTATATGGCAATGGAATCTCGGCGACGTCGAAAACAATCTTTTCTGTTCTGTAGTTCAGGTCACTACCAAATGTTACTGGTAGTGTGATCTTACCCTTTGGCTGGCTCCTTCCTGGATTGATCCCCTGAAACGTGCCCGTTTCCTCGAGATCTTCATCAGGAATTTGCAACCTTTTGACCACATTAGGTGAGATCAAGTTCAAACCAGCCCCACCGTCAACTAACATTTTCGTCACTTTGAGGTTGCGAATCGTTGGTGAAACCAACAATGGCAAACACCCGACCGCAGTTGTGCGATCAGGGTGATCCTCAGTGTCAAAAATGATAGGCGTGTTGGACCATTTCAATGGTTTCCGGGCATCGACAGATGGCTCTGTCGCATTAATCTTGCGCGCCCACTGTTTAAGTCGGCGGCGGGAAGGATGCAACGAGGCGCCCCCGTCAATGCACATGACTTCTGTAGCTTTTTGAAATTCATGCTCGCTGGACTCGTCGTCCTCCTCGTTGTCATCGTCACCCCCCTCTTCCTTGTCGCGGCCTCGAGCAGGCCTCTCCTTCTGTTGCTTGGCCTTGCCGCGGCGATCTCCTCGGCCACCGCGTTTCTTGCCGGATCCCTCTGCACCATCCTGGGCCTTCTCCTTATCTCGCCTTTCATACTCAGCTTTCTGCTTCTCGGCAAGCTGCTCAACTTGCCAGCAGTTTTGGAGATCATGGCCCTTGGTGCGATGGATCTTACAGTACTGCTTGTCGGAGTCCTCCGGCTTGTCGGCAGCCGCCAAGGCCTGACAGGAGGCGCACCCGGCAACCTCCTTGCCGGGGCTGCCAACCTTGACCTTCTTGGCGGTGTCGAGGTTGCCGGATTCCTCGACAACAAGCACGGCCTTTCCCTTGCGTTTCCTGTTACGCCGTCGGCCTTTCTTTGCCGAGGCGGCAGTGTCTTCGTCTTCAGAGTCGATTCTTGCGCCAGCATCCTTGCCGGGGAATCTCCTCCCTTCTTCAGCTCGAGCACATTTATCAGCCAGAGCATAAAGCTCGTCAACATCCCTGACTTTGTTCATCGCCAGCTCTTCGCGCATCTTGTGGTTGCGCACGTTCTGATGGAACGCGCTGACAACGGCGGCAGGATGAACGTCTGGGATGTTGTGTTGTATACGGCTGAATCTCTGTATGTACTTGCACAAGGTTTTGCCTTCTTTCTGGGGGATGAGATGCAAATCACTTTCCTGGCCAGGAGCTTGGTGGCCCCCGGTAAAGGCGCCAACGAACTCATGACATAGATCTGCCTAGGAAGAAATGGAATTTTCCGGCAGATGCATCAACCACAACTTGACGTTGGGCTTAAGTACCAACGGGAAGTAGTTGGCGAGTATCATGTCGTCGCGAGCCCCGGCAGCCTGCACCGCAATGGTGTAGATGCTCAAGAACTCCGCGGGTGAGTCTTGCCGTCTTATTTCTCCGGGACCTCCGGTTTGAACGTTCGGGAATTGGGCCACTGGACTCGCCGCAGCTCACGGGTAAAAGCTAGACAACCCACCTCATAAGGTAGGTCACCAGGATCCCCTGGCGCAGGCTTGTCTATAGTGGGTCCTGCGCGCCTATCGGATTGATGGCGCGCTTCCCGCCGCCGCTCGATGGTAGTCCGAGCGTCTTCTTTGCTTCGTTCCCGAAGAACTTGACGTTGATACGGCGAGTTCGCGGATCAGACGATGCTGTTGAATTGTCGTCACATGCGTCGATCCGTCGAGTCAGCGACCGCTGTTGCCGTCGTGGAGGAGAGTGCATCGTGGTCGTACCGCCTCCAGTCTTTTCGCCATCGGCGCGCGCCGGCTTGATGGACTGCTGCCGCGAAGGCTCCGCCCGCTGCGGCCTATCTTCATTAGCGAGGCCGATGAGGCTCTGAATAGCAGCTCTCCATTCTTCGAGCTTCTCCGCAGCAGGAGGAAAATCCAGGAGCAGCTGTGCTCACGCCAATGCTTCTGCTGGTGTAGGTGGCGGCGAAAGGTGCGCGGAACGTGAGGTGCTCTGACTCCTAACCGTGTTAGAAGGAGCTCCATCACGGTCCCGCGACCGCGCGCCGCTTCCACTAGCGTTTTGGCGTGCATGCTGGTCCTGCGCATCTCGAGAGTGATGCTCAGGGGTCTTTCCTTGGGGATGCTTAGAACCACCGACGTCGCGGCGCTATTCATCGCGTGCGACCTGAGAAGGCCGCGGCGCATGCGCCGGCGTGGGTGTCTTAGAAGGCGCCCTTCCGTCCTTGGAGTTCACTACACCGCCCGTAGGCAGCACAGCTCCGTCCTTAGTTCTAGCGGCGCGCGGGTGGCCGTCGCCGCTGCGAACGACGCCGCTCGCTTGGCTTCGATCACCAGAACGTCGTGGAGGCTCAGGACCTCCGCCTCCTCCGCCTGCGTCCACACCGTCGCCCGTCCGCGTAGCTACAGGGATAACGGACGCGGATGGACCAACCGCCGTAAAACCCTTCTTCTTGGGAGCCATGGCGATGAAGATGATGAAGAAACTGGCGCGCTGATCGCTAGATCAGGTTCATGCAACCCCCTACCCCTACCTGGCACGCCAAAGATGTCGGCGTACGACACCTATGGGATCGCGTGGGTCCCTTTTATGGTTCGGCAGGGAAGAAGGTGTGCACAAAGAGCAGATCCAGCGATCAACGTGAGGGATTTTTACCCAGGTTCGGGCCGCTGAGAAGCATAAAACCCTACTCCTGCTTTAGTGTATTGTGAGTCTTTGAACTCTGGCTCCAGGAGCGCTATGTGATGAACAGTACACAGCCGCTACGCGTGCAGTCTGGGCCAGAAGGTCCTCCCCTCTGTAGCTACGCCTTGGGCCTCCTTTTATATGTCGAAGGGGTCACCAACAGTGGCGCACAGTACATACAAGAGGTGTAAAGTTGCTACAGCGTTTACATGATTATCACTGACGTCTTAGGACAAACGCATTAAATGCTCCGTTTAGGTGTCCCTTACTTTCTTGGGGACAAAAAAAGAGCCCGTCCTATCAGCACCGCTTAACCCCATCCGCCGTTAGCGCCTTGACACTTACCCAGGAGGACAAAACCTAAATGACAGGTTGGTCGCTGCGCTGGAGCGGTGACAGGGTGGCGAGGTCTTGCCGGGTGCGAATCTTGCGGGGCTCCGCAAGCCACCCCGGCAAGGATCTTGCCGGGATCCCAGCCTTTGGTCTTCTGTCTTCTGATTATTGACTTGACTGCTTTCTTGACATTCTTGCACTTGCATTCGGCTGTCCCCCAGCGGGCCTTGCCGCTGGGTGGCTACAACCGTCCGTGCACAAGTATGGGGTACTAAAAGACCCAAACTTTAGTACATCGACAGTCATGCACATTGAGAAATTGGAAGGAAGCTCGAGTTGGTAGGCAAGGTCGCCTCTCTTGTCAACAATCTTGAAAGGACCCACAAAGCATGGTGCAAGCTTTCCTTTGATGCCAAAGCGTTGAGTGCCCTCCATGGGGGACACTCGGAGATAGACAAAGTCATCAATTTGAAAGGCCATGTCACGATGCTTGCTATCATAATAGCTCTTCTAACGGGATTGAGCACCTTTGAGGTTCTCACGAATGACACAACACATCTCTTCTGCTTTAGTGATCATGTCATTGCCAAGGATTTGACGCTCACCAGTTTCAGACCAATTGAGCGGGGTACGACATTTCCTGTCATAGAGAATCTCGAATGGGGCCTTGCCCGAACTTGCTTGGAAACTATTGTTGTAGGAGAACTCGACAAACAGGAGGCAGTCTTCCCACTTCATGCCAAAGGAGATAACACATGCCCTCAACATGTATTCAAGGATTTGATTGACTCTCTACTTGACCACTTGTCCGAGGGTGGAAAGCCGTGCTGAAATGGATCTTGGTACCCATAGCTGACTGAAAGGAATCCCAGAACTTGGAAGTGAAGATGCTTCCATGGTCTGAACATATAAGCTGAGGAATACCGTGCAAAGAAACTATCCTTAATGTCTACAGCTCTGCCAGCTGAGCTACCGTGATAGATTCTTTGACCGGAAGGAAATGGGCGACTTTAGTGAGCTTGTCGATGACCACAAAGATGGCATCATTACCTCTCTTGGACTTAGGAAACCTAGTGAAAAAATCCATATCAATGTGATCGAATTTCCACTCGGGTATAGGCAAAGACTGAAGGAGACGTGTTGGACGTTGATGTTCCGCCTTCACTCCGAGGCACACATTACACTCGTTCACAAACTGAGCGATTTCGCGCTTCATGCGCGTCCACCAAAAGGTTTGCTTGAGATCCTAATACATCTTGGAACTGCCTGAATGAATCGAGAGGAGGGAATATTGGGCTTCATCCATAATGACTTTCCTGAGCTCTCCCATTAGAACCACAAGACAATCCTCGAAGAACAAGGTGTCTTTGTCATCAACACGGAAGCACTTATACTTTGGAATGCTCTTGGCCACGCCTATCTTCACCTTCTTCACCTTAGCATCGAGAAGTTGAGCTTGTTGATTTGATCTTTCAAAGTCGGAGAAACTTGAAGGTTGGCAAGAAACCCTTGAAGAACTACTTGGAGGTTGAGCTTGCGGAAAGCTTCACAAAGCTTAGGTTGGAAAGGCTTGGGAATAAGACTGTTGCAGTACACCTTTCTTCTCAAAGCGTCTACAATAACATTTCCTTTGCCTGGAGTATACTCAATGCTCGGGTTATATTCCTGGATCATTTCCACCCAATGTGTTTGCCAGAGATTGAGATTGGGTTGAGTGAAAATGTACTTTAGGCTCTTGTGGTCGGTGAAGACGTCAACCGGCCTTCCCAATAAGAGGTGTCTCCAGGTCATCAAAGCATGAAAAACTGCCGCCAGCTCAAGATCATGAGTGGGGTAGTTCTTCTCATTAGGCTTCAGCTGATGAGAGGTATACGCTACCACTTTTCTGTCTTGCATGAGAACACCACCAAGATCTTGCAGTGAAGCATCACATAACACTTGGAATGGTTTGGATTCATCAGGAGGAGTGAGAACTGGAGCTGAAGTCATCTTTTCCTTGATTGGATTGAACGCCACATCACTCAGGAGCCCATACATATTTGACATTCTGCTGGAGGAGATTAGACAAAGGCTTAGCAATCTTAGAGAAGTTCTCCACGAATCTTCTACAATAGCTTGAAAGCTCGAGGAAGCTTCGAAGCTGCTTGACATTTTGAGGAGGCTCCCACTTGACAATGGCCTCAACGTTTTCAGGATTCACCTTGATGCCCTCGACATAGATGATATGTCCAAGGTACACCACTTCATTGAGCTAGAATTCACGCTTGGAGAACTTTGCATAGAACCGATGCTCTCTTAACTTGTCAAGCACTAGCCAGAGATGCTCTGCATGTTCTTCTTCAGTCTCGGAGAAGACTAGAATGTCATCAAGATACATCAAGACGACCACATTCTTGAACAAAGAGAAGATGAAGTTCATCATGTGGGAGAATGTCGAAGGAGCATTTGCAAGACCAAAGGACATCACGATGTACTCATAAGAGCCAAAACTTGTCCTGAAAGCAGTCTTTGGAATATCCCCTTCATGGATACGGATTTGATGATAGCCCATTCGAAGATCGAGCTTTGAGAAAACCTTGCCCCCTTTCAATTGCTCAAACAATTCGTTAATGTTGGGAAGTGGATACTTGTTCTTGATTGTCTTTTTATTCAATGGACGGTAATCAACACAAAGTCATTTCGTGCCATCCTTCTTCTTGACAAATAGAACACCACAACTCCAAGGTGAAGAACTTGGTCTGATCAAACCCAGACGTTCTTGTTCATCTAGACGCTTCTTCAATTCTGTTAGCTCTTTAGGGCCAAGCTTATAAGGACGCTTGCAAACTGGTTCAGTTCCAGGTTCGAGTTCAATCACAAACTCCACTGGCCGGTGAGGAGGCATTCCTGGCAATTCTTGTGGAAAGACATCTTCATACTCACAAACGACGGGAACTTGAGATATGGCTAAAAATTTTCCCTTCTCATTGAGAGAAAAGAGACGTATAGTCTCATCGCTAGCAGCGAAAATGATCACGTCTTCAGAAGAATGAGTCAATTTGACTTCTTTGGCTGCACAATCGACATAAGCCTTGGTCATCCCAAGAAAATCCATGCCAAGAATTAGATCAATATCAGAATTGCCGAGAACAATTGGAGAGGCTAGAAAGGAATAGTTGCCCATCTTGATAGAGACATTCGGAACCACCCAGTGAGAACTCAAGCGCTTGCCCGGAGAAACAACTTGCAACGCTGTTGGCAACTCTTCATGATGCAAATTATGCTTGGATGCAAACGGATATGATATGAAAGAATGCGATGCACCAGTATCAAACAAAACTTTTGCAGGAATAGAATTAACCAAGAGATAACCCATAATCACTTCATGAGACTCCTCTGCTTGAGCTACATTGACCATGTTGACTTTGGCTGACTTGGGATTGTGCTTCACCATAGCATTTCCTGGAGGCCTGGCGGGATGAGGAGGCAGAAGACGCCGCTGGTTGGTGCACTTGTTGGAATAGTGACCCCTTTGACCACACTTGTGACAAGTAACCTCTGAGAGCAGGCAACAGTTTCCTGGAGGAGGAGCACTTCCTGACAAGGGAGCGTGAGGTCTCTGCTGGAATCCTGGGTTGGGTGGGTGAGAAGAACCACGACCACCATGCTGCTTCTGCTGTCGAGGAGGACAGAACGGAGGAGGAGGCGGAACCCAATACTTCTGCTGCGTAGGAACAATCTAAGAGAAGGACGAAGAAGGGTGAGAGTCTCTCAGCCGCTTCTTGGAAGTCTCGGCCTTGAGTTGAGCTGCTTCAAGCTTTAGAGCCAAGTTGTAAAACTGATCAAACCCAGTGGGCTCTGCAAGAACGAGTCATCCCCCTCACGACCCGGGTTTCCATGAGTTGCTAGAGTCATCCTAGAGATGATAGTTGACATGATGAAGCTGATAAGCTGAATCAAAGGCGTGAAATATTGTAACACGAAGTCTTAGTAATTTGAATTCAACTAGAATTAGTTAGAATGCTTCCCAAAGTTAGCGACAACATCATGAGATTTGGAAGCCACTTGCAATTCAACAAAGTATTGAGCTAAAAATTTCTCCGAACAAATGTATAACCCATTATGCATCTGTTGGAAGAATTTTTCTAGGTGACTACTGGAATTCCCACCTGTGAACTCCTGGAATTTCATGGTTATGTGATTCAGGTTGAGGACCTAGGAACGTACCCAAGGTAATCAGCTACAACTGCACCCGCAACCTTCCACAACATAATCCGAGAAACTCCGCAAACTCGTCTACCTTAGACCCTCGTAATCAAAATGATAGTAATTATGGCAGTACATCTAGACGCTCTCCCCAGTACTGGGTGACGCCAAACTCCTGTCGCCACAAAGAGTATTGAAGCAATTTCGAGCATCCTCATCCTGAGATACTAAGGAAACTGAACGATAACGATGTGTCAAGAATCCCTTGGAGCTCTACTCCCCGGCACAGTCAATTCAGACAGGGCGCTCTTCTTCATGGCGCTCCTCTCCCTCCTCCTTGTTGAGGATGGGGACGGTGATGTCCTCACCGGCGCTTGCGCTGGCGATGGGGTACTACACAATGGGCCCATGCGGGGGGTTGCGCTGGGGGCTGGTGGTCATGGCGCTTGCGCCCGACATAGTGCTTGCCGCAGGATCGCCCCCGCGGAGAGCTTGGCTTTCTTAGCCGCCTGCTATGCCAAGGTCTCCTCCTCCATACAAAGACAATGTCAAGCCGGATGGATCGGATCAATAATAGCAATAGAAAATCCAAAATTATTGGAAAGCTAACAAAAAGACTTACTCCTCCTCTTTGGAGCTGCTGAGAATGGAGAGATCCCAGAGGGGCGCCTTCTTGGCGGCGCTAGGTGCGGGAGGAGGGGTCGGCGTCCTGGCGCGTTTGGCCGCTGATACGTATCCAACGTATCTATAATTTTTAATTGTTCCATGCTATAATATTATCATTCTAGGATGCTTTTTGGGCATTTATTTGCCAATTCATATAATTTTTGAGCACTAACCTATTAACCGAGTGCCCAGTGCCAGTTACTATTTACTGCATGTTTTTGGCTTTTCAGGTTTACAGTACCAAACGAAGTCCAATTGCCACAAAACTTTTTGACAATTTTTTCTGGACCAAAAGAATACCTGGAAGCTTCATGAGAAGACCGGAGGCCGCACGAGGGATCCATGAGGCAACAGGGCGCGCCCATAGGGGGTCGGCACGCCCTGTTAGCTTGTGGGTCCCTTATCATCTCCCGACGTCCCTCTCTGACCTATAAATTCACATATATTCTGAAAACTCTAAGAGAGCTCCCGAAGCACTTTTTCCGCCATCGCAAGTCTCTGTCGCCGGGTGCCCATCTGGATCCCTGTTACGGTGCCCTGCCGGAGGGGGGTCGATCACGGAGGGCATCTTCATCAACCTTGCTGCTCCCATGATGCTGTGTGAGTAGTCTACCACAGACCTACAGGTCCATAGCTAGTATCAAGATGGCTCTCTCTCTCTCTCTCTATGTTCTTCAATACAAAGTTCATCGCATCTTTGCGATGATCTATTCGATGTAATCACTTTGTGCGGTGCGTTTGTTGGGATCCGATGAATTGTGGGTTTATGTTCAGATTATTCATGAAAAATATTTGAGTCTTCTCCGAATTATATGATTCTTATTTGCATGGTTACTATAGCTTCATAAAGCTCTTTGATCTATTGATTTGGTTTGGCCAACTAGATTGATCTATCTTCAATGAGAGGGGTGTGCTGTAGTGGGTTCAATCTTGCGGTGCTCTATATCCCAGTGACAAATTAGGGGACAAGACACGTATTTGTATTGCTACTACTAAGGATAAAACGATGGGGTTTATTCATATTAGTTGAGTTTACTTTGTCTACATCATGTCATCTTTCTCCAAGCATTACTCTGTTTGTCATGAACTTAATACCTAGAGAGGCAAGCATAGACGCGCTCTCGAAGTGGAGTAATAGTAGTAGGTGCAGGCAAGAGTTGGCCTACTTGTTTATGGATGTGATGCCTATATACACATGACCATTGCCATGAATATCACAGAACTCTGCCCTTTTCTATCAATTCCCAACAGTAATTTGTTTACCCAATGCATGCCTACTTCGAGAGAGATGCCACTAGAGAACACTATGGCCCCCGGGTCTATTCACTTATATATTTACAAATGTTACTATTTCCTTGCTGACATTATTTCATTTTTATTTATTTTGCAATTTATATTTATCCAACTATCAACTACACTACTTATCCGCTAGCAAGTAACGTGTTCAAGGGACTTGACACCCCTCTTGCCCACGTTGGGTGCAAGTGTTTGCTCTTTTGTGTGTAGGCGCTGAAGACGGGAGTTGCGTTGTCCTCCTATTGGTTTGATAACATTGGTTATCACTAAGGGAAGTACTTATCTATACTGTGCTGCATCATCCACTCCTCTTCACGGAAAAACCCAACGTGGATCACAAGTATCAGGAAGGATTTCTGGTGCCGTTGCAAGGGAGTATCGCCAACTTACTATCAAGTACCTATTCATGAATTATCATTCACTTGTTCTACTTTTTATTTGTTGTTATATCTTGCTTGCTATAAAAAATCAAAAATACATTTTTTTTATCTTTGCTAGTTTGCTAGTTTATTTGTTTGCTTGCTTTACCTTCTAGTTTGCTTGCTTTGCTTGTTACTTTGCTTGCTTGGTCACCATGTCTCAAGATAATACCAAGTTGTGTGACTTCTCGAGTACTAATAACAATGATTTTATTAGTATTCCTATACCACCCGCCACTAGTGCGGAGTCTTATGATATTAATGTTGCATTGCTAAATCTTGTGTGAAAGAACAATTTTCTGAAAGTCATAATGACGATCCGGCTATGCATGTCAATACCTTCGTTGAATTATGTGATATGCAAAAGAAAAAGGATATGGATAATGATGTGGTCAAATTAAAATTATTTCCATTTTCACTAAGAGATAAAGCTAAGACTTGGTTTTCATCTTTACCACGTAATAGTATTGGAACATGGGATAAATGTAAAGATGCTTTTATTACCAAGTATTTTCCTCCTGCTAAGATCATCTCCCTTAGAAATCAAATTATGAATTTTAAGAAACATGACGAAGAACATGTTGCACAAGCTTGGGAGAGGATGAAAATGATGATTAAAAATTGCCCAACACATGGCTTGAACTTATGGATGATTATACAAAATTTCTATGCTAGACTAAACTTTGTGTATAGAAATCTTCTAGATTCTGCTGCAGGGGGTACCTTCATGGAGGTGACATTAGGATAGGCCAACAAACTTCTGGACAACATCATGACAAACTATTCTCAATGGCATACCGAAAGAGCTCCAACTGGTAAGAAGGTAAATTATGTTGAAGAAATCGCTACTTTGAGTGAAAAAGTGGATGCTCTTATGAATATGGTTGCTAGTAAAAATTCTCATGTTGATCCCAATGATATGCCTTTGTCTAACTTGATTGAACAAAATGATGATGCTATTGAGGTGAACTTTATCTCACGAAACAATTTTAACAACAACACTTATAGAGGAAATTTCAATGTTAGACAGTATCCCGGTAATTCCTCTAATAATTATGGAAACTCTTATGGAAATTCTTATACTAATAATAATAGGATACCCTCTAATCTTGAGAACACCATTAAACAATTTATTAGTTATCAAAAGATTTTTAATACGATGGTAGAAGTAAAGTTACATAAAGTTGATGATTTGGCTAGGAATATGGATAGAATTGCTCTTGATGTGGAAACTCTTAAAAATAAGACTTTGATACCAAAGCATGATATTAATGAAACTATTAAATCTATCCAAGTATCTATTAATGAAAGTAAGGAGAGGACCGTGAGGTTGAGAGCTAAGCAAGAATTCTTAGAAAAAGCTCTACCACCCGGTTTTTACCGTAATCATGATGAAGATCTTAAAATGATTGGTACTTCTCCCATTGAATCTTTGTTTACTAGTCTGAAAATAGATGATAAAGGGATTGGAGATGAGTCAACTTTATCTAGAAGGCGTCCCGTTTGTTCGGAGGGTGATGATTCTAATGATAAGATTGAAAAAAGTTGGTTTGGAGAGGTCAAAACTTTAACTAGTGATGTGCTCACTATCTTGGATTACAAGGACTTTAATTATGAAAGTTGTTCTTTAGTATAATGTATTTCCTTGTTGCAATCCATTATTAGCTCACCCAATGCTTATGAAGAAAACAAGACTTTTACTAAACATATAGTAGAAGCGATGATAAAAGCTTATGATGAGAAACTTGAGCTAGAAGTTTCTATACCTAGAAAATTGCATGATGAATGGGAATCTACTATCAAAATAAAACTGAAAGAATATGAATGCGCTTTGTGTTACCTTGGTGCTAGTGTTTCAACTATACCTAAATCTTTTTGTGATGTGCTAGGTCTCACTGATATTCAAGATTGTTCCCTAAACTTGCATCTTGCGGATTCTACCATTAAAAACCTTTGGGTGGAATAAATTATGTGGTTATCCTTGAAAATAGAAATTATGTGCATTTAGATTTCATTGTGCTTGATATTGAATGCAATCCTACTTGTTCGATTATACTTGGAAGACCTTTCTTACGAGTACTAGGTGCAATTATTGATATGAAAGAGGGAAACATAAGATTCCAATTCCCATTAAAGAAAGGGATGGAACACTTCCCTAGGAAGAGAATTAAACCAACTTATGAATCTATCATGAGGGAAACTTATGGATTGAGTGTCAAAGATGACAACACTTGATACTTTGCATTACGCATAGCTAGGGGCATAAAACAGTAGTGCTAGTTGGGAGGCAACCCAATAGTTATCTTACTTTTCTTGTTTTACTTTCTGTTTTGGTTTGATAACATGATTTTTGCTACTGAAATTATTGTGTTTTTATGTTTTAATTAGTGTGTGCTCCGAGTAAAGCCTTTGTGATGACTTGCATGATGAGTAGAATTGATACGGTGCAAAAACAGAAACTTCAGCGTCCAGTGCAGAATTTCTCTGATTTTACTGGAACGTCTTTTTGATCTGAATTTTTTACACAATATTGCTATACAAATTCCCCAGGTTGTCCTAATTTTCAGAATTTTTGGAGTTACATAAGTATAGTTTCTTTACAGATCATTATAGATTGTTCTGTTTTAGACAGATTCTATTTTTGCTTGCATAGTTTGCTTGTTTTGTTGATGCTATGGATTATATCAGGGGGGTATAAGTCATGGAGAAGTTATAATAAAATACCTTATGCAATACAATATGAATCAATTTATAACAGTACCTAAAGTATTTGATATGTTTATTATACTAACGGATCTCACGAATGTTTGTGTTGAGTTTTGTGTGCTGAAGTTTTCATGTTTTGGGTGTTATCACGATGGATGAAAGAATAAGGTGTGACAAAGATCCTAAGATTGGGGATGCCCAAGGCACCCCAAGTCAAATTCTAGGAAGACTCAAGCGTCTAAGCTTGGGGATGCCCCAGAAGGCATCCCCTCTTTCGTCTCAATCCATTGGTATGTCACTTGGAGCTATATTTTTATTCATCACATGATATGTGTTTTTCTTGGAGCGTCGTTTACTTTTGTTTGCTTTTATTTTAGTTTTACACAATCATTGTTTGCTGGACACACCCACATGAGAGAGACACATGTTCATCATGATTTGATAGAATACTCTATGTGCTTCACTTATATCTTTCGAGCTTAGCAGTTGCTCTAGTACTTCACTTATATCTTTTTGGGCACGGTGGCGTATAGATTTTATAGTAATAATTTCACTCATGTTCTTCACTTATATTTGTTTGAGAGTTAATAAATAGTGATGGTAATTTGCATGGGTTATAAGACTAGTCCAAAAATAACAGGTATTCAATGAGTGCATAATCAAAACCACATGTAGCACATAAAAAAGAAATTGTGAATTAATGATATTGGTGTGGTAATATGAAAGGGCGTGAGTGCATGGTTGTTGGTCAGTAGAAATATCGATAGTTAAAGGATGTTAATTTGTTGTTCATCTAAATATTGGTCATGGCATGGTGATGATGTGTGAGCATTCTTATTCCTCGTTGAAATCCTAGTGTTGTTTAGGTTGGAGGCGCGCGATGGTTAACTCCTCCCAACCTCCTCCCTAGGGGCATGCGAGTAGTACTTTGCTTCGAGAGAGATAATAAAACCTTGCAGTAAGTATGTGAGTTCTTACTAATGTGAATCCATGGATGTACGCACTCTCACCTTTCCATATTTGCTAGCCTCTTCGATACCGTGCATTGCCCATTCTCACCTCGAGGATCGGTGCAAACTTCGTCGGTGCATCCAAACCCTGCGGCATGATACACTTTGTTGCACATAAGCCTCATTATATCTTCCTCAAAATAACCACCATACCTACCTATTATGGCATTTCCATAGCCATTCCGACATATATTGCCATGCAACTTCCACCATTACATCATATGACTAGTACACTCATTGTCATATTGCTTTGCATGATCATGTAGCTTATAGAATTTGTGTCAAAGCCACCGTTCATCATTGTTTACATGCTACACTAGATCATTTCACATCCTGGTACACTGCCAGAGGCATTCATATAGAGTCATATTGTTTACTAGTTTTTCATATCAAGTTGGAAGTAAATAAAAGTGTGATGTTCATCATTATTAGGGCATTGTCTCAATGAGGAAAGGATGATGGAGACAATGATTCCCCCACAAGTCGGGATGAGACTCTGGACGAAAAATAAAAGAAAAAGGAGAGAAAATGAAAGAAACAAAAAGAAGGAAAGAAAGAAAAAGAAAAAAAAGAAAAATAAAAAATAAAAAAAGAAATAAATGAGAGAAAAGAGAGAAGGGACAGTGCTACTACCTCTTTTCCACACTTGTGCCTCAAAGTGGCACCGTGTTTTCATATAGAGAGTCTCATATTTTGTCACTTCCATATGCTAGTGGGAATATTTTTCATTATAGAACTTGGCTTGTATATTCCGATGACGGGCTTCCTCAAATGCCCGGAGTCTTCATGAGCAAGCAATTTGGATGCACACCCACTTAGCTTCATTTGAGCTTTCATACACTTATAGCTCTAGTGCATCCGTTGCATGACAATCCCTACTCCTCGCATTGATATCTATTGATGGGCATCTCCATAGCCCGTTGATGTTGGAAATATGCCCTAGAGACAATAATAAATTGGTTATTATCATATTTCCTTGTTCCTGATAATCGTTTATTATCCATGCTAGAATTGTATTGATCGGAAACTCAGATACATGTGTGGATACATAGACAACACCATGTTCCTAGTGAGCCTCTACTAGACTAGCTCGTTGATCAAAGATTGTCAAGGTTCCTGACCATAGACATGAGTTGTCATCTGATAATGGGATCACATCATTAGGAGAATGATGTGATGGACAAGACGCAACCATAAGCATAGCAGTTGATCGTGTCAGTTTATTGCTACTGCTTTATCCATGTCAAGTATCTGTTCCTACGACCATGAGATCATGCAACTCCCGGACACCGGAGGAATCCCTTGTGTGTATCAAACATCACAACGTAACTGGGTGACTATAAAGGTGCTCTACAGGTATCTCCGAGGGTATCTATTAGGGTTGGCTTGGATCGAGACTGGGATTTGTCACTCCGTATGACGGAGAGGTATCTCTGGGCCCACTCGGTAATACAACATCACAAGAAGCTTGCAAGCAATGTAGTTAAGGAGTTAGTCACGGGATCCTGTATTACATAACGAGTAAAGAGACTTGCCGATAACGAGATTGAACTAGGTATGGAGATACCGACGATCGAATCTCGGGCAGGTAACATACCGCTGGACAAAGGGAACTGCATACGGGATTGATTGAATCCTTGGCATCGTGGTTCGACCGATAAAGATCTTCATGGAATATGTGGGAACCAATATGGGCATCCAGGTCCCGCTATTGGTTATTGACTGGAGAGGTGTCTCGGTCATGTCCACATGATTCTCGAACCCGTAGGGTCCGCACGCTTAACGTTCGGTGACGCTAGAGTAGTATTAGGATATGTATGTTGGTGACCGAATGTTGTTTGGAGTCCCGGATGAGATCCCGGACGTCAAGAGGATCTCAGGAATGGTCCGGAGGTAAAGATTTATATATGGGAAGTCATATTTTGGCTACCGGAAAAGTTTCGGGTTTTGCCGGTATTGTACCAGGAAGCTTCCGGAAGGTTCCGGAGGGTTCCGGAGGAGTCCGGAAGGATCCCTCCAGCCCCTAGGGCGTGCATGGGCTGTAGGGGGCGTCCTAGCCTTATTGGTCCAGGGGCTCCAGCCCCACAAGGCCCATGTGCAAGGGGAAGGGGAAACCCTAGGTGGGAGGGAGTCCACTTGCCTTGGGAGGCAAGTTTCCTCCCTAGCCGCCGGCCCTCCTTGGAGGATGGGCCTAGGGCTACAGCCAAACCCTGCCCCTTGCCTCCTATATATAGTAGAGGAGAGGGGGAGGGCTAGACACAACAATCCCATGCCCCGGTGGCAGCCCTACCTCTCTCCCTAGATTGTTTTCTCCTCAGATCGCATCTACGGTAGCACTTGGCGAAGCCCTGCCGAGATTGCTCCACCACCATCTCCACCTTGCCGTCGTGCTGGTTGAGATCCCATCTACTTCTCCTCTCATGCTTGCTGGATCAAGAAGGATGAGACGTCATCGAGCCACACGTGCGCGGAACGCGGAGGTGCCGTCCGTTCGGCGCTAGATCGGATCGGATCGCGATTGGATTGTGAAGAGTATGACTACATCAACCGCGTTATATACGCTTCCGCTTAGCGATCTACAAGGGTATGTAGACACACTCCCTCTCTCATAGCTATGCATCTCCATGGATAGATCTTGCGTGTGTGTAGGAATTTTTTTGTTTCCCATGCAACGTTCCCCAACAGTGGCATCATGAGCTAGGTCTATGCGTAGATGTAGGATCGAAAGTATGTCTAGAGGGGGGGGGGTGATTAGACTACTTGAGCAAATAAAAATTCTACCTTTTCCCAATTTTAAGTTTTGGCCGATTTTAGCAATGATAGCAATTCAAGTACACCCTACACATGCATGTCTAAGAGTATAGCAGCGGAAAGTAAAGACAAGCATATGTAGTAGAGGATAGGGAGGAATATCAAACTCCAATTTGGAGACACGAAGATTTTTCCCGTGGTTCCGATAGGTGGTGCTATCGTATGTCAACGTTTATGGAGACTTCAACCCACGGAGGGTAACGATCGCGAGAGTCCACGGAGGGCTCTACCCACGGAGGGTTCCACGAAGAAGCAACCTTGTCTATACCATATGACCTACGTCCACGGAGGACTAGCCTAACTCGGGTAGATCTTCACGAAGTAGGCGATCTCCTTACCCTTACAAACTTCTTGGTTCACTCCACAACACGAAGTAGGAGGCTCCCAAGCGACACCTAACCAATCTAGGAGGCACCACCCTCCAAAAGGTAATAGGCTCGATAATTTCGATGAACTCCTTGCTCTTGTGCTTCAAGATGATAGACTCCTCAACACTCAATCACTCTCTCACAGATTTGGCTTTGGTGGAAGAGATTTATTGGGTGGAAAGCAACTTGGGGAGGCTAGAGATCAAGATTCATATGGATGGAGTGGAATGGGTTGATCTCAACACATGAGTAGGTGGCTCTCTCTTAGAAAATCTGATGGGATAAGTGGGGATCTGTTCTGGGTGCTTCTCTTGCGAGTGAGTGGTGGTGGAGGGGTATATATAGGCATCTCCAAAAATCCAACCGTTACATCTAAAGTGACCAACTCGGTGACACCGAAGTATAAAACTCGGTGGTACCGAGTTGCTCCAAAGGTAGCAACTTTTGAATCACGGTGAGACCGCTACAAAGATCTCGGTAGTACTGATAAGGTGACCAACGGTCAGATTCCACAACTCGGTGACGCCGATCCAAAATCTCGGAAATTCCGATTTTAAGAATCAAGGTAACAGGAAGTTGGCAAGCTGAACTCAGTGGCACCGAAGCGGAATCGGTTGCACCGAAGATCTAGGGTTTGGCATGGGTCTGTCTGAGGTGGGAATCGGTGGGACCGAGTGGGAAATATTGGTAGCACCGATTTTCATGATAGGCTTGGACAAACTTTTGTGGAAGAGCTTGTGGGTGTTTTTGTGACTATCACTTGTGCACGTGGATCATATTGTTCACCAACAGTACCTTACCCCCTTTTAATAGTATTGGCTTTCCTATGGACTCAAGGTGATTTCTCACAAAGTAAAATGTAGAGTCCTCTTGCTTGAAGCTTTGCCAATCCAATTCCTTGCATCTAGGGGCCTCTCCACAATCCTTTTGCTAACCCATCATTAAACTTTTCCTGAAATATACTTAGTGGAAACATTAGTTCAATGACATATATGTTTTTATTAATTACCAAAACCACCAAGGGAGCAAATGTGCTTTCAATCTCCCCCTTTTTGGTAATTGATGACAACATATAGATCAAAGCTTCGACATATGATATAATCAATGAATATAATCGTCGCTTTGAGAAGTATGTGATAAGCAAGAGCTCCCCCTAAATTTGTGCATTATTTTGAATTTCCGTTTAAATGCAAATGCATAATCGATTAGGTACATGGGGCACTCTTTCATGTCACATACAACTTGGTGGTGTGCGAGAATAATATGAATGAATATCATAGCACAACACAATCAAGCAAAGGTGAATGATCATCTCATAAGCATCACAAGGATAGTAAATAGTAGTAGCAACACACATCAAGTGTATGATCAAACACCAACAAAGTTTAACACAAACAAACAAACCAAAAGATATCAATGTTTTGAAAAGCGATAAAAAGCAATGCTCTCTCTCTCAAAGCCCTAATGATCTATACATCTTCTCCCCCTTTGGCAACAAGTTACCAAAAAGTTCAAAGGTATAGAACTAAGCGCTCTTATGGGCCTGATCTCCTCCGGTAGCTGATGAAGGAGTCGAGAGAACGGCATCAGCGAAGACTTCAGCAGACGTCATGGACGGAGTTGGAGTAGCAACTGGAGGTGCTGGAGGAGCTGAAGGAGCTGAAGGAGCTGCGGCAGGTGCTGATGAAGAAGGTCTTGTCTCTGGAATTGGCACTGTAGCAGATCTGGCCTGAGTCCTGAACTGAGTGTCTGCCATGAGAGGTGGACTATCCTCATCATCATCTGTAGTGTGGGGACTGGGCACGCCATCAACTTCCTTCTTGAGCTCATTCACAGTCACTGTGAGCTCATCCACCTTGTTGTTGAGAATATGAAACTTGTTATCAACAATCCTCGCAAGGCTCTCCTGGTTCTTCAAGATGTTCCCGATGTCCTTCTGCATACTGAGCACAGAGCTAAAGAGAAGATCCATCTGCTCACTCCGAGTCTTTGGCACCTGAGCACTAGAGTCTCTAGCTGCCTCTGCCTGTGCCTGTGTTGTAGCTGAGGTGGGATGATCTGGGTCCATCACCACAACATTGTCTTCTAGCTCTGGCAGGAGTGGCAAATGTGGTCGATCAAGTGCATACACGTGCTTCTCCAGCTTGGATTTGATAAGCATCTGAATATACGGAGTGTATCCACATGATCTCTTCTGATCTGCAGCAGTCCTCTTCACTGTCTCAACTATCAAGTCCATCACTCTGAATCTGGTGTGTTCATCAAGATGGAGCAGCATGTTGATAGAATAGCCTCTTATCATCTTCTCATCTCCAGACTTAGGCATCAAGGTATGCCTCAAGATGGTGTTGATCGTGCGTAGACCGGCCTGGAGGAAGTAAATGGATCCAAGCTTATGAGATTGCAAGTTTGCAGCAGGGATCTCATTGTACATGTTCTTCATGGCATTGTGATTTGCCTTGGGCTCAGAGTACACATCTAGGTCACCGTCTTCCACCTGTGGAGCTCCTAAGATGGCAGCCCACTCCTCAACTGTGGATTCATACCTGGTGCCTTCTGTCATCCATACAATCCTACCATCTCCATAGAAATGTGCAGTGGAGTAGAATTGCATGATCATCTCGTCGTTCCAATCAGTGAACTCCTTACCAACAAACTTATCAATACCAATGAAGTGGAAGTTATCTTGCACACTTGGAAAGTAATCTTGGTTGTCCTTGATGTACTTCCAGTCCACATACCTCATGTCACTCACTGCAGGGCTCTTGTCAAGCAGAACTGTTTCATAGAAGTCTTGCTGTTCCTTTGTGTAGAACCTGTAGTCTACAGTTATCTTTCTCCTCTGAGAATAAGGATCAATCGCTCTCCACTCTCTCAGTCCTGAGTCCTTCCTCTTCTTCATGTCTTCAGCAACTGGATGGCTGGCATTATGCTCTGGAAGGTGTGGCCTCAGCTTCATCAACACTTTCATTGCATCCTCTTCAACATCTCTGGAGGTAGAACTCTTGTTCTTGTCAGCAGCTGGAATCTCTCTGAAAAACCTCTTGGGTTTTGAAGCAGTGGGTTTCTTGGGAGCAGCTGGCTTGCTCTTGGATGGAGCTTGGCTTGGCATAGCATCAGCAAGCAGCTTCTTCTTCTTCTTAGGAGGAGCCTTGGGAGTTGGCTCTTCCTCTTCCTCAGTCTCAGCCTCAGCTGGGTCTTCATACATTGAGGTAGGTCTTCCAACAACATGTATGATTCTCTTTCTGCTTTTCTTCTCTCCAGCCTTCTTGGGCATGGATTTCTTTGGGGGCTCAACAGTCATTGTTGCCCTAGCACTCTCTGGTGCTTTCACTATCCCTGAGCTGGCATACTCCTTCCTGACTACCTTCCTAGATGAGGTAGCCTCTGTGGTAGGCTTCTTGGCAGTTTTCTCAGCCTTGTCCTGCTTAGCCTTGGCAGGAATCTCATCAGGCACAAAGTCAGAATCTTCTTCATCTGAGTTAAGCTTTCTTCTTGCCCTAGTTGCAGCTTTGGGCAAATCTGGTGAGCTAGGTACATCATCATAAGAAGATGAGCTACCCTCAGGACTAGTGCCTGGGTCAGCATCCACACTTGGTTCTCTGAGGTCATTCTGACTGTCCACTGAGTCTGACATCTCTGACCCTGTGAATAGAATATAGAAGAGGAGATAGGTTGAGTCATCACAAAATGCAGAAATTTTCTCAAAAGTTGAACTTTGAATTCTCAAGATTTGCATTCTGCAAAGCGAATATCGGTACAACCGAGGCAAAAAATTCGGACCCACCGAGACGCACAGCCTGCTTCACAGAAACTTGGCACCCATTTCGGTAATACCGAAAATGGATACTCGGTTTCACCGAGACTATCCTCAGTAGACCTAGAAACAGAATCGGTACAACCGATTCTTTTGCTTTGGTTTCACCGAGATTCGGATTGCGGACGGCAAAACCATAAAAATCCATTGTTCGCTATTCTAATGGAGAATTTTGAGGATAGATTGATCTCAAACAGTGGCTTATAGATGGAACAATCCTAATGCGCATGAGTTGGAGGGAGGAGCGCACAAGGATCCGGAATCGTACCCTAGCTTGGTGACGAGTCCGCTACGGCGGCGACGGCGGTGAGGATTCCGTCGACGGCGGCGACTTCCAACGGCGGAGGCGCTCGGGAAGACAAAGGCGATGACCAGGGTTCCACAAACGGGCAGCTAGGGTTTGGAGGAACGGACGTTTGAAGAAGTAATTTCAAAAGTTGGGTCCGCCACATTAAGTACCCATCGCTGTCGGTGACGCCGGTTCAAAATTATCGGTGCCACCGAGTTCCTCAACTGTCAGCTGACAGGGAAACTCGGTGAAGCTGAGAAGATGGAATCAGTGTTACCGAGATTGAAAACCAGATCAACCCTAGGCATCAGTGAGACCGAGATTTTTGTGTTGGTTCCACCGAGATGCACTTGGGAGGTTTTAATGGTCAGTCCTTGTCGATACAGAACTTCGAGTGCTCCTCACACAGAGAGATCGAAAAGTCCTTGTTCAAATTTTGTGATGCAGCAAGAATGGAATATGAGACGAGAAAGCATAGATAGCTAGAGAGGGGTCCTAGGCATTCTTGTCCATCCAATTGGCAAAAGAAAATCAAAGTCCAAATAGCAACAATTGGATGTCCTCGAATGGATAAAGAAATGCAGACCAACATGCTCACACAATAAGATGTCAAATGAAATCATGACAAACATGCACATACATACTAGCATCTATCAAACATTTTGGCGATGACGGAGTCATCTATATATGAGTATATTGACTTAGGAGCCAAGTAAGAATACTTGATCATAGGTCATACTCATCGTTTAAGCACAAGTGGGGTTACCACTTTTACATAAAGCATTTAATGTTGTCACATGCTATGAGATGCTTTGACTCAAGTCTTAGAGTAAAGCCCCCCTTTGATGTGACATCCCCCCTTGAGAGGGATAAACTAACCTTGGGTTTTGTCGATGAATACTTCATGTAGGTGAGGTAGTGATGAATGCTCAAAGTTGATGAAGATCACCATGAGTTGGGAGCATCCTTGTTGTTTCTTACTCTTCTCGCCTACATGGGTTAGTCCCAACACACAAGAGACAAATACAAGGATATCTATGGACATGGAGTGCAAAGCATACATGATGATGTCCATGGATTTGTTGATTACCTTGTCCCTTGCTTACCTTTGAGGGAATGTGTGACTCCTTGAACTATTGCATGATGTTGTCGTTGATTGCAACTAGTTCTTGCCAATAATGAATGTGAGTGAATTTCATTGGCGGAGTCACCCCTTAAGAACTTCTCTAGTTCTTCTTCTTGGGGACCCACATCAAGTTGATGGGGATCCTTGGTGTTGAAGTGGCTCTTGTAGAAGTTGAGCTTGAAGTAGCCTTGGGAACCCACTTCACCAAAGCTTGGGATTCATCTTCATATGAGTCAATGTCCTCTTGAAGCTTGTGTTTGCCCTTGAGCTTGTGGTCTTGTGGTGAAGGTCATCTTGAGCTTTCGTTCCCTTGGGAAGAGTATGTTCATACTTCTCCCTTTGAGTAACAAACTTGGGCTTGGGGTATTGACCTTCTTCCCATTCAACTCCATTTGCGTTGAAGTAGCCAATGCCATGGTTCTTCCGGTATCCTCCATGCTTGCGTATAATTTCCTCAAATTGCTTACAACCGGCAAGACTCTTGTAGATACCTTTCTCTATAATCCCTTTCAAAAGTTCATTTTCTTGCTCAAGTGTAACTTGGCTAAGAGAAGTGTTAGTGGGATCAATAGAACTACTAGAAGCAATATCATTGGGTTTATCATTTTTATTGCTACTAGTTGAAGAACCTTTCTTGCCTTTGTTACTAGTTTGCTTAGCCTTAACTTGTGGAATGAATGTAGACAAGAGTAATTGTTTGGCTAGATAAGATGAAGTCTTCTTTCAGAGATCATCATTGATAGCTTTAAGAAACTCATGTTCTTGCTCCAAGGTGAGCTTCTCGAAGCGTAGCTTCTCATGAGTCTTTACAAGCTCTCTATGATCTTCTAGATTCGTGGGCTAACTTAAGAGTGTTTAATTCAGTCGCTCTATTTCCATCTTATCATCATCACATGACTTATCTTGACTAGCATAAATATTATTAAGTTCATTTTGACTAACATCACTAGTTTTATCAAAGAGCAAGTCATCATCTCCAAGTAAATCATCCTCATCACTATTGAAATCAAGATACTCAGGGTGTGGTACCTTGGGGCCTTTAGCCATGAAGCAACTTCCACTCCCTTCATTTGGTGAATTAAATATGTCATAGAAGTCGGTAGTCACTAGTGAATGTCCGGCAACACCTTCATCTTGACTATAGTAAGAGTTGGAGTGATAGCTTCTCTCGGAGTGGTTGTCGGATTCGGAGCCGGAAACCCATTCACCAACATGAGCTTGATGTCTTCTTCTTGAGTATCTCTTGGTGTACTTGTCCTTCTTCTCCAAGTCCCTACTTCTCCTTGAGGGTCTTCGTTCATAACGGTCATCTCTACTCCTTCTCTCTTTTCGAGGTGATTCATCTCTTGAGCTTCGTCTTCTAGGTGACTCTTCTCTTCGTTTGTAGGGAGCCGTGCACTCATTGGAGTAGTGTCCGGGCTTCCCACAATTGTAGCAGTTTCGGTCACGACTTGACGAATGCTTCTCTTCATATCTTGAGTTGGAGCTTCGATCTTTGCCTCTATTCTTGTAGAACTTGTTGAATTTCTTGACCATGAGGCTTATCGCTTCATTGGTAACAAGGTTGTCGCTTGAAGTTGCGGGAGCATCACTTGTGGCTTTGTAAGCACCGCTAGACTTGTTGTGAAGCTCTTCCTTGTCTTTGAGTGTCATCTCATGAGCAACAATTCTTCCAATCACTTCCGTAGGCTTGAGATCTTTGTAGTTGAGCATCATTTGGATCAATGTGCACACGGTGTCGTATCTCTCATCCAAAGCTCTAAGTATCTTCTTGATGATAAATTTGTCAGTCATTTCTTCGCTTCCTAAGCCGGCAATCTCATTGGTGATGAGAGCTAGCCTAGAGTACATCTCTGCGACTCCTTCACCATCCTTCATCTTGAACTTGTCAAGCTGACTCTGAAGAACATCCAACTTAGATTCTCTCACGGATTCGGTACCTTCGTGCATATCAACCAAAGTATGCCAAATTTCCTTGGCATTCTCAAGGCGGCTGATTTTGTTGAATTCTTCGGGGCATAGGCAGTTGAAGAGAATGTCGCATGCTTGAGCGTTGTATTGCAACATCTTTAATTCTTTCGCGGTCACTTCACGATCCGGTTCCTTTCCATCACCAAAGAATTCACCTTGCAACCCAACACGAACAACAGCCCAAACGGCAGGGTTATGACCAAGAATATGCATTTTCATTTTGTGCTTCCAACAAGCAAAATGTGTGCCATCAAAGTACGGACCTCTACGGTGATAATTTCCCTCGCTAGATGCCATACTCTTCTAGGTTGTGAAACCAATGCAATGGAGACCAAAGCTCTGATACCACTTGTAGGATCGAAAGTATGTCTAGAGGGGGTGATTAGACTACTTGAGCAAATAAAAATTCTACCTTTTCCCAATTTTAAGTGTTGGTAGATTTTAGCAATGATAGCAATTCAAGTACACCCTACATATGAATGTCTAAGAGTATAGCAGCGGAAAGTAAAGACAAGCATATGTAGTAGAGGATAGGGAGGAAGATCAAACACAATTTGGAGACACGAAGATTTTTTCCCATGGTTCTGATGTCTACTACGCAACTTTATTCTTGTAGACTTTGTTGGGCCTCCAAGCGCAGAGTTTTGTAGGATAGTAGCAATTTTCCCTCAAGTGGATGACCTAAGGTTTATCAATCCGTGGAAGGTGTAGGATGAAGATGGTCTCTCTCAAACAACCCTGCAATCAAATACAAGAAATCTCTTGTATCCCCAACATACCCAATACAATGGAAAATTGTATAGGTGCACTAGTTCGGCGAAGAGATGGTGATACAAGTGCAATATGGATGGTAGATATAGGTTTTTATAATCTGAAAATATAAAAATAGCAAGGTAGCAAGTAAAAAAAGTGAGCACAAACAGTATTGCAATGCTTGAAAACAAGGCCTAGGGTCCGTACTTTCGCTAGTGCAATCTCTCAACAATGCTAATATAATTGGATCACATAACCATCCCTCAATGTGCAACGAAGAATCACTTCAAAGTTCTTATCTAGCGGAGAATATAAGAAGAAATTGTTTGTAGGGTACGAAACCACCTTAAAGTTATCCTTTCTGATCGATCTATTCAAGAGTTCGTACTAAGATAACATCAAGTTATCCTTTCCGTCCGATCTATCTAAGAGTTCGTACTAGAATAATACCATATGATACGCATCAACCAACTCTAATGTCACCTAGATACTTCAATGTCACCACAAGTATCAATGAGTTAATTATACGATACGCATCAAACAATTTCAGATTCATAATACTCAATCCACACAAAGAACATCAAAGAGTGCCCCAAGATTTCTATCAGAGAAAGTAGGACAAGAACGTGTATCAACCCCTATGCATAGATTACCCCAATGTCACCACGGGAATCCGCAAGTTGAGTACCAAAACATATATCAAGTGAATCAATAGAACACCCCATTGTCACCACGGGTATCCGCATGCAAGACATATGTCAAGTGTTCTCAAATCCATAAAAGTATTCAATCCGGTAACGAAATCTCAAAGGGAAAACTCAATTCATCACAACTAGATAGAGAGGGAAACACATCATATGATCCGACTATATTAACAAAGCCCGTGATACATCACGATCGTGACATCTCAAGAACACGAGAGAGAGAGAGAGAGAGATTGAACACATAGCTACTAGTACATACCCTCAGCCCCGAGGAGGACTACTCACACATTATCATGGTGAGAAAGAGAGATTTTTTGATGGAGAGGTGCAGCCCCGAAGAGATGGAGGCGATGGCGGCCACGGCGCCGGCGACGGGCGGCGGCGGTGGCGACGGGCGGCGGCCCCTTGCCCCTCCTTCTTCCTTGGTCTTGGTGCTGCAATGGAGGAGCCTCTCGCTTTCTTGGCTGCTGCCAAGGGAGAGGCAAATTCGTGGCTCTTGGTGGCTCTCCCGAAATTAGGGTTTTCCTCTCCTTATATGTGCCTCTATGATGCTCTATGGCCCTCCGATGGATGGACCATTGATCCAATGGCTCTTGGGCACCTCTAGAACCTTCCTAAGGGCTCCTCACAGCCATCATGAGTCCCGAAAGTTGTGTCTTGGCCGAATATATCAGATATGGTAAGAGTTGGACTCAATCACGTCATTAATTCTCGTAATCCCGTAATCAGATATTTTCCTTCAGTAAAACGGGTCTCCAGATCGTATCCGAACTCCGTTTTGGACGAATTTGTAGTTTAGAATCATTGCCATAAAATTCCCCACACTTTCCTAGTTTTAACCTTTTCCATTTGACGCCATATTCGGGGGTCAAACTGATGATTTATAAAAACTGTTCATGGACAGATTTCAGGAAAGTCAGAGTCCTCCTCCAACAAGGTTTTTTTTGCGTTTTTTCGACAATTTCCAATTAATTCCTACACATCAAAGTGTGAAACAAGAACTTGTGTAATTTTGCAACCATTAATAGGTTAGTCCCAATAAATCATAAAACAATAGTAAAAACATAAGCAAATATGACATGAATACTTTATAAATTATCGATACGTTGAAGACGTGTCAGCATCCCCAAGCTTAATTCCTACCCGTCCTCGAGTAGGTAAATGATAAAAATAATAATTTATGATGTGTGAATGCTATCATAGTATATAAGTTTGATCAATGATAATTCCAATCAATTTTTCTAGCATCATAGCAACAACTTTTTCTCATAAAAATCATCATGATAGAGTAGCAATCAATTCACATGTCATGGTTCAAAAATGAATTCTCTTGAAACTTAATGACCTATGTTCCTAGTCAACAAAAAATTGCAATTTAACTTATTCTCAACAAAGTCTAAGTAAGAGCTCCACATACTCAATCATCATATAGTCTTCTATGATTGCTAGTACTCAAAGAATATTTTTAGAACAAACAACATCCATCGAACACAAAGAAAGATAGGGGCTTAAAGTTTCGCCTCCCAAGATACTTATCATAAAGATAATTGTCAACAATAATGAATCATGATCAAATATGTTCGACTGGATATATGTGTTTGGATCTTTTCCCACCACATGATGCTTGCCAACTAATAGATTGAGGTTGGAATAAGAAGTTGACTCAACATGAATAGTAAATAACATGAAAGTAAATAGATTGGCCCTTCGCAGAGGGAAGCAGGGATTTGCATATGTGCCAGAGCTCATTGTTTAAAACAGAGATGAATATAATTTCGGGAGGCACACCCTTCCTGTCAATGTTACGACCAAGAGTTATCAATATCTTCCATGCTAAACACATTACCGGCGGTTCCCAAGCGGTAAAAGTAAAGGTTTACTCCCCTCCACCAACAAACACACTCCACGGCTAGCCGAATCCACGGGTACCGTCCATACCAACAACATTCCTGGGAGAGTTTTGTTTAATTAATTGCAATTTTTTTATTTCGGGACTGGGAATCCCTATCACCGTCCCTCTCGTGCAAGAACGAGTGAATAAACACTCATCATGAGAATAACCCGCTTAACATGGAAGATACTGACTGCCCCCTGTCGCTCCATGAGCGGTCCAGGCACACAAAACAGGTGTTCATTTGAAATTTTAGAGGTGGCACATGCAAATTTACTTGAAATGGCAGTGAAATACCATATATGGGTAGGTATGATGGACTCTCATGGAAGAAACTTGGCTCAAGGGTTTGGATGCACAAGTAGTATCTCTACTTATTACGAAGTTTTGGCTAGCAAAAGGTTCTAAACAAGCACCACATGTTGGAGGATCCATAACAATATAACTTCTATGCAAATATACACAACCATAACTCATTACGTTGTCTTCCTTGTCCAACTTCAACTAATTTGCTCAAGTTTGAAAATAATTAATGGGTATTCACAATCATAGAAGATGTCCAAGATAATATATTTGTATGTGAAAGTTCTCTTCCTTATACTAATCATTCACGAATTGCTTGTATGACCAATATTGTGATTGTCAAACTTCAATAGATTTTACTTTCTAAACCATATGTGAAGCTACTACTAAGCATAAAGCACATTGATAATTTCATATTTATGATATTCAATTCATTCACAATTTACTCATAGGATATAAGTGAAGCACAAGAGTAAACATCAAATTACTCTCAAAAGATATAAGTGAAGATCAATGAGTAGGTAAACAATCAAGTAGCCATGTGAGGACTCTCTCTCTCAATAAAGATTTTCAGATCTGAGTATTTTATTAAAACATCAAACTAAACAAAAATAGAACTCCAAGAATAGCACGCATCATGTGAACGAATAAAAATTTAGGCTAAACATAGGCTAACCGATAGTTGAGGAAGAGAGGTGGGATGCGTAGCATCCCCAAGCTTAGATGCTTGAGACTTCTTGAAATATTTACTTGGGGTGCCTTGGGCATCCCCAAGCTTGAGCTTTTATATCTCATTCAATCCTCTCATATCCCGGTTTCACCTATTCTCAAAAACTTCATCCACACAAAACTTGAAAAGAACTCGTGAGATAGGTTAGTGCACATAATAATAAATACTCTCTTTATGTACTGCCAAGACAAGTTGCACAATAATTTTCAAACATCATCTACTGTTTACTATTGTTTCCATAATTTATATCTACCAATATAGGCTATGGAAACTATAGAATAAGCAGATAACAAAACTATGACAGCAATCTGTCCAAACAGACAGTCTGTAGCAATTTATGAAAACAGTGTACTTCCGTAACTCAAAAAATTATAAAACTTTAGGAAATGCTAAATAATTTATATGACAACACTGTGTAAAAATTTCAGAAACTTTCCACGTTCCAGTAAAATATGAAAATTCAAACACTACAGCAAAAGTTTTTGTTTTTACACAGCACACATCAAAACATGCAATGCAAGCATCCTAAGACAATTCTTGGAACTTTTTATTGAAAAACAAGATTATGAATAACACCTAACATAAAATAACAAAATATAATGACGATCCAAGCAAAGCACATATTATGTGACGAATAAAAATATAGCTCTAAGTAAGATATACCGATAATGTTGAAGACGAAAGAGGGGATGCTTCCGGGGCATCCCCATGCTTAGGCGCTTGAGTCTTCCATGGATATTACCTTGGGGGTGCCTTGGGCATCCCCAACCTTAGGTTCTTGTCACTCCTTGTTCTCCTCATATAGGTGTCTCACCCAAAACTTGAAAACTTCAATCACACAAAACTTAACGGAACTTCGTGAGAAGGGTTAGTGTAATAAAGATAAATCATTCACTTAGGTACTGTGAAGACAAGATTCATAATTGTTACCACTTGACACCTACTGTATTATATCATTCCCATAATTTATACCGCTAAATATAAGCTATGGAAACACTAAAACAAGCAAACTATGCATGCAAAACAGAATCTGTCAAAAACAGAACAGTCTGTGAAGATCTGTAGTTTAACCATACTTCCCTGTCTCTAAAAATTCTGAGAAATTAGGACAACCTGAAGAATTTGTATATTAAGACTGTGTAAAAATTTCATATCATTATCACGCTCCAGTAAAAAATGAAAATTCCTGTACTGGAGTCAAAAGTTTCTATTTTGGTTCAGCATCAATTCTACTCATCTTGTGAGTCATCCCAAAGGCTTTACTTGGCACTTTATTGAAATAAAAGATACGAAACATGATTACTACAGTAGCTTAATCATATGAACACACAAAAACAGAAAGTATAAGTGTTGGGTTGTCTCCCAACAAGCACTTTTCTTTAATGCCTTTTAGCTAGGCATGATGATTTCAATGATGCTCACATAGGGATAGTATTTGAAACATGCAAGGGAGCATCATGAAACACATGAAAAGCACATTTAAGTCTAACCAACTTCTTATGCATAGGGATTTTGTGAGCAAACAATTTATGGGAGCAAGAATCAACTAGCATAGGAAGGCAAAACAAGCATAACTTCAAAACTTTGAACACATAGAGAGGAAACTTGATATTATTGCAATACCTACAAGCATATGTTCCTCCCTCATAATAATTTTCAGTAGCATCATGAAGGAATTCAACAATATAACTATAACATAAAAAATTCTTTTCATGATCTACAAGCATAGAAAATTTATCACTCTCCACATAAGCAAATTTCTTCTCATCCATGGTAGTGGGAGCAAACTCAACAAAATAACTATCATGAGATACTTGATTGACATAACCACATTCAATATTAAAATCATGATGACAAGTTTCATGGTTACTATCACTCTTTATAGCATACATGTCATCATCATAATCATCATAGATAGGAGGCATGCCATCATCATAATATATTTGCTCATCAAAACTTGGGGGACTAAAAATATCATCTTCATCAAACATAGCATCCCCAAGCTTGTGGCTTTGCATATCATTAGCATCATGGATATTCAGAGAATTCATACTAGCAACATTACAATCATGCTCATCACTCAATGAATTCTCATTAAGTATTTTCATAATTTCTTCCTCTACCAATTGAGCACAATTTTCTGAATCCTTATTTTCACGAAAGACATTATAAAGACGAAACAAATGATGAAACCTAAACTCCATTTTTTGTAGTTTTCTTTTATAAAACCAAACTAGTGAAAAACAAGAAACTAAAAGATTTAATTGCAAGATCTAAAGATATACCTTCAAGCACTCACCTCCCCGGCAACGGCGCCAGAAAAGAGGTTGATGTCTACTACGCAACTTTATTCTTGTAGACTTTGTTGGGCCTCCAAGCGTAGAGTTTTGTAGGACAGTAGCAATTTTCCCTCAAGTGGATGACCTAAGGTTTATCAATCCGTGGGAGGTGTAGGATGAAGATGGTCTCTCTCAAACAACCCTGCAATCAAATACAAGAAATCTCTTGTGTCCCCAGCATACCCAATACAATGGAAAATTGTATAGGTGCACTAGTTCGGCGAAGAGATGGTGATACAAGTGCAATATGGATGGTAGATATAGGTTTTTATAATCTGAAAATATAAAAACAGCAAGGTAGCAAGTAACAAAAGTGAGCACAAACGGTATTGCAATGCTTGAAAACAAGGCCTAGGGTCCGTACTTTCGCTAGTGCAATCTCTCAACAATGCTAATATAATTGGATCACATAACCATTCCTCAACGTGCAACGAAGAATTACTTCAAAGTTCTTATCTAGCGGAGAACATAAGAAGAAATTGTTTGTAGGGTATGAAACCACCTTAAAGTTATCCTTTCCGATCGATCTATTCAAGAGTTCGTACTAAGATAACATCAATTTATCCTTTCCGTTCGATCTATCTAAGAGTTCGTACTAGAATAACACCATATGATACGCATCAACCAACTCTAATGTCACCTAGATAATTCAATGTCACCACAAGTATCAATGAGTTAGTTATACGATACGCATCAAACAATTTCAGATTCATAATACTCAATCCACACAAAGAACATCAAAGAGTGCCCCAAGATTTCTATCAGAGAAAGTAGGACAAGAACGTGTATCAACCCCTATGCATAGATTACCCCAATGTCACCACGGGAATCCGCAAGTTGAGTACCAAAACACATATCAAGTGAATCAATAGAACACCCCATTGTCACCACGTGTATCCGCATGCAAGACATATATCAAGTGTTCTCAAATCCATAAAAGTATTCAATCCGGTAATGAAATCTCAAAGAGAAAACTCAATTCATCACAACTAGATAGAGCGGGAAACACATCATATGATCCGACTATATTAACAAAGCCCGTGATACATCAAGATCGTGACATCTCAAGAACACGAGAGAGAGATTGAACACATAGCTACTAGTACATACCCTCAGCCCCGAGGAGGATTACTCACACATTATCATGGTGAGAAAGAGAGATTTGTTGATGGAGAGGTGCAGCCCCGAAGAGATGGAGGCGATGGCGGCCACGGCGCCGGCGACGGGCGGCGGCCCCTTGCCCCTCCTTCTTCGTTGGTCTTGGTGCTGCAATGGAGGAGCCTGTCCCTTCTTGGTTGCTGCCAAGGGAGAGGCAAATTCATGGCTCTTGGTGGCTCTCCCAAAATTAGGGTTTTCCTCTCCTTATATGTGCCTCTGTGGTGCTCTATGGCCCTCCGATGGATGGACCCTTGATCCAATGGCTCTTGGGCATCTCTAGAACCTTCCTAGGGGCTCCTCACAGCCATCATGAGTCCCCAAAGTCGTGGCTTGGCCGAATATATCAGATATGGTAAGGTTGGACTCAATCACGTCATCAATTCTCGTAATCCCGTAATCAGATATTTTCCTTCAGTCAAACGGGTCTCCAGATCATATCCGAACTCCGTTTTGGACGAATTTGTAGTCCAGAATCATTGCCATAAAATTCCCCACACTTTCCTAGTTTTAAGTTTTTCCATTTGACGATCTATAAAAACTGTTCGAGGACAGATTTCAGGAAAGTCAGAGTCCTCCTGCAACAAGGCTCCTTTTGCATTTTTTCGACAATTTCCAATTAATTCCTACACATCAAAGTGTGAAATAAGAACTTGTGCAATTTTGCAACCATTAATAGGTTAGTCCCAATAAATCCTAAAACAATAGTAAAAACATAAGCAAATATGACATGAATACTTCATAAATTATCGATATGTTGTAAACGTATCAGGTTTCGATAGGTGGTGCTATTGTACGTCCACGTTTATGGAGACTTCAACCCACGGAGTGTAACGGTCGTGAGAGTCCACGGAGGGTTCCACGAATAAGCAACCTTGTCTATACCATGATGGCCTACGTCCACGGAGAACTAGCCTAACTCGGGTAGATCCTCACGAAGTAGGCGATCTCCTTGCCCTTACAAACTTCTTGGTTCACTCCACAACATGAAGTAGGAGGCTCCCAAGCGACACCTAACCAATCTAGGAGGCACCACCCTCCAAAAGGTAATAGGCTCGATAATGTCGATGAACTCCTTGCTCTTGTGCTTCAAGATGATAGACTCCTCAACACGCAATCACTCTCTCACAGATTTGGCTTTGGTGGAAGAGATTTATTGGGTGGAAAGCAACTTGGGGAGGCTAGATATCAAGATTCATATGGATGGAGTGGAATGGCTTGATCTCAACACATGAGTAGGTGGCTCTCTCTCAGAAAATCTGATGGGATAAGTGGGGATCTGTTCTGAGTGCTTCTCTTGCGAGTGAGTGGTGGTGGAGAGGTATATATAGGCATCTCCAAAAATCCAACCGTTACATCTAAAGTGACCAACTCGGTGACACCGAAGTATAAAACTCGGTGGTACCGAGTTGCTCCAAAGGTAGCAACTTTTGAATCTCAGTGAGACCGATACAAAGATCTCGGCAGTACCGATAAGGTGACCAACTGTCAGATTCCACAACTCAGTGACGCCGATCCAAAATCTCGGAAATTCCGATTTTAAGAATCGAGGTAACAGGAAGTTGGCAAGCTGAACTCGGTGGCACCGAAGCAGAATCGGTTGCACCGAAGATCTAGGGTTTGGCATGGGTCTGTCTGAGGTGGGAATCGGTGGGACCGAGTGGGAAATATTGGTAGCACTGATTTTCATGATATGCTTGGACAGACTTGTTGGGGAACGTTGCATGGGAAACAAAAAATTTCCTACGCACACGCAAGATCTATCCATGGTGATGAGCATCTATGAGAGTGAGAGTGGATCTACATACCCTTGTAGATCGCTAAGCGAGAAGCGTTAAGAAACGCGATTGATGTAGTCGAACGTCTTCGCGAGCCAAATCGCCGAGCGTCCCGCGATACCATCATGATCCATCTTGCGATCCAATCACGATCCGTCCCACGATCCCATCACGATTCGTCCCGCGATCAAATCACGAATTGTCTCGCGATCCTGATCACGGTCCTTCCGATCTAGCGCCGAACGGACGGCACCTCCGCGTTCAGCACACGTACAGGTCGATGACGATCTCCACCTTCTTGATCCAGCAAGAGGGGGCGGAGAGGTAGATGAGTTCTCCGGCAGCACAATGGCGTGGTGGAGGTGGTGGTGGAGCTAATCCGGCAGAGCTAAGCTAAGCTATACCGAACAGATCTAGAGGAGAAGCATTCTAGAGGGAGAGAGGGCAGCACGTGGCTTTTCTTAGGTCCGGCTGCCCTCCCTCTCCTCATCTATATATAGGGGGAAGGGAGGAGGGGTGGCGCCCCAAGGGTTTCCCCTAAGGGGGCCGGCGGCCTAGATGGGCAACCCTAGATGGGTTTTGGCCCTCCCACCCCCTAGGAGCCTTGGCCCTCCAGGCAAAGGGGGCGGCTGCCCTAGGGAGCGCGCCCCACCTCCCCTGGTTATGTGAGATGGGATGAGAGGGGCGCACAGCCCCTTAGTGGGCTGGTATGCCCCCTCCCCTTGGCCCATGAGGCCCCCAAACACTTGTCGGGGCCCCCCCGAAACCCCTTTCGGTACTCCTGGTAATAACCCGGTACTCCCGGAACGCTTCCGGACTCCGATTCCCTTCGTCCTATATATCGATCTTCACCTCCGGTCCATTCCGGAGTTCCTCGTCATGTCCGGGATCTCATCCGGGACTCCGAACAACCTTCGGTCACCACCATACATTACTCTATACTACTGAAATGTCACCGAACCTTAAGTGCGCAGACCCTGCGGGTTCGAGAACTATGTAGACATGACGGAGACACCTCTACGGCCAATAACCAATAGCGGGACATGGATGCCCATATTAGTTCCCACATATTCTATGAAGATCTTTATCGGTTGAACCTCTATGTCAAGGATTCAGTTAATCCCGTATGCTATTCCCTTTGTTTCTTCGGTATGTTACTTGCCCGAGATTCGATCGTCGGTATCTCTATACCTAGTTCAATCTCATTACCGGCAAGTCTCTTTACTCGTTCCGTAATACAAGATCCCATGGCTAACACTTTAGTCACATTGGTTGCAAGGCTTGTTGTGATGTTGTATTACCGAGTGGGCCCTGAGATACCTCTCCGTCACACGGAGTAACAAATCCCAGTCTTGATCCATGCCAGCTCAACAGACACCTTCGGAGATACCTGTAGAGCATCTTTATAGTCACCCAGTTACGTTGTGATGTTTGATAAACACAAGGTACTCCTCTGGTGTCAGTGAGTTGCATGATCTCATGGTCATAGGAACAGATACTTGACATGCAGAAAACTATAGCAATAAATTGACACGATCATATGCTATGTTTATAGTTTGGGTCTTGTCCATCACATCATTCTCCTAATGATGTGATCCCATTATCAAATGACATCTCATGTCTATGGCCAGGAAACCTTGACCATCTTTGATCAACGAACTAGTTAACTAGAGGCATACTAGGGACACAGTGTTGTCTATGTACCCACACATGTATTTGAGTTTCCAATCAATACAATTATAGCATGGATAATAAACGATTATCACGAACAAGGAAATATAATAATAACCAATTTATTATTGCCTCTAGGGCATATTTCCAACAGTCTCCCACTTGCACTAGAGTCAATAATCTAGTTCACATCACTATGTGATTTACATTGTTAGGAATCTAACACCCAATGAGTTCTGGGGTTCGATCATGCTTTGCATGTGTGAGAGGTCTTTAGTCAACGGGTCTGCGACATTCAGATCTGTGTGTACTTTGCAAATCTCTATGTCATACTATAGACTCTGCTACCACACTCCACTTGGAGCTATTCCAAATGGCTGCTCCACTATACGTATCCGGATTGCTACTCAGAGTCACCGGATTGGTGTTAAAGCTTGCATCGACGTAACCCTTTATGATGAACTCTTTATCACCTCCATAATTGAGAAATATTTCCTTAGTCCTCTAGTTACTAAGGATAATCTTGACCGCTGTCCAGTGATCCACTCCTAGATCACTCTTGTACCCCTTGACAGACTCATGGCAAGGCACACACAGGTGCGGTACACAGCATGGCATACTATACAGAGCCTATGGATAAGGCATAGGGGACGACCTTCGTCCTTTCTCTTTCTTCTACCGTGGTCGGGCTTTGAGTCTCACTCAACTCCACACCTTACAAATCAGGCAAGAACTCTTTCTTTGACTGATCCATTTTGAACTCTTTCAAAATCTTGTCAAGGTATGTACTCATTGAAAGTTTTATCAGACGTCTTGATCTACCTCTATAGATCAAGATGCCCAATATTTAAGTAGCTTCATTCCAGGTTTTCCTTTGAAAAACTCCTTTTCAAACAACCCTTTATGCTTTCCAGAAATTCTACATCATTTCCAATCAACAATATGTCATCCACATATACTTATCAGAAATTCTATAGTGCTCCCACTCACTTTATTGTAAATACAAGTTTCTCATAAACTTTGTATAGACTCAAAAACTTTGATCACCTCATCAAAGCGTATATTCCAACTCCGAGATGCTTGCTCCAGTCCATAGAAGGATCACTGGAGCTTGCATATATTTTAGCATCCTTAGAACTGACAAAACCTTCCGGTTGTATCACATACAACCTTTCCTCATGGATACCGTTAAGGAAACGATGTTTTGACATCCATCTGCCAGATTTCATAATCGAAAAATGCAGCAACTGCTAACATAATTCCAACAGACTTTAGCATCGCTACGGGTGAGAAAGTCTCATCGTAGTCAACTCCTTGAACTTATGAAAAACCCTTTGCCACAAGTCGAGCTTTATAGACGGTGACATTACCGTCCGCGTCCGTCTTCCTTTTAAAGATCCATTTGTTCTGAATGGCATTTCGCCCTTCAGGTAATACTTTCAAAGCCCATACTTTGTTTTCTTACATGGATCCCATCTCGGATTGCATGGACTCTAACCATTTCTCAGAATCCGGGCCCATCATCGCTTCTCCATAGCTCGTAGGTTCATCGTTGTCCAACAACATGACCTCTAGGACAGGGTTGCCGTACCACTCTGGAGCAGTATGTGTCCTTGTCAACCTACGAGGTTCGATAGCAACTTGATCCGAAGCTTCATGATCATCATCATTAACTTCCTCTTCAACTAATGTAGGTTCTACAGAAACATATTTCTGCGCTGCGCTACTCTCTGGTTGAAGTAAAGGTTCAACAACCTCATCAAGTTCTATCTTCCTCCCACTCAATTCTTTCGAGAGAAACTCTTTCTCGAGAAAGGACCCGTTTTAGCAACAAACACTTTGTGCTTGGATCTAAGATAGAAGGTTTACCCAACTGTTAGGTTAGGGTATTCTATGAAGATGCATTTGTCCGCTTTGGGTTCGAGATCATTAGGTGAAAACCCTTTTTCACATAAGCGTCGCAGCCCCAAACATTAAGAAATGACAGCTTAGGTTTCCGCCAAACCAAAATTCATACGGTGTCATCTCAACGGACTTAGATGGTGCCCCTTTTAAAGTGAATGTAGTTGTCTCTAATGCATAACCCCAAAACGATAGTGGCAAATCGCTAAGAGACATCATAGTTCGCACCATATCCAATAGAGCACGACTACGACGTTCGGACACACCATCACACTATGGTGTTCCAGGTGGCGTGAGTTGTGAAACAACTTCCACATTGTCTTAAGTTGTATATCAAACTCGTAACTCAGATATTTACCTCCACGATTATATCGTAGACATTTTATCTTCTTGTCACGATGATCTCATACTTCACTCTGAATTTGTTTGAACTTTTCAAACATTTCAGACTTGTATTTCATTAAGTAAATATACCCATATCTACTCAAATCATCAGTGAAGGTAGGAAAATAATGATATCCACCACACGCTACAACACTCATTGGACCGCATACATCAACATGTATCATTTCCAATAAGTCACTTGTCCGCTCCATCAAGCCAGAAAACGGGGTTTTAGTCATCTTACCCAAGAGGCATGGTCCGCATGTCTCAACCGATTCGAAATCGAGTGAGTCCAAAGATCCATCAGCATGGAGTTTCTTCATGCGCTTTACACCAATATGACATTTAGCGGCAGTGCCACAAGTATGTGGTACTATCATATTAACTTTGTATCTTTTGGCATCAATATTATGAACATGTGTATCACTACGATCAAGATTCAATAAACCATTCTCATTGGGTGCTGACCATTGAAGGTATTATTCATGTAAACAGAATAACCATTATTCTCTAAGTTAAATGAATAACCATTTTGCAATAAACATGATCTAATCACGTTTATGCTCAATGCAAACACCAAATAACATTTATTTAGGTTCATCACTAATCCCGAAGGTAGAGAGAGCGTGCGATGGTGGTCACATCAACCTTTGGAAACACTTCCAACACTCATCGTCACCTCACCCTTAGCCAGCCTCCGTTTATTCCGTAGCTTTTATTTCGAGTTACTAACATTTAGCAACCGAACCGGTATCCAATACCCAAGTGCTACTAGGAGTACCAGTAAGGTACACATCAATAACACGTATATCAAATATACTTCTGTCGACGTTGCCAGCCTTCTTATCTACCAAGTATCTAGGGTTGTTTCGCTTCAGCAACCGTTCTGCTCATAATAGAAGCACTTAGTCTCGGTTTTGGGTTCAACCTTGGGTTTCTTCACTAGAGTAGCAACTGACTTGCCATCCATGAAGTTTCCCTCCTTGCCCTTGCCCTTCTCGAAACTAGTGGTTTCACTAACCATCAACACTTGATGCTCCTTCTTGATTTCTACCTTCGCGGTGTCAAACATCGCGAATAGCTCAGGGATCATTATTTCCATCCCTGGCATTTTATAGTTCATCACGAAGCTCTAGTAGCTTAGTGACAGTGACTTGGAGAACTATATCAATCACTATCTTATCTGGAAGTATCAACTCCCACTCGATTCAAGCGATTGTAGCACCCAGACAATCTGAGCACATGCTCACCGATTGAGCTATTCTCCTTCATCTTGGAGGCAAAGAATCTTTTTGGAGGTCTCATACCTCTCAACACAAGCCTGAGATCCCAATTTCAGCTCTCAGAACATCTCATATGTTCCGTGACGTTCAAAACGTTTTGGAGCCTCAATTCTAAGCCATAATGCATGACGCACTGAACTATCAAGTAGTCATCAGAACGTGCCTGTCAGATGTTCACAACATCTACAGACGACGCTTGAGGGGGTGGCGCACCGAGCGGTGCATTAAGGACATAAGCCTTTTGTGCAGTAATGAGGACAATCCTCAGATCACGGACCCAGTCCGCATTATTGCTACCATCATCTTTCAACTCTATTTCTCTAGGAACATATAAAAAATTCAAGGGAGCTACAGCGTGAGCTAGTAATATACAACATAATTTGCAAAGACATTTTGACTATGTTCATGATAATGAGTTTAGTTAATCATATTACTTAAAAACTCCCACTCAAATTGACATCCCTTCGGTCATTCGAGTGTCACATGATCCAAATCCACCAACTCAAGTCCGATCATCACGTGAGTTGAGGTGGTTTCAATGGTGAACATCTTCATGTTGATCATATCTACTATATGACTCATGTTTGACCTTTCGGTCTCTTGTGTTCCGAGGCCATGTCTGTACATGCTAGGCTCGTCAAGTTTAACCCGAGTGTTCTGCACGTGCAACACTGGCTTGCACCCGTTGTATGCGAACGTAGAGTCTATCACACCCGATCATCACGTGGTGTCTCGAAACGACGAACTTTCGCAACGGTGCACACTCGGGGAGAACACAATTTTACCTTGAAATTTAAGTGAGGGATCACCTTATAATGCTACCGTCGTCCTAAGCAAAATAAGATGCATAGAAGGATTAACATCACATGCAAATCATAAGTGACATGATATGGCCATGAACTTGTGCTTTTGATCTTCATCTCCAAAGCACCGGCATGATCTCCATCGTCACCGGCATGACACCATGATCTCCATCATCTTGATCACCATCAATGTGTCGCCATGAGGTTGTCGCGCCGACTGTTGCTTCCACGACTATTGCTAACTCATAGCGATAAAGTAAAGCAAAAACGGCGAAAATAATTAAAGACAACCCTATGGCTCCTGCCGGTTGCCCTACTCATCGACATGCAAGTCGTGATATTCTATATAATACATGATCATCTCATACATCACATATATCTCATCATGTAATTGGCCATATCACATCACAACATACCCTGCAAAAACAAGTTAGACGTCCTCTAATTGTTGTTGCAAGTTTTACGTGGCTGCTACGGGTATCTAGCAAGAACAATTCTTACCTACGCAAAAACCACAATGGTGATACAAAAATTGCTATTCAACCTTCTCAAGGACCGCCTTTGTCAAATCCGATCCGACTAAAGTGGGAGAAACAAACACCCGCCAGCCATCTTTATGCAACGAAGTTACATGTCAGTTAATGGAACTGGTCTCTCGTAAGCGTACGAGTAATGTTGGTCCGGGCCGCTTCATCCCACAATACCGCCGAAACAAGAAAAGACCAAGGGAGGAAGCAATCCGAATATCAACGCTCACAAACTCCTTTGTGTTCTACTCGAGATCTCATCTACACATAGACCTAGCTCTGATACCACTGTTGGGGAACGTTGCATGGGAAACAAAAATTTTCCTACGCACATGCAAGATCTATCCATGGTGATGAGCATCTACGAGAGGGAGAGTGGATCTACATACCCTTGTAGATCGCTAAGCGGGAAGCGTTAAGAAACGCGGTTGATGTAGTCGAACGTCTTCGCGAGCCAAATCGCCGAGCGTCCCGCGATCCCATCACGATCCATCTCGTGATCCAATCACGTTCCGTCCCGCGATCCCATCACGATTCGTCCCGCGATCAAATCACGAATCGTCTCACGATCCTGATCACGGTCCTTCCGATCTAGCGCCGAACGGACGACACCTCCGCGTTCGGCACACGTACAGCTCGATGATGATCTCCGCCTTCTTGATCCAGCAAGAGGGGGAGGAGAGGTAGATGAGTTCTCCGGTAGCACAACGGCGTGGTGGCAGTGGTGGTGGAGCTAATCCGGCAGAGCTTCGCTAAGCTATACCGAATAGATCTAGAGGAGAAGCAATCTAGAGGGAGAGAGGGCAGCACGTGGCTTTTCTTAGGTCCGGCTGCCCTCCCTCTCCTCATCTATATATAGGGGGAAGGGAGGAGGGGTGGCGCCCTTAGGGTTTCCCCTAAGTGGGCCGGCGGCCTAGATGGGCAACCCTAGATGGGTTTTGGCCCTCCCACCCCCTAGGAGCCTTGGCCCCCAAGGCAAAGGGGGCGGCTGCCCTAGGGAGGGCGCCCCACCTCCCCTGGTTACGTGAGATGGGATGAGAGGGGCGCACAACCCCTTAGTGGGCTGGTGTGCCCCCTCCCCTTGGCCCATGAGCCCCCCAAACACTTGTCGGGGCCCCCCCGAAACCCCTTTCGGTACTCCCGGAACGCTTTCGGACTCCGATTCCCTTCGTCCTATATATCGATCTTCACCTCCAGACCATTCCAGAGTTCCTCGTCACGTCCGGGATCTCATCCGGGACTCCGAACAACCTTCGCTCACCACCATACATTACTCTATACTACTGAAACGTCACCGAACCTTAAGTGTGCAGACACTGCGTGTTCGAGAACTATGTAGACATGACCGAGACACCTCTACGGCCAATAACCAATAGCGGGACCTAGATGCCCATATTGGTTCCCACATATTCTATGAAGATCTTTATCGGTTGAACCTTTATGTCAAGGATTCAGTTAATCCCGTATGCTGTTCCCTTTGTTTCTTCGGTATGTTACTTGCCCGAGATTCGATCGTCGGTATCTCTATACCTAGTTCAATCTCGTTACCGGCAAGTCTCTTTACTCATTCCGTAATACAAGATCCCGTGGCTAACACTTTAGTCACATTGGTTGCAAGGCTTGTTGTGATGTTGTATTACCGAGTGGGCCCTGAGATACCTCTCCGTCACACGGAGTAACAAATCCCGGTCTTGATCCATGCCAGCTCAACAAACACCTTCAGAGATACCTGTAGAGCTTCTTTATAGTCACCTAGTTACATTGTGACGTTTGATACACACAAGGTACTCCTCCGGTGTCAGTGAGTTGCATGATCTCATGGTCATAGGAACAGATACTTGACATGCAGAAAACTATAGCAATAAACTGACACGATCATATGCCATGTTTATAGTCTGGGTCTTGTCCATCACATCATTCTCCTAATGATGTGATCCCATTATCAAATGACATCTCATGTCTATGGCCAGGAAACCTTGACCATCTTTGATCAACGAACTAGTTAACTAGAGGCATACTAGGGACACAGTGTTGTCTATGTACCCACACATGTATTTGAGTTTCCAATCAATACAATTATAGCATGGATAATTAACGATTATCACGAACAAGGAAATATAATAATAACCAATTTATTATTGCCTCTAGGGCATATTTCCAACAAGACTTTTGTGGAAGAGCTTGTGGGTGTTTTTGGTGACTATCACTTGTGCACGTGGAGCATATTGTTCACCAACAGTACCTTACCCCCTTTTAATAGTATTGGCTTTCCTATGGACTCAAGGTGATTTCTCACAAAGTAAAATGTAGAGTCCCCTTGCTTGAAGCTTTGCCAATCCAATTCCTTGCATCTAGGGGCCTCTCCACAATCCTTTTGCTAACCCATCATTGAACTTTTCCTGAAATATACTTAGTGGAAACATTAGTTCAATGACATATATGTTGTTATTAATTACCAAAACCACCAAGGGAGCAAATGTGCTTTCAGTAGATGATATGCACGAGTACAACACAAAAGAGTTTGTGGGCGTTGATGTTGAGATTGCTTACTTCCTTAGTCTTATCTTGATTCAGCGGTATTGTGGGATGAAGCGGCTTGGACCAACCTTACTCGTCCACGTACGAGAGATCGGTTCCATCGACTGACATGCAACTTGTTGCATAAAGATGGCTGGCGGGTGTCTGTCTCTCCCACTTTAGTTGAATTGGATTTGACAGAGGCGGTCCTTGTAGAAGGTTAAATAGCAACTTGAATATCACCGTTGTGGCTTTGCGTAGGTAAGAACGGTTCTTACTAGTAGCCCATAGCAGCAACGTAAAACTTGCAACAACAAAGTAGAGGATGTCTAACTTGTTTTTGCAGGGCATGTTGTGATGTGATATGGCCAAAGACATGATGTGATATATGTGATGTATGAGATGATCATGTTTTGTATAGATTATCACGACTTGCATGTCGATGAGTACGGCAACCGGTAGGAGCCATAGGGTTGTCTTTAATTTATTTTCGCCATTCTTGCTTTACTTTATCGCTACGAGTTAGCAATAGTTGTAGAAGCAATAGTTGGCGCGACAACCACATGACGACACGATGATGGAGATCATGGTATCATGCCGGCGACGATGAAGATCATGCCAGTGCTTTGGAGATGGAGATCAAAAGCACAAGATGATGATGGCCATATCATGTCATTTATATGATTTGCATGTGATGTTAATCCTTTTATGCATCTTATTTTGCTTAGGACGACGGTAGCATTATAAGACGATCCCTCAGTGAAATTTCAAGATAAATTTGTGTTCTCCCCAAGTGTGCACCGTTGCGAAGGTTCGTCGTTTCGAAGCACCACGTGATGACCGGGTGTGATAGACTCTACGTTCGCATACAACAGGTGTAAGCCAGATTTACACACGCGGAATACTTGGGTTAAACTTGACGAGCCTAGCATGTACAAATATGGCCTCGGAACACAGGAGACCGAAAGGTCGAACATGAGTCATATAGTAGATATGATCAACATGGAGATGTTCACCGTTGAAACCACCTCATCCCACGTGATGATCGGACTTGGGTTGGTGGATTTGGATCATGTCACACTTAGACAACCTGAGGGATGTTGATTTGAATGGGAGTTGTTTATTAATATGATTAATTGAACTCATTATCATGAACATAGTCAAAATATCTTTGCAAATTATGTTGTAGCTCGCGCTGTAGCTCCACTATATTTTGATACATTCCTAGAGAAAAACTAAGTTGAAAGATGGTAGTAGCAATTATGCGGACTAGGTCCGTGATCTGAGGATTGTCCTTAGTTACTGGACAGAAGGCTTGTGTCCTTGATGCGCCGCTTAGTGCGCCACCCCCTCAAGCGTCGTCTGTGGGTGTTGAGAACATCAGACAGGCACATTTTTTATGACTACTTGATAGTTTAGTGCGTCATGCTTTACGGCTTAGAATTGAGGCTCCAAAGACGTTTTGAACGTCACGGATCATATGAGATGTTCCAAGAGCTGAAATTGGGATTTCAGGCTTGTGCCCATTTTGAGAGGTATGAGACCTCCAACAAGATTCTTTCCCTACAAGATGAAGGAGAATAGCTCAATCGGTGAGCATGTGCTCAGATTGTCTGGGTGCTACAATCGCTTGAATCAAGTGGGAGTTGATCTTCCAGATAAGATAGTGATTGACATAGTTCTCCAAGTCGCTGACACCATGCTACTAGAGCTTCGTGATGAACTATAACATGCCAGGGTTGGAGAAGATGATCCCTGATCTATTCGCGATGTTTTACACCGCGAAAGGTAGAAATCAAGAAGGAGCATCAAGTGTTGATGGTAAGACCACTAGTTTCAAGAAGGGCAAGGGCAAGAAGGGAAACTTTCGAGAATGACAAGTCAGTTGTCGCTCCAGTGAAGAAACCCAAGGTTGGACCCAAACCTGAGACTGAGTGCTTCTATTACAAGGAGAACGGTCACTGAAGCAGAACTGCCCCAAATACTTGGTAGATAAGAAGGATGGAAATGTCAACAAAAGTATATTTTATATACGTGTTATTGATGTGTACCTTACTAGTACTCCTAGTAGCACCTGGGTATTAGATACCGGTTCAGTTGCTAATATTGGTAACTCGAAATAAAAGCTACGGAATAAACGGGGACTAGCTAAGGGCGAGGTGACGATGAGTGTTGGAAGTGTTTCCAAGGTTGATGTGATCACCATCGCACGCTCCCTTTACCTTCGGGATTAGTGTTGAACCTAAATAAATGTTATTTGGTGTTGGCGTTGAGCATGAACATGATTAGATCGTGTTTATTGCAATACGGTTATTCATTTAAAGTCAGAGAATAATGATTATTCTGTTTACATGAATAATACCTTCAATGGTCATGCACCCAATGTGAATGGTTTATTGAATCTCGATCGTAGTGATACACATGTTCATGATATTGATGCCAAAAGATGCAAAGTTAATAATGATAGTACCACATACTTGTGGCACTGCCGCTAAGGTCATATTGGTGTAAAGCGCATGAAGAAACTCCATGCTGATGGATCTTTGTACTCACTCGATTTCGAATCGGTTGAGACATGTGGGCCATGCCTCATAGACAAGATGACTAAGACCCCGTTTTCCGATATGGTGGAGCGGGCAAGTGACTTATTGGAAATAATACATATTGATGTATGCGGTCCAAATGAGTGTTGAAGCGTGCGATGGATATCGTTATTTTCTTACCTTCACTAATGATTTGAGTTGATATGGGTATATTTACTTAATGAAACACAAGTCTGAAATGTTTGAAAAGTTCAAGCAATTTCAAAGTGAAGTTGAAGATCATCGTGACAAGAAGATAAAATGTCTACGATATGATTGTGGAGGTGAATATCTGAGTTACGAGTTTGGTATGCAACTTAAGACAATGTGAAAGTTGTTTCAAAACTCACGCCACCTGGAATACCACAGTGTGATGGTGTGTCCATACGTCGTAGCCGTGCTCTATTGGATATAATACGTACTATGATGTCTCTTACCGATTTGCCACTATCATTTTGGGGGTTATGCATTAGAGACAACTACATTCACTTTAAAATAGGGCACCATCTAAAGTCCGTTGAGATGACACCATATGAATTATGGTTTGGCCGAAACCTAAGCTGTCATTTATTAGAGTTTGGGAATGCGATGCTTATGTGAAAAGACTTCAACCTGATAAGCTCGAACCCAAAGCGGACAAATGCGTCTTCATAGGATACCCTAAGGAAATAGTTGGGTATACCTTCTATCTCAGATCCGAGGGCAAAGTGTTTGTTGCTAAAAATGGGTCCTTTCTCGAGAAAGAGTTTCTCTCGAAAGAATTGAGTCAGGGGAAGGTAGAACTTGATGAGGTTATTGAACCTTCACTTCAGTTGGATGATAGCACGACGCAGAAAGATGTTTCTGCGGCACCTACACCAAATGAAGAGGAAGCTAATGATGATGATCATGAAACTTCAGATCAAGTTACTACTAAGCCTCATAGGACGACAAGGAATTGTACCGCTCTTGAGTGGTACAACAATCCTGTCTTGGAGGTCATGTTGTTAGACAACAGTGAACCTACGAGCTATGAAGAAGCGATGGTGGGCCCGGATTCCAACAAATGGCTAGGAGCCATGAAATCCGAGATGGGATTCATGTATGAAAACCAAGTATGGACTTTGGTAGACTTGCCCGTTGAACGGCAGTCCATTAAGTACAAATGGACCTTTAAGAAGAAGACAGACACTGATGGTAATTGTCACCATTTATAAAGCTCGACATGTTGCAAAGTGGTTTCCGACAAGTTCAAGGAGTTGACTACGATGAGACTCTCTCACCTGTAGCGATGCTAAAGTCTGTTGGAATTGTGTTAGCAGTTGCTGCATTTTTCGATTATGAAATCTGGCAAATGGATGTCAAAACAGAGTTTCCTTAACGGTTTCCGTGAGGAAAGGTTGTATGTGATACAACCAGAAGGTTTTGTCGGTTCTAAGGATGCTAAAAGGCATGCAAGCTCTAGCGATCCTTCTATGGACTGGAGCAAGCATCTCGGAGTAGGAATATACGCTTTGATGAGGTAATCAAAGCTTTTGGGTTTATACAAAGTTTATAAGAAACTTGTATTTACAAGAAAGTGAGTGGGTGCACTATAGAATTTCTGATAAGTATATGTGGATGACATATTGTTGATCGGAAATAATGTAGAATTTCTGAAAAGCATAAAGGGTTGTTTGAAAGGAGTTTTTCAAAGGAATAACTGGATAAAGCTACTTAAATATTGGGCATCAAGATCTATAGAGATAGATCAAGACGCTTGATAAGACTCTCAATGAGTGCATACCTTGACAAGATTTTGAAAGAGTTCAAAATGAATCAGTCAAAGAAGGAGTTCTTGCCTGATTTGTAAGGTGTGAAGTTGAGTAAGACTCAAAGCTCGACCACTGTCGTGGTTTTGTCACGGCAGATGCCCGAAGGCTTAGGTTCGAGGCCATCGCTAAAGAGGTGGACTCAAAGGGGTTAAACGGGACAAGGGAGACGAGTTTACCCAGGTTCGGCCCCTCACGGTGGAGGTAAAAGCCTACGTCCTGCTTATGCTGTATTAACTGGTGTATCAATTACAAGGGGCGGCTTGCTTGCCCTAACTCTCGATTGCTTGGTCTCTCTCGCCGTAAGGCGTCTCTCGCCGTAAGGCTTCTCTGTCTTTGTTAACTTGTCTAACTCGCCGCAGGGGCTCACCCTTATATACATAGGTCGAGGCCCTGGGCTTACAAGAGTCCGGGTCGGGTTATGCAACGTAACCGATCCCGGCTCCAACTCCCTAGTCTTACAGAACAAGTCATCTTATGGCGGCTTATACCTTCTGGCCCATGAGTCGCCTCCTGCCTCTTGGGCCTTGACCTCAGCCCATCTGGTAAGCCGCCATATGGCCTGGTCTTCATGTCTTGTCTTCCTCTTGGCCCACTTGGTAACCCGCCATGTGGTTTGGTCTCCGTCTTCTGGCCCACCTTATGGGTCTTGACTATGAACCGCCAAGCTGGTGACCGGGTCTTCAGTGAATCGCCAAGTCCTGGCCGGGTTATACTCCGGCCGGGTTATATCACGGGGTTATATCCCTGACATTAGCCCCCAGGTTAGCTTGAATTTATTCATGCTAAGCTCCTGAAATAAGAATAAATATGTTAAATGATCGGCTCGCTCCACTGGCCGGCTTTAATGAAGTAGTTCCTTTCAAAATCCGGGTTTCATGTGTACGAGCCGTCTTCTCAATCGTCTTGCTTGTCAGTGTCCTTCAAAGTAAAATTCTGGAATACAACACCCATATGCCATTGAGTCGACCTCCAATACTCTCGGCGGGTCTCACCGCCGGGTCATGTAATGTTGGTGACGCCGGGTCAAATAACCAGACTCCAGAATTAACATCTTGAACACTCTTTTCAATTTTGATATATCCTTATTACCTGTAGCCCCCAAGCGCCAAGTTTATCTATGATGACTTGGCGCTTTGCAATAATATCCTTGACTGTGCAGCCCCCAAGTATCAGGTTGTCTTGCTTGCAGCAGCCTGGGACTTATAACTGTCTTCTACCTTATAAAGCTTCAGCTGGTGTAGCCCCCAAGAGCCGGCTCTTCAGTATGTGACGGGCCGGGTCTTCAATGGGAACCTTATAGTCTGCTTGAACAACTGAATACTGTAGCCCCCAAGTGTCGGGTCGCATGCCTGCGGTGACTTGGGACTTTAGAGAATTTGATCTGAGCGTGTAGCCCCCGAGTGCCGGGTCAGTAATATGTACTGGGCCGGGACTTAGAAGGATTGTAGAAAACCGGCTCATCTCCTTGAAATAACAGGGTCTTGCTTGATAATGTACTGTCTTGAAAACCGGCTTGCATTAGCCCCCAAGTGCTATGGCGCATGCTTGCAGCGACATGGGACTTGCGTACTTGATATAAGCCGGATTTAAATAATGTAGCCCCCAAGTGCCGGGTTGTCTGCCTGCGGCGACTCGGGACTGTATAAGAGTAATATGATTCTTTACCGTGGTTGTAACCCGGTATTAACAATGAAATCCCTGCTCGTAGTTGCGGTGCAACCCGGCAAATATATGCTTGAGAAATCCATGAATGTTGTAGTATACTACATAGCACTGGTTGAAGAAATCCAAGAGCCGGTCGATCTAGATAACCCGGCATTATAATCAATAGGGCGGCTCTTCAAGAATAACCAGCCATGTCGGCTATTTAGTGTCTTTATTATGCTTGCAGAGGTTACGATGTAACCCGGTATGGCGGGCGGCTTGAAAAAGCACAAACCCGGAGAGGTTAACTTTCACAAACTTGCTTAAAACTCAGGCTTTATCTTGTAAAGACTTAGGCATGATTGCCACTCATGTGCCGGCTCTCACATGGCACAGATTCGTCGTTTTAACCTTAACCAGCTCAGGGTCTTATTACGAGATTAACTGTCAAGAGACAAGTTCAGGGTCTCTAAAGATTGACTGTTAAGAGTACAACAATTTATAAAACCGACTCTGTGACAAGTTCAGTGTCTTATAGATTGACTGTCAAAAGAGAGGTAAATCATAACCCGGCTCTTGACAGTTCAGGGTCATACAGATTGACCGTCAAGAGACGTAAATCATAAGCCGGCTCTTGACAGTTCAGGGTCATATAGATTGACGGTCAAGAGTCATAAACCATAAACCGGCTCTTGACAGTTCAGGGTCATATAGATTGACCGTCAAGAGACGTAAGTCATAAGCCGGCTCTTGACAGTTCAGGGTCATATAGATTGACTGTCAAAGAGTCGTAAATCATAAGCCGGCTCTTGACAGTTCAGGGTCATATAGATTGACTGTCAAAGAGTCATAAACCATAAGCCGGCTCTTGACAGTTCAGGGTCATATAGATTGACCGTCAAGAGACGTAAGTCATAAGCCGGCTCTTGACAGTTCAGGGTCATATAGATTGACTGTCAAAGAGTCGTAAATCATAAGCCGGCTCTTGACAGTTCAGGGTCATATAGATTGACTGTCAAGAGACGTAAATCATAAGCCGGCTCTTGACAGTTCAGGGTCATACAGATTGACCGTCAAGAGACGTAAATCATAAGCCGGCTCTTGATAGTTCAGGGTCATATAGATTGACGGTCAAGAGACGTAAATCATAATCCGGCTCTTGACAGTTCAGGGTCATATAGATTGACTGTCAAAGAGTCATAAACCATAAGCCGGCTCTTGACAGTTCAGGGTCATATTGATTGACCGTCAAGAGACGTAAGTCATAAGCCGGCTCTTGACAGTTCAGGGTCATATAGATTGACTGTCAAAGAGTCGTAAATCATAAGACGGCTCTTGACAGTTCAGGGTCATATAGATTGACTGTCAAAGAGAACGGCGGGTCACCTGTTGGAATGTGGCGGCAATCTCCAGGACCAGGTTTTATCTTCTTTGAAATAACGATCTTTGCCGAGTCATAACTGCATAGCCCCCAAGTCTTTAAGATGACTTGAGGAGTCGGCTTAATAATCTCCACTGAAGGTTGAAGTTGCCCATTGCGGGTTATAAATGGTCCCGTTTGAGGTGTTTTAGTAATCCTCGTTGAGGCGTTTCGGGTTCCTCTGATACCCTGGCTGGTTATTCTGCCGCTGGCCTCCGCCGCGAGGCTGTTGATTATGACCTCCATGGTTGCCTTGACCCTGGTAACCGGACCCTGAGCCATCAGCATCAAAACCGGCTTCTGAGCCGCCCGGACCTGAGCCGCCCGATGGGCCATCACCGTTATCACGATGCTGTTGAATGCTGTAATTCCGGAACTGTCGCATAGTATAGCAATCCCTCCATAGATGGTTTGCCAGCTTATTTGGCCGGGTGTGCTCTGGACAAGGTTGGCTGAGCCTTTCCTCCAGGTTGAAAGTAGTTTTTCCCTTGTTAAAAGACTGCTCGAAGTTCCCGTTGCCCTTAGCACGGTTGTTCCTGACGTTGGTGTTTGCCACCAGTTCTGACCCGCCATCTGGGTGCTTCCGCTTGCCATTGCTACCTTTCTTCCCCTGACCTGATTTCTCATTATCAGAGTCCGGGTCCTTCGTGTTATCAGAATCTGCGTACTTGGTGAGAGTCGCCATGAGCTCCCCCATGTCTTGGCATGAGCGTTTGAGCCGGCCAAGCTTCTGCTTCAAAGGCGTGAAGTGACAATTCTTTTCTAGAATCAAAATCGCCTGAGACTCCGTAATCTGCTCAGAAGAGTGGATGATTTCGGAGACCCGCCGGACCCAGTGATGAGCCGACTCGTCCTCACGCTTCACACAATGGTCCAAATCCACAATCGTCATGGGCTGCTTGCACGTTCCTTGAAAGTTTTTGATGAATTTCGCCCTTAACTCGGCCCAGGAATTAATGGTGTTGGGTGGCAAGCCTTTCAACCATGTACGAGCCGGCCCTTCCAGCATCATGATAAAATATTTGGCGCATACTGCATCACTGACGTCTAACATCTCCATGGCTAGTTCATAGCTTTCAATCCAAGCCTCCGAAGGTGAGTCAGCTGTATAATTGGTCACCTTACGAGGACCCATGAAATCCTTCGGCAGACGCTCATTCCGCAGAGCCGGCACCAAACATGGCACTCCCACAGCCCTGGAAGTCGCCCCCACTCCTCCTGAGACGGAAGGTGCAACTATGGGTTCCTGATAAGCCGCCGCCGCTGCTAGAGCCGCCGCTTCTCGCTGTGCTTTTGCCTGATCCACCAGCGCCTGAGCATCCAGAGCCGCCCGATCAGTTTGCGGCGGGTTATGATGTCGTTCACTGCTAGAAACCGCCGACGACTCATAACGCCGGTTGTAGCTACGGCTGGGGATGGGGGTTGAGTGCACGCGACTCCGGCTGTAATTGTATTTCTCCTGCTGGGCTATCGCCGTTCGTAAGTATCCGATGGCATTCCGCACCTCCTCTGCATAAGGCGCCTCATCGGGAATTGGGATTGTATCAAGCCTGGTTGCCGCTGCCACCATGTTCTCCGCCGGGTTAGCATAATGACCCGGCGGCATTGGACAGAAAGGTGGCGGGTTTTGATTCCGTCGGGGCGGGTCTAGCTGCTGACGTTGAGCCGCCGCCCGGCTTCCAGGTATTTCCACCGTCCGGGTTACAGTCAAAGGTACATTCCGTCCCGTTCCTGGCGTGTTAAAAAGATTCCTAGCTTCATATTGCTCTAGCAAGCAGGATTGATGTCTCATGCGATAAACCGCCGCTGCTGACTGCTGCTCTAACTCAAAACGAAAAGCGTCCGCCTTAAGGCGTTCTGCCTCCGCATCCATCTGAGCCTTCAGCTCATTGATCTCCTGTTGGATTCCGGCCATCTGATCTTTCAACCTTGCGATCTCCGCGTTACGGGCCGCATGGTTTTCAGCAGTGACCTCAGTCTCCATTAGGGTTGTAAACTCATTCATCAGATCCAGAAGAACCTGAGCCGGCGGCCTGCCAGCCCCAGACCCGGTCGCACCGGCGGCTGTACCGCTCGGAGCCGCCGCGGAACCCGCCATAAAGACGGCAGCGCGGTTTGGCGGCTCATCCTCCTCCGGCTCATGATACTCTGACTCGGGGTAAAGCTCATCGTAGCCCCCAAGTCCACCATTATGAAGCTGATAGATCGATTCCGTCTCTGCACTCGAGGACCCTTCCTCTGAGTAGACAAGAGTTTCCTCCTGTGACATAGAACTTTCAAGCTCCATGCCCTGAGTAAAGCCAACGAAGACGTGCTTCTTGCCCAAGTCAACACGGGCGGGTTGCACGCTCTGGGCGAGTCGCTTGTGCCGAGCCGGCTCGACGATGTCGGTGCAGATGTCCGGCCCGGATTCAGATCCACCAATCTTGTCGAAGAAAACGTTGAATCTGCCGAAGGGGACCCGGAAACCATGCTTGATTGAGTCGGCCTCAGGACCCCGGCCGGCGTCGTCGAGGTAGAGTCTCCCATGGCGACTCTTGGTCATCTCATCATTGACGTACCCCTCGTTCCCAGAGAGAGAACCCTTTGAGAACTCAACACCATCAAGCGCGGGCCCCACGGTGGGCGCCCACTGTCGTGGTTTTGTCACGGCAGATGCCCGAAGGCTTAGGTTCGAGGCCATCGCTAAAGAGGTGGACTCAAAGGGGTTAAACGGGACAAGGGAGACGAGTTTACCTAGGTTCGGCCCCTCACGGTGGAGGTAAAAGCCTCCGTCCTGCTTATGCTGTATTAACTGGTGTATGAATTACAAGGGGCGGCTTGCTTGCCCTAACTCTCGATTGCTTGGTCTCTCTCGCCGTAAGGCGTCTCTCGCCGTAAGGCTTCTCTGTCTTTCTTAACTTGTCTAACTCGCCGCAGGGGCTCACCCTTATATACATAGGTCGAGGCCTTGGGCTTACAAGAGTCCGGGTCGGGTTATGCAACGTAACCGATCCCGGCTCCAACTCCCTAGTCTTACAGAACAAGTCATCTTATGGCGGCTTATACCTTCTGGCCCATGAGTCGCCTCCTGCCTCTTGGGCCTTGACCTCAGCCCATCTGGTAAGCCGCCATATGGCCTGGTCTTCATGTCTTGTCTTCCTCTTGGCCCACTTGGTAACCCGCCATGTGGTTTGGTCTCCGTCTTCTGGCCCACCTTATGGGTCTTGACTATGAACCGCCAAGCTGGTGACCGGGTCTTCAGTGAATCGCCAAGTCCTGGCCGGGTTATACTCCGGCCGGGTTATATCGCGGGGTTATATCCCTGACATTAGCCCCCAGGTTAGCTTGAATTTATTCATGCTAAGCTCCTGAAATAAGAATAAATATGTTAAATGATCGGCTCGCTCCACTGGCCGGCTTTAATGAAGTAGTTCCTTTCAAAATCCGGGTTTCATGTGTACGAGCCGTCTTCTCAATCGTCTTGCTTGTTAGTGTCCTTCAAAGTAAAATTCTGGAATACAACACCCATATGCCATTGAGTCGACCTCCAATACTCTCGGCGGGTCTCACCGCCGGGTCATGTAATGTTGGTGACGCCGGGTCAAATAACCAGACTCCAGAATTAACATCTTGAACACTCTTTTCAATTTTGATATATCCTTATTACCTGTAGCCCCCAAGCTCCAAGTTTATCTATGATGACTTGGCGCTTTGCAATAATATCCTTGACTGTGCAGCCCCCAAGTATCAGGTTGTCTTGCTTGCAGCAGCCTGGGACTTATAACTGTCTTCTACCTTATAAAGCTTCAGCTGGTGTAGCCCCCAAGAGCCGGCTCTTCAGTATGTGACGGGCCGGGTCTTCAATGGGAACCTTATAGTCTGCTTGAACAACTGAATACTGTAGCCCCCAAGTGCCGGGTCGCATGCCTGCGGTGACTTGGGACTTTAGAGAATTTGATCTGAGCGTGTAGCCCCCGAGTGCCGGGTCAGTAATATGTACTGGGCCGGGACTTAGAAGGATTGTAGAAAACCGGCTCATCTCCTTGAAATAACAGGGTCTTGCTTGATAATGTACTGTCTTGAAAACCGGCTTGCATTAGCCCCCAAGTGCTGTGGCGCATGCTTGCAGCGACATGGGACTTGCGTACTTGATATAAGCCGGATTTAAATAATGTAGCCCCCAAGTGCCGGGTTGTCTGCCTGCGGCGACTCGGGACTATATAAGAGTAATATGATTCTTTACCGTGGTTGTAACCCGGTATTAACAATGAAATCCCTGCTCGTAGTTGCGGTGCAACCCGGCAAATATATGCTTGAGAAATCCATGAATGTTGTAGTATACTACATAGCACTGGTTGAAGAAATCCAAGAGCCGGTCGATCTAGATAACCCGGCATTATAATCAATAGGGCGGCTCTTCAAGAATAACCAGCCATGTCGGCTATTTAGTGTCTTTATTATGCTTGCAGAGGTTACGATGTAACCCGGTATGGCGGGCGGCTTGAAAAAGCACAAACCCGGAGAGGTTAACTTTCACAAACTTGCTTAAAACTCAGGCTTTATCTTGTAAAGACTTAGGCATGATTGCCACTCATGTGCCGGCTCTCACATGGCACAGATTCGTCGTTTTAACCTTAACCAGCTCAGGGTCTTATTACGAGATTAACTGTCAAGAGACAAGTTCAGGGTCTCTAAAGATTGACTGTTAAGAGTACAACAATTTATAAAACCGACTCTGTGACAAGTTCAGTGTCTTATAGATTGACTGTCAAAAGAGAGGTAAATCATAACCCGGCTCTTGACAGTTCAGGGTCATACAGATTGACCGTCAAGAGACGTAAATCATAAGCCGGCTCTTGACAGTTCAGGGTCATATAGATTGACGGTCAAGAGTCATAAACCATAAGCCGGCTCTTGACAGTTCAGGGTCATATAGATTGACCGTCAAGAGACGTAAGTCATAAGCCGGCTCTTGACAGTTCAGGGTCATATAGATTGACTGTCAAAGAGTCGAAAATCATAAGCCGGCTCTTGACAGTTCAGGGTCATATAGATTGACTGTCAAAGAGTCATAAACCATAAGCCGGCTCTTGACAGTTCAGGGTCATATAGATTGACCGTCAAGAGACGTAAGTCATAAGCCGGCTCTTGACAGTTCAGGGTCATATAGATTGACTGTCAAAGAGTCGTAAATCATAAGCCGGCTCTTGACAGTTCAGGGTCATATAGATTGACTGTCAAGAGACGTAAATCATAAGCCGGCTCTTGACAGTTCAGGGTCATACAGATTGACCGTCAAGAGACGTAAATCATAAGCCGGCTCTTGATAGTTCAGGGTCATATAGATTGACGGTCAAGAGACGTAAATCATAATCCGGCTCTTGACAGTTCAGGGTCATATAGATTGACTGTCAAAGAGTCATAAACCATAAGCCGGCTCTTGACAGTTCAGGGTCATATTGATTGACCGTCAAGAGACGTAAGTCATAAGCCGGCTCTTGACAGTTCAGGGTCATATAGATTGACTGTCAAAGAGTCGTAAATCATAAGACGGCTCTTGACAGTTCAGGGTCATATAGATTGACTGTCAAAGAGAACGGCGGGTCACCTGTTGGAATGTGGCGGCAATCTCCAGGACCAGGTTTTATCTTCTTTGAAATAACGATCTTTGCCGAGTCATAACTGCATAGCCCCCAAGTCTTTAAGATGACTTGAGGAGTCGGCTTAATAATCTCCACTGAAGGTTGAAGTTGCCCATTGCGGGTTATAAATGGTACCGTTTGAGGTGTTTTAGTAATCCTCGTTGAGGCGTTTCGGGTTCCTCTGATACCCTGGCTGGTTATTCTGCCGCTGGCCTCCGCCGCGAGGCTGTTGATTATGACCTCCATGGTTGCCTTGACCCTGGTAACCGGACCCTGAGCCATCAGCATCAAAACTGGCTTCTGAGCCGCCCGGACCTGAGCCGCCCGATGGGCCATCACCGTTATCACGATGCTGTTGAATGCTGTAATTCCGGAACTGTCGCATAGTATAGCAATCCCTCCATAGATGGTTTGCCAGCTTATTTGGCCGGGTGTGCTCTGGACAAGGTTGGCTGAGCCTTTCCTCCAGGTTGAAAGTAGTTTTTCCCTTGTTAAAAGACTGCTCGAAGTTCCCGTTGCCCTTAGCACGGTTGTTCCTGACGTTGGTGTTTGCCACCAGTTCTGACCCGCCATCTGGGTACTTCCGCTTGCCATTGCTACCTTTCTTCCCCTGACCTGATTTCTCATTATCAGAGTCCGGGTCCTTCATGTTATCAGAATCTGCGTACTTGGTGAGAGCCGCCATGAGCTCCCCCATGTCTTGGCATGAGCGTTTGAGCCGGCCAAGCTTCTGCTTCAAAGGCGTGAAGTGACAATTCTTTTCTAGAATCAAAATCGCCTGAGACGCCGTAATCTGCTCAGAAGAGTGGATGATTTCGGAGACCCGCCGGACCCAGTGATGAGCCGACTCGTCCTCACGCTTCACACAATGGTCCAAATCCACAATCGTCATGGGCTGCTTGCACGTTCCTTGAAAGTTTTTGATGAATTTCGCCCTTAACTCGGCCCAGGAATTAATGGTGTTGGGTGGCAAGCCTTTCAACCATGTACGAGCCGGCCCTTCCAGCATCATGATAAAATATTTGGCGCATACTGCATCACTGACGTCTAACATCTCCATGGCTAGTTCATAGCTTTCAATCCAAGCCTCCGAAGGTGAGTCAGCTGTATAATTGGTCACCTTACGAGGACCCTTGAAATCCTTCGGCAGACGCTCATTCCGCAGAGCCGGCACCAAACATGGCACTCCCACAGCCCTGGAAGTCGCCCCCACTCCTCCTGAGACGGAAGGTGCAACTATGGGTTCCTGATAAGCCGCCGCCGCTGCTAGAGCCGCCGCTTCTCGCTGTGCTTTTGCCTGATCCACCAGCGCCTGAGCATCCAGAGCCGCCCGATCAGTTTGCGGCGGGTTATGATGTCGTTCACTGCTAGAAACCGCCGACGACTCATAACGCCGGTTGTAGCTACGGCTGGGGATGGGGGTTGAGTGCACGCGACTCCGGCTGTAATTGTATTTCTCCTGCTGGGCTATCGCCGTTCGTAAGTATCCGATGGCATTCCGCACCTCCTCTGCATAAGGCGCCTCATCGGGAATTGGGATTGTATCAAGCCTGGTTGCCGCTGCCACCATGTTCTCCGCCGGGTTAGCATAATGACCCGGCGGCATTGGACAGAAAGGTGGCGGGTTTTGATTCCGTCGGGGCGGGTCTAGCTGCTGACGTTGAGCCGCCGCCCGGCTTCCAGGTATTTCCACCGTCCGGGTTACAGTCAAAGGTACATTCCGTCCCGTTCCTGGCGTGTTAAAAAGATTCCTAGCTTCATATTGCTCTGGCAAGCAGGATTGATGTCTCATGCGATAAACCGCCGCTGCTGACTGCTGCTCTAACTCAAAACGAAAAGCGTCCGCCTTAAGGCGTTCTGCCTCCGCATCCATCTGAGCCTTCAGCTCATTGATCTCCTGTTGGATTCCGGCCATCTGATCTTTCAACCTTGCGATCTCCGCGTTACGGGCCGCTTGGTTTTCAGCAGTGACCTCAGTCTCCATTAGGGTTGTAAACTCATTCATCAGATCCAGAAGAACCTGAGCCGGCGGCCTGCCAGCCCCAGACCCGGTCGCACCGGCGGCTGTACCGCTCGGAGCCGCCGCGGAACCCGCCATAAAGACGGCAGCGCGGTTTGGCGGCTCATCCTCCTCCGGCTCATGATACTCTGACTCGGGGTAAAGCTCATCGTAGCCCCCAAGTCCACCATTATGAAGCTGATAGATCGATTCCGTCTCTGCACTCGAGGACCCTTCCTCTGAGTAGACAAGAGTTTCCTCCTGTGACATAGAACTTTCAAGCTCCATGCCCTGAGTAAAGCCAACGAAGACGTGCTTCTTGCCCAAGTCAACACGGGCGGGTTGCACGCTCTGGGCGAGTCGCTTGTGCCGAGCCGGCTCGACGATGTCGGTGCAGATGTCCGGCCCGGATTCAGATCCACCAATCTTGTCGAAGAAAACGTTGAATCTGCCGAAGGGGACCCGGAAACCATGCTTGATTGAGTCGGCCTCAGGACCCCGGCCGGCGTCGTCGAGGTAGAGTCTCCCATGGCGACTCTTGGTCATCTCATCATTGACGTACCCCTCGTTCCCAGAGAGAGAACCCTTTGAGAACTCAACACCATCAAGCGCGGGCCCCACGGTGGGCGCCAACTGTCGTGGTTTTGTCACGGCAGATGCCCGAAGGCTTAGGTTCGAGGCCATCGCTAAAGAGGTGGACTCAAAGGGGTTAAACGGGACAAGGGAGACGAGTTTACCCAGGTTCGGCCCCTCACGGTGGAGGTAAAAGCCTCCGTCCTGCTTATGCTGTATTAACTGGTGTATGAATTACAAGGGGCGGCTTGCTTGCCCTAACTCTCGATTGCTTGGTCTCTCTCGCCGTAAGGCGTCTCTCGCCGTAAGGCTTCTCTGTCTTTCTTAACTTGTCTAACTCGCCGCAGGGGCTCACCCTTATATACATAGGTCGAGGCCCTGGGCTTACAAGAGTCCGGGTCGGGTTATGCAACGTAACCGATCCCGGCTCCAACTCCCTAGTCTTACAGAACAAGTCATCTTATGGCGGCTTATACCTTCTGGCCCATGAGTCGCCTCCTGCCTCTTGGGCCTTGACCTCAGCCCATCTGGTAAGCCGCCATATGGCCTGGTCTTCATGTCTTGTCTTCCTCTTGGCCCACTTGGTAACCCGCCATGTGGTTTGGTCTCCGTCTTCTGGCCCACCTTATGGGTCTTGACTATGAACCGCCAAGCTGGTGACCGGGTCTTCAGTGAATCGCCAAGTCCTGGCCGGGTTATACTCCGGCCGGGTTATATCGCGGGGTTATATCCCTGACAACCACGGCAGAAGAAAGAGAAAGGACGAAGGTCGTCCCCTATGCCTTAGCCATAGGCTCTGTATAGTATGCCATGCTGTGTACCGCACCTAGTGTGTGCCTTGCCATGAGTCTGTCAAGGGGTACAAGAGTGATCCGGGAATGGATCACTGGACAACGGTCAAAATTATCCTTAGTAACTAGAGGACTAAGGAAATGTTTCTCTATTATGGAGGTAATGAAGAATTCGTCATAAAGAGTTACATCGATGCAAGTTTTGGCACCAATCCGGATGACTCTTAGTAGCAATCCGGATACGTATATTGGAGCAACCATTCGGAATAGTTCCAAGTGGAGCATGGTAGCAGCATCTACAGTATGACATAGAGATTTGCAAAGTGCACATGGATCTGAATGTTGCAGACCCGTTGACTAAAACCTCTCTCACAAGCAAAACATGATAAAACCCCAGAACTCATTGGGTGTTAATCACATGGTGATGTGAACTAGATTATTGACTCTAGTGCAAGTGGGAGACTATTGGAAATATGCCTTAGAGGCAATAATAAATTGGTTATTATCATATTTCCTTGTTCATGATAATCATTTATTATCCATGCTAGAATTGTATTGATCGGAAACTCAGATACATGTGTGGATACATAGACAACACCATGTCCCTAGTGAGCCTCTACTAGACTAGCTCGTTGATCAGAGATGGTCAAGGTTCCTGACCATAGGCATGAGTTGTCATATGATAACGGGATCACATCATTAGGAGAATGATGCGATGGACAAGACCCAACCGTAAGCATAGCAGTTGATCGTGTCAGTTTATTGCTACTGCTTTATCCATGTCAAGTATCTGTTCCTATGACCATGAGATCATGCAACTCCCAGGCACCGGAGGAATGCCTTGTGTGTATCAAACATCACAACGTAACTGGGTGACTATAAAGGTGCTCTACAGGTATCTCCGAGGGTATCTGTTAGGGTTGGCATGGATCGAGACTGGGATTTGTCACTCCGTATGACAGATAGGTATCTCTGGGCCCACTCGGTAATACAACATCACAAGAAGCTTGCAAGCAATGTGGCTGAGGAGTTAGTCACGGGATCTTGTATTATGGAACAATTAAAGAGACTTGCCGGTAACGAGATTGAACTAGGTATGGAGATACCGACGATCGAATCTCGGGCAAGTAACATACCGCTGGACAAAGGGAACTACTTATGGGATTGATTGAATCCTTGGCATCATGGTTCGACCGATAAAGATCTTTGTGGAATATGTGGGAACAAATATGGGCATCCAGGTCCCACTATTGGTTATTGACCGGAGAGGTGTCTCGGTCATGTCCACATGATTCTCGAACCCGTAGGGTCCGCATGCTTAACGTTCGGTGACGCTAGAGTAGTATTGGGATATGTACGTTGGTAACTGAATGTTGTTCGGACTCCCAGATGAGATCCCAGACATCACGAGGAGCTCCGGAATGGTCCGGAGGTAAAGATTTATATATGGAAAGTCATATTTTGGCTACCGGAAAAGTTTTGGGTTTTGCCGTTATTGTACCGGGAAGCTTCCGGAAGGTTCCGGAGGGTTCCGGAGGAGTCTGGAAGGATCCCTCCAGCCGCTAGGGCGTGCATGATCTGTAGGGGGGTGCCCTAGCCTTATTGGGCCAGGGGCACCAGCCCCTCAAGGCCCATGCGCAATGGGAAGGGGAAACCCTAAGTGGGAGGGAGTCCACTTGCCTTGGGAGGCAAGTTTCCTCGCTAGTTGCCGGCCCTCCTTGGAGGAGGGGCCTAGGGCTGCGACCAAACCCTGCCCCCTGCCTCCTATATATAGTAGAGGAGAGGGGGGGGGCTGGACACAACAATCCCACGCCCCGGTGTCAGCCCTACCTCTCTCCCTAGATCGTTTTCTCCTCAGATCGCATCTACGGTAGCGCTTGGCGAAGCCCTGCCGGGATTGCTCCACCACCATCTCCACCATGCCGTCATGCTGGTTGAGATCCCATCTACTTCTCCTCTCACGCTTGCTGGATCAAGAAGGAGGAAACATCATCGAGCCGCACATGTGCGGAACGCGGAGGTGCCGTCCGTTCGGCGCTAGATCAGATCGGATCGCGATTGGATCGTGAAGAGTACGACTACATCAACCGCATTATATATGCTTCCGCTTAGCGATCTACAAGGGTATGTAGACACACTCCCCCTCTCGTAGCTATGCATCTCCATGGATAGATCTTGCGTGTGCGTAGGAATTTTTTTGTTTCCCATGCAACGTTCCCCAACAGTTGACACGCCGAGTTGATGCGAGACTTTCTTCTCCACTTTTTACCCCTTTGATACCTACCACAGTATCTATTCCACACATATGCTTTTTCCATGGTTCACGCTCATGTATTGCGTGAGTAATAAAAAGCTGAAGTGCGTTAAAAAGTACGATCCAATTGGCTGCCTTAACACCGTGGTTCTTGACATTTGTATTTATTTGGTGAAGACGGAGCCATGCCATGTTAATATGATAAAATGAATGGGGGGTAAACATTCTTTAAGGATCGTATATTTTGAACATTGATGATTATGTTACTTATGTTTATGGATATTACTATGTTAATGTTTGTTAATTCATCGTTTTTATCATGTTGGGTAGCATGTCACAACAATTTTTTTGTTTTTATCATTTACCTACTCGAGGACGAGCAGGAATTCAGCTTGGGGATGCTGATACGTCTCCAACGTATCTATAATTTTTCATTGTTCCATGCTATAATATTATCAGTCTAGGATGCTTTTTGGGCCTTTATTTGCCAATTCATATTATTTTTTAGCACTAACATATTAACCTAGTGCCCAATGCCAGTTGCCGTTTTCTGCATATTTTTGGCTTTTCAGGTTTACAGTACCAAACGAAGCTGTCCTAGAGTTTGAGAAATCTTTTTAAGAATTGTTCTGACAATGTAATTAGAGGCGTCATAATGAGCCGATGCTACACACAAGATCTTGAGGTAGTAGGCATGGAAATTTTATTGTTACGTCTATAAAATGGTATCCTTAAAATGAAACTATAAACTTGAAAGCACTGATATGTTACAAAATGTTGTTCAGTCGTTCTCTGCACCTTGAGGAAGTTTTATATCTCCCCAGATTATTATGCATTATTTCTCAATAACTGTACCAAGCATACTTAGAGGTTGAGTTTGTAGTTGTGCTTTGGATAATCTGCATTTTTTTGTTCTGAAAGTGCCAAAATATATTACTATTTGATAAAAAAAGGAGGGCATATTTTAATAGGCTAATCTCAACTTGCTGATTGCAAAAGTAATCAAGCATATTGTGCAAGATTTGAAGTACAAACTTGGGCCATTGGACATAGGAGGGATTAACTCTAATTCATTTGCTTTAATGTCGTGTGAGCTGATTTGAATTTGTGATCACTATGCCACTTATGCTTGCCACAATTCTTGTGTTATAAATCTAAGTTATGCTTCTTAAGTATGCTGTGATCAGAACTGCTCTATTACTTGTCTCTTGCTTCAATGCTGGTTCCTCTGCTCTGACTAAAATGGCTGCTATGGTAGCCATTGAGATGCAGAACGCTTCGTCACACCTGCACAAGTGGTCGCACATTCTATTTTCCTTGATGCTAATATAACCAAAGGAAGAAACAAACAGACGAACCGAGCTGCCGGTGAGATTGAGGGAAGGTGTTGCAGGTTTCAAAACACATTGAGAAGTGTAGAGGAGCTAAAGAGAATTAGACGTATGGAGAAAACCAAAGGAAGGTAGAGTCGAGGGGCATAGCGGTAATGGAGGAACGAGCTGGATGACGAGTACAGGAAAGAGGAATGGTGTTGGGGAACGTTGCATGGGAAACAAAAAATTTCCTACGCTCACCAAGATCGATCTAGGAGATGAACATCTATGAGAGGAGAGATCGGATCCACATACCCTTGTAGATCGCTAAGCGGGAAGCATTAAGAAACGCGGTTGATGTAGTCGAACGTCTTCGCGATCCAAATCGCAAGCCGTCCCGCGATCCAATCACGATCTAGCACCGAACAGACGGCACCTCCGCGTTCAACACACGTACAGCTCGATGACGATCTCGGCCTCCTTGATCCATCAAGCGAGGGCGGAGAGGTAGATGGGTTCTCCGGCAGCACGACGGCATGGCGGTGGTGGTGGAGCTGATCCGACAGAGCTTCGCTAAGCAATACCGAACCAATCTAATCTAGAGGAGAAACGATCTAGGGGAGAGGGAGGACTGCGCCGTGGCTTAATGTAAGGTAGCCCTCCCAAACCTTCACTATATATAGGAGGAGAGGAGGAGGGGCCGGCGCCATAGGGTTCCCACCCCTAGGGGTGCGGCGGCCTAGATGGGGCCGGTGGCCAAGGGGGTGCCTTGGCCCCCAAGGCAAGTGGTGGCCGGCCCCCCTAGGGTTCCCCCAATGCCCTTTGGCCGCATGGGCCCTTGTGGGAGGCGCGGACAGCCCACCAGGGGCCGCCGCACCCCTAGAGCCTATGGGGCCCTCCGGGGCAGGTGGACCCACCCGATGGACCTCCGGGCACTCCCGATGAAACCCGAGCAAACTCCGAAACTATTCCGGTGCCCGAACATCAACTTCCTATATATCAATCTTTACCTACGGACCATTCCGGAGCTCGTCGTGATGTCCGGGGTCTCATCCAGAACTCTGAAAAACCATCGGTCACCAACATACATAACCCAATAATACCGAAACATCACCGAACGTTAAGTGTGCAGACCCTGCGGGTTTGAGAACTATGTAGACATGACCGAGACACCTCTACGGTCAATAACCAATAGCATGACCTTGATGCCCATATTGGCTCCCACATATTCTACGAAGATCTTTATCGGTTGAACCTCTATGTCAAGGATTCAGTCAATCCCGTATGCAGTTCCCTTTGTTTATCGGTATGTTACTGGCCCGAGATTCGATCGTCGGTATCTCCATACCTAGTTCAATCTCGTTACAGGCAAGTCTCTTTACTCATTCCGTAATACAAGATCCTGTGGCTAACTCTTTAGTCACTTTGCTTGCAAGCTCATTGTGATGTTGTATTACCGAGTGGGCCCTGAGATACCTCTCTGTCACACGGAGTAACAAATCCTAGTCTTGATCCATGCCAACTTAACAGACACCCTTGGAGATACCTGTAGAGCATCTTTATAGTCACCCAGTTACATTGTGACATTTGATACACACAAGGAACTCCTCCGATGTCAGTGAGTTACCTGATCTCATGGTCATAGGAACATATACTTGACATGCAGAAAACAATAGCAATAAACTGACACGATCATATGCTACGTTCATAGTTTGGGTCTTGTCCATCACATCATTCTCCTAATGATGTGATCCTGTTATCAAATGACAACTCATGTCTATGGTCAGGAAACCTTAACCATCTTAGATCAACGAGCTAGTCCATTAGAGGCTTACTAGGGACATATTGTTGTCTATGTACCCACACATGTATTTGAGTTTCCAATCAATACAATTTTAGCATGGATAATAAACATTTATCATGAACAAGGAAATATAATAATAACCATTTTATTATTGCCTCTAGGGCATATTTCCAACAGTCTCCCACTTGCACTAGAGTCAATAATCTAGCTCACATCACTATGTGATTTACATTGTAATGAATCTAACACCCATATAGTTCTGGTGTTGATCATGTTTCCCTCGTGGAAGAGGCTTAGTCAACGGATCTGCAACATTCAGATCCGTGTGTACTTTGCAAATATTTATGTCTCCCTCCTCGATGTAATCGCGGATGGAATTGAAGCGTCGCTTTATGTGTCTGGTCCTCTTGTGAAACCTTAGTTCCTTGGCTAGAGCAATGGCACCAGTGTTGTCACAGAACAGAGTCATTGGGTCCAGTGCACTGGGCACAACTCCAAGATCCATCGTGAACTACTTCATCCAGACACCTTCCTTCGCCGCCTCCAAGGCAGCTATGTACTCCGCTTCGCATGTAGAATCAGCTACCACGCTTTGCTTGGAACTGCGCCAGCTTACCGCTCCTCCATTGAGAATAAATATGTATCCGGTTTGAGACTTAGAGTCATCCGGATCAGTGTCAAAACTTGCATCGACGTAACCCTTTACGACGACCTGGATTAGTTTGAAACCTTCCGGACATACTTATGGCAAGGCCGACGTCTGGTCTTGTACACATCATTACATACATGATAGAGCCTATGGCAGAAGCATAGGGGATGACACTCATCTTTTCTCTATCCTCTGCAGTCACTGGCATTGAGTCTTACTCAACTTCACACCTTGTAACACAGGAAAGAACCCTTTCTTGGACTCATCCATTTTGAACTTCTTCAAAACTTTATCAAGGTATGTGCTCTATGAAAGTCCTATTAAGCGTCTTGATCTATCTCTATAGATCTTGATTCCTAATATGAAAGCAGCTTCTCCTAGGTCCTTCATTGAAAAACTCTTGTTCAAATATTCCTTCACGCTTTCCAAAAATTCTATATTGTTTCCAATCAGCAATATGTCATCCACATATTATATTAGAAACACTATAGAGCTCCCACTCACTTTCTTGTAAATACAAGCTTCTCCGTAAACATGTATAAACCCAAACGCTTTGATCACCTCCTCAAAACGCTTATTCCAACTCCGAGATGCCTGCACCAGTCCATAAATGGATCGCTAGAGCTTGCAAACTTTGTCAGCATTCTCTAGATCGACAAAATCTTCTGGTTGTATCATATACAACTCTTCCTCAAGGAAACCATTAAGGAACGCTGTTTTGACATCCATCTGCCAAATTTCATAATCGAAAAATGCAGCTATCGCTAACATGATTCTGACGGACTTAAGCATCACTGCGGGAGAGAAAGTCTCATCGTAGTCAATTCCATGAACTTGAAAAACCCTTTGCCACAAGTCGAGCTTTATAGACGGTGACATTACCGTCCGCGTCCGTCTTCCTCTTAAAGATCCATTTATTCTGAATAGCCTTTCGCCCTTCAGGTAATACTTCCAAAGTCCACACTTTGTTTTCATACATGGATCCTATCTCGGATTTCATGGCCTCTAACCATTTGTCGGAATCCGGGCCCACCATCGCTTCTCCATAGCTCGTAGGTTTATCGTTGTCCAACAACATGACCACTAAGACAGGGTTACCGTACCATTCAGGAGCAGTACGTGTCCTTGTCGACCTACGAGAGGTTCGATAGTAACTTGATCTGAAGCTTCATGATCACTGTCATTAGCGTCCTCTTCAACTGATGTAGGCTCCGTAGAAACATCTTTGTGCTCTGCGCTACTCTCTGGTTGAAGTGAAGGTTTAACAAACTCATCAAGTTCTATCTTCCTCTCACTCAATTCTTTCGAGAGAAACTCTTTCTCGAGAAATGACCCGTTCTTAGCGACAAACACTTTGCCTTCGGATCTGAGATAGAAGGTGTACCCAACCGTCTCTTTTGGGTATCCTCTGAAGACGCATTTCTCCGCTTTGGGTTCCATGTAACACCCAAGATGCGATCCTATCCTTATTTTGGCACGAGGGCCTCGACAGGGATAGAAGCGCATCTCGTCATTTCGCAAGAATGGATATCATTACAAGTACATGTAAAGAAGAGATGAGTATATGGAATTGGCTTACACTCGCCACAAGCTACATCAATATCACATCAATACAACATCATATCCAAACATCATACAGAAGAGCTGGGTCCGACTACGGACGAAAACAAATGATAAAATGACATCCATCCTTGCTATCCCAGGCTGCCGCCTGGAACCCATCCTAGATCGATGAAGGAGAAGAAGAACTCCAAATCAAACAAGCATCGCTCTCACGTCAAAGCATCGCATTACCTGTACCTGCAACTATTGTTGTAGTAATCTGTGAGCCACAGAGACTCAGCAATCTCATTTCCAAGGGTATCAAGACTATTAAAGCTTAATGGGTGAGGTATGGTAAAGTGATGAGGCTGCAGCAAGCACTAAGCATTTATTTGAGTGGCTAACTTACGAGTACAAGAGTAAGGGGGGGGGGGGGATGATCGTCGTATCAACGGACGTGTACTAGTAATGATCTCTAAGAGATCCTGAACACCTACTTACGAACAAACATAACCCCACCGTGTTCTCTCTCGATTCAGAAATCACGAGAAGAGACAGTCACGGTTACGCACACGGTTGGTGTATTTTATTTGAGTTTACTTCAAGTTTGCTATGACCGGGTGTTAAACAAAGTTTCCAAGTTGCCACGTAACCGCGGGTACGGCTTTCCGAAAGATTTAACCCTGCAAGGGTGCTCCAACTCATCCATCACAAACTAACCACACGCCTCGAGAATAACCTCGACCACGAATCCCGTGATTTCCTAGGAAATTCCGTTGGAAAACCGCAACCTCGAGATAGCCCAAGTATTCTCAGAATTCCTCGCGCAAGACATTCGAGAAAGGTAAAAACAAGTCCAGCAAGACCGCCCGACGTGTCGACGAACCCGATAGGAGCCGCGTATCTCGTTCTCAGGATATGTCGGATGAGCGATGGTTAGCATGCCAATCACCGAGTTGCCTCGGGTAGCATTAAAAAGCTGCTCTGGGTTGGACCAACACTCATGAGGAGCACTGGCTCGGGTTGTTGATTAAAGATCCTCGGGTTAATTACTCCCTATGCAGGTTTATTAGTTATTAGGCAAATCTAGTACCAATGTTGGGCCTTGCCAGACAAGTTTTATCCTAAAACGAAAATCAAGGGGGTCCCCATAACAACCCCGATCATGTTAGGAGCGCAAAATATGGAACATAACACCGGTACACAAGTAACTAGGGCGGCAAAAGTGGAACAAAACACCGAGCAAAAGGCCAAGCCTTCCACCTTTTACCAAGTATATATGTGCATTAAAATTAAATAGGAATAATATTGTGAGATAACAAAATATCCATGTTGCACATGGAAAGAGCTTGCACCTGCAACTAGCAACGCTATAAGAAGGGCAGAGCAAGCGGTAACATAGCCAGACAATGGTTTGCTGGGTTGTGGAGGGGTTAGAGGCTTATCATGGCATTTTAGGAGGCTTGACAACCAAGTGGTAGGTAACGAGACAACGATAGAAACGAGACAACTAGCATGGCAATGATAGTAGTGTTATCCAAGGAATGATCATCTTGCCTGAGATCCCGCTTGGAAGAAGAACGAATCCATGAAGAAGACGAGCCAACGTAGTCGAACGAATCCTCACACTCCGAACGCTTTCGGAACTCTATCGAGAAGAAGCAATCCGAAAACAACAATCAACACATGATCAACACCACAACATATGCATGACATGATGCGCAAACAAACATGATGCATGTCCGGTTTAATTATGCAAGGCATGGCAATCACAACAAACAAATAATACACATTAAGTGAAGCTCAATGTGCAACGAGTTGCATATTGACGAAACTCCACTTTCGAATTATTTAGTTCACTCTAGTTAGCTACACATCAATATTAAATATTGTTAAACATGGCAAGAGGTGAAGCATAATGAAACTACACTATCTAGGCATCTTAAATGAGGTCGGAAACAACTTATAGTATTTCCGCAATGACCCCATGTGTTAATTTCGAAATTGGTCCAGATATGAACTAATCATGTTTTATATTTATTAAACAGCAAAATAAATAGGACCATGTGATTCTACGCGTCAGTCTAGTCGATTTACATATATAGATCATTTAAAACGGAGCTACGGCCTAAAAGATATGACCAACACAAGATGCATATGTCATGAATGCAAAATGTATGCAAACAACCACCACAAACATGTTAAATCATGGATGCAACAAGATATTATGACACTTCATGAAATTCTAGTCAAGTTTCATGTGGAACATGTTCAAAACAGAGTAACGATTCAACCACAACAAGCAACACAAGTTCTAGACACAATCTGCCCAAAACAGCGACATGGCATTTTGCACACATGAAAACAACTTGCTACAAGATTCTAAAATGCACAAGCTAAGCATGGGGCAGTAGCATATAACATACATTTCATTTCATCTTCACATATCATACTCAAAAGATTCATGGATCACATGGTAGGAAGCTCACAACATGGCAATAAAATATAGCAGATTAGGACTTAATGAAAATAACAGTTTTTAGCAGAGCAGTTTTATCACGGAGGCATATTGGCAGCAATAAAACTATATGCTATAGGTCATATATTGGCATGAAACTTTACAGCATGGTAGAGGACATGATGCCCTACAATTCATTCCATTATGGCAACTTCAAATTATGCACAGATTCATGGCAAACGTCAACACAACATGGCATCATGAAGAAGACAGATTCTTAGACTTAGTGAAAATTAGAGTAGACATGAGCAGCAGTTTTTAACAGATTGACAACTTGGACAACAGAAATAACTATGATGGAAATCCTATACATGGCAACAAATGGCACAACCTGGTAGGCAATAACATGCTCAACAAATGACTCCATAGTGACAACAACAAAAGACTCCTAGATAAATAGCAAATCACATGGCAAGACAAAAATAAAGTGTTACAGATTCCAGACTTAGAATTATTTTGGGCATATCAAAACAGTACATTTTTATAGCATGTTGGCAACAAGAAAATAACACCTAAACATGGATTATCATGGCAAACAAAAAGACCAGGGGCTAGTGCACATGTCAAAGAGCATATCTCATGTTCAAAAATAATTTATATGATGCATGGAGTTAATCACACAAAAAAAACAAAACGGCATCACAGCAAAACTAACATGGACACAAATTTACTCAAATGACAAAAATAATTGCACAGATGAATTCAATGGATTTTTCTACCCCAAAAACATATATAATATGCATGTGTTGCTGTACAAAATGTGCCACAAATAAATATGCACAATTTTAGTTATTATTTTTTATAAAACTGAGCGTCATATACTAAAACGTGCACCGAGCGTCAAATAGGCAGCAGGACGAGGCCTCACCTTGCGGGCCTTGGCCCGTTGGTGCAGCTAGGCCGGGGCAAACGGAGGCGAGGCAGGACGGGCTAGGCGACTGCTGCTGCGGGGCCCGCGTGGGAGGCAGCCCACGTGGCGCTGGCGAGCGGGGAGGCTCCTCCCGATCCTGCCTGGATCGAGGGAGCCAGCGGCGCTATGGTCAACGGCGGCGGGGCAGGCTCCGGGCGCGGGCTCGGTCGGGGCCGACCGGATCTGGCCGCGGGGGCGCCGGATCCGGCGGTTCCCAGGGCCGGCGACGCGAAACGCGGCGGCGGGCGGCGTGGCGAGGCCGGCGGCGGAACTCGGGGCGATGATGGCACTCCAGCGAGCGGCGAGGCGCAGGCTTGCGTGGGAGGCGCTGGTGCGGCGGAGGAACCGGCTGCGAGGGGAGCCGGGGCTCAAGGAGAGCTGCTTGCCGGCGGCGACCGGATGCGGCGGCGGGGCGAGGTCCCGACGGCGCTCGGGAGGAGGATGTAGGAGCGGGCGCTCGGGCGGCGGAGCCTTGGGCTCATGCGGGCTGGCGGCGCGGCCGGATGGGCCCGGGAGGGCCTCGCGCGGGCCTGGGCGGGCCGCGGCGGCTGGTGCGGTGGTCTGGGGCGTGGGTGGCCACGTGGCGACGCCCGGTTGGCTCAGAGCGGTGGCTAGAGGCGGCGCGGCCGTTGATGGGCTGCCAAGTGGCGGCCGGCGGCTAGGAGGGTATGGAAAGCAAGGCCGGAGGTGGAAGAAGGTCATTTTTGGAGGGCTAGATGTGCTTAAATAGGCAGGGGGTCTAGGGTTAGGTTTTAGGGGGGGTTGGGCATTTACGAGCCGTTCGATCTCGATCGGACGGCTCCAGACGAGGGGGTTGTCTAGGTGGGCTGGGTTAGGCCGTGTAGAGTGGTTGGGCTGAGAAGAGAGGGAGAATGTGGCCCGTGACAGAGTTTTTAAAACACCGAAACGTCCAACAATTAACCGATGACGATGCCGCTACAGACGACCGTTCGGGTATCAAACGGACCCCGATTGCGACGAAATTTGGCAGGCGGTCTACCTACAATATAATACGACCGCTCGCCAAGTTTCGACCCAATCCAAGAAAGTTTTATACACACACTTAAAAACAATATTTTATCGATGTTGCGGGCGCGTGCGTGTGTGGTTTGTCTCGAAACGGTCGACGACACAAATGAAGAGAACCGGCGACTACGAACGGATGCAAGTTTTCAAAAACGAGTGACGATGCAATGCGGATGATGCGAATGATGCGATGATGAATGCGACAAACAAACGAATCACACAACGAGAATGGAAAACAACGAGAATCTTCTGGAGCGTCGGTCTCGGGCTGTTACAACTCTCCTCCACTTACAAGAGATCTCGACCCGAGATCTTAGAATGAGAAGGGGAAGAGGAAGAAGAAAGGAAGAGGTAAAACTTAGTTGCTTTTGACAAAGGAGTGAAATCAACAAACCTTGAAGGTTGCACAGAGATGAAGAATGACACGAGGCACAAGCAAGAATTCACAAGAAATTTGGGCAGCACTTCGGCAGGAAAGAGAGGCAAAACTTCATAAGATGAAAGTACTTGAGAACATGGCACAACACTCTGGTTAAATGGATAAGCAAGGAAAAGAACATGATCTCAACAAAACGAGATGGTGAATCAAAGAGAGCTACCTCTGGAACAGAAGAATAGAAACTAGATCATTGGAAAGGAAGGAACGGAGAACAAAATGACATATTTCTACCACAATTGAATTTGAACAACATCCTTACCAGAAGCGATTGAACGGAGTTGTTGAAAATCAACAACGAAAAGAGAAAACTTTTTGTGGGTTTATGGAAACATCTCAACATTATGAGGTGACAACCCGCCACTAACGAAAACAAGGATTGCTTGGGAATAATAGGATATGCAAACTTCTTTCACCAAGAGGACAAGGAGAAAACTTGGGTCATTGATAAGCACCATGATAGCAACAATCCTTAGGAAAGCTTTAGGTGAATCTATACCACGATAACGCCAAGGAAGAGATTGATGGGTTTACATAACTCATTCTTGACAAACTCTCTTCGAGACTCCTCATTAATCAAGAATGACATAACACCACCTCAAAAGATAAGGGAAAATGAATGCACTTTGAAATGCAAGATAAAGAATACTTGAGAAACTAACACAAGAATCTTGAAGAACACTTCGAGAAGGAATACAATCCTTGAAGAAGCACCATGAAGAACCTCCATATACAAAAGAATGATCAAAAGAAATGAAGGTTGAAAAGAATAAGATCAAGGCCTTGAAATGATTTAGATGAAGCTTCGCGACGAGATACTTGAGAAAACTTGGAACTCCGGAAAGAAAAGATGAAACACTTAGAACCAAGAATTTTATATCATGAACAACTCCGGAAGAAGGATTGAAATCACTATGATGAAACAAGAATAAGAATTATGTTATGCTTATCCTTCATCAAGTTAAATTGATGACAAGCAACGGATTTGGCATACTACTTACTCTTCTTGAAAAGATTGAAGAGAGATTCAAGAAGCTTGAAGAATTCTTGAACGAAACACCGGCAAGAATTGCAACGAATGGGGATAATACAAATGAATGGAAATACATGAGAACGAAGAGACCATGATCCATCTAGGAGAAGACTTCAGCAAGACACCGGAATAATTGAGATATGAACGAAGAGGCAACAATTGAGGAGAATTTGAGAACGAAAGCTAAAAGCTGAGAACGAAGAAATCTTCTAAAATGATGGCCTTCGGAGGATCGAGAAATGAAAACAACTTTGAAATGCTCCGGATAGATAAGGAAAGAATACTCATGATCGAAACAATTTTGGAAGAATAGCATGAAGCTTGAAACATGAATCTTCTAGAGAATGGATCAAGATTTAAGGGAAACTCTCCTTCGGCCTTCAAAACTGAGAAAAACAATGATGAACACCACCACGGATTACTGAGATACTCCGGAATGATGAAGGAAGAAATGTTGAGCCAACGATGAAAATGATTTAGAAGCGATCTTTGAGAAGGAATATGACTGATGGAATTCATTCTTACGTCATATTTGAATGGAAATTGAGATCTCCGGGAAAGATTAGAAGAGCCAGGTAAGATCCTGGGGAAAAACCTGTGCGATATGGGCCCACTCAATAGAAACCACCGTTGAAACAATTGCTTAGAAGAGAGATTGCACCGGTACAAATTAAAAACTTGATGAGGATGAGAACCTCGAAACACTTAAGAGGATTTGAACGATAACACGAATCTTCTAAGATATCTTCAACACTCCGGATAGAATAGAGAGGGATGAATAAAAGAGAGAGGCTTGGACAAGAATTCCCATATGAAAAACATTTAACGAATGAAAAGAATATGATGAACACCGAAAGCTTGGATTGAATCCACCGGGGAAGAAAATGGAGACGAAGAATGATGAACTTAGCACTTGAGCATCTTCACCACAAATCACCGGATACAATACGGAAGGAATGATAACGGAAGCATCAATGAAAAGAAAGGCACTTGGATGACGATTTAATCATTGACGAAAAAGGGAGGGAGGGTGGGAAAAACAAAGACAACTTAAGATGGATGAAATGAACTCCGGAAAGAAATATAAGAATCAATCTCGCAATTATTTGGGAGGAATGAATTATCTTGATGAGAACACACCGGTTAGGAAAGATATGAAATCACCACTTGACATCGAAGCAACTCGAATTACCATACTCTAACAAAACCAAAGGATAAGGCTTTCGAATTAAGCCAGAAACAAATACATAAACCATTTGCATTTGTTGGAAGGATAATCCTAGGTAACTACTTGAATTCCCACCTAAGAACTTCCGAAATCTTGGTTATGCAATCGGGTCCATGGATACACGGAGTTTTTAACCATCACTCAACTCCTTGCAGTAATACTACTCTCCAGTGTATCACATCCCTCAACACACAACCAGAGGTCTCGGAAACTCATCTACCTCAGACCCTCGTAATAACAACGATACTAAACATGGCAGTACATGTGATCCCGCTCCCCAGTACTGGGTGCCGCCACACTCTTCGCACCATGAAAAGTATTGAAGCAATTTCAAACATCCGCGTCCTGAGACACTAAGGAAAGTGAACGATAGCGATGTGTCAAGAACCCCTTGGAGCTCAACTCCCCGGGTCCAATCCATACATACGGGAGGCACCAAGAACAGAGTTCTGGTCACATCGACATCATAGAGGTTCCAAAATACCCGCTTGATCCTAAAAAATTTTTGAGTGAGAAGAGAGGAAGAATTAAAATTCCTACGTCAGCATTCCTCACCAGAGCATAGAAGAGGAGTAAAAAGAATCCTACTCTCCGATATATAACTAGTCTCAAAACAGTTTTTCACTAGACTCGACTCAGCCAAGTTCAATCAATCAAGGGGGCTCCTAGGTCGGTACAGGCTCTGATACCAACTTGTAACGCCCAAGATGCGATCATATCCTTATTTTGGCACGAGGGCCTTGACAGGGATAGAAGCGCATCTCGTCATTTCGCAAGAATGGATATCATTACAAGTACATGTAAAGAAGAGATGAGTATATGGAATTGGCTTACACTCGCCACAAGCTACATCAATATCACATCAATACAACATCATATCCAAACATCATACAGAAGAGCAGGGTCCGACTACGGACGAAAACAAATGATAAAATGACATCCATCCTTGCTATCCCAGGCTGCCGCCTGGAACCCATCCTAAATCGATGAAGGAGAAGAAGAACTCCAAATCAAACAAGCATCGCTCTCACGTCAAAGCATCGCATTACCTGTACTTGCAACTGTTGTTGTAGTAATCAGTGAGCCACAGGGACTCAGCAATCTCATTTCCAAGGGTATCAAGACTATTAAAGCTTAATGGGTGAGGTATGGTTAAGTGATGAGGCTGCAGCAAGCACTAAGCATTTATTTGAGTGGCTAACTTACGAGTACAAGAGTAAGGGGGGATGATCGTTGTATCAATGGACGTGTACTAGTAATGATCTCTAAGAGATCCTGAACACCTACTTATGAACAAACATAACCCCATCATGTTCTCTCTCGATTCAGAAATCACGAGAAGAGACAGTCATGGTTATGCACACGGTTGGTGTATTTTATTTGAGTTTACTTCAAGTTTGCTATGACCGGGTGTTAAATAAAGTTTCGAAGTTGCCACGTAACCGCGGGCACGGCTTTCCGAAAGATTTAACCCTGCAGGGATGCTCCAACTCATCCATCACAAACTAACCACACGCCGCGGGAATAACTTCGACCACGAATCCCGTGATTTCCTAGGAAATTCCGTTGGAAAACCGCAACCTCGAGATAGCCCGAAGTATTCTCGGAACTCCTCGCGCAAGACATTTGAGAAAGGTAAAACAAGTCCAGCAAGACCGCCCGACGTGTCGACGAACCCGATAGGAGCCGCGTATCTCGTTCTCAGGACACGACGGATGAGCGATGGTTACCACGCCAATCACCGAGTTGCCCCGGGTAGCGTTAATAAGCTGCTCTGGGTTGGACCAACACTCATGAGGAGCACTGGCCCGGGTTGTTGATTAAAGATCCTTGGGTTAATTACTCCCTATGCAGGTTTATTAGTTATTAGGAAAATGTAGTACCAATGTTGGGCCTTGCCAGACAAGTTTTATCCTAAAACGAAAATCAAGGGGGTCCCCATAACAACCCCGAGCATGTTAGGAGCGCAAAATATGGAACATAACACTGGTACACAAGTAACTAGGGCGGAAAAAGTGGAACAAAACACCGAGCAAAAGGCCAAGCCTTCCACCTTTTACCAAGTATATATGTGCATTAAAATTAAATAGCAATAATATTGTGATATAACAGAATATCCATGTTGCATACGGAAAGAGCTTGCACCTGCAACTAGCAACGCTATAAGAAGGGCTGAGCAAGCAGTAACATAGCCAGACAATGGTTTACTGGTTTGTGGAGGGGTTAGAGGCTTATCATGGCCTTTTAGGAGGCTTGACAAACAAGTGGTAGGTAACGAGACAGCGATTGAAACGAGACAACTAGCATGGCAATGATAGTAGTGGTATCAAACGAATGATCATCTTGCCTGAGATCCCGCTTGGAAGAAGAACGAATCCATGAAGAAGACGAGCCAACGTAGTCGAACGAATCCTCACACTCCGAACGCTTTCGGAACTCTATCAAGAAGAAGCAATCCAAAAACAACAATCAACACATGATCAACACCACAACATATGCATGACATGATGTGCAAACAAACATGATGCATGTCCGGTTTAATTATGCAAGGCATGGCAATCATAACAAACAAATACTACACATTAAGTGAAGCTCAATATGCAACGAGTTGCATATTGACGAAACTCCACTTTCGAATTATTTAGTTCACTCTTGTTAGGTACACGCCAATATTAAATTTTGTTAAACATGGCAAGAGGTGAAGCATAATGAAACTACACTATCTAGGCATCTTAAATGAGGTCGGAAACAACTTATAGTATTTCCGCAACGACCCCATGTGTTAATTTCGAAATTGTTCCAGATCTGAACTAATCATGTTTTATATTTATTAAACAGAAAAATAAAGAGTACCATGTGATTCTATGCGTCAGTCTAGCCGATTTACATATATAGATCATTTAAAACGAAGCTACGGCCTAAAAGATATGACCAACACAAGATGCATATGTCATGAATGCAAAATGTATGCAAACAACCACCACAAACATGTTAAATCATGGATGCAACAAGATATTATGACACTACATGAAATTCTAGTCAAGTTTCATGTGGAACATGTTCAAAACAGAGTAACGATTCAACCACAACAAGCAACACAAGTTCTAGACACAATCTGCCCAAAACAGCGACATGGCATTTTGCACACATGAAAACAACTAGCAACAAGATTCTAAAATGCACAAGCTAAGCATTGGGCAGTAGCATATAACACACACTTCATTTCATCTTCACATATCATACTCAAATCTATATAGCAGATTAGGACTTAGTGAAAATAACAGTTTTTAGCAGAGCAGTTTAGAATCACGGAGGCATGTTGTCCAAATATAGCAGATTAGGACTTAGTGAAAATAACAGTTTTTAGCAGAGCAGTTTTATCATGGAGGCATATTGGCAGCAATAAAACTATATGCTACGGGTCATATATTGGCATGAAACTTTACAGCATGGTAGATGACATGATGCACTACAATTCATTCCATTATGGCAACTTCAAATTATGCACAGATTCATGGCAAACGTCAACAAAACATGGCATCATGAAGAAGACAGATTCTCAGACTTGGTGAAAATTAGAGAAGACATGAGCAGCAGTTTTTAACAGATTGACAACTTGGACAACAGAAATAACTATGATGCCAATCCTATACATGGCAACAAATGGCACAACCTGGTAGGCAATAACATGCTCAACAAAAGACTCCATAGTGACAACAACAAAAGACTCCTAGATCAATAGCAGATCACATGGCAAGACAGCAATAAAATGTTACAGATTCCAGACTTAGAATTATTTTGGGCATATCAAAACAGCACATTTTTATAGCATATTGGCAACAACAAAATAACACCTAAACATGGATTATCATGGCAAACAAAAAGACCAGGGGCTAGTGCACATGTCAAAGGGCATATCTCATGTTCAAAAATAATTTATATGATGCATGGATTTAATCACACAAAAATAACAAAACGGCATCACAGCAAAAATAACATGCACACAAATTTACTCAAATGACAAAACTAATGGCACAGATGAATTCAATGGATTTTTCTACCGCGAAAACATATATAATATGCATGTGTTGCTGTACAAAATGTGCCACAAATAAATATGCACAATTTTAGTTATTTTTTTATAAAACTGAGCGTCATATACTAAAACGTGCACCGAGCGTCAAATATGCAGCGGGAGGAGGCCTCACCTTGCGGGCCTTGGCCCATTGGTGCAGCTGGGCCGGGGCAAATGGAGGCGAGGCAGGACGGGCTTGGCGACTGCTGCTGCGGGGCCCGCGTGGGAGGCGGCCCACGTGGCGCTGGCGAGCGGGGAGGCTCCTCCCGATCCCGCCTGGATCGAGGGAGTCGGCGGTGGCATGGTCAACGGCGAAGGGGCAGGCTCCGGGCGCGGGCTCGGTCGGGGCCGACCGGATCTGGCCGCGGGGGCACCGGATCCGGCGGTTCCCAGGGCCGACGACGCGAAACGCGGCGGCGGGCGACATGGGGAGGCCGGCGGCGGAGCTCGGGGCGACGATGGTGCTCCAGCGAGCGGTGAGGCACAGGCTCGCGCGCGAGGCGCTGGGGCAGCGGAGGAACCGACTGCGAGGGGAGCCGGGGCTCAGGGAGAGCTGCTCGCCGGCGGCGACCGGATGCGGCGGCGGGGAGAGGTCCCGACGGCGCTCGGGAGGAGGATGCAGGAGCGGGCGCTCGGGTGGCGGAGCCTCGGGCTCGTGCGGGCTGGCGGCTCAGCCGGATGGGCCCGGGAGGGTCTCGCGCGGGCCTGGGCGGGCCACGGCGGCTGGTGTGGTTGTCTGGGGCGCGGGTGGCCACGTGGCGACGTCCGGTTTGCCCAGAGCGGTGGCTAGAGGTGACGCGGCCGTTGACGGGCTGCCAAGTGGCGGCCGGTGGCTGGGAGGGCACGGAAAGCGAGGCCGGAGGTGGAGGAAGGTCATTTTTGGAGGGCTAGGTGTGCTTAAATAGGCAGGGGGTATAGGGTTAGGTTTTAGGGGGGGGGCGTTTACGAGCCGTTCGATCTCGATCGGACAGCTCCGGACGAGGGGGTTGTCTAGGTGGGCTGGGTTAGGCCGTGTAGAGTGGTTGGGCTGAGAAGAGAGGGAGAATGTGGCCCGTGACAAAGTTTTTAAAACACCGAAATGTCCAACAATTAACCGATGATGGTGCCGCTATGGACGACCGTTCGGGTATCAAACGGACCCCGATTGCGACGAAATTTGGCAGGCGGTTTACCTACAATATAATACGACCGCTCGCTAAGTTTCGACCCAATCCAAGAAATTTTTATACACACACTTAAAAACAATATTTTATCGATGTCGCGGGCGTGTGCGTGTGTGGTTGGTCTCTAAACGGTCGACGACACAAACGAAGAGAACCGGCGACTACGAACGGATGCAAGTTTTCAAAAATGAGTGACGATGCAATGCGGATGATGCGAATGATGCGATGCTGAACGTGACAAACAAACGAATCAAACGACGAGAATGGAAAACAACGGGAATCTTCTAGAGCATCGGTCTCGGGCTGTTATATTCCAGCTTTTCACGCTAAAGCTTTTTGACATAAGAATCGCATCCCCAAACTTTAAGAAACGACTACTTTGGTTTCTTGACAAACCATAGTTCATACGGCGTCGTCTCAACGGATTTAGATGGTGCCCTATTTAAAGTGAATGCAGTTGTCTCTAACGCATAACCCCAAAACGATAGTGGCAAATCGGCAAGAGACATCATAGACCGCACCATATCCAATAAGGTTCGATTACGATGTTCGGACACACCATTATGCCGTGGTGTTCCAGGTGGCGTCAACTGTGAAACAATTCCCCATTGTCTTAAGTGATTGCCAAACTCATAACTCAGATATTCTCCTCCCTGATCTGATCGTAGGAATTTAATCTTCTTGTTACGATGATTCTCAACTTCACTTTGAAATTGCTTGAACTTTTCAAATGTTTCAGACTTATGTTTCATTAAGTAAATATACGCATATATACTTAAGTCATTGGTGAAGGTGAGAAAATAACGATATCCACCACGCGCCTCAATGCTCATCAGACCGCACACATCAGTATGTATGATTTCCAACAAGTCACTTGCCTGTTCCATTGTTCCGGAGAACGGGGTCTTAGTAATCTTGCCCATGAGGCATGGTTCACATGTGTCAAGTGATTCAAAATCAAGTGACTACAAAAGTCCATCAGCGTGGAGTTTCTTCATGCGTTTTACACCAATATGACCTAAGCGGCAGTGCCACAAGAAAGTGGTACTATCATTATCAACTCTACATCTTTTGGCATCAATGTTATGAACATGTGTATCATCACTATCGAGATTCAATAAGAACAAACCCCTCACATTGGGTGCATGACCATAAAAGATATTACTCATATAAATAGAACAACCATTATTCTCTGATTTAAATGAGTAACCGTCTCACAATAAACAAGATCCAGATATAATGTTCATGCTTAACGCAGGCACTAAATAACAATTATTCAGGTTTATCACTAATCCCGATGGTAATCGAAGAGCGAGCATGCCGACGGCGATCACATCAACCTTGGAACCATTTCCCACGCGCATCGTCACTTCGTCCTTTGCCAGCCTCCATCTATTCCGCAGTTCCTGTTTTGAGTTGCAAATGTGAGCAACCGAACCGGTATCAAATACCCAGGCACTACAACGAGAGTTGGTAAGGTACACATCAATAACATGTATATCATATATACCTTGTTTGGTGTTGTCCGCCTTCTTGTCGGACAGATACTTGGGGCAATTCCGCTTCCAGTGGCCAGTACCCTTGCAATGAAAGCACTCAGTTTCTGGCTTGGGTCCAGCCTTGGGTTTCTTCATGGGAGGGGCAACTGATTTGCCACTCTTCTTGGAGTTACCCTTCTTGCCCTTGCCATTCTTCTTGAAACTAGTGGTTTTATTGACCATCAACACTTGATGCTCCTTCTGGATTTCTGACTCAGTGACTTTCAACATCGCAAACAGCTCAGCGACTGACTTGTTCATCCCTTGCATGTTATAGTTCAACACAAAGCTCTTGTAGCTAGGTGACAGTGATTGAAGAAATCTGTCAGTGATCGCCTCCGACGGGAGAGTAATTCCCAACTCAGCCAGACGGTTGGAATACCCAGACATTTTGAGTATGTGTTCACTGACAGACCCGTTCTCCTCCATTTTGCAAGCATAGAACTTATCGGAGGTCTCATACCTCTTGATCCGGGCATTCTTTTCAAAGATAAACTTCAACTCCTGAAACATCTCATATGTTCCATGACGTTTAAAACGCCTTTGAAGTCCCGGCTCTAAGCCATACAACATAGCACACTGAACTATTGAGTAATCATCCGAACCTGACTGCCAGGCGTTTGCAGCATCTGCAGACGACACTGGAGTGGGTGGTTCACCGAGCGGTGCATCAAGGACATAAGCCTTTTGGGAAGCCGTGAGGATAATCCTCAGATTTCGGGCCCAGTATACAAAGTTACTTCAATCATCTTTCAGCTTGGCTTTCTCTAGGAACACATTGAAATTCAGGGGAACTACTGCGCGAGCTATTGATTTACAACATAAATTTGCAAAGACAACTTAGACTATTGTTCAAAATAATGAGTTTAGTTAATCATATTACGTAAAAACTCCCACTCAAATTGACATCCCTCCGGTCATTCGAGTGCTACATGCATGATCCAAATTCACCAACCTAAGTCCGATCATCACGTGAGATGATGTGGTTTCAATGGTGAACCCATGTCGATCATATCTACAATATGACTCATGTTCGACCTTTCGGTTTCTTGTGTTTCGAGGCCATATCTGTACATGATAGGCTCGTAAAGTTTAACCTGAGTGTTCCGCTTGTGCAACACTGGCTTGCACCCGTTGTATGCGAACATAGAGTCTATCACACCCGATCATCACGTGGTGTCTCGAAACGACGAACTTTCGCAACGGTGCATACTCGGGGTGAACACAATTTTATCTTGAAATTTTAGTGAGGGATCACCTTATAATGCTACCGTCGTCCTAAGCAAAATAAGATGCATAAAAGGATTAACATCACATGCAAATCATAAGTGACATGATATGGCCATGAACTTGTGCTTTTGATCTCCATCTCCAAAGCACCGGCATGATCTCCATCGTCACCGGCATGACACCATGATCTCCATCATCTTGATCTCCATCAACGTGTCGCCATCGGGGTTGTCGCACCAACCATGCTTCTACTACTATTGCTACCACTTAGCGATAAAGTAAAGCATTGCATAGCGCTTAATGAGTGACACACATGCCACATGATAATTAAAGACAACCCTATGGCTCCTGCCGGTTGCCGTATCAACATGCAAGTTGATATAAACTATTACAAAACATGATCATCTCATACATCAAATATATATCATCACGTCTTTGGCCATATCATATCACAACATACCCTGCAAAAACAAGTTAGACGTCCTCTAATTTGTTGTTGCATGTTTTACGTGCTGCTATGGGTATCTAGCAAGAACGATTCTTACCTACGCAAAACCACAAGGTGATATACAAGTTGCTATTTAACCATCTACAAGGACTGCCTTTGTCGAATCCGATTCAACTAAGGTAGGAGAGACAGACACCTGCCAGCCATCTTATGCAACAAAGTTACATGTCAGTCGATGGAACCGGTCTCATGTACGAGGACATGTAAGGTTGGTCCAGGCCGCTTCATCCCACAATACCGCTGAATCAAGAAAAGACTAAGGAAGGAAGCAATCCGAATATCAACGCCCACAAACTCCTTTGTGTTCTACTCGTGATCTCATCTACGCATAGACCTAGCTCTGATGCCAGTGTTGGGGAACGTTGCATGGGAAACAAAAAAATTCCTACGCTCACCAAGATCGATCTAGGAGAATTATTTCAGAATATATAAGAATTATTGGAGCCAAAAACTACCGGAGAAGGGGCCCAGGGTGGCCAGCACCCACCAGGGCGCGCCAGGCACTTTGTTATTCTTGAGATGCCCGAGGACGACAACATGTCGATTATCCTTGGTAAACCCTTTTTGAATACTGTAGGGGCTGTTATTGATTGCAATAAAAGCAAAGTCACTTTTCATATCAATGGTAATGAGCATACGGTGAACTTTCTGAAGAAACAATTCCAAGTGAATGGTATAAATATTATTGAAGAATCTCCGACCATCACTATTGGAAGCTTTCAATTACCTCTACCTACTGCCAAAAAGAAATATGACATACTTATTGTTGGGGATATGCACATCCCCATTGAGGTAACATGGTGTTTTACGAAAGTTCTTCGGTTTCATGCTAATCGGAAGTGGTTGTTAATAAGACTTGATCAACCTTATTAATGAATCATTTTTGAGAGGTATGAAGTCAATGAATCTAGTAAGCACAACTCTCTACTCCCACCTTTTATTTTCTGTTTTAGTTAGTCAAATAAAATAAAATGCCATGTTATTCCTGTTTCCTGTTTTCACCGTGCAATAAAAAAATGACCCAAAAATAAAAGTTCTCAGAATGTCTTGAAAATTTGATACGATTTTTTCTGAATATTTCTGAATTTCTGGTGCAAATAATACCAGATGGGGTGCACCTGGTGCCCACAAGACACTAGGGCGCACCAGCACCCCCAGGCGTGTGCCTTGGTGGGTTGTGGCCCTCACGTGGGCCCCCTCACTTATCTCTTTAGCCCACATCATCCCCTACCTCCAGAAAAAAATCACCACAACCACCATTCCCGTGTTCTTGCTCTCAAACCCATGGATTTCGATCTCTTTGCTCGAAGCTCCATTTCTGAAACTGTTTGGAGGGATTGCTACTTGGTATGTGACTCCTCCATTGCTCCAATTAGTTTTTGATTTAGTGGGTTATTTTTAGAGTAATTAGCTACCCTTGGTGCTACTGTAGATGAGCTTGCATGTTGAATTCTTAGAGCTCTAAGTAGTTTGAATGCTCAAAATGGCATCTATGCATGCTTAGGAGTAGTTGCTATCAATTTCACGAAGTTTTGTTGACAAAATTTTGTGGACTAAATTTTTTTCCAGAATTTTTATAGGAACAAGATGGATTTCTTTAGGAAGTTCTCCTCCAAGAAAAATGCCAAAGGAGTCATTGGGGAATCATCGGACCATGACCTTCACGACCCAACAAGGGCGGAGGTGCGGCCGCGTGAATGGCCACATGATGCCTTCATGGAGGAGGTCGGGTTTCACCAAGAGTTCGCTCAATTTGTTGCAAACGCTGGGCTGACTGAGTTCCTCGCAGCTAAGTGTGACCAATATCACATCCTTACAAATTCCTTTGTGCAAGGTTTTCATTTTCTGAGAAAGAATAATCCCCCTGAGGTGCAGTTTAACCTTTATGCTGAAACTTACAAAATGCCGCTAACTGACTTTTGTGACATATGCTTGACTCCCTCTGATGGGGAATTAAGAGAACCTAGACCATCAGAGTTTGAGGATTTTCCCCTCAATTTAAATGTAGGTGAAGATAGGGGCATGTCGAACGCTACTGCTACCAGTTTGCAGTTTCCCTCAGTGCATTATTTTGCTTTGTTCATCACGAAGTGCTTAACCGCTAGGGAGAAGGTCGGCGCACTCAGTGCCCCAGACCTCGCTATCTTATGCCATGCATTGTATGATGACCAAACCTTTAGTATGGGGGCTATTATTGCACGTCGCTTAAATCTTAACAAGACTAAAGGAAAAATACATGGTGGTATTTATGCTACTCGTTTAGCGAGGCACTTTAATGTTCAGATTCGCCCACATGATTATCTCTTATCCCGAGTTTACCTGGATCACAAGTCGTTGCAAGATCACCAATTCCATGACATAACTGACTCTCCCCGTGACATTCATTACAACTTAGAATTCAACGTAGAAACCCGTGATGTTATTCCGTTGCCTGCACCTGCTTTGTTTGATTCTATTGCCAGGAACGGATACAGGATCATGCCAGATGACATTACAGCCTACCGAAACAACTTAGCAGCTGCTGAGGAGGAGCCCCAGGGGTGGGATGCTCAGGTGCCGCCTCCACCACACTTTGACTTGGGACCGGATGGTTTCTACAGATGGTGATTACCAAGCTAGGCCAAAAGCCTAAGCTTAGGGGAGTACGTATTTCCACCGACATTACATTCATGTTCACACATTTCATTCCAGTTGTCGGTGCTCTCACTTTTTCATTGTAATATCCATGCTAAATTTGTTTTCTTGTTTTCTTCTTGTGTGTTTGAAAAACTTTGACAAAACCCAAAAATATTTCCTACTTCTTTTTAGTTTTTCTTTCTAGCTTAATTTAGTTGTAGTATCAAAAGAAAACCCAAAAAGATTTCTCGTTTCTTCTTTTATTTGTTGGGAGCTCTCCCGTGTAAATAGTTCTTCTCGTTTTTGTTTTTCCCTCTTTAAATTGCTTTCTTCAAGAAAAACCAAAAACTCCAAAAATATTTCAGTGTGTTTCTATGAATTTCTTTTATTTTTGTTTGAGTCGTACCAAGGAGAAGACCACGATGAAAATGTTGAGTGGCTCTCATATGCATCATTGTTAATCTAACAAAGAGCCCATTTTACCTTGAATAAAATGTCTGCAGATTCCAGCTTAGTCCACGGCACTCTTGCACTATTATTATTTTCTTATCATTCGGTCGTGCAAGTGAAAGGCAATAATGACGATAATTGATGAGCTGACTGTGGCAGAGAAAAGCGGGTATGAACTCAACTTGTTTTTGTTTTTGTAAATATGTTTAACCTAGTATCCTTGATTCAGCTTATTATGATCAAACATGTTTGCAATGAATATTAGAGATTATAGTTGTTCATGCCATGCTTAAGTAGCTAGGAGTGGATAATGATTTATCTTGGATGTCAACATGCATTAAAATGGTTGTGATGCGGTATGATGATATGGTATCCTCCTCTGAATGTTTCAAGTGGCTTGACTTGGCACATGTTCACGCATGTAGTTGAATCAAAACCAACATAGCCTTCATGATATTTATGTTCATGGTGTCCATATCCCACTCATGCTAGTATTCAACGTTGATTATATGTAATGCATGTTCATGACCGTTTTCGCTCTCTAGCTGGCCGCTTCCCAATCTATTTGCTAGCATTCGCCTGTACTAAGCGGGAATACTACTTGTACATCAAAACCCTTAAACCAAAGTTATTCCAGATGAGTCCACTATATCTACCTATATGCAGTATTACCCTACCGTTCCAAAGTAAATTTGCATGTGCCATCTCTAAAAGTTCAAATGAACATCTGTTTTGTGTGCCTGGACCGCTCATGGAGCGACAGGTGGTGGTCAGTATCTTCCATGCTAAGTGGATTATTCTCATGATGAGTGTTTATTCACTCGTCCTTACACGAGAGGGGCGGTAATAGGGATTCCCAGTCCCGAAATCAAAAATCAAAAATAATTAAACAAAACTCCCCCAGGAATGTTGTTGGTTTGGATGGTACCCGTGGATGCGGCTAGCCGTGGAGTGTGATTGTTAGTGGATGGGGAGTAAACCTTTACTTTTACCGCTTGGGAATCGCCGCTAATTTGTTTAGCATGGGAGATATTGATAACTCTTGGTCGTAACGTTGACAGGAAGGGTGTACTTCCCAAAATTATATCTATCTCTGTTTTAATCTTTGAGCTCTGGCACCGCTGCAAATCCATGCTTCCCTCTGTGAAGGGACTATCTATTTACTTTTATGTTGAGTCATCACCTTCTCAAATAAGCGCCAGATCTGAGAGCACTATTGTCATCCTCATGCATTGTGTATAGTCGATGTTGGGTGCAGCATGACTGGATCTTTTCTACCATGAATTACAATGTTTAGTCGCTGCTTGAACTTTCGAGGTGCTCTGCATGTATGTTTTGCGGTCTCAGAAAGGGCAAGCGAGATACCACCATTGTCATATTGTATCATGATTGTTTTGACAAAGTGTTCGAGTTTGAGATATCTTATTATTGCTTGCTAGTTGCTTATATTATTGTTATGAGTTAATATAATTTCTAAGAGTTATTGTTGGCATGGTTAGTCATAATCTTTGCTGAAAACCTGGGTGTTACTCAAGCATATATATGTAAACAAGAACAAAATAGTTCGTAAAAGTTTTTCTTTATCACTTTCAGTCTGTCAACTGAATTGCTTGAGGACAAGGAAAGGTTTAAGCTTGGGGGAGTTGATACGTCTCCAACGTATCTACTTTTCCTCTTACTTTTGCCCTTGTTTTGGACTCTAATTTGCATGATTTGAATGAAACTAACCGGACTGACGCTGTTTTCAGCAGAACTACCATGGTGTTGTTTTTGTGCAGAAATAAAAGTTCCCGGAATGGAATGAAACTGTTTGAAGAATTATTTCAGAATATATAAGAATTATTGGAGCCAAAAACTACCGGAGAAGGGGGCCAGGGTGGCCAGCACCCACCAGGGCGCGCTAGGCCCCCTGGGCGCCCCCTGGTGGGTTGTGCCCACCTCGTGGCCCCACTGACCCTAATTCCGCCACTATAAATTCCTATTTTCGAAGAAAAAATCAAGGAGAAAGTTTCATCGTGTTTTACGATACGGAGCCGCCGCCACCTCCTGTCCTTCATCTGGAGCCCATTTGGGGCTCCGGAGAGGGGAATCTTCGGTCTTCGTCATCACCAACCCTTCTCCATCGCCAATTCCATGATGCTCCCCACCGGGAGTGAGTAATTCCTTCGTAGGCTTGCTGGTCGGTGAGGAGTTGGATGAGATTCATCATGTAATCGAGTTAGTTTTGTTAGGGCTTGATCCCTAGTATCCACTATGTTCTGAGATTGATGTTGCTATGACTTTGATATGCCTAATGCTTGTCACTAGGGCCCGAGTGCCATGATTTCAGATCTGAACCGTTTATGTTATCACCATTATATCTATGTTCTTGATCCGATCTTGCCTAGTCATATGCACCTATTACGTGTTATGATCCGTAAACCCCATAGTGACAATATTTGGGATACTTTCCGGTGATGACCGTAGTTTGCGGAGTTCATGTATTCACCGTGTGTTAATGCTTTGTTCCGGTTCTCTATTAAAAGGAGGCCTTAATATCCCTTAGTTTCCTTATGGACCCCGCTGCCACGGGAGGGTAGGACAAAAGATGTCATGCAAATTCTTTTCCATTAGCACGTATGACTATTTACGGAATACATGCCTACATTACATTTATGAACTGGAGCTAGTTCTGTGTCGCCCTAGGTTATGACTGTTATGTGATCAATATCATCCAACGAGTTCTCTGATCCAGTGCCTACGAGTTTTCCACATATTGTTCTTGCTAAGTTACTATTACTGCTGCTACTGTTCCAATTGCTATAAAACTATTGCTACTACTGTTACCGCTACTGTTACTGTCACTACTGCTATCATACTACTGTGCTACTGATTATTCTGCTGCAGATATTTAATCTCCAGGTGCGGTTGAATTGACAACTCAGCTGCTAATACTCTAAAATATTCTTTGTCTCCCCTTGTGTCGAATCTATAAATTTGGGTTGAATACTCTACCCTTGAAAACGGTTACGATCCCCTATCCTTGTGGGTTATCATGGACCCACCCGGTGGACCTCCGGAACCCTTCCGGCACTCCCGATGAAACCCGGGCAAACTCCGAAACTATTCCGGTGCCCGAACATCAACTTCCTATATATCAATCTTTACCTCCGGACCATTCCGGAGCTCCTCGTGACATCCGGGATCTCATCAGGGACTCCGAACAACCTTTGGTCACAAACATACATAACCCAATAATACCGAAATGTCACCGAACGTTAAGTGTGTAGACCCTGCGGGTTCGAGAACTATGTAGACATGACCGAGACACCTCTACGGTCAATAACCAATAGCGGGACCTGGATGCCCATATTGTCTCCCACGTATTCTACGAAGATTTTTTTCGGTTGAGCCTCTATGTCAAGGATTCAGTTAATCCCGTATGCAGTTCCCTTTGTTTATCGGTATGTTACTTGCCCGAGATTCGATCGTCGGTATCTCCATACCTAGTTCAATCTCGTTACTGGCAAGTCTCTTTACTCGTTCCATAATACAAGAAACTGTGGCTAACTCTTTAGTCACCTTGCTTGCAAGCTCATTGTGATATTGTATTACCGAGTGGGCCCTGAGATACCTCTCCGTCACACGGAGTAACAAATCCCAGTCTTGATCCATGCCAACTCAACAGACACCCTTGGAGATACCTGTAGAGCATCTCTATAGTCACCCAGTTACATTGTGACATTTGATACACACAAGGTACTCCTCCGGTGTCAGTGAGTTACATGATCTCATGGTCATAGGAACATATACTTGACATGCAGAAAACAATAGCAATAAACTGACATGATCATATGCTACGTTCATAGTTTGGGACTTGTCCATCACATCATTCTCCTAATGATGTGATCCTATTATCAAATGACAACTCATGTCTATGGTGAGGAAACCTTGACCATCTTTGATCAACGAGCTAGTCCATGATATGTCTTCGTCGTATCTATAATTTTGATTGTTTCATGCCAATATTATACAACTTTCACATATTTTTGGCAACATTTTATATGATTTATTGGACTAACCTATTGATCCAGTGCCCAGTGCCAGTTCCTGTTTGTTGCATGTTTTTTGTTTTGCGGAATTACCATATCAAATAAAGTCCAAACGCGATAAAAATTTACGAAGATTTTTTTGGAATATTTATGAATTTTGAGAAGTGGAATCAACGCAACCGGAGGCCCACAACCCCCACGATACATCAGGGCGCGGCCAGGGGGCCCAACTACATCCTGGTGGGTGCTTCTCACCTCTTATGTCGGTTGGAGCTCTCCTTTGTCCGCAAGGAAGCTAATTTTTAGATAAAAATCCCCTCAAAATTTCAGCCCGATCGGAGTTACGGATCTCTGGGAATATAAGAAATGGTTTTCGGCCAGAAAACGAGAACGCAAAACAGAAAAGAACAGAGAGGGAGATCCAATCTAGGAGGGGCTCCTGCCCCTCCGCCGCCATGGCGGCCATGAGGGGAACTCTCCTCCCATCTAGGGGGAGGCCAAGGAATAAGAAGAAGGAGGGTGGCTCTTTCCCCCTCTCTCCCGGTGGCGCCGGAACGCCGCCGGGGCAAGCATCGTGACGGCGATCTACTCCAACAACTTCGCCGCCGTCAACACCAGCTCTCTCCCCCTCTATGCAGCGGTGTAACTCCCCTTCTCCCCGCTGTAATCTCTACTTAAACATGGTGCTCAACTCCATATACTATTTCCCAATGATATATGGCAATCCTATGATGTTTGAGTAGATCCGCTTTGTCCTATGGGCTAGTTGATGATCGTGGTTGGTATGATTGTATATTTTATTATGGTGCTGTCCTACGGTGCCCTCCGTCTCGTGCAAACGTGAGGGATCCTCGCTGTAGTGTGTTGCAATGTATTCATGATTTGCCTATGGTGGGTGGCGTGAGTGACAGAATACACAGACACGAGTAGGTGGGTTGTTGCATATGGGAGTAAAGAGGACTTGATACTTAATGCTATGGTTGGGTTTTACCTTAATGATCTTTAGTAGTTGTGGATGCTTGCTAGAGTTCCAATCATAAGTGCATATGATACAAGTAGAGAAAGTATGTTAGCTCATGCCTCTCCCTCATGTAAAATTGCAAGAATGATTACCAGTCTAGTTATCAATTGCCTAGGGACAAATAACCTTCTTGTTTGACAAAAGCTCTCTACTAAACAACTTACTCTTATTATCTTGCTTTTTACTCATAGTTTTATTTCCCGCAAAGTACTTCTAGTTTTATTCGTGCAAACTATCCTATCACCTACAAAGTAGTTTCATACTTGTTCTAGGTAAAGCAAGCATTAGCGTGCGTAGAGTTGTATCGGTGGTCGATAGAACTTGAGGGAATATTTGTTCTACCTTTAGCTCCTCATTGGGTTCAACACTCTTACTTATCGAAAAAGGCTACAAACGATCCCCTACACTTGTGGGTTATCAAGACCTTTTTCTGGCGCCGTTGCCGGGGAGCAATAGTGTGGGGTGAATATTCTCGTGTGTGCTTGTTTGCTTTATCACTAAGTAATTTTTATTTTCTGTTATTAGTTGTTTTATATCTTTAGTTATGGATATGGAACACGAAACACCAAAAAAATTATTGGTACTTGCTACTCATGGAGATGGGGAACCTCCTAAAACCCTCGATGCTAGTTATGTGGGACGCGTTAATTACTCCTTTGATAATCCTGAGAAATCCTCATCGAACTTTATAATGGGAGACACGTTAGATCAACGTAAGTACTTTAGGGATTATCGCTTGTCTCAAAAAGGGAAACACTTATGGGATCAAATTAGAATATTGCAATGGTTTGCTTGGGATGCATGGTCGAGATGTGACTTTACTTGTTGCCCTAATATAGAAGCTCGACACCTTCCCTTTTAATGCAAATTTAATGATAATGAAACCTTAGCTTCTTATGCTAAAGGTATTTATGATTACTATTATGTGGAACGAATAGAAGAATTTGTTGCTTTTAAAGGTGCTTATGAAATTGCTTCTTTGCTTGAAAAGTATGATGATGATGTTCCTTACGAATCTGAAATTTTATCCATACTTTAATATTGCTATGAGAATTATGATTGCAATGCTGATATTATTGAATTTATTGAAAGAATGACCGCTGCCTTGGAAGAGACTAATATTTTGCAGGAATCTATGGAAGAGGAAGTTGCTGAAATTGTGAGCTCATTAGAATAAAAAGATGAGGAGGAGAGCGAAGAACAAAAGGAGGAAGAGCGGATTAGCTACCTGTGCCCACCTTCTAATGAGAGTAACTCTTCAACTCTTATATTGTTTAATTACCCTTCATACATACCAAAGGATGAATGCCATGATGAATGCTATGATAATTGCTATGATCCCGTGGATTCATTTGAAATATCCCTTTTTGATGAACTTGATGCTTGCTATGCTTGTGGCCATGATGCCAATATGAATTATGCTTATGAAGATGAACTTTCTATAGTTCCTTATGTGAAGCATGAAATTGTTGCTATTGCACCCACACATGATAGTCCTATTATCTTTTTGAATTTTCCCAACTACACTATATCAGAGAAGTTTGCTCTTATTAAGGATTATATTGATGGGTTGCATTTTGCTACTACACATGATGATTTTGATGAATATAATATGCATGTGCTTGCTTCTCCTACTTACAATTATTATGAGAGAGGAACTACATCTCCACCTCTTTATGTTTCCAATACGATAAAATTGCAAGAAACGACTTATGCTATGTATTGGCCTTTACTTGATGTGCATGAATTGTTCTTTTATGACATGCCAATGCATAGGAAGAGAGTTAGACTTCGTCATTACATGATATATATCACCTTGCGCTCACTACTAAATTACAAATCATTGCTAATTAAAATTGGCTTTGATATACCTTGGGATCCGGGTGGATCCATTACTTGAGCACTTTATGCCTAGCTTAATGGCTTTAAAGAAAGCGCTGCCAGGGAGACAACCCGGAAGTTTTAGAGAGTCATTTATTTCTGTTGTGTGCTTTTATAAAGTTTAAAAAAAAATATAGAGGGGAACCTAAAACTTCACAAAAGGAAAGGTGAAAGTGAGAGAGATGATGAGCATCGTTGAAATGGGGGACGTCCTTGAACTTTTGTTCATGCCCATGGAAACTTTGTGAATCTTGAATCACGGAAACTTTTCCAACAAAAATAATTATTCCCTTGTACAAATCCATTGTATTATAAAAATAATGTGCCAAGATTTGCCTTTAGGATGATTAGATTGCTTGTTGGTATGTGTGGTGTAAAAACAGAAACTTTGGCTGTAGTGCGTGAATTTTCATTTCTTACTGGAACGTCAAAAGTTTCTGAAATGTTTACACAGTATTTATATACAAAATTTTTAATTTTTCCTAATTTTTCAGAATTTTTGGAGTTACAGAAGTATGGTCAAAGTTCAGATTACTACAGACTGTCCGGTTTAAGACAGATTCTGTTTTTGATGCATTGTTTTGCTTGTTTTGATGAAACTATCGATTTTATCGGTGGTGTAAGCCATAGAAAAGTTATAATACAGTAGGGATAATGCAAATATAAAATATGAATTGGTTTGTAACAGTACTTAAAGTAGTATTTTGCTTTATTATACTAACGGGTCTTACCAGTCTTCTGTTAAGTTTTGTGTGGATGAAGTGTTCGAAGATCGAGGAGGTCTCGATATGAGGAGAAGAAGGAGAGGCAAGAGTTCAAGCTTGGGTATGCCCAAGGCACCCCAAGTAAATATCCAAGGACACTCAAGAGTATAAGCTTGGGGATGCCCCGGAAGGCATCCCATCTTTCTTCAACAAGTATCCGTATATTTTCGGATTCGTTTCATTCATGTGATATGTGCAAATCTTGGAGCGTCTTTTGCGTTTCTTTTATGCACCATGCTGGTATGAGATAGTCCATGGTTGATTTATAGAATGCTCATTGCACTTCACTTATATTTTTTGAGTATGTCTTTATAGAATGCTTCATGTGCTTCACTTATATCATTTGAAGTTTGGATTGCCTGTTTCTCTTCACATAGAAAACCGTTATTTGTAGAATGCTCTTTTGCTTCACTTATATTTATTAGAGCATGGTATTTTGTAGAAAGAATTAAACTCTCTTGCTTCACTTATATCTATTTAGAGAGTCAACAGGAATTGGTCATTCACATGGTTAGTCATAAAATCCTACATAAAACTTAGGGATCACTGAATATGACATGTTTGATTCCTTGCAATAGTTTTGCGATATAAAGTTAATAATATGTGGGAGGTACTAGTGGATGATCATGTTTAGTAAGATATTGGTGTTAAGGTTTGTGATTCCCGAAGCATGCACGTATAGTCTCCCGTTATGCTAGGAAGTTGGAGCACAATTTATCCTTGATTGTCTATCTTTGTGTGAAGGTCGGGGGTGCGCGATGGTTAAATCCTACCAACCTCCCCCCTAGGAGCATGCGTAGTAATATTTTGCTTTGAGAGAGCTAATAAAACTTTTGCAATAAGTATGTGAGTTCTTTATGACTAATGTGAGTCCATGGATTATACGCACTCTTACCTTTCCGCAATTTGCTAGCCTCTACGGTACCGTGCATTGCCCTCTCTCACCTCGAGAGTCGGTGCAAACTTCGCCGGTGCATCCAAACCCCGTGATATGATACACTCTATCACACATAAGCCTTATTATATCTTCCTCAAAACAGCCACCATACCTACCTATTATGGCATTTCCATAGCCATTCCGAGATATATTGCCATGCAACTTCCACTGCCTCCGTTTTGATGACTTGAGCATTCATTGTCATATTCCATTACAAGATCTGTAACATCCCAAAATTCCATTTTGGAATGTTATGAAATATAGCTATGCATTATCATCATATTGTTTGCAAATGATTTGTGAGTGAAATGAAAATTTGAGTTTCTCATGTGAATCCTTGAAACTCCCTTCAATTTTATTTTATTTTGCTTCTGCTTTTCAAAAATTTTGCAAACCTCTGAAAATGTAAAAAAGTGAGAGGAGAAACATGACTCTCCAAACCAGAGGTATTTTGTGGAATTTTTGAACCATAAAACCCAGGGGGGTTATTTCAAAATTATTTGCAAAAAGAATAAAAACAATTTAGGCTTTCTGAAAATATTTTTTTTAAAAGTATTTTATTTTGGCCGTGGAAAAATGTCCATCAGATGGCATTTATTTTTCTGAGCATTTTGGTATATAATACCTCTATATTTGACTATATCTACTTTTTCCTTTTCTTTGTTTTCTTTCCTGTTTTTGAATATTAGGAAAATGTTTTAAAAACGGAATCGTATCCGAGGCCCAATAGGAATAGTGGTGGCCCGATCCACTCCGGATCAGATCCGAAGATCTTCGGATCGGCCACCGATCGCGTCGCCCACCTCTCTCTCTCTCTCACTGACGCCCCGGCCCCACCGGCCGCTCGATCCCGCCGTCGCCCTTCTCTTTCCTTCCTCCCGCTCCTTTCCTTCCCTCGCCGGGACCGCCGCGGATCCGCCTCGATCTCCCTCCCCTTTCCTTGCCCGAGCCTCCTGACCTCCCCTATAAATAGAGGAGCTCCTCCTCGTTCGATTTTTGCCCAAACCCCCGAGCTCCCCTCGTCAGAGCGCCGCACATCACCCCGCCGGAGTTCGGCCACCACCCGAAGCTCCCCGAGCTCGTGGAGCTCAAACGCCGACGCCCCCGAGCTCCAACTCCACCGCCAATCGACGCCGGAGGTTCCCCGCCGCCGTTTGGTCGCCTCGGACGCCGTCCCCGAGCGCCACCGAGCTCTGCCCCGCCGTCGACTCGCCGGAGCCCCGACGACTCTCTCTGTGAGCACCCCCTCCCTCTCCATAGCCGTAGGATCTAAATCCTAGGACCCAGATTAGACCGACCTAAAACCCCGAACCGTTTTTTTTATTAGTGAACGTTCACTCGTTAGCTTCCGCACGCGCACGCTTTGGCCAATCACAGCATGACACGTAGCCGTTCGTTAGTTAAGTTTTTTTTTTTTCTCTGTTTCTGTTTTAGAAAACAGAATAGTTCTGTTTTTTAAATCTTAATATCTTTTAATCTGTTTACTGTTTTTGAGTGATTCTTTTTGCAGTAGTTCAAAATTTTTATGTAGTTTATGTCAGTAACTTTAGATTTCAAATTCTGGACTTTTAAATTAGAATTCTTTTGATTTTGCTCAAATCACTAGAATCTGATTTCCATGAGTTTAAAATTAGATTTCTGAGTGAAACTTTTTGCCACTGTTTTGTATTAGTTAGTTTTATCACCCTGTTCAATTTGAGAATTTTTAGTATATTTTAAAATAGGGTTTTTAGCAAAACAGATTCTGTTTAGTTTCTTTTAGGGTTAATTTGTTTTATTTTTGTTTTAGTTTGTTTTGATTCTGTTTTTATTTTAAATTTCTGTTATATTTATTTTAGTTTCTGTTGTTTGGCATTGGGTGATTTATTTTTCTATTATTAAAAATATTTTTATTGTTTTGTTCTTTGTTTTAGTAGGAAAACATTGTTTCCACTTTATGTGGTGTTTTATAATAGGTTTATAGTAGTTCTTTTTGCATAAAAGATTTATGGTGAAATACTTTCTGTTTTCTAATAAAACTTTACTTTTCCTTTTTGTTATTTTTATATTAGTTTCAAAAAAACAATTCTTGTCTTGTTTTGTTTTAGTAGAAGCTTTGCCACAAAAATTTGAGAGGCTTTCTATTTGTTTTGGTTTCCTTTTCTTTTGATTGTGCTATTGATTGTTTTAGTATTATTAGTTTACCTTGCTGCTAGTGTAAGATGTGTTATGGTTATGCTGATTGTGTGCAATGTTTGATTCGTTAGATCATCCGGAGTGCGAGGCTTGTTATCTAGAGTCACTCGAGTACGAAGATCGTCAGCAAGGCAAGTTCACGTTGATCATGTTATTACCTATGTTTTCAATTTGCATTAGTTCAATCTTCCACCCATTGCATGCAAAGTAGGTACTTGGAAACTTGGTTACTTGAGTAGTATCATGTGGTAGGCACCCCAAACCCTTGTTACTTTGGACCGGGACGTCATTTTATTTTTGCTATGCTTTTAGTACACGGGGTTGGTTGTGTGATTCATGAGAGTGTTGTGAGATAAATTATTTCAAGACCTACATGATGATCAAGACTTCAAGACTTCAAGTTTTCAACATACCTCTGGGTGGATTGGACATGCATCTGGCAGCCTGATATCTATCATGGTTATGCCCGGGAATCCTGGTATCTACCTGTGATCATCCCGACGGACTGCCACCCAGGCTCAAAGAGATGGATGGATACTTCAAGGCCGGAAAGCTTACGTGTGCAACCGCAAGTCAATATGGGCTCTGGCTTGGTTGACCCTAGTCGTGACTCTGGTAGGTCAGTGCGACGAGATGTAGAAGAACGGTAGGATTGGATGGGCACTGACTTAACTATCGGAGGATCGCTTTGGAAGACCATGTTTCGATCATCTCGTTCTCAAACACCAGGCAGTGCGAGGACACAACGGGAGGGATCGATTCTTGCGGGTAAAGTGTACAAACCTCTGCAGAGTGTCAAACTAATCGATTAGCCGTGTCCCCGGTTATGGACAACATGAGCACCGGAGATGATACTATCAGCCAGTCTCAACACAAATAATTATAATGATGTGGGTATTATTGATAACTTGGGTATGAGAAATGGTTGGTGGAACCTTCTCATTAAACAACCAACATTGTAGTAATAATTTTCGCTTTGCCCCTCTCTCGTTGTAGGAAAAATTTGCTTTACGCTAAACTTAAACATTCAGCCCCACCTGCCATATATGCATATAGAATAGATGATTATTTCCACCCTCTCTTTTGTGACTTGCCAGCATATTCAATATGCTGACCTACACGGCTGCAACGTATCATGTTGCAGAGTACTTTTCCGACCAGGAGTGAGGATACGCTCTACGCTCGTTGAGATGCCCTTGGAGTCAGATGGACTCAGCTACCTTTGAAGCTTCCGCAAGATTTTGATTAGTTTATCTCATGAGTTGGCCTTCAGCCACTTTATTGTAATCTTTATTGTAATAAAGGACTCGATATGAGATTTCGGTTAATAAAGCTGTGTGATTTTCCCATTGATATATACATTGATGTACCGTGTGTGTACCAGCATGATCTTGGGATGGTACGGAAACACCGGAGATTCGACCGTTTCAGGTCGGGTCGCTACAGATATGGTATCAGAGCACACGCTGACCGTAGGACGTAACCTCTAGGATTGGAAAAGACTTAGGAAGAAAACCATTTTACTTATGTCTTTAAAATTCTCCTATATTCTCATCTGCTCATTTCTGACTTCTCTCCGATTTTCCAACATTTTTAGATGGCCACCTTCCACCCAGTTTTGTTCACTGAGTTTTGCCAGCCGGATGCAACCATGCCTTTTGGCAAAGAGCTGGTGCAGATCACCAAGGACGTAAGGATTGCTCTACCAAGCATCACCGGGACTGCTATCATGTCTTTTGCAGCAGACACTCGCTACAGGATCGAGGTGCATATCCCCGGAAAGACATTCGGAAATCGCACAGAGCCCATCAATTTCAATTTTGTGGCACCCAGCTGGATTCTCGGAAGGAACATGGAGATTCACCGTGCCCTCGGACGTATCCAGGAGGAATACAGAGGCTGTCCCATTTTGCCAAGCCTTAGCATGGTCTGCCGCAGAGGTGCAGATGGAGAAATCATAAACACCATGACTGAAGACCCCATTCGTGCTTATGTCAAAACCTTGGAGACACACATCAGGACCCTGGAGCTCCGTGTACGCAAGGACACGAAGACGATTAAGCAGCTGAAGACCCGTGAACTTGAACTCGAAGATGCAGCACGAGAAGCCCACTACGAGCACGAAGATGAAGTGAAGGACTTATTAGAGAGGATCAAGAACCTGAAGACTCTCGTTGCAAATCTGGAGGAGCAAATGGACATGGGAGAAAACCTTCACCCTGAAGGTGACGATGCCCCCTTGATCAGCAACCAGGACGACTATGAAGAGAGCACCACCGGAGGAGGACGCACCACCATGGGCTTTTGAGGAGAACTTTAGACATGACCACCATGTATCTTTTATTTTTCTCGTTAAATCATAGGTCGATGTTTCGTTTGTCAGGAGACTTGTATCTCGAGTGTGAACCTTTTGAGTTGAATAAATGAATGAGTGTTTGGTGTGTTAATGTTTGTTGCATTGCATATGGGTAGTGAATTTTCTCTTTAGACCCTTGTTCTATTCTAATCCTCACCACTCTAAAAACACCAGATGCCTCCGAGACGTGACCCCAGCACCAACTTTCCACCGGAACTCGCCCAACTCATCCAGCAGCAGAATACCTTGATGCAGCTGTTGATCCAGAACCAGGCCAACAACAACAACAACAACCCTCCACCCCAGGCCGACAACCTCACCCGTTTTCTGAGGCTGAATCCTCCGACTTTCTCCAACAGCACTGAGCCCATAGTGGTAGATGACTGGCTCCGCAAGATGGAGAGGGAACTCATCACCGCTGGATGCACTGAGGCTGAGAAAGTGCGTTTTGCCGCACATCAACTTGAAGGCCCAGCAGCTTCATGGTGGGAGAACTACACCACCACGTATCCCATTGCCAGTGTGACTTGGGAGCAGTTCAAGCAGGCTTTCCGCACCGCTCATGTCTTAGCTGGAGCCATGAGTCTGAAGAAGGGTGAGTTCCGCAACTTACGCCAGGGGAATCGCTCTGTGGCCCAGTATGTGGATGAATTCAGCATGTTGGCCCATTATGCACCGGGAGATGTGGCTAATGATGCAGCCAAGCAGGAGAAATTCCTAGAGGGACTCAACGATGAGTTGAGCATGCAGCTGATTGTTGCTACATTCAACAACTACCAGGGGCTGATAGACAAGGCCCTCATCTTGGAGGATAAGCAGCTGCAAATTGAGAACCGCAAGAGGAAATATGGACAGGGGAAGTCTTACTCTGGAGCTCAGCAGAAGCCCCGCTACTCCCCGTACTCAGGGAATACCGGATCAGGGACCGGTAAGTATGGAGGACACACTCATGCCATGCATAACCATGGAGGAAATGGGAATAATCGTCCCAACAATAGCAACCACAGGAACGGCAATGGAGGAAATGGTACTCAGCATCGTTCTGCTCCAGTAATGAGGGATCTGAGCACCGTCACCTGTTTCAAGTGCAAACAGACTGGACATTATGCCAACAAGTGTCCTGAGGCTAACCCAAGCAATGGCAATGGAAATGGAGGTGGAAATGGCAACGGGAACTCTGGAGTGAAGAAGCCCAATCCTTTTCCCCGCGCTCAGGTGAACCACATTGATGTGGAGGAAGTCTATGATCAGCCCGAGACTATGGTTGGTAAGTTTTTGTTGCATTCACATCCAGTATTAGTACTTTTTGATTCGGGTGCAACTCATTCATTCATATCAAGGGTAGTTGTGGAAAAGTACGGTTTGCCCACTAGAACCCTTAGTCAGCCCATTAAGGTCAGTTCCCCAGGAGGCACGATGACGGCAGGGATAGGATGCCACGCCTTGAACCTCAACATTGGAAACCATGTATTCCCCACCGACCTCATCGTCTTAGAGTCTCATGGATTGGATGTAATCCTAGGCATGGATTGGATGACCAAGTATGAAGGGAACCTTGACTGCCCCAGCAAGTCCATTTTGCTCACCACCCCAGAGCAGAAGAGGATTAAGTATGTATCCCGACGCACCCCGAAGAGTACTCGGGTGAATTCCCTCACAGGAGTGGTTCAGAAGGAAGTGCCGGTAGTACAAGACTTCCCAGATGTATTCCCGGAGGAATTACCAGGCATGCCACCGGATAGAGAGATTGAGTTCTTGATTGAGTTATTGCCAGGAACAGCCCCAATATCCAAGAGACCCTATCGGATGCCCGCTAATGATTTAGAAGAAATCAAGAAGCAGATTAAGGAGTTATTGGACAAGGGGTATATTCGCCCAAGTTCTTCACCTTGGGGAGCCCCAGTTCTTTTGGTAGAGAAGAAGGATAAAACCTTGAGAATGGTAGTCGATTATCGTGCATTGAACGAGGTGACTATCAAGAACAAGTACCCTCTGCCGATGATTAACGACTTGTTTGATCAGCTAGTGGGAGCCAAAGTGTTCTCCAAAATCGATCTTCGATCAGGGTATCATCAGTTGAAAATCGTGAACAGGATATACCCAAAACAGCCTTCACCACAAGGTATGGCCTATATGAGTATACAGTCATGTCCTTTGGTTTGACTAATGCTCCTGCCTATTTCATGAGTATGATGAACAAGGTATTTATGGAATATCTGGACAAGTTTGTCGTGGTGTTCATCGATGATATATTGATATTCTCCAAGAGCGAGGAAGAACACAAGGAAGACTTGCGTTTAGTTCTTGAGAAGCTCAGAGAGCATCAGTTATATGCCAAGCTCAGCAAATGTGAATTTTGGTTGAAGGAAGTCGGATTTCTTGGACACATTATTTCTGGAGATGGAATAGCGGTGGATCCCGCTAAGGTTGCAGTAGTCACCGAGTGGAAGTCACCCACATCAGTTAAGGAGATCCGCAGTTTTCTCGGACTTGCCGGTTATTATCGGAGGTTTATCGAGAACTTCTCGAAGATAGCCAAGCCTATGACGGAGTTATTGAAGAAAGAGTCTAAGTATATTTGGACCGAGGAATGTGAGGCCAGTTTCCAGGAGTTGAAGAAACATTTGGTCACAGTCCCAGTGTTTATTTTGCCGAACATTCGGAAGGACTTCCAGGTTTATTGTGATGCTTCACGTCAAGGACTTGGAGGAGTGCTCATGCAGGAGGGAAAAGTTGTAGCATATGCATCCAGACAGCTACGACCTCATGAGTTGAACTATGCCACCCATGATTTGGAGTTAGCAGCCGTAGTGCACGCACTCAAGACCTGGAGACATTTCCTCGGGGGCCATCGGTGTGGCAGGAGCCTCATGAGGGTTGAGTGCTTCAGGGGCCGTCGGAGCGGCTGGGGCCTCTGGCGCTCCGGCTTGGGGAGAAGCGGGCTCCTCGGGATCCTGCGAGCCCCCTTGCTCCGGGCTCGGGGGCTCGCCGGCGCCCCTCGATGTGGCGCGTGTGTCGGCTCGCTCCTTCCTGACTGCCACCAATGTAGCGCTGGCGGAGTGGGGGGTGGCAGCCAGGTATAGCAGCAGGGGCTCCCGAGGGCACGGCGCCACCATCACCGGCGGGCTCGTGAGGTACTGCTTGAGTTCCTCGAAGGTTGCGTCCGCCTCCGGGGTCCATTCGAAAGGGCCCTTCCTCTTCATGATCTTGAAGAATGGTAGGGCCCGCTCGCCGAGCTTGGAGATGAAGCGCCCCAAGGAGGTCACGCACCCTGCCAATTTCTGCATCTCCTTGAGGGTCTGGGGCGTGCTCATCTTGTTTATGGCCTTGACCTTCTCCGGGTTCACCTCGATTCCCCGATGCAATACCAGGAAACCGAGCAGCTTGCCAGAGGGGACCCCGAAGACGCACTTCTCAGGGTTGAGCTTCAGGTTTACTTCCCTCAGGCTGGCGAACATCTCCTCCAAGTCCCCAATTAGGGTCTTGGCCGCCTTGGACTTGACCACGATGTCGTCGACGTAGGCTTCCGCATTCCTCCCGAGCTGCGGCCCCAGGGCGATGTGCATCAACCGCTGGAAGGTTGCGCCGGCGTTCCGCAGCCCGAAGGGCATGCACGTGTAGCAGAATACCCTGCACGAGGTGAGGAAGGCCGTCTTCTCAACGTCCTCCACCGCCATTTTGATCTGATGGTAGCCCGAGAAGGCGTCCATGAAGCATAGGAGGTCGCACTCCGCGGTGGAGTCCACGATCTGATCGATGCGCGGCAGCGGGAATGGATCTTGGGGGCAGGCTTTGGGAACCCGCGTACGTCCTTGCCCCCTTTGCACCAAAGGGGAAACTGCTCCGCCTGGCGCGCTGGCACCCGCCTGTCCTTCCTTGCGTCACCCTTGACTTCTGAGGCCGGGTCCTGCATAGAGATCTCCGCCGCTCCTGAGGGGGGCCTGGGGAGGCCCTCCGCTTGCCGGTCCTGGTGCTGCTCTCTCTCGCGAGCCTAGGGGCCTCGCGAGGGACTTGTCTTGAGTGTGGTTGCGTCTGGTTGTGCTGGGCTGACGAGGTGGGCCATGCCCTGGGCCGCAGGCAGGCAGGTCTGGGTACCCCCATTCCCAGAACGCTAACACATACATAGTCTCATCCATAGGTAGAAAGTTTCACATAAGTTCATCGATACAAAATGAAAACAGAAAGTAAACACTAGCACTACATCAAAGCAAGCTGCCGTGAAGTGAATCAAATCTGCAAAATTGGAAATAAGAAAGTTAGAATAAGAATACTAGAAGAAGTAGAAGAAGATCTAGAAGAAGAAGATGATGAAGAAGCGTTTTTCTTCTCTCTCTCTCTCTCTCTCTCTCTCTTTCTCCTCTTGTTTTTCTTCTTCTTATTGCTTATTTGTGTCATTTTAGAGCTAACCTAGGTAATTATCCCATTTTTGACCTAACTAAGCTTATTGTGTCATTTTGCATGAAAATAAGCTAAGTCTATGGCATTTATGAGGTTACCAAGTCTATTATGCCATTTTTGAGTTAACTAAGCTTATTATGTCATTGTGGAGGAAACAAAGCTAAGTATAGGTCATTCTGGAGCTAAGTGAGCTTATTATCTCATTTTGTAGGAAGCAAAGCTAAGTATAGGTCATTTTAGAGCTAAGTTAGGTAAAATAGGTCATTTTGGAGCTAAGTAAGCTTATTATGTCACTTTGGAGAAAACAATGCTAAGTATAGGTCATTTTAGAGCTAACCTAGGTAAAATAGGTCATTCTGGAACTAAGTGAGCTTATTATCTCATTTTGTAGGAAGCAAAGCTAAGTATAGGTCATTTTAGAGCTAACTTAGGTAAAATAGGTCATTTCGGAGCTAATCAGCTAAGTAAGCTTACTATGTCATTTTGGAGAAAACAATGCTAAGTATAGGTCATTTTAGAGCTAACTTAGGTAAAATATGTCATTTTGCAGGTAAGTAAGCTTACTATGTCATTTTGGAGGAAACAAAGCTAACTTAGGTAAAATATGACATTTATGAGCTAACCAAGGTTATTATGCCATTTTTGACCTAAGTAAGCTAATTATGTCATAAATGAACTAAATAAGCTAAGTATATGAGCTAACCAAGGTTATTATGCCATTTGTTGAGCTTGACTTTCGGTCTTTCGAGGTTTTCCTTAGAAAAATTCGCATGCCTCATGGTGTGTATGGTGCGCACTCACTCACACTTATATGGTGGTGTATGTTGGTGGACACTACCTAACACTAATATTTCGACCGTCGGTGATGGTCGTTTCCCCTTCTCCTCTCCCGCAATATACCAAGGTATATATCGAGAGAAGGAGAAGAAGAAACGACCCCCGCGACAACAGTCGGGATTCCTCCATCAAGAAGAGACATGAAACTCTCACAAGGAGCTCCGACAAACCGAAAGTACGTAATTTTGTCTAAGTGCTAAGTTTGTCTTTCTTTGAGAAAATGAGCCAAGTAAGTGGCATATTAGGGCTTACCGTCCTCGTCATCACGGAGGTGAAGCACCGGGGTTGCTCGGGCCGGTGTCACCTGGAGAAGGATGCCCTGGAGAAGGGTCGTGCGATGCGGCTCGGGAGTTATGCTGCACCAAAGATCATTTGCAAAGTCTCGTTAGCATGATGACACTGAAATGTTAAGACTAGTAACTAATGACCATTCAAATGAAACTCACCGTTCCCGCCATGGTAATGACTGGCATCGGTGGAGGGGTCTGGCCGTTCTTCTCGCACAAAGACTGCACATTTGGTTTTGACAAGTCAATCATATTGGTTATTAATGAAACGAACCTGTAGTGCATGATTTGGCTAATATGAAGAAGAAACTTACCACGATGAGCTCGTACATGGCCCGGTTAGACGCATCGTTCTGTGCCCTCTCCTCCTCTAACAACCTAGTCGTCCTCTCCTCCAAATCCATCTCCTTCTCCGCCGCCTGCCGGGCCCGTTCCTCCAGAAGCGCCTGGGTTGCCTCTCTCTCTTTCTGAAGAGCAGCCTGCAACACAACTCCTCGTTAGCATTGTAATCATCTTTGTTCGCACACACAATGTAATGGAGGAAAGCTATTTGAGTCCGTATGACTAACCTCGATGGCGAGCTCGACTGGCCATGGACGAGGCCTTATCTCAGGACAGGAGCTCGTTTGGCGCGCCTTGATCTCCCGGATTGTGCGAGAAGACCGTATAAGTCCATCTCTAATGGCTATCGAGCCATGGGGCCTCCCGCCGCCAACTATCATCACCAGCTATGGATCAATAGGATGCTAGCTCGGGTTGAAGTCCTCCCCATTCATCGCCTTCCCCACATCTCTGTACCTCACGAGCTTGTGGTGGAAGGAGATGTTGGTGAAGTTCTCGGGATGATCGAGGTCAGACTCAGAGAATGCCTTCGCCTTCTTGTACGAGGCAGTATGGGCCATGGCATAGAGGTCGTACATCTCTGGCACCTCCGTGTTATTGTGATGCGCCTAAAAGAGAGAGAGAGGAACAAAGTATTAGTAAAGGGCTCAAGCAAGCATCAAGAATGAATTGCATGAATCATGAAGCAAACCACATACCCATTTCTCCCTGAACTGATATAGGTTGGCGCTGCCTTGATGGTGTGGCACACCAGCCATTTTGGCACGCCGGTCCTTGGCATTGTTGTGGACGGCTAGCCATTGCTCCGAGCACCACTCATCCACCAACGCCTCCCAACAATCCATCTTATCCGCACACCATCTCGGGGGCACCTAAGTGAGTAAAGAATAATTTGAGCGCTACGCCTATGAATCAAATCAAGGAAACTAAGTACAAGGCCTTAAGAAAAGGTAATTATCTTCATGTACTGCTCCTTCTCCAGAAACTTTCCGCGGCACATCGTCTTTTCTTTCTAAACTTTCCGCGAGGCGTAGTAGTCTCGAACAGCCTGCGGTCGAGCCTCGTGCCGTAAGTTATGTAGTAGACGCCTGCACTCGACATCGATAACCTTTGTCGCGGCCTCCTCGTACCCCTCCTCACACCTGTAGAAGGTCTGCAATCAAACGAGACAATACTGATTAGTACAATAAATAGCTATTGTTGATTTTTAATTGAGTAAAGGAGAAATTACCCAAAACTGTCTGATCACCATGTCGGCCCTCATGTGGCACAAGACACTATCGATCCTCGTCTCCGGCGGGGCCGGGGCAGCCAAGTAGTGCTCCCAGGTCAATCCTAGCTCTCGAACCCGGCCCTCACCGGGAAACGTGACAAACCCCGGAAAGTTGTGTCGGCAAATCACACCAAGGACGGAGTTGGGCCTGCGGGCACCCTTGGCATGAGTCCAACCCCTGCAGTATGACAAAGCCAACACATTAGATATTTGAAGAAACGTGAAGGCAAAAGGTTAAAAAAGAGTAAATGCACTTATTTCTCCCCATTAGGCCTAATCGACCACCTCTGCTCGCGGGTCGCCGGCACGGGGCGGGAGCCGTGTACCACCACGCTGGTAGACCTTCCCCCCCTCAATCACCTCATCCTCGCTATCAAAAAACCCATCCCCGCCACAATCAGCATGGCCACTCGGCTCCGGCCAGCTATCCCATTGGGTCTGCTGGGACGTACCCTGATCCCTGCTCTGCCCCGGAGTCTCGTGGGACGAAGCCTGTGGGACAGGACTCTCGTGGGACAAAGGCTCGTGGACCGGAGTCCGCGTAGCCTCCTCCTCAGACGGGTCCACCCTAGCAGTCCTGTGCTCGGGTGAATCAACTGGGGGTGGTGGCGAGGAAGGCGTAGCAGCCTGCCTACCTCTCCCACCACGGGCACGTGTACCTCTAGTACCTCTCTTCTTCCCCCGACCTCCTCTCTCGGTGGGCAACGACGCCGATGAAGAAGCTCCCGCCTGTGTCTGCATACAGTCGAGCAACGCTCTCCAGAGATGCTGGGGTGAAATGGAAGTACCCCTCCCACCACGCGCCAACGAAGACTGGGCCGCGGAACGCTCTGGACCCGCGCCCACCATCTTTCAACACCTTCCATGACAAAGAGTAAACGAAATTAGTACAACATAAAAAAATTGAATACCGACATGAATAATAAAAATTGAATACCGACATATATATAATTTAAGTGTATCATCATCATGTATATAATAAAAATTGAATACCTGACATGAACTAATAATAATCTTGACCATCTATATATGCTCCGGGATCATCATCATCACTATCATCAATAAATGCATCATCATCATCACTATCGGGAACAACATGTGGAAGGCCTCCTTTATGTAATCGGTCAAGCATTAACAGGTCATCCGCAGGAGTAACCTCTTCTTGTTCTGGCTCTTCTTGTTCCGGCTCAGGGGTGAAGTCGGATTCACAGTCGCTGTCTACTTCAATAGTCTGGGGTGAAGTGGAGCGGTTCTTGAAACGTTTTTTGGAAAGACATGTTTCTTGGAAGAATTCTCCATCATATGTGTCTGGGTTAATGTGAGGTTCATAATCCTCTTCATTGAGGGGAGGTGGTCTAAAATGTGGCGGCACTTCATAAACGACATCCCAACCATTCAGATTTGGATGAGTTTGGCAGGCCCACGATAGATAGAAAACTTGGGTCACCTGTTGAGCCATAATATAGACATCGGGAACATCTAAATGGGTGCTTTGTTTGATTTCGACTAGCCCTATATGTTCATGAGTCCTTCTAGTCTCCTTCGGCTGGAACCAATAGCATTTGAAGACTACGACGTTCGGTGGGTTTTCACCATAGAATAGAAGTTCATAAATTGCTTCAACTCTTCCATAATGCTCGGTACCTCCTTCGCTGATAGCAGAGACACAACAATTTGTAGACTTTCGGTGGGCCATAGATAGCTCTTTGCCAAAGGTACGAAAGCGATACCCGTTGATGTCGTATTTGTCAAATGAACGGACCTTATAGTCAAAACCATTAGCGACTTGTCTCAATTCGGCGTCCATAGACTCTGAATTAGCCTACAAGTTTAATACAAAGGGATTGTTGCATTAGCCGCAAATTAGATAAAGAAATGAAATGGTCTTATGGAAATTGCCGTTTGTTTGAACCAAGAGATGAAACCGGGATAGCCACCTCCATGCTTTGCCAGAAGCTCATACTCTTCGATGGAATCCTTTTGGATCACCGCTCCATCCGAGAATTTGGCGACGTATCGACTGTATCAAATATCCGCGAATAAGAGCAGTTCAAAGGAATTAGAAGTTGCGAAACAATGTACCGAGAACTTACTCGATGTACGGCCGCACTTCTGTTAGGTTGTTGAAGATATACAACGAAATGGTCCACCATTCTTCGACATCCAATGCTATTCCTTTCGAAGCACCGGCTGGTGCGAGCTTCCCTTTGAATAGGCTGAGGTTGGATCGACCTTTTTTAGGGTCGCCATCATTGTACCGAGGCTTCGGATTATGCAAATGACGATTTTTGGCTTCGTAGTGTGCTGTCACGAAGTTTGCCGCCTCCTCAGTAATGAATGCCTCGGCCATCGATGCTTTAATTCGACGTTTATTTTTACATTTTGCTCGAAGCGTCTTCTGCATCCTCTCAGTTGCGTAGCACCAACGATTTTGCACGGGCCCCCCCAATCTTGCCTCGGTCGGGAGATGCAAAATCAAATGCTGCATTGGATTAAAGAAGCCCGGTGGAAAGATCTTCTCTAACTTGCATATCAACTCCGGCGCCAACTCTTCCATTTCATCTAGCACGCCAGGTGATAGTTCTTTTGCACAAAGAGAACGGAAGAAATAGCTCAGCTCTGCCAGTACTAGCCATTCATCCTCAGGGATAAAGCCACGCAACATCACCGGCATTACCCGCTCAAGCCATATGTGCCAATCATGACTCTTGAGACCAAATATTTTTAGTTTGTCAAGACTCGCTCCCCTCTTTAGATTCGCTGCATACCCATCGGGGAACATCAACTGCATTTTCACCCACAAGATCATTTCCCTCATAGCTGGCCTTCCAAGATTGAACCATGCCTTTGGCTTTGTCCAGTTCTGCTTTCCTTTCGGTTGTCGCATGTTTTGTAACGGTCTATCACATAGAGCCTCCTGATCGACTCTAGCCTTAGGATTATCCTTTGACTTCCCCTCTATGCTGAACAGTGTACCAAAAAGGGCCTCGGCGATATTCTTTTCAGTGTGCATGACGTCGATGTTGTGTGGGCAAAGGAGGTCTTTGAAGTAAGGCAGATCCCATAAGCATGTCTTGTGAGTCCAGGCGTGTTGCGAATTATACCCTTTGAAATACCCTGGACGCTCTGGATCAGGCTCGAGAGCATTTAACTGATCCAGGGTCTGTTGGCCTGTCAACGCAGGTGGTGTAGAGTTTTGGACAACTCTACCTTTGATGAAATTCTTCTTGTCTTTTCTGAACTTATGGCGAGGATCCAGGAACTGTCTATGCAAGTCGAAGCAAGAAAACTTGCGACCAGCCTGCAGCCAACGAAACTGAAGAGCTACCTTGCATGTGGGGCACGGGAACCTTCCATGCACACTCCAGCCAACGAATAGCGCATACGCCGGCAAGTCATGCATCGAGTACATGTACCACACATGCATCATGAAGTTTTGTTTTGTAGCGGCGTCGTATGTCTTGATCCCATTATCCCAAGCTTCTTGCAATTCATCCTTAAGCAGCTGCATGTACACATTCATATTCTTCCCCGGATAGTTGGGCCCTGGAATTATCAATGTCAGGAAAATGTTCTTTCTTTTCATAATGTCTCCAGGGGGAGATTGAGTGGAATGACAAATACAGGCCAACAACTGTATTGGGTTGCTATCATACCAAACACATTGAACCCATCAGTGCTGATGGCGACTCGAGGATGCCTTGGATCTGCCGCTTTATCCTTATGTAATGCATCGAAGTGCTTCCAGGCAAAAACGTCTGAAGTGTGTACCAACATCTGATTCCCATCTGCATCTAGTTCGGTTCTTTTGCCCAATTTGTGCCATGTCATCTGTCTGGCCATCTCTTCGACCATGAAAAGACGTTGAAGTCTTGGTACGATTGGCATATAGCAAAGAACATTAACGGGGATTTTGGTCTGAATCTTCTCACCCATACCGTTGTCTACCACAACATACATGGAAGACTTGCAAATGGGATAATAGTTTAAGTCCGCATACTCAAGCCTAAATAAGGCACATCATTCTCATTGGCATCTATCTTCTCATAGGGCATCTTAAGTACACGGGGGATTTTGTCCGACTGGTATAGGTTTGCAGGCAGTACATGGTCTTTGGGTAGAAAGCGTCCAAATATTGTCATCGTCGCGTCATAGCATTTTCTTCCCAGGTTGAATTGAGCCTTGAGAGCCATTACTTGCGCGATGGCATCCAGCTGACAAAGCTCAGTGTGCTCGTGGAGAGGAAGTTTTGAAGACTCCAACATTTCATAGAATGCCTTTGTAGATTCCTCCATCTCATCGTCCGAATCCCGAATATCATCAAAGTCTTGCACCATGTCTTCGATCCTGGTACCATGCTCGTCGCTGCGACGATGAACCACCTCAGCTCTGGCACATTGGGCAGACTCACCATGAAAAGTCCACACCGTATAATTAGGCGTAAAACCCCACTTCTGCAGGTGTTTACCCATTTCACCCTCTGTCTGCTTTTTAAAGTTGTCGCACCGGGGATAGGGGCACCATGTTTTTTCCTGGCCATTTGCAAATGCGGCTCTCACAAACCCCTTGGTATTTGTTAACCATTCTTTGGTCATGTCTTCCTGACTAGTGTGACCGGTGTACATCCACGCACAATCACTCATCTTGCCTAGCTACTAGACACACAAGAAATATATATATATAATTCAGCATATATATTCATCAGTTAATCAAGTTTGTCAGTTTTATTACGTCCATGCAACCTACACGCTAATAGGTAAAGATAGGTCCTAATCCCACCCGAGTATGTGTAGATTGGGTTCGTTTTCCCATGCTCTGCTCCGGATCCGACGCAGAATTTCGGCACCACCTCCCCGCTGTTCTCCTGATACACGTCTCGGCAATAAGCAGAGATGATGTGTACCCGGAGAACAACAGGGAGGCACTGACGAAATTCCGCATCGGATCCGGAGCAGAGCATATGGGAAAACGAACCCAATATACACATACTCGGGCTGTCCATGGATAACGTTGGACAATTCGAAAGGATGGCAGTTATAAATATGCAAAGACATGCATATTTATAGATGCCACCCTTTCGAACGGGAGACGCATACTGGTCACGCATACTGATGATTGAAGACACCTATAGCTAGCAAGTTTCATCGGCACGAAGACCGGAACAGAGCAAATTAAGGGGGGGAGGAGATGTCATTTGTGCTCACCCACGAACACAGGGGAGCTCGTCAAATGCACGGGGAGGTCGTCGAACAGCAGACCCTCGCAGCGACGAAACAACTGCACATTGAAATCCACCCGATCAACACAAATATGATGTTTTTCATAACAAAATCGGAAAATATATGACCTAACTCATAATTTACAAAACTAAGACCCCGTCGGCCTCTGGAAGGCCGAAGAGCACCTTTTCGATCAACAAGAGGCCGAAGAGGTTTCGGGGGTCAGGGTCAGTGGTGCCGGGGTGTCGTGCCGGGGTGTCAAGCAGGGGGCTCACCGGAGGGGCGTCGCCGGGGGTGTAATGCCGAGGTGTCGTGCCAGGGGTGTCGTGTAGAGGGCTCACCGGAGGGGCGTCGCCGGGGTGTCGTGTCGAGGTGTCGTGTCGGGGTGTCGGGGTGTCGTGTCGGGGCATCGTGTCGGGGTGTCATGTCGGGGTGACGTGTCGGGATGTCGGGGTGTCGTGTCGGGGCGTCGTGTTGGGGTGTCGGGGGTGTCGTTTTCTTCTTCTTCCTCTTCTTCTTTTTTTCCTCTTCTTCCTTTTCTTCTTCTTCCTTTTTCTTCCTTTTCTTCTTCTACTTCTTCTTCTTCTTGTTTTTTTCTTCTCTTCTTCTTCTTCTTCTTCTTCTTCTTCTTCTTCTTCTTCTCCTCCTCCTCCTCCTCCTCCTCCTCTTCTTCTTCTTCTTCCTCTTCTTCCTTTTTTCCTTTATCCTCTTCTTCTACTTATTCTTCTTTTCTTCTTTTTTTGCACTAACCTAATTAACCTAAACTAACAGTAACCTAATTAACACTCTAACCTAATTAACACTAACAGTAACCTAAACTAATAGTAACCTAAACTAATTAACAGATGCAATGAAATGAAAAAAAAATAAAAAAAGAGAGAAGATGAACTCACCGGAGGAGGGCCGGTGGAGGAGGGCCGGCGTGGGGAGGAGGGCCGGCGTGGGGAGGAGGGCCGGCGCGGGGAGGACGCCGCGGTGGTGGAGCCTGGCCGCGGGGAGGGGTGCTCGCCGCGGGGATGGGGTGCTCGCCGCCGTGAGGGTGGGCTAGCTGCTGGGAGGGGGCACGGTGGTGGAGGAGGGCCACGGGGTAGTGGAGGAGGGCATGGTGGGGGGGCTCGCTGCGGTGGTGGAGGCTCGCCGCGGTGGTGGTGGAGGGCCGCGGGGAGGGGGGCTCGCCGCGGTGGTGGAGGAGGGCCGCGGGGAGGGGGGCTCGCTGCGGGGAGGGGGCGGTGGTGTAGGAGGGCCGTGGGGAGGGGGGCGATGGTGGAGGAGGGCCACGGGGAGGGAGGGCCCGCCGTGGGGAGGGCTGGCTCCGGCGCCGCCGCGGTGGTTTGCGGTAGAGAGAGTGAGAGATGGGGAGGAAGGGGAGAGAGAGTGAGAGATGGGGAGAAGGGGAGAGAGAGGGGGTGGGGTGGGGGCCGGGGCACGGCCGTTAGCCGTTAGGTCGCCATCCTCTTTGCCGTCTGCTAGCGGACGGCAAAGAGGCAAAAGGCGGACGGCAAAGAGCCACGGACGGCATCCACACCGTCCGGTTGACCCGCGGTCCAGTGGGGCCCCCTCGTTCCCTTTGCCGTCTGCTTTTGGGTGCTTTGCCGTCCGCTGGCAGACGGCAAAGTATGCACTGATGGCAAAGAGTTCCTTTGACATCAGCTCATACTTTGCCGTCCGTTTTCTGTAAGCTGACGGCAAAGACTTTCTTTGCCATCAGCCAGCAGACGGCAAAGAACTCGCAGATGGCAAATCCTCAGATTCCAGTAGTGTAAGTACGTTGGGAGGCGGAACATTAAGCCCCTATCTTTCTCTGTGTTTGATGGATGCTGTTTGTTCTAAAAATATTCTTTGAGTATTAGCAATCATAGAAGACTATATGATAATTGAGTATGTGGAGCTCTTACTTAGACTTGATGATGCATTGAAATTGTTTGATGACTAAAAAACATAGGTTGTTAAGTTTCAAGAGAATGCATTGTTTGAACCATGACATGTGAATTGATTGCTATTCTATCATGATGAGTTTTATGAGAAAAGTTGCTGGTTATGATGCTAGAAAAGTGACTAAAATTATCATCGATCAAACTTATATACTATGCTAGCATTCACACTTCATAAATTACTTCTTTTATCATTTACCTACTCGAGGACGAGTAGGAATTAAGCTTGGGGATGCTGATACGTCTCCAACGTATCGATAATTTATGAAGTATTCATGCCATATTTGCCTATGTTTACAATACTTTTATATGGTTTTGATGCACTTTATATGATTTATTTAGAACTAACCAGGACTGACGTTGTTTTCAGCATAATTACCGTCGTGTTGTTTTTGTGCAGAAAATAAAAGTTCTCGGAATCTCCCAAAAAATTTCTATGATTTTTTCTGGAGAAAATAAGAAATACTGGAGTGAAGAACCACCGGAGGGGAGACACCTGTGGGCCACAAGACAACAGAGTGCGCCCACCCCCTAGGCGCACCCTGATGGCTTGTGGGGCCCACGTGGCTCCGTTTGTATGATTCCAACGCCAAAAAATCCTATATATACAAAAACCCTCGGAAATAAACAGAGAACTTCCACTCCGCCGCCGCAAATCTCTGTATCGATGAAAAACCCATCTAGAGCCATTCCAGTACCCTACCGGAGGGGGGGAAATCATCACCGGTGGCCATCTTCATCATCCTGGTGGAGGCCATGACGAGGAGGGAGTAGTTCACCCTCGGGGCTGAGGGTATATACCAGTAGCTATGTGTTTGATCTCTCTCTCTCTATCTCTCTCGTGTTCTTGAGATGTCACGATCTTGATGTATCATGGACTATGTTAATATAGTTGGATCATATGGTGTTTGTCCCTTACTATCTTGTTGTCATGATGAATCTTTCCCTTTGAGATTTTTTTATGTCGGATTGAATATTGGATTTGAGATCACTTGATGTATGTCTTGGTACTCAACTTGCAGATTCCCGTGGTGACAATGGGGTAATCTATGCATAGGGGTTGATACACGATTTTTGTCCCACCTTCTCCGATAGAAATCTTGGGGTACTCTTTGAAGTTCTTTGTGTTGGATTGAATATGATGAATCTGAAATTGTTTGATGCATGTCGAATAATTAACCCATGGATACTTGTGGTTACATTGGAGTATCTAGGTGACATTAGGGTTGATTGATATGTATCATAGGCGTTATTTTAGTACGAACTCTAGGGCTGTTTGTGACACCTATAGGAATAGCCTAATAGATTGATCGGAAAGGGTAACTTTGAGGTGGTTCTACTACCTACAACAATTTCATCTCATGTTCTCCGCTAGATATGAACTTTAGAGTGATTCTTTGCTGCACGTTGAGGGATGATCATATGATTCTATCATGTTAGCTTTGTTGAGAGATTGCACTAGTGAAAGTATGAACCCTAGGCCTTATTTCCAAGCATTGTTATACCATTTTGCTCATTGGTTACTACTTGTTACCTTGCTGTTTTTATATTTTCAGATTACAAAAACCTATATCTACCATCCACATTGCACTTGTATCACCATCTCTTTGCCAAACTAGTGCACCTATACAATTTGCCAATGTATTAGGTGTGTTGGGACACAAGAGATTTCTTGTATTTGATTGCAGGATTGTTTGAGAGAGACCATCTTCATCCTACACCTCCCACGGATTGACAAACCTTAGGTCATCCACTTGAGGGAAAATTGTTGTTGTTCTACAAAACTCTGCGCTTGGAGGCCCAACATGAGTCTACAAGAATAAAGTTGTGTAGTAAACATCAGCGAGGCGCACAAGTCCCTCAAGGCCCATGTGGCTTGGGAGAGGTGGAAAGTCCACCTTTGTATGGAAGAGAAGGAGGAGGACTAGGATTCCACCTCCTCCCCCTTGGCCGCCTGCCCTAGGGCTTGGAGGGGCTATCCACCATGCCCCTCCACCTATATATAGAGGGGAGGGGACGCCCCAAGAGGACACACCAAGCCCTTGGCGCCCCTCTCTCTCTCGTTACTCTGTAGCTCCTCCGTCTTCGTTCTAGTAGCGCTTGGCGAAGCCCTGCTGAACTAGCTTCACCACCACATCCACCACGCCATCGTGCTGGTTGAGAACCCATCTACTACTCTGCCCTCACTCGCTGGATCGAGGAGGCGGATACGTCATCGAGCCGCACATGTGCTGAGCGCGGAGGTGCCATCCGTTCGGCTCTGGATCGGATTGGATCGTGATTGGATCGTGAAGAGTACGACTACATCAACCGCGTAATATACGCTTCCGCTTAACGGTCTACGAGGGTACGTAGACACACTCTCCCCTCTCGTTGCAATGCATCTCCATAGATAGATCTTGGGTGTTCGTAGGAATTTTTTGTTTCCCATGCAACGTTCCCCAACAAGATTCGCCCCGACATCTGCGCCCTTAGCTCGGCACGCATATGGCAGTGCCCGACCGCGTGGCAGCACGTGGCTCCACGCTTGGCATGTGGCAGGCCGCCATTGGCGGAGGTGCAACCACCGCTCCACATCAATCTTGTGCACCCACGTGTCCGCCTCCGGCAGAGTCCTCGAGCGCCCGCTTCCCGGTCCAACCGGTCTGCTACAAGCGGCGGGCTCCTAGTCGGTCAACCGGTGCGGGCCCCACTGCTGGCACGAGGGGGTTGATGAGCCCCGCCAGACAGGATCTTCTGCGGCTTCCCATCATGTTGCTAATTCGTCAGCAGGCACAAAAGATCTGGCGCCAGAAACCGCTGCAGCTGCTCCCGAAACTGATGCTGCTTCCGTATCTACCACGGGATCGGCGCCTGCAGCAACTCCTGTTGCTGCCACAGGATCTTCTGCACCATCACCACGTCATACACGGCTGAAAAAAGGGGTAATACAACCTGTCAATTACAAACATGTAACAAAATATGGTATGATTTGTTCCACAGGTGAACCCGGTGAACCATATACGCTTGAAGAAGCACTTGGTGATGCAAATTGGAAACAAGCTATGCAAGAAGAATATATGGCTCTGAAAAGAAACAAAACATGGCATTTGGTTCCTCCACAGCAAGGTAAAAATCTCATTGATTGCGAGTGGCTATTCAGGATCAAAAGAAAATCTGATGGAACTATCGATTGCTACAAATCGAGACTTGTGGCAAAAGGTTTTAAACAGCGATATGGTATAGACTATGAGGACACTTTTAGTCCTGTTGTAAAAGCTGCCACCATCCATCTTGTTTTGTCCATTGTTATTTCCAGGGGCTGGAGTCTCAGACAGCTAGATGTACATAACACGTTTCCTCATGGTGTTCTGGAAGATGAAGTGTACATGAAACAACCTCCTGGTTTTGAGAACAAACATGCACCCTCTCATGTGTGCAAACTTGATAAAGCATTGTATGGGTTGAAGCAAGCTCCTAGGGCATGGTACTCACGTCTCAGTCAAAAAATGCAAACACTTGGTTTTGTTCCTTCTAAGTCTGACACCTCACTGTTCATTTACAACAAATGCAACACACACATATTTGTTCTTATATATGTTGATGACATAATTGTTACAAGCTCATCTGATGAGGCCATCACAAGACTTTTGAAGGATCTCAGTGCAGAGTTTTCCCTCAAAGATCTTGGAGAATTGCATTATTTCCTAAGGATAGAAGTGAAGCAAAATGAGGATGGACTTCATCTCTCTCAGGAAAAATATGCAACAGATCTGGTGAAAAATGCTGGCTTGCAAGGTTGTAAAGCCTCACTCACTCCATTATCTCGTTCTGAAAAATTGTCTCTTATTGAGGGACAACCTTTAAGTCAGGATTACAACACAAAATACAGAAGTCTAGTAGGTGCACTTCAATATTTGACACTTATAAGACCTGATATTTCCTTTGATGTTAACAAAGTCTGCCAGTTTCTTCATGCACCCACCACAGTTCATTGGACTGCTGCAAAACGCATACTCAGATATGTGAAAAACACTCTTAACATTGGTCTCAATTTCAGCAAGTCATCATCCACGCTTGTGAGTGCCTTCTCAGATTCTGATTGGGCAGGATGCCTTGATGACAGGCGTTCAACTAGTGCTTTTGCAGTGTTCTTCGGTCCCAACTTAATTTTGTGGTGTGCAAGAAAACAGGCGAATGTCTCCAGATCCAATACAGAGGCAGAATACAAAGCATTAGCAAACGCTACAACTGAGATTATATGGGTACAGTCCATGTTGAAAGAACTTGGTGTTAAAAGTACACAAGCTCCATGTTTATGGTGTGATAACTGGGGTGCTACATATTTGTCTTCTAATCTAGTGTTTCATGCCAGGAAAAAAACGCATTCAAATTGATTTCCACTTCGTCAGAGAACGAGTGGCTTAGAAACAACTTGATATTCGTTTTGTGCATTCCAAGGATCAAATTGCAGATGGATTCACAAAGCCCCTTCCCACAAGAAGCATTGAAGACTTCAAACATAATCTCAACTTGATGACGTTGTGATTAAGGGAGGGTGTCAAACACATATATGTGTGTCACGTTGGTGTCATGCTAGACAGTCTTGGAGGCGCACGATGAACACGTGTAGGAGTGCTAGGTTGTTAGATGAATATCTCTTATCTTGTAACCTCTCTTATCCCTTCTCCCTCAAGTTGTAATCTTCCTAGAAAATATCCACAACTATGTATGCGTTGTTGACTGGGAGGTACGCCCCTACTGCTATAACATGCAACGCGTCCCCTCACATCGAAGGTAAGACGCTTCCGCCTAGTCGCACATACTTAATGATTTCTTCTATCTATTTGGTAAAACGTACAACCGTTTGACTTAGGATAAACCAAGATCCCTTCTAAAATAAAGGAAGTATTTGATTTTCTAGAATGCCTAATCTCTATGAATAATGTAATTGTGCTTATTACAAAAACTTGTCCGATGGCTACCACAAATATTTAAATATAGAATAGATTTTTCAAGATAGTTAATATTATTTTTGCTGATAATAGACCATTTTTGTATTATTATTTTTAACTAAAATTGGCATCAGGCAAAAACGCCCTATAAGTGACGAGTTTCCTACCTGTCACATTGGCTACGTCAGTGATGCCTCGGGGCATCATTGATGGGCGAGGGGCCCTCACTCATGCCTACCCTTTGAGTGGTGGATAACTACGGAGGGCTCGTCACTTATGAAGTACTAATACAATGCCCATGCATTGCTACGGCGTATAATGTATATATAAATGAATCAAATAAATGATTAAGATCTTCTTCAAAGCCAAAGCTCATTTCGCCCTCATAATTTCGGGTGTGTTCGGACATCAAATGGGCGCTCCGCAGGCTCCCCAATATCCAACCATCTGGACAGTGCGGCTCCCCTAAGTCCAGACCATACGTGGGGGAGAAATATGGTTGTACGGACTATTCGCCATGTTATCTCCAACGTACAGGCGTGACACAAAAAACCCACCCCACGATGCACTCTCTCCTTTTCCTATCGGACCCTCCCCTTCCTGCTCAGTTTCCCGCCATAGAGGGACATTTCTCGTTGGAGCCTCCTCCTTTAAAACCATATGACGCCCACATCACCTTCGTCGTGCGTTACAACAAGGATAACATTTTTCATATTTACAATATAAAAGAGTGAGTTAAACTAACACATACTATTGACAAAAACAACAATAGCTATAGAGATCATTCTCAAAGGTCTATTTAACTTTGCAAATGCACATGACGTGGGAGAGCGAGTGGCAACCTGAACATATTCCTAGTCACCAATAAACTCCACCTCCAACCAACATACCATTCATTGCTAGAATGGATAATTGTCGGTCTTCTCTTCCTCGCCCTTCCCCACACCTTCTACTCCTAGCCTATCCGTCAACATATTTCATTGGCGCCAAACAGTAGCACGTCAACACCAGTATGTTCGTCAGCGATGCCTCATCTTCTTCCTCCTTCCTCGCCAGGTTTAGTTCTAAATCCTATTTATTTCTAGAATACTTTTTCTTTATTTTTGCTTTATTTTTTGAAACACTCTTTTCTTCTGCAACACCATGGACCACCTTGGTCGCTTTAGTTCTTTTTCATTTTTATTCTTGGAACACTCTTCCTTTCTACTATAGCATGAACCACCTAATCAATGTTGTGTCGTGTTGCCCTCACCCGCGAATGTTTTGGCAACCATCAGCGTGTGGACATCCTGCAAAGTATGGTCGGCATCCATCTTGGTGAACGCTACATTGCCCACGAGCGGTGCTTGGCCATGTCGCTAAGAGCATGTTGATCGTCCTTGGCCACGAGCGCTTTGAAAATGATTCGGCGTGATTATTAATTGGGTGCTTAATTAATTAATTATATAAATAATTAATGACCTACCTAACTCTCTACATGTCTAATTAACTACTAACCAAATCCATTAATTATCTACCTAATTGGAAAATTTTCCTATTTGTAATTATATGTATGCTTAATTGACTATCTACCTATTAATTTCCCGCATAATGACTCGATTTTCAAATTGATTTGGGCATGAAAAAAATCTATTTAAATAGACCTAATTAACTACATACATAATTAACTATCTAACTAATTAATTGCATTAATGGTTTGAGTTTTGAAATTGATTCAGTTCTCAATTTTCAAAATATTTTTGCATAAATCACAGCTACGAACAAGGATGACGACGACAATGACTACCGAGTATTGTATGACACATTTACTTAACAAAATTCTTGCATTTGAATGGACACACCTGATTTGAAAATGTAGTTTGTCTGGCTCTCTGTATGACCGAAAGGAAAATAGAATACGACCGCGTCCACGAACGCTTTGATGTCTACTACGCAACTTTATTCTTGTAGACTCTGTTGGGCCTCCAAGCACAGAGTTTTGTAGGACAGTAGCAATTTTCCCTCAAGTGGATGACCTAAGGTTCATCAATCCGTGGGAGGTGTAGGATGAAGATGGTCTCTCTCAAACAACCCTGCAATCAAATACAAGAAATCTCTTGTGTCCCCAACACACCCAATACAATGGCAAATTGTATAGGTGCACTAGTTCGGCGAAGAGATGGTGATACAAGTGCAATATGGATGGTAGATATATGTTTTTGTAATCTGAAAATATAAAACAAGCAAGGTAACAAATAGTAAACAGCGAGCAAAATGATATATTAATGCTTGGAAACAAGGCCTAGGGTTCATACTTTCACTAGGGCAATCTCCCAACAATGCTAACATAGTTTAATAATATGATCATCCCTCAAAGTGCAACAAAGGATCACTCCAAAGTTCCTATCTAGCGGAGAACAATAAGATGAAATTGGTGTAGGTAGTAGAACCACCTTAAAGTTATTCTTTCCGATCAATATTTTGAGCTATTCCTATAAGTGTCACTAACAGCCCTAGAGTTCGTACTAAAATAACACCAATGATACATATCAATCAACCCTAATGTCACCTAGATACTCCAATGTCACCTCAAGTATCCGTGGGTAAATTATGCGACATGCATTAAACAATTTCAGATCTATCATATTCAATCCAACACAAAGAACTTCAAGGAGCACCCCAAGATTTCTATCGGAGAACGTAGGACAAGAACGTCTATCAACCCCTATGCATAGATTACCCCAATGTCACCTCAGGAATCCGCAAGTTGAGTACCAAAACATACATCAAATGAATCAATAGAACACCCCATTGTCACCACGGGTATCCACATGCACGACATATATCAAGTGATCTCTAATCCAATATTCAATCCAACATAACGAAATCTCAAAGGGAAAGATTCAATTCATTACAACAAGGTAGCAAGGGAATAACATCATATGATCCGTGATACATCAAGATCGTGACATCTCAAGAACACGAGAGAGAGAGATTGAACACATAGCTAGTGGTACATACCCTCAGCCTCGAGGGTGAACTACTCCCTCCTCGTCATGGCCTCCACCGGGATGATGAAGATGGCCACCGGTGATGGTTTCCCCTCTCCAGCAGGGTACTGGAATGTCTCCAGATTGGTTTTTCGTCGATACAGAGAGTTGCGGCGGCCGAACGGAGAGTCCCTGTTTATTTCTGGGGTTTCTGGGATTTATAGGATTTTCAGCGTTGGAATCACGAGCAACGGAGCCACGTGAGCCCCACAAGCTATCAGGGCGCGACCCCCCCAGGGCCATGCCCTGATGGCTTGTGCCCCACAGGTGGATCCCCTATGGTGGTTCTTTGCTCCAATATTGCTTATTTCCTCCAGAAAAAATCATCAAAAAGTTTCGGGCGATTCCGAGAACTTTCATTTTCTGCACAAAAACAACACCATGGTAATTCTGCTGAAAACAACATCAGTCCGGGTTAGTTATAAATAAATCATATAAAGTGCATCAAAACCATATAAAAGTATTGTAAACATAGGCAAATATGGCATGAATACTTCATAAATTATCGATACGTTGGAGAACTTTCATTTTCTGCACAAAAACAACACCACGGTAATTCTGCTGAAAACAGCATCAGTCCGGGTTAGTTCTAAATAAATCATATAAAGTGCATCAAAACCATATAAAAGTATTGTCAACATAGGCAAATATGGCATGAATACTTCATAAATTATCGATACGTTGGAGACGTATCAACATCCCCAAGCTTAATTCCTACTCGTCCTCGAGTAGGTAAATGATAAAAGAAATAATTTATGAAGTGTGAATTCTAGCATAATGTATAATATTGGTCAAGGATAATTTCAGCCACTTTTCTAGCATCATAACCAACAAGTATTTCTCATAAGGCTTCTCATGATCAAGTAGCAAGTTATTCACATGTTAAAGTATAGACCATAAACTTTCTTGAAAACTACCAAACTATGTTTTTAGTCATCAAACAATTACAATTCATCTTATTTTCAGGAAGGGTCTATGTAAGAGCTTTGGTTTTGCAAATCCCACATACTCAACTATCATTTAGTCTTCTATGATTGCTGACACTCAAAGCATATTTTTAGAACAAATAGTTTCAGTCAAACACATAGGAAGATAGGGGATTAATATTTTGCCTCCCAACTTATTTATCTCGGGGATAATGTCAACAAATAATAAATCATGATCACCTATATTCAACTGGATATATATGTCTGGATCTTTCCCCGCCACATGATGCTTGCCAACTAAAGAATTAATAGATTGGAATAATAAGTTGACTCAACATCAAAAGTAAAAGATAGGCCCTTCGCACAGGGAAGCAGTGATTTGCAGAGGTGCCAGAGATCATTGTTTTAAAGCAGAGATGAATATGTAATTTTGATTGGTATACTTTTCCTGTCAACGTCACAACAGAGTTTTCAATATCTTCCATGCTAATCACATTATTGGCGGCTCCCAAACAGAATTGAAATTTTACTCCCCCTCCACCATTCAAACACATTCCATGGCTAGCCGAATCCACGGGTACCATCCAAACAATCAACTTTCTAGGGGGGGTTCTTGTTTATTTATTTTTGTATTATGAAGGACTGGGCATCCTTTTTACCGGCCTCTCTCATGCAATGAAAAGTGAATAAACACTAATCTTGAGAATAACCCGCTTAGCATGGAAGATAATGACCGCCCCGTCGCTCCATGAGCGGTACGAGCACACAAAATGGATGTTTATTTGAATGTTTAGAGGTGGCACATTCAAATTTACTTGGAATGGCAGTGAAATACCATATATAGGTAGGTATGGTGGACTCTCATGGAAGGAACTTGGCTCAAGGATTTGGATGCACAAGTAGTATTTCTACTTATTACGAAGTTTTGGCTAGCAAAAGGTTCTAAACAAGCATCACATGTTAGAGGATCCATGACAATATAACTGTTGCGTGAATATAAGCAAACATAACCATTACGTTGTCTTCCTTGTCCAACCTCAACTACTAGATCAAGGTTGAAAATAATTTATGGGGGTTCACAATCATAGAAGATGTCCAAGATAGTGTATTTATATGTGAAACCTCTCTTCCTTCAATATTCTTTCATGAATTGTTTAAATGACCAATGTTATGTTTGCTACCTTCCAATAAATTTTACCGCTTATACTACTAGTATGTGAAGTCACTACTCCCCATGGGACACGAATATGAAGCATATGTCATTTCACATTTATGACATTCAATTCATTCAACGTTTACTCTAAGGATATAAGTGAAGCACAAGAGTAAATTTCAAACTACTCTCAAAAGATATAAGTGAAGATCAATGAGTAGTCAAACAATAAAGTAGCAATGTGAGGACTCTCTCTCAATAAATATTTTCAGATCTGAGTATTTTATTCAAGCATCAAACAAAACAAAAAATACACTCCAAGAATAGCACGCATCATGTGAAGGAATAAAAAATTAGGCTCAACATAGGCTAACCGATAGTTGACGAAGAGAGGTGGGATGCGTAGCATCCCCAAGCTTAGATGCTTGAGACTTCTTGAAATATTTACTTGGGGAGACTTTGGCATCCCCAAGCTTTAGCTTTTGTATCTCGTTCAATCCTCTTATATCACAGTTTCACCTATTCTCAAAAACTTCATCCACACAAAACTTGAAAAGAACTCGTGAGAAAGGTTAGTGCACATAAGAATAAATTAACTCTTTATGTACTACCAAGACAAGTTGCATAATAATTTTCAAACATTATCTACTCTATACTATCATTTCCACAATTTATATCTACCAATATAAGTCATGAAAACCATCGGAGAAGTAGATAACAAAACTATGACAGCAATCTGTCTAAACAGGATGGTCTGTAGAAATTAATTTACAAAGTGCACTTCTGTATCTCCAAAAATTATTACAATTTGGGAAATGATAAATAATTTATATGACAATATTGTGTAAAAATTTCAGAAACTTTCCACGTTCCAGTAAAATATGAAAATTCAAACACTACAACAAAAGTTTCTGTTTTTACACAGCACACATCAAACATGCAATTCAAGCATCCTAAAAGGCAATTCTTGGAACTTTTTATTGAAAAACAAGATTATAAATAACATATAACAGAGAACAACAAAATAAAATGACGCTCCAAGCAAAACACATATTATGTGACGAATAAAAATATAGCTCCAAGTAAGATATACCGATAGTGTTGAAGACGAAAGAGGGGATGCCTTCCGGGGCATCCCCAAGCTTAGGCGCTTGAGTATTCCTTGGATATTACCTTGGGGGTGTCTTGGGCATCCCCAAGCTTAGGTTCTTGTCACTCCTTATTCTCCTCATATCGGTGTCTCACCCAAAACTTGAAAACTTCAATCACACAAAACTTAACGGAACTTCGTGAGATGGGTTAGTATAATAAATAAATATCATTCACTTAGGTACTGTCAAAACAAGATTCATAATTGTTCTCATATAATAACTACTGTATTCTACCATTCACATAATTTATATCACTGAATATAAGCTATGGGAACACTAAAACAAGCAAACTATGTATGCAAAACAGAATCTGTCAAAAACAGAATAGTCTGTGAAGATCTGTACTATACACAAAACATGATTACTACAGTAGCTTAATCATGCGTTCACACAAAAACAGAAAGTAAAGGTGTTGGGTTGTCTCCCAACAAGCGCTTTCCTTTAAAGCCCTTTAGCTAGGCATGATGATTTCAATGATGCTCACATAAAAATTAGTATTTGAAACATGCAAGAGAGCATCATGAATATCATGACAAGCACATTAAGTCTAACCCACTTCCTATGCATAGGGATTTTATGAGCAAACAATTTATGGGAGCAAGAATCAACTAGCATAGGAAGGCAAAACAAGCATATCTTCAAGATTTTCAACACATAGAGAGGAAACATGATATTATTGCAATTCCTACAAGCATATGTTCCTCCCTCATAATAAATTTCAGTAGCATCATGAAGGAATTCAACAATATAACTATCACATACATCATTCTTTTCATGATGTACAAGCATAGAATTTTCATTACTCTCCACATAAGCAAATTCCTTTTCATCCATGGTAGTGGGAGCAAACTCAACAAAATAACTATCATGAGACACTTGATTGACATAACCACATTCAATAATAAAATCATGATGACAAGTTTCATGGTTACTATCACTCTTTATAGCATACATTTCATCACAATAATCATCATAGATAGGAGGCATGCCATCATCATAATAAATTTGCTCATCAAAACTTGGGGGACAAAAAATATCATCTTCATCAAACATAGCATCCCCAAGCTTGTGGATTTGCATATCATTAGCATCATGGATATTCATAGAATTCATACTAGCAACATTGAAATCATGCTCATCATTCAAGGAATTCTCATTAAGTATTTTCATAATTTCTTCCTCTACTAATTGAGCATAATTTTCTGAATCCTTATTTTCACGAAAGACATTATAAAGACGAAACAAATGAGGCAATGTAAACTCCATTTTTTGTAGTTTTCTTTTATAAACCAAATTAGTGATAAACAAGAAACTAAAAGATTTAATTGCAAGATCTAAAGATATACCTTTAAGCACTCACCTCCCCGGCAACGGCGCGAGAAAATGGCTTGATGTCTACTACGCAACTTTATTCTTGTAGACTCTGTTGGGCCTCCAAGAGCAGAGTTTTGTAGGACAGTAGCAATTTTCCCTCAAGTGGATGACCTAAGGTCTATCAATCCGTGGTATGTGTAGGATAAAGATGGTCTCTCTCAAACAACCCTGCAATCAAATACAAGAAATCTCTTGTGTCCCCAACACACCCAATGCAATGACAAATTGTATAGGTGCACTAGTTCGGCGAAGAGATGGTGATACAAGTGCAATATGGATGGTAGATATATGTTTTTGTAATCTGAAAATATAAAAACAGCAAGGTAACAAATAGTAAACAGCGAGCAAAATGATATATTAATGCTTGGAAACAAGGCCTAGGGTTCATACTTTCACTAGTGCAATCTCCCAACAATGCTAACATAGTTGAATCATATGATCATCCATCAAAGTGCAACAAAGAATCACTCCAAAGTTCCTATCTAGCGGAGAAAAATAAGATGAAATTGGTGTTGGTAGTAGAACCACCTCAAAGTTATTCTTTCTGATCAATCTTTTGAGCTATTCCTATAAATGTCACAAACAGCCCTAGAGTTCGTACTAAAATAACACCAATGATACATATCAATCAACCCTAATGTCACCTAGATACTCCAATGTCACCTCAAGTATCCGTGGGTAAATTATGCGACATGCATCAAACAATTTCAGATCTATCATATTCAATCCAACACAAAGAACTTCAAGGAGCACCCCAAGATTTCTATCGGAGAACGTAGGACAAGAACGTGTATCATTCTCTATGCATAGAATACCCCAATGTAACCTCGGGAATCCGCAAGTTGAATGCCAAAACATACATCAAGTGAATCAATAGAACACCCCATTGTCACCACGGGTATCCACATGCAAGACATATATCAAGTGATATCCAATCCAATATTTAATCCAACATAACGAGATCTCAAAGAGAAAGATTCAATTCATCACAACAAGGTAGCAAGGGAATAACATCATATGATCCGACCATATTAACAAAGCCCGTGATACATCAAGATCGTGACATCTCAAGAACACGAGAGAGAGAGAGAGAGAGAGAGAGAGAGAGAGAGAGAGAGATTGAACACATAGCTATTGGTACATACCCTCAGCCCCGAGGGTGAACTACTCCCTCCTCGTCATGGCCTCCATCGGGATGATGAAGATGGCCACCGGTGATGGTTTCCCCTCTCCGGCAGGGTACTGGAATGTCTCCAGATTGGTTTTTCGTCGATACAGATTGTTGCGGCGGCGGAACGGAGTGTCTCTGTTTATTTCTGGGGTTTCTGGGATTCATAGGATTTTTCAGCGTTGGAATCACGCGCAACGGAGCCACGTGGGCCCCACAAGCTATCAGGGCGCGACCCCCCCAGGGCCGCGCCCTGATGGCTTGTGCCCCACGGGTGGCTCCCCTCCGGTTGTTCTTCGCTCCAATATTACTTATTTCCTCCAGAAAAATCATCAAAAAGTTTCGGGCGATTCCGAGAACTTTTATTTTCTGCACAAAAACAACACCACGGTAATTCTGCTGAAAACAACGTCAGTCCGGGTTAGTTCTAAATAAATCATATAAAGTGCATCAAAACCATATAAAAGTATTGTAAACATAGGCAAATATGGCATGAATACTTCATAAATTATCGATACGTTGGAGACGTATCACGCTTGTACGTGGCGGTCTGATGACTCGCCTTCTACCACGGCCATCCTCGACACCATGATCCACGCCCTAGCATTCTCGAGCATTGCGCCAGCTAAAAGATCATGGATGTCTCCTAGAGGAGGGGTTAATAGGCGCTTTAAAATAATTACGGTTTAGGCTTCAACAAATGCGGAATAAAACTAGCGTTTAATTTGCCAAGCACAAAACCTAAAACAACTAGGCTCATTTATGTGCACCAAAAATTTATGCTAAGCAAGATGAACAACTAAGTGATAGCAAAATATATAATAAGAAACAATATGGCTATCACTAAGTAAAGTGCATAATTAAAGGTCTCGGGTAAGAGATTACCGAGGCACGCGGAGACGACGAAGTATCCCAAAGTTCACACCCTTGTGGATGCTAATTTCTGTTTGGAGCGATGTGGAGGCACAATGTTGCCCAAGAAGCCACTAGGGCCACCGTAATCTCCTCATACCCTCGCACAATGCAAGATGTCGTGATTCTACTAAGGGGCCCTTGAGGGCGGTCATCGAACCCATATGAATGGCAACCCTTGGGGTGGTCACCGAACCCGTACACTTTGGTAACCCTTGGGGTGTTCACCGGAACCCATACAAATTGCTCGGGCAATCTTCACAATCTAATTGGAGACCTTGACGCTTGCCCGGAGCTTTACACCATAATGATTGAGCTCCGAGGCACCACCAACCGTCTAGGGCGCCAAAGCACCCAAGAGGCACAAGCTCTAGGGTGCCCAAACACCCAAGAGTAATAAGCTTCTCAACTTTTCACTTCCACGTATCACTATGGAGAACTCAAACCGATGCAACTAATGCAATGGCAAGAACACATGAAGTGGTCAAGTCCCTTACTCCCAAATCCCACCACAACAACAAAAGCTATGGAGGAATATGAGAGGAAGAACAAGGAGAACACAAAGAACTCCAAGATCTAGATTCAAGGGATTCCCCTCACATAGAGGAGAAAGTGATTGGTGGAAATGTAGATCTAGATCTCCTCTCTCTTTTCCCTCAAAAAGGAGCAAGAATCATTGGAGGGATTGAGAGTTAGCAAGCTCTAAGAAGGTCAACAATGGGGGGGCAAACATGAGCTCAAAGGATGAGGTCCATTGGGAAAGAAGACCCCCTTTTATAGGAGGGGGGAATCCAACTGTTATGCCCCAGCCCGCAGTAAAGTGGTACTACTGCCCTGGCAAGCGGTACTACCACTTAAGCGGTACTACTGCTCCACAACCACTCTACTACCGGAGATGCAGAACGGGCAACAGAAACTTACACACCTCTCAAAAACAAGTGGTAGTAGCACGGTAGAAATAAGTGGTAGTACCGTGCAAGCGGTACTACCGTTCCACTACTGCTATCGAAAAATAGACACCAGAAAGATGCACAAAAGAATTTCCCAAGCGGTAGTAACAGCGGTACCACATAGCGGAAGTACCGCGTAAGCGGTACTACCATGGTACCGAGCGGTACTACTACCTGAGTAGAGAAAAACTGCCCTGACACTAAAACTGTCGTAGCTTCTGCATACGGACTCCGAATTGAGCAAACTCAAGCTTGTTGAATAGCAGACGACAAGTACTATCCAAAGTATGAACTAGTAAATTCTCCAACACCGAAAACACAAAGATGATGCATACGAAACATGTTTTCGATGACCTTGAGTTTGACTCGAAGGCGGGCACAAACTCTAAATCCTCACAAAGAGAAAAAGGCAAACAAGAACCAAGAAAGATGATGATGCAAAGAATGCAATGGTTTGAGCTCTCTTCGAATGATACGATCAAGCTCGTCACTCGAGATCCCTCCTTGATAGTACGGCAATCGATCATATAACTCGGTCTCCCAAGTAACACTGGGAGACCGGTAAAACAGAAAATCTATCAAGGACAAACGTTTGCCATGCGCATAGTCCACTTGAGCTAGATGATGACGATCTTGTGCTCCTCAAGATGGACCACCTTTCTTGATTGTGCCGGCTCGAGGAAGACTAGTAGATTGCTCCCCATGCTCCACTATGGGTGAGCCTCTCTACGGCATATCTTCACATGTCCATTATCATCATAATGGACGTCAAGCTCCAAGCATGATCTCTTCGTGATGCTCCACTTGAACTTGCACACCGCAACCTGGATGACGATCATCACTTGATGCCATCCTTCATGGGTTGTATGAGATCTTATCGATGCAAGCCCATTGGAAAGATAACTAACCCCACATGGAAACCTCACAAATACCATGGGTTAGTACACAAATCGTAATGAACAATACTTACCATACCATGGGATCACTTGATCCCACTTGGTACATATTCTACGATTTGTGTGTTGATCAACTTAAATCACTCTTTGTATTTAGTCTTGATCAACCTTGTATCTTATCTTCTCTCTTCATAAAGATGATGTCTTGAAGGTAAACATGAATATTCCCAAAATCTTCTTCTTCAAGACATGCTTGCAATAGGCTCACATCTCTCATGACCAAGCTTTGAATAATTCCTTGAATAGCACCTTGGTCACACATTGAAACCAAACGATCTTCAAGCAGTGCCTATGGACAAACCTTAAAGTCTAACTCAAAGCAACCATTAGTCCACAAGGATTGTCATCAATTACCCAAACCACACATGGGGGCACCATGTACTTTCACCAGTGTCAGGCCAGACCACGGTGTCCTCCATGGTGTCATGCACGGGCGCGCGGGTCCATACGCCGATAAGAAAGAAGATATGTTATTTTTGTTGTATTAGAAAACTTATGATTGTCAACTAATAGTAGAGATAATGATAATAAAAAATGGCATAGTGTGTGGGTTAGTGATTTGTTATTAAGGAATATCTGATTTTGTTTTGGAAGATTATCGAGAAAAATCTTATGTCTGTCTTTTAGGAAGGTGATCTCACATATATGACGCCATTTAGGAATTCTTAATTACCTATTATTTACATGATTGAATTGAATCAGCACCTGCCAAAGCAAGCACGAAACAAGATCTTTTAGCGGGATTTGATTTTTTATTAGGAGGGAGAAAAATCTAATGGCAGGAGGTGGTGGGAGGTAGGACGAAAAAAAATCAGAGTATCAGGCTACCGACTTAGATAGGACATGACTGACGGACAATTGACACGTGTCAGTTATGCTTAGTGCATCAACTATGGTCGAACGCTTCAAACAAGCCGTCACTCACCTTAGCAACCATCTATAACTAGCGATGCTACATGAACCATCAGTTCTTTTACAAAATTGTGTCATGGGTCTTTTCTTAGAGCCCGTAACATATAGCTCCTAAAAAAGCGGTGTTTTTTGTTTTCGCGGCGCAGTAAATTCTATTCTGTTTTTCGGAAGACATTTATGCAAATTAAGATAATGCGTCGGCACATTCACATGTCATAACACATTATCAATCACACGCAAAATAAAAATTACACATCACCATTCGATGACGATGAAGTCATGGTGTTTACAAACATTTACAAATAAATGAAGTCTAAGGCGCTGGCGGGTTTTTGCCCGGATCGCTACCAGGTGCAGTTCCAGGGCAACAACATGACGAGCTTCAATTCCACCATCGCGAAGGTGTGGGGTCCGGGGAAGATGAATATGTCTTCATGGTTGCTCCATAAAAATCATCTCCTGTGCTACAACTGATTACAGCGCAGGGGCTGGCCAAACGGCTATTCTTGCCCTCTCTGCTCTGCTCATCTCTTCTGAGAATGCAAGTTTGCATGTTCCATCTGGGATCAGGCCGCGCTGCGAAAGGGCTGCAATGCTATGCGATCCGAAACCTGGGGAGCTCTCCACGCAACTACGGCCATTTTTCACAGCGATCGGATCAAGGCGCCATAAAGGGCATTCTGATCTACTGGGAGCTATGGCAGGAACGTAACAACTGGACGATCAGGGACAAGATTCAGTCTAAGATCGGTGTTACCGGAGCTATCAGAAGGAGCATGGAGCAATGGCGCCTAACTGGAGCCAAGCACATTGGGAGCCCCTTTGGCAGTGAGGGAGCCAGGAATTTGCTCCTTGGTATTCTTTTTCTTTTCTTTTTGCAATGCAATATAAATACATACTAGATAGGACAAAAGCCCGCCCGCTCCCGCACCCGCGTCGCTCTCGCGGGCGGCCGGGGTGGGCCAACCCTAGCCGCCGGCAGGGGCCCCCTCCTCTCCATTCCTTTTCCTCGCCGCCGTCGGAGCGCGTCGCCGGGCAAAGCCCGGCCGGCGTCGGCGGCGATGGGAGCTCCTCTCCCCACGGCTGGCGGGTCCGTCGCGGGCGGGCGACTCCAGCAGGTGGCGGCGCCGACGACAGCGATGCCCGCAGGTGCCTCTCTCTTCTTGAAGACGTCGTTGTGGTTCTTCTCTCCATATCAAGGCTTCGGGCGAAGACCTTTGTCCGTGGTGGACTAGGCAGCGGCAACGCTTTGCGCCGTTCTCCCTCATGAGGGCGTTGTCGTGGAGCTTAGGTTCACTAGGGCGTAGCGTGGCGTTGTGGTCAGTTCTTCCTGTGTTATCTTTTGGTAGTGCAGTCGCGCGCGTTTTATGTATGTGGTTATCATGGGATCGGCTTTGTAAGAGGGCTACCTCACCATCTTATATCGTTTGGCCATGTACTTTGCTTGCTTGTTGCTTTATATATAAAGCGGGGGAAAGTCTATTTCAAGGAGATAGGACAACAAATGTACAGTAAGGTAGCAACGTCAATGAGTCAACGACCATATATTGATAATAGTAGCAAAATATTGTTTGTGCTTTCTTGCCTCAACCATCAAAAAAAATTCTGCGGCTACTCAACCGTAACAACTGAAAGCTCTCATAGATTTAAAAAAATTTAGACTTTTTATCCATTGCCACGCAAGTCTTAATAGTTCATCATCTATATTACAAGAAGAAAAGAAAAATAAATATATTTCTTCTAAAATTTCATCAAACAAGGTAGCAATCAGTGACAGTGGGCAGTGGCATGGACAAACATCGTCATACATTGATTTTATGGTTCATTCTAAGAGCATTACTAGTAGAACCCTCAAACCCTCAAACCCTTAAAGCAGTTTTAAGGGTTGAGAAGTGCCAGTTTTTGACACTTTTAAGGGTTGAAAAACAGGGGCAAAGACTAGAACCCTCAAACCCAACCCTTAAACTGCTTTAAGGGTTGGATTTGAGGGTTCTAGTCTTTGCCTCAACCCCAACCTTTAAAACTGTCATTTCATATATCACACATTTCATCACATTTCATCATATGACATATCACAAATTCCATCACATTTGACATAAAACAATAATCATTCTAGTTATTATTACACCACCAAATAAAACAATAATCATTCAAATTATTACAACAATGTTTGAGCAAATTACACTAATTGTTCGAATCAAATAGGACATAGAAAAGTAAAACAAAGATACATCATGGGCCAATGCGCCGCCCATCCAACTGCCAGTGGTGCTCTACTAGATCATCCCGGAGCCGACCATGAGTGGTTGCATCCTCAATCTCACGATGTGCTTGAAGAAAAGCGTGTATGCGAGAAGGGTTTCTTTCCGGTTGCACACGGGTACCAACATTGTCATAGAAACAAGGGAGGTTTAACCCTCTCTCATCCTCTAGGATCATGTTGTGTAGAATCACACAACATTTCATGATGTTCACCAAGGTTTTTTTGTCCCAAAACCGAGCTGGACCCCGAACTATGGCAAACCTTGCTTGCAAAACACCGAAAGCTCTCTCAATATCCTTGCGGGCTGCCTCTTGTGCCTTGGTGAAATGAGCCTCTTTTCTTGTTAAGGGCACCCCATTTTTCTCCTTGATGGACTTCACAAGAGTTGCCCATTGGGGATAGATGCCATCTGTGAGATAGTATCCCATTGAGTACTCATTGTCCATGATTTTGTAGTTGCAAGCTGGAGCATCCCCAGAAATTAATCTTTTGAACAAAGGAGATCTATTGAGGACATTGATATCATTGAGTGTTCCCGGCAACCCAAAGAATGCATGCCAAATCCATGTGTCCTGAGATGCTACGGCCTCAAGCACAATGGTAGCACAATGCTCGTGTCCGAGAGCGCGGTTCCGGTAGATGGTGACTCGCCCCATCTTCGACCCTCTCCTCTGATCCATCAGCTTCACGCGGTCTTCAAACGATTGCACGTCGATGAGGAGGCTCATCATCTCGACATCGTCGTCTTGCAACAACTCATCAATGTCGGAATCGTCGGATGTCGACCAATCCGACGAATCCGACATCGAGTCCATGAGAATCTCCTCAATGTTCATCTCCATCTGCAAAGGGCAGTCACTAATTAGTGCTACAAAATGAAACAATAAAGGAAATGAAACAAAATGAAAAAAAAAACAAGCACATACCTCACCTCGGAGGAGGCGGCGTCGGCGGCCGGCGGGAGGGCGGCCGGGGCGCGGCCTGGACGGCGGGAGGGCGGCCGGGGCGCGGCCTGGACGGCGGGAGGGCGACCGGGGCGCGGCCTGGACGGCCTGGAACGGCGGGAGGGCGACCGGGGCGCGGCTCGTCGATGCGGGGAGGCGGAGGCGGAGGGGTGGCCGGGTAGGGCGGGGAAGGCGGGAGGGGAGGCGGGAGGGCGGCCGGGCAGGGCGGGGAAGGCGGCGCAGGGCGGTGCGCGGCGGCGCGGGGAGGCGGAGGCGCGGCTCCGATGCGGGGCGCTGCGCGGCGGGGCGGTGCGCGGCGGGGCGGGGAGGCGGAGGGGCGGCCGGGGACGCGGCGCGGCGGGAGGGCGGCCGGGGATGGCGGCGGGAGGGCGGCGGCGGCCGGATCCGGGGAGGGAGGAGCTGAAAACTCCCTCCCGCGCTCGGTGACGAGGGGAACGGGTCGGGGAGGGGTTGGGCTGGCCAACCCTTGTTTCTACAGGTTGGGAGGGGGAGTAGGGGTTGAGCCCTTAAAAAATTTTGAGGGTTTGAGGGTTAAGGGGTTCTAATCTTTGGAAATTTTTCGTGTCAACCCGTAAAAAAGCGGTTATTTTTAAGGATTTGAAGGTTTAGGGGTACTGCTAGAAATGCTCTAAATCAGAGGAGAATTTACCCGTGCACGATCAAAGCAGCCAAGCGGCGAGTGCGAGCAACCTAGAGTTGCGGCGGGCAGGGATTTGGGAGGCTGGGACCCGCGCCAGGCTGCTTGCCGCCGCGTGCGAGACCCGAGTTGGTCTGAAGAACAAGGTTTACAATTACTGACTGAACTAAGCAGGGGGGAGTAGGAACTATGCGAGATGCGTACTGGACCTAAGACTATTGAGGCCTTGGCTGTTGCGTGCGTGTGCTGAACCCATTGGCTGGACCTGACTGAACCGCTGAAAGGTGGGCTTCAATTCAACTTGTGGCTGTGTATGTATATCTGAATTTTTTTTGTGCCAAAATATTTGGTATTCCATGGAATGCCAAGGAATACCCCTGGCTCCGCCAGTGCCCTTTGGGGACATGCCATGAAAAGTTATCCTGCTACATCATGTCTTGGGGGCTTGGGGCTGACCCCTGTGTAATTTTCTCTTCGCATCCACTGATCATTTGATCAAACCCTGTTTTCCATATGCTTTCTGCTAAATCAATGATAAGCCAGCGAACGCTGGATCTTTAAGAAAAATGTGTGGCAATGGCTTTGCACAAAGGGCAACCTATGCCAACCACAAAAAAGACCAAAAATTCAATGAAAAAGAAAATGTAGAACAGATTATGCTCAATAATCTAAAGATTCATAAAAAAAAAAAATGAAACATCTGAAAAGAAGTGTTGCATTATGATAATTAGAAAAACAAAACTAGTTAAAATCAGATAGTGATAATAACAAATTTGACAAGCAATCCAGAAATGTCAGTAAACAAATTGGGGAATGTTTAAAATGAACAAGTTCAAAAAATCAGAACACTAAAAGTTTCACTGAAAAGCAAGGGATTAGTGAAAACTCACAGATACTTTCCAACATTCATGAAACTTAAAATCATCATATTTCTTGATTTTTCATGAATGTCCATAAACTATTTCATTTTCAAAACATTTTAAGGATTCTCAAATAAGTTTTCAGTGTCAAATTTCTGATTTTGTTTCCAAGTTACATAACTTTAAATATATTTCTTATCGTTTAAAATGCATTTCCTTATCCCTGAGTTCCTCTAGTGCCATATATATCTAATAATCTGAAGCTACACCTTCCATAGTCCAAAGTACAAACTCATTTGAAGCCTTAAAGCTATGTGCATCTGTGAAGCTGCAACTGTGATGAACTGCAAACAGCGACTCTTCTGGGTTGGATTATCTTGCCGATCAGGTGACAGAGGATGCCTCGCTCTCCTTGGCAACTCTGATGAACACATCCTCCAGTGTCGTATCAGCCAGGCCCCACGCAAGAATGGTCATCCTGCTCTTCGCGCACTCCATGGCATGGAACACCGCCGATATCCTCACCTCCTGCTTCGGCATCTCGAACTTCTGCGTCCCAGAGATGCAATACACCCTGCTCACCGCCGGCGAGATGGACCGAACTAGCTTTGCCACCTCCTCCTCCGCCTCCTCACCTGCCACGGTCGTTATCGTCAGCACATATGAGCCTCCGTACTTGGTTTTCAGCTGGAAAAGGCGGATTGGGTGGCTGCGTTAGCATCTGAAATCAATGATCATGAGTGAAGATATGATCAATTTATTAGCGTACGTTAATTGTACCTCTCTTGAGTTTCCAATGCACTGCAAGGTACCATCCGCAATTATTCCTATCCGATCGCATAGAACTTCGGCTTCTTCCATTGAATGTGCTGCGAGATTGATGTTAGTATGTTTTGAACTTTGGTCATGTGATGTCAAGCTCAAGATGCACACACACACGAAAATGCAGTGATGAACTGAATATACTGTTGTAGGAGAACTGAAGGTAAAGTACTGTACTAGTGAGAATTATGGCCCTGTCCTGCTTGGCAGACTTGATGGCTTTCCATAGGTCTTTCCTTGATGCCGGATCTAAGCCAGAACTTGGTTCATCCATATAAACAACCTACAAATTTCTCCAAGCATGAACGTTCAGAAGCTCATCGAATCATGAATGAATTCAGTTGATAAATACAAGTACCTTAGGGTCACCAATTAGAGAGATGGCAACGCTGAGACGACGTTTCATGCCACCGCTGTATTTTTGTACAAGCTTATCGGGAACACCACCGTCAAACAAACGCACACTTTTCAGAGATTTTTCGATAGCCTGGAAAGAATTTATGTGAGGTTTTATTAGTTTTTTCTGTACGGAATGATAATTTGGTTTTTATCCAAAAAACTGGCAACATGTGATGATAAAACAGTGAGTTCTCTGCACAATATGTGAAGACAAATCGAGTTCCAGGAAAAAGTGCATGAGTTGAATATGATAATTCTTGCCTGGAAACCATGGCTCCATATGTACACTAAAATCTGTATCAGTTATTTTGGCTTCCACTTTATATTGAGCCTAGGTATATACTGACTTCTAAATTTTCCAACAAAAGATTTTATATCTTAGATTTTGCATTGGCGAATTTGTACAAGTGTACAGGTTGGCTCGGACATATCAGGCCTATAGGAAAATGATGTCTTCAGCTTTAATCAGCTGGTCAGGGAAATGACATTCTGGTGCTTCAATGTTAAGTGGTAAATGGTGACGGAAGTCGAGTTCATCATATCCATGCATGGAAAATATCATTATATTAGATATACTGTAACACATCACCTGAGCTAATTTTGCACCCTTCAGTTTCTGAGCCTGCCGTAGAACATCAAATGCTCTCGGCCAGTCAGATTTTCCCAAAGCAAGCTACATGGTGAAATTCGGAGGAGGAGAAAGCAATCAATCACAAGTTCAAAACTACATGGTCTTACACTAACCTAGAACAAAGTCGAAACAATCTGAGTGAGAGAGATAAGAAAATACTCATGCTGAGGACAAACACCAATTCCTGTATAAATTTTGTCCATGTGCAACCTTATGTCCATTCCTTCGATGTACGCGGTGCCAGACGTAGGTTTAGTAAATCCAGTGAGCTGTTGTCAGGTTAGAAGTCCTTAGTACCGTTTGGGATAGACAGCATATTCCTCAGTGCAGTCCTACTAGTTCATGAACCCCTAGACATGTTCTTTGTTGCTGTAAAGAAATGTATGGCTGCACTTTTGAATGGTCGTATTTCCTGGAAGGGATGTGCTAGGAATGATTTACGTACTACTCCATCCGCTTCACTATATCTGTCCAGTTCATATTTCTAGGAGGCACAATATCTATAATGACATGTAATGAAATCAGACTATGCTTTGCACCTATTAGATTTTGATGAACGTAGCCCTATAGTAAATTATGGTATCTATAAAGTTCATGCTTACCATGTTGATGAGAGTGGTTTTTCCAGCACCATTTGGACCAAGAACACCAAAGCACTGCCCACGTGCCATTGAAAGGGACAACTCTCTGACAGCAATTTTCTTTGAATTGCCATCTTTTCCAGGGTACACTTTCTTAAGGTTGTCACATATGACTGAATAACTACTATTTGGTTCTTGTAAGAGCTGTCCAACCATCTCTCTCTGTAAGGAAATATGCAAAGCTACGTTAGTATGCCATTGTGATTCGGCAAAAAAAAAAACAAATTCAAGCAGGACTAAAATTTCAACCTATATGATTACACTCTAGGTTAAGCAGTTATAACACTGTATACAGCAATGATCATAAGGCTAACAACAAGTTTGCTACGATGTAGAAAAGGAGAAAAAAAATCGACACGACAATGATCATAAGGTTAACAAAATCAATCAGAGAACCAAGAGCTATTTTTTGTAAGGAACAAAGATAACACACCTCTTTGATAACATCTGTCCTCTCCATTTCAACGGAAGCTTTGAACTCTTGAATCTGTGTGGTCTGCTGTTCAGCAGATTGAGAACGGTTCCTAGCCCGGCGAGAGTGGAGAAGTAAAACTGCTTTTCTAATTCCACTTTGAAAGGAACCAAATGATCCAGATAGAATGATATTAAAAGGAATAGGATCCATTCGAGTACCATTATGGTTAAAACACTCGCCATTCCATTTTTGGGATCATTCAGGTCACTCCACTGCATCCCCGTGCGGTCAATCTGACTTACGAGCAATGCAGATTGAGAAAATTCGTAGACAATTCGGTACAAAGAAAATGGAGGGAAAAGTTCCAAAAGTATAATCCAACTTCCTTGAAATGAACAAATATAAAATTTCAACACAAATTATTTGAGTGATGGAACAAAAGCTTACGTCAAAGAAGCCCTAGAATCATAATGTCAACTGCATAATGAACTTCTACAAAGATAAACTTGCATACATACTTGAGATGAAAATGTCTTCGATATAGGGCTTGAAAAAATAATCGGCTATAAGGCCAGACCCAAATACGTAGAAATATCCTGTCACTGCAGCGTGATATGTCAACTAATCAGTGTAGATAATTTCATACCATCTGATGCAATGGATGTAGCAATACTCTTTATGGAAGCATACCAGCAGCTGTTCTCACATTTGAGAAGCATGTTGCCATAAGAAATGCAAATGAAATTTGCAAGCTCATATAAGCAAAGTAGAACACAAACTGTACGCCATAATTATTCAGTCGAAAGAATGTAAAACCTGAAAAGTAGACATGAAACTATCAGGAATGTCCTTGTAATTTATAACTGTTCGACGACAATCCTTTCTAACTAAAATTAGCACATTGATCAACCTAACCAAGAACAACAAAAATTGGTTCAATACCAATTCCCAGATTATCAAAGAGAAGTAATTCTTATATTTTATTGCACAAAGCATACATCCATAGTAATAGAAGTATTATCTTACCAAACACAGTACCAAATACCATGAAGGACAGCAAGTATAGCATGGACAGAAGAATAAAATAGCAATAGGATATAGTCCAATATGGCAAATCACCAAGACCATGCATCTTCATCATAATCCTAAGCTTCTTTTGCTTCTCGTATATAATGTTGGTCAAAATTACCTGTAGCATCAATTCATTCTTATATAAGCTAAAAGTTGCTACTGTATTTATTTGCTTGTACAACTACAACTGTCAGAAAATAACATTCCAAAATATTCAAATCAACTGACGTTGAAAATAAATTTATAAAGACCTGCCATACCGGGAAAAGGAGCTGGATATTCAATACATAAGGCAGCGGTCCTATTGTTGAAGTTAGATCGATCATACCCAATGACCGACCTGATCTAGGCATTTCTTTAACAAAATCGAATGATATCTTGAGACCATTGCCTATTAAACGAAGGTATGCATTTGAGGCCTGCAAAATGGAACTCTGTGAAGTGGTCTCGAAAATAATTTAACAATAAATACAGTAGTACGTGAACTGAGTCTGTGACATGAAGAACCAAGAACACATGTATGTTAGTATGACACTAAAATAATTTGTAGAGAACTGAAAGGTTGCAATACACAATTAAGCAATCAAAAAGGTTATCGCAAGAGATAGCGTGTACTAGTCTTCTCTATATTGAGAAAAATTGTACCATATTTGTTAACTGTGGAACTCCAAGCCGTCTAGGTGTATTCCATCCAGTGGTTGGATGGTTAGAGGGACTGTGGTATCCCCAGCCCACCAGGGTTCAAATCCTGGTGCTTGCATTTATTCCTGGATTTATTTCAGGAACTCCGGCGATGCGCATTCAGTGGGAGGAGACGTTCCCGTCGATGATGAGGTGCCTACGGTGACTTCGTAAATTTCAAGATGATATGCCGGCTCAGTCTCTCGGAGGTGCTCATAGGGGTAGGGTGTGCGTGTGTGCGTTCATAGGGGTGAGTGTATGCGCGTGTATATGAGCGCTTGCGTCTGTACTGTGTTCAAAAAAAAAAAAAACATATATACAGCTGCCACGTAACGCCCCATAACAGCACCGTATTTGTGAACAGGGCATTGGTAAAAAAAGTCAAAAAAAACAGGAAAAATAAATTGCTTGGCGCTTTAGTATATAGTATATATATGCCGGTTTTTAGAGTATGAGCTCACCTGTGGTGGCTATAGCAGTATCCGGGTCACCGTGTTTATTATGATGATTGCTGATGGTCCATTGGTCATAACAATGGCACATAAATTAGCAAGAGCCCCCATGGACATGCAGGTTCGTCGTCGGAAGTTGTGCTTCCTTAATAGTACACTAGCAGGGGAAGGCGCGGTGGCCGCGCCCATGAAAGAGCCCGTTCGAACGGCCTGTTAGCCTGGCTGAAAAAAGTAAACAATGTATTTTGGCATTGCCATAAAAGGGGGGAAAGAAGTTGATGGGATGTTTAGTTGGTACGAATGCTGAAGTTGATGGAAACAGTGTATCCAACAATTCCAAATATAAGTCGGCTGCAGGGGAAATTACTCTTGAAAAATGTGGCAAGCAAAGCAAACAATGCTCATTTTTACTGTCATCTTATGTCCCGGGTGATTTGTCAGAAATAGCTCGGCTCTTTTGGCCTGTTGGTACAAACCTTGAAGTGTGAACTTAATACATCTGCAACCAAGAGAAGTACCCTGCAGCCAGAATCAATTTGCATGCTTGGAATTAAAAAACTAAATAGTGTCAAAAAGGAGCCAAACACTTGAAACACAACGAAATCCAACCTGGATATAGCTCCGATTTCTAGCTAAATGGATGAGAAGGATAACTATTTAGTAAAGGCATTGATCTCACTAAATGTATTTAGACACCCACAGTGGAGAAAACGAATACCAAAACTTTGCTCAAGTGTATACATTGCTCCCACAAATTCCAAGTTGTGTTGTCTCTGAGCGATGAAAAAAAAAACCCGACAAAACAACTGGAAAGGCATCCATCCAGTACAGCAATTGAGGTTCTTAAAAAACTTCTTCCAAAAGTACTGCAATTGAGTAACCTCCACTACAAAAAAGCAAAATACAAATCAAGATTAAATAGTCTTGATCATCCACGAACACTAAACCTGTTATTTTTAATATTAACCTAAACATACTTCAGATTGTAAAAGGCAAGAGGATGATGCCATTGGCAAGTTCTCTCCTAGTTATCTCGAGATCAAAATAGAAAAGGACGGCTATTTGGTGAAGTAGGACTCAGATGGTTCCTTTAAAGGACCTACTTTTCTAGTACTGTTTTACTTATCTTAAATTTCAAAAACTTCACCCATTCTCCTTACCTTTTAATGTCATATTCCATAGCCTGCTGAAAAGAACCAATATGTATACCCATCCATTCTACTTGAACTGCTAGCATAGTGGCAGTACAGTACTTAAAACTGATGGAATTTGGACTACTCTAATTAGTGTTGAACAAAATCGTGGGAAATGGTGTGGTCTTGTTTACCTAGTGGGGGTGGTGCACTGGTGACGTTATCATAAATTTATGTTTGGAATGTGCTTTGCAATTGAAACATCTCGATCTCTGAGCATACTAAGCTTAATAAGAGGGTAATTTAGCATTGTGGTTCTCAGTAACCTGCAGAAATATAAAGGAGGCTGAGTCGTGCATGTCCCTGATATTCATAGAGGGTACCATGAGATAACATGCGTCATAAGAATCTATCTAAAATAAATGTTGGTGTTAAATGGCACTAAATTATCCGGACGTAAACACTATTCATGAAATTTAATTAGCCTCCAGATTTCTTTTATATCATAGAATCATACATGGGGCGTAACTCACTGATCAACATCTAACAACACGGTAGATTCTAAGTCAACACATCATTTTGGAAACAGGGTTTTACAAAGAAAATTAAATTGCAAGGGCCAAATAGCATTTCTGAGTTTACTGGGTATACTCCCCTATTTCATAATATAAGATGTTATTACATCCAATATACTCACATATAAGGTCTTACATTATGAGACGGAGAGAGTATTTATTAGAAACAAACCAAGTTGATGCTGCAGTTTAGTAGATATGCTGAATTAAAAAAGCACATGTCTTAGAACTGGATGGGAGACCAGAATGATGGTGTATTGGCAAGCTACCGCATAACAACTAGTCTCTCTATATATAGGGAACAATAGGAAGATCTTGGGCCAACTAAACCAAAATGAAGGAAGAAAAACACACAAAATGCAGGAGAGAGGAATGCATCTCTTAGTAGAACCGAAGATAAGGGGGCACATTTCAAAAAAGACATACGCGGGCACAACTTTTATCAAAAATAATACGAACTTAGCACCAACTGAAGAGATCTTTTTTTTTCTTCTATGTGGAACTAATCGTTCTACAAAATATTATAAAGCATGCACATATGCATATATAGCCTAAGGAAATCTGTAAGCTGGGTTACAAAAGATGTCATGCCATTACCTTAAAGGAAGAAGCCTAAATACAGTACATTCCAAGAACCCAGAATCACCACATGATAATAGTTTCGCCTCAATGCTTTCCAAACCAGCAAGAAACCAATTGGTGTATCTTACGGTGTAGGCAAAAAAATTGGATGCATTTGCATGTTTAGCAAACTGATACTTGAAAGCAGGCCGACCAGGTGGGATACCATCTTACAATAAATGAACAAACAAACAGGGAGCACACTATCATGGAAAAAAATCTACATAGGTGCTACCGTGCAAAATCACCAGATTACTGTTTAGCGTCTAGAGGCTTCCAGATGGACATATATTTCAGTCTTGCATACATTCCCATAAGCTCCATACCATTAACTGAATATGTACCAATAGACCAATTAAAACATCATAAGGGGTACCTTATAAAGTAGCACTAAGCCACTGAACCATCAGTAGTTTGTGTTAGTTTAAGTTTACAGAATGATAACTCAGTTTGCACATAATTTCTTTTCTCTTCTGTAGGATTTTATTTTTACATAAAGTGGTTCTTATTTCATGTAATGGTGGTCTGAACCATGCTAAACAAAAGCTATGCTATTTACTTGAATTTGTATAATGGTAGTACCTGAACTTGATAAGCACTCCTTCTGTCTGGTTCTCACACTTCCTTTACGTAGTCGGCTATGCAGTAAGACCGTGCAATTGCTATCAAAATATAGCTTTACTATTTGATCATTTTATCAATTGAAGTCGTGCGCTGACTTGGCATAATGTTGGCGTCAGCCTGAATGATCTCCTACTCGGCTTTTCTTCACTGAATCCTTGTCATGTATGGTCAAATAAGCATATGGTTGTATCATTTTAGAACCAACTGCCAACATACGCTGAGGAATCTTAGAAACAGAGACCCAAATCCACCAAAATTAGAGAAATTTTGGAAGATCACACATGTTAATAAATTAAATTAGTGTGCACTGGTCTTGGAGCATTACGTGAAAGAGATCATAGCAAATAAATATGTGCAGCAACATGAAAAGTTTCTTTTGGCCTTTTGTCTTGTCCGTTTGAAAAAGAAGAGATCCTAAAGATGACTCCGGACGTATTATTCATATATGCCCATAGGACAAATTCATCGATGAGAGAAGTTAATTTTTTAACATACACAATGTGCCCTCTGTATTTAGCTCTAATGATGGGGCTTACAGCTGATCCGAGATTAAATCTCGAGCTTACCGACCAACCACATAAAACAACACTGATCGGCAACCGATGTGTGCGCACTAACAGCAGCCCAGTGCCAGTCTGCAAAATTATGATAGCCACCTTGTAACTGGAAGACATCAGTCCAAGGAGTTGTTTCTTCCAGGATTCGCATGGCATGCAATTCTGCAAGTACAATGCTGATTGCAGAAGTGATCATTTAGATGCTGTTACACCTTTCTCTTAGATGCATACCTGTTCCTTCACAAGTAATTTTTTGGCAACAAAAGTTTTTCCTTTATAATATACTTATGCAATTTGCGTATTAATGTAAATTAATCTATACAATGGGAGGAGGAAGAAGAGCATGCGTCCTGAGCGATTCAGTAGGGAGTGGATAGATGTATGGTATAGTACCTGCTGACGTTAGACCTCACAGCGGTGCCATACTCCTTAGACTTGGTTCAGCTTGGTTGCTTGGGGACACCAACGGCGAGTTGACCATCGGATGGGTCAGCGGCTGCTTGGTTCGACCACCAGCAAGCTCCTGCCCGCTAAAAATAAGAAGACTCATGGCAAGATCTTGTGTCCGTTCAATTAAACATTGTATAGGCCACAAAATTGTAACATTACTAATCAATAATGGTCTGGCAAAGGTAAAATACCATATCTGCTTACCAACTAAGCAAGGTAAAAAAAAGCTAAAGGATCCCAGCCACCCCACAATCTAATTAGTTGGTTGTCAAACTTTGTTTGGATGCTTTAATTTGGCCACTCAGAATATGTACTTCTAAAGAAAAGGTAGAACATGTGAAAGTAAAGGCAGAGAAATACTTGCAAGATTTTGATAAATGAGAAGGATCATGGAAACCCAACTCTAAGCAGCTATATTACTTCGGTCCAAGGTGAGCAATCATCTGCCTACAAAAGTAGCAGTCATCACTATCCATACTGTTATGCACAAAGCAGTGCCTTACACAGCGTGTGCAAATGTCGAGACAACTATACAACATCTGAATCATAGTTGGAGAAAAATACAACTTGACATGGTTATTCATAGTTCTTCATAATCTACCTTGAACTGTGATGAGATCATTGGAAAATCCCCATGGGGTCGTGGACCTTACCGTCGGAACTCGATGGTGGACTGCACGCGGGAAGAGTCAAAGAGCAGCTACAGCCACCAGCCAGGCAACGCCGCGGGATGGAGGATGGAGGCCATGGCGAAGAGGCCGAGGCTTCTGCTAGGAGATAACGAATCAGCGAACGTCGTGCTGCCGCGCTTGATTGCCGCTGATGCGCCGCCGCTATTGTTTCCCTCGAGCTCGATTGGCCACAAGAACCAGGCCTGCGGCCTCGGTGGCCATACCGAGATGGAGGAGGGGCAGGGTCGGGAGGCGACAGAAGGAGAGGAAGCGGCGGCATGGCAGGCAGCCAGCCGGCGGCGGCGTGGGTGCGGGGCTGCTAGGGAATACCTGTGGGTCAGCCGCAGCGACCATGGAGGCGACCGAACGTAGAGGAAAGCAAAGCGACCCCTGGAGTGTTCGAGAAAGAAAATGGGAACGAAGCCCAGCGCAATCGGACGTGGCAAGACGTGGAAGCGGGAACCGGTAGCGGCCCACCACATAAGAGGAACAACAGTAGGGGGACCAGCCGGTCCGGTCCACCACAATAAAAGAGGGAGCAAACGTAAAGGAAAAAATCGTGAATACGTGTCATGATGCGGTAATCTCTCGCTAACAACTGCGGGTGAACGACAGGGGCTCTAGTATCTTTAATTCTTTGTTATATACTAGCAAACATGCCCGTGCGTTGCAACGGGTGAAAAAAATAGCACGTTAGGACGGTGAGGTTGTGCACACCGATGGCCGCCACCTCGCAGGTGCTTCGCTGAGCAAATGATAGTTGACATGAATCATATGGTTTGCTCAACCGAGAATCTAGGTTGCGGGACTTGTGTCACTGATAATAAAAATGACGAATCGACCGGTGGGTGCGGTCTCATCTCAACGTGGACCCTAGGGGGGAGATTGGGTATCTTCAGCCCAAGACACACGGGTTATCAAGCATTGGTCGTAGGAGATCAGGTGTTGGTCACTGAAGGTCGCACATGAAATCAAGCCAAATTGTGGCTACCATCTGATGAGCCAAATTACCCTCGTGATGTTGTACGAAGAACTAAATTTATGATATGGTAAAACCAATAGCGATGTTTCTATGAGTTAAAATGTATAATCAGCGAGATAAGAACTACAATGGGTCGACCGTAACGCATTGTTGGCGGACGCAGGAGCATCTCCTGCACTGGCTTGAGATGCGCGGGAGCCTCGATCGCCTCTCACGGTCTCCCTCTCTTCGAGCTCGTTCGAAGACGTTTTTTTTTCGTCCAAAGCAGCGGCGGCTGTTCGGGATCCGGATGAAGCGCCTGGTGTTGTCCCAGCCTGCTATGATCCACCATCAGCCACTTGGGCGTGCGCTTCGACGCCCCTTTAGCCATCCTTCCTATTCCTCTTCCGTATATGCCAGATGCATGTTTTCCATAGTGGATGCTCAGAAAATTAGCCGACTCCCTCTCCATCACGTGTGGCCAGCCTTTCCTATTCCTCTTCCCTCGTTATCCTTCGCTTCTTGATTCCCGAGATGCTTCCTTGTTACCCAGGAACTTCAAAGAGGTATATAAATCGGAAAGGTTGAATATAAGGGGGCGAGGTGGGACTATTTAATAGTCATATCATACTTCTCTCGATAGCAAAAGATTGAGCCATGTCAGTTGGTTGGGATAGTACAACTCAACAGCAAGGTCGCGAGATCAATTCCTAGTATCAACTTATATTTTTGTTGGGCCGGCTTTGTTTTTAGACGGGCCGATGCCATGCAGTAGTCAATTAGGTGGGCCGGCTTCGTTGGTAACCCGCGAGACGATCGGGGGGCGAGGCCAGGTAAGAGCGCAGCCGTATAAAACACGTACGGAGACTGAAAAAAATATAAAACACGCACGGAAATTGTACTGACGGACGGACGAAAATTACGGACCAAAATTAGGGAGGAAGAAGCGTTAATCCTATTATTAGTAGGTATAGATATATATATGATTTGGATCATAGTGTACTTTCATAGATCAACTCATTATAAGAATTGACAAAAAAATCCACCTATAACCCGGTCACCATTCTTCCACAACAAACTTCTTACCGACGTCGTCCGACCTAAAGGCAAGGCAAGGATTTCAACATCGTCATTATCAGTGTAAAGACAACATCGGAGATGATGGAAGTCTACCATTGCCGAGTCCAACTAGGTAAGAGCATCTACAGTCGGGCATCTCAAACCCGCCTCAAATGCTCGGACAATTGGTCTGGACATTGACCGGTCACAAAAAAGCGACCCAGACGGGCGTCTCAAACGGGCCTCAAACGCCCGGTCTGACCGGAACACCTCATATTCAATCAAAATATGAGGCGGATATGGGAAGGCCCGGACGCGTCCCCATGTCGGACCCGACAGGCCTACCACATCATAAATTGCACCAAATCCATTAAACCCTTCTCCCTCCTCCCGCCCTCCTCCTACCTTTCTCGCGTCCGAACTCTCGATGTCCTCCACCCTTGCTCCCCGGCGTCACCGTCGGTCCCGATCCGCCGCCCGAGATGTCGTCCATCCCATCCCCGACCGCCACGAGCGAGGTTGCGTCTGCCTCTTCCTTCGACGTCCCGTCCTCGGCTTCGTCCTGCAAGCCGGAGAACGTTGCCCGAAGGATTGGCGAGAGAGGGAAGCGTTGGCCTCATAGGAAGCAGATGCGGACAAGGACGAGCCGTTGTCCCTCCCTCCTCCCCCCCCCCCCGCACCCCATCCATCCAGCCGCCGACAAGGATCGTGTCGTCGGACCCGGTTGGGACAGAGGAGGATCCGACAGCCGGTTGGAGCATTCCGGAGAGCTGCGGCCGGCGAGTGATCCGGCCAGCCAGCGACCAATTCGTCACGCTCGAACATTGATTTCATTATGGCATGCAGAGATTGTTGAACTATGACTTGTTTTTCTTTGTTTCAAATTGTTGAATTCAAACAATTTGTATCATATGATCGACGTGCATGGATTTGAGGTTCCGTATTTGAGGTGTGGATGTGCAACAACCCATATGAGGGGCCATCCGACGTTGTCCGCGGACGCGCCCGCGAGTGTATAGGGGGCGGATTTGCCAAGTCCAGTTGTAGATGCTCTAAGACTACAATGTGGGTTTTCACCCTAGAGTGGTGTTATGGTAACTGTCACACCCTGTGTTTTGTATCACATCACTATGTTTAATAAAGCTCAAAAATTTGGACCAACAAAAACTTTTATGTGGATTTGATGCTTGATTGAATTGCTATTTGCTTGATTGTTTGAGTGTGCTCCTAATTCACAAAAACTCTACTACTCTCACAACTCCTCTCCCTGATCTAAAACCTTGACCAATGATCATGCCATGTGTATAGATTATAAAACATTTTTTATACAAAAATATCTTGGCCAAAAAGCATTTATTAAATTTAGGTTTTCAAAACCCCCTGAGTTGAGACTTGAACTACAATTACTTAAATTAGGGTGTATCAAATATTTCAAAAAATATATTTCAAACCCATTAGCTATAAGACTTCCCAAAACCACAAAAACTATAGTTTTAAAAGTTGTTTTTATATTTTATTTAAAGGTTTTTTCTTGAGGCCAGAAATAGTCTTTTATAGGAGAAAATTATTTTTATGTTTCAAAAATATTTGAGAAAATTTAGGGAAACTCAGTCGACATATGTTTTCCTTATATATTAGTTTCAACACATGGCCATGATCATAATATTGGACAAAACCCTCCGAAACCCTTTCTGGACAGTTTAAGTATTTAAAGTATTTTTAAAAGAAATATTGTCAAATAAATCTAGGAAAAATCCAGCAAGTCACATATGCCTCAAGTGGTGATCTTGCCAAGTTTCATCCCAATCCAAATTATTTTGGCTCACAAATATCTCAAAACCCTCTCTGTCCATTTCCAAGTTTGAACTACTTTACATTATCAAGTTTCTCTAAATGTGCTCATATTTGGTGGGCATATTCAAAATGCCTAATCTTTCATCTGGACCAAGTGGTTCATCAAGGAGAACAGTGCAACTTCATCAGATCTGTTCAAAACAATTTCTGTTAATTTCTAGGGTTTGAAATAATTGCATTGGCAAGTTTCTCCTATTGAACCTTAATTTTTACCACAAGGCCCATTGGTCCTAAGCTAGACTCCTGCCAAATTTCATGGTAAGGAGAACAATTTATCTAGCCCAAACCAACATCAAACACCTTTTGGCGAAATCCTAAAGTTACTGTTTTCACCACTTCTACTATTCTCCTTGAAGTAATTTTTTTACCACATCACCACTTAGTTACCCTCAACCTCCAGTAAGCTTTCCTTCCCATGTCTCAATGATTGAAGGGGTAAAAAACCATTTTTCTCCTCTCGACAACAGCTTCTTCCCCCTTTCTCAATCTCTCCTCCCACCTAGCAAGTCCCCAGAGCATCCAAGGGCATATACCCTTTATTTACACCCCCTAGCCCCTCTGGATACAAGTGGCTGCACCCAAAATGCCAAAGGCATGACATGGCATGCCATTTTGGCGATCTGAACTGCGCTACAGTGCGCCTCCGCACTGTAACCAGCCCATCTCGAGGCCCCCGATAGCTTTGGGCGTCGGGACCGTGCCTCCCGAGGTCGCCTCGGCATCCGCAGCACACCACGCTGCCGGCCCCCTTCTTCCAATCTCTCTCTCTCTCTCTCTCTCTCTCTCTCTCTCCTGCTCCATCCCGCGCGTGCCCGAGCGTCGCCCGAGCTCCGCCACTCTCTGCTCGCGCACAGGACCCGCCTTGAGCTTGCTCTGCTCCTCCTCTCTCTCCCCAACGGCTTACGCCACCCCCACGAACAACGCAGAGCTGCCCCTGCTCCTTCCCATGGCCACCAGAGCTGATCTCGCGGGTGCCTGTGAGCTTAGTCCACGGTGCGCCCCGGTCTCTCTATAAGAAGTTGCCTCGAGCCTCCCCCTCCCCTCCGACGACTTTCCCTCCTCCCAAATCGCACGCCGACATCACTCACTCCTCTCCAAAATCAAGCTCGAGCTCCGCCGCCTCGGGTCGCCGTCGATCCCACGGTACGGGCCTCCTCCGGACCTCCTTTCCTCTTCTCTGGAACGCCCGAAGCCCGCTGACCTTTTCCCCCTCCTTTCCCGCTCTGTTTGAAGCACAAGGCGAAGGGATTGAGCTCGACCCGAAGCGCCGCCGCTCGGCATCCTCATCGCCGGCGAACCACTGCACCTCGGCGACCATCTCCACCACCCACCGACAGGTGATGCCCCCCCTGAGCTCAATGGTGCCCTCGGATAGCCTCGCCGTCGACCACAACGCCACCGGTGAGCTCGCTGCCCTCCCTGGCCAGAGGTTGACAACGACCCGTGGGGCCCTGCTACTTGTAAGTTGCGCTGGGATTTTCCTCGAAGAGAAGAGGAGATGCAACACAATAGAGATAAGTATTTCCCTCGGTGAGAACCAAGGTTATCGAACCAATAGGAGAACCAAGCAAACTCCTTTCAATAGCATCTACATACACAAAACCAAACACTTGCACCCAACGCGGGCAAGAGGGTTGTCAAGCCCCTTGAACTCGTTACTTGCAAGGATTAAATCTTGATAGAAATAGATGATACAAATTGTAAAAAAAACAATAAGTAAATTGCAACAAAGTATTTTTAGGGTTTTAGTATTTATTACTAAGTAGACCCGGGGGCCATAGTTTTCGCTAGAGGCTTCTCTCTTGAACATAGCGTATAGTGGTAAGCAAATTACTGTTGGGCAATTGACAGAATAGCTCATAGTTATGACATGTTATTCACGGCAATGATCATGTATATAGGTATCACGTCCATAAACAAGTAGACCAAAACGATCCTGCTTCTATGCTTGCCTCTCTAGGTATTAAGTTCATGATAAACAGAGTAATGCTTGGAGCAAGGTGACATGATGTAGACAAAGTAAGACAAGCAATATGTTCAGACCCCGTCGCTTTATCCTTAATGGCAACAATACCAATACGTGTCTTGTCCCCTTCTGTCACTAGGATATAGACCACCGCAAGATTGAAGCCATTACAACGCACCACTCCCACTGAAGATAAATAAATCTAGTTGGCCAAACCAAACCGATAGATCAGAAAGAAATACGAAGCTATAACAATCATGCATAATAGAATTCAAAAAAGACTCAATTACTTTCAATTAATGATCTAATCATAAATTCACAATTCATCGGATCCCAACAAACACACCGCAAAAGAGGATTACATCGGATAGATCACCACGAGAATCGCGGTGAACATGGTATTGAAGATCGAAGAGAGAGAGAAAGTCATCTAGGTACTAGCTATGGACCCGTATGTCTGTGCTGGACTACTCACACGTCATCATGGAGGCAACAAGATTGATGAAGATGGCCTCCGTGATCGATTCCCCCTCCGACAGAGTATCGAAAAAGGTCTTCATATGGGATCACGGCGGAACAGAGACTTGCGGCAGTGAAAAAAGTATTTTGGGTGGCTCTCTATTGGTTTCCCGATTTTACAAAAAATATGATGGTGGAATTAGGTCAGACGGGGCCATGAGGGGCCCATAAGGTAACATGGCGCGCCTACCCCCTTGGGCGCGCCCTGCCTTGTCGTCTCCTTGCTTCACGTCTGGTCTCCTCCCGAAACTACCAGGGTCTCTTTTGTCTAAAAAAATCGTCAAAAAGTTTCGTAGCATTTGGACTTCGTTTGGTACTGATTTCCTGGAAAACCAAAAACAAGCAGAAAACAGCAAGTGGCACTGGGTTAATAGGTTAGTTCCCCCAAAATGATATAAAATAGCATATAATTGCATATAAAGTATACAAGATTGATAATATAATAGCGTGGAACAATAAAAAATTATCGATACGTTGGAGACGTATCAGCACCCCCAAGCTTAATTCCTGCTTGCCCTCGAGTAAGTAAATGATAAAAACAGAATTTTTGATGCGACATGCTACCCAACATGTAATCTCTTTTAGGTATGATCGTTAAGAAACGATGAACTAATTGATATCAACATAATAATATCCATAAACATAAATAGAATAATGATTACTTTTTAAAATATATGATCCTTAAAGAATGTTATTCCCTACTCATTTTATCATATCAAGCATGGCATGACTCCATCTTCACCGCATAAGTATAAATCATGAGCACCCCGGTGTCAAACCAGGCAATTGGATCGTACTTCTAACGCGCTTCAACATTTTCAACTCCACTCAATACATGAGCGTGAACCATGGATATAGCATATGGGTGGAATAGAGTATGGTGGTAGAGATCAAAACGATTCAAAGTGGAAAGAAAATCTCGCATCAACTAGGCGGATCAATGGGCTATGGATATGCCCATCAATCGATATCAATGCGAGGAGTAGGGATTGCCATGCAACGGATGCACCAGAGCTATAAGTGTATGAAAGCTCAACGGAAGCTAAGTGGGTGGCATCCAACTTGGTTGCTCATAAAGACCTCGTGCATTTGAGGAAGCCCGTCATCGGAATATACAAACCAAGTTCTATAATGAAAAATTCCCACTAGCATATGAAAATGACAACTCAGGAGACACTCTATATGAAGAACATGGTGCCACTTTGAGGCACAAGTGTGGTAAGTGGATAGTAACACTGCCCCTTCTCTCTTTTCTCTCATTTTTTTCATGATGGGCTTTTCTTCTTCTTTTTCACCTCCCTCGTTTCTTTTCTTTTTATTATTTTTCGTCCAGAGTTACATCCTGACTTATGGGGGAATCACAGTCTCCATCATCCTTTCCTCACTGGGACAGTGCTCTAATAATGATGATCATCATACTTTTATTTACTTACAACTCAACATAAAACAATATGACTATATGAATGCCTCTAGCAGTGTACCAGGATGTGCAATTATCTAGCATAACATGTAAAAAATGATGAACGGTGGCTTTGCCACAAATACTATGTCAGCTACATGATCATGCAAAGAAATATGATGATGAACACACAAGTCATGTGACGGAACGGTGGAAGTTGCATGCAATATATCTCGGAATGGCTATGGAAATGCCATAATAGGTAGGTATAGTGGCTGTTTTGAGGAAGATATAAATAGGCTTATGTGTGATAGAGTGTATCATATCACGGGGGTTGGATGCACCAGTGAAGTTTGCACCAACTCTAGAGGTGAGAATGGGCAATGCACGATACCAAAGAGGCTAGCAAATTACGAGAAGGTGAGAGTGCGTATATCCATGGATTCAAATTAGTCATAAAGAACTCACATACTTATTGTAAAGCCTTATTAGCTCTCTCGAAGCAAAGTACTACCGCATACCCCTAGGGAGGAGGTTGGTAGGAGTTAGCCATCGCTCGCCCCCGACAGCATGATAGGATTTCATTTCACACATAAAAATGCTCACACATCATCAGCATGCCATAACCAATATTTAGATGAACAACCAATAACAAGCTTTATTACCAATATTTCTACTAACCAATGATCATGTACTCATGCCCTTTCATATTACTACATCAATATAATTAACCCATGTTTCTTCTTTAGTGAGCTACATGAAAGTTTTTATTATACCCCCCTTGAATCCCTATCCTTTTTGGACTAGTCTTATAACACGTCCCCATTACCGTTCCTATTTCTTAGACTCTCAAAAATATTTAAGTGAAGCATGAGAGTTCAATTATTTCTATAAAATCTGAACACCGTCGTGCTCCAAAATATATAAGTGAAGCACTAGAGCAACTGCATAGCTCAAAAGATATAAGTGAAGCATATAGAGTATTCTAACAAATTATGACGACCATGTGTCTCTCTCAAATATGTGTGTACAGCAAACAATGATTTTGGCAAACTAAAATAAAAGCAAACAATAATACACGATACTCCAAGCAAAACACATATCACGTGGTGAATAAAAATATAGCTCCAAGTGACATACTGATAGATTGGAGACGAAAGAGGGGATGCCTTCCGGGGCATCCCCAAGCTAAGACGCTTGGGTCTTCCTTGAATATTACCTTGAGGTGCCGTGGGCATCTCCAAGCTTACGGTATTGCTGCTCCTTATTCCTTCATCCATCGTTGTCTCAACCAAAACTTGAAAACTTTAGCACAGAAAACTTAACAAAACCTCGCGAGACCCGTTAGTATAATAGACATATCAAATACTTTAGGTACTGTTATAAATTGATTCATATTTTATTATTGCATAATAGGTATAGTATTCTAACTTCTCCATGGATTATACCCCCCCCCCCCGATACAACCCATAGCATCATCAAAACAAGCAAACTATGCAAGCAAAAACAGAATCTGTCTAAAATAGAACAGTCTGTAGTGATCTGTACTAAAACCATACTTCTGTAACTCTGAAAATTTGAACAAAATAGTATAACCTGGGTAATTTGTATACAAATATTGTGTAAAAAATACAGATCAAAAAGAGGTACCGGTGAAATCAGAGAAATTCTGCACTGGGCATAATGTTTTTGCTTGCATAGTTGCTTGTTTTGATTATGCTATGGATTGTATTCGGGGGTTTAAGCCATGGAGAAGTTAGAATACAGTAACTATTATGCATTTATGAAATAAGAATCAATTTATAACAGTACCTAAAGTATTCAATATGTTGCTTATACTAACGGATCTCACGAAGTTTTGTTGAGTTTTGTGTGATTGAAGTTTTCAAGTTTTGGGTGTTATCACGATGGACAAAGGAATAAGGAGCGGAAAGAGCCTAAGCTTGGGGATGCACAAGTCACCCCAAGGTAATATTTTAAGGAAGACTCAAGCGTCTAAGCTTGGGGCTACCCCAGAAGGCATCCCCTCTTTCGTCTCAATCCATCGGTATGTCACTTGAAGCTATATTTTTATTCGTCACATGATATGAGTTTTGCTTGGAGCGTCATTTGTTTTTGTTTGCTTTTACTTTCAGTTTACCACAATCATTGTTTGCTGGACACACCTATTAAAGAGATACACACCTTCATCATAATTTGTTAGAATACTCTATGTGCTTCACTTATATCTTTTGAGCTTGGCAGTTGCTCTAGTACTTCACTTATATCTTTTTGAGCACGGTGGCGTGTAGATTTTATAGAAATACTTTCACTCTCTCTCTTCACTTATATTGTTTGAGAGTTAATAAATAGTGACGGTATTTTTCATGGGTCATAAGACTAGTTCAAAAATATTAGGTATTCAATGAGTGATAATCAAAACCATCTTGTAGCACATATCACTACTGGAATCAGCTTCTTTGCCATCTGCCAGCTCTTTGCCGTCTGCTGGCAGATGGCAAACAGGTTGTTTGCCGTATGCTTTGGCAAAGCAGACGGCAAAGATCTGGCTGATGGCAAAGAGGGTCTTTGCCATCTGCACTTCTTTGCCGTCTGCTGGCAGACGGCAAAGAATTCTTTGCCGTCTGCCAGCAGACAGCAAAGACCAAAGTGGGCCCCACGGGGCACGGCACTAGCTAGGTCAAGCTCTTTGCCATCTGCCACTTCTTTGTCGTCTGCTGGCAGATGGCAAAGAACTCTTTGCCGTCTGCCAGCAGACGACAAAGAGGTGAGGGTGGGGCCCACAATGTCACGGCGGGGGCGGGCTAACGGTCGCCGTCTTTGCCGTCTGCTGGCAGACGACAAAGAATTCTTTGCCGTCTGCCAGCAGACGGCAAAGAAATGAACTTAACTTTCGGCCCCGCGCCCCGCGCCTCTCTCTCTCTCTCTCTCACATCTCTCTCTCCCTCTCTCTCTCAGCGCCGCCGCCCCGCCCTCCCGCCGCCGCACCCTCCCCGCAGCCCTCCTCCACCACCGCCCCCTCCCCGCGGCCCTTCTCCACCACCGCCGGAGCCAGGCCGCGGCGCCGCCCGCCCCCTCCCCGCGGCCCTCCTCCACCACCTGGGCCCCGTCGCCCCCGCCGCCCCCTGCCCCGCCGCTCTGCCGCGTCGGGTCGCCGGCGAGCAGGCACCCCCGACGACCCAGCTCCGCCCCTCCCCCTCCGCCGCCCCGCGCCGCCGCCTCGACCCCCCCCCTCCGGTGAGCTCCACCCTCCCCCCTTTTTATGTTTTTTTTTCTGTTTTTATTAGTTCATATTAGTTAGTTTATATTAGTTAGTTATTAGTTCATATTAGTTAGTATATATTAGGTAGTATATATTAGGTAGAAAAAACTTAGAGGGAAAAAAGAAGAAGAAGAAGAAGAAAAAAAGAGGAGAGGAGGAGAAGAAGAAGAGGAAAAAAGGAAAGGAAGAAGAAGAAGAGGAGGAGGAGGAGAAGAAAAAAGAAGAAGAGGAAGAAGAAGAAAAAAGAGGAGAGGAGGAGAAGAAGAAGAGGAAAAAGGAAAGGAGGAAGAAGAAGAAGAAGAAGAAGGAACAAAAAGGAAGAAAAGGAAGAAAAGGAAGAAGAGGAAGAAGAAGAAAAGAAAAAAAGAGGAAAAACACCGACCCCAACCCGACACCCCGACCCCGACACGGCACCCCGACCCCGACCCCGACCCGACCCCGACCCCGACACGGCACCCCGACCCCGACCCGACCCGACACCCCGACCCCGACACGGCACCCCGACCCCGACACCCCGACACCCCTGACACCCCGACACCACGACACCCAGACACGACACCCCCGACACCCCGACCCCGACACGACACCCCGACACCCCGACCCCGACACGACACCCCGACACCACGACACCACGACACCACGACACCCCGACCCGACACCCCGACCCCGACCCGACACCCCGACCCCGACACGGCACCCCGACCGCGACACCCCGACCCCGACACGGCACCCCGACCCCGACACCCCGACACCCCTGACACCCCGACACCACGACACCCAGACACGACACCCCCGACACCCCGACACCCCGACCCCGACACGACACCCCGACACCACGACACCCCGACACCCTGACACGACACCCCCGACCCCCGACACCTCTTCGGCCTCCTGTTGACCGAAAGGGTGCTCTTCGGCCTTCCAGAGGCCGACGGGGTCATATATGTGTGAATTATGAGTTAGGTCATATAATTTCCGATTTTGTTATGAAAAACATCATATATATTTGTGTTGATCGGGTGGATTTAAATGTGCAGTTGTTTCGTCGCTGCAAGGGTTTGGTGTTCGACGACCTCCCCGTGCGTTCGACGAGCTCCGCCCCTGCGTTCGTGGGTGAGCACAAATGACATCTCCTCCTCCCCCTTCATTTGCTCTGTTCCGGTCTTCGTGCCGATGAAACTTGCTAGCTGTAGGTAGATTGAATCATCAGTATGCGTGACGACTATGCGTCTCCCGTTTGAAAGGGTTACATCTATAAATATGCATGCATTTGCATATTTATAACCGTGATTCTTTCGAATTGTCCAACGTTATCCATGGACAGCCCGAGTATGTGTAGATTGGGTTCGTTTTCCCATATGCTCTGCTCCGGATCCGATGCAGAATTTCGCCAGTGCCTCCCTGTTGTTCTCCGGGTACACATCCTCTCTGCTTATTGCCGAGACGTGTATCAGGAGAACAGCGGGGAGGTGCTGCCGAAATTTTGCGTCGGATCCGGAGCAGAGCATGGGAAAACGAACCCAATCTACACATACTCGGGTGGGATTAGGACCTATCTTTACCTACTAGCGTCTAGGTTGCATGGACGTAATAAAACTGACAAACTCTATTAACTGATGAATATGGTTTGCTGAATTATGTATATATTTCTTGTGTGTTTAGTAGGTAGGCAAGATGAGTGATCGTGCTTGGATGTACACCGGTCACCCTAGTCAGAAAGAAATGACCATTGAATGGTTAACAAAAACCAAGGGGTTTCTGAGCGCCGCATTTGCAAATGGCCAGGAAATAACCTGGTGCCCCTGTGTCCGGTGCAACAACCATAAAAGGTGGACACGGGATGAAATGGGTAAACACTTGCAGAAGTGGGGTTTTACGACTGATTATACGGTGTGGAGATTTCATGGTGAGTCTGCCCAACGTGCCAGAGCTGAGGTGGTTCGTCGTCGCACCGACGAGCATGGTACCGGGATCGAAGACATGGTGCAAGACTTTGATGATGCTCGGGATTCGGACGATGAGATGGAGGAATCTGCAAAGGCCTTCTATGAAATGTTGGAGTCTTCAAAACGTCCTCTCCACGAGCACACTGAGCTTTGTCAGCTGGATGCCATCGCGCAAGTAATGGCTCTCAAGGCTCAGTTCAACCTGGGCAGAGAATGCTACGACGCGATGATGACGATATTTGGACGCTTTCTACCCAAAGGCCATGTATTGCCAGCAAACCTGTACCAGTCGGACAAAATCCTACGTGCGCTTAAGATGCCCTATGAGAAGATAGATGCCTGTGAGAATGGATGTGCCTTATTTAGGCTTGAGTATGCAGGCTTCAACTATTGTCCCATTTGCAAGTCTTCCAGGTATGTTGTGGTAGACAACGGTATGGGTGAGAAGAGTCAGACCAAAATCCCAGTTAATGTTCTTCGGTATATGCCAATCATACCAAGACTTCAACGTCTTTTCATGGTCGAAGAGACGGCCAGACAGATGACGTGGCATAAATTGGGCAAAAGAACCGAACTAGATGCAGATGGGAATCCGATGTTGGGACACACTTCAGACGCTTTTGCGTGGAAGCACTTCGATGCTTTACATAAGGACAAAGCGGCAGATCCAAGGCATCCTCGAGTCGCCATCAGCACGGATGGGTTCCAAGTGTTTGGTATGACGGCAACCCAATACAGTTGCTGGCCTGTATTTGTCATTCCACTCAATCTCCCCCCCGGAGAGATTATGAAAAGAAAGAACATTTTCTTGACGTTGATAATTCCAGGGCCCAACTATCCGGGGAAGAATATGAATGTGTACATGCAGCCGCTTAAGGATGAATTGCAAGAAGCTTGGGATAATGGGATCAAGACATATGACGCCGCTACAAAACAAAACTTCAAAATGCATGTGTGGTACATGTACTCGACGCATGACTTGCCGGCGTATGCGCTATTCGTTGGCTGGTGTGTGCATGGAAGGTTCCCGTGCCCCACATGCAAGGCAGCTCTTCAGTTCCGTTGGCTGTAGGCGGGTCGCAAGTATTCTTGCTTCGACTTGCATAGACAGTTCCTGGATCCTGGCCATAAGTTCAGAAAAGACAAGAAAAATTTCATGAAAGGTAGAGTTGTCAAAAACTCTGCACCACCTGCATTGGCAGGCCAACAGGCCCTGGATCAGTTAAACGCTCTCGAGCCTAATCCAGAGCGTCCAGGATATTTCAAAGGGTATAATTCGGAACACGCCTGGACTCACAAGATATGCTTGTGGGATCTGCCTTACTTTAAAGACCTCATTTGCCCACACAACATCGACGTGATGCACACTGAAAAGAATATCGCCGAGGCCCTTTTTGGTACATTGTTCGGCATAGAGGGGAAGTCAAAGGATAACCCTAAGGCTAGAGTCGATCAAGAGGCTCTATGTGATAGACCGTTACAAAACATGCGACAACCGAAAGGAAAGAAGAACTGGAGGAAGCCAAAGGCATGGTTCAATCTTGGAAGGCCAGCTATGAGGGAAATGATCTTGTGGGTGAAAATGCAGTTGATGTTCCCCGATGGGTATGCAACGAATCTAAAGAGGGGAGCGAGTCTTGACAAATTGAAAATATTTGGTATGAAGAGTCATGATTGGCACATATGGCTTGAGCGGGTAATGCCGGTGATGTTGCGTGGCTTTATCCCTGAGGATGAATGGCTAGTACTGGCAGAGCTGAGCTATTTCTTCCGTGCTCTTTGTGCGAAAGAACTATCGCCTGACGTGCTAGACGAACTGGAAGAGTTGGCGCCGGAGTTGATCTGCAAGTTAGAAAAGATCTTTCCACCGGGATTCTTTAATCCAATGCAGCATTTGATTTTGCATCTCCCTACCGAGGCAAGATTGGGGGGGCCCGTGCAAAATCGTTGGTGCTTCGCAACTGAGAGGATGCAGAAGACGCTTCGAGCAAAATGTAAAAATAAACGTAGAATTGAAGCATCGATGGCCGAGGCATTCATTACTGAGGAGGCCGCAAACTTCGTGACAGCACACTACAAAGCCAAGAATCGTCATTTGCATAATCCGAAGCCTCGGTACAATGATGGCGACCATGAAAAAGGTCGATCCAACCTCAGCCTATTCAAAGGGAACCTCGCACCAGCCGGTGCTTCGAAAGCAATACCGTTGGATGTCGAAGAATGGCGGACCATTTCGTTGTATATCTTCAACAACCTAACAGAAGTGCGGCCGTACATCGAGTAAGTTCTCGGTACATTGTTTGGCAACTTCTAATTCCTTTGAAATGCTCTTATTCCCAGATATGTGATACAGTCGATACGTCGCCAAATTCTCGGATGGAGCGGTGATCCAAAAGGATTCCATCGAAGAGTATGAGCTTCTGGCAAAGCATGGAGGAGGCTATCCCGGTTTCATCTCTTGGTTCAAACAAACGGTAATTTCCATTAGGCCATTTCATTTCTTCGTCTAGTTTGCGGCTAATGCAACAATCCTTTCGTATTAAACTTGTAGGCTAATGCAGAGTCTATGGACTCCGAATTGAGACAAGTCGCAAATGGTTTTGACTATAAGGTCCGTTCATTTGACAAATACGACATCAACGGGTATCGCTTTCGTACTTTTGGCAAAGAGCTATCTATGGCCGACTGAAAGTCTACAAATTGTTGTGTCTCCGCTGTCGGCGAAGGAGGGGTCGAGTATTATGGAAGAGTTGAAGCAATTTATGAACTTACATTCTTTGGTGAAAACCCACCAAACGTCGTAGTCTTCAAATGTTATTGGTTCCAGCCAAAGGAGACTAGAAGGACTCATGAACATATAGGGCTAGTGGAAATCAAACAAAGCACCCATTTAGATGTTCCCGATGTCTATATTACGGCTCAACAGGCGACCCAAGTTTTCTATCTACCGTGGGCCTGCCAAACTGATCCAAATCTGAATGGTTGGGATGTCGTTTATGATGTACCGCCACATTTTAGACCACCTCTCCTCAATGAAGATGATTATGACCCTCACATTAACCCAGACACATATGAAGGAGAATTCTTCCAAGAAACACGTGTTTCCAAAAAACATTTCAAGAACCGCTCTACTTCACCCCAGAACATTGAGGTAGACAGCGACAGTGAATCCGACTTCACCCCTGAGCCGGAACAAGATGAGACGGAAGAAGAAGAGGTTACTGCTGCGGATGACCTGTCAATGCTTGACCGATTACATAAAGGAGGCCTTCCACATGTTGATGCATTTATTGATGATGCTGATGAACACGTCATTACTGATAGTGATGATGATTCCGCATTTATTGATCCCGGAGCATATATAGACGATGAAGATTAATATTAGTAATGTCAGGTATTCAATTATTATTATGTACATATATATTATTAATTAGTTCATGTTATTAGGTATTCAACAAAATGACATTGACTTAGCTTATTTTCCTCGAAAATGACATAATAACCTTACTTAGCTCCAAACTGACATACTTTACCTAGGATAGCTATAAAATGACCTATACTTAGCATTTTTCCTCCTAAATGACTTAATATGCTTAGTTAGCTAAAAATGGCATAACTACCTAGGATAGCTCCAAAATGACCTATACTTAGCTTCTTTAGTTCATTTATGACATACTTAGCATACTTAGGTAAAAAATGGCATGATAATCTTGGTTTAGCTCCAAAATGACATTGACTTAGCTTATTTTCCTCCAAAATGACAAAATAACCTTACCTACCTCCAAAATGACCGATTTTAACTAGGATAGCTCTAAAATGACCTACACTTGCCATTTTCTTGTATGATTGTATGATTTATATAGTTACTTGTATAATTTTCTTACTTTGTATGATTGTTTCTTATACATAGTGCCATGATCTTGAAATCCGTCCCCGTCGGCCCTCGCCCGCTTTATGATTCGGATGTGGTAAATTCTCTTTTATAACTATTTGTTGCATTTCGCATTTATGACAATTATGGCCATCAAGTTGACATAGAGATATTTTAATCTAGGAGGTATGTGAACCGGAATTTGCAACCGACCCTCTTGTCGAGAAGTTAAATTTAGTTGAAAAAGAAAATGAGTATTTGAAAGAAAAAATTAAAAGAATTGAAAAAGAGAAGATGACATTGGAGTTGTATGTTGCCGATGTCGTCGATGATCACAAGATGAAGATGAATGCAATGCGCTTGAAGATGGATGCAATGCGCTTGAAGATTAAGAAGATTAGAAAATATGCCATTGATAATGAGGCTTGGTATCATTATGCTGTTGGATCAATTGTTACCTTAGTTGCGATCTTCATCGCATTTGTTGTGATGAGGGTACGTTTTCTCTATACTTAGCTTATTTTCCTCCTAAATGGCATAATTACCTAAGTTAGATAAAAAATGAGCTATACTTACGTAAGTTCGCTCAAAAATGGCATCATCCTCGAAAATGACATAATAACCTTACTAAGCTCCAAAATGACCTATTTACCTAGCTTAGCTCTAAAATGACCTACACTTAGCATTTTTTCCTAGCTTAGCTAAAAAATGGCATTTTTACCTACCTTAGTTAGAAGAAGAAGAAGATAAAGAAGAGGAGAGGAGAAAAAGAAAGAGAAGAAAAATTCTTCTTCTTCTTCTTCTTCTAGTCTTCTTCTTCTTCTTCTTCTTCTTCTTCTTCTAGCTAGTCTTCTTCTTCTAGTCTTCTTCTTCTTCTTCTAACTTTCTTCTTTCCCAATTTGCAGATTTGCTTTCGATGAGGAAGCTTGCGTTGATGGAGTCTACTCTTCTTCTTGTGCTTCCTTTTTGTTTTGATTTTGTAGGATGAACAATGTGAAACTTGCTACCTATATATGTATGTATGGATGAAACTATATGGACCTTTTGCTTAATTGTTAGATATGTTGGACTTTTCATTTGGTGTATATATGTGTTGGATGATCATATCCATATGGCAGGGATATGTTGGCTATATGTACTTGTTGAAATATTTTGAAATGAATATATATATATATATATATATATATATATATATATATATATATATATATATATATATATATATATGAAATTGATTGAATTTAAGAAAAAAAAACAGTGGCAATATAGCCACTTTGCCGTCTGCTAGCAGACGGCAAAGAGGTTTGCCGTCAGCTAGCAGACGGCACAGAGGCCACGTGGCAGCAGCCTGTGCAACCTGGGCTGGCCTATTTGGCCTCTTTGCTGTCTGCTGGCAGACGGCGAAGACCTTTGCTTCTTTGCCGTCTGCTGGCAGACGGCAAAGAGCCTGCGCTGGCCCAGCTGACGCCTGACGTCAGCTGACGTCAGCTGCAGCTCTTTGCCGTCTGCTGGCAGACGGCAAAGAGCGCCGTTAGCCCCCTAACGGGGTTGGCACCTTTTGTCTGCCGTCCAGGGTCTTTGCCGTCTGCCAGCAGACGGCAAAGGGGCCTTTGCCGTTAGCTGTTCGCCCGGACTGTTGGCCGTCTGCTGGCAGACGGCAAAGGCTTTGCCGTCCGCCAGGCATGCCTTTGCCGTCTGGTATGGCAGACGGCAAAGAAGCTGATTCCAGTAGTGTATAGAGAAATTGTGGGTTAATGATATTGATGTGGTAATATGAAAAAGGTGTGAGTTCATAATTGTTGATTCGTAGAAGTGTCCATATTAAGAGATGTTAACTTTTTATTCATCTAAAAATTAAAGAGGCATGGTGATGATGTGTGAGCATTTCTATTCCTCGTTGAAATCCTAGTGTTGTTTCGGGTCGGAAGCGCGCGATGGTTAACTCCTACCAACCTCTTCCCTCGGGGCATGCGAGTAGTACTTTGATCTATGATAAACTAATAAAACATTGCAACAAGTATATGAGTTCTTTATGACTAAAGTGAAACCATGGACATACGCATTCTCACCTTCTCATATTTGCTAGCCTCTTTGGTACCGTGCATAGTCTATTCTCACCTCAAGGATCGGTGCAACTTTCGCCGGTGCATCCAAACCCCGTGACATGATACGCTCTGTTGCACATAAGCCTCATTATATCTTCCTCAAAACAGCCACCATACCTACCTATGATGGCATTTCCATAGCCATTCCGAGATATATTGCCATGCAAATTCCATCGTCACTTCACATGACTAGTTCATTCATCATCATATTGCTTTGCATGATCATATAGAGCTGACATAGTATTTGTGGCAAATCCACCGTTCATCATATTTTTGATACGTGTCACGCTAGATCATTGCACATCCTGGTACACTGCCAGAGGCATTCATATAGAGTCATATCTTCATATCATTTCTCCATATCAAGTTGTAAGTAAATAAAAGTGTGATGATCATCATTGTTAGAGCATTGTCCCATTAAGGAAATAAAGATGGGGGAGGCAAAATGATCCCACCATTCTGCATAAAAAAATGAATGAGAGAAAATGAGAGAAGGGACTTTGCTACTATCCTTTAACACACTTGTGCCTTGACGTGGCTTGAGACCGCGTCGGTATTTCCCTAAAGAGGAAGGGATGATGCAGCACAGCGACAGTAAGTATTTCCCTCAGTTAGGAAACCAAGGTATCAAACCAGTAGGAGGATCACCACCACCTAATAAGCAACACCTGCACACAAATAACAAATACTTGCAACCCGACGCGTAAGAGAGGTTGTCAATCTCTCTACGGTAAAAAGATAGATTAGGTAATGATAGATAGGAGAGATAGATATCTCAAGAACACAAAATAAAAAGGGCAAATAGAAAGTGCAGCAATATATTTTTGGGTTTTTGGTATAGTAGATGTGAAAACAAAGAGGCAAAAAGATAGATCGGAAAGCAATATGTTGGAAAAGTAGACCCGGGGGGCGTAGGTTTCACTAGTGGCTTCTCTCATGAGTATAGCACACGGTGGGTGAACAAATTACTGTTGGGCAATTGATAGAAGATAAAATAATCATGACGATATCCAAGGCGATCATCATTATATAGGCATCACGTCCAAGATAAGTAGGCCGACTCATGCCTGCATCTACCACTATTACTCCACACATCGATCGCTATCCAGCATGCATCTAGCGTATTAAGTTCATGGAAAAATGGAGTAATGCAATAAGAATGATGACCTGATGTAGACAAGATCTATTCATGTAGGAATAGACCCCATCTTGTTATCCTTAATAGCAACGATACATGCGTGCCTTGCTGCCCCTTTTGTCACTTGGAAAGGACACCGCAAGATCGAACCCATCACAAAGCACCTCTTCCCATGGCAAGAAAAATCAATCTAGTCGGCCTAACTAAACCAAAGATTCGAAGAAGAAATACGAGGCTATAAGTAATCATGTATATAAGAGATCAAAGAAGACTCAAATAATATTCATGGATAGAAACTGATCATGAACTCAAAATTCATCGGATCCCAACAAACACACCGCAAAAGTTTACATCAAATAGATCTCCAAGAGACCATTGTATTGAGAATCAAAAGAGAGAGAGGAAGCCATCTAGCTACTGCCTACAGACCCGTAGGTCTATGGTGGACTACTCACGCATCACCGGAGAGGTACCTATGAAGAAGATGAACCCCTTTGTGATGGTGTTAGATTGGATCTTGAGGCTCTGTAACTTGCGGCTGATGGATGTGTTTTTCGTCGACTCCCCTAGGGTTTTCTGAATATTTGGGTATTTATAGGCATCAGAGGCGATGAAGGGGGCCCCGTGGAGGGCACAACCCATCAGGGCGCGCCGGGGGCCCCTGGCGCGCCCTGGTGGGTTGTGGCCTCCACAACACACCTCTCTGGCACTTCTTTGGCCCACTGGGTGTCTTCTGGTCCAAAAAAATCTCCAAAAAGTTTCGTCGCGATTGAACTCCGTTTGGTATTGATATTTTGCGAAGTAAAAAACAAGCAAAAACATCAACTGGCACTTTGGCACTATGTCAATAGGTTAGTCCCAAAAAAATGATATAAAATTGCTATAAAGTGATTGTAAAACATCCAAGAATGATAATATAACAGCATGGAACAAGCAAAAATTATAGATATGTTGGAGACGTATCAACATCCCCAAGCTTAATTCCTACTCGTCCTCGAGTAGGTAAATGATAAAAACAGATTTTTTGATGTGGAATGCTGCCTAACATGTTCATCTCATATTCTTTTCTTTGTAGCATGGACATTTTGACTTTTAGATGATTCAAAGCAATAGTCTAGTTTTAACATAATGACTTCAATACTCAAGCATTCCAACAAGCAACCATGTCTTTCAAAATATCAACACTAAAGAAAGTTATCCCTAGTCCATCATGCTCAATCATTGATCCATTCATAAAACACTCAAATATTAGCTACACCCAATGCTCAAGTACGATCATAGTGCCCCCTAGTTGGTGCTTTATAAGAGAAGATGGAGACTCAAAGTAAAAATAAAAATTGAATAAAGTAAATAGATAGGCCCTTCGCAGAGGGAAGTAGGGATTTGTAGAGGTGCCAGAGCTCAAAGTTTTAAATTGAGAGAGAAAAAATATTTTGGGTGGCATGCCTTTCCTGTCAACGAAAACGACAAAGTAGCTCACAATACTTTCCATGCTAGATATATCATAGGCGGTTCCCAAATAGAAAATAAACTTTATTCGTTTTTCCACCATTCTTTCACATTCCATGGCGGGCCGTATCCACGGTTGCCTTCCATACCAACACTTTACAAGGAATTTATTATTTGACAACATAAAGTAAATATTTTTTCCTTTTCATTTTTGGAATGGGCATCCCTATTACCGCCACACTCTCATGCAATGACAAGTGAATAAACACTCATCTTGAGAATAACACATCTAGCATGGAAAAATATTGGACACTCCCCACTGTTCCATGAGCGGTACGAGCACACAAAAGAGAAGTTTATTTTGAAAAATTAGAGATGGCACATACAAATGTGCTTGGAACGGCATGGAAATACCGCATATAGGTAGGTATGGTGGACTCATAAGGCAAAACTTGGTTTAAGGATTTTGGATGCGTAAGTAATATTTCTACTTAGTACAAATGGAGGCTAGCAAATAGATTGAGAATCAACCAAACCAAGAAACGAAAATTCGCATAAGCGAGCATTGAGCATAACTTACACCGAATAATGCACCATAAGTAGGATGTAATTTCATTGCATAACTATTGACTTTCGTACTTGCATAGGGAATCACAAACCTTAACACCAATATTCCTACCAAAGCATAATTACTCACTAACATGACTCACATACTACTATCATCATGTTTCAAAACTATTACAAGGAATCAAGTTTAATTTGTCCAATGATCTTCATGAAAGTTTTTATTATATCCTCCTTGGATATCTATCACTTTGGGACTAGTTTCATATATTGCCATTGCTTTTGACAAGCTCAAACAAATTTAAGTGAAGCACATGAGCATAGAGTTTTCATCTCTCAAAAAGGTTTAAGTAAAGCATGAGAGGATTTCTTCAAAATTTACTAACTATCAAATTAATCTAAGTGAAGCATGAGAGTATTTCTACAAAAATTTCCAAGCACACCGTGCTCAAAAAGATATAAGTGAAGCACTAGAGCAATTCTATAGCTCAAAAAAGTTTAAGTGAAGCATAAAGACCAATTCTAACAAATCATAGCATAATTTTGGCTCTCCCAAATAGGTGTGTCCAGCAAGGATACAAGTGATAAACTAACAAGCAAAGCAAGCAAAGACTCAAATGATACAAGACGCTCCAAGCAAAACTCATGATATGTGACGAATAAAAATATAGTTCCAAGTAAACTACCGATGGTCGTTAGAAGAAAGAGGGGATGCCACTCGGGGGCATCCCCAAGCTTAGTTGCTTGTTTCTCTTTGGATATATCTTGGGGGTGCTGTAGCATCCCCAAGCTTAGGCTCTTTTCACTCCTTATTCCTTCATCCATCATGATCTCACCCAAAACTTGAAAACTTCAATCACACAAAACTCAACAAAATCTTCGTGAGATCCGTTAGTATAATAAAGCAAATCACTACTTTAGGTACTGTTGCAAACCCATTCATATTTTGTTATTGCATTATACCTACTGTATTTTAACTTTACCATGGCTCATACCCTTCAATATAACCCATAGATTCATCAAAACAAGCACACAATGCAACAAAAATATAATATGTCTTAAACAGAACAGTTTGAAGTAATCTGTACTCTAACCATACTTTTGTAACTCTAAAAATTCTGAAAAATTAGGACAACGTAAAGAATTTGTATAGAAACACTGTGTTTAAATTTCAGCTCAATATCACGTTCTAGTAAAAAATGAAAATTCTAACACTGGACGCAAAGTTTCCGTTTCAGATTCAGCATCGCTTCTACTCATCTTATGAGTCATCCTAAAGGCTCTACTTGGCACAAACACTAAATAAACCATAAAAACACAATCATAACAGAGGCATAATCGTGTCAACACTCAAAAACATAAAGGAAAAAGCAAAAATAAATTATTCATTGGGTTGCCTCCCAACAAGCGCTATTGTTTTACGCCCCTAGCTAGGCATAACGCATAGTTTCAAGTATTGTCATCTTTAGTTTTGGCTACTTTTGTGAGGGCTTTCTCGAATCCGGGGGGCTCTTTACGCTTCCCCAAATTTTCAGGGGAAGTGACCATCTTGAGATCCAAAATATCCAAACGCTTGTTGCAAAGAGTAATCAAAGTATTCAAGCGATTGAGGTTCCCACTAATATGTTTGAGAGGTTCATTATATTTTTGCAACTCGACCAAGTGCTTATGTAAGTCACCCAATTTGTCGAGAATTTGAACCCCCTCTTGTGTAAAAGAAGGTCCCCTTTTTAATGGAGGAATCCCCAATATCCCTTCCAAAATTTCATAAGCGGTGTTTGCATCAAGCTCAATAAAATTCCCTTTAGCAGCAAAATCCAAGAGTTCTCTATGATGCAAAGCTAATCCTATGTAAAAATTTCTAAGCAAAATTTTTGCGTCTCCTTTTAGATTGGAAATACGATAGGATTCCATTAGCCTATACCAGGTATCTTTCAAATTTTCGCCTTGTTTTTATTTGAAGTATAGAACTTCAAAATCTAGTAACAAAGGGGGTGTAGTAACGCTAGTCATAGCAACAAGATAGGCAAACAAGAGATCTGACGAGAAAAAGGCAAAGGAAAAAGAGGGCGAATAAAACGACAAATTGGTGAAGTGGGGGAGAGGAAAACGAGAGGCAAATGGCAAATAATGTAATTGCAAGGAGATGAGATTTGTGATTAGGAACCTGGTAGATGATGATGGTGTCTCCTCGGCGCTAGAGATTGGCACGTAGAAGAGACGGCTTCCTCCCCGGCAACGGCACCAGAAATTCCTTTGACATGGCTTGAGACTGCGTCGGTATTTCCCCAAAGAGGAAGGGATGATGCAGCACAGCAACGATAAGTATTTCCCTCAGTTATGAAACCAAGGTATCGAACCAGTAGGAGGATCACCACCACCTAATAAGCAACACCTGCACACAAATAACAAATACTTGCAACCCGACGCGTAAGAGAGGTTGTCAATCTCTCTACGGTAAAAAGATAGATTATGTAATGATAGATAGGACAGATAGATCTCTCGGGAACACAAAATAAAAAGGGCAAATAAAAAGTGCAGCAATATATTTTTGGGTTTTTGGTATAGTAGATCTGAAAACAAAGAGGCAAAAAGATAGACCGGAAAGCAATATGTTGGAAAAGTAGACCCGGGGGCTGTAGGTTTCACTAGTGGCTTCTCTCATGAGTATAGCACACGGTGGGTGAACAAATTACTGTTGGGCAATTGATAAAAAATCAAATAATCATGACGATATCCAAGGCGATGATCATTATATAGGCATCACGTCCAAGATAAGTAGACCGATTCCTGCCTGCATGTACCACTATTACTCCACACATCGATCGCTATCCAGCATGCATCTAGTGTATTAAGTTCATGGAAAAATGGAGTAATGCAATAAGAACGATGACATGATGTAGACAAGATCTATTCATGTAGGAATAGACCCCATCTTGTTATCCTTAATAGCAATGATACATGCGTGCCATGCCGCCCCTTCTGTCACTGGGAATGGACACCGCAAAATCGAACCCATCACAAAGGACCTCTTCCCATGGCAAGAAAAATCGATCTAGTCGGCCAAACTAAACCAAAGATTCGAAGAAGAAATACGAGGCTATAAGTAATCATGCATATAAGAGATCAAAGAAGACTCAAATAATATTCAAGGATAGAAACTGATCATGAACTCAAAATTCATCGGATCCCAACAAACACACCGCAAAACTTTACATCAAATAGGTCTCCAAGAGACCATTGTATTGAGAATCAAAAGAGAGAGAGGAAGCCATCTAGCTACTGCCTACGGACCCGTAGGTCTATGGTGGACTACTCACGCATCACCGGAGAGGCACCTATGAAGAAGATGAACCCCTCCGTGATGGTGTTAGATTGGATCTTGAGGCTCTGGAACTTGCGGCGGCTGGATGTGTTTTTCGTCAACTCCCCTAGCGTTTTCTGAATATTTGGGTATTTATAGGCATCAGAGGCAGTGGAGGGGGCCCTAGTGGAGGGCACAACCCATTAGGGCGCGCCGGGGGCCCCCTGGCGCGCCCTGGTGGGTTGTGGCCTCCACAGCCCACCTCTCTGGCACTTCTTTGGCCCACTGGGTGTCTTCTGGTCCAAAAAAAATCTCCAAAAAGTTTCGTCGCGATTGGACTCCGTTTGGTACTTATATTCTGCGAAGTAAAAAACAAGCAAAAACAGCAACTAGCACTTTGGCACTATGTCAATAGGTTAGTCCCAAAAAAATGATATAAAATTGCTATAAAGTGACTGTAAAACATCCAAGAATGATAATATAACAACATGGAACAAACAAAAATTATAGATACGTTGGAGACGTATCATGCCTCAAAGTGACACCTTGTTCCTTATGTAGAGAGTCTCATGATATGTCATTTTCATATGCTAGTGGGAATTACTTTTCATTATTAAAAACTTGGCTTGTATATTCCTATGATGGGCTTCCTCAAATGCCCGAGGTCTTCATGAGCAATCAAGTTGGATGCACACCCCACTTAGCTTCATTTGAGCTTTCATACAATTATAGCTCTAGTGCATCATTTGCATGGCAGTCCCTACTCCTTGCATTGACATCTATCGATGGGCATCTCCGTAGCTCATTGGTACGCCTAGTTGATGTGAGACTATCTTCTCCACCTTTTGCCCCTTTGATATCTACCACCATATTCTATTCCACCTAAATGCTATGTCCAATGGCTCACGCTCATGTATTGCATGAAGCATAAAAAGTTGATGCATATTGAAAAATTACGATCCAATTGCCTGACTTGGACACCGTGGTGCTTGACATTTGTATTAATGTGGTGAAGATGGAGCCATGCCTTGCTAATATTATAAGATGAATGGGGGGTAAACATTCTTTAAGGATTGTATAATTTGAAAAATTGATGATTTCGTTTCTTATACTTATAAATATTGCTATGTTAATATTTGTTGATTCATCGTTTCTTAATGAGCATACATGCATAAGATTACATAATGGATAGCATGTCACATCAAAATTTCTGTTTTTATCATTTACCTACTCGAGGACGAGCAGGAATTAAGCTTGGGGATGCTTGATACGTCTCCAACATATATGTAAGTTTTGATTGTTCCATGCTGATATATTATAATTCTAGGATATTTTTTGGGTCTTTATTTACCAATTTATAATATTTTTTAGCACTAACCTATTGACCCAGTGCCCAGTGCCAGTTGCTGTTTTCTGCATGTTTTTTTACTTTTCAGGTTTGTAGTACCAAACAAAGTCCAATTGCCATAAAACTTTTTGATGATTTTTATGGACCAAAAGAATACCTGGAAGATTCGGGAGTAGTCAGGAGGCCGTACGAGGGCACCAGCACGCAACATGGCGCGTCCTGGGGGGTGCCCTGATGTGTGCTGGACCCCTAGGGTGCCTTGATACGTCTCCAACGTATCTATAATTTATGAAGTATTCATGCCATATTTACAACAATTTTATATGGTTTTGGTATGATTTGCATGGAACTAATCTGGACTGACGTTGTTTTCAGCAGAACTACCGTGGTGTTGTTTTTTGTGCAGAAATAAAAGTTCTCCAAATGCAACGAAACTTTTTGACAATTTTTTTTGGAACAAAAGAGGCACTAGAAGCTTCGTGGGAGGGACAGAAGAGCCACGAGGTGGCCACAACCCACCAGGGCGTGCCAGCCCCCTCTAGCGCGCCCGGTGTCTTGTGGGCCCCTCCTGGCCCATCTTCGCGTGAAACCGATGCCCAAAAATCCTATATATTAAAAAAAAAACAGAAATAACCCTAGATGAGAAGTTCCGCCGCCGTAACTCTCTGTATTGACAAAAAACCAACCTGGAGGCGTTCCAGTACCCTGCTGGAGAGGGTAGATCATCTCCGGTGGCCATCTTCATCATCCCGGCGGAGGCCATGACGAGGAGGGAGTAGTCCACCCTCGGGGCTGAGGGTATGTACCAGTAGCTATGTGTTCAATCTCTCTCTCTCTCTCTCTCTCTCTCTCGTGTTCTTGAGATGTCACGATCTTGATGTATCACGGGATTTGGTAATATAGTCAGATCATATGATGTTATTCCCTTGCTATCATGTTGTGATGAATTGAATCTTTCCCCTTGAGATGCCGTTATGTTGGATTTAATATTTTGGTTGAGAACACTTGATGTACGTCTTGCGTGGGATACCCGTAGTCACATTGGGGTATTCTATTGATTCACTTGATATATGTTGAGGCATCAACTTGCGGATTCCGGTGACCTAGGGAATCTATGCATAGGGGTTGATTGCACATTTCATACCATGTTCTTCGATAGAAATCTTGGGGCACTCTTTGAAGTTCTTTGTGTTGGATGGAGTATTATGAATCTGAAATTGTTTGATGCATATCGTATAATTAACTCATGGATACTTGTGGTGACATTGAAGTATCTAGGTGACATTAGAGTTGGTTGATGCGTATCATATGGTGTTATCTTAGTACGAACTCTTAGATAGATCGATCGAAAAGGATAACTTGGTGTTATTTTAGTATGAACTCTTGGATAGATCAATCGGAAAGGATAACTTTAAGATGGTTTTGTACCCTACAAACAATTTCTTCTTATGTTCTCCGCTAGATAAGAACTTTGGAGTGATTCTTCGTTGCACGTTGAGGGATGGTTATGTGGTCCAATTATATTAGCATTGTTGAGAGATTGCACTAGCGAAAGTACGGACCCTAGGCCTTGTTTTCAAGCATTGCAATACCGTTTGTGCTCACTTTTGTTACTTGCTACCTTGCTATTTTTTATTGTTACTATTATTACTACACTTGTATCACCATCTCTTCGCCGAACTAGTGCACCTATACAATTTACCATTGTATTTGGTGTGTTGGGGACACAAGAGACTTTTTATTATTTGGTTGCAGGGTTGTTTGAGAGAGACCATCTTAATCCTACACCTCCCACGGATTGATAAACCTTAGGTCATCCACTTGAGGGAAATTTGCTACTGTCCTACAAAACTCTACAATTGGAGGCCCAACACGGGTCTACAAGAACAAGTTGTGTAGTAGACATCAAGCTCTTTTTTGGCGCTGTTGCCGGGGAGGTGAGTGCTTGAAGGTATAACTTTAGATCTTGCAATTAAATCTTTTAGTTTCTTGTTTTTCACTAGTTTGGTTTTATAAAAGAAAACTACAAAAAATGGACTTTAGGTTGCCTCAATTGCTTCGTCTTTTTAATGTATTTCGTGAAAATGATGGTTCGGAAAATTGTGCTCAATTGGTAGAGGAAGAATTTATGAAAACACTTAATGAGAATTCCTTGAATGATGAGCATGATTGCAATGTTGCCAGTATGAATTGTCTGAATATCCATGATGCTAATGATATGCAAAGCCACAAGCTTGGGGATAGTATGTTTGATGAAGATGATATTTTTAGTTCGCCAAGTTTTGATGAGCAAATTTATTATGATGATGGCATGCCTCTTATCTATGATGATTATTGTGATGACATGTATGCTATAAAGAGTAATGAAAACCATGAAACTTGTTATCATGATTTGAATATTCAATGTGGTTATGTCAATCAAGTATCTCATGATAGTTATTTTATTGAGTTTGCTCCCACTATTATGAATGAGAAGAAAATTGCTTATGTGGAGAGTAATAAATTTTCTATGCTTGTGCATCATGAAAATAATGATTTATGTGATAGTTATATTGTTTAATTCCTTCATGATGCTACTGAAAATTCTTATGAGGGAGGACCATATGCTTGTAGGAATTGCAATAATATCAAGTTTCCTCTCTATGTGTTCAAAGTTTTGAAGTTATGCTTGTTTTGCCTTCCTATGCTAGTTGATTCTTGCTCCCATAAATTGTTTGCTCACAAAATCCCTATGCATAGGAAGTGGGTTAGAATTAAATGTGCTTGCCATGTGATCCATGATGCTCTTTTGCATGTTTCAAATACTATTCCTATGTGAGCATCATTGAAATCATCATGCCTAGCTAAAAGGCATTAAAGAAAAGCGCTTCTTGGGAGACAACCCAACACTTTTACTTTCTGTTTTTGAGTGTTCACATGATTAAGCTACTGTATTAATCATGTTTTGTGTCTTTTGTTTCAATAAAGTGCCAAGTAAAGCCTTTGGGATGACTCACAAGATGAGTAGAATTGATGCTGAACCAAAACAGAAACTTTTGACTCCAGTAAAGGAATTTTAGATTTTTACTGGAGCGTGATACTGATCTGAAATGTTTACACAGTCTTGATATACAAATTATTCGGGTTTTACTAATTTTTCAGAATTTTTAGAGACAGGGAAGTATGGTTATACTACAGATCTTCACAGAATGATCTGTTTTTGACAAATTCTGTTTTGCATGCATTGTTTGCTTGTTTTAGTGTTCCCATAGCTTATATTCAGTGATATAAATTATGTGAATGGTATAATACAGTAAATATTATGTGAGAACAATTATGAATCTTATCTACCTCAGTGAATGATCTTTATTTATTATACTAACCCATCTCACGAAGTTCCCATAAGTTTTGTGTGATTGAAGTTTTCAAGTTTTGGGTGAGACACCGATATGAGGAGAATAAGGAGTGACAAGAACCTAAGATTGGGGATTCCCAAGGCACCCCAAGGAAATATCCAAGGAAGACTCAAGCGCCTAAGCTTGGGGATGCCCCAGAAGGCATCCCCTCTTTCGTCTTCAACATTATCGGTATATCTTACTTAGAGCTATATTTTTATTCATCACATAATATGTGCTTTGCTTGGATCATCATTATATTTTTTTTATTTTCTGTTAGGTGATATTTATAATCTTGTTTTTAAATAAAAAGGTCCAAGAATTGCCTTAGGATGCTTGCATTGCATGTTTGATGTGTGCTGTTTAAAAACAGAAACTTTCTCTGTAGTGTTTGAATTTTCATATTTTACTGGAACGTGGAAAGTTTCTAAAAAAATTACACAGTGTTGTAATATAAATTATTTATAACTTCCTAAATTTTCATAATTTTTTGAGTTACATAAGTACACTGTTTTCATAAATTTCTACAGACTGTTCTGTTTGGACAGATTGCTGTCATAGTTTTGTTATCTACTTATCCTCTAGTTTCCATAGCCTATATTGGTAGATATAAATTGTGGAAAAAATAGTAAACAGTATATGATGTTTGAAAATTATTGTGAAACTTGTCTTGGCAGTACATGAAGTGTTGATTTGTTCTTATGTGTACTAACCTATCTCACGAGTTCTTTTTTAGTTTTGTGTGGATGAAGTTTTTGAGACTTAGGTGAAACCGGGATATGAGAGGATTGAATTATATACAAAAGCTCAAGCTTGAGGATGCCCAAGGCACCCCAAGTAAATATTTCAAGAAGTCTCAAGCATCTAAGCTTGGGGATGCTACGCATCCCACCTCTCTTCATCAAACAAATATCGGTTAGCCTATGTTGAGGCTAAATTTTTATTTGTCCACATGATATGTGCTATTCTTGGAATGAATTTTTATTTATTTTGCTGTTTGAAAAAAATACTCAGATCCGAAAATCTTTATTGAGAGAGAGTCCTCACATTGCTACTTAATTGTTTGACTACTCATTGATCTTCACTTATATCTTTTGAGAGTAGTTTGATGTTTACTCTTGTGCTTCACTTATATCCTAAGAGTAAATTGTGAATAAATGAAATATCATAAATCTGAAATTATCAATGTGCTATATTCTTAGTAGCAAGTTCACATTGGGTTTAGAAAGTGAATTTTTTTGAAGCTTGACAATCACAATATTGGTCATACAAGAAATTCGTGAATGGTTAGTATAAGGAAAAGAACTTTCACATACAAATATATTATCTTGGACATCTTCTATGATTGTGAATACCCATTAATTATTTTCAAACTTGAGCAAATTAGTTGAAGTTGGACAAGGAAGACAACGTAGTGAGTTATGGTTGGGTATATTTGCATAGAAGTTATATTATTATGGATCCTCCAACATGTGGTGTTTGCTTAGGATCTTTTGCTAGCCAAAAATTCGTACTAAGTAGAGATACTACTTGTTCATCCAAAAACCCTTAAACCCAGTTTCTTGCCATGAGTGTCCATCATACCTACCTATGGATTGAATAAGATCCTTCAAGTAAGATGTCATCGGTGCAAAAAGGCAATAAAAATTGCTTCTAAATGTGTTTGATCATTTAGTGTAAGAGAAAATTGAGCGTTGTTCGGAGTTGTGATGGCAAAGTAATAAAAGCGACGGAATGCATAATAAAGGTTGCTATCATAAGGGGCAATATAACGTGATGTTCTTTTGCATTAAGGGATTGTGCATACAAAACCAAAAAGCGCATGACAACCTCTGCTTCCCTCTGCGAAGGGCCAATCTTTTACCTTTCAGTGTTTACTTTTATGCAAGAGTCAATAGTATGCATTTTCATTTCAACCTCAATTATTCTCTAGTTGGCAAGCATCATGTGGTGGGGAAAGATCTAGGCACATATGGCCAGTCAAATATATTTGATCATGACTTATTATTGTTGACAATTATCTCTATGATAAATGAGTCGGGAGGCGAAACATTAAGCCCCTATCTTTCTCTGTGTTCGATGGATGTCATTTGTTCTAAAAATATGCTTTGAGTACTAGCAATCATAGAAGACTATATGATGATTGAGTATGTGGAGCTCTTACTTAGACTTTGTAGAGAAAAAGTTGAATTGCAATTCTTTGGTGACTAAGAACATAGGTTGTTAAGTTTCAAGAGAATTCATTGTTTGAACCATAACAAGTGAATTGGTTGCTACTTTATCATGATGAGCTTTATGAGAACGAGTTTCTGTTATGATGCTAGGAAAAGTGGTTGAAATTATCATTGATCAAACTTATGAACTATGCTAGCATTCACACTTCATAAATTATTTCTTTTATCATTTACCTACTCGAGGACGAGTAGGAATTAAGCTTGGGGATGCTGATACGTCTGTAACATATCTATAATTTATGAAGTATTCATGCCATATTTACAACAATTTTATATGGTTTTGTTATGATTTGCATGGAACTAACCCGGACTGACGCTGTTTTCAGCAAAACTACCGTGGTGGTGTTTTTTGTGCAGAAATAAAAGTTCTCCAAATGCAATAAAACTTTTTGATGATTTTTTTTGGAACAAAGAGGCACTAGAAGCTTCGTGGGAGGGCCAGAAGAGCCACGAGGTGGCCACAACCCACCAGGGCACGCCAGCCCCCTCTGGCGCGCCCGGTGTCTTGTGGGCCTGTGACGCCCCCAATTTGACCATACGCTAATCATACACGCAAAGGCGTACGACCAAGATTTGGGACTCACTGAAAGATATCACAACACAACTCTAGACACAAATTAAAGTCATACAAGCTTCATATTACAAGCCAGGGGCCTCGAGGGCTCGAATACATAAGCTCAAATTCAACAAGTGAGCGAAAGCAAATAATATCTGAGTACAGACATAAGTTAAACAAGTTTTGCCTTAAGAAGGCTAGCACAAACATAACAACGGATCAAAAGAGGCGAGGCCTCCTGCCTGGGAACCTCCTATCCTACTGCTGGTCGGGGGCGGCCTCCACGTAGTAGTAGGCTCCGGCGGTGGTGTAGTAGTCGTCTCCGGCATACTCCATCTCCTGGGCTCCGTCATCTGAACGCAGTAATCGTATCGAAGGGGAAAGAGAATGCAAAGCAGTGGTGAGTACTCATCCAAAGTACTCGCAAGACTGACATCAGAACTATGCTAAGTATGCATCATTATCAAGGGAATGGGGGTTATATCTGGACTGGCTGCAGAAAGCAAGAATGAGGGGGGGAAGGCCTAGTCCTATCGAAGACTAGCATCTTCAACATCTTGCAGCATTTAGAAGAGTGTAGATTGGTAACTCATATGTAACAATATCATTGTAGCAATTTTATTAAGTAACCACGCCCAGAGATCCTTCCTCGACTCCCGCAAGAAAGCAACCTCGGAGCCAACATTTTATTTCAAGTCATCACTTTTAGTTATATTAGCTCGGGATACAACTCCAAGTCGTCCTGTTACCGTGGACACGGCTATTCGAATAGTTAATTTCATCCCTGCAGGGGTGCACCACGTTTTCCATCACGCTTGATCACCTTTGGCCGGACACACTTTTCTGGGTCATGCCCGGCCTAGAAGATCAACACGTCGTCGCCCTACCTAGGCTCAACAGAGAGGCCAACCCGCCGATCTAAATCCTAAGCGTGCAGGGGTCATGGGCCCACTCACCCTTTGCGCTCCTGCACGATGCGTGGGCGGCCGGTGTCAGTCCTGGCACCTCTTAATACAAGACGGTGCTTTACGCGGGCCACCCGGGCGCACGCCGCTCCATTGCTGACGTCCGAAGAGCTTCGGCTAATACAACGACGCCGAGTATCCATAACTTCTCCCACGTGAAGGTTAGTGCGAAAAGGTCAAATGACCAACTCAGATCAAATACCCAAACCATTAGCATTTTATTAATTACGGTGACGAGCGCGATACACGATATGTGGTCCCATCGCCCCGTCTCGAGGTCTTGTGGCAAGGGCCAAGAATGCCCGGCCACGCCCCGTCGTATTACACCAACACCCTCCGAGCATCCTGACATCATCATGTATCAACAGTAAAGTAAATGTAACCGTGTGTCTGTAACACCAAGGGGAAAACCGAGGAATCACCCTCGATGGATCCCACTTAATGTAACCGTCAAGGTGACCAGAGAGGATTCACCCTCGATGGTCTACGCTTGAGGGGTTGCACGACAGAGTCGTCGTTGGGAGTGGTGAAGGAGCAATCACCCTCAATAACCACGACCGACTAGCTGCACTACATAGTTAGCATCATGAGTACTTCACGAGGTGTCACCCTCGATACTCGATAGTAGCTCTGCAGAGTCGTCCAACTAAGGGGTGTGTGGTGAAAGTGACGGGCATGGCTGGTCGGTCGGTTGACCGAGTCTTCGAGTCGTCGAGTTGTCGAGTCGTCGATGAAGAAGCAGGGGCAACTGGGACTAAGGGGGTCACAGGGGATTCATTGATCAACATATACTAAGCAGTTGATTTAATAGCAGGTATAGTAGCAGTTTATCAAAAACAGGCTATGCATCAGAATAGGAGCTAACTAATACAGTAGCAAAATCTAATGCAAGAATGAGAGGGAAAGAATTGGGCGATATCGGAATGCTCAAGGGGGGTTGCTTGCCTTGCTGCTCTGCTGCAAAGGCCTGATCGTCAGTCACGTAGTCGTACCCGGCCGCAGCGTCAGTCTCGGAGTCTACCGGTAAGAAGAGGGGGAAGAAACAATAAATACAAAGCCGACAGATGCAACACGATGCACGACATGGTAGTATGCAGTGCTAGGCATGAGCTAACGCGGTACTACACGTCGCAGACGGAGCGGGAGAATATCTGACGATATTTCCCGGGTCTTTGGCTTTTACCGGACAGATGAATCCGATGGAGAAGTTCCATGTTCGTCATGCTAGGGGCATGTGACAGACAAACGGATAGCGTATTCGGATTCGTGGGATTTTTCTGAGCAACTTTCATGTATAAAACTTTTTCATCCGACTTACGATTTATTTTATATGATTTTTCAAAGTTTTATCGAATTTCTGAATTTTTTTGCATTTATTTAATCCGAATTGACCAAGTCAATTTGACTAGTCAAAAGGGCAGGTGTGGCCCACAGGTCATCTACACATGTCTTATGTGAGGGTTAATATAAACAGGGAGGCCCATATGTCATTTACTATTAGGCTAATTTTGCACTAAATCAATCCTAACTAATAACTAAAGCTAAACATGAAATAGTCTAACATTAGTGGCTTGCTAAATTGAGAATTAGCTCCTAATCAAAATGGAGGGCCGGCCACACACGTTGCACACACACAAACGCACTCAGTCAGGGCCATGGCCATGGCCATGGCCAGCGACAGCAGCAAAGCCGTAGCAGCTACTAGCAGCAGTCTGGACAAGCAGCAGCAAGTGGTGGCAAAGAGCAGTACCGACAGCGGCGAGCAGCAGTAAACAGCGGCGGCAAGAGCAAGCGGCAGAGCATCGAAGCAGCAGCTAGCACGCAACAGTAGCAACAGCCAGCAACAGGACAGAGCAGCGGCGGCTGTATGCAGCAGCGCAACTAGCTGCAGACATCGGTAGCAGCAGGTAGCAATGAGCAGCGGCAGCGCAGCAGTAGCAGCAGGCGCGCGGCAAGCAGCGGCAACGGTTGGCGAGCAGCAAGCCGCGGCGAGGCCACGCACGGGCGCGAGCGTACAGCAGCAGCAACAGCGCAGGAGCAGCAGCCACACGCACGCACGTACGCGTACGCGGGGTTCAGGCACTACGGTGATGACGGCCTACAGCATACAAATCGAAGGGGGGAAAGGGGGGGAACCGGGGGAGAAGCTCACCCGGAGCTCGTGGACGAGGTTAGGGGGCGCGGGGGTGGCCGGACACGACGAACGCGACGACGAGGGGCGGCGGCCGTGGTGGGGAAGGCAGCTCGATCCCGAAGCTCGACGGCGCCCCGTCTCGATTCAGTGCTCGGAATGGATGAAGGGGACCGTGGCGGTTCTCTTGGACGTCTTCTCAGGTAACGGGGAGGTCAGTGGCCGCGATGACGATGGCCATGGCGAGCGTGAGATCCGGCAGCGGCTCAAGCGAGGAGAGCGAGTGAGAGGGAGAGGGGGATCGGGCCAGGGGGTTGCTAGGGTTTGGGAGAGAGGGGAAGGGGCGGCCTTATGCCCCAGGGCAGCCGGGGGATGGCCGACACGTGGCCAGGCGCCATGGATGGCTGCCACAGCCTCCCCTGCCCCTGTAGCTAGGTTAGGGATGACCCGACTTGGGCTGGGCCTCCCCTGTACACTAGAGGCCCAGTCCAACAGTAGATAGGTTTTTTTTCTTTTATTTTAACTTTCTGTTTTCTCTTTAACAGTCACCGATTTGCAAATCTTTTTAATTACCAGATGGTCTTAGTAAAATTTGGTAGCTTGCCCATTACTACAAAAGCAATCTTAGGCAGTGCCATTAAAAGAATTAGGGTCATTTGAAAATGTTTGGAAATTTCCATAATTCAAACGACATTTAAATATTTGTTTTGGCCTCTGCTATGATTGTTTTGAGACACTAAAATACTTTATAAAAAGTTGGTTTCCAATTTATAAATACTTAGGGTATATTTGTAACCCCAACATGATTTTAGTTTTCTGGTTTACAAAATTATTAAAACCACTTTTCAAATGAGTTTTGAAAAACATTACGAATTTCAAGTGAGGTTTGATTCCATTGCGATCAAACATGTTTTAGCAAAACATCAGCTTAATCCTCGTGGTCACTGTAGCTTAATTACAAGGGTTACTGTAGCAAGATCCCAGGGTGTTACAACTCTCCCCTACTAAAAGAAATTCTCGTCCTGAGAATTAAGAGGTAGAAGGGAGTAGTTCTGGTTACAAAATTCTAACGAGTCTTCTCGTTCTTGGTTACTCTTCTCGAAGAAGTTGATCCCTTTCATTGATGTCTTCAATTCTCCGTTTCAGGTCAACTTGAATAAGTCGTCATCCTTTCTTCGGGATCTTCATCGTCCTACGGATGCGATAAGGAAAACTCTAGAAGAACGTATCTCCACAAAGTTGGGCCTCTGACGATGAACTCAGGAAGATTACAAGAATTTATTCCTCGAGTTGCAACTCAGGGAATTCATTGAGAGCAAGAAGCTATGGTACAAAAGTTTCAAACGGGTAGGCAATCATTCGATGCCTGATGAGAAGGCGAAAGGGGTTCAGAGCAACGAGAATAAAATATTGCGTCTGATACTAGAATAGATCATCCCTTGGACGGTGGCTGGGGAATTACATACAAAGCCAAGTGTAAAGGATACATTGAAATCAAAGATGTGCAGGAGAGTCAGGTTTCGATCCTGTGGAACTGTGGGTTATGGGCCCACCATGTGGGTTAAGAATAGGAACAGCGGTGACATCTTGCACGGTCATGGTAGTAAGACATGTCATAGGATAGCTTGTCAGTTATGTTAGCAACAACGTCGGTACCAAGGGCGAGGGACGAATAGAACCATTTTCCTGCTCGTTGAAACGAGGCGGACCAATAGGCAAAGTTCTCGTCCACCGGCGGTTACCGGAATGTTAACAACAATAGTAACAGGGGCTTACTGATAGAGTCGTTCACCGAGGTGTCTACCTAAGTAGGGAATTACCACTGCTCAGATAAGTTAGATTACAAGAAAGGTTAAACAGACCAATGGAAAGGGAAATGTGTTTATACCCAGGTATTTGAGTATACCTTTCCCCGAAGACAAACAGAGCATGATATACGTGACAGGACATCAAGTACATAACCATTTAGGTATGGGGGAAAATGAATTCATGATATTACCCATACAATGGCGTTTGGATAATTGATCAAGAAACATTTAGCATTGCGCTTCCAATGTTCTTGTTGATGATTGTAGTATCACAACCATGTTTCGGGGAAGCATCGACATGGTCATTAGGTAAGGGTCAGACTTGAATACACAAAGGATCCATCATGAACAACTTATATAAAAACTCACACAATTTCCTCCTGGAAGAACAATGAACCATGTTGAACAAGATACTATAACAATAGGTCCTACGGCCAAGTGTGGTAGCCATAACAACACCTTACCGAGTCACGTAGAGACCAAAGTTATACTTTTGAAAAAGTTCCAACCATCATATCTGATTGAGATTCAGATCTGGTTCGTGTCAGGATTCTTCAGACTTAGCAGGACTGAGAGAAAAAAAAGGATGCAACACAGATCTACGATATGAGGTTGCAAGAGTCTCAAAACGAACGACGAAAGCAAGCCTTGAATCATGAGTTGGATTGCAAGACACATGAATACAATGTCAAGGCATTCGTGCCCACATTGAAGTTTTCAGAAAGGAAAGCAATCAAGCTCTGGTTGGGGACCATCATAGAGGATATCAAAGTTCCATGTGTAAGTCTGGACTAGCTCTTACGTAGAACTTCTTTTCCCAGCTCAAATCAATCAGCGGCTTGGTGTGCTAGGAAATACATATGGAGTGAAGGTAGCAATCTAGCAACCCAAAGAACACTTCGCACATGCATGAATGAATTGGAATGATTCTAGAGGAAGCGAAGAAAAAATTTCTCATAATCACAACGGCAAGATGCACGTGAACTTAGAGAAAAACACTTCTTTTAACAAACATATTCTTCATGATCTAGGCACAAAGATAATGCTTTCAAGGTTTCCAACACTAATTTAAATGTCCATCATGAACCACGAAGAAGATGAGGATGTGGCTGATGGGCTCAGCAACAATTCGTCGAGACTCCCACAAAGATGGATCTCCACGATTGAGAGAACAAGGTGATAGCATTGGTCAAACCAAATGATATATTAAGGTATGCCCGAGGGAAACATCCACAATTAAACATTAATCGAAAGGTGCACCCGAAATACAGACTAAGTAGCATGACCAATGTTAGAAGTTGACTCAATAGCCAATACACTAAGAATGGACTTATTGTTCATTAACTCCAAGGTAATAGAGTTGCTATGACATAAGTGTTGAATTTACACATCACAGTCCATTTTTCGGTGTTCCAGTTAGAAACAACACGGGATCTAAGAAATGAAAGGCGATGGCAAGAAGTATCACTATATCAAGAATTCTTAAGACGTGTGCAATTCTCATGACATTCTCGACAAAAGATGGTAATACTCCAAGATAGAACATAACACAAGATGGCTAACAAGGAGCTTAAGGTTCAACCAAAACAAGACCAAGTTTGCGTTTGGAAGGAAGGCAAGGATGTCGGCAACGACAATACCAATTACCAAGGCAAGGATGCTACTTCTCATCATGAATTTAATTGATACCCTGGAAGAGCTCAGAATGTTGATGATGATCACGACAAAATCGTCGAGAAGTCTCATGAAGATGTAATCGATCAGCGACGACATCAAGCAAGAAAATGGTGAAGCGAAAGGTTGCCGGAACCACAGATTAGAGTGCTAGCTCAGCATCGAAATTGCCTTTCAAGACAACCAACATGACATTGAAAACTCGATGTAAGCTTAGTGCACTATTGGAATTGTGTTCCAGGGATGAAGGACAGAGATAGCATGGTCAAGCTCTAGCATGATGATAATGATGTAGGTCTAACAGCTTGGAAAGACATGATCGAGTACCAACTCATAAGCAAAGAAGATTACTAAGAGTTGTTGAATCGCAATGCGTACTCGATTCAGATATCAGTGTCCTTGAGTGTCCAATAACTCAGAACACGAGGAAACTGGAATCAGTGAAGTATCATAGTTGATGAGGAGCTCATAAGAAGATATATAGCTCCGCGATATCCTCGAGATACCAGGGATAATACTCGGAGGTAGATCGGAATTAAAGTTTGGACCGATGTATTGATCTGCAGAAGACAAGTGCTCAAACTAGTCTAAAAAATGGGATCAAAGAAGAACAATCATGGTCGGAACCACGGTTGTAAAGTATCAATTCACAGATACAAGGTCGAATCATACAAAGGGGAAGATTATTGTTACGAGAAGCTTCTATGATAAGATCAACATTGTTTCCATGGGCACGAGCGCAAAGTTCAAGGTCGACTCCCAGTTCTTCAAGGCATATCCTCTCATTTACTCCTCGCTGTCGGATTTCGGGCTCCGCAAAACCCTTAAGGTTCGAACACAGGGGCGTGTACGAAGATCCCCTGCAGCCTCGCCCTACCTAGCTCACTACACGATGATTACTACGACGAACTCGCACGATGACGAGGAACAAGATGCGCACGGTGGTTTACCCAGGTTCGGGCCACTGCGAAGCGTAATACCCTACTCCTGCTTTGGTGGATTGCCTCTCGAAGAGGTGTGGTGGATGAACTAGTACAGTGGTGAGGAGCCTCGCGAGGGCACTCGAGTGGTGTTCTTGGCTCTCTACCTTGTCTGTTATCTTCTCTTGTCCCCCTCTCTACGGTGGAACCTAGCCTCTATATATAGCAGTGGCCCGGGTCCTCTTCCCTTATCGCAATGGCGGGAAGGGATCCCACAACGGCCAAATTTGAAGGGGGACAGGAGTACATCCCCGCCCTGTCCAAAGGTGGTCTTCGCCTGCAAAGTAGATGTCGATGATGCAGAGGTGGGCTCGGCGATGACATCCGTCCTGCTGGGCTCGTGGTCGTGGTCTTGTTGCACCGGAATGGAAACCTTTGGGAGGCGCTTTGGGAACCCGCGTACGTCCTTGCCCCCTTTGCACCAAAGGGGAAACTGCACCGCCTGGAGCGCTGGCGCCCGCCTGTCCTTCCTTGCGTCATCCTTGACTCCTGAGGCCGGGTTCTGCATAGATATCTCCGCCGCTCCGGAGGGGGCCTGAGAAGGCCCATCCTTCGCTGATCTTGATGATGTTCTCCCTCGCGAACTTAGGGCCCTCGCGAGGGCCTTGTCTTGGGTGCGGTCCCGCCAGGCCGTGCCTGGCTGACAAAGTGGGCCATGCCCTGGGCCGCAGGCAGGCAGGTCTGGGGACCCCCGTTCCCAGAACGCCGACACTCGCTTCCGATGAAGTTGTTGTTTTGAAAGATTATCTGGATAAACACCGGAAGAGTAAGACTCGTGAAAGCTCTCGGGTTTACACGGATTAGAGAAGGTATAGGGTCAACCCAGCGGGGCATCTTAGGAACATATACCTCAAGCTTCAAGAGTAATTAACACATGATTGACAATAGAGCATGGCTGACAAAAGCATAGGATACAACTTATCAGAGGGAGAAGACATAATTTACCAATGGCATCATGTATCAGGGGAAGAACACCACAAGAATTTTAGAATGTGAATGATGCTATCGGATAACAATCCAACAATGGGTCTGACGGCCCACAAAGGTCCCGATGTGAGTATCGGTACTCAATCAGTGGGAGAAAGAATGCAAGGCATCACATTATAGAACATCCAAATAATTCGATGCTTAACTAACCAAAGGAATTAAGATTCCCGATTTGGTGTATCAGAATCAGATGCTCCGATCAATACAAGTAAGTTGAAAGGACTTAGATGGACCATCAACCAAGGTTGATTTAACGAGAACCAGCTCCTGATTGGAAAGACGTCTGATCTGGACAGATAATTCATGAGTATCAAGTGAGGATTGTGTGCATTCACACACAAGTTGAATCAATAAGGTCAAATGATAATCACAGAGGATTTTAATGGATATTGCTAGACATATGGACTTAACCACAATGTAAGCAGGTGAGAAAGGTCAGGAGCAACAGGCTACTGAGGATTTCGGAAGATCGAATAGCAATTCGAAGGACTTGCGAAACCCATGACAATTGAGGACAAACGAATCCCCGGTAAGAGAGAGGAATTATTCGTAGCGGTTGACGATGGAGGGAATCGCAAAAGCGATGAGCACAAGTTCTCGGGAGAACATTGGAGAGTACCTTCGGAGTCTTCTGATTAATCAAGCCATCATTTGGAATGAGTGGCTCTCCGGGAGGAAGAAGTTACGAGAACCTAGAGTTAGAGTTAGCAAAATCTTTAACCCGAAAGAGAAGAGAGATCAGAACCCAGAGTATAGACGAGGAATAAAAGATCCTAATACCACACGATTGAGATGTGGGCCCGTAAGCCACACAACTATGTTAGTAAAAGTTTTTCGATGACTAGACTCAACTTCGGCCAAGGAGTTGCAAAGGGGGCTACCTACAGGCAGTCGGCTCTGATACCAACTTGTGATGCCCCCAATTTGACCGTACGCTAATCATACACGCAAAGGCGTACAACCAAGATTTGGGACTCACTGGAAGATATCACAACACAACTCTAGACACAAATTAAAGTCATACAAGCTTCATATTACAAGCCAGGGGCCTCGAGGGCTCGAATACATAAGCTCAAATTCAACAAGTCAGCGGAAGCAAATAATATCTGAGTACAGACATAAGTTAAACAAGTTTTGCCTTAAGAAGGCTAGCACAAACATAACAACGGATCGAAAGAGGCGAGGCCTCCTGCCTGGGAACCTCCTATCCTACTGCTGGTCAGGGGCGGCCTCCACGTAGTAGTAGGCTCTGGCGGTGGTGTAGTAGTCGTCTCCGGCGTACTCCATCTCCTGGGCTCCGTCATCTGAACGCGGTAATCATATAGAAGGGGAAAGAGAATGCAAAGCAGCGGTGAGTACTCATCCAAAGTACTCGCAAGACTGACATCAGAACTATGCTAAGTATGCATCATTATCGAGGGAATGGGGGTTATATCTGGACTGACTGCAGAAAGCAAGAATGAGGGGGGAAGGCCTAGTCCTATCGAAGACTAGCATCTTCAACATCTTGCAGCATTTAGAAGAGTGTAGATTGGTAACTCATATGTAACAATATCATTGTAGCAATTTTATTAAGTAACCACGCCCAGAGATCCTTCCTCGACTCCCGCGAGAAAGCAACCTCGGAGCCAACATTTTATTTCAAGTCATCACTTTTAGTTATATTAGCTCGGGATACAACTCCAAGTCGTCCTGTTACCGTGGACACGGCTATTCGAATAGTTAATTTCATCCCTGCAGGGGTGCACCACGTTTTCCATCACGCTTGATCACCTTTGGCCGGACACACTTTTCTGGGTCATGCCCGGCCTCGAAGATCAACACGTCGTCGCCCTACCTAGGCTCAACAGAGAGGCCAGCCCACCGGTCTAAATCCTAAGCGCGCAGGGGTCATGGGCCCACTCACCCTTTGCGCTCCTGCACGATGCTTGGGCGGCCGGTGTCAGTCCTGGCACCTCTTAATAGAAGACGGTGCTTTACGCGGACCACCCGGGCGCGCGTCGCTCCATTGCTGACGTCCGAAGAGCTTTGGCTGATACAACGACGCCGAGTACACATAACTTCTCCCACATGAAGGTTAGTGCGAAAAGGTCAAATGACCAACTCAGATCAAATACCCAAACCATTAGCATTTTATTAATTGCGGTGACGAGCGCGATACATGATATGTGGTCCCGTCGCCCCGTCTCGAGGTCTTGTGGCAAGGGCCAAGAATGCCCGGCCACGCCCCATCGTATTACACCAACACCCTCCGGTCATCCTGACCTCATCATGTATCAACAGTAAAGCAAATGTAACCGTGTGTCTGTAACACCAAGGGGAAAACCGAGGAATCACCCTCGATGGATCCCACTCAATGTAACCGTCAAGGTGACCAGAGAGGATTCACCCTCGATGGTCTACGCTTGAGGGGTTGCACGACAGAGTCGTCGTCGGGAGTGGTGAAGGAGGAATCACCCTCGATAACCACGACCAACTAGCTGCACTACAGAGTTAGCATCATGAGTACTTCACGAGGTGTCACCCTCTATACTCGATAGTAGCTCTGCAGAGTCGTCCAACTAAGGGGTGTGCGGTGAAAGTGACGGGCATGGCTGGTCGGTCGGTTGACCGAGTCTTCGAGTCGTCGAGTTGTCGAGTCGTCGATGAAGAAGCAGGGGCAACTGGGACTAAGGGGGTCACAGGGGATTCATTGATTAACCTATACTAAGCAGTTGATTTAATAGCAGATATAGTAGCAGTTTATGAAAAGCAGGCTATGCATCAGAATAGGAGCTAACTAATACAGTAGCAAAATCTAATGCAAGAATGAGAGGGAAAGAATTGGGCGATATCAGAATGCTCAAGGGGGGTTGCTTGCCTTGCTGCTCTGCTACAAAGGCCTGATCGTCAGTCGCGTAGTCGTACCCGGCAGCAGCGTCAGTCTCGGAGTCTACCCGTAAGAAGAGGGGGAAGAAACAATAAATACAAAGCAGACATATGCAACACGATGCACGACATGGCAGTACGCAGTGCTAGGCATGAGCTAACGCGGTACTACACGTCGCAGACGGAGCGGGAGAATCCGATGGAAAAGTTCCATGTTCGTCATGCTAGGGGCATGTGACAGACAAACGGACAGCGTATTACGATTCGTGGGATTTTTCTGAGCAACTTTCATGTATAAAACTTTTTCATCCGACTTACGATTTATTTTATATGATTTTTCAAAATTTATCGAATTTCTGAATTTTTTTGCATTTATTTAATCCGACTTGACCAAGTCAATTTGACTAGTCAAAAGGGCAGGTGTGGCCCATAGGTCATCTACACATGTCTTATGTGAGGGTTAATATAAACAGGGAGGCCCATATGTCATTTACTATTAGGCTAATTTTGCACTAAATCAATCCTAACTAATAACTAAAGCTAAACATGAAATATTCTAACATTAGTGGCTTGCTAAATTGAGAATTAGCTCCTAATCAAAACGGAGGGCTGGCCACACGCGTTGCACACACACAAACGCACTCAGTCAGGGCCATGGCCATGGCCATGGCCAGCGACAGCAGCAAAGCCGTAGCAGCTACTAGCAGCAGTCTGGACAAGCAGCAGCAAGTGGTGGCAAAGAGCAGTACCGGCAGCGGCGAGCAGCAGTAAACAGCGGCGGCAAGAGCAAGCGGCAGAGCATCGAAGCAGCAGCTAGCACGCAGCAGTAGCGACAGCCAGCAGCAGGACAGAGCAGCGGCGGCTGTATGCAGCAGCGCAACTAGCAGCAGACATCGGTAGCAGCGGGTAGCAATGAGCAGCGGCAGCGCAGCACTAGCAGCAGGCGCGCTGCAAGCAGTGGCAACGGTTGGCGAGCAGCAGCAAGCCGCGGCGAGGCCACGCGCGGGCGCGAGCGTACAGCAGCAGCAACAACAGCGCAGGAGCAGCAGCCACACGCATGCACTTACGCGTACGCGGGGGTTCGGGCACTATGGTGATGACGGCCTAGGGCGTACAAATCGAAGGGGGGAAAGGGGGGGAACCGGGGGAGAAGCTCACCCGGAGCTCGTGGACGAGGTTAGGGGGCGCGGGGGTGGCCGGACACGACGAACGCGACGACGAGGGGCGGCGGCCGTGGTGGGGAAGGCAGCTCGATCCCGAAGCTCGACGGCGCCCCGTCTCGATTCAGTGCTCAAAATGGATGAAGGGGACCGTGGCGGTTCTCTTGGACGTCTTCTCAGGTGACGGGGAGGTCAGTGGCCGCGACGACGATGGCCATGGCGAGCGTGAGATCCGGCAGCGGCTCAAGCGAGGAGAGCGAGTGAGAGGGAGAGGGGGATCGGGCCAGGGGGTTGCTAGGGTTTGGGAGAGAGGGGAAGGGGCGGCCTTATGCCCCAGGGCAGCCGGGGGATGGCCGACGCGTGGCCATGCGCCATGGATGGCTGCCACAGCCTCCGCTGCCCATGTAGCTAGGTTAGGGATGACCCGACTTGGGCTGGGCCTCCCCTGTACACTAGAGGCCCAGTCCAAGAGTAGATAGTTTTTTTTCTTTTTCTTTTATTTTAACTTTCTGTTTTCTGTTTAACAGTCACCGATTTTCAAATCTTTTTAATTACCAGATGGTCTTAGTAAAATTTGGTAGCTTGCCCATTACTACAAAAGCAATATTAGGCAGTGCCATTAAAAGAATTAGGGTCATTTGAAAATGTTTGGAAATTTCCATAATTCAAACGACATTTAAATATTTGTTTAGGCCTCTGCTATGATTGTTTTGAGACACTAAAATACTTTATAAAAAGTTGGTTTCCAATTTATAAATACTTAGGGTATATAGCAAACATGCCCGTGCGTTGCAACGGGAGAAAAAAATTCATAATTTTGAATGGCAATGATCACATTTTACTACATCATCGATATACACTATCACTCTCATTTTTTTTGAAAAACATGAACAATTTTTAAAAATCATAAACATTTTTTAAACTCGTGAGCATATTTGAAATTGTGAACATTTTTTAAATTCACGAACATTTTGTAAAATCAAGAACGTTTTCTGAATTCATGAACATATTATACTATTTGCAAACATTTTGTTTTATCGACGAACATTTCTAGAATCGACTAACATTTTTTTGGGATTTGATGAAACAATTTTCTAAATTAATGAACATTTTGTGAACTGCATGATCTTTTTTGAATCAGCGTATATTTTGTGAATCAATAAACTATATATTTGAATTGATGAACAATTTTATTTTATGCTATTTTTTAATACATGAATATTTTTTGAATTGGTGAAATTTTGTGAAATTTTAAAACATGAATTTTTTTAGAAAAACTCATGAATGTATGTTTATTTCCCAGACATTTATTAGAAAATTTGCTAATATTTTTTAAAAATCACAAACAATTTCTGAAGCCACAAGCATTTATGAATTATTAAATATTATTTTAAAATTCCCAGTTTTTAATTTTGGAAACTTTTTTAAATTCACAAATTATTTAAAGTAGAAAAAAACAACGACGGAAAAGAAAAACCAAAAATAAAAAATTGATGACCCATATATGGGCCGGCCCAGGCAAGCTGTGTCTTTTTCTAGTGCGCTGGCGTAGTATATGAGATTCTTAAATGGGCCGGCCCAGGCCGAATTTTCTGTGTGGAACGTTTTTTATAACTTATAGGTGGCATTGGTGGGTAATATTTTGCAACCTCGGGGGCAATTTTAATGACGTACGGGCAAAAGCACTCCGTACTTTAATAGTAGGTATAGATTTGTAACCCCAACATGATTTTAGTTTTCTGGTTTACAAAATTATTAAAACCACTTTTCAAATGAGTTTTGAAAAACATTACGAATTTCAAGTGAGGTTTGATTCCATTGCGATCAAACATGTTTTAGCAAAACATCAGCATAATCCTCGTGGTCGCTGTAGCTTAATTACAAGGGTTACTGTAGCAAGATCCCAGGGAGTTACAGGGCCCCTCCTGGCCATCTTCGCATGAAACCGACGCCCAAAAATCCTATATCTTCAGAAACCCCCAGAAATAACCCTAGATGAGAAGTTCCGCCACCGCAACTCTCTGTATCGACGAAAAACTAATCTGGAGGCGTTCCAGTACCCTGCCGGAGAGGGTAGATCATCTCCGGTGGCCATCTTCATCATCCCGACGGAGGCCATGCCGAGGAGGGAGTAGTCCACCCTCGGGGCTGAGGGTATGTACCAGTAGCTATGTGTTCAATCTCTCTTTCTTCTGTTCTTGAGATGTCACGATCTTGATGTATCACGGGCTTTGTTAATATAGTCGGATCATATGATATTATTCCCTTGCTATCATGTTGTGATGAATTGAATCTTTCCCTTTGAGATGTCATTATATTGGATTGAATATTTTGGTTGAGAACACTTGATGTACGTCTTGCGTGGGATACCCGTAGTGACATTAGGGTATTCTATTGATTCACTTGATATATGTTGAGGCATCAACTTGCGGATTCCGATGACCTAGGGTATCTTTGCACAGGGATTGATTGCACGTTTTCATACCATGTTCTCCGATAGAAATCTTGGGGCACTCTTTGAGGTTCTTTGCGTTGGATTGAGTATTATGAATCTGAAATTGTTTGATGCGTATCGTATAATTAAATCATGGATACTTGTGGTGACATTGGAGTATCTAGGTGACATTAGAGTTGGTTGATGCGTATCATATGGTGTTATCTTAGTACGAACTCTTAGATAGATCAATCGAAAAGGATAACTTGGTGTTATTTTAGTACGAACTCTTGGATAGATCGATCGGAAAGGATAACTTTAAGGTGGTTTCGTACCCTACAAACAATTTCTTCTTATGTTCTCCGCTAGATAAGAACTTTGGAGTGATTCTTCGTTGCACATTGAGGGATGGTTATGTGATCCAATTATATTAGCATTGTTGAGAGATTGCAGTAGCGAAAGTAAGGTGTTGGAAATATGCCCTAGAGGCAATAATAAAATGGTTATTATCATATTTCCTTGTTCATGATAATCGTTTATTATCCATGCTAGAATTGTATTGATCGGAAACTCAGATGCATGTGTGGATACATAGACAACACTATGTCCCTAGTAAGCCTCTACTAGACTAGCTCGTTGATCAGAGATGGTCAAGGTTTCCTGACCATAGACAATGAGTTGTCATCTGATAACGGGATCACATCATTAGGAGAATGATGTCATGGACAAGACCCAAACTATGAACGTAGCATATGATCGTGTCAGTTTATTGCTATAGTTTTCTGCATGTCAAGTATCTATTCCTATGACCATGAGATCATCCAACTCACTGACACCGGAGGAATACCTTGTGTGTATCAAACGTCGCAACGTAACTGGATGACTATAAAGATGCTCTACAGGTATCTCCGAGGGTGTCTGTTGAGTTGGCATGGATCGAGACTGGGATTTGTTACTCCGTGTGACGGAGAGGTATCTCAGGGCCCACTCGGTAATGCAACATCACAAATAAGCCTTGCAAGCAAAGTGACTAAAGGGTTAGCCACGGGATCTTGTATTATGGAACGAGTAAAGAGACTTGCCGGTACGAGATTGAACTAGGTATGGAGATACCGACGACCGAATCTCGGGCAAGTAACATACCGATGAACAAAGGGAACTGCATACGGGATTAACTGAATCCTTGACATAGAGGTTCAACCGATAAAGATCTTCGTAGAATATGTAGGAAACAATATGGGCATCCAGGTCCCGCTATTGGTTATTGACCGTAGAGGTGTCTCGGTCATGTCTGCATAGTTCTCGAACCCGCAGGGTCTACACACTTAACGTTTGGTGACGATATAAGTATAGTTGAGTTATTATGTTGGTGACCGAAAGTTGTTCGGAGTCCCGGATGAGATCCCGGACATGACGAGGAGCTCCGGAATAGTCCGAAGGTAAATATTGATATATGGGATAATAGTGTTTGGTCTTCGGAAGGGTTTCGGAATTCACCGGAAGGGGTTTCGGATGTTTCCCGAAATGTTCGGGTACAAGAACACTTTATTTGGGCCAAGGGGTAAAGCCCACGAGGCTTTAGGAAAGTGCAAAAAGGAGTTTTGCGAAGGCCAGGGGCCAGACGCCAGGGACCCTGGCGTCTGGGGCCAGACGCCGAGGACCCTGGCGTCTGGTCCTGGAGTCCGAGGAGGACTCTTGCCTTGCGGGCCAAACCAACTTTGAGGAGGCTCTTTCTCCAAGTTTCGACCCCAGGGCTCAACATATAAATAGAGGGGCAGGGCTAGCACCCATAACACATCAAGATTTCCCCAAGCCGTGTGCCGGCAACCCTGCCCCTCTAGTTTATCCTCCGTCATAGTTTCCGTTGTGCTTGGCGAAGCCCTGCGGAGATTGTTCTTCACCACCACCGTCACCACGCCGTCGTGCTGCCGGAACTCATCTACTACACCATCGCTCGCTGGATCGAGGAGGTGAAGGCGTCATCAAGCTGTACGTGTGTTGAACGTGGAGGTGCCGTCCGTTCGGCACTAGATCGTGATTGGATCGCGGGACGACTTGTGATTTGGATCGCAAAGACGTTCGACTACATCAACCGCGTTTCTTAACGTTTCCGCTTAGCGATCTACAAGGGTATGTTGATCCGATCTCTCCTCTCGTAGATGCTCATCTCCTAGATTGATCTTGGTGAAGCATAGGAAATTTTTTGTTTCCCATGCAACGTTCCCCAACAGTGGCATCATGAGCTAGGTCTATGCGTAGATGAGATCTCGAGTAGAACACAAAGGAGTTTGTGGGCGTTGATATTCAGATTGCTTCCCTCCTTAGTCTTTTCTTGATTCAGCGGTATTGTGGGATGAAGCGGCTCGGACCAACCTTACTCGTCCACGTACGAGAGACCGGTTCCATCGACTGACATGTAACTTTGTTGCATAAGATGGCTGGCGGGTGTCTGTCTCTCCCACTTTAGTTGAATCGGATTCGACAGAGGCGGTCCTTGTAGAAGGTGAAATAGAAACTTGTTTATCACCATTGTGGTTTTGCATAGGTAAGAATCGTTCTTGCTAGATACCCATAGCAGCCACGTAAAACATGCAACAACAAATTAGAGGACGTGTAACTTGTTTTTGCAGGGTATGATGTGATATGATATGGCCAGAAATATGATGAGATATATGTGATGTATGAGATGATCATGTTTTGTATAGATTATCATGACTTTCATGTCGATGAGTAGGGCAACCGACAGGAGCCATAGGGTTGTCTTTAATTTATTTTTGCCGTTTTTGCTTTACTTTATCCCTATGAGTTAGCAATAGTTGTAGAAGCAATAGTTGGCGCGACAACCTCATGGCGACACGTTTATGGAGATCAAGATGATGGAGATCATGGTGTCATGCCAGTGACGATGGAGATCATGCCGGTGATTTGGAGATGGAGATCAAAAGCACAAAATCATGGCCATATCATGTCACTTATGATTTGCATGTGATGTTAATCCTTTTATGCATCTTATTATGCTTAGGACGACGGTAGCATTATAAGGTGATCCCTCATTAAAATTTCAAGATAAAATTGTGTTCTCCCCGAGTGTGCACCGTTGCGAAAGTTCGTCGTTTCGAGACACCACGTGATGATCGGGTGTGATAGACTCTACGTTCGCATACAACGGGTGCAAGCCAGTGTTGCACATGCGGAACACTCGGGTTAAACTTGACGAGCCTAGAATGTACAGACATGGCCTCGGAACACAAGAGACCGAAAGGTCGAACATGAGTCATATAGTAGATATGATCAACATGGAGATGTTCACCATTGAAACCACCTCATCTCACGTGATGATCGGACTTGGGTTGGTGAATTTGGATCATGTAACACTCGAACGACTGGAGGGATGTCAATTTGAGTGGGAGTTCTTTAGTAATATGATTAATTGAACTCATTATCATGAACATAGTCTAAGTTGTCTTTGCAAATTATGTTGTAGATCAATAGCTCGTGCTGTAACTCCCTTTAATTTTGAGACGTTCCTAGAGAAAAATAGAGTTGAAAAATGATGGTAGCAATTATGCGGACTAGGTCCATGATCAGAGGAGATTGTCCTCAGTTGCTGCACAGATGGCTTATGTCCTTAATGCACCGCTCAGTGCGCCACCCCCTCAAGCGATGACTGTGGATGTTGTGAACATCTGACAGGCACGTTCTGATGTCTACTTGATAGTTCAGTGCGTCATGCATTGCGGCTTAGAATTCAGGCTCCAAATACGTTTTGAAATGTCACGGAGCATATGTGATGTTCCAAGAGCTGAAATTGGATTTCAGGCTCGTGCCCGTGTTGAGAGGTATGAGACCTCCAACAAGATTCTTTGTCTGCAAGATGAAGGAGAATAGCTCAATCGGTGAGCATGTGCTCAGATTGTCTGGGTGCTACAATTGCTTGAATCGAGTGGGAGTTGATCTTCCAGATAAGATAGTGATTGATATAGTTCTCCAAGTCACTGCCACTAAGCTACTAGAGCTTCGTGATGAACTATAAAATGCCAGGGATGGAGATGATCCTTGAGCTATTCGCGATGTTTGACACGACGAAGGTAGAAATCAAGAAGGAGCATCAAGTGTTGATGGTTAGTAAAACCACTAGTTTCGTGAAGGGCAAGGGCGAGAAGGGAAACTTCTTGAATGGCAAGCCAGTTGCTGCTCAAGTGAAGAAACCCAAGGTTGAACCCAAACCCGAGACTAAGTGCTTCTATTATGAGGAGAAAGGTCGCTGAAGCGGAACAACCCTAGATACGTGGTAGATAATAAGGCTGGCAACGTCAACAGAAGTATATTTGATATACGTGTTATTGATGTGTACCTTACTAGTACTCCTAGTAGCACCTGGGTATTGGATACCGGTTCAGTTGCTAATGTTAGTAACTCGAAATAAAAGCTACGGAATAAACGGAGACTAGCTAAATGGCGAGGTGATGATGGGTGTTGGAAGTGTTTCCAAGGTTGATGTGATCACCATCGCATGCTCCCTCTACCTTCGGGATTGGTGTTGAAACCTAAATAAATGTTATTTGGTGTTTGCGTGGAGCATGAACATGATTGGATCGTGTTTGTTGCAATACGGTTATTCATTTAAGTTAGAGAGTAATGGTTATTCTATTTACATGAATAATACCTTCAATGGTCATGCACCCGATGTGAATGGTTTATTGAATCTCGATCGTAGTAATGCACATGTTCATAATATTGATGCCAAAAGACGCAAAGTTAATAATGATAGTACCACATATTTGTGGCACTGCCGCTAAGGTCATATTGGTGTAAAAGCGCATGAAGAAACTCCATGCTGATGGATCTTTGGACTCACTCGATTTCGAATCGCTTGAGACATGCGGACCATGCCTCTTGGGCAAGATGACTAAAACCCCGTTTTCCGGTATGATGGAGCGGGCAAGTGACTTATTGGAAATGATACATGTTGATGTATGCGGTCCAATGAGTGTTGTTGCGTGCGGTGGATATCGTTATTTTCTTACCTTCACTGATGATTTGAGTAGATATGGGTATATTTACTTAATGAATCGCAAGTCTGAAACGTTTGAAAAGTTCAAGCAATTTCAGAGTGAAGTTGAAGATCATCGTGACAAGAAGATAAAATGTCTACGATATGATCGTGGAGGTGAATATCTGAGTTACGAGTTTGGCATGCAACTTAAGACAATGTGGAAATTGTTTCACAACTCATGCCACCTGGAACACCATAGTGTGATGGTGTATCCGAACGCCGTAGTCGTGCTCTATTGGATATGGTGCATACTATGATGTCTCTTATCGTTTTGCCACTATCGTTTTGGGGTTATGCATTAGAGACAACTACATTCACTTTAAATAGGGCACCATCTAAATCCGTTGGGATGACACCGTATGAATTATGGTTTGGCAGAAACCTAAGTTGTCATTTCTTAGAGTTTGGGAATGCGACACTTATGTCTGATAAGCTCGAACCCAAAGTGGAAAGGTGCATCTTCATAGGATAACCTAAGGAAACAGTTGGGGTATGCCTTCTATCTCATATCCGAGGGCAAAGTGTTTGTTGCTAAAAATGGGTACTTTCTCGAGAAAGAGTTTCTCTCGAAAGAATTGAGTGGGAGGAAAGTAGAACTTGATGAGGTTGTTGAACCGTCACTTCAGTTGGACAGTAGCACGACGCAGAAAGATGTTTTTGCGGCGCCTACACCAAGTGAAGAGGAAGCAAAGGATGATGATCATGAAGCTTCGGATCAATTCACTACCGAACCTCGTAGGTCGACAAGGACTCGTTCCGCCCCTGAGTGGTACGGCAATCCTGTCTTGAAGGTCATGTTGTAAGACAACAATGAACCTACGAGCTATGAAGAAACGATGGTGGGCCCGGATTCCAACAAATGGCTAGGAGCCATGAAATCCGAGATAGGATCCATGTATGAAAACCAAGTATGGACTTTGGTAGACTTGCCCAATGATCGGCAGGCCGTTAAAGTACAAATGGATCTTTAAGAAGAAGACAGACGCTGATGGTAAATGTCACCATTTATAAAGCTCGACTTGTTGCAAAGTAGTTTCTGACAAGTTCAAGGAGTTGACTACGATGAGACTCTCTCACCCGTAGCGATGCTGAAGTCTGTTGGAATTATGTTAGCAGTTGCTGCATTTTTCGATTATGAAATCTGGCAGATGGATGTCAAAACATCGTTTCCTTAACGGTTTCCTTAAGGAAAGGTTGTATGTGATACAACCAGAAGGTTTTGTCGGTCCTAAGGATGCTAAAAGGTATGCAAGCTCTAGTGATCCTTCTATGAACTAGAGCAAGCATCTCGGAGTTGGAATATACGCTTTGATGAGGTGATCAAAGCTTTTGGGTTTATACAAAGTTTATGAGAAACTTGTATTTACAAGAAAGTGAGTGGGAGCACTATAGAATTTCTGATAAGTATATGTGGTTGACATATTGTTGATCGGAAATGATGTAGAATTTCTGGAAAGCATAAACGGTTGTTTGAAAGGGTTTTTTTTCAAAGGAAGATCTGGATAAAGCTACTTAAATATTGGGCATCAAGATCTATGGAGATAGATCAAGACGCCTGATAAGATTTTTTCAATGAGTACATACCTTGACAAGATTTTGAAAGAGTTCAAAATGGATCAGTCCAAGAAGGAGTTCTAGCTTGATTTGTAAGGTGTGAAGTTGAGTAAGACTCAAAAGCTCGACCACGGCAGAAGAAAGAGAAAGGAAGAAGGTCGTCCCCTATGCCTTATCCATAGGCTCTATATAGTATGCCATGCTGTGTACCGCACCTGGTGCGTGCCTTGCCATGAGTCTGTCAAGGGGTACAAGAGTGATCCAGGAGTGGACCACTGGACAATGGTCAAAATTATCCTTAGTAACTAGAGGACTAAGGAAATGTTTCTCGATTATGGAGGTGATGAAGAGTTCGTCGTAAAGAGTTACGTCGATGCAAGCTTTGACACCAATCCGGATGACTCTTAGTAGTAATCCAGATACGTATAGTGGAGCAGCCATTTGGAATAGCTCCAAGTGGAGCGTGGAAGCATCATCTACAGTATGACATATGGATTTGCAAAGAACACGCGGATCTGAATGTTGCAGACCGTTGACTAAAACCTCTCTCACATGCAAAACATGATCGAACCCCAGAACTCATTGGGTGTTAGATTCATAACAATGTAAATCACATAGCGATGTGAGCTAGATTATTGACTCTAGTGCAAGTGGGAGACTGTTGGAAATATGCCCTAGAGGCAATAATAAAATGGTTATTATCATATTTCCTTGTTCATGATAATCGTTTATTATCCATGCTAGAATTGTATTGATCGGAAACTCAGATGCATGTGTGGATACATAGACAACACTATGTCCCTAGTAAGCCTCTACTAGACTAGCTCGTTGATCAGAGATGGTCAAGGTTTCCTGACCATAGACAATGAGTTGTCATCTGATAACGGGATCACATCATTAGGAGAATGATGTGATGGAAAAGACCCAAACTATGAACGTAGCATATGATCGTGTCAGTTTATTGCTATAGTTTTCTGCATGTCAAGTATCTGTTCCTATGACCATGAGATCATGCAACTCACTGACACCGGAGGAATACCTTGTGTGTATCAAACGTCGCAACGTAACTGGGTGACTATAAAGATGCCTGAAATGGTGGTCTTGCCAAGTTTCATCCCAATCCAAATTATTTTGGCTCACAAAAATATCTCAAAAACCTCTCTGTCTATTTCCAAGTTTGAACAACTCTAGATTCTCAAGTTTCTCCAAATGTGCTTATATTTGGTGAGCATATTCAAAATGCCTAATCTTTGGACCAAGTGGTTCATCAAGGAGAACAATGCAACTTGATCAGATCTGTTCAAAACCATTTCTATTGATTTCTACGGTTTGAAATAATTGAATTGGCAAGTTTCTACTATTGAGCCTAAATTTTCACCACAAGTCACATTGGTCCTAAGCTACACTCCTGCCAAATCTCACGGTAAGGAGAACAAGTTATCTCGCCCAAACCGGCATCAAACACCTTCTGGTGAAATCCTAAAGTTACTGTTTTCACCACTTCTACTATTCTCCTTGGGGTAAATTTTTTACCACCTCATCACCTAGTTACCCTCTATCTCCAGTAAGCTTTCATGCCCATGTCTCAGTGATTGAAGGGGTAAAAAAGCCATTTTTCTCCTCTAGATAGCAGCTTCTTTCCCTTTCTCAAACTCTCCTCCCACCCAGCAAGTCCCCAGAGCATCCAAGGGCATCTACCCTTTATTTACTCCCCCTAGACCCTCTGCATACAAGTGGTCGCGCCCAAAACGCCAAAGGCATGCCATTTGGGCGCTCTGGAGCGTGCTACAGTGCGCCGCCACACTGTAGCCAGACCATCCCGAGGCCCCCGACAGCTTTGGGCGTTGGGACCGTGCCTCCCAAGGTTGTCTCGGCGTCTGCAGCATGCCACGTTGCCGGCCCCCTCCTTGCTCTCTCTCTCTCTCTCTCCCTCCCCTGCTCCATCCCGCGTGTGCCCGAGCGTCGCCCGAGCTCCGCCACTCTCTACTCGCGCACATGACTGATACGTCCATTTTGCATCATGATTTCCTCCTGTTATTTATATTGTTTTTGGTCATCATTCCACTTTATGATACAATTTTAATGCCATTTCTCTCTTAATTTACATGGTTTACAAGGAGAGGAACATTACCGACAGCTGGAATTCTGTACCTGAAAAAGCTACATTAGAGATACCTATTTTACTGAACTCCAAATGACCTGAAACTTCACAGAGAATATTTTTGTAATATATAAAAAATATTGGAGCCAAGAAATACCAGAGGGGTGCCACCTGTTGCTCTCAAGGCAACAGGGCGCGCCCAGCCCCCGTGGGCGCGTCCTGTTACGTTGTGGGGCCCACAGGTGGTCTCTGGTGCCCCTCTTCTGCTATATGAAGTGTTTTGACCTAAAAAATAAGGGGCTACTTTCGGGACGAATCGATGTCGCCTCGAGGCGGAACCTAGCACGAGCACTTTTGGTCTCCGCGGAGCAATTTCGCTTGGGAAACTTCCCTGGGGGAGGGGGAAATCGAAGCCATCGTCATCACCAACACTTCCTCCATCATGGGAGGATCAATCTTTGTCAACGTCTTCACGAGCATCATCTCATCTCAAACCCTAGTTCATCTCTTGTATTCAATCTTGGTCTCAAAACCTCAGATTGGTACCTATGGGTTGCTAGTAGTGTTGATTATATCTCGTAGTTGATGCTACTTGGTTTATTTGGTGGAAGATAATATGTTCAGATCCTGAATGATATTCAATACACCTCTGATCTTGAACGTGAATATGATTTGTGAGTAGTTACTTTTGTTCTCGAGGACATGGGAGAAGTCTTGTTATAAGTAATAATGTGGTGTTGGTATTTGTTTGATATTTTTATGATATGTATGTTGCTCTTCTTTTAGTGGTGTCGTGTGAACGTTGGCTATATGAAACTTCACCATATTTGGTCCTAAAGGAAAACATTGGGGAATGATAAGTAGATGATGGGTTGCGATAGTGACAGAAGCTTAAACCCTAGTTTATGAGTTGTTACGTAAGGGGCTGATTTGGATCCACACGTTTAATGCTATGGTTAGATTTATCTTAATTTTTCTTTCGTAGTTGCAGATGCTTATGAGAGGGGGTAATCACAAGTAGTTTGTTTGTTCCATTAAGAACAACACCTTAGCACCGGTCCACCCACATATCAAAGTATCAAAGTAACGAACGCGAATTAACTAACCATGATGAACATGACTAGACGGAAATTCCCATTTGTCCACGAGAGCTCTTTGCTTTATATAAGAGAATTTTTAGGCTTATCCTTTGCTACAGAAAGGATTGGGACACCTTGCTGCACCTTTGTTACTATTATTACTTGTTACTTTTTATGAATTATCTTGCTACAAAACTATCTATCACTACTACTTAGAGCGCTTGCAGAGAATACCTTGCTGAAAACCACTTGTCATTTCCTTCTGCTTCTCGTTGGGTTTGACACTCTTACTTCACGATTGCAGGAAGGTCCAAAGACGACACATCAATCAGAGACCCTTCGACCAAACTATGTGCGATCCATCAATCGCAAATGATATAGTTATACCTCCGTCGCCAACAACTAAAACTGTGTGCCATGGCGGAATCATCAAATACGATTTAGAAAAGACTTACGTGTGCGATACATTGCATACAGTTGGTTCTTCTGAACTATTTGCGATTAGTCAAGATAACACAAACGGTTAACAAAACACATATGTGCGTGAAGTACGGCATACAATTCACTCGGATAAACTGTTTCCGCTGATCCAGCAGAACACAAACGAGTTAGCATAAGAAGGTGTGTGTGATACCCAACAAATAGTTCATTCATTGGAATTGCGTGGGAAGACCAATAATAACCCAAACGATTCATCCTGACAAGCTATGTGTGTCGTCGACAGACAGTTGCTGCTAAACAATTGTATAAGATGTGATTTGCTCTGTTTGCACAACATCTATGCTCTGTCTACAGAACACCAACATTGTTGCATAACCAACTTGAACATCCAATTACATAATTGACTGCACATTACCTGTACATTCCTCAATATAAATTTACAAGAAGTAGACGATCATCAAATCATATTGTTCTTCGGACGACGGTTGCCGCCACTACTCTGCTTGTGGCTATCCCTCGCCGTCTGTAGTAAAGGAGGCACTTCCTCATGTCAACGATCCTCCTGTACATCTCGTAGCTTGTGTACGCATCCTTGGTCGCGTACTTGATGTGTTCTTCATCCAGTTCGTTCACCCATGCCTTGTGTCAGACAGATTTGTCCTTGTTGCACTCAGCCTTCATGTCTTTGTAGTAGGGGTCGATGATGGCCGTGGCGAGGTCAACCAGGGAGTCCTTCTGCTTCTTCTTCTCGCCGCCCCAGACCCTGTACTAACCTTGGATGTTGACAAGCTTCTGGCAGGACAAGTCAGAAGTCTTGAGCACCTTTAGATTGTTGGTGGTGTCCACCGTTGCGAACCTGTAGTCGGGGTTGTTGACAAACCTCGCGAAACCCTCGCAAGGCCTTGTGGCCAGGCAGTAGTGTTAGACGAGCACGTGATGGCACACGCACAACTCGGCGATGGCAACCTTCTGATCATGCCCGGCACGATCGCCGGTGTACTCGAGGTCAAAGTCGGCCACTTTGTACTTGTCATCCTCAGCACAGCTACTCCAACGTGTTGATGGAGATCTCCACCACGACCGGGTCATTGGTGTACACCACCAAGAGGTCCGTGTTCCTGATGTGGGTGTCCATTTTGACAATAATGGCGAACTGCCGCTCAACGCCGGCAACCGCCATTGGATCCGCATGGGAAGGTTGAAGCGATGAATAGATGTGCATGCTCTCTCTATTATTTGTCATCTTGGGTGTGCTTCTTGTGTTGTGTGGCGCGATTGGAAAGTGGAAGAGATGAAGGTAAATGGCCGCGGGAATAAAAGTGTGGGCGCCGGACGGCCTGGAATTTCGGCATGTCCGCATGGTAGTTTTTGCAGCGCTTAACTGCATGGTGGCGCACATATAACTTCATGGTGGCGTTGGGTGCGGCATCATAACCCACAAGTATAGGGGGTCGTGACAGTCTTCACGGGTAGTATTTCACCCTAATTTATTGATTCGACACAAAGGGAGCCAAATAATATTTATTGGCCTTGACATTTGAGTTGTCAATTCAACCACACCTGGGATATCTCTCTGTAGCAAAAGTTTAGTAGCACGGCAAATAATAGTAGTAGCGGTAACAGTGATAGCAGCAGTTTTGGTAACAGTAGTGACAGTAGCAATTAAGTAGCAGGTGTGACAGTAACAACAACAGTAGTAACTTAGCAAGATTCAGTGTATGTAAAGCGTAGGCCATCGTGCAGCGATGGAAAGATATGGATGACATCAATCCTGTAAAAGTTACACACTAGAGCCACACAGAACTAGCTCCAATTCATCAATATAATGTAGGCATGTATTCCGTATATAGTCATACGTGCTTGCGAGAAGAACTTGCACGACATCTTTTGTCCTACCCTCCCGTGGCAACGGGATCCTATTGGAAACTAAGGGATATTAAGGCCTCCTTTTAATAGAGAACCAGAACAAAGCATTAACACATGGTGAATACATGAACTCCTCAAACTACGGCAATCACCGGAAAGAATCCCAATTATTGCCACCTTGGGGTATGCGGATCAAGACACGTAATAGGTGCATACAACTTGCAATATAGGATCCAAATCAATCTTATATTCAGAGATAATATAATATGTTCAGATCTGAAATCATGGCACTCGGGCCCTAGTGACAAGCATTAAGCATAGCAAAGTCATAGCAACATCAATCTTAGAACATAGTGGATACTAGGGATCAAGCCCTATCAACTTAACTCGGTTACATGATCAATTCCATCCACACCCATCACTAACTAGCAAGCCTACAGAGGAATTACTCACGCCCGGCGGTGAGCTTCATGGAATAGTTGATGGAGAAGGGTTGGTGATGACGACGGCGACGATCTCCACTCTCCGGAGCCCCAAACGGACTCCAGATCAGCCCTCCCGAGGAAGAACAGGAGGTGGCGGCGGCTCCGTCTCATAGATCATGATGGAAACTTCTCTTCTATTTTTTCCCTCCGAGAATAGGAATTTATAGGAGTGGAATTAGGGTCAGTGGAGCCTCGTGGGCCCCAGGAGCTATCAGGGCGGGGCCAGGGGTGGCCGCGCCCTGATCCCTCCTGGACCACAGACACACCCCCTCCGGCGGATATTTGCTCCTAATTCATTATAAATCCCAGAAATAATTCACAAAAAGTTTCGGCCAATTCCGGGAACTTTCATTTCTGCACAAAAATAACACCAAAGTAGTTATGCTGAAAACAGCGTCAGTCCAGGTTAGTTTTATTCAAATCATGCAAATTAGAGTCCAAAACAAGAGCAAAAGTGTTTGGGTAAGTAGATACGTTCGAGACGTATCAACTCCCCCAAGCTGAACTCATTGCTTGTCCTCAAGCAATTCAGTTGATAAACTGAAAGTGATAAATAAACTTTTACAAACTCTTTGTTCTTGTTGATGTATATATGCTCAGCTAGTGTTCAATTTTCAGCATAGATCATAAATAAACACAACCATGATAATAATTTAGCAATCAGAGTAACTCATGGCAATACATAACCAGCTAGCAAGCAATAATAAAGTATCTCACATGTCGACAATTTGTCAAAACAATCATAATATAATATGATGACATGGTATTTCGCTAGCCCTTTCTGAGACCGCAAAACATAAATGCAGAGCACCTCTGAGGTTCAAGCAGCGAGTAAACATTATAATTCAGGATAGAAAAGATCCAGTCATGCTCACATCCAACATTAACTAGACTCAATGCATAAGAATGACAATAGTGCTCTCCAGTCTAGTGCTTTTAGTAAGAGGATGATGACTCGAAAATAAATAACATGAATGGCCCTTCGCAGAAGGAAACATTGATTTGCAGAGGTGCTAGAGCTCAGAGTTTTTAAAACAGAGTCAAGAATATTATTTTGAGTGATGTGCTTCTACTATCAACGTGATGATAAAGTTTTCGATATATTCCATGCTAAACAAATTATTGCCGGTTCCCAAACAGAAATATAAAATTTACTCCTTTCCACCATCCATACACAAACCATGGCTGACCGAATCCATGGGTGCGTGCCAACATGTCAACTGTCCCAGGAGTTTGCTTAATTTAGTTTTGATTATGCACGACTGGGCATCCTTGTTTTACAAGCCTCTCTCGTGCAATGACAGGTGAATAAACGCCTATCATGAGAATAACCCGCTTAACATGGAAGATATCGAATGCTCCATCTCTCCATGAGCGGTATGAGTACACAAAAAGGATGTTTGCTTGAATATTTAGAGGTGGCACATGCAAATTTATTTGGAACGACGGGGTAATACCGCATATAGGTAGGTATGATGGAATCATGTGGAATAACTTGGGTTTAGGAGTTTGGATGCACAAGCAGCATTCCCGCTTAGTACAGGTGAAGGCTAGCAATAGGTTGGGAAGCGACCAGCTAGAGAGCGAAAACGGCCATAGTCATGCATTACGAATAATTAACATTGAACATTAGCATGAGTAGGATATGAACACTCTGAATTTAAACATCATGAATGTTGCATTTGTTTTGAATCAACTACATGTTCGCACATGGGCCAAGTCAAGCCGCTCAAATCACTCAGAGGGAACATACCATATCAATCATACTACATCATAACCAATTTAGTGCATGTGGACACACAAAGTAAACCATTATCCACTCCTAGCTATTTAAGCATGTCATGAGAAACTATAATCTCTAATTGTCATCATAAACATGTTCACTCATGATATACAGAATTAGGATCGAACGAGCTAAACATATTTACAAAAACGAAAAACAAGGAGAGTTCATACCACCTTCTTTTACCACGATCACTTCATCAAATATAGTCATTATTGCCTTTCACTTGCACGACCGAATGATGTGAAAATAATAATAGTGCAAGTGTGCCATGAACTAAGCTGGAATCTGCGAACATTTATATAAAGGAGAAGACACGGTAATATGGGCTCACGATTAGATCAACATCAATGCATATGAGAGCCACTCAACATTTTCATCGTGGTCTTCTCCTTTCGACGACTCAAAAGAAAAAGAAAAGAAGTTCAGAGAAACACACTGAAATATTTTTGGAGTTTTTGGTTTTTCTTGAAGAAAGCAAAATAAGAAAAGGAAAATAAAAACGAGAAAAACTATTTAGACGGGAAAGCTCCCAACAAGCAAGGAAATCTTTTTGGGTTTTCTTATAATATTTCTAGCTAATTAAACGGGAAAGGAAAACCAAAAAGAAAAGAGAATGTTTTTGTATTTTTCAAAGTTTTTCAAACTCACAAGAAGAAAACGAGAAAAATAAAACTCACATGGATTATACAATGAAAGAGGATGAACAACGACAATTGATATGAAGTGTGTGAACATGAATGTAATGTCGGTGAGAAATACATACTCCCCCAAGCTTAGGCCTTTGCCTAGCTTGGTGATCACCACTTCTGGTCTGAATAGTAGTTATAATGGTAGCTCGTGGATGCGTTCCGTGCTGCCTCCTCAGCCAGGTATGCAGACTCTATTGCAGCTTTGTGTTCTCGCACCTCGTCCTCAAGAACATAATATCTTTGTTTGTTCTGAAAATCAAAAAGAGAAGGTGCAGGCAACGAGACATAGATAGGATTACATTTGTTAAATATCAGGTTGTACTCATAACCTTGAGGTTTGTTTTTAATAAATCTGTGGCGTCGCATGGTTTCAAAGTCTAAATATTTTTCAGGCAATAAAGAATCATAAGGTTTATGTGAAACATTCAACTTTGCAGCTAAGCAAGAAGCATAAATTCCTCCATACAAGTCACTACAACTAGAGTTAGAATGCAGCCTACGGGAAACAATTGCACCGAGGTTGTAACGTCTTTCCCCAGTTGCAGCAGTGTGAATAAGGCTCAAATCCGGAGCGCACGATGCACTGCAATCTTGTTTGCCCACTACGCATTTCCCATTAAATAGTGCAAAGTAGCGAATGGAAGGAAAATGGATGCTGTTTATTCTAGACTGTGTCACTCCTCTATCCTCTCCTATGTAAAGGCTCTCAAGAAACATATTGTATTAAGTTGTTTGTGGTTTTTCTAGTGAGCCCCAAGATGGGAGTTTGCATGCATCACATAATTCTTCAAAGGATAGACTGTAGGAATTATCATAAAGATTAAACAGCACGCTAGAAGTATGAGGATGATATTGGAATCCATGTGTGAATGAACGAGTAATATATATCATTGGATACACTTATCTACGAGAAAACCTTCGAGGCTGGAATTGTAAATGTATTGATCAAACTCTTCCTTAATTCCTGCACCTGTCATGAATTCTTCGCACGACCAACGACACGATTTAGCGTCGGACATGACTATCAAGCTTGTCCGAGGTTCAACATAAGCTTGCCGTGCCGAGCCCTCACTTGACGATTCTCCCGAAGAACGCCATCTTGAAGAAATCCTCCTAAACATGTTCATTTTTCCTCGGGCAAAGATTTCAAGGAGCAATTCCTCAAAACAGTTTCGAAAACGGAGTTCCAAACAAAGAGATCGAAAATATCAGTTTTGTGAGGAAGAACACGGGAGAGAGAGAGAGAGCTAGAGAATTTTTGCTGGAGGTAAGGGACAAAGTGGGCTAAAGAGATAAGGCAGGGGGGCCTGTGGGCCCCAGGAGCTATCTGGGCGCGGCCAGGGGGTGGCCGCGCCCTGATGCCTCCTGGACCACAGGTGCATCCCCCTGATGTATTATTAGCACGAGAAATTCTTAAATATTCTAGAAAAAATCATGTTACAATTTTGTGGCATTCTGAGACCTTTTATTTTTGGGTCATTTTCTATTGCACAGTAATTTCAGAAAACAGGATAATCATGGCACCTTTTATTTTACTAAACTAGAAATAACAGAGAGCAAACAAATATTATAGAGAGTTATGCATACTAAATTCATCAATCACATGTCTTTCAAAAATGATCCATTAATAAGGTTGATCAAGTCTTATCAATAACCGTTTCCAATTGACATGAAACCAAAGAACTTTTGTACAACACTAAGTTACCTCAATGGGGATTTGCATCTCCCCAACAATAAGATTATAATATCTCTTCTTAGCAGTAGGTAGAGGGATTTTAAAATCTCCAATGATATAACCATGGCACTAGGCTCAATGACATTAATATTGTTAACCAAAGTTTGCTTCTTCAGAAAGTGCACGGTATGTTGCTTGTCATTGACGTGAAAAGTAACCTTGCTTTTGTTGCAATGAATAACAGCCCCTGCAGTATTTAAAAAGGGCCTACCAAGGATAATCGACATGTTGTCGTCCTCGGGCATCTCAGGAATAACAAAGTCTGTCAAGATAGTAACATTTGCAACAACAACAGGAACATCCTCACAAATTCCAATAGGTACGACGATGGATTTATCCGCCATTTGCAAAGATATTTCAGTGGGTGTAAGCTTGTTTAGACCAAGTCTTTTATAGAAAGAGAAAGGTATAACACTAACACCGGGTCCTAGATCACATAATGCAGTTTTAACATAACTTCGTTTAATGGAGCAAGGTATTGTGGGTATACCCGGATCTCCCAACTTCTTGGGCACTCCACCATCAAAATAATAATTAGCAAGCATAGTAGCAAGTTCAGTTTCAGGTATTTTCCTTTTGTTGGTAATAATATCCTTCATATACTTAGCACATGGAGGCATTTTCAATATATCAGTCAAACGAGTTTGCAAAAGGACAGGTCTAATCATTTTAGTAAAACGTTCAAATTCTTCCTCGTCCTTACTTTTAGAAGGCTTACGAGGGAATGTCATGGGTTTCTAAACCCATGGCTCTCTTTCTTTTCCATGTTTTCTAGCAACAAAGTCTCTTTTATCATAGCGTTTATTTTTAGGATGTGGGTTATCAAGATTTTCAACAGGTTCTATTTCCACATCATTATCAGGTTCTTTATTATTATCAAGTGGAACTTCTACATGAACATCACCATTATCATTATCATTGTCACTAGGTGAATGTTCACTACCAGATTTAGTCTCAGCATCAGAAATAGAAACATCATTATGATTCTCAAAAGATTTCTCTATAATAGGTTCACTAGAAGCATGCATAGTCCTATTATTTTTCCTTTTCTTCTTCTTTTTAGATGGACTAGGTGCATCATCATTAATTTTCTAAGAATCTTGTTCAATTCTCTTAGGGTGACCTTCAGGATAAATAGGTTCCTGAGTCATTCTACCTCCTCTAGTCATCACTCTAACAGCATGATCATTCATGTTATTATTCATTTCAGCAAGCAAATCATTTTGTGACTTAGCAACTTGATCTAGTTGGGTGTGAACCATAGAAGCATGTTTACCTAGACCTTTATCATCATTAGCAAACCTAAACATCAAGTCACCCAAACGATCTATCATCATAGCATTACATCTTAATTGATCTTTAACATAGTTATTGAAGTGTTCTTGCTTAACAATGTAATTATCAAATTCATCCATGCATTGACTAGGAGTCTTATTATAAGGTATATCATTTTCATTAAAGGTGCGGAGAGTTTTACCTCTACTACCTGTGTCGGGGTGTCAAGTCCATGTATTTATTCGATAGGTGGTAATTTCTTGACATCTTTAACTTTAATACCTTTTTCCTTCATAGATTTCTTGGCTTCCCGCATATCTTCAGGACTGAGGAATAGAATACCTCTCTTCTTTTGAATAGGTTCCAACGGTGGTTCAGGAAGTGTCCAATCATCTACATTTTTTAATATGTTATTCAATAATTCTTTAGCTTGCTCAACAGTTCTTTCCCTGAAAACACAACCAACACAACTGTCTAGGAAGTCCCTAGAAGAATCGGTTAGTCCATTATAAAAGATATCAAGTATTTCATTTTTGTTAAGAGGATGATCAGGCAAAGCTCTAAGTAACCGAAGAAGCCTCCCCCAAGCTTGAGGGAGATTCTCTTCTTCAATTTGCACAAAGTTAAATATTTCCTGGAAGGCAGCTTGTTTTTTATGAGCAGGAAAATATTTTGCAGAGAAGTAGTGAAGCATATCCTAGGGACTATGCATACAACCAGGAGTAAGTGAAAGGAACCATTCTTTTGCCTCTCCTTTTAGCGAGAAAGGAAAAAGCTTAAGGATATAATAGTAGCATATCTTTTCCTCATTAGTAAATAAAGCAGAAATATCATTCAATTTCATGAGATGCCCGACAACAGTTTCAGTTTCATAACCATGGAAAGGATCGACTCTACTATAGTAATCAATTCGGGGTCTACAGAGAATTCATAGTCCTTATCAGTAACAAATATAGGAGAAGTAGCAAATTTAGGATCATGTTTCATTTTCTCCATCATAGATTTTTATTTCAGTTTGCATAGTAGTTTCTTCAGATCATCTCTATCATTACAAGCAAGAAAGTCCCTATCTATTTCACCATTCATAACGTAACTTTCAGGTATCAGGTATATCAGGCAATTTATATCTATTGGGAGAATGAGGTGTAATAGGTGATTCAAAGTTTTCATCAGATTCAGCATTTTCAAGTTCTATAGATCTAGCAATATGAGCATCAAGCAAATCACCAAGTGGCACAGTTTCAATTTCATCATGTGTACTAATAGTAGTATCATTAATTTCAGAGGCAGCATCATCAAGTTCATGTGACATATCAGGACGATCAACAAGTGGTGGTGTAATAAGCTGATTCAAAACAGAAGGTGAATCAAAATCAGAGCTAGATGGCAGTTCCTTACCTGCTCTCGTATGAGAGGGGTCGATCTTAGTTCGATTATCTTTCAGATTCTTCATAGTGGCAATTGGATATCCTCAAGTTTAACACAATAAATAGAGCTATGCTAGCCGACAACGGTGCCAGAAAAAGGTCTTGATAACTCACAAGTACAGGGGATCGCGACAGTCTTTACGGGTAGTATTTCACCCTAATTTATTGATTCGACACAAGGGAGCCAAAGAATATTTATTGGCCTTGACATTTGAGTTGTCAATTCAATCGCACCTGGGATATCTCTCTGCAGAAAAAGTTTAGTAGCACGCAAAATAATAGTAGTAGCGGTAACAGTGATAGCAGCAGTTTTGGTAACGGTAGTGACATTAGCAATTAAGTAGCAGGTGTGACAGTAACAACAGCAGTAGTAACTTAGCAAGATTCATTATATGTAAAGCGTAGGCCATGGTGCAGCGATGGAAAGATATGGATGACATCAATCATGTAACAGTTACACACTAGAGTGACACAGAACTAGCTCCAATTCATCAATATAATGTAGGCATGTATTCTGTATATAGTCATACGTGCTTACGATAAGAACTTGCATGACATCTTTTGTCCTACCCTCCCGTGGCAGCGGGGTCCTATTGGAAACTAAGGGATATTAAGGCCTCCTTTTAATAGAGAACAGGAACAAAGCATTAACACACGGTGAATACATGAACTCCTTAAACTACGACAATCACCGGAAAGAATCCCAATTATTGTCACCTTGGGGTATGCGGATCAAGACACGTAATACGTGCATTAAACTTGCAAGATAGGATCCAAATGAGTCTTATATTCAGATATAATATAATATGTTCCGAACTGAAATCATGGCACTCGGGACCTAGTGACAAGCATTAAGCAGAGCAAAGTCATAGCAACATCAATCTAAGAACATAGTGGATAGTAGGGATCAAGCCCTATCAACTTAACTCGATTACATGATCAATTCCATCCACACCCATCACCGACTAGCAAGCCTACAGAGGAATTACTCACGCCCGGCGGTGAGCTTCATGGAATAGTTGATGGACAAGGGTTGGTGATGATGACGGCAACGATCTCCACTCACCGAAGCCTCAAACGGACTCCAGATCAGCCCTCCCGAGGAAGAACAGGAGGTGGCGGCGGCTCCGTCTCGTAGATCGTGATGAAAACTTCTCTTCTATTTTTTCTCCAGGAATAGGAATTTATAGGAGTGGAATTAGGGTCGGTGGAGCCTCGTGGGCCCTAGGAGCTATCACGGCGCGACTAGGTGGGGTGGCCGCGCCCTAATGCCTCTTGGCCCACAGGCACACCCCCTCCGGTGGATATTTGCTCCATAATTCATTATAAATCCCAAAAATAATTCACAAAAAGTTTCCTCCAATTCTGGGAACTTTCATTTCTGCACAAAAATAACACCAAAGTAGTTCTGCTGAAAACAGTGTCAGTCCAGGTTAGTTTCATTCAAATCATGCAATTTAGAGTCCAAAACAAGAGCAGAAGTGTTTGGAAAAGTTGATACGTTTGAGACGTATCACGGTGCAACCGCATGCATCGGCTCGAATGTATGTGATCGTTCGCGCGTGGATGGACGCCGGTAGAGCGTGCATGCACCGACACGAGCAGAGCGCGCCGCGGCCGCCTCAACCGCCTCATGCATAGAGCAGTTCGCGACGGTGCGTACAGAACGGTCGTTTGCTATGTAATAAAACGCGAACACTTTTTTATTATTAACCATTTGTGTACTTCATTTCTCCCTCCTCTGTCCCGTCTTGTCACCGCGTTGCTGCCAGAGGATTCCAGTGTACGCTTCGGGAGCGTGCAGTCGTTTCTTTTGGCCTTCCCGTTCCCGCGCAACCGCGCAGGTTCCCGTGCAAGGTTCCCGCCCGGCTCGCCGAAATCTCCCAAAACCCAATGCTTGGCCGCCTGCTTTATAAACCCTCACAGTCGGCGACTCAACATCGCATTCCTCTCCCTACACGTAGCTTCTCTATAGTTTGCTTCTCCCTCAATCCTCAATGGCACTTGTCCGTCGGCGTCGCTCCGCCACTCTGTCAGAGGACATCTCCAGCTGGGAGGCTGCACCGCATTGGCGGTGCAGTCCCCAGAAGCGTGTAGTGCACGTGGTGTCCTTGTTGGGTGTGCGCACGCCACCCACCACACGCTCCGCCACATTTGCCCGAAGGCAGTTGCTGCCGGCAACCGTCGTGGCCGCCACCCCATCGCCGGCCGCCGTTGTCGCCACCCCACCAGCGACCGCCTTGACCGCCAGCACACCATCGTCCGCCTTGGTAGCCACCCCACCGTCAGCCGCCGGGGCGATTACCCTCTCCGCCACCGCGGCCCGAAGGCGGGAGGAGGAGGCCGCCGCCGAAGCCCAGCCAATCGGCTTTTGCGTTAGCGGCCTTACGCGCTACATCAACTTCCTACATGAGGAGGAGGAGCGTCAGGTCGAGCACGCAAAGAGGCTCACCGCCGCCGTGGCCGCAGCATACGTTGCAGCTGTGGCACGGAATGAGGAGATCTACACCGAGTCTCATTGCTTCAAGGAGGCGCATCGGGAGCGGCATAGGGCAGCAGCGGCAGGCGACGAATTCGACTCCTCTAGCTCGTTGGTAGGCTCGTCCTCCTCTGCCTCTTACTGAACGTGCTCGGCAGAGGAGAGGCTGCTGGAAGTAGTACAGAGCCCCTCTGTAGTAGTATTTAGGGGCTATTTTGTTCAATTCATCTAACTATAGATATGGTTGAACTGTACCACGTACTTTAAATTAGCTAGTATATATAGTTGAACTAGCTATTTCAGTACGTGGTTGGCAACAATTGGGGTGAAGTTTGTTCGGTTCAGCTGTCTAGTTGAACTAGTTTGTACAAAGACCACTGGTTAAACTGTGAATGAAATCTATGTTTACTAAATTTAAGTTGCAAAATTGCACCGTAATAGTGATCAGTGTTACAATGATGTTAAATGTCAATGTTACTAGATCGACAAATGCCAATGTTTCCAATTTGACAAATGCCAATGTACCCAATATGAAAGATGCAAATCTGAACTCATTGTCTGTACTAAGCACAAGGGTCATCATACACAAATGTTTGCGATGACACAATAAAAAATTCTTCGCGACAGATTTTGACTTGGCTTAGCGGTGAAGGAACCATTGCCTGATACGTCTCCAACGTATTGATAATTTATGATGTATTCATGTCATATTTGCCTATGTTTTTACTATGGTTTTATGATTTATTGGGACTAACCTATTAATAGTTGCAAAATTGCACAAGTTCTTGTTTAACAATTTGATGTGTAGGAATTAATTGGAAATTGGCGAAAAAACACAAAAGGAGACTTGTTGGAGGAGGACTCTGACTTTCCTGAAATCTGTCTACAAACAGTTTTTAGAGATCGTCAGTTTGAACACCGAAGACGACGTCCAATGGAAAAAGCTGAAACTAGGAAAGTGTGGGGAATTTTATGGCATTGATTCCGGACTCCAAATTCGTCCAAAACGAAGTTTGGATGAGATCTGTAGACCCCTTTTACTGAAGGAAAATATATGATTACGGGATTACGAGAATTGATGACGCGATTGAGTCCAACTCTTACCATATCTGATGTATTCGGCCAAGCCACAACTTTGAGGACTCATGAGGGTTGTGAGGAGTCCCTAGGAAGGTTCTAGAGGTGCCCAAGAGCCATTGGATCAAGGGTCCATCCATCGGAGGGCCATAGAGCACCACATAGGCACATATAAGGAGAGAAAAACCCTAATTTCGGGAGAGCCACCAAAAGCCACGAATTTGCCTCTCCCTTGGCAGCCGCCAAGAAGGGGAGAGGCTCCTCCATTGCAACACCAAGACCAAGGAAGAAGGGGGGGGCAAGGGGCCGCCGCCCGTCGCCGACGCCATGGCCGCCATCGCCTCCATCTCTTTGGGGCCGCACCTCTCCATCAAGAACTCTCTCTATCTCACCATGATAATGTGTGAGTAATCCACCTTGGGGTTGAGGGTTTGTACCGGTAGCTATATGTTTAATCTCTCTCTCTCTCTCTCGTGTTCTTGAGATGGCACGATCTTGATGTATCACGGGCTTTGTTAATATAGTTGGATCATATGGTGTTTTCCTCCCTCTATCTTGTTGAGATGAATTGAGTTTTCCCTTTGAGATTTTGTTATTATCGGATTGAATACTTTTATGGATTTGAGAGCAATTTATGTATGTCTTGCATGCGGATACCCGTAGTGACATTGGGGTATTCAAGTGATTCACTTGATATATGTTATGGCGTCAACTTGCGAATTCCGGTGACCTTGGGGATCTACGCATAGGGGTTGATTGCACGTTTTCATGCCTTGTTCTCCGATAGAAATCTTGGGGCACTCTTTGAGGTTCTTTGTGTTGGATTGAGTATTATGAATCTGAAATTGTTTGATGCGTATCGTATAATTAACTCATGGATACTTGTGGTGACATTGGAGTATCTAGGTGACATTAGAGTTGGTTGATGCGTATCATATGGTGTTATCTTAGTACGAACTCTTAGATAGATCGATCGGAAAGGATAACTTGGTGTTATTTTAGTACAAACTCTTGGATAGATCGATCGGAAAAGATAACTTTAAGGTGGTTTCATACCCTACAAACAATTTCTTCTTATGTTCTCTACTAGATAAGAACTTTGGAGTGATTCTTCGTTGCACAATGAGGGATGGTTATGTGATCCAATTATATTAGCATTGTTGAGAGATTGCACTAGCGAAAGTACGGACCCTAGGCCTTGTTTTCAAGCATTGCAATACCATTTGTGCTCACTTTTGTTACTTGCTACCTTGCTATTTTTATATTTTCATATTACAAAAACCTATATCTACCATCCATATTGCACTTGTATCACCATCTCTTTGCCGAACTAGTGCACCTATGCAATTTGCCATTGTATTGGGTGTGTTAGGGACACAAGAGATTTCTTGTATTTGATTGCAGGGTTGTTTGAGAGAGACCATCTTCATCCTACACCTTCCACGGATTGATAAACCTTAAGTCATCCACTTGAGGGAAAATTGCTACTGCCCTACAAAACTCTGCGCTTGGAGGCCCAACAAAGTCTACAAGAATAAAGTTGCGTAGTAGACATCAAGCTCTTTTCTGACGCCGTTGCCAGGGAGGTGAGTGCTTGAAGGTATATCTTTAGATCTTGCAATCGAATGTTTTAGTTTCTTGCTTTATCACTAGTTTGGTTTTATAAAAGAAAACTACAAAAAAATTGAGTTTAGATTGCATCATTTGTTTTGTCTTTATAATGTCTTTCGTGAAAATGATGGTTCGGAAAATTGTGCTCAATTGGTAGAGGAAGAATTTATGAAAATACTTAATGAGAATTCCTTGAATGATGAGCATGATTGCAATGTTGCTAGTATGAATTCTCTGAATATCAATGATACTAATGATATGCAAAGCCACAAGCTTGGGGATGCTATGTTTGATGAAGATGATATTTTTAGTCCCCCAAGTTTTGTTGAGCAAATTTATTATGATGATGGCATGCCTCCTATATATGATGATTATTATGATGACATGTATGCTATAAAGAATAATGATAACCATGAAACTTGTCATCATGATTTTAGTTTTCAATTGGATTATGCCACTCAAATATCTCATGATAGTTATTTTGTTGCGTTTGCTCCCACTACTTTGAATGAGAAGAAATTTGCTTATGAGGAGAGTAATGAAAATTATATGCTTGTGCATCATGAAAAGAATGATTTATGTGATAGTTATATTGTGAAATTCCTTCTTGATGGTACTGAAAATTATTATGAGGGAGGAACATATGCTTGTAGGAATTGCAATAATATCAAGTTTCCTCTCTATGTGTTCAAAGTTTTGAAGTTATGCTTGTTTTGCCTTCCTATGCTAGTTGATTCTTGTTCCCATAAATTGTTTGCTCACAAAATCCCTATGCATAGGAAGTGGGTTAGACTTAAATGTGCTTGTCATGAGATTCATGATGCTCTCTTACATGTTTCAAATACTATTCCTATGTGAGCATCATTGAAATCATCATGCCTAGCTAAAAGGCATTAAATAAAAGCACTTGTTGGGAGACAACCCAACACTTATACTTTCTGTTTTGATGTGTTCACATGATTAAGCTACTGTAGTAATAATGTTTTGTGCCTTTTATTTCAATAAAGTGCCAAGTAAAGCCTTTGGGATGACTCACAAGATGAGTAGAATTGATGCTGAACCAAAACAAAAACTTTTGACTCCAGTACAGGAATTTTCATTTTTTACTGGAGCGTGATAATGATCTTAAATTTTTACAAAGTCTTCATATACAAATTCTTCAGGTTGTCCTCGTTTTTTAGAATTTTTAGAGACAGGGAAGTATGGCTATACTACAGATCTTCACAGACTGTTCTGTTTTTGATAGATTCTGTTTTGCATGCATAGTTTGCTTGTTTTAGTGTTTCCATAGCTTATATTTAGTGGTAGGAATGATACAATACAGTAGGTATCATGTGGGAACAATTATGAATATTGTCTTGACAGTACCTAAGTGAATGATTTATCTTTATTACACTAACCCTTCTCACGAAGTTCCGTTAAGTTTTGTGTGATTGAAGTTTTCAAGTTTTGGGTGAGACACCAATAGGAGGAGAATAAGGAGTGACAAGAACCTAAGCTTGGTGATGCCCAAGGCACACCCAAGGTAATATCCAAGGAAGACTCAAGCGCCTAAGTTTGGGGATGCCCCGGAAGGCATCCCCTCTTTCGTCTTCAACATTATCGGTATATCTTACTTAGAGCTATATTTTTCGTCACATAATATGAGTTTTGCTTGGAGCATCATTTTATTTTGTTGTTCTCTGTTAGGTGTTATTTATAATCTTTTTTTTTCAATAAAAAGTTCCAAGAATTGCCTTAGGATGCTTGCATTGAATGTTTGATGTGTGCTGTGTAAAAACAGAAACTTTCTCTGTAGTGTTTCAATTTTCATATTTTACTGGAACGTGGAAAGTTTCTGAAATTTTTACACAGTGTTTTCATATAAATTGTTTAGCCTGTCCTAAATTTTCATAATTTTTCGAGTTACATAAGTGCATTGGTTTAATAAATTTCTACAGACTGTTCTGTTTGGACAGATTGCTGTCATAGTTTTGTTATCTACTTATCTTATAGTTTCCATAGCCTATATTGGTAGATATAAATTGTGGAAACGATAGTAAACAGTAGATGATGTTTGAAAATTATTGTGCAACTTGTCTTGGCAGTACATGAAGTGTTGATTTATTCTTATATGTACTAACCTATCTCACGAGTTCTTTTCGAGTTTTCTGTGGATGAAGTTTTTGAGAATAGGTGAAACCATGATATGAGAGGATTGAACGAGATACAAAAGCTCAAGCTTGGGGATGCCCAAGGCACCCCAAGTAAATATTTCAATAAGTTTCAAGCATCTAAGCTTGGGGATGCTACGCATCCCACCTCTCTTGTTCAACTATCGGTTAGCATATGTTGAGCCTAAATTTTTATTCGTTCACATGATGCGTGCTATTCTTGGAGTTATATTTTGTTTAGTTTGCTATTTGAATAAAATACTCAGATATGAAAATCTTCATTAAGAGAGAGAGAGAGTCCTCACATAGCTACTTAATTGTTTGACTACTCAGTGATCTTCACTTATATCTTTTGAGAGTAGCTTGTCATTTACTCTTGTGCTTCACTTATATACTATGAGTAAATTGTTGAATGAATTGAATACCATGAAGTTGAAATTATATGTTCATATCATGCCTAGTAGTAGCTTCACATTGGGTTTAGAAAGTGAAATCTTTTTGAAGCTGGACAAGCACAATATTGATCATACAAGCAATTCGTGAATGATTAGTATAAGGAAGAGAACTTTCACATACATTTTTTTTATCTTGTACATATTCTATGATTGTGAATACCCTTTAATTATTTTCAAACTTGAGCAAATTAGTTAAAGTTGGACAAGGCAGACAACGTAATGATTTATGGTTGTGTATATTTGCATAGAAGTTATATTGTTGTGGATTCTCCAACATGTGGTGCTTGTTTAAAACCTTCTGCTAGCCAACACTTCGTACTAAGTAGAGATACTACTTGTGCATCCAAATCCTTGAGCCAAGTTTCTTCCATAAGAGTCCACCATACCTACCTATATATGGCATTTCACTGCCATTCGAAGTAAATTTGCATGTGCCACCTCTAAACATTCAAATAAACATCTGTTTTGGGTGCCTGGACCGCTCATGGAGCGACGGGGGCGGTCAGTATCTTCCATGTTAAGCGGGTTATTCTCATGATGAGTGTTTATTCACTCATCCTTGCACGAGAGGGGCGGTAATAGGTTCCAGTCTCGAAATAAAAAAAATGCAAATAATTAAACAAAACTCCCCCAGGAATGTTGTTGGTATGGACAATACCAGTGGATTTGGCTAGCCGTGGAGTGTGTTTGTTGGTGGAGGGGGAGTAAACCTTTACTTTTACCGCTTGGGAACCGCCGCTAATGTGTTTAACATGGAAGATATTGATAACTCTTGGACGTAATGTTGATAGGAAGGGTGCACCTCCCAAAATTATATTTATCTCTGATTTAAGCTTTGAGCTCTGGCACCTTTACAAATACCTGCTTCCCTCTGTAAAGGGACAATCTATTTACTTTCATGTTATTTACTATTCATGTTGAGTCAACTTCTTATTCCAACCTCAGTCTATTAGTTGGCAAGCATCATGTGGTGGGGACAGATCCAAACATATAAATCCAGTCAAATATATTTGATCATGACTTATTATTGTTGAAAATTATCTCTATGATAAATGAGTTGGGAGGCGAAACATTAAGCCCCTATCTTTCTCTGTGTTCGATGGATGCCATTTGTTCTAAAAATATGCTTTGAGTACTAGCAATCATAGAAGACTATACGATGATTGAGTGTGTGGGGCTCTTACTTAGACTTTGTTGAGAATAAGTTGAACTGGAATTGTTTGGTGAGTCAGAACATAGGTTGCTAAGTTTCAGGAGAATTCATTGTTTGAACCATAACATGTGAAATGGTTGCTACTCTATCATGATGATTTTTATAAGAAAAAAGTTGCTGGTTATGATGCTAGAAAATTGACTGAAATTATCAATGATCAAACTTATATATTATGCTAGCATTCACACTTCATAAATTAGTTCTTTTATCATTTACCTACTTGAGGACGAGTAGGAATTAAGCTTGGGGATGCTGATACTTCTCCAACGTATCGATAATTTATGAAGTATTCATGTCATATTTGCCTATGTTTTTACTATGGTTTTATGATTTATTGGGACTAACCTATTGATAGTTGCAAAATTGCACAAGTTCTTGTTTCACACTTTGATATGTAGGAATTAATTGGAAATTGGCGAAAAAACACAAAAGGAGCCTTGTTGGAGGAGGACTCTGACTTTCCTGAAATCTGTCCACAAACAATTTTTAGAGATCGTCATTTTGACCCCTGAAGATGGCGTCAAATGGAAAAAGCTAAAACAAGGAAAGTGTGGAGAATTTTATGGTATTGATTCTGGACTCCAAATTCGTCCAAAACGGAGTTCAGATGCGGTCTGTAGACCCGTTTTACTGGAGGAAAATATCTGATTACGGGATTACAAGAATTGATGACGTGATTGAGTCCAACTCTTACCATATCTGATGTATTCGGACAAGCCACGACTTTGAGGATTCATGAGAGCTGTGAGGAGTCCCTAGGAAGGTTCTAGAGGTGCCCAAGAGCCATTGGATCAAGACTCCATCCATCGGAGGGCCATAGAGCACCACTAAGACACATATAAGGAGAGAAAAACCCTAATTTTGGGAGAGCCACCAAAAGCCACGAATTTGCCTCTCCCTTGGAAGCCGCCAAGAAGGGGAGAGGCTCCTCCATTGCAGAACCAAGACCAAGGAAGAAGGGGGGCAAGGGGCCGCCGCCCGTCGCCACCGCCGCCGGCGCCGTGGCCGCCATCGCCTCCATCTCTTTCGGGCTGCACCTCTCCATCAACAACTCTCTCTTTCTCACCATGATAATGTGTGAGTAATCCACCTTGGGGCTGAGGGTTTGTATCGGTAGCTATGTGTTTAATCTCTCTCTCTCGTGTTCTTGAGATGGCATAATCTTGATGTATCACGGGCTTTGTTAATATAGTTGGATCATATGATGTTTTCCCCTCTCTATCTTGTTGTGATGAATTGAGTTTTCCCTTTGAGATTTTGTTATTATCGGATTGAATACTTTTATGGATTTGAGAGCACTTGAAGTATGTCTTGCATGCGGATACCCGTAGTGACATTGGGGTATTCAAGTGATTCACTTGATATTTGTTATGGCGCCAACTTGCGGATTCCGGTGACCTTGGGGATCTACGCATAGGGGTTGATTGCACATTTTCATGCCTTGTTCTCCGATAGAAATCTTGGGGCACTCTTTGAGGTTCTTTGTGTTGGATTGAGTATTATGAATCTGAAATTGTTTGATGCATATCGTATAATTAACTCATGGATACTTGTGGTGACATTGGAGTATCTAGGTGACATTAGAATTGGTTGATGCGTATCATATGATGTTATTCTAGTACGAACTCTTAGATAGATCGATCGGAAAGGATAACTTGGTGTTATTTTAGTACGAACTCTTAGATATATCGATCGGAAAGGATAACTTTAAGGTGGTTTCGTACCCTACAAACAATTTCTTCTTATGTTCTCCGCTAGATAAGAACTGTAGAAGGACAAGTATGGGCTGTGCAATCACAATGCAATGATCGGTGCACCAGGCACGTATATATGAGTACAGAGGGGGGCCACAACCTCGACTATACAGAGGAAACAGGAGGTGGGCCCAATACACAATATGCACGTACACAATATACTCAACACCCCCCCGCAGTCGAAGCGGCGCCAGTGACGCAGAGACTGGAACGAAACTCCTCGAAGGTGGAAGTCGGCAATCCCTTCGTCATCACATCGGCGAACTGTTGTGCAGTCGGAACATGGAGGACCCGAATACGTCCAAGGGCCACCTGCTCGCGCACAAAGTGAATGTCCAGCTCAATGTGCTTGGTCCGGCGATGATGAACGGGGTTGGCGGAGAGGTACACCGCAGAGACGTTGTCGCAGTAGACAACCGTAGCCTGGGAGACATCGTGATGGAGCTCCTGAAGTAACTGTCGTAGCCAGGTGCACTCGGCAACAGCGTTAGCCACAGCTCGGTACTCAGCCTCCGCGCTGGAGCGCGAAACCGTAGGTTGTCGCTTGGACGACCACGAAACGAGTGAAGGACCGAGGTAAACACAGTAGCCAGAGGTGGACCGACGGGTGTCGGGGCAGCCAGCCCAGTCCGCATCGGAGTAGGCCACCATCTCCAGAGAAGTGGACGCTGTGAGGGTGAGCCCAAGAGCCATCGTGCCGCGAATGTAACGGAGGATCCGCTTCACGAGGGTCCAATGGGAGTCACGAGGGGCGTGCATGTGGAGACACACCTGCTGAACAGCATACTGTAGATCCGGTCGGGTGAGAGTCAGATACTGAAGAGCACCGACAATGGACCGGTAGAAGGGAGCATCCGACGCTGGCGAGCCCTCAAGAGCAGAAACCTTGGCCTTCGTGTCAACAGGAGTAGCAACAGGGTGACAGTTGAGCATGCCAGCACGCTCAAGGAGCTCGTGCGCATACTTCTGCTGATGAAGAAAGAAGCCGTCCGGTCGCCGAATGACCTCAATGCCAAGGAAATAATGTAGAGCGCCCAAGTCCTTGATGGCGAACTCGTCACGCAGCCGGAGAGTAATCTGCTGAAGCAGAGCTGCGGAGGAGGCCGTCAGGATGATGTCGTCGACGTAGAGGAGCAAATATGCAGTCGTGTCACCGTGGCGATAGACAAACAGTGAGGCATCCGAGCGAGTGACGCTGAAGCCCAGTGTCTGAAGAAACCCGGCGATCCGCTGGTACCAGGCGCGAGGTGCTTGCTTGAGCCCATAGAGAGACCGGGACAGCAAACACACATGCCCAGGAAGAGATGCGTCGACGAAACCGGTGGGCTGCTCACAATAAACCTGCTCCTCAAGATGGCCGTGGAGGAAGGCGTTGGAGACATCCATCTGATGAACTAGCCAGCCTCGGGACACCGCAAGCTGGAGGACGGTGCGGATCGTGCCCGGTTTGACAACCGGTGCAAACGTCTCAGTGAAGTCAACTCCAGCGCGCTGTCGAAAACCACGAACCACCCAGCGAGCCTTGTAGCGCTCAAGTGTACCATCCGAACGGGTCTTGTGGCGAAAGACCCACTTGCCGCTGATGACATTGGCGCGAGGAGGCCGGGGAACCAGTGTCCAGGTGCGGTTCCGCTGGAGAGCGTCGAACTCTTCCTGCATCGCGGCAAGCCAGTGAGGATCACGAAGGGCTGCGCGAGCGGACGCAGGAATAGGGGACGGCTCCGCGGTGGAGACGGCGAGGAGGTACTCATCGCTCGAATACCGCAGACTCGGACGGTGAATGCCAGCTCGGGCCCGTGTGACGGGGCGAGACGGCAGCGCCGGGACATCCGGCGAGGGTGGCGGCGAGACGGCCGGCGAGGCGGCCGGCGACGCGGCCGGCGAGGCGGCTGACGACGCAGCCGGCGAGGCGGCCGGCGATACGGCCGGCGAGGCCGCCGGCGACACGGCCGGGAAGAAGGCGGCGGCCGAGCCCTCGGCGCCCAAGCCCGTGGTGCCCGAGGCGGGGGCGGCGGGTGAAGAGGGGGCGCCGGCTGAGGCGTCGGGGCCGGCCGAGGGGGCGGGGTCGGCCGAGGAGGCCGAAGAGGCGGGCGCCGACGTGGGGGCGCGAGGCCCAGCTCGTCCCACGACGCGAGGACCGCCAAAGCCCGGAGGCGGTCCGAGAGCCGAGCGGGGCCGTCCACCCGACAGGGTCGCCGAAGGGCCGCCGGTGGCCGGCGGCGACGGGGCGACGAGGGGTACCTGCTGCTGAAACGGAAACACCTTCTCATCAAAGTAAACGTGTCGGGAGGTGAAAACACGATGTGAGACGGGATCGTAGCAGCGGTAGCCCTTAGTGTTAGGTGGGTAGCCGAGAAAGATGCAGGCGACGGAGCGGGGTGCAAGCTTATGAGCCGCAGTGGCGGCGATGCTAGGGTAGCAGAGACAGCCAAAGATGCGAAGCTCATCATAAGAGGGTGGTGCACCGAAGAGGAGGTGATGAGGTGCAAAGTTCCCGCGAGTGCGACATGGACGGATGTTAATGAGGAGTGAAGCGGTGGCGAGAGCGTCAGGCCAAAAGCGCGGAGGCACGTTGGCGTGAAAGAGGAGAGTCCGAACGCAGTCGTTAAGAGTGCGAAGGACACGCTCAGCGCGACCGTTCTGCTGCGAAGTGTACGGGCAGGTGAGACGAAAAGTCGTGCCATGTGTGGTGAGGAGAGTACGAACAGCTAGGTTGTCGAACTCCTTCCCGTTATCTGTCTGGAACGCGAGAATGGGACGACCAAACTGCGTGAGAACATAAGAGTAGAAGGCGGCAAGGGTGGATATGACATCCGACTTCCGACGCAACGGGAAGGTCCACACATAGTGCGAAAAATCATCAAGTATGACAAGGTAATAAAGATAGCCCGTATTACTTGCAACAGGAGAGGTCCAAACATCACTATGGATTAACTCAAACGGGTACGATGCAACATGAGAAGACGCCCTAAACGGAAGACGAGCATGTTTGCCGAGGCGACATGCATGGCAGGAGTGATCATCGATCTTATTACAAGTGAAAGAAAAACTCCTAAGAATGTGACGAAGGGTGGCGGGGTTAGGATGACCCAAACGAGCGTGCCAAAGATCCACACGAGCGGAGAAGGCAACCGGAGCGGTGGCGGTGGAGGAGGATGGGTGCACCGGGTAGAGCGCATCGGTGCTGTCACATCGGTGGAGCACCATCCGGGTACGGGCGTCCTTTACAGAAAAGCCGCACCCGTCAAACTCAACAGTAATAGGATTTTCACGAGTGAGAGATCGAACGGAGACAAGATTCTTAATGAGTTCGGGCGAAACAAGTATGTTAGACATAGACAATGGCATGGATGACGAGGGAAAGAATGTACGGCCGACATGTGTAATAGGTAGAGAGGAGCCATCACCGACGGTGATGCGAGTGGAAGTATTGACGGGGTGGAAAGTGTGAGGATTAAAGGGATAAGCAGCCATGTGAGCAGAGGCACCCGTATCCATATACCAATCACCGCCACCGGGGTAGCTAGTCGGTGAGGGAGCCGAAGGAAGAGCGTAGGCGCCGGCCATCGACGGGGCGGGCAGGGCCGCGTAGCCGGTACCAGCCGGCTGCTGCGGCGCGACGAGGTAGACCTGGTGACCCGCCGGTCGTGGCCCAAGTAGACCTGGCGCCAGAGCCCGCGGGATGGACTCGGGTCCGGCGAACGGGTTGGAGGCGTCCATGGCAGTGGCGTGTAAGGATCAGCGGCAGCAGGAAACTGGCGATTGGAAGAGATGGGTAAAGCAGTGGTAGCAAGCCAACAAAGAGCTACTCTTGAGCGATACAAGGCTCCAACAACGGCAGCGATCCAAGGCTCGCTACGGGACGAAGCAACAATAGCAGCGATCCAAGAGTAGCAGCGTGATGGAAAAAGGAAGTAGCAGCGTGATGGAAAAAAAAAAGGAAGTTGGAGTAGTAGGAGCAGCGATTGGAGTTGCTGGCTCGTGAGCAGGATCGCGATCGGGAGAAGAGCCGGTTGGCAACGTGATCGTCCGCCGCCGCTGCTGCAGCTCGCTAGCAACGGTGGAGCCGATCGGGAGAAGAGCCGGTTGGGCGATCGGGCGTTGGGAGCGGGAGCGAGGCGAGCGATCTGGGAAGCGGGAGTGTGATCGGGCGTGGTAGCGGCTACGGAAAAAGAAGGAAGCGGAAGCGGCGGACGGCGCGGAGGTGGTGGGAGGCAGCAGCGACGAGCGGCGGCGGCGGCGACCGAGGGAACGGTGGCGGCGGCGGCGGCTGGTGGCGACAGCGGGTTGAAGCGGCGGCGGCGGCGGCGGCGCTTGGAAGCGCGGCGGCGGCGGCGGCGGCTAGGGTTCAGGACCGTGCTGCGACTGATACCATGTAGAAGGACAAGTATGGGCTGTGCAATCACAATGCAATGATCGGTGCACCAGGCACGTATATATGAGTACAGAGGGGGGCCACAACCTCGACTATACAGAGGAAACAGGAGGTGGGCCCAATACACAATATGCACGTACACAATATACTCAACAAGAACTTTAGAGTGATTCTTCGTGGCACATTGAGGGATGGTTATGTGATCCAATTATATTAGCATTGTTGAGAGATTGCACTAGCGAAAGTACGGACCCTAGGCCTTGTTTTCAAGCATTGCAATACCTTTTGTGCTCACTTTTGTTACTTTCTACCTTGCTGTTTTTATATTTTCAGATTACAAAAACCTATATCTGCCATCCATATTGCACTTATATCACCATCGCTTCTCCGAACTAGTGCACCTATACAATTTGCCATTGTATTGGGTGTGTTGGGGACACAAGAGATTTCTTGTATTTGATTGCAGGGTTGTTTGAGAGAGACCATCTTCATCCTACACCTCCCACGAATTGATAAGCCTTAGGTCATCCACTTGAGGGAAAATTGCTACTGTCCTACAAAACTCTGCGCTTGGAGGCCCAACAATGTCTACAAGAATAAAGTTGCGTAGTAGACATCATTGCCCTCGGTCTTCATACGGGTATTCAATCTGAAACATTTGTGATGATGGTCGAAGGACATGCCTCCCCAATGGCCGTGCGGAGGACTGCTCGCATGCCTCCCGTCTACTCAAACACCCGTCCGCACGCTACCTCCTAGCCAATAAAGAGTGCGACTCGTGGCAGCACGTACATGGTTAGTAGAACGTCCACGATTTATAAATAATATGCCCATGTGCGATGGTTACGTGACAACTTTTTGTTCCAAAATGCCTTTGTTGGCTATTAATAATGTCTACGCCTTCTATCCAAGTGGACACGAAAAATACCACAACATATTTGTGCTTATATGATGAGGCCCTGCCCAACATAGATCTTGTGACTGTAGGTCGAATTTGAATTATGTACACGAAAAACTCAATTAATGAATTAAAAAGCCAGATGATCCCTTAATTTATTCATATTTTTGCACTTCACACCTATTTGTCTATGTTGTTTCTATAAAAAAATCAAGGAAAGAAGAGGCATTAGATGTCATTTCACCTGCAGATGTGACATGCATGTTCCCTATCGAAACCACAAAGCTTCTTGTGAGAAGCTCCGGTTTGTAAGAGGCTTGTGCCAAAACTTATCCAAAATTGGGCAATTTCTTTACCACAACACACAACAGGCAAAGTCATGACACTATGACCAAGTTTCATGAATTTATGATGAGGTTTGGATTTACAGGAGTTTGAAAACCAAGTTTTCCAACGTTTGCGGCTAAGCCAAGATGCTGAGATGTTTGAAATTCATTCCCATATCTTGCGTGGGACCTAAACATGCATCCATGGAATCGTATATGATTTTGAACCTATTTTCATGCGCTAGACATTGTGATTGTAGTTCAACTTTGAATCATGCACATTAAATGCCTAGAAAACTCAATTAATGTATTAAAAAGGCCAACGAACCCTAGAAAATTCCATAGTTTAGCATGACAGTCATGTTGTCTATGGTGACTCTATAAATAAATTCAAGGCGAGAAGAGATAATGGATGTTGTTTCGCAAATAAAAGGTGAACGTTCCCTATCGGAATCACATGGCTTTCTTGTGAGAATCTCCGGTTTGTAAGAGGCTTGTGACAAAACTTGTCCAAAATTGGGCAATTTTTTTACCACAACACACGACAGGCAAGGTCATGACTCCATGCCCAAGTTTCATGAATTTCCGATGAGGTTTGGATTTACAGGAATTTAAAAACCAAGTTTCCCAATGTTTGCGGCCGAGTCAAGACGCCGAGATGTTTGAAATTCATTCCCATTTCTTGCGTGGGACCTAAACATGCTTCCAGGGAAACGTATATGATTTTCAACCTATTTTCATGCACTAGACCATGTGGTTGTAGTTCAAATTTTAATTATGCACATTAAATGCCTAGAAAACTCAATTAATGTATTGAAAAGGCCAAACAAACCCGGGAAAATTCCATAGTTTAGCACGACAGTCATGTTGCTCTATGGTGACTCTAGAAATAAATTCAAGGCGAGAAGACACGGTGGATGTTGTTTCGCACATAAAAGGTGAACGTTCCATATCGGAACCACATGACTTCTTGTGAGAATCTCCCAAATTGGGCATTTTTTTTACCAAAACACACATGAGCCATGACTTGACACCATGCAAAGTTTCATGAACTTCTGACGATATTTGAATTTACTGGAATTTGAAAACACTGATTCTCAATGTCTACGGCCGAGCCAAAATACCGAGAGGTTTGAAATTCATTTCCATTCCTTGCATGGGACCAAAACATGTATCCAGTGACACATATATGATTTTTCAACCCATTCAGGTGCACTCTAACACGTGCTTAACTGCAGATCATATTTAAACTATGCACGTGAAAGGTCTAAAAAAACTCTTTAAATGTTTACAAAGGCTTAAACAACCCTGAATAATTCCATATTTTAACACACACTCTTATAGTTACACATTCACCGCAGATAAATGTTATTGCAATCCAAACACCTTCAATTGCCGATGTAACCTCATTTTTCGTTTTAAAACAATATGAAAATCAAGTACATCACAAACAATTCTTGATCATGAAACGTGTGTGATGTGGTATAAAATATCTTAGGCCAATCCTCATATATGGCTTACGCCGGAAGCTTCATCGGCTTCAGTCCATCGCCGGCGCAAATCAACTACACAGTCACACTTACTCCCCAAGACCATTGTACTGTTCAAACGTCGCCGGTGAAAGTTGGGGACGTGGATCCGCGTCATGAAGGCAACTTCGACGACCCACTCCGACCCGAGCGCGGCCGCATCAGCCATGAATGCGCTCACGATATCCATGAGCGCTGCCGCAATCTCCGTCCGGGCAGCTGCAGCCGCTGAAAGGGCTTCTGCTGCAGCTAAGATGGCGGCACCAACATCCACAACCGGGATAGCAAATGGCGAGAACGGCACAGCAGTTGTCCGTTCCTCGGTGGACGCCGTAGCCCTGATGGCGGCTGCCCACACCTATGCCGAGGCCGCCCACGCCTAGCTCGTGTCGGTCACCACACAAATAGCAGTGGCCTTCTCCGACACCAGTCGGCAACCTACGTCCGAAGAGTTGGCAATCGCCGAGAGCGCTCGGGCAGCCGTCCATTCGTCGACAGCCTCCCGAGCCGAGATGGAGGCCATCAATGCCCGGACCGCGGATGCCCACACCCGCCTCGTGGCGGCCTTTTCCAAAGAGATAGCGGACACGGACTGCGAGATGCTTGCAGAGTATGTGGCGATGGATGCCATGGTGCCCCTTCCCCTGGAGGTCATCAAGCGCGAGCTGGTCATGGAGGATGCGGCGGATATCGAAGAGCGTAAGGCGGAACATTAGTCTTTGTTTATAGCGTTGGTCTTTTGTTAGAGTAATGTTTAGGTCAACCGGCTCGGTTTAATTGCTCGATTAAGTAAGTGCGGGCTGTGGTGTAGGCTCTTTTGTGTAGTGCCCAAATTAGCAATTGATGTTAAATTATGCGACAACGTGGATGACAATTGTAACCAGGGAAATCCGGACCAAAATTTTCCGCCATATCCTCATTCTGTCTTCCAAATGAAAATGGAATTCAAGTACATCACACACAATTTGTTGGCACGAACCGTGTGCAATGTAGTATCCAATCTTTCGTCAGAAGCTTGGACACAAAAATTTGCACATTCAAGCTCATCGCACATGGGGTGAAGTACAGGCTTCGTTTGTGATGTATAGATACTGCAAACAGTTCTGAATAATTTGCACGTTCAAGCTCATCACACACGGGGTAAAGTACATGCTTCGTTTGTGATGTATAGATATCGTAAATAGTTCTGAATAATTTGGACGTTCAAGCTCATCACACACGGGGTAAAGTACATGCTTCGTTTGTGTTGTTTAGATATCCCACATAGTTCTAAATAAGGGACTGTGTCCGATGACACTTTCCGCGCCAGTTTTTCGCTGCACCGAACGAAAATTTGGGCTACCATGGAAATATCTACCTCCCTCACCCCCCGGTACCAATCTTACGTCGGAAGCTTGGACACAAAAATTTGCATGTTCAAGCTCATCGCACACAGGGTAAAGTACATACTTCGTTTGTGATGTATATGATAGAGGCGAGGGTCCCGATCTTTCGATGAGATGATAACTATCAATTTGGTGGAGGTGACTTTGACGACCCGACTACAAACGTGCATGACATTGCGCCTTAGCAATCGCTAAACCAACTCCAAGAGATTATTGACCACGCCGGAGCACGATCAACCTGACCACGAAGGTCTATTCCTGCAAGCAATCAAAGAACAACCAAGAATATGATAAATCAATCTGAATATTGCAAATATATATGAAGTATTGATAAAGTGGGGTTCTGATAGCGGTCTTGGTCTGGTCGTTGGACACAAACGAAGTACAAGAAGTTGCAATGGCTAACTTTTAACTAAACAAAACCCAAAGAAAAAGCTACTAGATTGATCTACTTACATAGGAGCAAGGGGTGGCGGCCAAGGAGGTGGGAGGACGTCCCAAGGCAGCCTAAAACTAACCCTAGGTCATACAAGGCCCATGGGTCCAAGTGGAGGTGATGAAACACCTTTGGACTTGTAGTTTGACTCGGATTTTGCTGCAACATCAGATTGTTTCGTCAATATCTCCATGGTCCTGACGAATTTGAAGGTGGATCCAATTGGGCTGGAAAGCATATGGAATCTACTTTCCAACAAAAAATGAATCACCCAATTCAGAATCCGGATGAAAAAGTTCTTGGCGTTTTGATACAGGTATGTCTGTGTAGTCTGAATCTGAGTCTAGAACGTCACAGGCTCGGACTCTATCTTCTCTTGGCATAAAAGTGACATGAGAGAACTTCTTAAACAACACCTAAACGTCTCTATTTCTGCTATCTTCACATGTGGATTGTACAAGTGTCCGGTAGTTCTGCAATTAGGCATGAAACAAAAAGAGGTGAAGTACTTTTGTTCTCTATAGCATAAATAAATTATTGCATAACTTTTATCAGAAATCACCTCAAATAAATATGCATATGCAATATTTGTGATCTTATCCAAGTTAGCCATGTCATCATCATCCTTTGCTTCTTGAAAACAAAGTTGTCCTCGGCGTTGCTTAAACTGAAATGTGACTAATAAAAGGGACAAGGTGTACACATCGTATATGTTTATGTCATCCATTTTAATTGATCTCTCTTGTGGCACATGTGACACATTTATACAAGAGCACTCTTCAAAAGCCACGAAATATAAAGCCAAAGTATTATCCCAAGAAGTCAAAGGCATGAAAATATTGCAACTTTGTTTGCACATATAAGTGAAGCTCTTATTCATATCAAAAGGTTGGCAATGCTCATTAAACCATCCCAACATTGGTGAATAAACATGAATTGTTTCAAATTTACATGCTACAACATGCTTAAATAAGGAAACATGCAACATGTTATTTGACATAGAATCATCACCAAGATGGGAGGTCATATCAAAATATTTAAACATTGGCATAATTATTTTCAAACATATTTGATCCAAATCTGATTTATTCCTTGATTCACATGGTTCTTTCGCATCAACAGCTAAGTCAAGGGGTACAGTCAAAATTGTTGATATTGCAGTTGTTTGATCACATGGCAATGTCAAATCATCAACATAATCTGTCGGTGTACTAAAGTGTGGGCTTTTTAGTACCCCGTACTTGTGCACGGGCAGTTGTAGCCATACCAGCGGCAAGGCCTGCCGGGAAACATCTGAGAGCGGATACAACAACATCGAGAAGGCATTCAAGTCAACAGTCGGAAGGCAGAAGACCGAAGGCTAGGCGCCCGGCAAGATCTTGCCGGGCTGGCTGCTGAGCTCCGGCAAGGCCTCGCCACCCTGTCACCACTCCAGTGCAGCGACCAGCTTGTCTTTTAGCTGTTGTCCTCCTGGGTGCGTGTCAGACGCTAGTGGTGGATGGGCTTAAGCGGTGCTGATGGGACGGCCCCTTTTTCCATCCCCAAGACGCTAAGGGACACCTCAACGGAGCATTTAATGTTTCTGTCCTAAACCGTCAGTGTTAGGTATGATAACACTGTAGCAGCTTTACACCTCATATAAGCACTGTATGCCACTGTTGGTGACCCCTTCGAGAGTATAAAAGGAGGCCCAAGGCACAGCTACAGGGGGATCGGCTTCTTGCCCATTCTGCATGTGTAGCGGCTGTGTACTGTAGCGCTCCCAGAACTTGAGCTAGAACATATCTAACACAACCAAGCAGGAGTAGGGTTTTACGCATCTCTGCGGCCCGAACCTGGGTAAAATCCCTCGCGTTGATCATTGAATCCGCTCTTCGTGCATACTTCTCTACCTGCCGAACCATAAAGGGATCTACGCGATCCCATAGGTGTCGTACGCCGATATCTTTGGCGCGCCAGGTAGGGGCAGAGAGTTGTGTGAACCTGATTTAGCGGTTAGCGCGCCAGTTTCTGCACCATCTTCATCGCCATGGCACCCAAGAAGAATGGTTTTACGGCGGTTGGCCCATCCACGTCCGCTGTCCCTGTAGCTACACGAACAGACGATGGTGTAGACGCAGGTGGAGGAGGTGGAGGTTCAGAGCTTCCGCGACGTTCTGGTGATCATAACCAGGCGAGCGGCATCGTCCGCGCCGCTAGATCTAAGGACGGAGGTGTGCTGCCAGCAGGCGGCATAGCAAACTCCAGAGATGGAAGGGCGCCTTCCAAGACACCCACGCCGGCGCACGTGCCGCGACCTTCTAAGGGCGCGCACGGTGAACATCGCCGTGACGTTGGTGGTTCCGGGCGTCCCCACGGAAAATCTCCTGAGCATCATCCTCGGGATGTGCGAGACCAGCATGCACATCCGCATGCTGGTAGAAGCGGCATACTGTCGCGGGACCGTGATGGAGCTCCTTCCAACACGGTTGGGAGTCAGAGCACCTCACGTTCTTCGCACCTTTTGCCGCCGCCTACACCAGCAGAAGCATTAGCACGTGCACAGCTGCTCCAGAATTTCCCTCCTACTGCGGACAAGCTCGACGAATGGAGAGCTGCCATTCAGAGCCTCGTTGGCCTTGCCAACGAAGATAAGCCACAGCAGGCAGAGCCTTCGCGGCGGCAGTCCATTGAGCCGGCACGCGTAGGTGGTGAGAAGACTGGAGGCGGTACAACTACGGTGTACTCTCCCCCACGGCAACCGCAGCAATCGCCGACTCAACGGACTGACGCCCGAGACAATGATTCAACGGCGTCGTCCGATCCGCGAACTTGTCGCGATCAACGTCAAGTTCTTCGGGAGCGAGGCAAAGAGGACGCTCGGACTACCATCGAGCGGCGGCGGGAAGCGCGCCATTAGTCCGACAAGCGCGCGGGACCTACTGTAGACAAGCCAGTGCCGGGGTATCCTGTCGATCTACCTTACGAGGTAGGTTGTCCAGCGTTTACCCGTGAGCTGCAGCGAGTCCAGTGGCCCAATTCCCGCACGTTCAAGCCGGAGGTCCCGGAGAAATACGACGGCAAGACCCACCCGTCAGAGTTCCTGAGCATTTACACCATTGCGGTGCAGGCTGCCGGGGCTCGCGACGACAAGATACTCGCCAACTACTTCCCGTTGGTGCTCAAGCCCAACGTTAGGTCGTGGTTGATGCACCTGCCGGAAGGTTCCATTTCTTCCTGGGCAGATCTTTGCCATGAGTTTGTTGGCGCCTTTACCGGAGGCCACCAAACTCTTGGCCAGGAAAGTGATCTTCATCTCATCCCCCAGAAGGAAGGTGAAACTTTGCGCAAGTACATCCAAAGGTTCAGCCGCGTACACCACAACATCCCAGACGTTCATCCTGCCGCTGTTATCAGCGCGTTTCATTAGAACGTGCGCCACCGCAGGATGCGGGAAGAACTGGCAATGAACAAAGTCAGGGATGTTGCCGAGCTCTATGCTCTGGCAGATAAGTGTGCTCGAGCTGAGGAAGGGAGGAGACTCCCTGGAGAGAATACTGGCGCAGGGATCAACTCCAAAGACGAAGACACCGCCGCCCGGCAAAGAAGGGCCGGCGGCGTAACAGGAAGCGCAAGGGTAAGGCCGTGCTTGCCGTCGAGGGATCCGGCAACCCCGGCACCGCCAAGAAGGCCAAGGTTGACGACCCCAGCAAGGACGTTGCCGGGTGCGCCTCCTGTCAGGCCTTGGCGGCTGCCGACAAGCCAGACAACTCCGGCAAGCAGTACTGCAAGATCCATCGCACCAAGGGCCATGACCTCCAGAACTGCCGGCAAGTTGAGCAGCTTGTCGAGAAGCAGAAAGCCGAGTATGAGAGGCGAGATAAGGAGAAGGCCCAGGATGGCGCGGAGGGGTCCGGCAAGAAACGCGGTGGCCGAGGAGGCCGCCGCGGCAAGGCCAAGCAACAGAAAGACAGGCCCGCTCGAGGCCGCGACAAGCAAGAGGGGGGTGACGATGACGAAGAGGACGATGAGTCCAGTGAGCAAGAATTCCAGAAGGCTACATAGATGATGTGCATTGATGGAGGAGCCTCGTTGCATTCTTCCCACCGCCAACTTAAACAGTGGGCGCGTGAAGTGAATGCGACTGAGCCATCCGTCGGTGCTCACAAACCATTGAGGTGGTCCAACACACCCATCATTTTCGACATTGAGGATCACCCTGATCGCATAACTGCGGTTGGGTGTTTGCCATTGTTGGTTTCACCAACAATCCACAACCTCAAAGTGACGAAAATGTTGGTTGACGGTGGGGCCGGTTTGAACCTGATTTCACCAGAGGTAATCAAAAGGTTGCAAATTCCTGACGAAGATCTCGAGGAAACGGGCACGTTTCAAGGGATCAACCCAGGAAGGAGTCAGCCAAAAGGTAAGATCATGCTGCCGATAACATTTGGTAGTGATCTGAACTTCAGAACAGAGAAGATTGTTTTCGACGTCGCCAAGATCCCGTTGCCATATAATGGGATCCTTGGCCGTCCAGCGCTGGCCAAGTTCATGGCCGCATCACACTATGCTTACAATGTGTTGAAGATGCCCGGGCCGATGAGCGTCATCACAGTCCACTCCGACAAGAAAGATGCACTTGTCTGCACCGATCAACTCTACCGGGAGGCAGTTGCAGCATCTGCCGCCAAGGCTCTTGCTCCTGCCGCTGAAGCTCCCGGGGGGGAAGAGGACCGGCAAGACCTCGGGTGCTCGCTCCGGCAAGCGCACCTCCTCGGAGTGCTGCGCTCCCGTTGAGGATGTACCAGAGAGCTCCACCGGCAAGAGCAAGAAGTCCAAGGCAGCTCCACCAGAGACTAAGAAGGTGCCCGCCAAGGAGGATGGCACGGGAGGAACTTTCACTATAAGTTCCACCCTCGACAACAAATAGGAAAGCGCGCTCATTGCTTTCCTGCGGGCGAATATCGATGTGTTTGCATGGCAACCATCTGATATCCCCGGTGTTCCCAGGGAAGTAATTGAGCACCACCTTGCCGTATGTCCTCACGCCCGGCCCGTCAAGCAGAAAGTCAGGAAGCAAGCCTTGGAGCGGAAACAATTTATTGCCGAAGAAATCAAGAAGTTGGGAGCGGCAGGTTTGGTAAGAGGAGTGCTCCATCCAACGTGGTTGGCCAATCCAGTTGTAGTGCGCAAGGCGAATGGGAAATGGAGGCTGTGTATTGATTATACAGATATCAATAAAGCCTGTCCACAAGACCCTTTTCCCTTGCCGCGCATCGACCAGATTGTGGACTCCACTGCCGGCTGCGACTTGCTTTCATTTCTTGACGCCTATTCAGGATATCATCAGATCTTTATGGCAAAAGTAGACGAAGAGAAAACTGCGTTTATCACCCCATGTGGTACATATTGCTTTTTACGCATGCCTTTCGGGTTGAAAAGTGCTGGTTCAACATTTGCAAGAGCAGTCCAGATTGGTTTTGAGCCCCAGTTGCATAGAAATTTGGAAGCCTATATGGATGATATAGTAGTCAAAACCAAGGACAAAGCAACGCTCATACAAGATTTAGAAGAAACATTTGCGAATCTGCGCAAGATCAATTTGAAGCTCAATCCTGAGAAGTGCGTGTTTGGCGTCCCGTCCGGCAAGCTTCTCGGGTTCTTTGTATCTCAACGTGGAATCGAAGCAAATCCCGACAAGATCAAAGCAATTGAGCATATTGAAGCACCAAGGCGTGTCAATGATGTGCGTCGTCTTGCCGGCTGCGTTGCTGCTCTGAGTAGATTTATCTCCAAATCTGTTGAGCGCGCCTTGCCCTATTTCAAAATCTTGAAAAAGGCAGGTCCAATGAAATGGACTCCAGAAGCAGAGGCAGCGCTGCAAGATTTGAAGAGATACCTCTCCTCCCCGCCAATACTAGTCGTGCCAAAACCACAAGAGTCGTTGCTGCTATATCTAGCGGCAACAAATCAACTGGTGAGTGCTGCGCTAGTGGCGGAGAGAGAGGTCGACGAAGAAGTAGCAGCAGCGCCAAGACCGCCAAGTGACGAGCTGGGATCCTCCCCGGCAGAGTCTGGTGCCGGCAAAGAAGGATCTGCGCAGACAAATGAATCAATGCAGAAGAAAAGGGTGGTGCAACGCCCAGTTTATTTTGTCAGCTCCCTTTTGCAGGGAGCTAGGTCAAGATATTCTAGTGTGCAGAAGTTGCTCTTCGGCCTCCTCATGGCCTCGAGGAAGCTGCGCCATTACTTTCAAGCACATGAGATCACCGTTGTCACTCGCTTTCCGTTGCAGCGAATTTTGCGAAATCCAGATGCGACCGGCAGGATTGTGGAGTGGGCATTAGAACTGTCAAGCTTTGGTCCCAAGTTTGAAAGTACTTCAACCATTCAGAGCAGAGCCTTAGCGGAGTTCATTGCAGAATGGACCCCAACGCCAGACGAGGAGATTCCAGAGACAACTCTCCCCGGCAAGGAAACTAACCAAGAGTGGATTATGTATTTTGATGGGGCTTTCTCGCTGCAAGGTGCCGGTGCTGGCGTGCTGCTTGTTGCACCCACCGGAGAGCACCTCAAATACGTGATTTAGATGCACTTTCCCCGGGAGAGGTCAACAAACAACACTGCAGAGTATGAAGGGCTGCTTGCCGGTCTTAGGATCGCGGCAGACCTTGGAATCTGGAAGCTCATCGTCAGAGGTGATTCGCAGCTTGTCGTCAAGCAAGTAAATAAAGATTATCAGAGCCCGTTGATGGAAGCTTATGTAGATGAAGTGAGAAAGTTGGAAGAGCGTTTTGATGGTCTGCAGATGGAGCACGTTCCTCGTGCGGAAAACAGCATTGCTGATGACCTGTCAAAGCGCGCTGCCCTTAAGTTGCCTGTGGAGCCGGGGACTTTTGTGCTCCGCTTGACTCAACCATCCGTGACGCCATCAATGGGACAAGGAAAAAGAAGAAAGTTGAGTTCTGGCAAGTATTTCCCGGCAGAGCTTCCAGAAGCCGCCGGCAAGGAAGTTGCCGGGAACAACGCCAAGCTTGCCGGTGAGCAACAGGCTCCGGCAGGGCGTCAAGCTCCTGCCGTAGAGACAAGTGCTCCCATCAAGCTTGCCGGGGAGCAACAGGCTCCGGCAGGGCCTCGAGCCTTTGCCGTAGAGACAAATGCCCCCTCGGCACAGGACATGCCTTTAGTCCTTGTTGTCGAGCCCCAGGCTCCAGCATGGGCGCAACACATTGTCCATTTCCTTCAGACGGGAGAACTCCCCGAAGAACAGGAAGAAGCAGAGAAAGTAGCCCGTCAGTCAAGTATGTACCAGTTCGTGGACAATGTTCTGTACAGAAAGAGACCGAACGGTGTGAAATTGAACTGCATTCCTCAGGAGGATGGACTGGAGCTGTTGGCAGAGATACATGGAGGCATATGTGGTTCCCACATAGGATCAAGAGCTCTTGCTGGTAAGGCATTCCGGCAAGGTTTCTTTTGGCCCACTGCTCTCCAGGATGCAACTGCACTAGTAACCAAGTGTGAAGCGTGCCAGTTTCATTCGAAGAAATTACATCAACCAGCTCAAGCTCTTCAGACAATCCCTCTTTCCTGGCCGTTTTCGGTCTGGGGGCTCGACATATTGGGCCCTTTTACCCGTGCTACCGGGGGCTTTGAGTACTTGTACGTCGCAATCGACGAGTTCACAAAGTAGCCGGAGGTGGAAGCAGTGAGAAAGGTGACAGCACAGTCAGCCGTCAAGTTCTTCAAAGGACTAGTTTGCCGCTTTGGTGTGCCTAATAGGATTATCACCGACAACGGTACACAGTTCACGAGCCACACCTTCATGCAATATGTCCAAGACCTTGGCGGCAAGATCTGTTTTGCTTCTGTTGCTCATCCAAGGATCAACGGCCAAGCGGAAAGGGCAAATGCTGAAGTGTTGCGAGGCCTCAAGACAAGGAATTTTGACAAGCTGCGCAAGTGCGGAAGGCGCTGGATTGATGAGTTGCCGACGGTTCTTTGGTCAATCAGGACGACACCAAATCAAGCCATCGACCAGATACCCTTCTCCCTAGTTTATGGGGCGGAGGCAATTCTCCCCATGGAACTCATATACGGGTCACCTCGAGTGCTCGCCTATGATGAGCTTGAGCAAGAGCAGTTGCGGCAAGATGACGCTACGCTCCTTGAGGAAGATCGTCTTCAGGCTGCTGTGCGAGCTGCGCGCTACCAGCAAGCCTTGCGCCACTATCATAGCCGCAAGGTTCATGCCCGAAGCCTTGAGGAAGGCGACCTTGTTCTTTGGCGCGTTCAGTCAGCCAAGAATTCCAACAAGTTGACGCCGAAGTGGGAAGGCCCTTATCGGGTAGTACGAGTCACCAGGCCTGGCGCAGTCCGCCTGGAGACCGAAGATGGCATTCCGGTGAGCAACTTCTGGAATATCGAACATCTTCGTATGTTCTACCCATAAGGCGCGGTGGCCGGGCCCCCCGGCAACCATCTTTTGTACAAGTCTTGCCGATGAAGCATGTAATCCTTTGTACAAAGCCAGGCACAGACCCTGTGCGTAGTTGAATAAGATTAAGTGTTTTACAATTCTTGTCGATTTTCATGTTGCTTATATGCATGTTTATCTGAGGTGTTGTTTTACACTTATCCCCAGCAAGTGCTGACGAACCGCCAAGGTTCCATATCTCTATTTTCTCTTCTTTTTTTTCTTAAAGGACAGAAGGTTCCCTCGCATGCAAGTTTGCCGGGGGGAATGGTGGTATGGATACCGACATGCGACGTTCAAGGTCGACATCTTGCTGGAGGAAGTACAACAACGAAAAGCTAAGTCGCAGAAACTTTGAACAAATTCTTGTTTTAAGGTTATTTTCCTTGAGCGATTTCGGCTTATGTATGGAAAACCTACACGCGAAGGAACCTTGTCATGATTGGTTGCGCCCTTATTCTGTTTCGAGCCCGCTCAACAGCTTAAGTGGCTGCACTGAAAACGGCAAGGTTGCTTGCCGGTAGCGACACCGCCAGCAGGCTGCTAAAGTCCCGCACCTAGCGCTCGCGGCAAGGGTGCGCGCGCCGGCAAGTTTCCAATGAGCGTAGGGACTTTTCCATACAGAAAGAAATCAAATAAGGGAAATAACACACATTCATTCAGAGCATAGCAAGTTATATTACAATAATAGTCGCTGTGATTCTAATATAAGACAAATTGTCTTTGGCATGGAACGATGGCGGCAAGAAGAAGTGCGGCAGCTAATCCCGGCGATCGCCTTCAACCCTATTGACTTGGCCTACCTTGTCGACGATGGGCGCGGCAAGCTCCTCAAGCGCCTTGAGGTCCGCGTCCCTCGGCAGGCGGTCGAGGACATTGGTGAGGTTGATGCCGAGATTCCTGTACACCACCTTGGTGAGCACCTTTTGGAGGACGGCCCAGCAGAGCTTACGGGATTCGTCGGCCAGATGGGCTGTTCGGTTAGAATGGAGCTGCTCCAGGGCTTCAAGCGTGCGGTCAAAGAACATGGTCAGCTTGGCGCTCATGGACACCCTGTCGTCAGAGGAATTCCTGAAGCCCTGCAGGCCCATGACGGACAGTTGTGCGGCAAGCTTCTCCGCGACGTCGACAAGCTTTTTAGTCCAGACCTGCACACCTATTATATAATCGTTATGGGTGGCAGCGGCGCTCTTGAGTAGCTCCTGCTCATTCCGGAGATCTTTGATCAGGGCTTTCTCATGAGCCTTGCTTTCCTCAAGAGACTGCTCCAGCGTGGACAGCTTCATCTTCAGATCAGCGATGGAGTCTTTGGCTGAGGAGAGCTGCTGGATCTTGTCGGACATGGAGGTTTGCATCTCCATCAGACTGTGGAGAGTCTTCTTTCTTTCAGTTATGAGCGTTGAGATCTCCTTGCCGTGACCCTCAAGATCCGTTTGCAGTTTCTTCACCTTGTCAGCAAGCTCGTTCTTGGCGGCCTCTGCAGCTTTGGCAGCATCGACAGTCTCCTTCAGCTTGCCGGCGTGATCTGCAGTCAGAGCTTCGAGCGTCTCCTTGTGTTTTTGCTCCAGCTCCTGGGTCCGCCGCGCGGCAAGCTTTTCGATCTCTGCTTCCTTGCCACGAAGCTTGTCGGCAAGCGCCTTCTCGCGAGTGGTAAGGTCGTCTTCATGAGCGTCAAGCCCGATACGGCGCTTCGTGAAGTGAGCTTCCTCTGCAGCAGCCTGTCGCTTGGCCTCCTCTTGCGCCTGCTCGATGTCGGACTGCTTCAAGAAGAGTTCGCTCTAGCCTTGGCTCAGTTGCTCTTGACCAGACTTCAACTCCTGGAAAGCTTGGGCGAACCAGGCCTGCGTTTCCTCAACACGCTTCTGGAAATCCACTTTCGCCGCATCGACGATTGCTGCCCTGGAGTCTAACTTCTCCTTTCGGGTGCGGTAGAGCGCCTGGAGTTTCTGGAAGTTGTCGCTCATGGTCTGGAGGAGCTGCTCCTCCTTGGATTGGCTGCTGGCGCTTGTCTCGTTGATAATTCTGAGCTCGCCGGCGGTGACGACCTCCTCGTCGAAAGTCTCCCCTTCAGCTGGCGCCCTAGTGCTTACCGACCCAGGGAAGTTGACAAACATATTCTCGCCAGCCTCAAAATATCTGCTGGAGGAGGGGGCTCCGGAAGTTGGCGGCTGATCTTCAACAGCCGTCTCCCCGGCAGCTGGGGGCTCCGTGGCCGGTGTAGCGCCTGGCGCTCCTGCGGCAGGAATGCCGTCAGTTCGGTCACCGGCCTCCTCGCCGGCCCTCTCAGCAGACTCCTTGGCGGCCTTTTCCTGAGCAGCCTTGGCAGCCTCGGCGCTGGCATCCTTGGCGGCCTCGGCGGCAGCATCCTTGGCGGCCTCGTCAGCGGCAATCCTGTCGGCCTCAGTGGCAGCATCCTTGGCGGTCTCCTCGATGATGGTATCAACATCCATGCGTTCCGCCGAGGGAATGTCTGAAGGCCAAGAAAACAAATCGAGATGAGATTGAGGTGGAAGTTCAAGAAGACAAAAAGAAGAACAGAATAACAAGTACCTGTGCCAACATCGGTTGCCGGCGTAGATCTGCCGGTGCCCGTGCTTGCTGGCTCTTCCTCATCGCGATAAATCGTGCTAGAGGAAGTCCTTGTCGGAGATCCATCTCTGGGCGGCGTAGCTGATGGAGGCGACACATCAGGGGCGGCCTCTGATGGTTCTCCTTGTCGCTGCTCTCCTCCTGCACGCCTGGTGATGTCAGCAGTAAAGATGCACACCCCGGCACTTGCCAGTGGAAAGTGAGTAGCAAACTCACGCTGGGGGCTGCGCCGGGGGCTGAGTCGAGGACTGCGTCGCGGGCTGGGCCCCGGGCTGATGGTGATCGCCTCTGGCGCACCTGTGCTGCTTGCCGGCGGTTCCTCGCCCGTCGAGGTCTTTGCTCTCTTCGCCATCCTCTGCGCCAGTGTTTCCGTATCCCTGCGGAGACAGGCCAAAGCAAAGCAAATGGGTTAAGTAAAACCAAAAACTCAGAAGGCAAAGGATGCGACGAGATCCTTACTCCTCTTCTTCTTCTCCTGAGCTAAAGGGAGAGAGGTCGAAGTCGACTTCCGCCGTGGTGCCCATGGGAGGAGGTGGAGGGGTGCTCCTGGCTCGCTTGGCTGCGGCAGGCGCAGGTTGCTGATGAGCTCCTTGCCGCTGCGTGGCCTTGCCGGCCGCCCCCTTGCCGGGGGCTCCACCACTCGAGGAAGGCTGGTGGACCGCGGTGCCAGAGGCGGCTTTCCAGAGAACCCGCCTCTTCCTCACTTCGAGAGCCGGGGCCTCCTCGTGCAGCTCCTCTTTGGCTGTGTCTTCGGCAAAAGGGCCCCCGGTAGATGTGCCGCCCTGCTCCTCGGCGGTCGCACCCTGCCCGGCAAATTTCTCCTCCGATAGCATTTCTCCTTCGTTGGTTTCCCATTCCACGAAGCCAGCGCTGCCGGCCTCCGCGGCAAGATTTGCTTCCTCCGCCCTGCTGGCAATGTACTCAATTTCTTCTTCAGTGGTGGCGCGGATGAGGTTATCTTCTTCACGGATGGCCCTTTCCGACAGGCTATCGAAGAATTGCTGTGCTTGCTCTGCGGATGGCTCAATCCAGGTCCCATCAAGGCTGTGGGCGTCAAACGCCGGCATCATGGCAATGATTGAGGCCAGAGCGGAGTTATTGCATAGAGGGACTATGTTTGCCGGCAGCTTGCGTATGGCTTCAGTCCTAAAGATTCTCTGGTAGAGGGCTGTGTGCTGCATCAACGTCAAATTGTTGTTCAGCCCAGGGCGCAACCTCATGATGTCCGCCACGTTCCGGAATTCCTAGGCTGGCCTCCCTTTGTTCTGCAAGGGGGCGATGCGCCGGCGGAGGAAATTGGCGCCTATCATCTCTACTGTAAGCCCGGCAGCTCTAAGGCGATGAATCCTGGTAGTTGCGACTGTGAGCTTCCCATCTTCAGGATCGAGGGCACTCCAGTCGTTGCCGCGCACCATCTTCGTCTGCCGCGGCAAGCAGAAAGGCTGGAAGTTTTTCTCCTGAATCCAGCACCATTTGCCTCGCCACTCCTCCCACTTCTCGCGGTAGGCCCCGTCCGGGTAAACCTCCTTGGTTCCTGGCCGTGGGATCCAAGCGATGGAACCAGAAAGGGCCTCGCCTTTTTGGATACGAGGAATGAAGTAATGGCGGAAAAGGGCGGTGCTAGGAACTACTCCGGCGAAGTTTTCGCAAAGGTGAGCAAAAACTGACATGCATGTCACGGCATTCGGCGTGAAATCCAAGAGTTGGAAGCCGTATGTGAGCATGATGTCGTTGAAGAAATCAGAGAAAGGGGGACAGAGGCCGCAGTAAAAATAATCGGCAAAGAAGTGATATTTATCTGGGCCGCCCCTGGAAGAACCTGGACTCACGCGGGTGGCGGGATGCGCTTTCGTCTCCGTCGCGCACATGCTCTGGTATCGCTCCCTCAGGGCGCTCGCGTCAAGCGTCGGGGGGAAGACGACATGCTCCTTCCGCATCCTTGCCAGCTTGTTCTCCGAGACGGCGGCGTCCACCTCCTTGCCCTTGCTTGCCTTGGGTGGCATGGCGGCAATGGGAGCAGAAGCCGAGGAGGAGAGGGCGTGGAGGCGTGGATGAATGGGAGGAGCTCTGTTTCGGGCTCGAGGAAGAAGACGATGGCGGTTCCCAGATTCGAAAAGACGAGAGGTAAATGAGCCGTGCCTCTGTGGATTCCTTTTTATGGGGAAGGCCCGGGGGCGCCTCCTTACTAGTCAACATGGAAACGCTTTTGCGAGCGCGCTGTAGTTTCGGCCGCTCCGCGCACGTCTCCCACGTCCCGCATTCAATGCGCATCGTGGGGGGGGGGGCGCAGTGAAACGGAATGATTACAGCAGTTAATCCCTGCCACGCGTGCCCGTGCACTGTTTGGGCCTAGCCCAACAATGCCTCGCACCCGTGTATGGCCTAGGCCCGGGGGCTCCTGTCGGTGTACTAAAGTGTGGGCTTTTTAGTACCCCGTACTTGTGCACGGGCAGTTGTAGCCATACCAGCGGCAAGGCCTGCCGGGGAACAGCTGAGAGCGGATACATCAACATTGAGAAGGCATTCAAGTCAACAGTCGGAAGGCAGAAAACCGAAGGCTAGGCGCCCGACATGATCTTGCCAGGCTGGCTGCTGAGCCCCGGCAAGGCCTCGCCACCCTGTCACCACTCCAGTGCAGCGACCAGCTTGTCTTTTAGCTGTTGTCCTCCTGGGTGCTTGTCAGACGCTAGTGGTGGATGGGCTTAAGCGGTGCTGATGGGACGGCCCCTTTTTCCGTCCCCAAGACGCTAAGGGACACCTCAACGGAGCATTTAATGTTTCTGTCCTAAACCGTCAGTGTTAGGTATGATAACACTGTAGCAGCTTTACACCTCATATAAGCACTGTATGCCACTGTTGGTGACCCCTTCGAGAGTATAAAAGGAGGCCCAAGGCACAGCTACAGGGGGATCGGCTTCTGGCCCATTCTGCATGTGTAGCGGCTGTGTACTGTAGCGCTCCCAGAACTTGAGCTAGAACATATCTAACACAACCAAGCAGGAGTAGGGTTTTACGCATCTCTGCGGCCCGAACCTGGGTAAAATCCCTCGCGTTGATCATTGAATCCGCTCTTCGTGCATACTTCTCTACCTGCCGAACCATAAAGGGATCTACGCGATCCCATAGGTGTCGTACGCCGATATCTTTGGCGCGCCAGGTAGGGGCAGAGAGTTGCGTGAACCTGATTTAGCGGTCAGCGCGCCAGTTTCTGCACCATCTTCATCGCCATGGTACCCAAGAAGAATGGGTTTACGGCGGTTGGCCCATCCACGTCCGCTGTCCCTGTAGCTACACGAACAGGCGATGGTGTAGACGCAGGTGGAGGAGGTGGAGGTTTAGAGCTTCCACGACGTTCTGGTGATCATAGCCAGGCGAGCGGCGTCGTCCGCACCGCTAGATCTAAGGACGGAGGTGTGCTGCCAGCAGGCGGCGTAGCAAACTCCAGAGATGGAAGGGCGCCTTCCATGACACCCACGCCGGCGCACGTGCCGCGACCTTCTAAGGGCGCGCACGGTGAACATCGCCGTGACGTTGGTGGTTCTGGGCGTCCCCACGGAAAATCTCCTGAGCATCATCCTCGGGATGTGCGAGACCAGCATGCACATCCGCATGCTGGTAGAAGCGGCATACTGTCGCGGGACTGTGATGGAGCTCCTTCCAACACGGTTGTGAATCAGAGCACCTCACGTTCTTCGCACCTTTCGCCGCCGCCTACACCAGCAGAAGCATTAGCACGTGCACAGCTGCTCCTGAATTTCCCTCCTACTGCGGACAAGCTCGACGAATGGAGAGCTGCCATTCAGAGCCTCGTTGGCCTTGCCAACGAAGATAAGCCACAACAGGCAGAGCCTTCGCGGCGGCAGTCCATTGAGCCGGCACGCGTAGGTGGTGAGAAGACTGGAGGCGGTACAACTACGGTGTACTCTCCCCCACGGCAACCGCAGCAGTCGCCGACTCGATGGACTGACGCCCGAGACGATGATTCAACGGCGTCGTCCGATCCGCGAACTCGTCGCGATCAACGTCAAGTTTTTCGGGAGCGAGGCAAAGAGGACGCTCGGACTACCATCGAGCGGCGGCGGGAAGCGCGCCATCAGTCCGACAAGCGCGCGGGACCTACTGTAGACAAGCCAGTGCCGGGGTATCCTGTCGATCTACCTTACGAGGTGGGTTGTCCAGCGTTTACCCGTGAGCTGCGGCGAGTCCAGTGGCCCAATTCCCGCACGTTCAAGCCGGAGGTCCCGGAGAAATACGACGGCAAGACCCACCCTTCAGAGTTCCTGAGCATTTACACCATTGCGGTGCAGGCTGCCGGGGCTCGCGACGACAAGATACTCGCCAACTACTTCCCGTTGGTGCTCAAGCCCAACGTTAGGTCGTGGTTGATGCACCTGCCGGAAGGTTCCATTTCTTCCTGGGCAGATCTTTGCCATGAGTTTGTTGGCGCCTTTACCGGAGGCCACCAAGCTCTTGGCCAGGAAAGTGATCTTCATCTCATCCCCCAGAAGGAAGGCGAAACTTTGCGCAAGTACATCCAAAGGTTCAGCTGCGTACACCACAACATCCCAGACGTTCATCCTGCCGCTGTTATCAGCGCGTTTCATCAGAACGTGCGCAACCGCAGGATGCGGGAAGAACTGGCAATGAACAAAGTCAGGGATGTTGCCGAGCTCTATGCTCTGGCAGATAAGTGTGCTCGAGCTGAGGAAGGGAGGAGACCCCCCGGAGAGAATACTGGCGCAGGGATCGACTCCGAAGACGAAGACACCGCCGCCCCGGCAAAGAAGGGCCGGCGGCGTAACAGGAAGCGCAAGGGTAAGGCCGTACTTGCCGTCGAGGGATCCGGCAACCCCGGCACCGCCAAGAAGGCCAAGGTTGACGACCCCAGCAAGGACGTTGCCGGGTGCGACTCCTGTCAGGCCTTGGTGGCTGCCGACAAGCCAGACGGCTCCGGCAAGCAGTACTGCAAGATCCATCGCACCAAGGGCCATGACCTCCAGAACTGCCGGCAAGTTGAGCAGCTTGTCGAGAAGCAGAAAGCCGAGTATGAGAGGCGAGATAAGGAGAAGGCCCAGGATGGCGCGGAGGGGTCCGGCAAGAAACGCGGTGGCCGAGGAGGCCGCCGCGGCAAGGCCAAGCAACAGAAAGACAGGCCCGCTCGAGGCCGCGACAAGCAAGAGGGGGGTGACGATGACGAAGAGGACGATGAGTCCAGTGAGCAAGAATTCCAGAAGGCTACAAAGATGATGTGCATTGATGGAGGAGCCTCGTTGCATTCTTCCCACCGCCAACTTAAACAGTGGGCGCGTGAAGTGAATGCGACTGAGCCATCCGTCGGTGCTCACAAACCATTGAGGTGGTCCAACACACCCATCATTTTCGACATTGAGGATCACCCTGATCGCATAACTGCGGTTGGGTGTTTGCCATTGTTGGTTTCACCAACAATCCACAACCTCAAAGTGACAAAAATGTTGGTTGACGGTGGGGCCGGTTTGAACCTGATTTCACCAGAGGTAATCAAAAGGTTGCAAATTCCTGACGAAGATCTCGAGGAAACGGGCACGTTTCAAGGGATCAACCCAGGAAGGAGTCAGCCAAAAGGTAAGATCATGCTGCCGGTAACATTTGGTAGTGATCTGAACTTCAGAACAGAGAAGATTGTTTTCGACGTCGCCAAGATCCCGTTGCCATATAATGGGATCCTTGGCCGTCCAGCGCTGGCCAAGTTCATGGCCGCATCACACTATGCTTACAATGTGTTGAAGATGCCTGGGCCGATGAGCGTCATCACAGTCCACTCCGACAAGAAAGATGCACTTGTCTGCACCGATCAACTCTACCGGGAGGCAGTTGCAACATCTGCCGCCAAGGCTCTTGCTCCTGCCGCTGAAGCTCCCGGGGGGGGAAGAGGACCGACAAGACCTCGGGTGCTCGCTCCGGCAAGCGCACCTCCTCAGAGTGCTGCGCTCCCGTTGAGGATGTACCAGAGAGCTCCACCGGCAAGAGCAAGAAGTCCAAGGCAGCTCCACCAGAGACTAAGAAGGTGCCCGCCAAGGAGGATGGCACGGGAGGAACTTTCACTATAAGTTCCACCCTCGACAACAAATAGGAAAGCGCGCTCATTGCTTTCCTGCGGGCGAATATCGATGTGTTTGCATGGCAACCATCTGATATCCCCGGTGTTCCCAGGGAAGTAATTTAGCACCACCTTGCCGTATGTCCTCACGCGCGGCCCGTCAAGCAGAAAGTCAGGAAGCAAGCCTTGGAGCGGCAACAATTTATTGCCGAAGAAATCAAGAAGTTGGGAGCGGCAGGTTTGGTAAGAGGAGTGCTCCATCCAACGTGGTTGGCCAATCCAGTTGTAGTGCGCAAGGCGAATGGGAAATGGAGGCTGTGTATTGATTATACAGATATCAATAAGGCCTCTCCAAAAGATCCTTTTCCCTTGCCGCGCATCGACCAGATTGTGGACTCCACTGCCGGCTGTGACTTGCTTTCATTTCTTGACGCCTATTCAGGATATCATCAGATCTTTATGGCACAAGTAGACGAAGAGAAAACCGCGTTTATCTCCCCATGTGGTACGTATTGCTTTTTACGCATGCCTTTCGGGTTAAAAAGTGCTGGTTCAACATTTGCTAGAGGATTCCAGATTGGTTTTGAGCCCCAGTTGCATAGAAATTTGGAAGCCTATATGGATGATATAGTAGTCAAAACCAAGGACAAAGCAACGCTCATACAAGATTTAGAAGAAACATTTGCGAATCTGCGCAAGATCAATTTGAAGCTCAATCCTGAGAAGTGCGTGTTTGGCGTCCTGTCCGGCAAGCTTCTCGGGTTCTTTGTATCTCAACGTGGAATCGAAGCAAATCCCGACAAGATCAAAGCAATTGAGAAGATTGAAGCACCAAGGCATGTCAATGATGTGCGTCGTCTTGCCGGCTGCGTTGCTGCTCTGAGTAGATTTATCTCCAAATCTGCTGAGCACGCCCTGCCCTTTTTCAAAATCTTGAAAAAGGCAGGTCCAATGAAATGGACTCCAGAAGCAGAGGCAGCGCTGCAAGATTTGAAGAGATACCTCTCCTCCCCGCCAGTACTAGTCACGCCAAAACCACAAGAGCCATTGCTGCTATATCTAGCGGCAACAAATCAAGTGGTGAGTGCTGCGCTAGTGGCGGAGAGAGAGATTGACGAAGAAGCAGCGGCAGCGCCAAGACCGCCAAGTGACGAGCTGGGATCCTCCCCGGCAGAGTCTGGTGCCGGCAAAGAAGGATCTGCGCAGACAAATGAATCAATGCAGAAAAAAGGGTGGTGCAACGCCCAGTTTATTTTGTCAGCTCCCTTTTGCAGGGAGCTAGGTCAAGATATTCTGGTGTGCAGAAGTTGCTCTTCGGCCTCCTCATGGCCTCGAGGAAGCTGCGCCATTACATTCAAGCACATGAGATCACCGTTGTCACTCGCTTTCCGTTGCAGTGGATTTTGCGAAATCCAGATGCGACCGGCAGGATTGTGGAGTGGGCATTAGAACTGTCAAGCTTTGGTCCCAAGTTTGAAAGTACTTCAACCATTCAGAGCAGAGCCTTAGCGGAGTTCATTGCAGAATGGACCCCAACGCCAGACGAGGAGATTCTAGAGACAACTCTCCCCGGCAAGGAAACTAACCAAGAGTGGATTATGTATTTTGATGGGGCTTTCTCGCTGCAAGGTGCCGGTGCTGGCGTGCTGCTTGTCGCACCCACCGGAGAGCACCTCAAATACGTGATTTAGATGCACTTTCCCCGGGAGAGGTCAACAAACAACACTGCAGAGTATGAAGGGCTGCTTGCCGGTCTTAGGATCGCGGCAGACCTTGGAATCTAGAAGCTCATCGTCAGAGGTGATTCGCAGCTTGTCATCAAGCAAGTAAATAAAGATTATCAGAGCCCGTTGATGGAAGCTTATGTAGATGAAGTGAGAAAGTTGGAAGAGCGTTTTGATGGTCTGCAGATGGAGCACGTTCCTCGTGCGGAAAACAACATTGCTGATGAACTGTCAAAGCACGCTGTCCTTAAGTTGCCTGTGGAGCCGGGGACTTTTGTGCTCCGCTTGACTCAACCATCCGTGACGCCATCAATGGGACAAGGAAAAAGAAGAAAGTTGAGTTCTGGTAAGTATTTCCCGGCAGAGCTTCTAGAAGCCGCCGGCAAGGAAGTTGCCGGGAACAACGCCAAGCTTGCCGGTGAGCAACAGGCTCCGGCAGGGCGTCAAGCTCCTGCCGTAGAGACAAGTGCTCCCATCAAGCTTGCTGGGGAGCAACAGGCTCCGGCAGGGCCTCGAGCCTTTGCCGTAGAGACAAATACCCCCTCGGCACAGGACATGCCTTTAGTCCTTGTTGTCGAGCCCCAGGCTCCAGCATGGGCGCAACACATTGTCCATTTCCTTCAGACGGGAGAACTCCCCGAAGAACAGGAAGAAGCAGAGAAAGTAGCCCGTCAGTCAAGTATGTACCAGTTCGTGGACAATGTTCTGTACAGAAAGAGACCGAACGGTGTGAAATTGAACTACATTCCTCGGGAGGATGGACTGGAGCTGTTGGCAGAGATACATGGAGGCATATGTGGTTCCCACATAGGATCAAGAGCTCTTGCTGGTAAGGCATTCCGGCAAGGTTTCTTTTGGCCCACTGCTCTCCAGGATGCAACTGCACTAGTAACCAAGTGTGAAGCGTGCCAGTTTCATTCGAAGAAATTACATCAACCAGCTCAAGCTCTTCAGACAATCCCTCTTTCCTGGCCGTTTTCGGTCTGGGGGCTCGACATATTGGGCCCTTTTCCCCGTGCTACCGGGGGCTTTGAGTACTTGTATGTCGCAATCGACAAGTTCACAAAGTAGCCGGAGGTGGAAGCAGTGAGAAAGGTGACAGCACAGTCAGCCGTCAAGTTCTTCAAAGGACTAGTTTGCCGCTTTGGTGTGCCTAATAGGATTATCACCGACAACGATACACAGTTCACGAGCCACACCTTCATGCAATATGTCGAAGACCTTGGCGGCAAGATCTGTTTTGCTTCTGTTGCTCATCCAAGGAGCAACGGCCAAGCAGAAAGGGCAAATGCTGAAGTGTTGCGAGGCCTCAAGACAAGGACTTTTGACAAGCTGCGCAAGTGCGGAAGGCGCTGGATTGATGAGTTGCCGGCGGTTCTTTGGTCAATCAAGACGACACCAAATCGAGCCATCGACCAGATACCCTTCTCCCTAGTTTATGGGGTGGAGGCAATTCTCCCCATGTAACTCATATACGGGTCACCTCGAGTGCTCGCCTATGATGAGCTTGAGCAAGAGCAGTTGCGGCAAGATGACGCTACGCTCCTTGAGGAAGATTGTCTTCAGGCTGCTGTGCGAGCTGCGCGCTACCAGCAAGCCTTGCGCCACTATCATAGCCGCAAGTTTCATGCCCGAAGCCTTGAGGAAGGCGACCTTGTTCTTTGGCGCGTTCAGTCAGCCAAGAATTCCAACAAGTTGACGCCGAAGTGGGAAGGCCCTTATCAGGTAGTACGAGTCACCAGGCCTGGCGCAGTCTGCCTGGAGACCGAAGATGGCATTCCGGTGAGCAACTCCTGGAAGATCGAACATCTTCGTATGTTCTACCCATAAGGCGCGGTTGCCGGGCCCCCCCGGCAACCATCTTTTGTACAAGTCTTGCCGATGAAGCATGTAATCCTTTGTACAAAGCCAGGCGCAGACCCTGTGCGTAGTTGAATAAGATTAAGTGTTTTACAATTCTTGTCGATTTTCATGTTGCTTATATGCATGTTTATCTGAGGTGTTGTTTTACACTTATCCCCAGCAAGTGCCGACGAACCGCCAAGGTTCCATATCTCTATTTTCTCTTCTTTCTTTTTCTTAAAGGACAGAAGGTTCCCTCGCATGCAAGTTTGCCGGGGGGAATGGTGGTATGGATACCGACAGGCGACGTTCAAGGTCGACATCTTGCCGGAGGAAGTACAGCAATGAAAAGCTAAGTTGCAGAAACTTTGAACAAATTCTTGTTTTAAGGTTATTTTCCTTGAGCGATTTCGGCTTATGTATGGAAAACCTGCATGCGAAGGAACCTTGTCATGATTGGTTGCGCCCTTATTCTGTTTCGAGCCCGCTCAACAGCTTTAGTGGCTACACTGAAAACGGCAAGGTTGCTTGCCGGTAGCGACACCGCCAGCAGGCTGCTAAAGTCCCGCACCTAGCGCTCGCGGCAAGGGTGCGCGCGCCGGCAAGTTTCCAATGAGCGTAGGGACTTTTCCATACAGAAAGAAATCAAATAAGGGAAATAACACACATTCATTCAGAGCATAGCAAGTTATATTACAATAATAGTCGCTGTGATTCTAATATAAGACAAATTGTCTTTGGCATGGAACGATGGCGGCAAGAAGAAGTGCGGCAGCTAATCCCGGCGATCGCCTTCAACCCTATTGACTTGGCCTACCTTGTCGACGATGGGCGCGACAAGCTCCTCAAGCGCCTTGAGGTCCGCGTCCCTCGGCAGGCGGTCGAGGACATTGGTGAGGTTGATGCCGGGATTCCTGTACACCACCTTGGTGAGCACCTTTTGGAGGACGGCCCAGCAGAGCTTACGGGATTCATCGGCCAGATGGGCTGTTCGGTCAGAATGGAGCTGCTCCAGGGCTTCAAGCATGCGGTCAAAGAACATGGTCAGCTTGGCGCTCATGGACACCCTGTCGTCAGAGGAATACCTGAAGCCCCGCAGGCCCATGACGGACAGTTGTGCGGCAAGCTTCTCCGCGACGTTGACAAGCTTTTTAGTCCAGACCTGCACACCTGTTATATAATCGTTATGGGCGGCAGCGGCGCTCTTGAGCAGCTCCTGCTCATTCCGGAGATCTTTGATCAGGGCTTTCTCACGAGCCTTGCTTTCCTCAAGAGACTGCTCCAGCATGGACAGCTTCATCTTCAGATCAGCGATGGAGTCTTTGGCTGAGGAGAGTTGCTGGATCTTGTCGGACATGGAGGTTTGCATCTCCATCAGGCTGTGGAGAGTCTTCTTTATTTCAGTTCTGAGCGTGGAGATCTCCTTGCCGTGACCCTCAAGATCCGTTTGCAGTTTCTTCACCGTGTCAGCAAGCTCGTTCTTGGCGGCCTCTGCAGCTTTGGCAGCATCGACAGTCTCCTTCAGCTTTCCGGCGTGATCTGCAGTCAGAGCTTCGAGCGTCTCCTTGTGTTTTTGCTCCAGCTCCTGGGTCCGCCGCGCGACAAGCTTTTCGATCTCTGCTTCCTTGCCACGAAGCTTGTCGGCAAGCGCCTTCTCGCGAGCGGTAAGGTCGTCTTCATGAGCGTCAAGCCCGATACGGCGCTTCGTGAAGCGAGCTTCCTCTGCAGCAGCCTGTCGCTTGGCCTCCTCTTGCGCCTGCTCGATGTCGGACTGCTTCAAGAAGAGTTCGCTCTAGCCTTGGCTCAGTTGCTCTTGACCAGACTTCAACTCCTGGAAAGCTTGGGCGAACCAGGCCTGCGTTTCCTCAACACGCTTCTCGAAATCCACTTCCGCCGCATCGATGATTGCTGCCCTAGAGTCTAACTTCTCCTTTCGGGTGCGGTAGAGCGCCTAGAGTTTCTGGAAGTTGTCGCTCATGGTCTGGAGGAGCTGCTCCTCCTTGGATTGGCTGCTGGCGCTTGTCTCGTTGATAATTCTGAGCTCGCCGGCGGTGACGACCTCCTCATCGAAAGTCTCCCCTTCAGCTGGCGCCCTAGTGCTTGCCGACCCAGGGAAGTTGACAAACAGATTCTCGCCAGCCTCAAAATATCTGCTGGAGGAGGGGGCTCCGGAAGTTGGCGGCTGATCTTCAACAGCCGTCTCCCCGGCAGCTGGTGGCTCCGTGGCCGATGTAGCGCCTGGCGCTCCTGCGGCAGGAATGCCGTCAGTTCGGTCACCGGCCTCCTCGCCGGCCCTCTCAGCAGACTCCTTGGCGGCCTTTTCCTGAGCAGCCTTGGTAGCCTCGGCGCTGGCATCCTTGGCGGCCTCGGCGGCAGCATCCTTGGCGGCCTCGTCAGCGGCAATCCTGTCGGCCTCAGCGGCAACATCCTTGGCGGTCTCCTCGATGACGGTATCAACATCCATGCGTTCCGCCGAGGGAATGTCTGAAGGCCAAGAAAACAAATCGAGATGAGATTGAGGTGGAAGTTCAAGAAGACAGAAAGAAGAACAGAATAACAAGTACCTGTGCCAACATCGGTTGCCGGCGTAGATCTGCCGGTGCCCGTGCTTGCTGGCTCGTCCTCATCGCGATAAATCGTGCTAGAGGAAGTCCTTGTCGGAGATCCATCTCTGGGCGGCGTAGCTGATGGAGGCGACACATCAGGGGCGGCCTCTGATGGTTCTCCTTGTCGCTGCTCTCCTCCTGCACGCCTGGTGATGTCAGCAGTAAAGATGCACACCCCGGCACTTGCCAGTGGAAAGTGAGTAGCAAACTCACGCTGGGGGCTGCGCCGGGGGCTGAGTCGAGGACTGCGTCGCGGGCTGGGCCCCGGGCTGATGGTGATCGCCTCTGGCGCACCTGTGGTGCTTGCCGGCGGTTCCTCGCCCGTCCGGTTCCTCGCCCGTCGAGGTCTTTGCTCTCTTCGCCATCCTCTGCGCCAGTGTTTCCGTATCCCTGCGGAGACAGGCCAAAGCAAAGCAAATGGGTTAAGTAAAACCAAAAACTCAGAAGGCAAAGGATGCGATGAGATCCTTACTCCTCTTCTTCTTCTCCTAAGCTAAAGGGAGAGAGGTCGAAGTCGACTTCCGCCGTGGTGCCCATGGGAGGAGGTGGAGGGGTGCTCCTGGCTCGCTTGGCTGCGGCAGGCGCAGGTTGCTGATGAGCTCCTTGCTGCTGCGTGGCCTTGCCGGCCGCCCCCTTGCCGGGGGCTCCACCACTCGAGGAAGGCTGGTGGACCGCGGTGCCAGAGGCGGCTTTCCGAAGAACCCGCCTCTTCCTCACTTCGAGAGCCGGGGCCTCCTCGTGAAGCTCCGCTTCGGCTGTGTCTTCGGCAAAAGGGCCCCCGGTAGATGTGCCGCCCTGCTCCTCGGCGGTCGCACCCTACCCGGCAAATTTCTCCTCCGACAGCATTTCTCCTTTGTTGGTTTCCCATTCCACGAAGCCAGCGCTGCCGGCCTCCGCGGCAAGATTTGCTTCCTCTGCCCTGCTGGCAATGTACTCAATTTCTTCTTCAGTGGTGGCGCGGATGAGGTTATCTTCTTCACGGATGGCCCTTTCCGACAGGCTATCGAAGAATTGCTGTGCTTGCTCTGTGGATGGCTCAATCCAGGTCCCATCAAGGCTGTGGGCGTCAAACGCCGGCATCATGGCAATGATTGAGGCCAGAGCGGAGTTATTGCATAGAGGGACTATGTTTGCCGGCAGCTTGCGTACGGCTTCAGTCCTAAAGATTCTCTGGTAGAGGGATGTGTGCTGCATCAACGTCAAATTGTTGTTCAGCCTAGGGCGCAACCTCATGATGTCCGCCACGTTCCGGAATTCCTAGGCTGGCCTCCCTTTGTTCTGCAAGGGGGCGATGCGCCGGCGGAGGAAATTGGCGCCTATCATCTCTACTGTAAGCCCGACAGCTCTGAGGCGATGAATCCTGGTAGTTGCGACTGTGAGCTTCCCATCTTCAGGATCAAGGGCACTCCAGTCGTTGCCGCGCACCATCTTCGTCTGCCGCGGCAAGCAGAAAGGCTGGAAGTTTTTCTCCTGAATCCAGCACCATTTGCCTCGCCACTCCTCCCACTTCTCGCGGTAGGCCCCGTCCAGGTAAACCTCCTTGGTTCCTGGCCGTGGGATCCAAGCGATGGAACCAGAAAGGGCCTCGCCTTTTTGGATACGAGGAATGAAGTAATGGCGGAAAAGGGCGGTGCTAGGAACTACTCCGGCGAAGTTTTCGCAACGGTGAGCGAAAACTGACATGCATGTCACGGCATTCGGCGTGAAATCCAAGAGTTGGAAGCCGTATGTGAGCATGATGTCGTTGAAGAAATCAGAGAAAGGGGGACAGAGGCCGCAGTAAAAATAATCGGCAAAGAAGTGATATTTATCTGGGCCGCCCCTGGGAGAACCTGGACTCACGCGGGTGGCGGGATGCGCTTTCGTCTCCGTCGCCCACATGCTCTGGTATCGCTCCCTCAGGGCGCTCGCGTCAAGCGCCGGGGGGAAGACGACGTGCTCCTTCCGCATCCTTGCCAGCTTGTTCTCCGAGACGGCGGCGTCCACCTCCTTGCCCTTGCTTGCCTTGGGTGGCATGGCGGCAATGGGAGCAGAAGCCGAGGAGGAGAGGGCGTGGAGGCGTGGATGAATGGGAGGAGCTCTGTTTCGGGCTCAAGGAAGAAGACGATGGCGGTTCCCAGATTCGAAAAGATGAGAGGTAAATGAGCCGTGCCTCTGTGGATTCCTTTTTATGGGGAAGGCCCGGGGGCGCCTCCTTACTAGTCAACATGGAAACGCTTTTGAGAGCGCGCTGCAGTTTCGGCCGCTCCGCACACGTCTCCCACGTCCCGCATTCAATGCGCATCACGGGGGGGGGGGGGGCGCAGTGAAACGGAATGATTACAGCAGTTAATCCCTGCCACGCGTGCCCGTGCACTGTTTGGGCCTAGCCCAACAATGCCTCGCACCCGTGTATGGCCTAGGCCCGGGGGCTCCTGTCGGTGTACTAAAGTGTGGGCGTTTTAGTACCCCGTACTTGTGCACGGGCAGTTGTAGCCATACCAGCGGCAAGGCCTATCGGGGAACAGCTGAGAGCGGATACAGCAACATCGAGAAGGCATTCAAGTCAACAGTCGGAAGGCAGAAGACCGAAGGCTAGGCGCCCGACAAGATCTTGCCAGGCTGGCTGCTGAGCCCCGGCAAGGCCTCGCCACCCTGTCACCACTCCAGTGCAGCGACCAGCTTGTCTTTTAGCTGTTGTCCTCCTGGGTGCGTGTCAGACGCTAGTGGTGGATGGGCTTAAGCGGTGCTGATGGGACGGCCCCTTTTTCCGTCCCCAAGACGCTAAGGGACACCTCAACGGAGCATTTAATGTTTCTGTCCTAAACCATCAGTGTTAGGTATGATAACACTGTAGCAGCTTTACACCTCATATAAGCACTGTATGCCACTGTTGGTGACCCCTTCGAGAGTATAAAAGGAGGCCCAAGGCACAGCTACAGGAGGATCGGCTTCTGGCCCATTCTGCATGTGTAGCGGCTGTGTACTGTAGCGCTCCCAGAACTTGAGCTAGAACATATCTAACAGAACCAAGCAGGAGTAGGGTTTTACGCATCTCTGCGGCCCGAACCTGGGTAAAATCCCTCGCGTTGATCATTGAATCCGCTCTTCGTGCATACTTCTCTCCCTGCCGAACCAGAAAGGGATCTACGCGATCCCATAGGTGTCGTACGCCGACAGAATCCAAATAGATGGTGTGATCAAAGTACTGGGTGGCTCATCACATGGTGCATTTAAATTGACAAGGCATTCATCATACTCATGTGGAGGTGGAAGATCAGTACCTTTGTCATTACCTCTTATGATCAACTCTGATGATATAGGTACTCTCGGTGGTGATGTGTCACATGGTGGAGGTGACGTAGTTCTCACAACAACAGATGTGGTTGTCATAGTACGCCTAGTAGTTGAAGGAGCAACCGTAACAACTCTGGGAATGTGCACCGTGCGCTTGTTCTCCTTGTGGGCAACACGCCATTTTATTTCCTGTTCAGCTTTGCAAGCAAGACGAAACAAATGGTCCATAGGATAACACTCTTCATGAATTAGTATCTCCTAAATATCACGGTTTAATCCTCCCCAAAATCTATCCATCAAATTTTTGTCACTTTCTTCTAATGAGGAATGCAACAAGGTTGTTTGTAAATCATCATAATATTTCGTTATGGTGTCACTACCTTGTTTTAAATGTTGTCACTTTTTAATCATGACACGGGTATAATAAGCAGGCACAAATGTGTGTCTCATGGCAAGTTTCAAATCATCCCAAGTAGTAGGTATATAATTAGGGTGTAACCGATAATATTCGCTCCACCAAACTGAAGCATAACTAGTGGAAGAACCAACTGCGACCTTAACTTTCTTATGTTCAGCAAAATTATGGGAACCAAATATATCATTTATTTCAAACTCCCATTCAATATATAAAGCAGGCCTAAAACGTCCATTAAATGGCGGTATAGAAACATTAACCTAGTTATCTTCATTTAGATCTCTTTGCACCTCTCGTAACGGTTGTGGTATTTTCTTAGGTGGTGGCACTGCTCCCACGATCGAAGAAGCCCATGAACAGACAACTTTGGATCCTGTTATGATAGTAGAAACAAGAAACAAAGATCGAATATTGTTCCTATGAACTACTGGGATGTGGTGGTAAAATGCTCATAGTAAAGCAAATATCAATGTCTTACAAATTCTTACCATGCAGCAGGTGGCGACTGGCAACCGACGGTGTCAATATCTCTGAAGATTGAGTAAAGCGATTACCAGGTGAACGTATGTATACACAGTGTAGAAATATCTGGAGCTTGGAAGGCTTAATATAAGGTAGCAAAAGATTAGCAAAAATCAATTCAGAGATGCAATGTTGAATAAACGCTCAACGACGATAGTGTGCTGGTCCTAGGCTCGACCGTACTAGAGACGCGAGCATAGAACACTGACGGAGTCACGGGTAGGCACAAATAGCAGCAACGGATCATATGAAGTAGCTCTGGATAGCAAGATATAAGTGAAGATCATAATGGGAGTAAAGATAATGATGACAAATCACTGCCAAGCAGGATATACCAAAACTCTCTCTGCAACTTTCCTCCTGAAAATATTATATCAATTTTTTGATATTTTTTTCAAGAATGCTACTGACTCAAGATTCCAATGCAAAAAAGAATCACTCAATTCCAAGTCCGTATGAGGAGTAAAAAAATTCGGGAAAGGACCTGAAAAATATTGACAAACTATGTTCGCGATCTTTAGAGAGCAAAAAGTCCTATTTGGAAGTCCATTTGGAGGTGACAATAATGAACTAGCTTGATGAACTATTCAGATGAGGCTCGTCGATAGCTTGAATTTGAGAACTCATGGAGCCAAAACTGACTTCGGATGAGGAAGATATGTCTGTTTTACTGAACACTACGCAAAACAGATTTCAATCCGAATTCAGATACGGGATTGAGTCTAGATAGATCCGATTTTTTTTCTCTCTTGCTTTTTTTACTTTTTCTTCTCTTTTTTTCTCTCACTTTTTTTCTTCTCTCCGACGAGTAATGATAAGATGCAGATTGGATCAAGCGTAGATGCGAACGACCTCAAGTGTGATAAACACAATGACCGATGGAAGCAGGTGGTGGAAATTGATGGATGGTGGTTTGTGACAACGGAAGGGATGACGACGGCGTGGTGGTGGTATATGGCAGCAACGATGAAGATGGTGCGGCGGCGGCGTGACAACTTGTGAACAGAACTCGAAACTCTAAAAGACTAAACACTAAGACCAACAACTCGACACGACGATGCAACTGCAAATTCAACAAAGCAAAACACCGAACAGGAAATTGCAAAAAGGCTCAGATTGGTTCGGATATGATGATCTAACCCTAATTTTGTTGTGGCTTTTTTGTGGACTGTAGGTATGAAGAACATATGCAATCTAAACTACAAAAAACTGGTAAAATCTCACCGAGCAACCTGAAAACTGATACCACTTGATAGTGGTGAGGGTCCCGATATTTCGATTAGATGATAACTATCGATTTGGTGGAGGCGACTTTGATGATCCGACTACAAACTTGCACGACATTGCGCCTTAGCAATCGCTAAACCAACTCCAAGAGGTTATTGACCACGCCGGAGCACGATCAACCTGACCACGAAGGTCTCTTCCTGCAAGCAATCAAAGAAGAAGCAAGAATATGATAAAGCAATCTGAATATTGCAAATATAGATGAAGTATTGATAAAGGTCGGGTTCCGAAAGTTGTCTTGGTCTGGTCGTTCGACACAAACGAAGTACACGAAGTTGTAATGGCTAACTTTTAACTAAACAAAACCCAAAGAAAAAGCTACTAGATTGATCTACTTATATAGGAGAAAGGTGTGGCGGCCAAATAGGACGTCCCAAGGCAGCTTAAAACTAACCCTAGGTCTTACAAGGACCATCGGCCCAAGTGGAGGTGATGAAACACCTTTGGACTTGTAGTTTGACTCGGATTCTGCTGCAATGTCAGATTGTTTCGTCAATATCTCCGAGCTCCTGCTGAATTTGAAGGTGAATCCAATTGTTATGGAAAGCATATGAAATTTACTTTCCAACAAAAAAAGAATCATCAATTTTGAGTCTGTATGAAAAAGTTCTTGGCGTTTTGATATAGGTATGTCTGTGTAGTCCGAATCTGAGTTCAGAACGTGAGAGGCTTGGACTCGATCTTCTCTTGGGATAAAAGTGACATGAGAGAACTTCTTGAACAACACCTAAATGTCCCTTTTTCCATTATCTTTACATGTGGATTGTACAAGTGTCCGGTAGTTCTGCAATTAGGCATGAAACAAAAAGAGGTGAAGTACTTTTGTTTTGTATAGCATAAATAAATTATTGCATAACTTTTATCAGAAATCACTTCAAATAAATACACATATGCAATATTTGTGATCTTATCCATGGTAGTGATGTCCATATCATTATAGATATCGCAAACAATTCACAATAATTTGCGCATTCAAGCTCATCACACATGAGGTAAAGTACAAGCTTCGTTTGTGATGTTTAGATATCGCACACAGTTATGAATAAGGTACTGTGTCTGATGAGACTTTACGCGCCAGTTTTTTGCTGTGCCGAACCATAATTTTGGGCTACCACAGAAATATCTACCTCCCTCACCCCTGGTACCAATCAAAAGCCACATTTCCTCTGTTTCCTCGTTCCTTTCCAAGTTCAAACCTTTACTGCTTGCTTGCATTATCGCCTCATCGCCGACGACGCTCTTTCCTGCTACTCGACCTTGTCCATCTAGTCAGGTAATCGACACCTCTCCAATACCCCCTCTCTCCCACCACTCTTCCTCCATCCCACATGGCCTGACCGTCGGCGCGACTCCTTCCACCCAAATCACCGCCCCATCCTCCAAATAATCATCACCAAAAGCCATGGTGCACGCAGTATAGCCAGGATCTCAAGGAGCATTTGGTAGCGGAGAAGCAAATCACGGCTTCACGCACGGATGAGGCTGCGTGCCGACCCCCAGATCTTGGAGGAGCAGCTCGCCGTTGAGGCCAACATCGACGCCTCACGCGCGGACGCCGCCACGCGGTTGGCTGCTATAAACGACAACTCGTGGTCTATTCTCGAGGGCACCACGGGTGCATTCGATGAAGATTACAAGGTGTGTTCTTAGCATGCCCATGTTAACGGAGCTCCAGAGCCAGCATGTTGGTCCCGGGGTAGGATCAGGCCACTCACCACTACGAGGGGTGCACCCACGGTGTGGAGGCCTTGCCCTCTTCGAAGTTGAAGGAGCCCATTGTCATCGATATTTCTGACGATGAGGAATAACTTGCTTTTCTTATATCACTAAGGACCTATATATGTTCAGCTAGCTACGCCAGTTAAGCATGTTTGGTTTACCTGTTACATGTGATGCTCCTGCCTTTCATTTAGTAATACCAGTGAAAGGTCCAATGTATTGGTACTTGTAATCTGGCCTTCTAGTATGTTCTATTGTGCAATGTGGTGCTTAGTTAATTGTTTGGTCCATTTGTTGTGGTGATCATTTAACTATTTAGTTCAACTCTGCAATGTGATGTTCGATTGTTTTTGGTACAGTTTTGTATTGTTATGCATGTGAGAAATAAATCGAATTTAGATGTACTAAATACATGTGAAACATATACAATTGCTATATTTCCTAGTTCTTAGCACGTTTGGTGTAGATAACTAGCTTTTCCATGTGGCTCAAATTAATCTGTTGGATCTACAATATGTTTATTTTTCATTAATATATTTCACAGATAGTATGCCAAATATTACTTATAACCTCATCAATATCTATCTTAAATATGTTGTAGGGGGAAACAATGGGAAACACTGAAGTTTACCATCGAGGTTTGAACATCCATGGTCCTTCGGATAGCACATTATTGTACAATTGCAGGAACCATTCTAATATTAAGGTTTTTAATAATTTGTTCTTGCACATGTAGGTCCTGTTGTAAGAGGTTTAGACCCACCGCTCGACCCTTTTTGCATGTGGGGAAATGAGGTGTCCTTGAATATCAGTCAAATTAAGAAACTCAGAAAAATTGTTAAGATAAAGAAATTAGCTACGAAAAACAACAAGATGTTTGTCTGGACAATGAAGAAGACATCAGTCAACTATATGATGGTACCATCTCTTTCACCTTGTTCTTTTCCCTTTGCTCCATTTCAAATTTTAGAAAAGGTATTTAAGCATATGTTTGTTTTCAGTCCTTTTCAAGGCAGTTCATTGATGATTACATCTGAAACCACCTGTATGGTCAAGAGGCGAGGAAGGTATTCATACAACACCCATGGTATAATCTTGAAGTCTTCCTCAAGAGGACAAAGGATGGGCGGGCAATCATCCACATGCCCTGGCTTAAAGTTGCGAGGACCTTCAACATCATTGAGGGCTCAATATTCGCCTTCCGCTTCAACAGTTTTCTAGAAGAGACTCATCTGTCTATTTACCGTCTATGATGATACTTTCCAAAGGGTTTTAGGTGTTGCATTTGAAACTTTGTCATGTTGTGGAATTGGGTAGCTAGGTAGTATATGCCTATATGATGTTGTACCCTGATGCAATTAAATTATGAAATCCTGGTTGCCGTAATACGTATAAGAAATATATTGTGTGCTTGATATGAAATGTTAATTTGATTACTAAATGGATTATAAATAATATAGAAATTAGGCTAATTATTAGGGTTCCTATTGGAGACGGTTTCTAAGACAACACCGTGGGCGATGACCTCAACAAACCCACACGGTTTCTAAAAAGTTAGCGTGTTGGATCAGTGAACAGTCACACACGACTTCCGGTCAACAACTGTGTGCGTTAGGCCACCCTATCACAAATGTTTTCACATAACAAGTGTGTGTGATGGACAACCTTATGACAAACAGTTTCTTCTAGGCACCGTTAGTGATGTATTGAATAACGCAATCGACAGAATCATAACTATCATGTGTGATGGCCAGCCCTATCACAAACGATGTTATGCAGAAAAGTGTGTGCGATGTGCAATACAAATGGATACGTATCTTTGGGATTCCCTGTGTGGGATGCTAAGCACATCTCACACGACTTCTGCAATATGCCTATTTGTGATGGTCCTCCCAATCACACACGCTCAATTTTTTCTTGGCGTGTGTGACCGAACGGAGGCATCACCGATGATTTAACTGTGTCGTGTGGGATAGGCCCCCCTATCGCCCACACAAGAAAGATGACAATTTAAATCTACGTTGCGGAAAGCGGGTAAAAACCGATTGTATAGGACGCGGTTGCACTAGTGCTTATCGAAAGGACTACGATTGACCCCCTATACTCGTGGGTCATCAAGACTCTTTTTTGGCGCTATTGCCGGGGAGTAAAGCGCCTTTGGTAAGTGGAATTTGGTAAGGAAACATTTTCGCTACATGCTGAAATTTACTGCTGCTTGTTACTATGGAAGATAATCCTTTGAGGGGCTTGTTCGGGGTATCTTCACCTTGTCCGGAAGTGGCAAAAGCCTCTCCTCAACCTACTGAACCTACTGAAAATATTTACTATGAAATTCCTTCGGGTATGTTAGAGATACTGCTTGCTAATCCTTATGCAGGAGATGGAACAAAACCATGATATGCACTTGATCCATATAGATGAAATTTGTAGATTATTTAAACTTGCAGGATTATCTGAAGATAATTTTAAGAAGAATTTCCCTTTATCTTTGGAGGGAAAGTCATTGATTTGATATAGGCTATTGGATGATACTGGTGCATGGGATTGGAACCGATTGAAGCTGGAATCCATCAGAAATTGTATCCTATGCATTTGGTTCATCATGATCGGAATTACATATAATTTTTGGCCTCGTGAAGGAGACAGTATCGCTCAAGCTTTGGGGAGGCTTAAATCTATGATGGACACATGCCCCAATCATGAGCTCTCAAGGGAAATAATCTTACAAAACTTTTATGCTCGGCTTTCTCATAAGAATCAATTGATGCTTGATACTTCTTCGGCTGGCTCCTTTATGACGAGAACTATTGAATTCAAATGGGATCTTCTTGAAAGAATTAAATGCAACTCTCAAGATTGGGAGTTTGACACAGGTAATGGGTTAGGTATAAATCTTGCATTTGATTGTTTTTAATCTTTCATGGAAACTGAAGCTTTTCATACGTTTAGTGCAAAATATGGCCTTGACTTTGAGATAATAGCTACCTTTTGTGAACCATTTGCTACTCATGTTGATCTCCATAAGGAGAAATTGTTTAAATTTCATCCCCCTATTGGAGAAACTTGCAAGGAACCTAGCATACCTACAGAAGAAACAAACCTTTATAATGTTGATCCAGTCATGCCTACTACTTACATTGAGAAACCACCTTTTCCTGTTAGGATTAAGGAACATGCTAAAGCTACAAATGTGCTTAATAAAAGTAATGTTAGAACACCAAAACCTTCTAAACAAATAAATTTAGAATCCAATATTGCTATGGTAAGGATCTCTTGGTTGATAATATTGATGGGCATGTTATTTACTTCTGTGATGAGGCTGCTAGAATTGCCAAACCTGTTAGAAACAAACATGATTTGTTCGATAAGAATAAACAATTGGTTGGCATGGCTGTTGTTTTTGTTAAGATTGGAGATCATTGCTATCATGGTTTATGTGATATAGGTGCTAGTGTGAGTGCCATTGCATTTACTTTATATCAAGAAATTATGCATGATAGCACCTGCTGAAATTGAAGACATTGATGTTACTATTAAACTTGCAAATAGAGATACTATTTCACCACTTGGGATTGTTCGAGATGTTGAAGTCTTGTGTGGAAAAGTCAAGTACCCTACTGATTTCTTAGTACTTGGTTCACTACAAGATAATTTTTGTCCCATTATATTTGGTAGACCTTTCTTCAATACTGTTAATGCCGAAATTGATTGTGGTAAAGAAAAGGTTAAAGTCAACTTTGGTAATATGTGCCATGAGTTTAATTTCTCTAAGTTTAGTAGACAACCACATGAGAAATAATTATCTAGTAAAGATGCAATTATTGGTCTTGCTTCTATTGTCGTGCCTCCTACTGATCCGTTAGAACAATATTTGCTAGACCATGAAAATGATATGCATATGAATTAAAGAAATGAAATAGATGATATGTTCTTTAAACAAACACCTACCCTTAAACATAATCTACCTGTTGAGACCTTAGGGGATCCTCTTACACCTAAGGGTGATCCCGTGTTTGAATTAAAGACACTACCTGATACATTAAAGTATGCTTATCTAGATGAAAAGTAGATATATCCTATTATTATTAGTGCTAACCTTTCAGAGCATGAATGAAATATATTACTTAAAACTCTGAAGAAGCACCAAGCTGCTATTGGATATACTCTTGGCGACCTTAAGGGCATTAGCCCTACGTTATGCCATCACACGATTAACATGTAGCCGGATGCTAAACCCGTCGTAGATCATCAGCGTCGCCTTAATCCTGAAATGAAAGAGGTGGTAAGAACTGGAATATTAAAGCTTCTGGAGGTAGGTATTATTTATCCCATAGCTGATAGTACATGGGTAAGTCTCGTTCATTGTGTGCCTAAGAAAGGAGGTATAACCATTTTTCCTAATGATAAAAATGAGCTTATTCCACAGAGAGTCATAACTAGTTATAGGATGGCAATTTATTTCAAGGAACTAAACAAAGCTACTAGAAAAGATCATTACCCCTTGCCTTTTATTGATCAAATGTTAGGAATATTATCTAAGCATACAGACTTTTGCTTCCTTGATGGATATTCTGGTTTTTTCTCAAATACCTGTGTCAAAAGAAGATCAAGAGAAAACCACTTTTAATTGTCCTTTTGGAACTTATGCATATAGACGTATGCCTTTTGGTTTATGCAATGCACCTACTACCTTTCAAAGATGTATGATGGCTATATTCTCTGATTTTTGTGAAAAGATTGTTGTGGTATTCATGAATGATTTTTCCATTTACGACACTTCTTTTGATGATTGCTTCAGCAACCTTGATCGAGTTTTGCAGAGATGTGAAGAAACTAATCTTGTCTTGAATTGGGAGAAGTGCCACTTTATGGTGAATGAAGGTATAGTACTTGGCCATAAAAATTTTGAACAAGGTATTGAGGTGGATAAAGCTAAAGTTGATGCAATTGAGAAAATGCCATGTCCTAAAGATATTGAAGGTATAAGAAGTTTCCTTGGTCATGTTGGTTTCTTAAGGATTTATCTAATAGACCGTTTATTAAGGATTTATGTAATATTTCTAGGGCTCTGACCAATCTTTTGCAAAAATATGTTCCATTTGTTTTTGATGATGATTGTGTAGAAGCCTTTGAAATACTTAAGCAAACTTTAATTTCAGCACCTATTGTTCATCCACCTAATTGGAACCTACCTTTTGAAATATGTGTGATGCTAGTCACTATGTTGTTGGTGCGGTTCTAGGACAAAGCGTTGATAAGAAAATAAATGTTATCCATTAAGCTAGTAAGACCTTAGATAGTGCTCAAAGAAATTATGCTACTACTGAGAAAGAATTTTTAGCGGTTGTGTTTGCATGTGATAAGTTTAGGCCTTGTTTTGTTGATTCTAAAGTTACTATTCATACCGATCATGTTGCTATTAAATACCTTATGGAAAAGAGAGATGCTAAACCTAGACTGATTATGTGGGTTCTTTTACTTCAAGAACTTGATTTGCATATTATTGATAGAAAGGGAGCTGAGAATCCCATAGCAGCTAATTTGTCTAGAATGGAAAATGTTCTTGATGACCCACTGCCTATTGATGATAGTTTTCCCGATTAGAAATTAGCTTTTATAAATGCTTCCCGTAATACTCCTTGGTATGCAGACTATGCTAATTACATTATTGCTAAATATATACCACCGAGTTTCACATATCAACAAAATAAAAAGTTCTTCTTTGATTTAAGACACTACTTTTGGGATGACCCACATCTATATAAAGAAGGAGTAGATGTGTTATTAGATGTTGTGTACCTGATCATGAACAGGAACAGATCCTACGGAATTGTCATTCCGAGGTGTACGGAGGAGACCATGTAGGAGACATAACTGCACATAAGGTATTACAATATGGTTTTTATTGGCCTACTCTCTTGAAGGATGCACGTAAGTTTATCCTTTCTTGTAATGAATGTCAAAGAATTGGTAATATTGGTAGACATCAGGAAATGCCAACGAGTTAATCACTTGTTATTAAACTATTTGATGTTTGGTGTTTTGATTATATGGGACCTTTTCCTTCCTCTAATGGGTACACTCATATTCTAGTTGTCGTTGACTATGTCACTAAGTTGGTAGAAGCTATTCCAACTAGTACTGCTGATCATAACACCTCTATTAAAAGGCTTAAAGAATTTATCTTTCCGAGGTTTGGAGTTCCTAGATATTTAATGAATGATGGTGGTTCACATTTTATTCATGGTGCATTTCGTAAACTCTTACCTAAATATGATGTTAATCATGGAATTGCTTCTCCATATCATCCTCAGTCTATTGGTCAAGTTGAATTGAGCAATAGAGAAATAAAATTGATTTTGCAAAAGTCCATTAATAGATCTAGGAAGAATTGGTAAGAAGCTTGATGATGCATTGTGGGCATATAGAACTGCGATAAAAATCCCATGGGTATGTCTCCATATAAAATGGTCTATGGTAAGGCTTGTCATTTACCTCTTGAGAAGGACATAAAGTATACTGGGCAATTAAAGAACTTAACGATGATTGCAAACTTGTGAGTGAAAAGAGGTTATTTGAAATTAGCTCCCTAGATGAATGGAGAACACAATCCTATGAAAATGCCAAGTTGTTTAAATAAAAAGTTAAAAGATGGCATGAAAAGAGAATGCAAAAACTAGAATTTAATGTGGGTGATCATGTTCTATTATACAATTCTCGTTTCAGATTCTTTGTAGGAAAACTCCTCTCCAAATGGGAAGGACCCTAAATTATCAAGGAGGTTTATCGTTCCGGAGCCATCAAGATAAATAATGCGGAAGGAACATATCCTAAGGTCGTTAATGGGCAAAGAATTAAACTTTATATTTCAGGTACACCCAATAACAAGGAGACCAATAATATTCAAAAAATGACACTGGAGGAGCACATAAAAGAGACCTTCCAGAACACTCCGAAACCTTGAAAAGGGGCAGGTACGTGGTACGGTAAGTAAACTGACTCCAAAAATTCTATAAGAATTATTTCTGTCTGTTTTGGAATATTAGAAAAATTAAAAAAATAAGAACCAGCCGAGGGGACCCATGAGGAGGTCACAAGGCAACAGGGCGTGCCCACCCCCTGGCCGTGCCAGGTTGCCTTGTGGGCCCCTCGTGTGCCTTCCCGACTCCGTTTTCTTCTCGTTTACTTGTCCTGCAAGTAGAAAAAATCATTATATATATACTCCCTGACATTTTGACCACCGTATCGCAAGTTCTCCTCTCTTCTTGTTTCGGGCTATATTTCTAGCAGAATTTTTGATGCGAGAGAGCTGTGTCATCGTCATGCTCCAACAACATTGAGGACGAGGCTTGGCTGTTACATATGGAGCTCAAAAGAGAGGGAACCGAGGAAGTCATCACAGGGGAGGAATCTATGGACTCCATGGAAGTGCATCATACTGCTTGGAACATAGAACATTGGCAACATCTCCACTTCCCCAAACCCTTGTCCACCAATAGGGAGGAGATCTCAATCAATTCAAGAAGTACAAGGTGAATCCAATCCAAGGAGATCCTGCGGCAGGTTACATGCGAATAACTTTCACAATTTGATTCATAATTATGGGGTTGAGAATATCTCTCGCTCTCGTATATCGTCCAATTGGGACATCTCTCGTCCAAGTGAAAGTGATGCAGAGAAGAGCTCTTGGTGGCCCGAGAACAAACATATTATGGTGGAAGTACAAAAGAATATTGCACTGATTCAACAGTTGCTTCAGGAGATGGGGGACCTGAGGGGTGCCTAATATGTCTCCAACATATCTATAATTTTTTATTGTTCCATGCTATAATATTATCATTCTAGGATATTTTTTGGGCATTTATTTGCTGATTCATATTATTTTTTAGCAGTAACCTATTAACCCAGTGCCAAGTGTGAGTTGCTGTTTTCTGCATGTTTTTGGCTTTTCAGGTTAACAATACCAAACGAAGTCCAATTGCCACGAAACTTTTTTATGATTTTTTCTGGACCAAAAGAAGACCCGGAAGTTTCAGGAGAAGACAGGAGGCTGCACGGGGGCCCCACAAGCCAACAGGGCGCGCCCAGGGGGGGTGGCCGCCCACTGTTAGCTTGTGGCCGCACCCCGTCTCTCCTGACCCCGTACCCTGGCCTATAAATTCACATATACTCCAAAAACCGAGGAACCGAGGAAGTCATCACAGGGGAGGAATCTATGGACTCCATGGAAGTGCATCATACTGCTTGGAACATGGAACGTTGGCAAGCATCTCCACTTCCCCAAACCCTTGTCCACCAATAGGGAGGAGATCTCAATCAATTCAAGAAGTACAAGGTGAATCCAATCCAAGGAGATCCTGCGGCAGGTTACATGCGAATAACTTTCACAATTTGATTCATAATTATGGGGTTGAGAATATCTCTCGCTCTCGTATACCGTCCAATTGGGACATCTCTCGTCCAAGTGAAAGTGATGCAGAGAAGAGCTCTTGGTGGCCCGAGAACAAACATATTATGGTGGAAGTACAAAAGAATATTGCAATGATTCAACAGTTGCTTCAGGAGATGGGGGACCTGAGGGGTGCCTAATACATCTCCAACATATCTATAATTTTTTATTGTTCCATGCTATAATATTATCATTCTAGGATACTTTTTGGGCATTTATTTGCTGATTCATATTATTTTTTAGCAGTAACCTATTAACCCAGTGCCAAGTGTGAGTTGCTGTTTTCTGCATGTTTTTGGCTTTTTAGGTTAACAATACCAAACGAAGTCCAATTGCCACGAAACTTTTTTATGATTTTTTCTGGACCAAAAGAAGACCCGGAAGTTTCAGGAGAAGACAGGAGGCTACACGGGGGCCCCACAAGCCAACAGGGCGCGCCCAGGGGTGGTGGCCGCCCACTGTTAGGTGATCATGAGTTATTATTGTTGACATTATCCCTGAGATGAAATTGTTGTGGGGTGATAAATTATAAACCCCTATCTTCCTATGTGTCTGATTGAAACTTTTTACTTCACAAATATGTCATAAGTGTTAGCAATCATAGAAGACTAAATGATAGTTGAGTATGTGAACTTGCTAAACCAAGCTCTTATATAGACTCTTTCTGAAAATATGATGGATTGCAATTGTTTCAATGACTAAGAACATAGTTTGCTAGTTTTCAATAAAGTTTATGATTCATACTTAAACTTGTGGATAGATTGTTACTTGTTCATGAGAAGTTTTATGATATTATGTTGTTGTTATGATAATGATCATGAATCTTTCATATCCATATTTTATTTTTATTGACACCTCTCTCTCTACGCATGTGGTCATGATTATCGAGTTTGGCTTTTGCTTGAGACAAACGAGGTCTAAGCTTGGGGAAGTTGATACATCCATTTTGCATCATGATTTCCTACTGTTATTTATATTGTTTTTGGTCATTATTCCACTTTATGATACAATTTTAATGCATTTTGTCTCTGAATTTACAAGGTTTATATGGAGAGGAACATTATCGGCAGTTGGAATTCGGGACCTAAAAAAGCTACATCAGAGATACCTATTTTACTAAAATCCAAATGACCTGAAACTTTACGGAGAATATTTTTGGAATATATAAAAAATACTGGAGCCAATAACTACCAGAGGGTGGCCACCTGTTGTTCACAAGGCAACAGGCCCATGGCACGCCCTGTTACCTTATGGGGCCCACAGGAGGTCTCCGGTGCCCCTCTTCTGCTATATGAAGTGTTTTGACCTAGAAAAAATAAGGGGATATTTTCGGGATGAAGCGCCGCCGTCTCGAGGCGGGACCTGGACAGGAGCCCTTTTGATCTCCGGAGGAGCGATTCCGCCAGGGAAACTTTCCTCCGGGAGGGGGAAATCGAAGCCATCGTCATCACCAACACTTCCTCCATCGTGGGAGGATCAATCTTCATCAACATCTTCACCAGCACCATCTCATCTCAAAACCTATTTCATATCTTCTCCACGTCGCACATTCAATGTGCGTCGTGAGGGGGGGGTGCAGTAAGCGGAATGATTACAACAACTGACTCCTGCCACGCGTGCCCGTGCACTCTTTGGGCCTATCCCAACAACGCCTCGCACGTCGTCTTCACGTCGGCGCTCGATGCGAGCGCTCTGAAGGACCGATACCTGTGCATGTGGGCGAGGGAGACGAAGGCTCATCCTGCTACTCGCGTGAGCCCAGGTTCTTCCAAGGTTTCCCAGATAAATTCCCCTTCTTTGCCGACTACTTTTACTGCGGGCTCTGTCCCCCGTTTTTTGATTTCTTCATCGACATCATGTACACATACGGCTTCCATCTCTTGGATTTTACGCCGAATGCCGTGACATGCATGTCAGTCTTTGCCCATCTTTGCGAAAATTTTGCCGGAGTAGTCCCCAACACAGCCCTCTTCTGCCACTATTTCATTCCCCGTATTCAAAAGGGAGAGGCCCTTTCTGGTTCTATCACCTGGATTCCAAGGACATGGAACAAAGAGATATACCCAGACGGGGTCTACCGCGAGAAATGGGAAGAATGGCGGGCCAAGTGGTGCTGGATTCAGGAGAAAGACCCTCAGCCCTTTTGGTTGCCTCGACAAACAAAGATGGTGTGCGGTAATGACTGGAGCGCCCTCGATCCTCAAGATGAGAAGCTCACAATTGCAATTACCAGGATCCACCGCCTCAGAGTTGCCGGGCTCACAATAGAAATGGTTGGCGCTGATTTCTTTCACCGGCGCATCGCCCCTCTGCAGAACAAAGGGAGACCAGCCTGGGAGTTCCGGAATGCGGCAGATATCATGAGGCTGCGCCCTCGGTTGAATAACAACTTGACGGTCATGCAGCACACGGCTCTCTGCCACAAACTGTTCAGGTCTGACGCGAGATACAAGTTGTCGGCTAGCGTGATTCCTCTATGCAACAACTCTGCCTTGGCCTCAATCATCGCCATGATGCCGGTGTGTAATGCTCACGGCCTTGACAGAACTTGGGACGAGCCATCCGCAGAGCAGGCACAAGAGTTCTTTGACAATTTGTCGGAGAGGGCCATCAGGGAAGAAACGAACTTCCTCCGCCCTACCACCGATGAAGAAGTGGCGTATATCGCCAGCAGGGCGGAAGAGGCGAATCTTGCCGCGGAGGCCGGCAGCGCTGGCTTCGTGGAAGGGAAAGCCAGCGAAGAAGAAGTGATGTCAGAGGGAAAACTTGCCTGGCAGGGCGAGGTTGCCGGAGAGCAGAGTGGCACAGCTGCCGGGGGCCCTTCTGCCAAAGATACAGCCGTGGAGCAGCTGCTCGAGAAGCCCCCAGCTCCCGAGAAGAAGAAGCGTGTTCTTCGGAAAGCCACCTCTGGTGCCTCAGTCCACCAACCTTCCTCGAGTGGTGTAGTCCCCGGCAAGGCTACGACTGGAGCGGCGGGGGCGTCTCATACGACGGCACCAACAACCGAAGCAGCAGGCCCTCACCAACCCTCTGCTTCTACCGCAGCCAAGCGACCCAGGACCACTCCTTCACCTCCTCACACGGACACCGTGGCGGATGTTGACTTCGACCTCTCCGCCTTTAGTCCGGAAAGCGAAGAGTAAGGGTCCTATCACATCTTTTAACTTCTAGATTTCTGGTTTTGCTTAACTTGTTTGCCTCGCTTTGGCCTGTCCCCGCAGAGATACGGAAACGTTGGCGCAAAGGATGGCGAAGAAGGCGAAGACTTCAATGGGCGATGAGCCGCCAGCAAGCACCACAGGTGCGCCAGAGCCGATGACCATCAGCCCGGTGCCCAGCCCTCAACGCAGCCCCCGACGCAGCCCCCACCGTGAGTTCACTACTCACTTTCCGCTAGCAAGTGTCGGGGTGTGTATCTTCACTACTGACATCACCGGGCTTGTAGGAGAGGAGCGGCAACAAGGAGCACCATCAGAAGCCATCCCTAACGCGCCGCCTCCGTCAACCATGCCGCCCAGAGATGAATCTCCGGCAAGGGCTTCTGCTGGTGAGCCCATTCTTGTTGAGGAGGAGCCGGCAAGCACAGGCACCGGCAGTCCTTCATCGGCAACCAATGTTGCCGGGAAAGAAGGAACCACCTCTCAACAGCTTGACGCAGGTAAACTGCTTGCATCAGTGTACTTGTCATTCTGTCTTTCTTTTTGTCTTCTTGAACTTCCACCTCAGCCTTATCTTGTTTGTTTTCTTGGCCTTTAGATCTTCCCTCGACGGAACACATGGATGATGATACCGTTATCGAGGAGACCGCCAGGGATGCTGCCACCGAGGCCGACAGAGTTGCCGCCGCCGAGGCCGCCAAGGATGCTGCCGTCGAGGCCGCCAAGGATGCTGCCGCTGAGGCCGCCAAGGCCGCACTGGAAGAGGCCACCAAGGAGTCTGCTGAGAGGGCCGGCAAGGAGACCGGCGGCCATACTGACAGCATTCCTGCCGTAGGAGCGCTCGGCGCTACACCGGTCACAGAGCCCCCAGCCACCGGTGAGGCGAGTGTCGAGGACCAACCGTCAACATCCGGCACCCCCCCGTCAAGCAAATACCTCAAGGTTGGCGACAACCTATTCTTCAGCATACCAGGAACGACAAGCATTGGGGTGCCAACTGAAGGGGAAATCTTTGACGAAGACGTCATCGCCGCTGCTGGGCTCAAGATTGTCGACGAGCCACGCACCAGCAGCAGCAAATCCGAAGAAGAAAAGCTCCTCCAGGCCATGAGCAACAAATTTCAGAAGCTCCAAGTGCTTCACCGCGCCCGGAAAGAGAAGCTGGACTCCAGGGCAACAGTTGTCGAAGCAGCAGAGGCGGATTTCCAGAAGCGCGTCAAGGAAATGCAAGTCTGGTACGCCGAAGCTTTTCAAGAGTTGAAGGCAAGTCAAGAATAGCTGAATCAAAGCTGGAACGAGCTCCTCATGAAGCAGTCTGATGTTGAGAAGGCACAAGAGGAGGCCGCACAACAGGCCGCTGCAGAGGAAGCTCGCCTAACAGAGCGCCGTGTCGGGCTTGATGCCTATGAAGAGGACCTTGCCGCTCGCGAGAAGGCGCTTGCCGACAAGCTTCGTGGCAGGGATGAAGAAATTGAAAAGCTTTTCGTGCGGCGAACCCAGGAGCTGGAGCAGAAACACAAGGAAGCCCTCGAGGCTTTGGCCACAGACCACGCCGGCAAGCTGAAGGAAGCCGTCGATGCTGCCGGAGCTGTAGAGGCCCCCAAGAACGAACTGGAGCAGAAGGTGAAGAGGCTGGAAGCAGATCTTGAGGATCACGGCAAGGAGCTCTCGACACTCAAAGCCGAAAGAGAGAATACTCTCTAGAGCTTGGCGGAGATACAAATTGCCATGTCCGACAAGATCAAGCAGCTCTCCTTAGCCAATGAATCCATTGCCGATCTGAAACTGAAGCTAACCACGCTGGAAGATTCCCTTGAGAACAGCAAGACTCGTGAAAAGGTCTTGATCAAAGATCTCCAGAATGAGAAGGACCTTCTCAAGAGCGCCGCCGCCACTTATAATGATTATGTGGTAGGCATGCAGATCTGGACTGAGCGCCTTGTCGATGTCGCGGAAAGGCTTACAGCTCAACTGTCCACCATAGGCCTACAAAACTTCAACTATTCTTCCAACGATAGGGTGACTCCGAGCGCCAGGTTGACCATGTTCTTTGAGGGCATGATTGACGCCCTGAAGCTGCTCCATTCTGATCGAGCAACCCGTCTGGCCAACGAATCCTGCAAACTCTGCCGGGCCGTCCTCCTCAAGGTGCTCATCAAAGTGGTGCACAAGAACCCTGGCATCAACCTCACCAATGTTCTTGACCGCTTGCCGAAGGATGTGGACCTCAAGGCACTCGAAGAGCTTGTCGCGCCCATCATCGACAAGGTGGACCAAGTCAAGAGAGTTGAAGGCCAGCGCAGGGACTAGCTGCTTCATTTCTTTTTGTCGCCACCATTCCATGCCAAAGACAGTTTTGTCTTATGTTAGAATCGCGGCAGCTATTAATGTAATATAACTTGCTATGCTCTGGATGAATGTACGCTATTTCCCTTGTCTGATTTCTTTCTGTATGGAAAAAACCCTATGCTTATTGGGAACTTGCCGGTGCGCGCATCCTTGCCGTGAGCGCTAGGTGCGGGACTTTAGCAGCCTGCTAGAGGTGCCGCTACCGGCAAGAAACCTTGACGTTTTCAGTGCAGCCACTTAAACTATTGAGCGGACTCAAAACAAAATAAGGGCGCAACCGATCATGACAAGGTTCCTTCACGTGCAGGTTTCCCATACATAGGCCGAAATCGTTCAAGGAGAATAACCTTACAAAACAAAAATTTGTTTAAAGTTTCTGCAACTTAGCTTTTCGTTGTTGTACTCCTTCCGGCAAGATGTCAACCCTGAACGTCGCCTGTCGGTATCCATACCATCATTCCCCCCCGGCAAACTTGCATGCGAGGGAACCTTCTGTCCTTTGAGAAAAAGAAAGAAGAGAAAATAGAGATATGGAACCTTGGCGGTTCGTTAATGCTTACCGGAAGCAGGTGTAATACAATGTCTTAGATAAGCATGCATATAGATTAACATGGAAATCGACAAGAACTGTAAAACACTTAAGCTTATTCAACTACGCACAGGGTCTGCGCTTGGCTTTGTACAAAGGATTATATGCCTTGCCGGCAAAACTTGTACAAAAGATGGTTGCCGGGGGACCCGGCAACCGCGCCTTATGGATAGAACTTACGAAGATGTTCGATATTCCAGGAATTGCTCACTGGAACACCATCTTTGGTCTCCAGGCGGACTGCACCAGGCCTGGTGACTCGTACTACCCGATAAGGGCCTTCCCACTTCGGCGTCAACTTGTTAGAATTCTTGGCCGACTGAACACGCCGAAGAACAAGGTCGCCTTCCTCAAGACTTCGGGCATGAACCTTGCGGCTATGGTAGTGGCGCAAGGCTTGCTAGTAGCGTGCAACTCGCACAGCAGCCTGAAGACGATCTTCCTCAAGGAGCGTAACGTCGTCTTGGCGCAACTGCTCTTGCTCAAGCTCATCATAGGCGAGCACTCGAGGTGAACCGTATGTGAGTTCCGTGGGGAGAACTGCTTCCGCCCCGTATAATAGGGAGAAGGGTGTCTGGCCAGTGGCTCGATTTGGTGTCGTTCTGATTGACCAAAGAACCACCGGCAATTCATCAATCCAGCGCCTTCCGCACTTGCGCAGCTTGTCGAAAGTTCTTGTCTTAAGACCTCGCAACACTTCAGCATTTGCCCTTTCCGCCTGGCCGTTGCTCCTTGGATGAGCAATAGAAGCAAAACAGATCTTGCCGCCAAGGTCTTGGACGTATTACATGAAGGTGTGGCTTGTGAACTGTGTGCCGTTGTCGGTGATAATCCTGTTTGGTACACCAAAACGGCAAACTAGTCCTTTGAAGAACTTGACGGCTGATTGTGCTATCACCTTCCTCACTGCTTCCACTTCCAGCCACTTTGTGAACTTGTCAATTGCGACGTACAAGTACTCAAAGTCCCCGGTAGCATGGGGAAAAGGGCCCAAAATGTATAGCCCCCAGACCGAAAACGGCCAGGAAAGAGGGATTGTCTGAAGAGCTTGAGCTGGTTGATGCAATTTCTTTGAATGGAACTGGCATGCTTCACACTTGGTTACTAGTGCAGTTGCATCCTGGAGAGCAGTGGGCCAAAAGAAACCTTGCCGGAATGCCTTACCAGCAAGAGCTCTTGATCCTATGTGGGAGCCACATATGCCTCCATGTATCTCCGCCAACAGCTCCAGTCCATCCTCCCGAGGAATACACTTCAATTTCACACCGTTCGGTCTCTTTCTGTACATGACATTGTCCACAAACTGGTACATATTAGACTGACGGGCTACTTTCTCCGCTTCTTCCTGCTCTTCAGGAAGTTCTCCTGTTTGAAGGAAATGGACGATGTGCTGTGCCCATGCTGGAGCCTGGGGCTCGACAACAAGGACTAAAGGCATGTCCTTTGCCGTGGGAGCGTTTGTCTCTACAGAAAAGGCCCGAGGCCCTGCCGGAGCCTGTCGCTCCCCGGCAAGCTCGGCGGGAGCGTTTGTCTCTACGACAAAAGCTTGAGGCCCTGCCGGAGCCTGTCGCTCACCGGCAAGCTTGGTGTCGTTCCCGACAACTTCTTCGTCGGCGGCCTCTGGGAGCTCTGCCGGTAAATACTTGCCAGAACTCAACTTCTTCCTTTTTTCTTGTCCCATTGATGGTGTTACGGATGGTTGAGTCAATCGGAGCACAAAAGTTCCTGGTTCCACAGGTAACTTAAGGGCAGCGCGCTTTGACAAGTCATCAGCAATGCTGTTTTCCGCACGAGGAACGTGCTCCATTTGCAGACCGTCAAAATGCTCATCCAATTTCCTCACCTTATCGACATAAGCTTCCATTAATGGACTCTGATAATCTTTATTCACCTGCTTGACGACAAGTTGCGAATCACCTCTGACGATGAGCTTCTTAATTCCAAGGTCCGTCGCAATCCTGAGACCGACAAGCAGCCCTTCATACTCTGCAGTGTTATTTGTCAATCTCTCCCGGGGAAAGTGCATCTGAATCACGTATTTGAGGTGCTCTCCGGTGGGTGCGACAAGCAGCACGCCAGCACTAGCGCCTTGCAGCGAGAAAGCCCCATCAAAATACATAATCCACTCTTGATTCGTTTCCTTGCCGGGGAGAGTTGTCTCCGGAATCTCTTCGTCTGGCGTTGGGGTCCATTCCGCAATGCACTCCGCCAAAGCTCTGCTCTGAATGGTTGAAGTACTTTCAAACTTGAGACCAAAACTTGACAGTTCCAAAGCCCACTCCACAATCCTGCCGGTTGCATCTGGATTTCGCAAAATCCGCTGCAACGGAAAGCGAGTGACGACGGTGATCTCATGTGCCTGAAAATAATGGCGCAGCTTCCTCGAGGCCATAAGGAGGCCGAAGAGCAACTTTTGCACGCTAGAATATCTTGACCTAGCCCCCTGCAAAAGGGAGCTGACAAAATAAACCGGGCATTGCACCATCTTCTTCTTCTGTGTTGCTTCATTTGACTGCGCAGATCCTACTTTATCAGCACCAGACTCTGCCGAGGAAGATCCCAGCTCGTCGCTTGGCGGTCTTGTCACTGCCGCTGCTTCTTTGTCGACTTCTCTCTCTGCCACTAACGCAGCACTCACCACTTGATTCGTTGCCGCTAGATATAGCAGCAACGGCTCTTGTGGTTTTGGCGCGACTAGTACTGGCGGAGAGGAGAGGTACCTCTTCAAATCCTGCAGCGCTGCCTCCTCTTCCGGAGTCCACTTCATTGGACCTGCCTTTTTCAAGATTTTGAAAAAGGGCAGGGCGTGCTCAACAGACTTGGAGATGAACCTACTCAGAGCAGCAACGCAGCCGGCAAGGCGACGCACATCTTTGACGCGTCTTGGCGCTTCAATCTGCTCAATTGCCTTGATCTTGTCAGGATTCGCCTCGATCCCACGCTGAGACACAAAGAACCCGAGAAGCTTGCCGGACGGAACGCCAAACACACACTTCTCAGGATTGAGCTTCAAATTGATCTTGCGCAGATTCGCAAACGTCTCTTCTAAATCTTGTATGAGCGTCGCCTTGTCCTTGGTTTTGACCACTATGTCATCCATATAAGCTTCCATATTTCTATGTAGCCGGGTCTCAAAACCAACCTGGACCGCTCTTGCAAATGTCGAACCAGCACTTTTCAACCCAAAAGGCATACGCACAAAGCAATACGTACCACATGGGGTGATAAATGCGGTTTTCTCTTCGTCTTCCTTTGCCATGAAGATCTGATGATATCCTGAATAGGCGTCAAGAAATGAAAGCAAATCGCAGCCGGCAGTGGAGTCCACAATCTGGTCGATGCGCGGCAAGGGAAAAGGATCTTTTGGACAGGCTTTATTGATATCTGTATAATCAATACATAGCCTCCATTTTCCATTCGCCTTGCGCACTACAACTGGATTGGCCAACCATGTTCGATGGAGCACTCCTCTTACCAAACCTGCCGCTTCCAATTTCTTGATTTCCTCGGCAATAATTTGTTGCCGCTCCAAAGCCTGCTTCCTAACTTTCTGCTTGATGGGCCGTGCATGAGGACAGACAGCAAGGTGGTGCTCAATTACTTCCCTGGGAACACCGGGGATATCAGATGGTTGCCATGTGATAATCCCCAAGTGCAAGGAATCATCGTAGCAATTTCCAAACGTGGAAGTGATAAGTATGGAGTGTCGAACCCACAAGGAGCTAAAGGTAAGATCAATATTCTCTCAAGTCCTATCTGCCACTGATACGACTCTACGTACGCCGAACGTTTGCTTCCAACTAGAAACGAGAAATAAAACTACGTTGTGGGTAAAAAGAGAATAGCTTTGCATGATATCGGAGAACTAGAATATAAAGATAGGTGCTGTTATCATAACGTTAGAATATATTACAATGTATTACAAACAGCGAGGGTGGAATAATGATGGGTCGGTGTGCGGAATTGTCCTAGGCAATTGTTAACAAGATCGGTAATCATTATTGCAATTTTATATGAGGGAGAGGCATAAGCTAACATACTTTCTCTAATTGGATCATATGCACTTATGATTGGAACTCTAGCAAGCATCCGCAACTACTAAAGATCATTAAGGTAAAACCCAACCATAGCATTAAAGCATCAAGTCCCCTTTATCCCATACGCAACAACCCACCTACTCGGGTTTATGCTTCTGTCACTCAAGCAACCCACTATAAGCGAATCATGAACGTATTGCAACACCCTACAGCGGGAATCCTTCACGTGTGCGCGGCACGGAAGGCACAATAGGACAGCACCAAAATAAACATACAACTCAAACCAATCTATATCATCAATCAACCCAAAGGACAAAAGTAATCTACTCAAAACATCATAGGATGGCAACACATCATTGGATCATAATATGTGGCATAAAGCACCATGTTCAAGTAGGGGATTACAGCGGGGTGCGGGAGAGTGGACCGCTAAAAGAAGATGAGGATGGTGATGAAGAAGGCGATGTTGATGAAGACGATCACCGAGGCGATGGTTCCCCCGGTGGCACTCCGGCACCACCGGGAGAGAGGGGGAGAGGGTCTCCCCCTTGTGCTTCCTCCTCCATGGCCTCCCCCCTGGTTGGGGGAAGGTTCTCCCTCTGGTCCTTGGCCTCCATGGCGATGAAGGCCCCTCCGACCACCTCCTCCATGGTCTCCGGTGAAGGTGACCCCTTCCGGCAGGGTGCCAGAGAGGGCCAAGATTGATCTTTCGAGGCTCTGGAGACTTGCGGCGGCGGAACTTCCGATCTAGGTTTGTTTCTGGCATTTTCTGGATTTATAGGAGAGGTTGGCGTCGAAATCACGTCAGGGGAGTGCTCGAGGGGCCCACAAGCCAGGGGGGCGCGCCCTAGGGGGGGGGCGCCCCTGTGGCTTGTGGCTTCCTCGGCCTTCCTCTCCGGTGACTCTTCGCTCTAGTATTTTTTATATTTTCCAAAAATATTCTCCGTAAATTTTCAGCTCATTCCGAGAACTTTTATTTCTGCACAAAAACAACACCACGGTAGTTCTGCTGAAAACAGCGTCAGTCCGGGTTAGTTCTAATAAAATCATACCAAAATCAAATAGAATTATTGTAAACATGGCATGAATACTTCATAAATTATAGATACGTTGGAGACGTATCAGCATTCCCAAGCTTAATTCTTGCTCATCCTCGAGTAGGTAAATGATAAAAGAAATAATTTATGAAGTGTGAATGCTTAGCAAGTGCACAAGTTTGATCAATGATAATTCCAATCACTTTTTCTAGCATCAATATAAACCATAAATAGTAGCTCATCATAAAACTTCTCATGATCAAGTAACAAGCTATTCACATGTTTAAAGTATAGACCAGAAAGTTTCTTGAAAACCAGCAAACCATATTCCTAGTCATCGAACAATTGCAATTCATCTTATTTTCAGGAAGGGTCTATGTAAGAGCTTTGATTTAGCAAATTCCACGTACTCAACTATCATATAGTCTTCCATGATTATTGACACTCAAAGCATATTTTTAGAACAAATAGCATCCATCGAACACAGAGAAAGATAGGGGCTTAATGTTTCGCCTCCCAACTTATTTATCATATAGATAATTGTCAACAATAATAATTCATGATCAAATATATTTGTGTGGATATATATGTCTAGATCAATCCCCAACACATGACGCTTGCCAAGAGAAAAAAAGGCAAAATATAGGAAGTGGTGAAGATCACCATGACTCTTGCATAAAGGTAAGTACTAGAAAGTAAAAGATAGGCCCTTCGCAGAGGGAAGCAGAGGTTGTCATGCGCTTTTTATTTTTGGATGTGTAAACCCCTTAATGCAAAGGAACGTCACGTTGTATTGCCCTTTGTGATAGCAACCTTTATTATGCAGTCCGTCGCTTTTATTTCTTTACCATCACAAATTCGTACAACGCTTATTTTCCCTTACAATAAAAGATCCTACATATTTAGGAGCAATTTTTATTGCCTTTTGCACCGATGACAACTTACTTGAAGGATCTTACTCAATCCATAGGTAGGTATAGTGGACTCTCATGGCAGAACTGTTTTAAGGGTGTTTGGATGCACAAGTAGTATTTCTACTTGGTGCGAAAGTTTTGGCTAGTATGAGGTGGAAGCAAGCACCACATGTTGGAGGATCCATAACAATACAACTTCTATACAAATATACCCAAACATAACTCATTAAGTTGTCTTCCTTGTCCAACTTCAACTAATTTGCTCAAGTTTGAAAATAGTTAATGGGCATTCACAATCATAGAAGATGTCCAAGATAGTATATTTATATGTGGAATCTCTCTTCCTTCAATATTCTTTCATGAATTGTTCAAGTGACCAATGCGGTGTTTGCTAACTTTCAATAAATTTCACCACCTATACTTATTATGTGTGAAGTCATTACTCTCCATGGGATAGGTATATGAAGCATATTTAATTTCAGATTTATGATATTCAATTCATTCAACCATTTACTCATAGGATAAAAGTGAAGCACGAGAGTGAATGACAAACTACTCCAAAAAGATATAAGTGAAGAGCAATGAGTAGCTAACAATTAAATAACTATGTGAGGACTCTCTCATCTAAGAATTTCAGATCCAATGATTTTATTCAAACATCAAGCAAAAGAAAAATAGCACTCCAAGAATAGCACGCATCATGTGAACAAATAAGAATTTAGGCTCAACATAGGCTAACCGATAATTGTTGATGAAGAGAGGTGGGATGCGTAGCATCCCCAAGCTTAGATACTTGAAACTTCTTGAAATATTTACTTGGGGTGCCTTGGGCATCCCCAAGCTTGAGCTTTTGTATCTCGTTCAATCCTCTCATATCATGGTTTTACCTATTCTCAAAAATTTCATCCACACAAAACTCGAAAAGAACTCGTGAGATAGGTTAGTACTCATAAGAATAAATCAACACTTCATGTACTGCCAAGACAAGTTGCACAATAATTTTCAAACATCATCTACTGTTTACTATCGTTTCCTCAATTGATATCTACCAATATAGGCTATGGAAACTAGAGGATAAGTAGATAACAAAACTATGACAGCAATCTGTCCAAACAGAAAAGTCTGTAGCAATTTATAACAACAGTGTACTTCCATAACTCAAACAATTATGAAAATTTAGGACATGCTAAGGAATTTATATGAAAATACTGTGTAAAAATTTCATAAACTTTCCACGTTCCAGTAAAATATGAAAATTCAAACATTACTGCCAAAGTTTCTGTTTTTACACAGCACTCATCAAAACATGCAATGCAAGCATCCTAAGGCAATTATTGGAACTTTTTATTGAAAAACAAGATTATAAATAACACCTAACAGAAAATAACAAAATATAATGACGATCCAAGCAAAGCACATATTATGTGACGAATAAAAATATAGCTCCAAGTGAGGTTACCGATAATGTTGAAGACGAAAGAGGGGATGCTTCCGGGGCATCCCCAAGCTTAGGCGCTTGAGTCTTCCATGGATATTACCTTGGGGGTGCCTTGGGAATCCCCAAGCTTAGGTTCTTGTCGCTCCTTATTCTCCTCATATCGGTGTCTCACCCAAAACTTGAAAACTTCAATCACACAAAACTTAACGGAACTTCGTGAGAAGGGTTAGTGTAATAAAGATAAATCATTCACTTAGGTACTGTCAAGACAAGATTCATAATTGTTACCACATGATACCTACTGTATTCTATCATTCCCATAATTTATACCGCTAAATATAAGCCATGGAAACACTAAAACAAGCAAACTATGCATGCAAAACAGAATCTGTCAAAAACAGAACAGTCTGTGAAGATCTGTAGTGTAACCATACTTCCCTGTCTCTAAAAATTCTGAAAAATTAGGACAACCTAGGAAATTTGTATATCAATCATGTGTAAAACATTCAGAAGCTTTTGATTCTCTGGCGAATTTATAAAAATTCTGGACTGGGTACCAAAGTTTCTGTTTTTGCGCAGAATCAAGTCAACTATCAACCACATAATCCCAAAGGCATTACTTGGCACTTTATTGAAATAAAAGGCACAAAACATGATTACTACAGTATCTTAATCATGTTAAAACACAAAAACAGAAAGGGTAAATATTGGGTTGTCTCCCATCAAGCGCTTTTCTTTAATGCCTTTATAGCTAGGCATGACATTGATACACTTCCAAACCCAATTCCGATGGAAATTTTATTCATACTCTAAAAGATATAAGTGAAGTTCATAGAGCATTCTACAATTAATATAGATTAACCAATATCCAAGCTCAAAATATATAGGTGAAGCACACGAAGCATTCTATAAAGCCATACTCAAAAGATTTAAGTGAAGCACAAAGAGCATTCTACAAACCCATACTCAAAAGATATAAGTGAAGCACAAAGAGAATTCTTCAAAGCCATACTCAAAATATATAAGTGAAGTGCATGAAGCATTATTCAAAATAAATGAAGGACTATCTCATACTAGAAGGGTGCACAAAAGGAAAAGAAAAACACATATCATGTGAACAAAAACCGAGGTATACCGATAATTGTTGAAGAATAAAGATGGGATGCCTCCCGGGGCATCCCCAAGCTTAGATGCTTGAGTCTCCTTGAAATATTTACTTGGGGTGCCTTGGGAATCCCCAAGCTTGAACTCTTGTCTCTCCGTATTCTTCTTATATCGATACCTCCTCGATCTTCGAACACTTCATTCACACAAAACTTAACAAAACCCTCGTGAGATCCGTTAGTATAATAAAGCAAAATACTACTTTAAGTACTGTTGTGAACTCATTCCAAATTCATATTAGCATTATATCTACTGTAGTTCAACTTCACCATGGTTCATACCCCCCGATACTACCCATAGATTCATCAAAATAAGAGAACAATGCATAGAAAACAGAATCTGTCAAAAACAGGACAGTCTGTAGTAATCTGGAAACTTCATATACTTATGTAACTCAAAAAATTCTGAAAAATTAGGACAAATTAAAAAATTTATATATAAGTACTGTGTAAAAATTTCAGAAACTTTTGACGTTCCAGTAAGAAATGTAAATTCATGCACTACAGTCAAAGTTTCTGTTTTTGCACAGCACAAAGCAAATAAGCAATCTATTTGTCCTAAAACCAAATCTTGGCACATTATTTTTATAATACAATGGATATATACAGGTGATAATTATTTTTGAGAAGCTTCCATGAAAAATTCTACATTGTTTCCATGAGCATGAACACAAGTGTTCAAGGTCGACCGTCACTTCTCCAATGCACAACTTCCCAATCACTTCTCTTTTTGAAAAACTTCTTAGGCAAGAGGCAAGTAATTCTTTTTGTATTTTTCATTATTTGATTTTTATTGTATGTTTCACCCACAACTAAAGAAAGCAAAAAGGGAAAACAAAATCTACTTAGTGAAGAAAGCAAACAAGCACACACGAGAATATCAACCCCACGCTATTGCTCCCCGGCAACGGCGCCAGAAAAGAGCTTGATAATCCCCAAGTGCAAGGAATCATCGTAGCAATTTCCAAAGGTGGAAGTGATAAGTATGGAGTGTCGAACCCACAAGGAGCTAAAGGTAAGATCAATATTCTCTCAAGTCCTATCTGCCACTGATACGACTCTACGTACGCCGAACGTTTGCTTCCAACTAGAAACGAGAAATAAAACTACGTTGTGGGTATAAAGAGAATAGCTTTGCATGATATCGGAGAACTAGAATATAAAGATAGGTGCTGTTATCATAAAGTAGAATATATTACAATGTATTACAAACAGCGAGGGTGGAATAATGATGGGTCGGTGTGCGGAATTGTCCTAGGCAATTGTTAACAAGATCGGTAATCATTATTGCAATTTTATATGAGGGAGAGGTATAAGCTAACATACTTTCTCTACTTGGATCATATGCACTTATGATTGGAACTCTAGCAAGCATCCGCAACTACTAAAGATCATTAAGGTAAAACCCAACCATAGCATTAAAGCATCAAGTCCCCTTTATCCCATACGCAACAACCCACCTACTCGGGTTTATGCTTCTGTCACTCAAGCAACCCACTATAAGCGAATCATGAACGTATTGCAACACCCTACAGCGGGAATCCTTCACGTGTGTGCGGCACGGAAGGCACAATAGGACAGCACCAAAATAAACATACAACTCAAACCAATCTATATCATCAATCAACCCAAAGGACAAAAGTAATCTACTCAAAACATCATAGGATGGCAACACATCATTGGATCATAATATGTGGCATAAAGCACCATGTTCAAGTAGGGGATTACAGCGGGGTGCGGGAGAGTGGACCGCTAAAAGGAGATGAGGATGGTGATGAAGAAGGCGATGTTGATGAAGACGATCACCGCGGCGATGGTTCCCCCGGTGGCACTCCGGCACCACCGGGAGAGACGGGGAGAGGGTCTCCCCCTTGTGCTTCCTCCTCCATGGCCTCCCCCCTGGTTGGGGGAAGGTTCTCCCTCTGGTCCTTGGCCTCCATGGCGATGAAGGCCCCTCCGTCCACCTCCTCCATGGTCTCCGGTGAAGGTGACCCCCTCCAGCAGGGTGCCGGAGAGGGCCAAGATTGATCTTTCGAGGCTCTGGAGACTTGCGGCGGCGGAACTTCCGATCTAGGTTTGTTTCTGGCGTTTTCTGGATTTATAGGAGAGGTTGGCGTCGAAATCACGTCAGGGGAGTGCTCGAGGGGCCCACAAGCCAGGGGGGCGCGCCCTAGGGGGGCCGCGCCCCTGTGGCTTGTGGCTTCCTCGGCCTTCCTCTCCGGTGACTCTTCGCTCCAATATTTTTTATATTTTCCAAAAATATTCTCCGTAAATTTTTAGCTCATTCCGAGAACTTTTATTTCTGCACAAAAACAACACCACGGTAGTTCTGCTGAAAACAACGTCAGTCCGGGTTAGTTCTAATAAAATCATACCAAAATCAAATAGAATTATTGTAAACATGGCATGAATACTTCATAAATTATAGATACGTTGGAGACGTATCACCATGCAAACACATCGATATTTGCCCGCAGGAAAGCAATGAGCGCGCTTTCCTATTTGTCATCAAGGGTGGAACTCACAGTGAAAGTCCCTCCCGTACCATCCTCCTTGACGGGCACTTTCTTAGTTTTTGGTGGAGCTGCTTTGGATTTCTTGCTCTTGCCGGTGGAGCTCTCTGGCACATCCTCAATAGGAGTGCAGCACTCCGAGGAGGTGCGTTTGCCGGAGTGTGTGCTAGAGGTCTTGCCGGTCTTCTCCCCCCCGGGAGCTTCAGCGGCAGGAGCAAATGCCTTGGCGGCAGATGCTGCAACTGCCTCCCGGTAAAGTTGGTCGGTGCAGATAAGTGCATCCTTCTTGTCGGAGTTGACAGTGATGAAGCTCATCGGCCCGGGCATCTTCAATGTATTATAAGCATAGTGCGATGCCGCCATGAACTTGGCCAGCGCTGGACGGCCAAGGATCCCATTATATGGCAATGGAATCTCGGCGACGTCGAAAACAATCTTTTCTGTTCTGTAGTTCAGGTCACTACCAAATGTTACTGGTAGTGTGATCTTACCCTTCGGCTGGCTCCTTCCTGGATTGATCCCCTGAAACGTGCCCGTTTCCTCGAGATCTTCATCAGGAATTTGCAACCTTTTGATCACATTAGGTGAGATCAAGTTCAAACCGGCCCCACCATCAACTAACATTTTCGTCACTTTGAGGTTGCGAATCGTTGGTGAAACCAACAATGGCAGACACCCGACCGCAGTTGTGCGATCAGGGTGATCCTCAACGTAAAAAATGATAGGCGTGTTGGACCATTTCAATGGTTTCCGGGCATCGATAGATGGCTCTGTCGCATTAATCTCGCGCGCCCACTATTTGAGTCGGCGGCGGGAAGGATGCAACGAGGCGCCCCCATCAATGCACATGACTTCCGTAGCTTTTTGAAACTCGTGCTCGCTGGACTCGTCGTCCTCCTCGTCGTCATCGTCACCCCCCTCTTCCTTGTCGCGGCCTCGAGCGGGCCTCTCCTTCTGTTGCTTGGCCTTGCCGCGGCGACCTCCTCGGCCACAGCGTTTCTTGCCGGACCCCTCTGCACCATCCTGGGCCTTCTCCTTATCTCGCCTTTCATACTCAGCTTTCTACTTCTCGACAAGCTCCTCAACTTGCCGGCAGTTTTGGAGATCATGGCCCTTGGTGCGATGGATCTTGCACTACTGCTTGTCGGAGCCCTCCGGCTTGTCGGCAGCCGCCAAGGCCTGACAGGAGGCGCACCCGGCAACCTCCTTGCCGGGGTCGTCAACCTTGACCTTCTTGGCGGTGTCGAGGTTGCCGGATTCCTCGACAACAAGCACGGCCTTGCCCTTGCGTTTCCTGTTACGCCGTCGGCCTTTCTTTGCCGAGGCGGCAGCGTCTTCGTCTTCAGAGTCGATTCCTGCGCCAGCATCCTCGCCGGGGAATCTCCTCCCTTCTTCAGCTCGAGCACATTTGTCAGCCAGAGCATAAAGCTCGGCAGCATCCCTAACTTTGTTCATCGTCAGCTCTTCGCGCATCTTGCGGTTGCGCACGTTCTGATGGAACGCGCTGACAACAGCGGCATGATGAACGTCTGGGATGTTGTGCTGTATACGGCTGAATCTTTGTATGTACTTGCGCAAAGTTTTGCCCTCTTTCTGGGGGATGAGATGCAAATCACTTTCCTGGCCAGGAGCTTGGTGGCCTCCGGTAAAGGCGCCAACAAACTCATGACACAGATCTGCCCAGGAAGAAATGGAATTTTCCGGCAAATGCATCAACCACGACCTGACGTTGGGCTTAAGTACCAACGGGAAGTAGTTGGCGAGTATCTTGTCGTCGCGAGCCCCGGCAGCCTGCACCGCAATGGTGTAGATGCTCAAGAACTCCGACGGGTGAGTCCTGTTGTCGTATTTCTCCGGGACCTCCGGTTTGAACGTTCGGGAATTGGGCCACTGGACTCGCCGCAGCTCACGGGTAAAAGCTGGACAACCCACCTCATAAGGTAGGTCAACAGGATACCCTGGCGCAAGTTTGTCTACAGTGGGTCATGCGCGCCTATCAGATTGATGGCGCGCTTCCCGCCGCCGCTCGATAGTAGTCCGAGCGTCTTCTTTACTTCATTCCCGAAGAACTTGACGTTGATCGCTGCGAGTTTGCGGATCAGACGACGCCGTTGAATCGTCATCACAGGCATCGATCCGTCGAGTCAGCGACCGCTGTTTCCGCCGTGGAGGAGAGTGCATCATGGTCGTACCACCTCCAGTCTTTTCGCCATCGGCGCGCGCCGGCTCGATGGACTGCCGTCGCGAAGGCTCCGCCCGCTGCGGCCTATCTTCATTAGCGAGGCCGATGAGGCTCTGAATAGCAGCTCTCCATTCTTCGAGCTTCTCCGGAGCAGGAGGAAAATCCAGGAGCAGCTGTGCTCGCGCCAATGCTTCTGCTGGTGTAGGCGGCGGCGAAAGGTGCGAGGAACGTGAGGTGCTCTGACTCCTAACCATGTTAGAAGGAGCTCCATCATGGTCCCGCGACCGCACGCCGCTTCCACCAGCGTTTTGGCGTGCATGCTGGCCCCGCGCATCTCGAGAGTGATGCTCAGGGGTCTTTCCTTGGGGACGCTTAGAACCACCAACGTCGCGACGCTGTTCATCGCGTGCGGCCTGAGAAGACCGCGGCGCATGCGCTGGCGTGGGTGTCTTGGAAGGTGCCCTTCCATCCTTGGAGTTCACTATGCCGCCCGTAGGCAGCACAGCTCTATCCTTAGATCTAGCGGCGCGCGGGTTGCCGTCGCCGCTGCGAACGACGCCGCTCGCTTGGCTTTGATCGCCAGAGCATCGTGGAGGCTCAAGACCTCCGCCTCCTCTGCCTGCGTCCACACCGTCGCCCGTCCGCGTAGCTACAGGCACACCGGATGCGGATGGACCAACCGCCGTAAAACCCTTCTTCTTGGGGGCCATGGCAATGAAGATGATGAAGAAACTGGCGCGCTGATCGCTAGATCAGGTTCATGCAACCCTTTCCCCCTACCTGGCGCGCCAAAGATGTCGGCGTACGACACCTATGGGATCACGTGGATCCCTTTCATGGTTCGGCAGGGAAGAAGGTGTGCACAAAGAGCAGATCCAGCGATCAACGCGAGGGATTTTTACCCAGGTTCGGGCCGCTGAGAAGCGTAAAACCCTACTCCTGCTTTGGTGTATTGTGAATCTTTGAACTCTGGCTCCAGGAGCGCTATGTGATGAACAGTACACAGCCGCTGCGTATGCAATCTGGGCCAGAAGGTCCTCCCCCTGTAGCTACGCCTTGGGCCTCCTTTTATATGTCGAAGGGGTCACCAATAGTGGCGAAGTACAAGAGGTGTAAAGTTACTACAGTATATCATACCTAATACTAACGCCTTAGGACAAATGCATTAAATGCTCCGTTTAGGTGTCCCTTACTTTCTTGGGGACGGAAAAAGAGCCCGTCCCATCAGCACCGCTTAACCCCATCCGCCGTTAGCGCCTTGACACGCACCCAGGAGGACAAAACCTAAACGACAGGCTGGTCGCTGCGCTGGAGCGGTGACAGGCTGGCAAAGTCTTGCCGGGTGCGAGTCTTGCCGGGGCTTCGCAAGACATCCTGGCAAGAATCTTGTCGGGATCCCAGCCTTTGGTCTTCTGTCTTCTGACTATTGACTTGAATGCTTTCTTGACATTCTTGCACTTTTATTCAGCTGTCCCCCGGCAGGCCTTGCCGCTGGTGTGGCTACAACCGTCCGTGCACAAGTATGGGGTACTAAAAGACCCAAACTTTAGTACACCGACACTTCTATTCAATCTTTGTCTCAAAACCTCAGATTGGTGCATGTGGGTTGCTAGCACTACTACAGAATGGTCCAAACAAGACACATCAATCAGAGACCCTTCGACGAAACTGTTTGCAATCCATCAATCGCAAATGGTATAGTTCAAGCTCCGCCGCCAGTGACGAAAATCGTGCGTGATGAAGAACGAGCAAATACGGTCCAAAAAATAGTTGCGTGTGTGATGCGTTGCATACAGTTTTTTCTTATGAACTGTTTGTGATTATGGAAGATAACGGAAACGGTTAACAAACTATATACGTGTGCGTAGTGCGGCATACAGTTCACTCGGACAAACTGTTTGCGCTGATCCAGCAGAACACAAAAGAGTTAGTCTAAGAAGGCCTGTGTGATACCCGGCAAACAGTTCATTCATCAGAATTGTGTGGGAAGACCAATAATAACCCAAACGATTCATCCTGACAAACATGTGTGTTGTGGGTACCCAGCAAAGAGTTCATCCATCAGACCTGTGTGGGAAGACTAGCAATAACCGAAACGATTCATCCTGACAACCTGTGTGTGTTGTGGACACATGGTTGCTGCTAATAATTGTATGAGATGTGATTTGCTCTGTTTGTACAACATCTATATGCTCTGTCCACAGAACACCAACATTATTGTTGCATAACCAACTTGAACATACAGTTACATAAGTGACTACACAACACATGTACATTCCTCAATATAAATTTACAAGAAGTAGACGATCACCAAATCACACTGTTCTTCTGACGACGGTTGCCGACACTGCTCTGCTTGTGGCTATCCCTCGCTGTCTGCAGGAAGGAGGCACTTCCTCATGTCAATGATCCTCCTGTACATCTCGTAGCTAGTGTACGTGTCCTTGGCCGCGTACTTGATGTGTTCTTCATCCAGTTTGTTCACCCAGGCCGTGTGCCAGGCAGTCTTGTCCTTGTGGCACTCAGCCTTCAAGTCTCTGTAGTAGGGGTCGATGATGGCCGCGGCGAGGTCAACCAGGGTGTCCTTCTGCTTCTTCTTCTCGCCGCCGCAGACCCTGTACTGACCTTGGATGTTGACAAGCTTCTAGCAGGACAAGCCCGAAGTCTTGAGCACCTTTAGATCGTTGGTGGTGTCCACTGTTGCGAACCTGTAGTCGGGGCTGTTGACAAAACTGGCGAACGCTCGCAAGGCCTTGTGGCCAGGCAGTAGTGGTAGACGAGCACGTGATGGCGCACGCACAACTGGGCGACGGCAACCTTCTGATCATGCCCGACACGACTGCCGGTGTACTCGAGGTCGAAGCCGACCACTTTGTACTTGTCATCCTCAGCAAGCAGCTGCTCCAACATGTTAATGGAGTTCACCACCACGACCGGGTCGTTGGTGTACACCACCGAGAGGTCCGTCTTCCTGATGTGTGTGTCCACTTTGACAATAGTGGCGAACTGCCGCTCGGCGCCGGCAGCCGGCATTGGATCCGCATGGGAAGGTTGAAGTGATGAAGAGATGTGCATCCTCTCTGTATTATTTGCCGTCGTGGGTGTGCTCCTTGGGTTGTGTGGCGCGATCGGAACATGGAAGAGACGAAGGTAAATGGCCGCATCAACCGCATGGCAGTTTTTGCAACGCTTAACTGCATGGTGGCGTCGGGAGCGGCGCAACCACTTGCATATGGCTCCCCGAACGTGCCTGTTCTTTCACGCGTGGACGCCGGCAGAGCGGGCGCGCACGGAAGCGAGCACAGCGCGCCGAGGCCGCATCAACCGCCTCATGCATACATTCATTCGCGACGGTGCATATAGAATGGCCGTTTGCTTTGTAATAAAACGCAAACAATTTTTTATTATTAACCGTCTGCGTACTTGTCATTTCTCCCACCTCCGTCCCGTCTTGTCACCACGTTGCCGCACGAGGATTCCAGTGCACGCTTCGGGAGCGCACAACATTTCTTTTGGGCTTCCCGTTCCCGCGCAACCGCGTTGGAACGCACGCAAGTTTCCAGTTCCCACGCAACCACGCTGGAACACGCGCAAGCTTCCAGTTCCCGCGCAGGAACGTGCGCAAGCTTCCCGCCCGGCTCGCCTTGGCCGCCTGCTTTATAAACCCTCACGGCCAGCCTCTCCACATCGCATTCATCCCCTCCCTACCCGTAGCTTCCCAAGTTTGCTTCTCCCCCAATCGCCAATGCCACATGTCCGTCGTCGTCGCTCCGCCACTCCGCCAGAGGGCAGCTCCAGCTGGGAGGCTGCACCACGTCGTCGGCGCAGTACCCATAAGCGTGAAGTGCGTGTGGCGTCCTTGTTGGTTGTGTGCACGGCACCCACCACACGCTCCTCCACATTTTCCTGAAGGCAGCTGCTGCTGGCGACCGCCGTCGCCCCCACCCCATCGCCGGCCGCCGTTTTCGCCACCCCACCAGTTACCTCCTTGGCCGCCACCACACTAGCGTCCGCCTTGCAGCCACCCCACGGTCAGCCGCCGGGGCCATCACCCGCTCCGCCACGGCGGTCCGAAGGTGGGAGGAGGAGGCCGCCGCCGAAGCACAACCGCTCGGCTTTTGCGTCAATGGCCTAGCGCGCTACATCAACTTCCTACATGAGGAGGAGGAGCGCCAGGTTGAGCACGCACTGAGGCTCACCGCCGCCGTGGCCGCAGTAGACGCCGCGGCTATGGCACGAAATGAGGAGATCTGTGCCGAGTCCCGCCGCTTCAAGGAGGCGCGTCAGGAGCGGCGGCAGCCGACGAAGTCGACTCCTCCAGCTCGTCGGTATGCTTCTCCTCCTCTGCCTCTTACTGAATGCGCTCGGCAGAGGAGAAGGCTGCTGGCAGTAGCACGAAGCCCCTCCGGAGTAGTATTTAGGGGCTATTTTGTTCAGTTCATCTTACTATAGATATGGTTGAACTGTACCGCGTACTTTAAATTAGCTAGTATATATAGTTGAACTAGCTATTTTAGTACGTGGTTGGCAACAAATGGGAAAAAGTTTGTTCGATTTAGCTGTCGAGTTGAACTATTTTGTACAAAGACCAATGCTTGATCTATGAATGAAATCCATGATTACTGAATTTCAGTTGCAAAATTGCACCGTAATAGTGATTTTGTTCCTGCAAAATTGGACAAATCTTAGTGTTTCCAATTTGACAAATGAAAATTTACCAAATATGACAGATTCGAATCTTACCTGACTCCTGCTGCCAATGCATCGATCGGTGCTTACATGGGGTGCTTAGTGTATTCAATGTCTTAGCAACTCAAGTCCACAATGCATTGTTGCTAAGGTCCCTTCATTTAATGATTTAGCAACTAAACTCTTGCATGCATTGGTGAGTTCCTTCACTAAGTGTTTTGCCTAGGTTCACGCGCAGGGCATTGTTTCTTCATGTGGTCACCAAACTCATATCTCTCCTTAATTACCTTCCCACATCAGATTTTTTTGCATACATGGCAACCTCGGCAGTTAGCAACAGTAGAAGTTCTAGCATCGGGAAGGGCACACGGGTCATCATTCACAACCGTTTGCGATGACGAAATGAAAAAATTCCTTCGCGCCAGATTTTCCCTTGGCTTAGTAGGGAAGGAACAATTGCCCTCGGTTTGCATACGGGTATTCAGTCTGAAACGTCTTTGACGATTGGCAAAGGACACGCCACCCCGATGAGCGTGCACAGGACACTGCTCGCACGCCACCCGTCTACTCAAACACCTGTCCGCACGCTACCTCCTTGCCACTACACAAAGCGACACGTGGCCCGCACGTAAATGGTCTGTAGAACGTCCACGAATTATAAATAATACGCCCGTTTGCGATGGTAACGTGACAGATTTTTGTTCCAAAATGCCTTTGTTGGCTATTAATAATGCTTACTCTTTCTCTCAAAGTGGACACTAAAAATAGCACAACATACTTATGCTTTATATGATGAGGCCCTGCCCAACATAGACCTTGTGACTGTAGTTCATGTTTGAATTATGTACATTAAATGCACATAAAACTCAATTAATGTATAAAAAAGCCATACAAACCGTTATTAATTTAATATGTTTGCAGTACACACCTATTGCTTTATGTTGTTTCTAGGAAAAAATCAAGGAGAGAAGAGGCATCGAATGTCGTTTTTCACCCGCAGATGTGGCATGCATATATATGTTCCCTAACGGAACCACTTGACGTAGCTTATTGTGTGAGAACCTCATGTTTGTAAGAGGCTTGTGACAAAACATGGCCAACTTGGTATTTTTTGTACCACGGCATATGTGTGCCTTCACATGACACCATTCCAAGTTTCATGAATTTCTGATAGAGTTTTGGATTTACGAGAATTTGGAAACAAAGTTTCTCGATATTTGTGGCCGAGCTAACATGCTTAGATGTTTGAAATTCGTTCTCATTTCTTGCATGTGACCTAACACATGCATCCAAGGATGCATATATGATTTTTCAACCCATTTTTCCACCCCGGACCTTGTGATTGTAGATCAAATTTGAATTATGCACATTAAATAATGCATCCAAAACTCAATTAATGTATTTAAAAGCCAGACGATCCCTTAATTTAATCATATTTTTGCACTTCGCACGTACATGTCTATGTTGTTTATATAAAGAAAATCAAGGAGAAAAGAGGCATCAGATGTCTTTTCGCCCGCATATGTGACATGCATATATAATGTTCCCTATCAAAACCACAAAGCTTCATGTGAGGAGCTCCGATTTGTAAGGGGATTGTGCAAGAACATGTCCGAATTGGATAATTTTTTTTACCACGGCATGTGTGTGCCCTTGTCACGACACCATGCCAAGTTTCATGAATTTCTGACGTGTTTTGGATTTATGGGAATTTGAAAACCAAGCATCTCAATGTTTGCGGCCGAGCAAACAGTCAATGATATGTTAGAAATCCATTCCCATTTCTTGCGTGGACCTAAACATGCAACCAGGGAAAGGCCTATATTTTTCCAACCTATTTTTCATGTGTTGGACCTTGTGATTGTAGGTCAAATTTGAATTATGCACATTAAACGACTAGAAAACTCAATTAATGTGTTAAACAGGTCTCACGAACCCTGGAAAAAATCCACAATTTAGCATGACTGTCAGAAAGTTGCTCTATGGTGACTCCAGAAATAAATACAAGGCCAAAAGAGACAACGGATGTTGTTTCGCACATAAAATGTGAACTTTCCCTATCGGAACACACGACTTTCTTGTGAGAACCTTCGGTTTGTAACAGGCTTTGTGCCAAAACTTGTCCAAAATTGGGCAATTTTTTTACCACAACAAACACATAGGGCAATCGATGGCACCATGCCCAAATTTCATGAATTTCTGTCGAGGTTTGCATTTACATGAATTTAAAAACTAAGTTTCCCGACGTTTGCGGTCGAGCCAAGACGATGGTGATATGTTTGAAATTCATTCCCATTTATTGTGTGGGACCTAATTAAACATGCAGCAAGGGAAACGTATATGGTTTTTCGACATATTTTCATGAGCTGGACCCTGCAGTGATTGTAGTTCAAATTTGAATTATATATGCACATTGAATGCCTATAAAACTCAATTAATGTACTTAAAAGGCCAAACGAACTCTGTAAAATTCCATTGTTTCGGACGACATATTCACGTTTTTCTATGGAGATTCTAGAAATAAATTCAAGGCGAGAAGCGACATCGGATGTTGTTTCGCACATAAAATGTGAACTGTCCCTACCGGAACCACATGACTTTTGAGAATCTTCGGTTTGTAAGAGGTTTGTGCCAAAACATGTTTGGAACTAGGCATTGTTTTTACCACAACACACATGCGCCATGACATCACACCATGCCAAGTTTCATGAATTTCTCACGATATTTGGATTTACTGGAATTTGAAAACATGGCTTCTCAAAGTCTACGGCCGAGAAAAAATACCGTGAGGTTTGGAATTCGTTTAACTTCCATTTCTTGCATGGGACCAAAACATGTATCTAGTGACAAATAGTTAATTTTCAACCCATTCAGGTGCACTCTAGCTAGTATGTGCTTAATTAACTACAGTTCAAATTTGATCTATGCACATGAAATGTCTAAAAAACTCTTTAAATGTTTTAAAGGGCCTAAACAACCCTGAATTATTCCATATTTAACACACATTCCTATAGTTGCAAGTTCACTGCAGATAAATGTTATTGCCATCCAAACACCTTCAATTGCCAATGTAACTTCATTTTCTGTCTCAAAGCAGTTTGAAAATCAAATACATCGCAAACAGTTCTTGATCATGAAACGTGTGTGATGTGGTATCAAAATATCTTGGGCCAATCCACATATATGGCTTATGCCGGAAGCTTCAGTCCACCACCGGCGCGTCAACCACATAGTCACACTTGTTCCCCAAGACCACTATACTGTTCAAGCGTCGCCGGTGAAAGATGGGGACGTGGATCCGCGTCGTGAGGGCAACTTCGGCGACCCACTCCGGCCCGAGCGCGGCTGCATCAGCCATGAATGCACTCACAACATCCTTGAGCGTGGCCGCACTCTCCGACAGGGTGGCTGCGGCCGCCGAAAGGGCAGCTGCTGCATCTGAGATGGCGGCAGCAACATCCGCGACTGGGATAGCAAATGGCGAGAACGGCGCAACAGCTGTCCGTTCCTCGGCGGCCGCCGTAGCCCTGATGGCGACTGCCCACGCCTATACCGATGCCGCCCACGCCCAGCTCGTGTCGATCACCGCACGAATAGCAGCGGCCTTCTCCGACAATGGTCGGCAACCTACGTCCGAAGAGTTGGCAATCGCCGAGAGCGCTCGGGCAGCCTTCCATTCGTCGGCAGCCTCCCTTGCCAACATGGAGGCCGTCAATGCCCGGACCACGGCCGCCCACGCCAAACTCGTGGCGGCCTTTTCCAAAGAGATGACGGACGCGGACGGCGAGATGCTGGCAGAGTATGTGGTGATGGATGCCATGGAGCCCCTTGCTACTTCTCGAGCATGCGTTGGTTTCCATGAAGAAGAACGGATGATGCAGCAAAGTAGATAAGTATTTCCCTCAGTTGTTGAGAAGCAAGGTATCAATCCAGTAGGAGATACAAGCAAGTCCCCAATAGGTGTACCTACACAAATAATCAAACACTTGCACCCAACGCTATAAAGGGGTTGTCAATCCCTTCACGGTTACTTGCAAGGATGAGATCTGATAGAGATAGATAGAGTAGATTGCTTGAACGGAAAGTAAAACAAAAGTAAAAATAATGCAGCAAGGTATTTTTGGTATTTTTGGTTTTAGATCTGAAAGTATAATTTGGAAAATAGACCCGGGGGCCATAGGTTTCACTAGAGGCTTCTCTCATGATGGCAAGTATTACGGTGGGTGAACAAATTACTGTCGAGCAATTGATAGAAAAGCGAATAATTATGAAGATATCCAAGGCAATGATTATGCATATAGGCATCACATCCGTGTCAAGTAGACCGAAACGATTCTGCATCTACTACTATTACTCCACACATCGACCGACTCCTGCCTGCATCTAGAGTATTAAGTTCATGAAGAACAGAGTAACGCATTAGGTAAGATGACATGATGTAGAGGGATAAACTCAAGCAATATGATGAAAACCCCATCTTTTTATCCTCGATGGCAACAATACAATACGTGCCTCGCTACCCCTACTATGTCACTGGGTGAGGACACCACAAGATTGAACCCAAAACTAAGCACTTCTCCCATTGCAAGAATTACCAATCTAGTTGGCCAAACCAAACCAATAACTCGAAGAGACTTGCAAAGATATGAAATCATGCATATAAGAATTCAGAAAAGACTCAAATAATATTCATAGATAATCTGAACATAAACCCACAATTCATCGGATCTCGACAAACACACCGCAAAAGAGTATTACATCGGATAGATCTCCATGAAGATCATGAAGAACATGGTATTGAAGAGCAAAGAGAGAGAAGAAGCCATCTAGCTACTAGCTGTGGACCCGAAGGTCTGTGGTGAACTACTCACGCATCATCGGAGGGGTAATGGAGTTGATGTAGATGCCTTCCGTGATCGAATCCCCCTCCGGCAGATTACCGGAAAAGGCTCCAAGATTGGATCTCACGGGAACCGAGGCTCCTGGTGGCGGAAAAGTGTTTTTGTGGCTCCCTCTGGTATCCAGGGAATATTTTGGAATTTATAGGCTGAAGAATAGGGTTGGGGGAGTTGTCGTGGGACCACAAGCCAGGGGGGCGCGCCCCTGTGGCTTGTGGCCACACGGCAGCTCCTCTGCCTTGGTCTCCAAGCTTGGTAGATGTCTTCTGGTCCAAGAAAAATTATTCCGAAGATTTTATTCCGTTTGGACTCCGTTTAATATTCCTTATCTGCAATACTCAAAAACAAGGAAAAAACAGAAACTGGCACTAGGCTCTAGATTAATAGGTTAGTCCCAAAAATAATATAAAATAGCATATTAATGCATATAAAACATCCAAAACAGACAATATAATAGCATGGAACAATCAAAAATTATAGATACGTTGGAGACGTATCACCCCTTCCCGTGGAGGTCATCGAGCGCGAGCTGGTCATGGAGGATGCGGCGGAGATCGGCGAGTGTCAGGCGGAACATTAGTCATTGTTTAGAGCGCTGGTCTTTTGTTAGAGTAACGTTTAGGTCAACCAGCTCTGTTTAATTGCTCGATTAAGTAAGTGTGGGCTGTGGTGTAGGCTCTTTTGTGCAGTACCCAAATTAGCAATCGATGTTAAATTATGCGACGACGTGGATGACCACTGTAACCAGGGAAATTCGGACCAAAAATTTGCCGCCATATCCCCATTCCATCTTCCAATTGAAAATGAAATTGAAGTTCATCACACACACTTTTTTGGAATGAACCGTGTGCAATGTAGTACCCAATCTTACGTCCGAAGATTAGAGACAAACATTTGCACGTCCAAGTTCATCACACACAGGGTATATCACAGGCTTCATTTGTGATGTGTTGATATCGAGAACTATTCTAAAAAATTTGCATGTTCAAGTTCATCACACACGGTGTATAACACAGGCTTCGTTTGTGATGTTTTGATATCGCACATGGTTCCGAATACGGGACTGTTTCCGATGGTGCTTTGCGCGCCAGTTTTTCGCTAGACCGAATGAAAATTTTGGGCTGCCGCGGAAATATCTACCTCCCTCACCCCCCGGTACCAATCAAAAGCCACATTTCCCCCTTTTCCTCTACCTTTCCTAGTTCAAACCTTCATTGCTTGCTTGCAGCGCCGCCTCCTCGCCGGCGATGCTCCTTCCTGCTGCTCGGCTTCGTCCATCTAGTCAGGTAATCGACACCTCCCCAATACCCCCTCACCCCTCCTCCTCCATCCCACATGGCTCGATCGCCGGCGCAACACCTTCCACCCAAATCACCGCCCCATCCTCCAAATAATCGCCGCAGAAAGCCATGGTGCACGTAGTATAGCCAGGATCTCAAAGAGCATTTGGCTGCGGAGAAGCAAATCATGGCTGCACGTGCAGATGAGGCAGCTATGGCTTCCATGCGTGTCGACCCCCAGATCTTGGAGGAGCACCTCGCCATCGAGGCCACCGTCGATGCCTCGCGCGCTGACACCACCACGCGGTTGGCCGCTATAAACGACTGCTCGTGGTCTTTTCTTGAGGGCACCGCCGGTGCGTTCGACGAAGACTTCGATGTGTTTTCTCAGTTTGCACGTGCTTACCTCAACTCCAGAGCCGGCATGTTGGTGCCGGGGCAGGATCAGGCCACTCACCACTACGAGGGGTGCACCCACGGTGTGGAGGCCTCGCCCTCTTCCAAGTTGACGGAGCCCATCATCATCGATATCTCCGATGATGAGGAGTAGCTTGTTTTTCTTAGCTTTATCACTAAGGACCTATGTTCACCTAGCTACATCGGTTAAGCACGTTTCGTTTAGCTGTTGCGTGTGCCGCTACTGCCTTTCATTTAGAAATTCTAGTGAAATGTCCAATGTAATGCTACTGCAGCCTGAACTTCTAGTATGTTCTATTATGCAATGTGGTGCTTAGTTAACTGTTTCGTTCATTTGTTGTGGTGATCATTTAACTATTTAATTCAATTCTGAAATGTGATGTACGATTGTTGTTGGTACAATTTTGTATTGTTATGCATGTGACGAATAAATCGAATTTAGATGTACTAAATACATGTGCAACAAATAGAATTGCTACATATCCTAGTTCTTAGCACACTTGGTTTAGATAACTGGATTTCAATGTGGCTCGATCTAATCTGTTGGATCCGCAATGTGTTTATTTTCCATTAACATATTTCAGTGATAGTATGCCAAATATCACTTGTAACCTGATCAATATTTGTCTTAAATATGTTGCAGGGGGAAACAACAGGGGACACTGAAGTTTACCATCGAGGTTTGCACATCCATAGTCGTTTGGCTAATAGCACATTATTGTGCAATTGCAGAAACCATTGTAATATGAATGTTTTTATTAATAATTTGTTCTTGCACATGTAAGTCCTGCTGTAAGAGGTTTAGACCCACTGTTTGACCCTTTTTGCATGTGGGGAAATGAGGTGTCCTTGAATATCAGTCAAATCAAGAAACTCAGAAAGATTGTTAAGATAAAGAAACTAGCTACGAAAAACTACAAGATGTTTGTATGCACAATGAAAAAGACATCAGTCAACTATATGATGGTACCATCTCTTTCACCTTGTCCTTTTCCATTTGTGCCATTTCAAATTTTAGAAAAGATATTTATGCATATGTTTGTTTTCAGTCCTTCTCAAGGCAGTTCATCGATGATTACGTCTCAAACCACCTGTATGATCAAGAGGCGATGAAGGTATTCATACAGCACCCACGGTATAATCTTGAAGTCTTCCTTAAGAGGACGAAGGATGGGCGGGCAATCATCCATAGGCACTGGCCTAAAGTTGCCAGGACCTTCAACATCATTGAAGGCTCAGTATTCGCCTTCCGCTTTGACAGTTTTCTAGATGAGATTCATCTGTCTATTTACCATCTATGATGATACTTAATTTCCAAAGGTTTTAGATGTTGCATTTGAAACTTTGTCTTGTTGTGCAATTGGGTAGCTAGGCAGTATATGCCTATATGTTGTTGTACACTGATGTAATTCAATTATGAAATCCTGGTTGCCGTACTATGAATAAGAAATATATTTCGTGGTTGATATGAAATTCTAATTTTGATTACTAAATGGATTATAAATAATTGATCAATCAGGCTGATTACTGGGGATTCCATTGCAGACGGTTTCTAAGACAACACCGTGGGCGATGACCTGAACAAACCCACACGGTTTTTAGAAAGTTGGCGTGTTGGATCGTTGAGCAATCACACACGAATTCTGGTCGAGAACTGTGTGCTTTAGGACACCCAATCACAAACATTTTCACATAGCTAGTTTGTGTGATGGGCAGCCCAATGCCAAACAGTTTCTTCTAGACACCGTGAGTGATGTTTTGCGTAACGCAAACGACAGAATTATAACTATCGTGTGTGATGACCACACCTATCACAAACGATGTGATGCAAAAAATTGTGTGTGATCTGCAATACGAACGGAAACGTACCCTTGGGATTCCGTGTGGAGGATGCTAAGCTAATCTCACACGTCTTCCCCAATATGTCTGTTTGTGATGGTCCTTCCAATCGCAAACGATATGTTTTTGTCCATCGTGTGCGACCAGGTGCAGGCATCGCCGACGGGTTTTGTCTATCGTGTGGGATAGCCCCCCTATCGCCCACACATGCAAGGCGACGGTTTAAGACTATGTCACGGAAAGGGGTTAAAAACCATTTGTATAGCACGCGGCTGCACTAGTGTAGTAGTGTTGATTACATCGCGTAGTTGATGCTAGTTGGTGGAAGATTGTATATTCAGATCCTTAATGATATTTGATAAACCTCTGATCTTGAACATGAATATGATTTGTGAGTAGTTACTTTTGTTCTCGAGGACATGGGAGAAGTCTTGTTATAAGTAATCATGTGATGTTGGTATTCGTTCGATATTTTGATGATATGTATGTTGCTCTTCCTTTAGTGGTATCGTGTGAACGTTGACTACATGGCACTTCATCATATTTGGGCCTAAAGGAAAGCATTGGGGAATGATAAGTAGATGATGGGTTGCGAGGGCGAGAAAAGCTTAAACCCTAGTTTATGAGTTGTTCTGTAAGGGGCCGATTTGGATCCGCACGTTTAATGCTATGCATGGTTAGATTTATCTTAATTCCTCTTTCGTAGTCGCGGATGCTTGCAAGAGGGAGTAATCATAAGTGGGTTGTTTGATCAAGTAAGAACAGAACCTAAACTCCGGTCCACCCACATATCAAATTATCAAAGTAACGAACGCGAATCAACTAAACATGATGAGCGTGACTAGACGGAAATTCCAATGTGTCCTCGAGAGCGCTTTGCTTTATATAAGAGAACTTTCAGGCTTATCCTTTGCTAAAAAAGGATTGGGCCACCTTGCTGCACCTTACTATTATTATTTTGTACTTGTTACGAATTATCTTGCCACAAAACTATCTATCATTGCTACTTACAGCGCTTGCAAAGAATACCTTGCTGAAAACCACTTGTCATTTCCTTCTCATCCTCGCTGGGTTCGACACTCTTACTTATCGAAACGATTATGATTGATCCCCTATACTTGTGGGTCATCAGGGACCCACCTTGAGCTTGCTCTTCTCCTCCTCTCTCTCCCCAACGGCTTACGCCACCCCCACGAACGCCACAGAGCTGCCCCTGCTCCTCCCCATGGCCACCAGGGCCGATCTCGCGGATGCCCGTGAGGTGAGTCCATGGTGCGCCCCAGTCTCCCTATAAGAAAGCACCCCAAGCCTCTCCCCCCGATAACACTCCCTCCTCCCAAATCACACGCCTGCACCACTCACTCCTCTCCAGAAGCTCTCGAGCTCGAGATCAAACTCGAGCTCCGCCGCCTCGAGTCATCGTCGATCTCGCGGTACGAGCCTCCTACGGACCTCCTTTCCTCTTCTCTGGAATGCCCAAAGCCCCCTAACCTTTTCCCTTCTTTTCTCGCTCTATTTACATCACAGGGCGATGGGATCGAGCTCGAGCCAAAGCGCCAATGCTCGGCATTGATAACCCACAAGTGTAGGGGATCGTTTATAGCCTTTTTCGATAAGTAAGAGTGTCGAACCCAACGAGGAGCTAAAGGTAGAATTAATATTCTCTCAAGTTGTATCAACTACCGATACAACTCTACGCACGCTAACGCTTACTTTAACTAGAACAAGTATGAAACTACTTTGAGGGAATAAAACTAGAAGTACTTAGTAGGTGTAATAGATAATTTTGCAAGATTCAGTATATGTAAAGCGTAGGCACATGGATCGGTGATGGATAATGATTTAGATGACATTGATCATATAACAGTTACACACTAGGGCGACACAGAACTAGCTCCAATTCATCAATGTAATGTAGGCATGTATTCCGTATATAGTCATACGTGCTTGCGATAAGAACTTGCATGACATATTTTGTCCTACCCTCCCGTGGAAGCGGGGTCCTATTGGAAACTAAGGAATATTAAGGCCTCCTTTTAATAGAGAACCAGAACAAAGCATTAACACATGGTGAATACATGAACTCCTCAAACTACAGCAATCACTGGAATGAATCTCAATTATTGTCACCTTGGGGTATGCGGATCAAGACAAGTAATAGGTGCATACACTACTGCAGGATGCTGCTAACGCGACACTGCAATCAGAGACCCTTCGACAAAACTGTGTGCGATGCATGAATTGCAAATGGTATAGTTCAAGCTCTGTCACCAATGACATAAACTGTGTGCGATGTAGAATCCATCAAAAACGATTCAGAAAATATTTGCGTGTGCGATCTACGGTAGACAGTTGACTTTTAAGAACTGTTTGTGATTAGGCGAAATGGCACAAACGGTTAATCAAATATAGATGTGTGTGATGTATGGCATACAGGTCCCTCATATGAACTGTTTGCGATGATACATAAGAACACAAACGGTGCGGCGTAACAAGGTGTGTGTGATAGGCTGCAAACAGTTCGATAATCAGAACTGTGTGCTATAATTCTGGATAACACTTACGATTTGTTGTTCTGAATTGTGTGCTCGACATGGCACACAATTCAAGAAACCAAATGTGTGCGATATTGTTAATGATCACTGACGAATCTGTATTCTTAACCGTTTGTGATGAGATCGAGAAGCTAGATAGAGTTAAGGAATAAATATGAGCAAACGACAACAGATTTAAGGATTACAGTCTGTTTTACTTCTTTTCTTGTTAGATGGCCCCGCGCCATCGTCTTGACGTGGACGTTTCTTGCCGCTGACCGCTGGATTTTCATCGCCATCGTCGTTGATGTCCTTGTCGTCGTCCTTCTTGTTCGACCATTCCTCCTCATCATCATCGTCGTCGTCTTCTTCGTCCTTCGGAGGCTCCTCGTCGTCCTCCTCCTTGTCCGACCATTCCCCGTCCTCCTCATCGTTTTCGTCTTCTTCGTCCTTCGATGGCTCCTTGTCCGTCTGGTCGTCGTCCGATGACTCTGGCGGCGGCGGCCCTTTCATGAGCCAGATAAAATGGAGGTCAGGGCTTGATGCCGGACTCATGGAAGACGAGCGCGATGATTCCGTGGTTGACCCCAGACTGGCGGAACTGTCGTCCTCGCTGTCGGTCGACATTGCTGCGCTACATAATTAAACAACCGGTGAGAAAGCGAGATTGCAGAGTGCGTGGAAGTGTAGAGTGGCCGGCCAGGACGATGAAGATGGTGGCAACTGAAGCGTGGTGTGAAGACAAGAGGAATGGCAATTGAAGCGGGGGATTGACAGATTATATTGGTGCCTTGGCAGGCGGTTAGAATTCCGATATAATCAACCGCAATTGTGTGCACCCGGCCCATCACTCTAACTTCCCGCTATTGTGCAGTTCTCAATATGCCAAATGTTTCACATGTGTACATTTTAGGAGTTCACACGGTTCGCTAGATGCATTGTTTAACTACACACACGCTTATATGAAACACAACGGGTGTGAAATAGTAAGCATTTAACATAGGATAGTTGGTAAGCAATAGATGAGCTCTGCTTATTGATGTAGCCAACGAAACCCCTAATGATCATCGAAACAACGCATAGAAGATGGCTAATGCGGCAACTACAACTACGCATGCTAGTTCCTTCTTGTTTCTTGCTTTCATCTGTTGCCTGTGATTGATTCTTTCTTGCTTCATCGTAGTGATTGTACACTCCAGATTAGTCAGTTTCTTCTTCAGCTTTACGTTATCTTCTGCAAGCATGGTGATAACACTCCGAGACCTGCCATGCCATTCATCATCCAGCCAGTTAACAAAGGCACAAGGCTCATATCCCTGCGAATGTTAAATAATCAGGATGAGTGGGGGCATTAACTGAACTTAAAGGGATGAACTTATTGTTGGAAATATGCCCTAGAGGCAATAATAAATTGGTTATTATTATATTTCCTTGTTCGTGATAATCGTTTATTATCCATGCTATAATTGTATTGATTGGAAACTCAAATACATGTGTGGGTACATAGACAACACTGTGTCCCTAGTATGCCTCTAGTTAACTAGTTCGTTGATCAAAGATGGTTAAGGTTTCCTGGCCATAGACATGAGATGTCATTTGATAATGGGATCACATCATTAGGAGAATGATGTGATGGACAAGACCCAAACTATAAACATAATATATGATCGTGTCAGTTTATTGCTATAGTTTTCTGCATGTCAAGTATCTGTTCCTATGACCATGAGATCATGCAACTCACTGGCACCGGAGGAATACCTTGTGTGTATCAAACGTCATAACGTAACTGGGTGACTATAAAGATGCTCTACAGGTATCTCCGAGGGTGTCTGTTGAGTGGGCATGGATCAAGACTGGGATTTGTTACTCCGTGTGACGGAGAGGTATCTCAGGGCCCACTCTGTAGTACAACATCACAACAAGCCTTGCAAGCAATGTGACTAATGAGTTAGTCACGGGATCTTGTATTACGGAACGAGTAAAGAGACTTGCCGGTAACGAGATTGAACTAGGTATAGAGATGCCGACGATCGAATCTCGGGCAAGTAACATACCGAAGAACAAAGGGAACAGCATACGGGATTAACTGAATCCTTGACATAGAGGTTCAACCGATAAAGATCTTCGTAGAATATGTAGGAACCAATATGGGCATCCAGGTCCTGCTATTGGTTATTGACCGTGGAGGTGTCTCGGTCATGTCTACATAGTTCTCGAACCCGCAGGGTCTGCACACTTAAGGTTCGGTGACGTTTTGGTATAGTAGAGTTATGTATGGTGGTGACCGAAGGTTGTTCGGAGTCCCGGATGAGATCCTGGACGTCACGAGGAGCTCCGGAATGGTCCGGAGGTAAAGATTGATATATAGGAAGTCCTGTTTTGGTCACCGGAAAAGTTTCGGGTATTTCGGTAGTGTACCGAGAGTGCCGGGAGGGGTACCGGGGACCATCGGGAGGGGTGTCTCGACCCAAAGGACCTCATGGGCTGTGGGAGGAGTCAAACCAGCCCCTAGTGGGCTGGCCTAACCCCCCCCCCCCCACTAAGGCCCATGTGGCTTTGGGTGGAAAAAATCCAAAGGAGGAAAGGTGGAAAGGGTTTCCAAGTGGAGAGGAGGAATCCTACTCCTAATAGGATTGGAGTAGGACTCCTCCACCTCCAATTCGGCCAAACCTTGAGGGTTTGAGGCTGCCTCCTCCCCTCCCTCCCTCCTATATATACTAGAGGATTTAGAGGGAAGAGCTAACCCTAATTGCCACGTGCTCCCTCTACTTCATCTAGATCGGTTTCCCCTCTAGTCTAGTTTCAGCGGTGCTTAGGCGAAGCCCTGCCGGAATTGTTCCACCACCATAGCCGCCGTGCCGTCACGCCGCCGGAGAACTCTTCTACCTCTCCGCTCCCTCTTGCTGGATCAAGAAGATGGAGATCGTCATCGAGCTGTACGTGTGCTGAACGCGGAGGTGCCGTCCGTTCGGCGCTATATCGGAAGGACCGTGATTAGGATCGGGAGACGGTTTGTGATTTGATCGCGGAACGGATCGTGATGGGATCGCGGGACGGATCGTGATTATATCACGATACGGATCGTGATTGGATCGCGGGACGCTCGGCGATTTGGATCGCGAAGACGTTGGACTACATCAACCGCGTTTCTTAACGCTTCCCGCTTAGCGATCTACAAGGGTATGTAGATCCACTCTCCCTCTCGTAGATGCTCATCACCATGGATAGATCTTGCGTGTGCGTAGGAATTTTTTTGTTTCCCATGCAACGTTCCCCAACAGTGGCATCATGAGCTAGGTCTATGTGTAGATGAGATCTCGAGTAGAACACAAAGGAGTTTGTGGGCGTTGATATTCAGATTGCTTCCTCCCTTGGTCTTTTCTTGATTCGGCGGTATTGTGGGATGAAGCGGCCCGGACCAACATTACTCGTATGCTTACGAGAGACCGGTTCCATCAACTGACATGTAACTTCGTTGCATAAAGATGGGTGGCGGGTGTCTGTTTCTCCCACTTTAGTCGGATCGGATTTGACAAAGGCGGTCCTTGAGAAGGTTGAATAGCAATTTTTGTATCACCGTTGTGGTTTTTGCGTAGGTAAGAATTGTTCTTGCTAGATACCCGTAGCAGCCACGTAAAACTTGCAACAACAATTAGAGGACGTCTAACTTGTTTTTGCAGGGTATGTTGTGATGTGATATGGCCAATTACATGATGAGATATATGTGATGTATGAGATGATCATGTATTGTATAGAATATCACGACTTGCATGTCGATGAGTACGGCAACCGGCAGGAGCCATAGGGTTGTCTTTAATTATTTTTGCCGTTTTGCTTTACTTTATCGCTATGATTAGCAATAGTCATAGAAGCAACAGTTGGCGCGACAACCTCATGGCGACACATTTATGGAGATCAAGATGATGGAGATCATGGTGTTATGCCGGTGACGATGGAGATCATGCCGGTGCTTTGGAGATGGAGATCAAAAGCACAAGTTCATGGCCATATCATGTCACTTATGATTTGCATGTGATGTTAATCCTTTTATGCATCTTATTTTGCTTAGGACGATGGTAGCATTATAAGGTGATCCCTCACTTAAATTTCAAGATAAATTGTGTTCTCCCCGAGTGTGCACCGTTGCGAAAGTTCGTCGTTTCGAGACACCACGTGATGATCGGGTGTGATAGAATCTACGTTCGCATACAACGGGTGCAAGCCAGTGTTGCACGTGTGGAACACTCGGGTTAAACTTGACGAGCCTAGCATGTACAGACATGGCCCCGGAACACAAGAGACCAAAAGGTCGAACATGAGTCATATAGTAGATATGATCAACATGAAGATGTTCACCATTGAAACCATCTCAACTCACGTGATGATCGGACTTGAGTTGGTGAATTTGGATCATGTGACACTCGAATGACCAGAGGGATGTCAATTTGAGTGGGAGTTTTTAAGTAATATGATTAACTAAACTCATTATCATGAACATAGTCAAAATGTCTTTGCAAATTATGTTGTAGATTACTAGCTCGCACTGTAGCTCCCTTGAATTTTTTATATGTTCCTAGAGAAATAGAGTTGAAAGATGATGGTAGCAATAAAGCGGACTGGGTCCGTGATCTGAGGATTGTCCTCATTACTGCACAGAAGGCTTATGTCCTTAATGCACCGCTTGGTGCGCCACCCCCTCAAGCGTCGTCTGTAGATTTTGTGAACATCTGACAGGCACGTTCTGATGACTACTTGATAGTTCAGTGCGTCATGCATTACGGCTTAGAATTGCGGCTCCAAAACATTTTTGAACGTCACGGAACATATGAGATGTTCTAAGAGCTGAAATTGGGATCTCAGGCTCGTGCCCGTGTTGAGAGGTATGAGACCTCCAACAAGATTCTTTGCCTGCAAGATGAAGGAGAATAGCTCAATCGGTGAGCATGTGCTCAGATTGTCTGGGTACTACCATCGCTTGAATCAAGTGGGAGTTGATCTTCTAGATAAGATAGTGATTGATATAGTTCTCCAAGTCACTGTCACTAAGCTACTAGAGCTTCGTGATGAACTATAAAATGCCAGGGATGGAAATAATGATCCCTGAGCTATTTGCGATGTTTGACACCGCGAAGGTAGAAGTCAAGAAGGAGCATCAAGTGTTGATGGTTAGTGAAACCACTAGTTTTGAGAAGGGCAAGGGCTAGCAGGGAAACTTCATGGATGGCAAGTCAGTTGCTGCTCCAGTGAAGAAACCCAAGGTTGAACCCAAACCCGAGACTAAGTGCTTCTATTATGAGGAGAACGGTCGCTAAAGCGGAACAACCCTAGATACTTGGTAGATAAGAAGGCTGGCAACGTCGACAGAAGTATATTTGATATACGTGTTATTGATGTGTACCTTACTAGTACTCCTAGTAGCACCTGGGTATTAGATACCGGTTCGGTTGCTAAATGTTAGTAACTCGAAATAAAAGCTACGGAATAAACGGAGGCTAGCTAAGAGTGAGGTGACGATGAGTGTTGGAAGTGTTTCCAAGGTTGATGTGATCACCATCGCACGCTCTCTCTACCTTCGGGATTAGTGATGAACCTAAATAAATGTTATTTGGTGTTTGCGTTGAGCATGAACGTGATTAGATCATGTTTATTGCAATACGGTTATTCATTTAAGTTAGAGAATAATGGTTATTCTGTTTACATGAATAATACCTTCAATGGTCATGCACCCAATGAGAATGGTTTATTGAATCTTGATCGTAGTGATACACATGTTCATAATATTGATGCCACAAGATACAAAGTTAATAATGATAGTACCACATACTTGTGGCACTGCCGCTAACTGTCATATTGGTGTAAAACGCATGAAGAGACTCCATGCTGATGGATCTTTGGACTCATTCGATTTCGAATCGGTTGAGACATGCGGACCATGCCTCATGGGCAAGATGACTAAGACCCCGTTTTCCGATATGATGGAGCGGGCAAGTGACTTATTGGAAATGATACATGTTGATGTATTCGGTCCAATGAGTGTTGTAGCGTGCGGTGGATATCATTATTTTCCTACCTTCACTGATGATTTGAGTAGATATGGGGATATTTACTTAATGAAACACAAGTCTGAAACGTTTGAAAAGTTCAAACAAATTCAGAGTGAAGTTTGAGATCATCGTGACAAGAAGATAAAATATCTACGATATGATCGTAAGAGGTAAATATCTGAGTTACGAGTTTGGTATACAACTTAAGACAATGTGGAAGTTGTTTCACAACTCACGCCACCTGGAACACCATAGTATGATGGTGTGTCCGAACGTCGTAGTCGTGCTCTATTGGATATGGTGTGTACTATGATGTCTCTTATCGATTTGCCACTATCGTTTTGGGGTTATGCATTAGAGACAACTACATTCACTTTAAAAAGGGGCACCATCTAAGTCCGTTGAGATGACACCGTATGAATTTTGGTTTGGCAGAAACCTAAGCTGTCATTTCTTAATGTGTGGGGCTGCAACGCTTATGTGGAAAAGGTTTTTAACCTGATGAGCTCGAACCCAAAGCGGACAAATGCATCTTCATAGAATACCCTAACGTAACAGTTGGGTAAACCTTCTATCTTAGATCCAAGCACAAAGTGTTTGTTGCTAAAACGGGTCCTTTCTCGAGAAAGAGTTTCTCTCGAAAGAATTGAGTGGGAGGAAGATAGAACTTGATGAGGTTGTTGAACCTTTGTTTCAACCAGAGAGTAGCGCAACGCAGAAAGTTGTTTCTGTGGAGCCTACGTTAGTTGAAGAGGAAGTTAATCATGATGATCATAAAGCTTCGGATCAAGTTGCTATCGAACCTCGTAGGTCGACAAGGACACGTACTGCTCCTGAGTGGTACGGCAACACTGTCTTAGAGGTCATGTTGTTGGACAATGATGAACCGACGAGCTATGGAGATGATGGGCCCGGATTCCGAGAAATGGTTAGAGGCCATGCAATCCGAGATGGGATCCATGTAAGAAAACAAAGTATGGGCTTTGGAAGTATTACCTGAAGGGTGAAAGGCCATTCAGAACAAATGGATCTTTAAAAGGAAGACGGACGCGGACGGTAATGTCACCGTCTATAAAGCTCGACTTGTGGCAAAGGGTTTTTCACAAGTTCAAGGAGTTGACTACGATGAGACTTTCTCACCCGTAGCGATGCTAAAGTCTGTTGGAATTATGTTAGCAGTTGCTGCATTTTTCGATTATGAAATCTGGCAGATGGATGTCAAAACATCATTTCCTTAACGGTATCCGCGAGGAAAGGTTGTATGTGATACAACCGGAAGGTTTTGTCAGTTCTAAGGATGCTAAAATATATGCAAGCTCCAGCGATCCTTCTATGGACTGGAGCAAGCATCTCGGAGTTGGAATATACGCTTTGATGAGGTGATCAAAGTTTTTGAGTCTATACAAAGTTTATGAGAAACTTGCATTTACAATAAAGTGAGTGGGAGCACTATAGAATTTCTGATAAGTATATGTGGATGACATATTGTTGATCGGAAATGATGTAGAATTTCTGGAAAGCATAAAGGGTTGTTTGAAAAGGAGTTTTTCAAAGGAAGACCTGGATAAAAAGCTACTTAAATATTGGGCATCAAGATCTATAGAGATAGATCAAGACGTCTGATAAAACTTTCAATGAGTACATACCTTGACAAGATTTTGAAAGAGTTCAAAATGGATCAGTCAAAGAAAGAGTTCTTGCCTGATTTGTAAGGTGTGGAGTTGAGTGAGACTCAAAGCTCGACCACGGCAGAAGAAAGAGAAAGGACGAAGGTCGTCCCCTATGCCTTATCCATAGGCTCTGTATAGTATGCCATGCTATGTACCGCACCTGTGTGTGTCTTGCCATGAGTCTGTCAAGGGGTACAAGAGTGATCCAGGAGTGGACCACTGGACAGCGGTCAAGATTATCCTTAGTAACTAGAGGACTAAGGAAATATTTCTCGATTATGGAGGTGATAAAGAGTTCGTCGTAAAGGGTTACGTCGATGCAAGCTTTAACACCAATCTGGATGATTCTGAGTAGCAATCCGGATACGTATAGTGGAGCAGTCATTTGGAATAGCTCCAAGTGGAGTGTGGTAGCAGTGTCTACAGTATGACATAGAGATTTGCAAAGTACACACGGATCTGAATGTCGCAGACCCGTTGACTAAAGACTTCTCTCACATGCAAAGCATGATCGAACCCCAGAACTCATTGGGTGTTAGATTCATAACAATGTAAATCACATGGTGATGTGAACTAGATTATTGACTCTAGTGCAAGTGGGAGACTGTTAGAAATATGCCCTAGAGGCAATAATAAATTGGTTATTATTATATTTCCTTGTTTGTGATAATCGTTTATTATCCATGCTATAATTGTATTGATTGGAAACTCAAATACATGTGTGGGTACATAGACAACACTGTGTCCCTGTATGCCTCTAGTTAACTAGTTCGTTGATCAAAGATGGTTAAGGTTTCCTGGCCATAGACATGAGATGTCATTTGATAATGGGATCACATCATTAGGAGAATGATGTGATGGACAAGACCCAAACTATAAACATAGCATATGATCGTGTCAGTTTATTGCTATAGATTTCTGCATGTCAAGTATCTGTTCCTATGACCATGAGATCATGCAACTCACTGACACCGGAGGAATACCTTGTGTGTATCAAACGTCACAACGTAACTGGGTGACTATAAAGATGCTCTACAGGTATCTCCGAGGGTGTCTGTTGAGTGGGCATGGATCAAGACTGGGATTTGTTACTCCGTGTGACGGAGAGGTATCTCAGGGCCCACTCGGTAGTACAACATCACAACAAGCCTTGCAAGCAATGTGACTAATGAGTTAGTCACGGGATCTTGTATTACGGAACGAGTAAAGAGACTTGCCGGTAACGAGATTGAACTAGGTATAGAGATGCCGACGATCGAATCTCGGGCAAGTAACATACCGAAGAACAAAGGGAACAGCATACGGGATTAACTGAATCCTTGACATAGAGGTTCAACCGATAAAGATCTTCGTAGAATATGTAGGAACCAATATGGGCATCCAGGTCTCGCTATTGGTTATTGACCGTGGAGGTGTCTCGGTCATGTCTACATAGTTCTCGAACCCGCAGGCTCTGCACACTTAAGGTTCGGTGACGTTTCGGTATAGTAGAGTTATGTATGGTGGTGAACGAAGGTTGTTCGGAGTCCCGGATGAGATCCTGGACGTCACGAGGAGCTTCGGAATGGTCTGGAGGTAAAGATTGATATATAGGAAGTCCTGTTTTGGTCACCGGAAAAGTATCGGGTATTTCGGTAGTGTACCGGGAGTGTCGGGAGGGGTACCGGGGACCATCGGGAGGGGTGTCTCGACCCAAAGGACCTCATGGGCTGTGGGAGGAGTCAAACCAACCCCTAGTGGGCTGGCCTAACCCCCCCCCCCCCCTGTTGGAAATATGCCCTAGAGGAAGTAATAATTTAGTTATTATCATATTTCCTTGTTCGTGATAATCGTTTATTATCCATGCTATAATTGTATTGATTGGAAACTCAAATACATGTGTGGGTACATAGACAACACTGTGTCCCTAGTATGCCTCTAGTTAACTAGCTCGTTGATCAAAAGATGGTGAAGGTTTCCTAGCCATGGACATGAGATGTCATTTGATAACGGGATCACATCATTAGGAGAATGATGTGATGGACAAGACCCAAACTGTAAACATAGCATATGATCGTGTCAGTTTATTGCTATTGTTTTCTGCATGTCAAGTATCTGTTCCTATGACCATGAGATCATGCAACTCCCTGACATTGGAGGAGTACCTTGTGTGTATCAAACGTATCAACGTAACTGGGTGACTATAAAGGTGCTCTACAGGTATCTCCGAGGATGTCTGTTGGGTTGGCATGGATCAAGACTGGGATTTGTTACTCCGTGTGACGGAGAGGTATCTCAGGGCCCACTCGGTAATACAACATCACAATGAGCCTTGCAAGCAATGTGACTAAAGTGTTAGCCACGAGATCTTGTATTACGGAACGAGTAAAGAGACTTGCCGGTAACGAGATTGAACTAGGTATAGAGATACCGACGATCGAATCTCGGGCAAGTAACATACCGAAGAACAAAGGGAACAACATACGGGATTAACTGAATCCTTGACATAGAGGTTCGACCGATAAAGATCTTCGTAGAATATGTAGGAGCCAGTATGGGCATCCAGGTCCCGCTATTGGTTATTGACCATAGAGGTGTCTCGGTCATGTCTACATAGTTCTCGAACCCGCAGGGTCTACACACTTAACGTTTGGTGACGATATAAGTATAGTTGAGTTGTTATGTTGGTGACCGAAAGTTGTTCGGAGTCCCGGATGAGATCCCGGACATGACGAGGAGCTCTGGAATAGTCCGGAGGTAAAGATTGATATATGGGATAATAGTGTTTGGCCTCCGGAAGGGTTCCGGAATTCACCGGAAGGGGTTCCGGATGTTTCCCGAAATGTTCGGGTACGAGAACACTTTATTTGGGCCAAGGGGTAAAGCCCACGAGGCTTTAGGAAGGTGCAAAAGGAAGCTTTGCGGAGGCCAGGGGCCAGACGCCAGGGACCCTGGCGTCTGGGGCCAGACGCCGAGGACCCTGGCGTCTGGTCCTAGAGTCCGAGCAGGACTCTTGCCTTGCGGGCCAAACCGACTTTGAGGAGGCTCTTTCTCCAAGTTTCGACCCCAGGGCTCAACATATAAATAGAGGGGCTGGGCTAGCACCCGGAATACATCAAGATTTCCCCAAGCCGTGTGCGGCAACCCTAACCCTCTAGTTCCTACGTCATAATATCCGTAGCGCTTGGCGAAGCCCTGCAGAGATTGTTCCTCATCACCATCACCACGCCGTCGTGCTGCCGAAACTCATCTACTACTTCACCATCGCTCGCTGGATTGAGGAGGTGAAGGCGTCATCAAGCCGTACGTGTGTTGAATGCGGAGGTGCCGTCCGTTCGGCACTAGTTCGTGATCGGTTCGAGGGACGACTTGCGATTTGGATCATGGAGACGTTCGACTACATCAACCGCGTTTCTTAACGCTTCCGCTTAGCGATCTACAAGGGTATGTAGATTCACTCTCCCTCTCGTAGATGCTCATCACCATGGATAGATCTTGTGTGTGCGTAGGAAAATTTTTGTTTCCCATGCAACGTTCCCCAACAGTGGCATCATGAGCTAGGTCTATGCGTAGATGAGATCTCAAGTAGAACACAAACGAGTTGTGGGCGTGGGTGTATACATATTGCTTGCCGTTACTAGTTGATACTTGATTCGGTGGTATTGTGAGATGAAGCGGCCTGGACCGACATTACGCGTACGCTTACGCGAGACAGGTTCCTTCAACTGACATGTAACTTCGTTGCATAAAGATGGCTAGCGGGTGTCTGTCTCTCTCACTTTAGTGGAATCAATTTCAATGAAGAGGGTTCTTTTAGAAGATCAAAAAGCAATCACTACACCACGTTGTGGTTTTGCGTAGGTAAGAACGGTTCTTTCAAACCCGTAGCAGCCACGTAAAATTTGCAACAACAATTAGAGGACGTCTAACTTGTTTTTGCAGGGTATGTTGTGATGTGATATGGCCAATTACATGATGAGATATATGTGATGTATGAGATGATCATGTGTTGTATAGAATATCACGACTTGCATGTCGATGAGTACGGCAACTGGCAGGAGCCATAGAGTTGTCTTTAATTATTGTATGACCTGCGTGTCAATCATTAAGCGCTATGTAATGCTTTACTTTATCGCTAAATGTTAACAATAGTCGTGGAAGCAACAGTCGGCGCGACAACCTCATGCCGACACGTTGATGGAGATCATGGTGTCATGCCGGTGACGATGGAGATCATGCCGGTGCTTTGGAGATGGAGATCAAAAGCACGAGTTCATGGCCATATCATGTCACTTATGATTTGCATGTGATGTTAATCCTTTTATGCATCTTATTTTGCTTAGGACGACGGTAGCATTATAAGGTGATCCCTCACTTAAATTTCAAGATAAATTGTGTTCTCCCCGAGTGTGCACCGTTGCAAAAGTTCGTCGTTTCGAGACACGCCGTGATGATCGGGTGTGATAAACTCTACGTTCACATACAACGGGTGTAAGCCATGTTGCACGTGCGGAACACTCGGGTTAAACTTGACGAGCCTAGCATGTACAGACATGGCCTCGGAACACAAGAGACCGAAAGGTCGAACATGAGTCATATAGTAGATATGATCAACATGAAGATGTTCACCATTGAAACCACCTCAACTCACGTGATGATCGGACTTGAGTTGGTGGATTTGGATCATGTGACACTCGAATGACCGGAGGGATGTCAATTTGAGTGGGAGTTTTTAAGTAATATGATTAACTAAACTCATTATCATGAACATAGTCAAAATGTCTTTGCAAATTATGTTGTAGATTACTAGCTCGCGCTGTAGCTCCCTTGAATTTTTATATGTTCCTAGAGAAATAGATTTGAAAGATGATGGTAGCAATAATGCGGACTGGGTCCGTGATCTGAGGATTGTCCTCAATGCTGCACAGAAGGCTTATGTCCTTAATGCACCGCTCGGTGCGCCACCCCCTCAAGCGTCGTCTGTAGATGTTGTGAACATCTGACAGGCACGTTCTGATAACTACTTGATAGTTCAGTGCGTCATGCATTATGGCTTAGAATTGAGGCTCCAAAATGTTTTGAACGTCACGGAACATATGAGATGTTCTAAGAGCTGAAATTGGGATCTCAGGCTCGTGCCCGTGTTGAGAGGTATGAGACCTCCAACAAGATTCTTTGCATGCAAGATGATGGAGAATAGCTCAATCGTTGAGCATGTGCTCAGATTGTCTGGGTACTGCAATTGCTTGAATCGAGTGGAAGTTGATCTTCCAGATAAGATAGTGATTGGTATAGTTCTCCAAGTCACTGTCACTAAGCTACTAGAGCTTCGTGATGAACTATAAAAGGCCAGAGATGGAAATAATGATCCCTGAGCTATTCGCGATGTTTGACCCCGCGAAGGTAGAAATCAAGAAGGAGCATCAAGTGTTGATGGTTAGTAAAACCACTAGTTTCAAGAAGGGCAAGGGCAAGGAGGGATACTTCATGGATGGCAAGCCAGTTGCTGCTCCAGTAAAGAAACCCAAGGTTGAACCCAAACCCGAGACTGAGAGCTTCTATTATGAGGAGAACGGTTGCTGAAGTGGAACAACCCTAGATGCTTGGTAGATAAGAAGGTTGGCAACGTCGACAGAAGTATATTAGATATACGTGTTATTGATGTGTACCTTACTAGTACTCCTAGTAGCACCTGGGTATTAGATACCGGTTCAGTTGCTAATTGTTGGTAACTCGAAATAAAAGCTACGGAATAAACGGAGGCTAAGGGTGAGGTGACGATGAGTGTTGGAAGTGTTTCCAAGGTTGATGTGATCACCATCGCGCGCTCTCTCTACCTTTGGGATTAGTGATGAACCTAAATAAATGTTATTTGGTGTTTGCGTTAAGCATGAACGTGATTAGATCAAGTTTATTGCAATACGGTTATTCATTGCAGTTAGAGAATAATTGTTATTCTATTTACATGAATAATACCTTCAATGGTCATGCACCCAATAAGAGTGGTTTATTGAATCTTGATCGTAGTGATACACATGTTCATAATATTGATGCCAAAAGATACAAAGTTAATAATGATAGTACCACATACTTGTGGCACTGCCGCTAAATGTCATATTGGTGTAAAACGCATGAAGAAACTCCATGCTGATGGATCTTTGGACTCATTCGATTTCGAATCGGTTGAGACATGCGGACCATGCCTCATGGGCAAGATGACTAAAACCCCGTTTTCCGGTATGATGGAGCGGGCAATTGACTTATTGGAAATGATACATGTTGATGTATGCGGTCCAGTGAGTTTTGTAGTGGGCGGTGGATATCGTTATTTTCTTACCTTCACTGATGATTTGAGTAGATATAGTGTATATTTACTTAATGAAACACAAGTCTGAATCGTTTGAAAAGTTCAGAGTGAAGTTTGAGATCATCGTGACAAGAAGATAAAATGTCTACGATATGATCGTGGAGGTAAATATCTGAGTTACGAGTTTGGTATATAACTTAAGACAATGTGGAAGTTGTTTCACAACTCACGCCACCTGGAACACCATAGTGTGATGGTGTGTCCGAACGTCGTAGTTGTGCTCTATTAGATATGGTGCGAACTATGATGTCTCTTATCGATTTACCACTATCGTTTTAGGGTTATGCATTAGAGACAACCACATTCACTTTAAAAGGGGCACCATAAGTCCGTTGAGATGACATCGTATGAATTTTGGTTTGGCGGAAACCTAAGCTGTCATTTTTTAATGTTTGGGGCTGCGACACTTATGTGAAAAAGTGTTTTCACCTAATGAGCTCGAACCCAAAGCGGACAAATGCATCTTCATAGAATACCCTAACGTAACAGTTGGGTGAACCTTCTATCTCAGATCCAAGCACAAAGTGTTTGTTGCTAAAACGGGTCCTTCCTCTAGAAAAAGTTTCTTTCGAAAGATTGAGTGGGAGGAAGATAGAACTTGATGAGGTTGTTGAACCTTTGTTTCAACCAAAGAGTAGCGCAGCGCAGAAAGTTGTTTCTGTGGAGCCAACGTTAGTTGAAGAGGAAGTTAATGATGATGATCATGAAACTTCGGATCAAGTTACTATCGAACCTCGTGGGTCGACAAGGACGTGTACTGCTCCTGAGTGGTACGGCAACCCTGTCTTAGAGGTCATGTTGTTGAACAACGATGAACCTACGAGCTATGGAGAAGCGATGATGGGCCCGGATTCCGAGAAATGGTTAGAGGCCATGAAATCCGAGATGGGATCCATGTAAGAAAAAAAGTATGGGCTTTGGAAGTATTACCTGAAGGGCGTAAGGCCATTCAGAACAAATGGATTTTTTAAGAGGAAGACGGACGTGGACGGTAATGTCACCGTCTATAAAGCTCGACTTGTGGCAAAGGGTTTTTCACAAGTTCAAGGAGTTGACTACGATGAGACTTTCTCACCCGTAGCGATGCTAAAGTCTGTTGGAATCATGTTAGCAGTTGCTGCATTTTTCAATTTTGAAATCTGGCAGATGGATGTCAAAACATCGTTTCCTTAACAGTATCCGTAAGGAAAGGTTGTATGTGATACAACCGGAAGGTTTTGTCAGTCCTAAGGATGCTAAAATGTATACAAACTCCAGCGATCCTTCTATGGACTGGAGCAAGCATCTCGGAGTTGGAATATACACTTTGATGAGGTGATCAAAGTTTTTATGTCTATACAAAGTTTATGAGAAACTTGTATTTACAATAGAGTGAGTGGGAGCACTATAGAATTTCTGATAAGTATATGTGGTTGACATATTGTTGATCGGAAATAATGTAGAATTTCTGGAAAGCATAAAGGGTTGTTTGAAAGGAGTTTTTCAAAGGAAGACCTGGAATGAAGCTACTTAAATATTGGGCATCAAGATCTATAGAGATAGATCAAGACGTCTGATAAGACTTTCAATGAGCACATACCTTGACAAGATTTTGAAAGAGTTCAAAATGGATCAGTCAAAGAAAGAGTTCTTGCCTGATTTGTAAGGTGTGGAGTTGAGTGAGACTCAAAGCTCGACCACGGCAGAAAAAAGAGAAAGGACGAAGGTCATCCCCTATGCCTTATCCATAGGCTCTGTATAGTATGCCATGCTGTGTACCGCACCTGATGTGTGCCTTGCCATGATTCTGTCAAGGGGTACAAGAGTGATCCAGGAGTGGATCACTGGACAGCGGTCAAGATTATCCTTAGTAACTAGAGGACTAAGGAAATATTTCTCAATTATGGAGGTGATGAAGAGTTCGTCGTAAAGGGTTACGTCGATGCAAGCTTTGACACCTATCCGGACGACTCTGAGTAGCAGTCAGGATACATATAGTGGAGCAGCCATTTGGAATAGCTCCAAGTGGAGTGTGGTAGAAGTGTCTACAGTATGACATAGAGATTTGCAAAGTACACACGGATCTGAATGTCGCAGACACTAAAGACCTCTCTCACATGCAAAGCATGATCGAACCCCAGAACTCATTGGGTGTTAGAACAATGTAAATCACATGGTGATGTGAACTAGATTATTGACTCTAGTGCAAGTGGGAGACTATTGGAAATATGCCCTAGAGGCAATAATAATTTAGTTATTATCATATTTCCTTGTTCGTGATAATCGTTTATTATCCATGCTATAATTGTATTGATTGGAAACTCAAATACATGTGTGGGTACATAGACAACACTGTGTCCCTAGTATGCCTCTAGTTAACTAGCTCGTTGATCAAAAGATGGTGAAGGTTTCCTAGCCATGGACATGAGATGTCATTTGATAACGGGATCACATCATTAGGAGAATGATGTGATGGACAAGACCCAAACTGTAAACATAGCATATGATCGTGTCAGTTTATTGCTATTGTTTTCTGCATGTCAAGTATCTGTTCCTATGACCATGAGATCATGCAACTCCCTGACATCGGAGGAGTACCTTGTGTGTATCAAACGTCGCAACGTAACTGGGTGACTATAAAGGTGCTCTACAGGTATCTCCGAGGATGTCTGTTGGGTTGGCATGGATCAAGACTGGGATTTGTTACTCCGTGTGACGGAGAGGTATCTCAGGGCCCACTCGGTAATACAACATCACAATGAGCCTTGCAAGCAATGTGACTAAAGTGTTAGCCACGAGATCTTGTATTACGGAACGAGTAAAGAGACTTGCCGGTAACGAGATTGAACTAGGTATAGAGATACCGACGATCGAATCTCGGGCAAGTAACATACCGAAGAACAAAGGGAACAGCATACGGGATTAACTGAATCCTTGACATAGAGGTTCGACCGATAAAGATCTTCGTAGAATATGTAGGAGCCAGTATGGGCATCCAGGTCCCGCTATTGGTTATTGACCGTAGAGGTGTCTCGGTCATGTCTACATAGTTCTCGAACCCGCAGGGTCTACACACTTAACGTTTGGTGATGATATAAGTATAGTTGAGTTGTTATGTTGGTGACCGAAAGTTGTTCGGAGTCCCGGATGAGATCCCGGACATGACGAGGAGCTCTGGAATAGTCCGGAGGTAAAGATTGATATATGGGATAATAGTGTTTGGTCTCCGGAAGGGTTCCGGAATTCACCGGAAGGGGTTCCGGATGTTTCCCGAAATGTTCGGGTACGAGAACACTTTATTTGGGCCAAGGGGTAAAGCCCACGAGGCTTTAGGAAGGTGCAAAAGGAAGCTTTGCGGAGGCCAGGGGCCAGACGCTAGGGACCCTGGCGTCTGGGGCCAGACGCCGAGGACCCTGGCGTCTGGTCCTGGAGTCCGAGCAGGACTCTTGCCTTGCGGGCCAAACCGACTTTGAGGAGGCTCTTTCTCCAAGTTTCGACCCCAGGGCTCAACATATAAATAGAGGGGCAGGGCTAGCACCCGGAATACATCAGGATTTCCCCAAGCCGTGTGCGGCAACCCTAACCCTCTAGTTCGTACGTCATAATCTCCGTAGCGCTTGGCGAAGCCCTGCAGAGATTGTTCCTCACCACCATCACCACGCCGTCGTGCTGCCGGAACTCATCTACTACTTCACCATCGCTCGCTGGATCGAGGAGGTGAAGGCGTCATCAAGCCGTACGTGTGTTGAACGCGGAGGTGCCGTCCGTTCGGCACTAGTTCGTGATCGGTTCGAGGGACGACTTGCGATTTGGATCGTGGAGACGTTCGACTACATCAACCGCGTTTCTTAACGCTTCCGCTTAGCGATCTACAAGGGTATGTAGATTCACTCTCCCTCTCGTAGATGCTCATCACCATGGATAGATCTTGTGTGTGCGTAGGAAATTTTTTGTTTCCCATGCAACGTTCCCCAACACCCCCCCCCCACTAAGGCCCATGTGGCTTTGGGTGGAAAAAATCCAAAGGAGGAAAGGTGGAAAGGGTTTCCAAGTGGAGAGGAGGAATCCTACTCCTAATAGGATTGGAGTAGGACTCCTCCACCTCCAATTTCGGCCAAACCTTGAGGGTTTGAGGCTGCCTCCTCCCCTCCCTCCCTCCTATATATACTAGAGGATTTAGAGGGAAGAGCTAACCCTAATTGCCACGTGCTCCCTCTACTTCATCTAGATCGGTTTCTCCTCTAGTCTAGTTTCAGCGGTGCTTAGGCGAAGCCCTGCCGGAATTGTTCCACCACCAAAGCCGCCGTGCCGTCGTGCCGCCGGAGAACTCTTCTACCTCTCCACTCCCTCTTGCTGGATCAAGAAGGTGGAGATCGTCATCGAGCTGTACGTGTGCTGAACGCGGAGGTGCCGTCCGTTCGGCGCTAGATCGGAAGGACCGTGATCAGGATCGCGAGACGGTTTTTGATTTGATCGCGGAATGGATCGTGATGGGATCGCGGGACGGATCGTGATTAGATCACGAGACGGATCGTGATTGGATCGCGGGACGCTCGGCGATTTGGATCGCGAAGACGTTCGACTACATCAACCGCGTTTCTTAACGCTTCCCGCTTAGCGATCTACAAGGGTATGTAGATCCACTCTCCCTCTCGTAGATGCTCATCACCATGGATAGATCTTGCGTGTGCGTAGGAAATTTTTTGTTTCCCATGCAACGTTCCCCAACACTTATCACTAACCTCTAAGGGGCAACCGAGAAACCGTTTACCAATGTCGAATCCCTCCGTGCATACACGTTGAGCGGGAGTGTGTCCGTGCACACAACTCAGCTTTTGTTACTTCTCGGTGGTGCAAAACTCAGAATCGAACTCATGTTGCGGGAGTCTGCTGGAGTCAAACTCTGGATCCGGCATTTGATCGATTTCCTGTGTGTGTGTCACGCTAAAAAGATGAGGAATGATTGGGACCTGACAAGACGATTTGGATCCGTAGTACACCGGCCTCCTGGTGACCTTAGGCAAGTGCTCGGCGGTGACCGCCGTCGTTGTTGTGCCGCCAATGGCGCTGCCAAGAGCGACTGTACGAACCGGTGCATCCGCACTGAAACCATCAGCACCACTCATCCGCATTTCCCCAATGTCAGCGCCACGCTAGGGAATTTGGGCGCCAGGGATTTGGAAGCTATTTTGGGATTTGGGGAAGACGGGGAAACTATGGGGATCTGATGATAATGGTCGGGTGAACTATTTATCGCATTCTGTTGTATACGGCACACGGTTTCCCAAATCAAATCATGTGAGATGGAACATGCGTGATACACGGTTTTCGTAACATGACCGTTTGTGATGTCCTTCCCGGTCCATATGGGTGCGGTAAACAGCCTCTCTCTAGAAACCCAAAAAAACGTTATGCTGATAGAGATGTCGGCGGCGACCGAGGTAGCGGCTGACGGATAGGAGGTCAATCCGGTGTCGGCGTTATAGGGAGTCCATCCTCGGTCGGTCGGCGGTGGCGGCATTACAGGTGGTCAATGCTCGGTCAACGATGGCGGCATGACAGGAGGTCAATCCTCGGTCGGCGGCGGGAGATATAAGAGGAGCTCAATCCTCATGGTCGGCGCCGGCATGACTGGAGCACGTCCCTCGTTGTCGTAGGCGGGATAGTGGAGCCCGGACTACAGGCAGGTGCCCCGCTAAGCTCTGCTCCTCGACCCTGCTGTCTCGCCGTGCCGCTGCTAATTAATTAAGGTATTCTTTTCCTTGAGTGGACTAATTAATGTATTAAATTCATATAATGGCACTACTGACGATGCGTGTAAATTGACTGGTTGATTAGTGTCATTGCACGGCTGGGTAACATTATGCAGCGCCCTCCATAAATTTTGAAAATAAAATCTTGTGATTTATTCACCCATCTTTGTGCATCCATTAAGGATGCAACGTATGCAGATGGAACGATCTGAATGGATGGGGGATCGGCCAAGCTCAAGGTATAGGGATGGCGTGAAGGAGTTCATGGCTTTGGCTGAACGGACAAAGAAGAGAATTTGCAAAGAATATTACGTCCTCTGTCCATGCAAGGATTGTAGCAATACGGTGTCAATTCCAATTGATGAGGTCGAGTTACACTTATAAAAAAGGGGACTCATGGGTGGATACACAAGATGGACTAAACATGGTGAAGAGTCGGTTATGGATGAAGCTAATAACTTGCCTGTCGGTGAGGTGCCAAACCCCGATCAGAGTCGCATGGGTGATGAATTTAACCTCGGGGCTCAGACGTCAAGCTACAGACAGAAGACAGGCATGCCAAAAAACCCAAAGAAAAACCAAGAGTGTGAAGCAGACAACACCGACCTTGATGATATGCCAGATTTTGCTGCGATGATTGCAGATTTCCAGGGCCCCAGATAAAGATATAACCGGGTACAAGGAGCTGCCAAGCATTGATGCGGCCTCCAAGAAAGATTTGTATCCAGGTTGCAAAAAGAAATATTCCAAGTTGAGTGTCACACTGATGCTTCTCAGATTTAAAGCAGAAAGCGGTCTATCAAGCAAGGCCTTCACACAGTTGTTGAGTCTTTTCAAAGACATTCTTCCAGAAGATAATGTGCTCCCCAAAAGCACGAACGAAGCGAAGAAAATTGTTTGTCCATTGGAACTTGAAGTCCAAAAGATACACGCTTGTGTGAATGATTGTATGTTGTACCGCGGTGATTACAAAGATTTGCGTTCATGTCCCATATGCAAGCACGCATGATACAAGCGTAGGAGAGCACGGGACAAGTACAAAATGGATGAAGAGATCAAGACAGGAATCCCGTTCAAGGTTGTTTGGTACTTGCCTATAATTCCAAGGTTGAAGTGTTTGTTTGCAAACCCTAGAGAGGCAAAGAGGTTGCGGTGGCATCATGATGAGCAAACTGCGGATAAGTATATGAGGCACCCGAAAGATGGGGCTCAGTGGGAACAAATCACTGACAGGTTTAAAGATTTTGCAAAGGATCCAAGAAATATATGGCTAGGGGAGTGTACTGATGGATTTAATCCATTTGGCGATATGAACACCAAACACAGCACTTGGTCAGTGCTTCTGTGCATATATAACCTTCCTCCTTGGTTGTGTATGAAGAAAAAATACATCATGATGTCGATGATTATCCAAGGCCCGAAGCAACCTGGAAATGATATCGACATTTACTTTCAGCTACTGGTAGAAGAACTGCAGACATTGTGGAGGTCTGGTATGAGCTATTATGATGCCAACGCAAAGGAGTTTTTCCGGCTACATGCGTTGCTGCTGCACACCATTCAAGATATGCCGACATTAGGCAACAGTTCGGGGCAGAAAACAAAGGGACCAGTAGGATGTGTCACATGCATGGATAGGACAGAGAGTAGATTTCTTTCCAACTCGCACAAAACCGTGTATTTGCGTCATCGTAGGTTCTTAAGGAGAAATCACCCTTACCGAAAAATGACTGCTGAATTTGATGGTACGGTAGAGAATGGAAGGGCCCAAGACCCAATGATGGGAAAGAAGTCCACAGCATGGTTAAAAATATTAATGTTGTGCTTGGCAAGGGATCCGGTTCGACGTCAAAAATAACACCCAGGGACCAAGTGTTTAAGAAGAAATCAGTGTTCTGGGAATTACCTTACTGGGAGTTCCTAAGTGTACGTCATTCCATTGATGTCATGCACGTAGAGAAGAATGTCTGTGAAAGCATCCTTGGTACTCTGCTCAAGATTAAAGGCAAAAGAAACGATGGTGATGGTGCACGACTCGATATGCTTGGTGATCAATCACAACGCATGAATGAAGCAGAAGATGATGACAAATTGCTCCACCAACACCAGAGTTAGAATTTCACTCCAGCAGAAGTAAAAGAGTTATTCGCATTTTTGTTGTCAATTAAGACACCCTCTTCCGACTCCGCAAACATCAGAAGTATCATGGATGACAGCTTGGGTAAAAAGAAGTTGTCTCACATGAAGTCACATGATTGCCACGTAATGTTGACACAAATCCTCCCGGTGGCATAAGGAATATGATGGAAACAGACATAAGAAACACATTGATTGATCTCTGTGATTTCTTCAACAAACTATGGCAGAAGGTGGTAGATGTTGAAGAGCTGGATAATATGCAAGCTGATATTGCAAGGATATTGTCAAACTTAGAGATGTTCTTCCCACCGTCATTCGTTGATGTCATGGTCCATCTCACCGTGCACCTTGTGGACGAGATAAAGTATTGTGGTCATGTGTTTCTTCGCAACATGTATCCCTTTGAGCGGTACATGGGAATATTGAAGCGCTATTGTCGGAACCGATGTCGTCCAGAGGCAAGCATCCTACAAGGTTATACCGCGGAGGAGGTGGTTGAGTTTTGCACCGAATACATGAAACTTAGACCTATAGGTATGCCCCTCTCTCGCCATGAGGGAAGGCTGGCTGGTAAGCCGGTCCTTGCTGGCTCGCAGTTTCATGCACCTAGAGATATGGCCGATCAAGCCCATTTGACGGTACTACTTAACAGCCCGATACTCGACGCTCATGCTGGAGAACACATGGAGGAGATACGATGAAGCAACTTACCCAATGTGCTGTCACCAGCTGCCGAGACAAATGCACACAATAGGGACTATATAAGATGGCTGAAGGATCATTTGACAAACGGACCCCAAGATGACCTTGCAACGTGGTTGTCACAAAAGCCATCAATGACGATTATGAAGTACCAATGCGTACAACATAAATGGCAACACGTTCTACACTGAGGAACTTGATGCTAAGACCTCGTATCAGAACAGCTCTGTTCCAATAGAATGCCTAACTGTAGAGGAACATGATAAACAGGTGTACTATGGAACCATTGAAGAGATTTGGGAGCTTGACTATGTGAAAATGAAGGTGGCATTATTCAAGTGCAGATGGGTCCCTCTTAGTACCGTAAAGGTTGATGCTTACAGCAGGAAGACATATGTTGACCGCAGAGTTATGGCATATCACAAGGACCCATTTATTCTTGCCAGCGACGCTACCCAGATTTTCTTTGTGAAAGACCTCTTGCATACGCACTGCCATGTAGTGATGTATGGGTAGAGGAGGGTACTAGGCGTCGAGAATGTTGGTGATGAGGAGGAGTACAATCAATATGATTAGTTGCCACCTGAGGGGCCACACGACTTAAAAGAGGAGAAGCGTAAAATCATCAGAAATCCTAAGTTCATTAGGGGTCAACCTAATGATCGCGATCACCCCATGTACATGGGAATTGATTCAAAAAACTAGTCATTATGTCTACTGTACTGAATTGTTGCATGTACTGAATTGTGAGGGATGTGTACTGAGTTCGTTCTGTTATAAGTTTCACACGTACTGTATTGCGAGGTATGCACGGCCTTATGTTGATATAGTTTCGCATGTACTGTATATAGCTAGAACGCTTAGTTCATCTCACTTCGGTATGTACGAACTGACATGTGCAGTTTGGTTTAGCAATAGCACACGGTTCGTTCACTAGAACCGTGTGCTTTATAAACCGCGGCCTATGAAACCTAATGCGTGCAACGTGAGTCATGCTTTCTGATTGGACAAAACCCAAACCACGCGGCGTCTGCACCATAGGATTCACCCAGATCGAACGGCGGTCCTTATACCTCTCATCAACACATGCTATTGAAGTTGGGATTTGATTTATATGCAATAAATGCCCCGTAAATGATAAAAAAATACTGGAAAATATAGCAGGCGAGCCTAGAAATGCGCCAGAAAATCAAACCTGACGTATAATTATGATTGACTACCGTGGGATAAAATTTGGTGGAGAGGCGATGAAGACACCGTCGATTGGAGTTTGATTTATCACTTCTCCCCTCGGAACTATGATCCTTCTACTCAGATGCTATGGTTTCCAATTAGCGATCATTGTAGCTTGTGCCAAATTTTACCAAATTTTTTCCACGGTGTCTCGAGATGACGCCACGATGACAAACCGATTTTCGTGATTTTCTAAGTCCATCTGCATTTCCTATAATTAAATTACTGACATTTATTTAGGTGGACACATTTCCTATCTGAAATGCTTGACAATTCTTCTCATTCGTTGCATAATTACGAAAATCACGCAAAGCGACACACAAATGATTCGTAAGAGATTCTTTGCCACCATCCACATGTAATTCATGTAGGGATATTTTATTTATAAGAACTAGTTAACATGGTAACTGCAAAATATGACTTCGATACAGCAAACGAGACATGTAATCCACCAGAAGATCAATATTATAAGTACAATGATGTTTGCATACCATGGAAAAAACCAAGGTGAAAGGACGAGGTTGACACCGATTAGAGTCCGAAATGCCAACTCTACTTTGCGTAAACCATGATCCTTTGTGTGATATGCATTCATTTTCAAAGGGCAGGCCATCACAACTTCCGCCAAACATTACCAATTTTTCCCACGGGGTCTTCACACCATGCCACTAAAGGGGAACGTTGCATGGGAAACAAAAATTTTCCTATGCACACGCAAGATCTATCCATGGTGATGAGCATCTACGAGAGGGAGAGTGGATCTATATACCCTTGTAGATCGCTAAGCGGTAAGCGTTAAGAAACGCGGTTGATGTAGTCGAACGTCTTCGCAATCCAAATCGCCGAGCGTCTCGCGATCCAATCACGATCTAGTACCGAACGGACGGCACCTCCGCGTTCAGCACACGTACAGCTCGATGACGATCTCCGCCTTCTTGATCCAGCAAGAGGGAGCGCAGAGGTGGATGAGTTCTCCGGCAGCGCGACGGCGCGGCGGCGGTGGTGGTGGAACTATTCCAGCAGGGCTTCGCCTAAGCACTGCTGAAAACTATAGGACTTGATCTATCGGGGAGAGAGGGCTGCACCGTGGCTAGGGTTTCTGGTGCGGCTGCCCTCTCTCCCCTCTAGTATATATAGGGGGGAGGGGAGGGGCTAGCCGGCCTAGGGCTCCTCCTAGGAGTCGGCCGCAAGGAGGAGGAGGTGGAGGAGTCCACCTCCAATCCTACTCCTAGTAGGATTCTTTCCCTTCCCCACTTGGACTTCCCTTTCCCCAAAATTCCAGCCGTATAGGCCCACTTGGCCTGACCGCCCAGCCCACCAAGGGCTGGTGCGCCACCCTAAGGCCCATGTGGCCCTCTTGGGGTGTGGTGGGCCCACTTGGTGGACCCCCGGAACCCATTCGTCACTCCCGGCAAACTACCGGAAATGCCCGAAACTTTTCCAGAGTTCAAACACCACTTTCCTATATATCAATCTTTACCTCCAGACCATTCCGGAGCTCCTCGTGACGTCCGGGATCTCATCCGGGACTCCGAACAACCTTCGGTCACCAACATACATAACTCAACTATACCAAAACGTCACCGAACCTTAAGTGTGCAGACCCTGCGGGTTCGAGAACTATGTAGACATGACCGAGACACCTCTACGGTCAATAACCAATAGCGGGACCTGGATGCCCATATTGGTTCCTACATATTCTACGAAGATCTTTATTGGTTGAACCTCTATGTCAAGGATTCAGTTAATCCCGTACGCTGTTCCCTTTGTTCTTCGGTATGTTACTTGCCCGAGATTCGATCGTTGGTATCTCTATACCTAGTTCAATCTCGTTACCGGCAAGTCTCTTTACTCGTTCCGTAATACAAGATCCCGTGGCTAACACTTTAGTCACATTGCTTGCAAGGCTTGTTGTGATGTTGTATTACCGAGTGGGCCCTGAGATACCTCTCTGTCACACGGAGTAACAAATCCCAGTCTTGATCCATGCTCACTCAACAGACACCCTCGAAGATACCTGTAGAGCATCTTTGTAGTCACCCAGTTACGTTGTGACGTTTGATACACACAAGGTATTCCTCTGGTGTCAGTGAGTTGCATGATCTCATGGTCATAGGAACAGATACTTGACATGCAGAAAACTATAGCAATAAACTGACACGATCATATGCTACGTTCATAGTTTGGGTCTTGTCCATCACATCATTCTCCTAATGATGTGATCCCGTTATCAAATGACATCTCATGTCCATGGCTAGGAAACCTTGACCATCTTTGATCAACGAGCTAGTCTACTAGAGGCATACTAGGGACACAATGTTGTCTACGTATCCACACATGTAATTGAGTTTCCAATCAATACAATTATAGCATGGATAATAAACGATTATCACAAACAAGGAAATATAATAATAACCAATTTATTATTGCCTCTAGGGCATATTTCGAACAGTCTCCCACTTGCACTAGAGTCAATAATCTAGCTCACATCACTATGTGATTTACATTGTAATGAATCTAACACCCATACAGTTCTGGTGTTGATCATGTTTAGCCCTTGGAAGAGGTTTAGTCATCGGATCTGCAACATTCAGATCCGTGTGCACTTTGCAAATATTTATGTCGTCCTCCTTGATGTAATCGCGGATGGAATTAAAACGTCGCTTTATGTGCCTCGTCCTCTTGTGAAACCTTGGTTCCTTGGCTAGAGCAATGGCACCAGTGTTGTCACAGAACAGAGTCATTGAGTTTAGTGCACTAGGCACTACTCCAAGATCTGTCATGAACTCCTTCATCTAGACACCTTCCTTCGCCGCCTCCGAGGCAGCGATGTACTCCGCTTCGCATGTAGAATCAGCTACCACGCTTTGCTTGGAACTGCACCAGCTTACTGCACCCCCATTGATAATAAATACGTATCTGGTTTGCGACTTAGAGTCATCCGGATCAGTGTCAAAGCTTGCATCGACGTAACCCTTTACGACGAGCTCTTGATCACCTCCATAAACGAGAAACATGTCCTTAGTCCTTTTTAGGTACTTCAGGATATTCATGACTGTCGTCCAGTGTTCCATTCCTGGATCACTTTGAAACCTTCCGGCCATACTTATGGCAAGGCTGACATCTGGTCTTGTGCACAGCATTGCATACATGATAGAGCCTATGGCTGAAGCATAGGGGACGACACTCATCTGCTGCAGTCACTGGGCATTGAGTCTTACTCAACTTCACACCTTGCAATACAGGCAAGAACCCCTTCTTGGACTGATCCATTTTGAACTTCTTCAAAACTTTGTCAAGGTATGTGCTCTGTGAAAGACCTATTAAGCGTCTCGATCTATCTCTATAGATCTTGATGCCTAATATGAAAGCAGCTTCTCCTAGGTCCTTCATTGAAAAACTCTTGTTCAAATATTCCTTCACGCTTTCCAACATTTCTATATTGTTTCCAATCAGCAATATGTCATCCACATATAATATTAGAAACGCTAGAGAGCTCCCACTCACTTTCTTGTAAATACAAGCTTCTCCGTAAACTTGTATAAACCCGAACGCTTTGATCACCTCATCAAAGCGAAGATTCCAACTCCGAGATGCTTGCACCAGTCCATAAATGGATCGCTGGAGTTTGCAAACTTTGTCAGCATTCTCTGGATCGTCAAAACCTTCTGGTTGCATCATATATAACTCTTCCTTAAGGAAACCGTTAAGGAACGCTGTTTTGACATCCATTTGCCAAATTTCATAATCGAAAAAGGCAGCTATTGCTAACATGATTCTGACGGACTTAAGCATTGCTACGGTTGAGAAGGTCTCATCGTAGTCAACTCCTTGAACTTGTGAAAAACCCTTTGCCACAAGTCGAGCTTTATAGACAGTGACATTACCGTCCGCGTCCGTCTTCCTCTTAAAGATCCATTTGTTCTGAATGGCCTTTCGCCCTTCAGGTAATACTTCCAAAGCCCATACTTTGTTTTCATACATGGATCCCATCTCGAATTTCATGGCCTCTAACCATTTCTCGGAATCCGGGCCCATCATCGCTTCTCCATAGCTTGTAGGTTCATCGTTGTCCAACAACATGACCTCTAAGACAGGGTTGTCATACCACTCAGGAGCAGTACACGTTTTTGTCGACCTACGAGGTTCGATAGCAACTTGATCCGAAGCTTCATGATCATCATCATTAACTTCCTCTTCAACTGATGTAGGCCCTACAGAAACATCTTTCTGCGCTGCGCTACTCTCTGGATGAAGTAAAGGTTCAACAACCTCATCAAGTTCTATCTTCCTCCCACTCAATTCTTTCGAGAGAAACTCTTTCTCAAGAAATGTTCCATTTTTAGCGACAAACACTTTGCCTTCAGATCTGAGATAGAAGGTGTACCCAACTGTCTCTTTTAGGTATCCTATGAAGATGCATTTCTCCGCTTTGGGTTCCAGCTTTTCAGGCTGAAGCGTTTTGACATAAGCATCACATCCCCAAACTTTAAGAAACGACAACTTTGGCTTCTTGCCAAACCATAGTTCATATGGCGTCGTCTCAACGGATTTTGATAGTGCCCTATTTAAAGTGAATGCAGATGTCTCTAATGCATAACCCCAAAACGATAGTGGCAAATCGGCAAGAGACATCATAGATCGCACCATATCCAATAAGGTTCGATTACAACGTTCGGACACACCATTACGCTGTGGTATTCCAGGCGGTGTCAATTGTGAAACTATTCCACACTGTCTTAAGTGACTGCCAAACTCATAACTCAGATATTCTCCTCCTCGATCAGATCGTCAGAATTTAATCTTCTTGTTACGATGATTCTCAACTTCACTCTGAAATTGCTTGAACTTTTCAAACGTTTCAGACTTGTGTTTCATTAAGTAAATATACCCATATCTACTTAAGTCATCAGTGAAGGTGAGAAAATAACGATAACCACCACGCGCCTCAATGCTCATCGGACCGCACACATCAGTATGTATGATTTCCAACAAGTCACTTGCCCGTTCCATTATTCCAGAGAACGGGGTCTTAGTCATCTTGCCCATGAGGCATGGTTAACATGTGTCAAGTGATTCAAAATCAAGTGACTCCAAAAGTCCATCAGCATGGAGCTTCTTCATGCATTTTACACCAATATGACCTAAACGGCAGTGCCATAAGAAAGTGGTACTATCATTATCAACTCTACATCTTTTGGCATCAATGTTATGTACATGTGTATCATTACTATCGAGATTCAATAAGAATAAACCCCTCACATTGGGTGCATGACCATAAAAGATATTACTCATATAAATAGAACAACCATTATTCTCTGATTTAAATGAGTAACCATCTCGCAATAAACAAGATCCAGATATAATGTTCATGCTTAACGCAGGCACTAAATAACAATTATTCAGGTTCATCACTAATCCCGATGGTAATAAAAGAGCGAGCATGCCGACGGCGATCACATCAACCTTGGAACCATTTCCCACGCGCATCGTCACTTCATCCTTTGCCAGCCTCCGTCTATTTTGCAATTCCTATTTTGAGTTGCAAATGTGAGCAACCGCACCGGTATCAAATACCCAGGCACTACAACGAGAGTTGGTAAGGTACACATCAATAACATGTATATCATATATACCTTGTTTGTTGTTGGCCGCCTTCTTGTCAACCAAATACTTCGGGCAGTTCCGCTTCGAGTGACCAGTTCCCTTGCAATGAAAGCACTCAGTTTCTGGCTTGGGTCCAGCCTTGGGTTTCTTCACGGGAGGGGCAACTGCTTTGCCACTCTTCTTGGAGTTACCCTTCTTACCCTTGCCATTCTTGTTGAAACTAGTGGTTTTATTGACCATCAACACTTGATGCTCCTTCTGAATCTCAGACTCAGCGACTTTCAACATCGCAAACAGCTCGGCGACTGACTTGTTCATCCCGTGCATGTTATAGTTCAACACGAAGCTCTTGTAGCTAGGTGGCAATGATTGAAGAACTCTGTCAGTGATCGCCTCTGCTGGAAGGGGCATCCCCAATTCAGCTAGACGGGTGGAATACCCAGACATTTTGAGTATGTGTTCACTGACAGACCTGTTCTCCTCCGTCTTGCAGGCATAGAACTTATCGGAGGTCTCATACCTCTCGATCCGGGCATTCTCCTGAAAGATAAACTTCAACTCTAGGAACATATCATATGCTCCATGACGTTCAAAACGTCTTTGAAGTCCCGGTTCTAAGCCATACAACATTGCACATTGAACCATTGAGTAATCATCAGAACGAGCCTGCCATGCGTTCACAACGTCTGGAGACTCAACTGGATCAGGTGGATCACCGAGCGGTGCATCAAGGACATAACCCTCTTGGGAAGCCGTAAGGATAATCCTTAGATTACGGGCCCAGTCCACAAAGTTACTTCCATCATCTTTCTACTTAGCTTTCTCTAGGAACGCATTAAAATTCAGGGGTGCTACTGCACGAGCCATTGACCAACAACATAGATTTTGCAAAGACAACTTAGACTATTGTTCAAGATAACGAGTTTAGTTATCATATTACTTAAAAACTCCCACTCAAATTGACATCCCTCTGGTCATTCGAGTGTCACATGATCCAAATTCACCAACTCAAGTCCGATCATCACGTGAGTTGAGGTGGTTTTAATGGTGAACATCTTCATGTTGATCATATCTACTATATGACTCATGTTCGACCTTTTGGTCTCTTGTGTTCCGGGGCCATGTCTGTACATGCTAGGCTCGTCAAGTTTAACCCGAGTGTTCCGCGTGTGCAACACTGGCTTGCACCCGTTGTATGCGAACATAGAGTCTATCACACCCGATCATCACGTAGTGTCTCGAAACGACGAACTTTCGCAACAGTGCACACTCGGGGAGAACACAATTTATCTTGAAATTTAAGTGAGGGATCACCTTATAATGCTACCATCGTCCTAAGCAAAATAAGATGCATAAAAGGATTAACATCACATGCAAATCATAAGTGACATGATATGGCCATGAACTTGTGCTTTTGATCTCCATCTCCAAAGCACCGGCATGATCTCCATCGTCACCGGCATAACACCATGATCTCCATCATCTCGATCTCCATAAATGTGTCGCCATGAGGTTGTCGCGCCAACTGTTGCTTCTATGACTATTGCTAACTCATAGCGATAAAGTAAAGCAAAACGGCAAAAATAATTAAAGACAACCCTATGGCTCCTGCTGGTTGCCGTACTCATCGACATGCAAGTCGTGATATTCTATACAATACATGATCATCTCATACATCACATATATCTCATCATGTAATTGGCCATATCACATCATAACATACCCTGCAAAAACAAGTTAGACGTCCTCTAATTGTTGTTGCATGTTTTACGTGGCTGCTACGGGTATCTAGCAAGAACAATTCTTACCTACGCATAAACCACAACGGTGATACACAAATTGCTATTCAACCTTCTCAATGACCGCCTTTGTCGAATCCGATCCAACTAAAGTGGGAGAAATAGACATCCGCCAGCCATCTTTATGCAACGAAGTTACATGTCAGTTGATGGAACCGGTCTCTCGTAAGCGTACGAGTAATGTTGGTCCGGGCCGCTTCATCCCACAATACCGCCGAATCAAGAAAAGACCAAGGGAGGAAGCAATCTGAATATCAACGCCCACGAACTGCTTTGTGTTCTACTCGTGATCTCATCTACACATAGACCTAGCTCTGATACCACTGAAGGGGAACGTTGCATGGGAAACAAAAAATTTCCTACGCACACACAAGATCTATCCATGGTGATGAGCATCTACGAGAGGGAGAGTGGATCTACATACCCTTGTAGATCGTTAAGCGGGAAGCGTTAAGAAATGCGGTTGATGTAGTCGAACGTCTTCGTGATCCAAATCGCCGAGCGTCCCGCGATCCAATCACGATCTAGTACCGAACGGACGGCACCTCCGCGTTCAGCACACGTACAGCTCGATGACGATCTTCGCCTTCTTGATTCAGCAAGAGGGAGCGGAGAGGTGGATGAGTTCTCCGGCAGCGCGACGGCGCGGTGGCGGTGGTGGTGGAACTATTCCAGCAGGGCTTCGCCTAAGCACTGCTGAAAACTAGAGGACTTGATCTATCGGGGAGAGAGGGCTGCACCGTGGCTAGGGTTTCTGGTGCGGCTGCCCTCTCTCCCCTCTAGTTTATATAGGAGGGAGGGGAGGGGCTGGCCGGCCTAGGGCTCCTCCTAGGAGTCGGCCGCAAGGAGGAGGAGGTGGAGGAGTCCACCTCCAATCCTACTCCTAGTAGGATTCCTTCCCTTCACCACTTGGACTTCCCTTTCCCCAAAATTCCAGCCGCATAGGCCCACTTGGGCTGGCCGCCCAGCCCACCAGGGGCTGGTGCGCCACCCTAGTCTACTAGAGGCATACTAGGGACACAGTGTTGTCTACGTATCCACACATGTAATTGAGTTTCCAATCAATACAATTATAGCATGGATAATAAACGATTATCATGAACAAGGAAATATAATAATAACTACTTTTATTATTGCCTCTAGGGCATATTTCCAATAGCCACGGTGACACACACATTTTTGTAATTTTTGCAATACATCTGCATTTCCTCCAATTAAATTACTAACAAGCCCCATGTTGGTCGAGAAATGTCTTCAAATTAGCAAACAAGTCATGAAAATGCGGCCGAAAATCAATACAGGGGCTAATAGTTGATTGTCTGCGGATGAAAATAATCCGAGGCGAAATGATGAAGTCCCAAATTCATTTTAAATGAAAATATGACTGTTCTGCATGGACAAATAGCACACGGTTCGTTCACTAGAACCGTGTGCTTTCTAAACCACGGCCTATGAAACCTAATGCGCGCAACGTGGGTCCTACTTTCTAATTGGACAAAACCCAAACCACGCGGATCGTGCGTCTGCACCGTAGGATTCACCCAGATCGAACGGCGGTCCTTATACCTCTTGTCAACACACGCTGTTGAAGTTGGGATTTGATTTATATGCAATAAATGCCCCGTAAATGATAAAAAATGCTGAAAAATATAGCAGGCGAGCCCAGAAATGCGCCAGAAAATCAAACCTGACGTATAATTATGATTGACTATCGTGGGATAAAATTTGGTGGAGAGGCGATGAAGACACCGTCGATTCGAGTTCGATTTGCCACTTCTCTCCCTCGGAACTATGATCCTTCTACTCAGATGCTATGGTTTCCAATTAGCGATCATTGTAGGTTGTGCCAAATTTTACCAAATTTTTTCCACGGTGTCTCGAGATGACGCCATGATGACAAACCGATTTTCGTGATTTTCCGAGTCCATCTGCATTTCCTGTAATTAAATTACTGACATTTATTTAGGTGGACACATCTCCCGTCCGAAATGCTTGACAATTCTTCTCATTCGTTGCACAATGACGAAAATCACGCAAAGCGACACACAAATGATTCGTAAGAGATTCTTTGCCACCATCCACACGTAATTCATGTTGGGATATTTTATTTATAAGAACTAATTAACATGGTAACTGCAAAATATGACTTACATATAGCAAACGAGACATGTAATCCACCAGAAGATCAATATTAGGAGTATAATGATGTTTGCATACCATGGAAAAAACCAAGCCGAAAGGACAAGGTTGACACCGATTGGAGTCCGAAGTGCCAACTCTACTTTTCGTAAACCATGATCCTTTGTGTGAGATGCATTCGTTTACAAAGGGCAGGCCATCACAACTTCCGTCAGACATTACCAATTTTTCCCACGGGGTCTTCACACCATGCCACGGTGACACACACATTTTTTGTAATTTTCGTAATACATCTGCATTTCCTCCAATTAAATTACTAACAAGCCCCATGTTGGTGGAGAAATGTCTTCAAATTGGCAAACAAGTCATGAAAATGCGGCCGAAAATCAATACAGGGGCTAGTAGTTGATTGTCTGTGGATGAAAATAATCCGAGGCGAAATGATGAAGTCCCAAATTCATTTGAAAAGAAAATATGACTGTTCTGCATGGACAAATAGCACACGGTTCGTTCACTAGAACCGTGTGCTTTCTAAACCGCGGCCTATGAAACCTAATGCGCGCAATGTGAGTCCTGCTTTCTGATTGAACAAAACCCAAACCACGCGGATCGTGCGTTTGCACCGTAGGATTCACCCAGATCGAACGGCGGTCCTTATACCTCTTGTCAACACACGCTGTTGAAGTTGGGATTTGATTTATATGCAATAAATGCCCCGTAAATGATAAAAAATGCTGAAAAATATAGCAAGCGAGCCCAGAAATGCGCCAGAAAATCAAACCTGACGTATAATTATGATTGACTACCGTGGGATAAAATTTGGTGGAGAGGCGATGAAGACACCGTCGATTCGAGTTCGATTTGCCACTTCTCTCCCTCGGAACTATGATCCTTCTACTCAGATGCTATGGTTTCCAATTAGCGATCATTGTAGCTTGTGCCAAATTTTACCAAATTTTTTCCACGGTGTCTCGAGATGACGCCATGATGACAAACCGATTTTCGTGATTTTCCGAGTCCATCTGCATTTCCTGTAATTAAATTACTGACATTTATTTAGGTGGACACATCTCCCTTCCGAAATGCTTGACAATTCTTCTCATTCGTTGCACAATGACGAAAATCACACAAAGCGACACACAAATGATTCGTAAGAGATTCTTTGCCACCATCCACACGTAATTCATGTTGGGATATTTTATTTATAAGAACTAATTAACATGGTAACTGCAAAATATGACTTACATATAGCAAACGAGACATGTAATCCACCAGAAGATCAATATTAGGAGTATAATGATGTTTGCATACCATGGAAAAAACCAAGCCGAAAGGACGAGGTTGACACCGATTGGAGTCCGACGTGCCAACTCTACTTTTCGTAAACCATGATCCTTTGTGTGAGATGCATTCGTTTACAAAGGGCAGGCCATCACAACTTCCGTCAGACATTACCAATTTTTCCCACGGGGTCTTCACACCATGCCACGGTGACACACACATTTTTTGTAATTTTCGTAATACATCTGCATTTCCTCCAATTAAATTACTAACAAGCCCCATGTTGGTGGAGAAATGTCTTCAAATTGGCAAACAAGTCATGAAAATGCGGCCGAAAATCAATACAGGGGCTAGTAGTTGATTGTCTGCGGATGAAAATAATCCGAGGCGAAATGATGAAGTCCCAAATTCATTTGAAAAGAAAATATGACTATTCTGCATGGACAAATAGCACACGGTTCGTTCACTAGAACCGTGTGCTTTCTAAACCGCGGCCTATGAAACCTAATGCGCGCAACGTGAGTCCTGCTTTCTGATTGGACAAAACCCAAACCATGCGGATCGTGCGTTTGCACCGTAGCATTCACCCAGATCGAACGTCGGTCCTTATACCTCTCGGCAACACGCGCTGTTGAAGTTGGGATTTGATTTATATGCAATAAATGCCCCGTAAATGATAAAAAAATGCTGAAAAATATAGCAGGCGAGCCCAGAAATGCGCCAGAAAATCAATATCAGGGTGCAATGATAGCTGCGTACCGTGGGAAAAAATTCGAGACAAAACGATGAGGTCACGTCTACATTTCAAAGTTTTCAGGTTTTCATTTCGAACAGGTTTGTGCTGCTTGTGCACACGGGTTACTATATGAAACCATTTGCAATGTTTTTTCCGCGGGGTGCACGACAATCTTTTTTCACCCTTTTCACCGAAGCCGCCAACATGCCTCCCTCCCCTCCCCCCAAACCCGCGCCCTCCCCCGTTTCGCTCATATGTCTGCATATTCTATCCAAAGTCAATCGACAGCTAGCTCCCTCCCCCTCCTGTCCCCCAGATCCACACCAGAACCCTTTCGGCACCGTCGTGCTCAACCCGGCCATGTACCCGCTTCTCGGCGTCAACCCTACCCTTCATTGCCGCTCCGAACACGTGGCTGCCCACGCCTCGCCGTCTTCATTTGCTCGTCAGCCGCCGTCGAGCATATCGATCCTATACCCTCGCCTCTCCTGCCGGATTTGCAAAAAAAAACTGGTCAGTTGCTGCCCTTCATCGCGGTGAGGTCTATTATCTTGCGATCCCTTTTCCTATTTGGTTCAGTTTGTCCCCAAAATGATTATAAAATAATGGAGAGCGTATTTATGTTCATCAACTACCTTCTAACATATAAGCTGTATTTGTTCCAATTAGTTATTGTTGAATTACATATCATGTGCGCACGAGTCACACTAAACGAACAAATTAGCCGTACATTTCCAAATGATCACATGCCATGTTTAGATAGCTAGCTTCCAAGCTGTTACATTTTTTTATGTTTATCCCCCTTTTCTGAATTTCGCATGTGTACTCTGTAGATGTCTATTAACAGCGACGACAGTCATACGTCTGGCGATGTATCTTCATCTGAGTCTGAAGCCAACATGTCTGCAACAGATGATCGTGTACCAAGAAATGATGAACGGGATAGAGCTGCCACAATCACCCATCCGGTCAAGAGCCGGAAGAGTGCTCCAAGAAAGCCCACACACCAGCCTAAAGGTGTATACGAAGTAACTGACATCGATTTGAAGTCTTGGGCTCCAACTAAACCTGATAAAGGACGCATGAGGTTTAGGAGTGTGTGTGGATTTGTTAGCAGGGCAAGGCTCAACTTTAATCTGTCGGGGTTTCAGAAGGCTGGTACAGAAACACGACAGAGGATAGTCCGTGAGATCATGGCGCACTTCAACGTTCCTGGGGAGTGGAGAGAGCAGGTGGAACACGCTGCACTGAAGAAGGCCAGGGATGCTTGGAGAAACTGGAAGCATGTGTTGTACAAGAAGTTCTTCAGTCAAGGCAAGGACCCAATCCCCTGGTACCCCCAAATTACAAAGGAAGATTGGACAGAATTCAAAAGGGTCAGGGCCAGTGAAGAGTTTATTAAGAAGAGTGCCATGCAATCGGAACTTCAGAAGAAGAACACACACCCCCACCGTATGGGTGTGGCGGGATACTACGACATGAAACCGATATGGGAGCAGGAGGACAAAGAAGCAGTAGCTGCGGGTGGCAAACTGGCCTTTAGTGAAATTAGGGGCACTCGCGCTAGGGACTACTTGCGGGCACGTGCAAAGAGGCATGGAGACGGTTCTTATTACTTTGAAAACTCATCAGACCAAGAACTATATGATGTGATGGCAAAGGCTTCCAAAAACACTTGAAGGTTGTACAGGAACTCAGGGCCATGTGACATTCTGTCCGAGGCTCTGACTACCAAAGAGCCCCCTGGCCGTGCTAGGGGTATTGGGGTCAATGTCCCACACAAGAGGGCTTTCTCACTAAGAAAAGAAGAGAGGCTCAGCATGAAAAAAGCTAGGAGTGATTATAAGCAGAGAGACTTGCGCGAAAAGATTAAGAGGGACATGTATCCTGTAGTTCGAAAGGAAGTTGAGGAGTCATATATGCAGGAGAAGACACAAATGCTGAGAGATAGCTAGGAGACGCAAGGGGATGTCGGCATGAATGATGCCACTTATTGTATGGCAACATCGCACAAGAGTAGCTGTGCATCAGCTGACCCCAGCAACAATGATGCTGCAGCTGGACATGATGGTGCTATATCTGCTCTATATGGAAAGGGGGAGAGAGTGAGGGCCGTGCTTACACATTATGAAGGTTCTTTAAAATGTGCAACAGCGTGGGTTTACAACCCTGACTTTGACGGGGGTCTCTTGTTGGACAATGTGCCATTGAAGCCGGGTTGTGTGAAGTGCTACGTGACTGAAATAAAGCCTGGATTCAGTGATTTTCCCCTGAAGAATGTCCTTGGGGACCCTGATGAGCAGAGGACCTTGGCAGAAACACGGTTAAATCATATCCAGTGGCCACGGGAAGAAATATACTTTCTGGATGAGACCCCTTCAGCCCCTCCAAAAGCAATCAATGTCGCCCTCGAACCGGTGACTCTCATCTGGCCACATCAGATCTTGTGTGATTCCCCCGTTGAACATACTCTTGGGAATCAGATGCCCGAGGCATCAAGCTCTGATCAGCCCTACCGACGTCCTGCCATAGAGGCCAGGTCATCGTCCCATCCTGAGCAGTCTGTGGCAAGGCCTACAACTGCTGAAGACGTATCATCGGTTCAGATGCCGGCCACTGAAGCAGAAAGTGCAGACACATTGGCACTGCATGCTCACCAGATAAACCTGACCGAATCGCGTGCTAATGAGTCCGAATGTCTGGAACCACCTGGTAAGAAGGCCAAAAGTCCGGGACCACCTACTAAGCACTCCAAAAGTTAGGAACCACCTACTCATCAGTCCAGCGGTTCGCAGCCACCTGATAAGCATACCGATGTGTCGGCACTCCCTGCTCAGCAAACCAACACGTTGTCACAGCAACATGAACACACCGACACGTTGGCACCAGCTGCCCAGAAGCCCAGAATAGCTTCAACGGCTGGTCAGCTGTCCGTCGACTCTGGCACTACAGCTCAGCAGTCCGTGACAGCGGCATCATCTGTTCAGCAGTCCATCGTACCTTCACACGCTTCTCAGCAGCATGTCGTTGATGAAACCAGATGTCAAACAAGAAGTGCTTCAGCTAAGAAGACAGAAGCGGGCACGGTTGCACACAGGAAGTTGGGCCTCCAAAGAGCGAGGAGGGATGTGACCAAGAGCCTCCTTCTACAAACAATCATTGACCGCACCCAAATTAACAATAAGGTTTTCGAAGGGCTGGGTAATCCCGGTTCTGACCACATGTCTGAAGCAGACCTTCAAAAGCAACTTTCTAGTATGGAAGTAGACACATTTGAGAAACGCAAGTACAAACATGGCCAGCCATTCCTTGTTGGCAATTTCTGGGACGACTGCAGTTCTAGTGCTCGCAAGTTACATAAATATTGCATGGACAGAATGTCGGAAGGAGAAGATACTAACATTGTGGAATTGCACTACGACCAATGTCATTTCTCTCATGTTCCAGGTACCATCAGTGTGGAATTCGAGGACTTTCATCTCTTCTTCAACTTCGATGAGCTTGCTGCCACTCTTGTCAAATGCTTGATGTTGTAAGTACTTCACAAACTCTGATCATCTTCTCCATACAAGGCTGTAAATGACAAAAAAGCTAACTGTACTGTATTCCTCTCAGGGGATTGACAACGCAGCGAACAACAAGGGTGCATGCGTATTTCATAGATCCTGATTTAGCAAACGGCGTTTTGTTACAAGATAATGACTCACGCACGGCTTCCATTGATTTTGTCGCCAAGATCTTGTTCGACTTACAGATAGGAGAATTCTTCATGTGGCCATATCATGAACAGTAAGTATAAATATACAACCACACATACATTGATCGTCTTTTAGTTTCAGACATAGTTCGTACGTTCATGGTTTTCTTAAACTATAGAGGTCACTGGATCTTGGTGGTCATTGTTCCAAAACGCAACACAGTTTACTACATGGATTCTCTCACAGAGTCAAATGCACCTCAGGATCTAAGTCATCTTCAGGATTTCATGGATAGGTATTGAATTCTTTGATGTTAATGCGTTGTGTTTATATCTGGTTCCAGAATTGAGTGTGTGAAAATTCATCTTCATTTCCAGTGTATTGTCAAAGAACATAACTTTAGGAGGGAATCGGTTCGACCACCAACTACCTCTGCAGCACGTGATCGTTTCTCCGGTAAGACAACGAAATCCGTTATTTTCAGAAAATGCTAGTCAGATGTTCAAGTTTCTAAGTAAACCTCTTTCTATTTCTCTCCATAGAAAAAAGAAGAAACAACTTACACCGGTTAGGTTGTTCCTAACAGGGCAAATACATGACTAATACTGTACAAAGAAAATTAGTGTCCTCAGCAACAACAAGGTACCAGCCTATGTGGATACTACGTTTGTGCACACATGATGAACCTATGCAGACATGCTGAATGTGGTGTCAATGCTGACAGGATAAAACCAGTACGTCTGCTTCTTAATTACTATCTTCTACTCCACACGTATGTCACATTCTGATCTAAAAGTCATGCAGCTGATCTTGGCACCGATGACTTCTGAACCGCTCGCCACCGATGAATTGTTGTCTGTTAGGAAATTTATCAGCACCTTCTTTCTGAAACACTATATCAAGCCCTCTAAAGACGTCGAAGATTTCTGGATTGAAATCTCCTAAAAATAAGTACGCATTCATATAGTGTTATCAGCTAAACATATACACATGGATGCATTGTTTTCCATGTGATCATGTCTTCGTATTTCGTACACTATAATTATGTACTGGATATGTCGGATTAACAGCTGTGGAATTTAGCTAGCATTTTCTCAATTGCATATTGTCGTGAATTACGATGAATCCTCTGCTTGTGGATACTATTCGTTGAATTGCATATTGTGGCGAATTATGATGAATGTTCTTCATGTGGACACTATTTCTCGATTGCATATTGTGGCGAATTTGCTATTTGCAGGGTGAATTAAATGCGATATTTTACAATAACCTGGCAATTTCAGCGCACACGGTTCAAACAACTAAGCGTGTGCGGTCCAGAACGGAAAGCACACGCAACTCATAGCGCAACCGCCTGTGATCCACAGGAAAAGCACACGAGATATAATATAAAACGTTGGTGATACATAAGAAATCGCAAACGGTTTGCAACACTTGTACGTGTGCGTAGGAGCTACTCAATTGTTTGCGATAGCACCATATCTCACACGTGAGCCAACAGGAAACTGTGCCCAATGGAAAGACGATCCCACGCGTACATTTTTCAGGAAACGTGTCCGATGATGTTATACATGGTACACGGTTCCCAGATAAATCTCGTGTGCGATGATGAAGATATCACACACAGTGTCTACAATGGCCCGTGTGGATTAGGTAACGTTTCACAAATGGTCAAAGGTCAAACTCCGTTTGTTTTCCATGAGCAATTAGACGCATCTCACTCGTCTTGGACGTGTGTGATTGATCGCAAATCCCACACGTAGGCAGAAAAGATTATGTGTGCGATCTGTTCCTGCACCGCACATGATTATATTTGCAGATCGTTTGCGTTCGTTGGCCACCATCGCCGACGGATTTGCGGTGTCGTGTGGGATGGACCCCCCTATCGCCCACACATGCAAGGCGACGGTTTGGAACTACGTCGCGGAAAGGGGTTAAAAACCATTTGTATAGCACGTCGCTGCACCAGTGATACAACTTGCAATATAGGATCCAAATCAATCTTATATTCATGAAAACATAATATGTTCACATCTGAAATCATGGCACTCGGGCCCTAGTGACAAGCATTAATCATAGCAAAGGCATAGCAATATCAATCTCAGAACATGGTGGACACTCGGGATCAAGCCCTATCAAACTTAACTCGATTACATGATCAGTCTCATCCAATCCCATCACCGTCCAGCAAGCCTACAAAGGAATTACTCACTCGCGGTGGTGAGCATCATGGCAGTGTTGATGGAGAGGGGTTGGTGATGATAGCGGCGAAGTTGTTGGTGTAGATTGCCGTCATGATGGATGCCCCGGCGGCGCTCCGGTGCCACCGGGAGAGACGGGGCTAGAGCCCCCCTCCTTCTTCTTCTTCCTTGTCCTACTCCCTAGGTGGGAGGTGTTGGGGAACGTTGCATGAGAAACAAAAAAATTCCTATGCACACACAAGATCTATCCATGGTGATGAGCATCTACGAGAGGGGAGATCGGATCCACATACCCTTGTAGATCGCTAAGTGGGAAGCATTAAGAAACGCGGTTGATGTAGTCGAACGTCTTCGCGATCCAAATCGCAATCCGTCCCGCGATCCAATCACGATCCGTCCCGATCTAGCGCCGAACGGACGACACCTCCGCGTTCAGCACACGTACAGCTCGATGACGTCTCCGCCTCCTCGATCCAGCGAGCGAGGTCGGAGTAGTAGATGAGTTCTCCGGCAACACGACGGCGTGGTGGCGGTGGCGGTGGTGCTATCCCGGCAGGGCTACGCCTAGCGCTACCGAAACCGCGAACGGAGGAGAAAACAATCTAGGGAGAGAGAGGGGCGCCAAGGGCTTCGTGTGTGCTCTTGGGGCGCCCCCTCCCCTCTATATATAGGTGGAGGAGCGTGGAGATCAGCCCCTCCAAGCCCTAGGGTGCAGCCAAGGGGGAGGAGTTGGACTCCTAGTCCAATTCCCTCCCTTTCCATAAACATGTGGACTTTCCACCTCTCCCAAGCCACATGGCCTTGAGGGACTTGTGCGCCTGGCCCAATAAGGCCAGGGTGCCTCTCCTCAGCCCATGCAAACCCTTGGGACGTGGTGGAACCCTTGGTGGACTTCTGGAATCCTCCGGAAGTTTTCGGAACCTTCTAGAAGCTTCCCGGTACATTACCGGAAAAACCCGAAACTTTTTCGGTCGCCAAAATATGACTTCCCATATATAAATCTTTACCTCCGGACCATTCCGGAGCTCCTCGTGACGTCCGGGATCTCATCCGGGACTCCGAACAACCTTCGGTTACCAAAATACATAACTCAATAATACCGAAACGTCACCGAACGTTAAGTGTGCAGACCCTGCGGGTTCGAGAACTATGTAGACATGACCGAGACACCTCTACGGTTAATAACCAATAGCGGGACCTGGATGCCCATATTGGTTCCTACATATTCTATGAAGATCTTTATCAGTTGAACCTCTATGTCAAGGATTCAGTTAATCCCGTACGCTGTTCCCTTTGTTCATCGGTATGTTACTTCCCAAGATTCGATCGTCGGTATCTCCATACCTAGTTCAATCTCATTACCGGCAAGTCTCTTTAGTCGTTCCGTAATACAAGATCCTGTGGCTAACACTTTAGTCACTTTGCTTGCAAGGCTCATTGTGATGTTGTATTACCGAGTGGGCCCTGAGATACCTCTCCGTCACACGGAGTAACAAATCCCAGTCTTGATCCATGCCAAGTCAACAGACACCCTCGGAGATACCTGTAGAGCATCTTTATAGTCACCCAGTTACGTTGTGACGTTTGATACACACAAGGTGCTCCTCCGGTGTCAGCGAGTTACATGATCTCATGGTCATAGGAACACATACTTGACATGTAGAAAACAATAGCAATAAACTAACACAATCATATGCTACGTTCATAGTTTGGGTCTTGTCCATCACATCATTCTCCTAATGATGTGATCCCGTTATCAAATGACAACTCATGTCTATGGCCAGGAAACCTTGACCATCTTTGATCAACGAGCTAGTCTAGTAGAGGCTCACTAGGGACATAGTGTTGTCTATGTATCCACACATGTATCTTAGTTTCCGACCAATACAATTCTAGCATGGAAAATAAACGATTATCATGAACAAGGAAATATGATAATAACTAATTTATTATTGCCTCTAGGGCATATTTCCAATAGTCTCCCACTTGCACTAGAGTCAATAATCTAGTTCACATCACCATGTGATTAACACCGAATGCGTTCTGGGATTTTATCATGTTTTGCTTGTGAGAGAGGTTTTTAGTCAACGGGTCTGCAACATTCAGATCCGTGTGCACTTTGCAAATATTATGTCATACTGTAGATGCTGCTACCATGCTCCACTTGGAGCTATTCCAAATGGTGCTCCACTATACGTATCCGGATTGCTACTCAGAGTCATCCGGACTGGTGTCAAAGCTTGCATCGACGTAACTCTTTATGACGAACTCCTTATCACCTCCATAATCGAGAAATAATTCCTCAGTCCTCAAGTTACTAAGGATAATTTTGACCGTTGTCCAGTGATCCACTCCTGGATCACTCATGTACCCCTTGATAGACTCATGGCAAGGCACACACCAGGTGCGGTACACAGCATGGCATACTATATAGAGCCTACGGCTAAGGCATAAGAGACGACCTTCGTCCTTTTTCTCTCTTCTGCCGTGGTCGACCTTTGACTCTCACTCAACTTCACACCTTACAAATCAGGCAAGAACTCCTTCTTTGACTGATCCATTTTGAACTCCTTCAAAATCTTGTCAAGGCATGCACTCATTGAAAGTCTTATCAGGCGTTTTGATCTATCTCTATAGATCTTGATGCCCAATATTTAAGTAGCCTTTTATACAGGCCTTCCTTTGAAAAACACCTTCCAAACAACCTTTTATGCCTTCCAGAAATTTCTACATCATTCCCGATCAACAATATGTCATCCACATATACTTATCAGAAATTCTATAGTGCTCCCACTCACTTTCTTGTAAATACAAGTTTCTTATAAACTTTGTATAAACCCAAAAGCTTTGATCACCTCATCAAAGCGTATATTCCAACTCCGAGATGCTTGCTCCAGTCCATAGAAGGATCGCTGGAACTTGCATACCTTTTAGCATCCTTAGGACCGACAAAACCTTCTGGTTGTATCACATACAACCTTTCCTCACGGAAACCGTTAAGGAAACTCTGGTTTGACATCCATCTACCAGATTTCATAATCGAAAAATGCAGCAACTGCTAACATAATTCCAACAGACTTTAGCATCGCTACGGGTGAGAAAGTCTCATCGTAGTCAACTCCTTGAACTTGTCAAAAACTACTTTGCGACGAGTCGAGCTTTATAAATGGTGACATTTACCATCAACGTCTGTCTTCTTCTTAAAGATCCATTTGTACTTAACTGCCTGCCGTTCATCGACCAAGTCTATCAAAGTCCATACTTGGTTTTCATACATGGATCCTATCTCGGATTTCATGGCTCCTAGCCATTTGTTGGAATCCGAGCCCACCATCGCTTCTTCATAGCTCGTAGGTTCACTGTTGGCTAACAACATGACCTCTAAGACAGGATTGCCATACCACTCAAGGGCGGTACGATTTCTTGTCGACCTACGAGGCTCGGTGGTAACTTGATCCGAAGTGTCATGATCATCATCATTAACTTCGTCTTCATTCGGTGTAGGCGCCACAGAAAACATCTTTCTGCGTCGTGCTACCATCCAACTGAAGTGACGGTTCAATAACCTCATCAAGTTCTACTTTTCCTCCCACTCAATTCTTTTGAGAGAAACTCTTTCTCGAGAAAGGACCCGTTTTAGCAACAAACACTTTGCCCTCGAATCTAAGATAGAAGGTATACTCAACTGTTTCCTTAGGGTATCCTATGAAGACGCATTTGCCCGCTTTGGGTTCGAGCTTATCAGGTTGAAGTCTTTTCACATGAGCATCGCATTCCCAAACTCTAAGAAACAACAGCTTAGGTTTCTGCTAAACCATAATTCATACGGTGTCATCTCAACGGACTTAGATGGTGCCCTATTAAAGTGAATGTAGTTGTCTCTAATGCATAACCCAAAAATGATAGTGGCAAATCGGTAAGAGACATTATAGTACACACCATATCCAATAGAGTACGACTACGACATTCGGACACACCATCACACCATGGCGTTCCATGCGGCGTGAGTTGTGAAACAATTTCCACATTGTCTTAAGTTGCATACCAAACTCGTAACTCAGATATTCACCTCCACGATCATGTCGTAGACATTTTATCTTGTTGTCACGATGATCTTCAACTTCACTCTGAAATTGCTTGAACTTTTCAAACGTTTCAGACTTGTGTTTCATTAAGTAAATATACCCATATCTACTTAAGTCATCAGTGAAGGTGAGAAAATGACGATATCCACCGCGCGCCTCAATGCTCATCGGACCGCACACATCAGTATGTATGATATCCAACAAGTCACTTGCCCGTTCCATTGTTCCAGAGAACGGGGTCTTAGTCATCTTGCCCATGAGGCATGGTTTGCATGTATCAAGCGATTCAAAATCGAGTGATTCCATAAGTCCATCAACATGGAGCTTCCTCATGCGTTTAACACCAATATGACCTAAGCGGCAGTGCCACAAGTATGTGGTACTATTATTATTAACTTTGCATCTTTTGGCATCAATATTATGAACATGTGTATCACTATGATCGAGATTCAATAAACCATTCACATTGGGTGCATGACCATTGAAGGTATTATTCATGTAAACAGAATAACCATTATTCTCTTGACTTAAATGAATAACCGTATTGCAATAAACACGATCTAATCATGTTCATGCTCAACGCAAACACCAAATAACATTTATTTAGGTTTAACACTAATCCCGAAGGTAGAGAGAGCATGCGATGGTGATCACATCAACCTTGGAAACACTTCCAACACACATCGTCACCTCGCCCTTTAGCTAGTCTCTGTTTATTCCGTAGCTTTTATTTCGAGTTACTAACACTAGCAACTGAACCGGTATCTAATAGCCAGATGCTACTAGGAGTACTAGTAAGGTACACATCAATAATACGTATATCAAATATACTTCGATTGACGTTGCCAGCCTTCTTATCTGCCAAGTATCTGGGGCAGTTCCGCTACCAGTGACCATTCCCCTCATTATAGAAGCACTTAGTCTCGGGTTTGGGTTCAACCTCGGGTTTCTTCACTGGAGCGGCAACTGGCTTGCCATTCATGAAGTTTCCCTTCTTGCCCTTGCCCTTCTCGAAACTAGTGGTTTAACTAACCATCAACACTTGATGCTCCTTCTTGATTTCTACCTTCGCGGTGTCAAGCATCGCGAATAACTCAGGGATCATCTCCATCCCTGGCATGTTATAGTTCATCACGAAGCTCTAGTAGCTTGGTGGCAGTGACTTGGAGAACTCTGTCAATCACTATCTTATCTGGAAGATGAACTCCCACTTGATTCAAGCGATTGTAGTACCCAGACAATCTGGGCATATGCTCACCTGATTGAGCTATTCTCCTTCATCTTGCAGGCAAAGAATCTTGTTGGAGGTCTCATATCTCTCAAGAAGGGCACGAGCCTGAAATCCCAATTTCAGCTCTTGGAACATCTCATATGCTCCGTGACGTTCAAAACGTCTTTGGAGCCTCAATTCTAAGCTGTAATGCATGACGCACTGAACTATCAAGTAGTCATCAGAACGTGTCTGTCAGATGTTCACAACATCCACATACGACGCTTGAGGGGGTGGCGCACCGAGCGGTGCATCAAGGACATAAGCCTTCTGTGCAGCAATGAGGACAATCCTCAGATCACGGACCCAGTCCGCATAACTGCTACCATCATCTTTCAACTTACTTTTTCTCTAGGAACGTATCAAAATTTAAGGGAGCTACAGCGCGAGCTATCGATCTACAATATAATTTTGCAAATACAACTTTAGACTATGTTCATGATAATGAGTTCAATTAATCATATTACTAAAGAACTCCCACTCAAATTGACATCCCTCCGGTCATCCGAGTGCTACATGATCCAAATTCACCAACCCAAGTCCGATCATCACGTGAGATGAGGTGGTTTCAATGGTGAACATCTCCATGTTGATCATATCTACTATATGACTCATGTTCGACCTTTCGGTCTCTTGTGTTCCGAGGCCATGTCTGTACATGCTAGGCTCGTCAAGTTTAACCCGAGTGTTCCGCATGTGCAAAACTGGCTTGCACCCGTTGTATGTGAACGAAGAGTCTATCACACCCGATCATCACGTGGTGCTTCGAAACGACGAACTTTCGCAATGGTGCACACTCGGCGAGAACACAATTTTATCTTGAAATTTTAGTGAGGGATCACCTTATAATGCTACCGTCGTCCTAAGAAAAACAAGGTGCATAAAAGGATTAACATCACATGCAAATCATAAGTGACATGATATGGCCATGATCTTGTGCTTTTGATCTCCATCTCCAAAGCACCGGCATGATCTCCATCGTCACCGGCATGACACCATGATCTCCATCAACGTGTTGCCATGAGGTTGTTGCGCCAACTATTGCTTCTACAACTATTGCTAACTCATAGCGATAAAGTAAAGCAAAAAGGTGAAAATAAATTAAAGACAACCCTATGGCTCCTGCCGGTTGCCGTACTCATCGACATGCAAGTTGTGATAATCTATACAAAACATGATCATCTCATACATCACATATATCTCATCATGTTTCTGGTCATATCATATCACATCATACCCTGCAAAAACAAGTTAGACGTCCTCTAATTTGTTGTTGCATGTTTTACGTGGCTGCTTTGGGTATCTAGCAAGAACGATTCTTACCTACGCAAAACCACAACGGTGATATACAAGTTGATATTTCACCTTCTACAAGGACCACCTCTGTCGAATCTGATTCAAAAAAAGTGGGAGAGACAGACACCTGCCAGCCATCTTATGCAACAAAGTTACATGTCAGTCGATGGAACCGGTCTCTCGTACGAGGACGAGTAAGGTTGGTCCGAGCCGCTTCATCCCACAATACCGCCAATCAAGATAAGACTAAGGAGGGAAGCAATATGAATATCAATGCCCACAAACTCCTTTGTGTTCTACTCGTGATCTCATCTACGCATAGACCTAGCTCATGATGCCACTGATGGGGAACGTTGCATGGGAAACAAAAAATTTCCTACTCACACACAAGATCTATCCATGGTGATGAGCATCTACGAGAGGGGAGATCAGATCCACATACCCTTGTAGATCGCTAAGCGGGCAGCGCTAAGAAACGCGGATGATGTAGTCGAACGTCTTCGCGATCCAAATCACAATCCGTCCCGCGATCCAATCACGATCTGTCCCGATCTAGCGCCGAACGGACGGCACCTCCGCGTTCAGCAGACGTACAGCTCGACGATGTCTCCGCCTCCTCGATCCAGCGAGCGAGGTTGGAGTAGTAGATGATTTCTCTGGCAACACGATGGCGTGGTGGCGGTGGTGGTGGTGCTATCCCGGCAGGGCTACGCCTAGCTCTACCGAAACCGCGAACGGAGGAGAAAACGATCTAGGGAGAGAGAGGGGCGCCAAGGGCTTCGTGTGTGATCTTGGGGCGCCCCCTCCCCTCTATATATAGGTGGAGGGGCGTGGAGATCAGCCCCTCCAAGCCCTAGGGCGCAGCCAAGGGGGAGGAGTTGGACTCCTAGTCCAATTCCCTCCCTTTCCATAAACACGTGGACTTTCCACCTCTCCCAAGCCACATGGGCCTTGAGGGACTTGTGCGCCTGGCCCAATAAGGCCAGGGTGCCTCCCCTCAGCCCATGCAAACCCTTGGGACGTGGTGGAACCCTTGGTGGACTTCTGGAGTCCTCCGGAAGTCTCCGGAACCTTCAAGAAGCTTATTGGTACAATACCGGAAAAACCCAAAACTTTTTCGGTCGCCAAAATTTGACTTCCCATATATAAATCTTTACCTCCGGACCATTCCGGAGCACCTCGTGACATCCGGGATCTCATCCGGGACTCCAAACAACCTTCGGTCACCAAAATACATAACTCAATAATACCGAAACGTCACCGAACGTTAAGTGTGCAGACCCTGCGGGTTCGAGAACTATGTAGACATGACCGAGACACCTCTACGGTCAATAACCAATAGCGGGACCTGGGTGCCCATATTGGTTCCTACATATTCTACAAAGATCTTTATTGGTTGAACCTCTATGTCAAGGATTCAGTTAATCCCGTACGCTGTTCCCTTTGTTCATCGGTATGTTACTTGCCCAAGATTCGATCGTCGGTATCTCCATACCTAGTTCAATCTCGTTACCGGCAAGTCTCTTTACTCATTCCATAATACAAGATCCCGTGGCTAACACTTTAGTCACTTTGCTTGCAAGGCTCATTGTGATATTGTATTACCGAGTGGGCCCTGAGATACCTCTCCGTCACACGGAGTAACAAATCCCGGTCTTGATCCATGCCAACTCAACAGACACCGTCGGAGATACCTGTAGAGCATATTTATAGTCACCCAGTTACGTTGTGACGTTTGATACACACAAGGTACTCCTCCGGTGTCAGCGATTTACATGATCTCATGGTCATAGGAACACATACTTGACATGCAGAAAACAATAGCAATAAACTGACACGATCATATGCTACGTTCATAGTTTGGGTCTTGTCCATCACATCATTCTCCTAATGATGTGATCCCGTTATCAAATGACAACTCATGTCTATGGCCAGGAAACCTTGACCATCTTTGTTCAAGGAGCTAGTCTAGTAGAGGCTCACTAGGGACATAGTGTTGTCTATGTATCCACACATGTATCTGAGTTTCCGATCAATACAATTCTAGCATGGATAATAAACAATTATCATGAACAAGGAAATATGATAATAACTAATTTATTATTGCCTCTAGGGCATATTTCCAACAGGAGGAGGGTTTCCCCTCTGGTCCATATCTGCCATGGCTCCGGGAGAGCAGGAGCCCCTCTGAGATTGGATCTCTCTCTCTGTTTCTCTTATGTTTTCGCGACTCGTTTCTAACCCCTTCACCGTTTCTTAAATGTCCGGAGATCCGTAACACCGACCGGGCTGAAATTCTGAGGGGAGTTTTATCGTGAAAATATCTTTCTTGCGGCACAAGGAGAGCCTCAAAGAACCTAAAGGCTGGCCACAAACCAACAAGGCACGACGGGTCATGCCCTGTTAGCTTGTGGGGCCCTCGGGCATCGTCTTCTATTGATTCCAACTCTCAAAAATCACATATATTCCAAAAATAATCTCCATAAATTTTTATCGCGTTTGAACTTCATTTGATATGGATTTTCTGTGAAACAAAAAACACACAAAAAACAGGAACTGGCACTGGGCACTGGGTAAGTAAGTTAGTCCCCAAAAATAATATAAAATGTTGCCAAAAGTGTATGAATGTTGTAGAATATTGGCATGAAGCAATCAAAAATTATAGATACGATAGAGATGTATCAGCATCCGCAAGCTTAATTCCTGCTCGTCCTCGAGTAGGTAAATGATAAAAAGATAATTTTTGATGTGGAATGCTACCTAAAATAATCTTGAACAAATGTCTAATCATGGCATGAATATTAAGATACAACTGATTCAAGGCAACAGTCTGACAAAAAGACATCCATATATACTCAGGTTTACTAGCAACAATCTTGTCCTTTCAAAATAACAATGCCAAAGAGTTATATCCCTACAAAATCATATAGCCTGTCGTGCTTGGTCTTCCTAGCATAAAGTATAAATCATGAGCACCCCGGTGTCAAACCAAGCAATTGGATCGTACTTTTTCACATGCTTCAGCTTTGTATTACTCACACAATATATGAGCGTGAACCATGGATATAGCATAAAGGTGGAATAGAATATGGTGGTAGGTTTCAAAAGGGTGAAAATGGAGATGAAAGTCTCGCATCAACAAGGCATATCAACGGGCTATGGAGATGCCCATCAATAGATATCAATGCGAGGAGTAGGGATTGCCATGCAATGGATGCACTAGAGCTCTAAGTGTATGAAAGATCGATTGAAGCTAAGTGGGTGTGCATCCAACTTGCTTTCTCATGAAGACCTCGGGCATTTGAGGACGCCCATCATCGGAATATACAAGCCAAGTTCTATAATGAAAAATTCCCACTAGCATATGGAAGTGATAAAACAAGAGACTCTCTATATGAAGAACATGGTGCCACTTTGATGCACAAGTGTGGTAAAGGATAGTAGCAAAGTCCCTTCTCTCATTTTCTCTCATTTTTTTTTCATTTTTTCATTATTTTTTTCGTCTGCAGTCTCTTCTCGACTTGTGGGAGAATCATATTCCCCATCATTCTTTCCTCACTGGGACAATGCTCTAATAATGATGATCATCACACTTTTATTTACTTACAACTCGATATGGATAACTGATAGGATGATATGACTCTATATGACTGCCTTTGGCAGTGTACCAGGATGTGCGATGATCTAGCATAGCAAAAGATATCAAAAAACGGACAAGCCATGTAAATATCATGCTAGCTTTCTTACGATCATGCAAAGTAATATGATAATGGAAATACAAGTCGTATGAAGTGATGGTGGAAGTTGCATGGCAATATATCTCAGAATGGCTATGGAAATGCCATGATAGGTAGGGATGGTGGCTGTTTTGAGGAAGATATAATGAGGCTTATGTGCAACAGAGCGAATCATGTCACGGGGTTTGGATGCACCGACGAAAGTTGCACCGATCCTCGAGGTGAGAATGGGCAATGCACGGTACCGAAGAGGCTAGCAAATATGTGGAGGTGAGAGTGCGTATATACATGGATTCACATTAGTCATAAAGAACTCACATACGTATTGCAAGGTTTTATTAGCTCTCTCGAAGCAAAGTACTCTCGCATGCTCCTAGGGAGGAGGTTGGGAGGAGTTAACCATCGCGGGCCTTGATTATAACAACACAAAGGATTTCAATCAAGGATAAATTATGCTCCAACTTCATCGCATAACTAGAGATTATACGTGCATGCTTTGGGAATCACAAACCTTAACATCAGTATTCTTACTAATCCACAATCATCAACTAGTGCACCCACATATTACTATCTTAATGTCGCAAAACTATTGCAAGGAATCAAACATATCATATTCAGTGATCTACAAGTTGTATGTAGGATTTTATGACTAACCATATAAATGACCAATTCCCATCGACTCTCTAAATAGGTATAAGTGAAGCATGAGAGTTTAATTCTTTCTACAAAAGACCTGGACATGCTCTAATAAATATAAGTGAAGCAAAATAGCATTCTACGAATAGCGGTTTTCTATAGGTAGAGAAACAGGCATCCAACTTCAAATGATATAAGTGAAGCACATGAAGCGTTCTATAAAGCCATACACAAAATATATAAGTGAAGTGGAAATAGCATTCTATAAATCAACCATGGACTTTCCCACACCAGCATGGTGCATTTCTAAAAGGAAAATTAAAGGCACACGACGCTCCAAGATTTACGCATATCATGTGGACAAAACAAAAACCGAAACATACGAATAGTTGTTGAAGAAAGATGAGATGCCTTCCGGGGCATCCCCAAGCTTAGACGCTTCGGTCTCCTTGAATATTTACTTGGGGTGCCATGGGAATCCCCAAGCTTGAACTCTTGTCTCTACTTATTCTTCTCATATCGATACCTCCTCGATCTTCGAACACTTCATCCACACAAAACTTGACAAAACTTTCATTAGAAACGTTAGTACATAATCATCAAATCTCATCATGTCCTTCCATAACATTATTGCATAATTATAATCTAACATTACCCACTGTATTCTATCACTATTCTATGGCTCCCAAGTCATTGGGGCTCAACAAGAGTTCAAAAATAAGCACGCAAAGCAACTATAACAGCAATGTGTGAAAAATAGGACAGTCTGTAAAGATCTGTTTGGTTACTATACTTCTGTAACTCAAAAAATTCTGAAAAATTAGGACGTAATAAAGAATTTGAATAGAAGTACTGTGTAAAAAATTTAGAAATTTTCACGTTCCAGTAAAATATGAAAATTCAAACACTACAGCAAAAGTTTCTGTTTTTACACAACACATATCAAACAAACAATTCAAACATCCTAAAGGTAATTCTTGGCACATTATTTTTATAATACAATGGATTTTTACAAGGGGATAAATATTTTTGTTGAAAAGTTTCTGTAATCAAGATTCACAAAGTTTCCATGGGCATGAACAAATTTCAAGGCTAGCCCCCACTTCAACGATGCTTGTCTTTCTCACTTTCACTTCTCTTTTTGAAAAAGGTTTTAAGTTCCCCACTTTATTTTTTATTTTTAATTATTTTAAAAGAACACAACAGAAATAAATGAATCTCTAAAACTTTCGGGTTGTCTTCCTGGCAGTGCTTTCTTTAAATCCATTAAGCTAGGCATATAGTGCTCAAGGAATTGATCCACCCAGATCACAAGGTATATCAAAGCCAATTTTAATTAACAATGATTTGTAATTAAGTAGTGAGCACAAAGTTATGTATATCATGTGACAACAAAGTCTAACTCTCTTCCTATGCATTGGCATGTCATACAAGAACAATTCATGCACATCAAGTAAAGGCCAATACATAGCATAAGTAGTTTCTTGAAATTTTATAGTACTGGAAACATAAAGAGGTGAAGATTTGGTTCCTCTCTCATAATAATTGCAAGTAGGAGCAGAAAGCACATGCATATTATATTCATCAAAATCATCATGTGTGATAGTAAGACGCAACCCATCAATATAATCCTTAATAAGTGCAAATTTCTCTAATATAGTGTAGCTGGGAGAATTTAAAAAGATAATAGGACTATCGTGTGTGGGTGCAATAGTAACAATTTCATGCTTAACAAAAGGAACTATAGAAAGTTCATCTCCATAAGCATAATTCATATTGGCATCTTGGCCACAAGCATAGCAAGCATCAATTTCACCAAAAAGGGATATTTCAAATGAATCCAAGGGATCATAGCAATCATCATAGCATTCATCCTTTGGTATGTGCGAAGGGAAATCAAACAATGTATGATTTGAAGATTTACTCTCATTATAAGGTGGGCACGGGTAGCTAATCCGCTCTTCATCCTTTTGTTCTTCGCTCTACTCCTCATCTTTTTCATCTAACGAGCTCACAGTTTCAGCAATTTCTTTCTCCATAAATTCCAGCAAAATTTTAATCTCTTCCAAGACAGCGGTCATTCTTTCAATAAATTCTTTAATATAAGCATTGTATTCATAATTATCATAACAATATTCAAGTATGGCAAAATTTTCAGATTTGTAAGAAATATCATCATACTTTTCAATCAAAGAAGCAATTTCATAAGCACCCTTAAAAGCAACAAATTCTTCTATTCCTTCCACATCATAGTAATCATATATACCATTAGCATAAGTAGCTAATGTTTCATTATCATTAAATAAACATTTAAAGGGAAGTTGTGGAGCCTCTATCGTAGAGCAACAAGTATAATCACATTTTAAGCATGCATCCCAAGCAAACCAACGCAATATATTAATTTGATCCCATAAGTGATTCCCTTATTGAGATAAGCTATAATCCCTAAAGTACTCACATTGATTCAACGTGTCTCCCATTATAAAGTTCAATGGGGATTTCTCAAGATTATCAAAGGAGTCATTAACGCGGCTCACATAATGAGCATCGAGGGTTTTAGGAGGTTCCCCATCTCCATGAGTAGCAAGTACCACTAATTTTTTTGGTGTTTCATGTTCGATATCCATAACTAAAGATATAAACCACTAATAAAAGAAAATAAATACTAAAAACAGAAAATAAAGATTACTCAGTGAAAGCAAACAAGCGCACACGAGAATATCAACCAGTACGCTATTGCTCCCTGGCAACGGCGCCAGAAAAAGGTCTTGATAACCCACAAGTGTAGGGCATCGTTTGTAGCCTTTTTCGATAAGTAAGAGTGTTGACCCCCATGAGGTGATAAAGGTAGAATTAATATTCTCTCAAGTTTTATCAACCACCGATACAACTCTACGCACGCTAACGCTTACTTTAACTAGAACAAGTATTAAACTACTTTGCGGGAATAAAACTAGAAGTACTTAGTAGGAATAATAGATAATTTTGCAAGATTCAGTATATGTAAAGCGTAGGCACGTGGATCGATGATGGGTAATTATTTAGATGACATTGATCATATAACAGTTACACACTAGGGCGACATAGAACTAGCTCCAATTCATCAATGTAATGTAGGCATGTATTCTGTATATAGTCATACGTGCTTGCGATAAGAACTTGCATGACATCTTTTGGACTACTCTCCCGTGGCAGCGGGGTCCTATTAGAAACTAAGGGATATTAAGTCCTCCTTTTAATAGAGAACCGGAACAAAGCATTAACACATGGTGAATACATGAACTCCTCAAACTACGGCAATCACCGAAAAGAATCCCAATTATTGTCACCTTGGGGTATGCTGATCAAGACACGTAATAGGTGCATACAACTTGCAAGATAGGATCCAAATCAATCTTATATTCGTGAAAACATAATATGTTCAGATCTGAAATCATGGCACTCGGGCCCTAGTGACAAGCATTAAGCATAGCAAAGTCATAGCAACATCAATCTCAGAACATAGTGGATACTAGAGATCAAGCCCTGTCAAACTTAACTCGATTACATGATCAATCTCATCCAATCCCATCACCGTCCAGCAAGCCTACAAAGGAATTACTCACTCTCGGTGGTGAGCATCATGGCGGTGTTGATGGAGAGGGGTTGGTGATGACGGCAGCGAAGTTGTTGATGTAGATCGCCGTCACGATGGATGCGCCGGCGGGGCTCCGGTGGCACCGGGAGAGACGGGGAGAGAGCCCCCCTCCTTCTTCTTCTTCCTTGGCCTCCTCCCTATGTGGGAGGAGGGTTTCCCCTCTGGTCCATGGCGGCCATGGCTCCCGGAGGGCAGGAGCCCCTTCGAGATTGGGTCTCTCTCTGTTTCTCTTCTATTTTCACGACTGGTTTCTGACCCCTTCATCGTTTCTTAAATATCCGGAGATCCGTAACTCCGATCGGGCTGAAATTTGAGGGGATTTTTATCGCCAAAATATCTTTCTTGTGGCGGAAGGAGAGCCTCGACCGACCTAAGGGCTGGCACAAGCCATCAGGGCGCGACCCCAGGGTCGTGCCCTGTTGGCTTGTGGGGCCCTCGGGCATCGTTTTCTGTTGATCCCAACTCTCAAAATCACATATATTCCAAAAATAATCTCCATAAATTTTTATCGCATTTGAACTTCATTTGATATGGATTTTCTGTGAAACAAAAAACACACAAAAAACAGGAACTGGCACTGGGCACTGGGTAAGTAAGTTAGTCCCCAAAAATAATATAAAATGTTGCCAAAAGTGTATGAAAGTTGTAGAATATTGGCATGAAGCAATAAAAAATTATAGATATGATGGAGACTTATCAGGCATCCTCGTCGCTGGTAAACCACTGCACCCCGGTGACAAGCGATGTCCCCCTGAGCTCAATGATGCCCGCAGATAGCCTCGTCGTCTACCACAGTGTCGCTGGTGAGCTCGCCGCCCTCCCTGGCCGAAGATGGACGACAAGCCGTGGGGCCCATCCGTCAGCCTCCTGCACTCTCTCTCTCTCTCTCTCTCTGGTGGCTGGGGCTCGCATGTCGGGTTTGAACCTGACGGGTGCACGTGCCCTGGCTTGCTCGGGCTGAATTGGCTCCGGGTCGGCCCAGCCGCCCCAGTTCTGGCCCAGATGAAAAGTGGGCCTTTTCTTTTTCTTTTGTCCAGTGGATTTGCGAAAATACCACATGATAAAATATGTGTCCAAATGAATAACTCCAACTCCATTATTCTTCTAAAAATCCCACCTATTTAATGGTGTAATTTTCATATATGTCTCTCACACTTTTCTGTATTGTTCAAATTTAAATTCAAATTTGAACATTTAAAGCCCACTTTGAAAATCCCTAGAACATTCATTCTATCTCCAAATGGATTGATTCCAATTTCTCTATACCTTTATATCATGCCCTATTTATCTAAAAATAGTGAATATTTTTCCTAGGCATTGTTTATGTTGGATCTATTAAATAACCCACTCCTCCATTTTCTTAGGAAACTCCTACGATATTCATCTCAACTCCAAATCCAGTGAAACCAACTTCCTTTTTGTTTTTAAAATTCATGTCTGATATAATGAGTGCCTTCACCCATTTTCACAAAAAAGGCATTTTGTGGATTCCTTGCAAATCTCAGTTCCCTTTTGATTCCATCATAATAAAATCCATAGTGTTTCAAATCCAGTAGAACAAATTTAGATATTCTTCATATAACCAAAGGGTTTCTAGAAAAATGAAATTTATATTTTTAGAGCACTTTTATTTTCTACTTTGTTGTGTTGCTTATTTTGATTGATTCGACATTAGTTGATGAAGTAGACGGAGTGCTTGGAGAAGGACCAGAAGAGTTGAAGACTTTGTTGAGCCAGGCAAGCACCCCTTTGACCATGATGATGAAACCCTTTTATATCATTATATTATTTTCCCTTTTGCATCAAAAGCATGATCCTTTTGTGATGGCAAACCTCTGAGGCCTGCCTCTGATTGCATAGTTCCATTGATACTTGCATTTTCCGTAACTCTAACCTTGTTAGAGTTGTGTTGGTGGGAAAGTAGTTAGGCGCTTATAGAAGCTTGGCTACACAATTGGGGCATGGTCATTGCATTGGAAAGAAACGAGTGTGATTTTAACAAGACTTTTGAAAACCCCAGCGGGTGTCACTAATTCCCTTGGGAGATGATGAGCTAGGTCACTACTTGGTAAAGAAGTGGTGTACCGAGGCAAGTTGAGTGTGTGTTTTCAAAGAAAAGGATTGGTTTAAGTTGCGACCATTACTCCAACCTTACATGTACAACCACACTACCCCTTTATGGGACGGGACTTTATTGATTACCTTGCTCAATACGGGCAGAGAGACCGCATTACTAGTGGCAGGAGTGGCTCGGTCACTCTTGATACGGGGTCGTGCCTGGATGGACGACTATGGTTGTTTTTACAGGCACCGGGCACATCGTTAAGTCCCCTCTTGGATATAAACTTGTGTGATGTCATGTTTTATCATGAGGGATGTGTACCAACGAGTGGACTCTTTGTTACGTATTTTCTGGGGAAAGGTATTGTTCGGGTGCTTACCTCGGATACTTAATGTATCGCGAGTCGTGGATGACACAGAAGTTCCGCGAGTCATGTGGGTGAAGTGTGCAACCTCTGCAGAGTGTGAAACTATTCGAATAGCCGTGTCCATGGTCAAGGGTAATTGGATAACCGCTCCTGGGCTACGTCCAGTGTTTTACAAACTTTGGGTGTGAGAAGGAAACCTTGGTCTATAACAGACGAGATGTTGAGATGATGAAACTAGAGTTGAGACAACTCTGTTTACATTGATATTTGAAACCTGTTGATATTGGCATCAGTAACCTATTGATGCATGATTTCTAAAATGGTAGGACAAGTCATTGCACTCAAAAACTAGCGTTCCGCAAAAATTCCCACTCAGTGTAAGCCTTGCGTGTTATTCTGCTTTCAATCATGGGTTGCCTGCGAGTACATTCAAAAGTACTCATTGGCTTGTTCCTGGCTATTTACTTGGCCAGGCATGGAAGAACGGGAATATGAGGAAGAGTTCTTTGGCGATGAACATGCGAACTAGGATGCTTTCCCAATCAGAGTGACTGTAGGGTTAAGGCAGATGGCATGGGTCCAAGTTATCGTCGAAGATTTCCGCTGCGTGTGTTTTATTTGATGTTGGCCTCCATGGCCCTATCTATGTAAGACTTGACCATAATGGTCCTATTTCTGTAAGACGTTATGTAATGGATGTAAGACTCTTGATATTCAGTTCGTTGTGTTCAGTGAGCATTGATCTTAGGATCACTATGCACACACAATCGGAGACTTCGACTTATGAGTCGGGGTCCCCATAGTAACCAACTTGATAGTTGTTCCGCCCACTAAGGCATCTCCAAAGCAGACCCCTAAAATGAATGTGGTATCATCCACGGACAGTGATACACGAACGGGTCATCCAAACACGATCGCATACATTTCAAACGAGATTTGAATAAACTAGATGATTTTCTTTAAACCGGATTAAATCATTATATTTTCGACATATTTCAACTAAACAAAAGGGGATAAGACTTTTTTAACCTAGTCTAAATGATCGCCAACCATGGTGGCGTTCGTGTCTCACACCCTGCTTCCCCCACACTACTAGGGAAAATCCTAATAGTGATGCGGGTAAAGCCCTAGTAGTAGCGCGGGTACGCGCTGCAGCTAACTAGTTAGTAATAGCGCGGGTCCTGGCCCGCACTACTACTAGTGTCCTTAGCAGCAATGCGGTGCCAGCACTGCGCTACTACTAACTAATTGTAGCGTTGAGTAGTACTCCGCGCCACTACTAGATCTGTGTATTTCATTTCTGCATATTTATATTGTACTTATACAACCTTATACATTTTTTTATACAATAGCATGATATAACAACTCATCGTCATCATAATGATATAACAACTCATCATCGTCATAGTGATATAACAACTCATCATCATCCCAGTGATATAACAACTCATCATCATCGTAGTTATATAACAATGTTTCACCATCATCATCATCATAAATTAGACACCATTAGTTAATTATTATCATCTTAGGCACATAACTTTCAAGGACATGACAAGTACTAGGACCTACTCCTCTCTCTTGTGTAAAATAGAATAAATGGAAAAACCCTACATCTCCATTATCGAGCACAGAGATCCACCGATCTCCAATTTGTGGCTCGCACATTCACTATTTGTCTCCATCCTTTGATTTTGAGGCACCCATTTGTTTGGCGTTCAGTCAAGTATGTATATTTGAAACTGGTCCATGGTCGTACGCAAACAATTTTCATCTCACGTTCGACATACATCATCGGAGGCATGACAACATTTGGGAGTTTCTGTTGAAGAACATAGTTAGCAATGTAGTTTACTTAAGAAGAACGTATGGAAAAGATGGACTAGTGACACAATAGTAAAAAATTACCATGATATTTGTACGAATGTTAGGATCACTCAACATGTGGACTAGTGGCACGCATCCTATATAATTTCGGCCAGCTCCATAAATGCTCTTCAAAGTCGAAACATCATTAACAAAGAATACAAGAGGATTCTTCTTCTCCCAAGTTAGCTTTGAGCCAGCAGTGTAATAGGTCTCTTCTACTATCTACCGTGTATCTCTCGAAGAAAGTAAATAAGTTGTCAATTATAAATAAACAAGTTAAGTAGGGGTGATTAACAACTATTTTGAAATAAGCAATATAGATTATTTAACAAATTTGTTTAACAAACTCACACGGAGGTAGAATTGGAATCATGTCCAGATCCACCCAATAGTAGTAGCGCGGGTGGGCTAACCCCGCGCTACTACTAAGGCTAGTAGTTCCAGCGCTGGGCGGTGGGCCCACACTGGTGCTAAGTGGGGCCCACCAGCTGTCCCTAGTTTACCTGTAGTGGTAGCGTCGTGTACCTAACCCGCGCTACTACTATGTGGTTATCTGTAGCGCGGGCTTAGTACATGAGGGATCACTAGAAGTGTATGTCTAGAGGAGGGTGAATAGACTACTTGCATAAATTAAAACCTAACCTTTTCCCAAGTTAATTGGTTGGCAGATTTTAGCAACTCTAACAAGTATAGTGCACCCTACACATGCTAGTCAACAAGTATGGCAGCGGAAAGCAAAGACAAGCATATGTAAGAGAGTTGAGATAGGAAGATTAAACGCAATTTGGAGACACAAAGATTTTTCCCGTGGTTCCGATAGGTGGTGCTATCGTACGTCCACGTTTATGGAGCCTTCAACCCATGGAGGGTAGCGGTCGCGAGAGTCCACGGAGGGTTCCACCCATAAGGGTCCATGAAGTAGCAACGTTGACTATTCCATAACGGCTTCCGTCCACGAAGGACTAACCTCACTATGGTAGATCTTCACGAAGTAGGTGGTCTCCTTGCCCGTACAAACTCCTTGGTTTAACTCCACAATCACGAAGAAGGAGGCTCCCAAGTAACACCTAACCAATCTTGGAGGCACCACCCTCCAAAAGGTAATAGATGTGGTAGTATGATGAACTCCTTGCTCTTGTGCTTCAAAAGATAGTCTCCTCAACACTCAATCAATCTCTCACAGATTTGGCTTGGGTAGAAGAGATTGATTGGATGGAAAGCAACTTGGGGAGGCTAGAAATCAAGATCCATATGGTTGGAGTGGATGATCTTGACCTCAACACAAGGGAAGGTGGTTCTCTCTCAGAAAATTGGATATGACAAGTGTGGAATGGTTCTGAGTGCTTCTCTTACGAGTGATAGGTGGTGGAGGGGTATATATAGGCATCTCCAAAAATCCAACCTTTACAACATTATTACCCAACTCGGTGGAACCAAAGCAAAAACTCGGTGGAACCGACTAGTGCAAAATGTGGCAACTTTGGCGTTTTCGGTGAGACCGATATATAAATCTCGGTGGCATCGACGATGGGGTAACGGCTAACCAGAGACTTGGCCATCAACTCGGTGAGACCGATTTGCAAAACTCGGTGGGACCGATTCTGAAAATCATCCTAACAGAGAGTTGGTCACGACTTCGGTGAGACCGAAAATGAAATCTTGGTTACACCGAGATGATAGGGTTTGGCAGGGTTCTGTGTGAGTTGAAAATCGGTAGGTCCGAATGGAAATAGTTGGTGGCACCGATTTTGCAAGTTTGGATTAGGACAGAATATTTTATGTGGAAAATGAGTGAGTATTTTTGGTGGCTAATCTCTAAGCACTTGAGCAACCAGATCATCATATTTCCTCACCCCCTTTTAATAGTATTGGCTTTCCTATGGACTCAAAGTGATTTCTCACAAAATATAAAATGTAGAGTCTTGTAGCTTGAAGCTTAGCCAATCCTATTGATTCTTCTTCTCTTCATCTCCTTGGGGATACTCCACACAATCTATTTAACCAACCCATCTTCCTCTATGGACTTTATCTGAAATACACTAGGTAAAAATATTAGTCCAAGAGACAATGTATGTTGTCGTGAATTATCAAAATCACCAAGGGAGCATATGTGCTTTCAATCTCCCCCTTTTTGGTAATTGATGACAACATACAATCAAAGCTTCAAATTAAGATATGTAGGAATATTTGATAGCTTTGAAGGATACGTGACCAATACAAGCTCCCCCTAAATGTGTGCAATCCTTTTTGAAGGATAGTTGCTTTGGAATGCATGAACACACATAAAGTAGAAAAGACATGAGAAGTCATGTATATCTTGGATATATACATCAAATGTATGTGAATGAAGTGTTTCCATGTTCAAGACTTCACCCTTGCAAACAATATGTGCAAGAAGCAAGAGATCATCTTGTCAAAGGGTATGATGCATATACTTACCTTGAAGTTCTTGAGCATTCTAGTAGTAGAAACACACTTGAGAAAACAATGTTAGGAAACACAAGAGTATTCTACTCATCAAATGCAAGAAGATTCAAGAGTACCAGGATATGGAAGACATATGAGAATTAGAGTTTGTTAAAATAGATATGTCTCCCTCAATAGAATATGTAGAACTTTCTCCCCTAAGCATGAATATGTAAATCTTCCTCTCCCCCTAAATCTTAGCATGTAGATAGTAGGAGTAGGTAGGGTGAGACAAGTCTAGCATAAATACACAATCAAATAAAAAAATTCCCCCCCTTTATACAAGCATAAGCTTTGATATTCTCCCCCTTAATATGTATCTCCCCCTTTGGTATGAGCATAAGATTTGAAGCTTTGATATTTCTCCCCCTTTTGCATTAATTTCCAAAAAGGGTCAGACAAAGGGATCATTGTGGGATCATGGAGAACATTTGAGTTTTAAGGGATCATTGATTAGAATTTCTCTCCCTTTCATTTATCTGAAAGCATTAAAGACTTCTCCCCCTTTTTCATAGGGTTCCTTGAATAAGTATTTCTCCCCCTTTGAGTAAAAGTGTTTTTACAAAGGGATCCTTGAAGAAATGGAGATTTGCTAAAATTTATAAAGAACACAGAAGATAGCAAAATCGGTGACTCCGAATAAAATACATCGGTGGAACCGAGAAGTGGTTGTGCAGCCTATCTGCAATATCGGTGACACCGAGAATCTTGAGTTGGAGGCTCTGAAGTACTAAACAGAAACTTGGCAACGTTTGGCACGGGTAAATTTTTCAGAAAGTCTTGAATAGAAGAAATTTATTGCAGAAAATATGAAAAATAATTTACAAGAAACTTTCATGTAGATGTAAGTTGAGTGGTTCCAAGAAAGCATGCAACTAAAGGATGAACCAAACAAGATATTTCATCTAGATGATTGGCGGTGACTAGGTCACCTTTATTAGAGTATATTAACTTAAGGAGCCAAGTGTCAGGTCACGATGCACATGATCACCTATGGGGCCACGGGCCCCTTTGTGGTTCGGCAGGGGTCAGGTCACGTTGCACAAAGAGCAGAGGTGGTGAGACAACACGGCAACGAGACGCTGGTGTTTTACCCAGGTTCGGGCCGCTGGGAAGCGTAAAACCCTACTCCTGCTTTGGTGGATTGATCGGGGGATCACGAAGCACACGCAGTGCTCAAACCCGGCAAGGTTGCCTTCGGGAGAGCTGCTACCCGAGTAAAAGTGTCCAAAGGTCCGAATCTTTAGCTAGATTGCTTTGGGCCTCCTTTTATAGCTCAAGGGGCAACCACAGTGGCAAAACAGACATTACCTAGTGATTAGATAGCTAACAGTGCTATCATACCTAACTCTGGAATTTAGGACAAAATGCCATAAATGCTAGCCTAGGTGGCATGCGGGGATGCATCCCCGGCAGGCTTCTACCACCGCTTTGGCTAACTATTGCTTACTATCTTGACACGCCTCTGGACGGGTGTCAAACAGGCATAATCTATCTCCTAGCGCGTCGCCACGTACTTAGAGAGAGCCACTTAGCCACCTGAGGGCTCAACACCGCATCGACAAATGACTGGCATTGCGATGCGGTAGAGCGGTGGCCGATCGGCTCATGCCTGCCGGGGGATGGCTTGTCAGGTCTTCCTGCAGATGTGTGCGCCTCGGTCCCGGCAGGCACCGGGGACGTGACTGGCACGGTTTGGGCCCATTCTGGGTCGTTGCAACGACCTTGCCGGCGTTGCTTAGCCAGCTTAGGTCGCTTCTGTCGGAGTCTTGGTTTTGAATGTTGGTTTCGTCTTCTTGACGTGGTCGTTGATCTCCGGTAGAGCGGCTTCTCTGGCTTGGACTGGTTTTGACTGGGTTTATGTTGATGGGTTTTGCTACTACTGCCTGTGCATAAGTCAGGGACACTGGGTACCCCAGTCCTAGTGCACCGACAGGAGCCCCCGGATCTGGCCCAAACACGCTCGCCCAGCGCCGTTGGGTCAGGCCCAAAATTTATGCACAGGCGCGCAATATGAGGGAGTAACTGCCGACTTTCAAGCCAGCACTTACTTACTACCTCAGGCCGTTTCCGCCACGTGCACCGCATTCATTGCGGGAAGTTTGCGGTGGATGCGCACGGCTCAAAGGCGTGGGAGTGGCAGAAACTGCAGCGCCAGGGATTGGAGCAATGGGGCAGTTACCTGTTCGCCCGTGATCATGGGTAGTGGGATTGGTGGAGATGGGCGGACGCCTTGGAGCGGAGGAGAGCCAGCCCCCGCGCCCTTCCCTATAAATTGGGGGGTCACAACGGGCGATGCTCATCCATTCCCTTCTCCTCCTTGATCTCAGCTTCACATAGCTTCCCCTTCTTCTCCCATCGTCGGACCGTCCCTTCCCTCCTAATGGTCAAGGGGAAGAGTCGGGTGAGCACGCCTGCCACCGCAGGGTCTTCTTTTTGTGTCCGTGCCCAGCCCCCGGCTTGGATCGATGGTTTTGGACTGAGAGATGGCGGGAGGGGCCTTGGATGGGGAAGCGGGTGGCGCGGCGGCCGCGCCAGGGGTAGCTGTAGTGGCACACCTGCCGCTGCGTCGCTCACTGCTTCAGTCTTGGCGGAACGCCGCGCGGACGACACCGCGCTGGTGTCCTTAGCGGAAATGCAGTGATGTGGTCGACTGCAGTCTCTGCGCTCCTTCTTCAAGGCGACGGGAAAGATCGTCCGCATGGCCGTCGGCTGCGCGCGAGTGGTCGTAGCAGCGGTCCTTCATGGGTCGTGGCAGAGTTCCCCACCCATGGCACTATGTATTCCGCACATGGGTGGGAGCCTTTTGCCTACGTGTACTCCTTAAGGGCAGGGAGTCTTCCTTGCCTCGGGTCGACGGGGACGACCATGCACTCTGTGAGGCTCTTCGGGAGGCTTGGCATATGCCTCGGCTGCCGCGGCGAGGGCTCGGACGATGGCGAAGGTGTCCCCTTGAGTGGTGGCGACGAGGAAGATAACGGCAGCGGCAACCCACGACGCTTCAAGAGCATGGACAACAGCTCCGACACATCATGATTGCCGGCAAAACCATCATCACCAGCTGTGCTCTGGCAGCGCCACCATCTGCACCTGCCCTCCGTCTTCTTCCTCCCTGCCGGCTTCGTCCTCCCTGCCTGGGGGCAAGATCCTTCAGATCCTCCAGGGGACGCGTCTGTAGGATCGCAAGTATGTCTAGAGGGGGGTGATTACACTACTTGACCAATTAAAAGTTCTACCTTTTCCCAATTTTTAGTTGTGGGCAGATTTTAGCAATGGTAGCAAGTAAAGCACACCCTACACATGCATGTCTATGAGTATATCGGCGGAAAGTAAAGACAAGCACGAGCAATAGAGGTAAGGGTTAGAAGATCAAACGCAATTGTAGACACGAAGATTTTTCCCGTGGTTCCGATAGGTGGCGCTATCATACATCCACGTTTATGGAGTCTTCAACCCATGGAGGGTAACGGTCGCGAGAGTCCACGGAGGGCTCCACCCATACGGGTCCACGAAGTAGCAACCTAGACTATTCCATAACGGCTTCCGTCCATGAAGGACTAGCCTCACTATCGGTAGATCTTCACGAAGTAGGCGATCTCCTTGCCCGTACAAACTTCTTGGTTCAACTCCACAACACGAAGTAGGAGGCTCCCAAGCAACACCTAACCAATCTAGGAGGCACCACCCTCCAAAAGGTAATAGGCTTGATAATGATAATAACCTCCTTGCTCTTGTGCTTCAAGATGATAGACTCCTCAACACTCAATCACTCTCTCACAGATTTGGTTTGGTAGAAGGGATTGATTGGGTGGAAAGCAACTTGGGGAGGCTAGAAATCAAGATCCATATGGTTGGAGTGGATGATCTTGATCTCAGCACAACGGTAGGTGGTTCTCTCTCAGAAAACTGGATAGGGCAAGTATGGAATAGTTCTGAGTGCTTCTCTTGCGAGTGGGATGTGGTGGAGGGGTATATATAGGCATATCCAAAAATCCAACTATTACAACATTATTGCCCAACTCGGTGAAACCGAAATAAAACTCGGTGGCACCGACCTGTTCAAAATGTGGCAACTTTCAGAATCTCGGTGAGACCGATATAGAAAACTCAGTGGTACCAAAGTCAGTGGCCGAGGCAGTTTCCAAAACTCGGTGGGACCGAAACACAAAACTCGGAAATTCCGATTTTACGAAAGCGGCCAACAGAATCGTGGACACTGATTCTCGGTTGCACCGATGTGAACTCGGTTGCACCGAAGAAGGGTTTGTGGCTAGGGTTTCTGTCTAGGGTTTAAACTCGGTGTAGCCGATATGGAATTCTTGGTGGCACCAATTTTGAGTGGTAGGGTTTTTAGACAAAATCTTTGTGGGAGAGCTTGTGGGTGTTTTTGGTGACTAGCACTTGTGCACGTGGAGCAATTTGTTCACCAACAATATGTTACCCCCTTTTAATAGTATTGGCTTTCCTATGGACTCAAAGTGATTTCTCACAAAGTAAAATGTAGAGTCTTCTAGCTTGAAGCTTTTCCAATCCATTCCTTGCATCTTGGGGTATCTCCTCACAATTTGTAGCCATCTCATCATTGGACTTTTCCTGAAATAAACTTAGTGGAACCATGAGTCCAATGACATATATGTTGTTATTAATTACCAAAACCACCAAGGGAGCAAATGTGCTTTCAATCTCCCCCTTTTTGGTAATTGATGACAACATATAGATCAAAGCTTCGACATATGATATAATCAATGAGTAGAGTCATCGCTTTGAGAAGTATGTGATAAGCAAGAGCTCCCCCTAAATTTGTGCACTATTTTGAGTTTGTGTTTGAATGCAAATGCACAATCGATTAGGTTCATGGGGTTCTCTTCCATGTCACATGTAGCTTGGTGGTGTGCGAGAATAATATGAATGAATAACATAGCACGACACATCAAGCAAGAAGTGAATGATCATCTCATAAGCATCTCAAAAGATAGAAAATAGTGGCAACACATAGGAAGTGCATGATCAAACGCCAACAAGTTTAACACACAAACGAACAACCAAAAGATTTTAAAGTTTTTGGAGAGCGATAAAAAGAAATTCTCTCTCTCTCTCTCTCGAAGCCCTATTGATCTATACAACTTCTCCCCCTTTGGCAACAAGTTACCAAAAAATTCAAAGGTATAGGTCTAATCGTCTCTCTGGGGCTGATCTCCTCCGGTTGTTGATGTGGGAGGTGCGATATAAGCTTCCTCAAGACAGACATATCCTCATCTTCAGCAGCAGCTCTGGAAGAAGTTCCTTTGTTCTTGGCTGCAGCTGGAATGTCTCTGGTTGTCCTCCTGGGTTTAGGAGTTGTGGTCTTCTTGGGAGGAGGAGCTGCCTTGCTTTTGGATGGGGCCTGAGAAGTCATGGCATAAGCAAGCAGCTTCTTCTTCTTCTTAGAAGGAGCCTAAGCAGCTGGCTCTTCCTCTCCCTCAGCATCTGCTGGATACTCATACATGGAAGATGGTTTTCCAACAACATGTACTATCCTCTTCCTGCTTCTCTTCTTCTCAGCAAGCTTCTTGGGCATAGAGCTTCTGTCTCGCTCTATAGACATGGAAGCCCTAGCATTGTCTGGTGCTCTTACAGCCTCAGAACTGGCATACTCCTTCCTGACAGGTCTTCTAGATGAGGTGGCTTTAGATGCAGCCTTCTTAGCAGCTCTGTCTGCTTTGTCCTACCTTTGCTTGGCAAGGACCTCCCCTCGCACAAAATCAGAGTCCTCTTCATCTGAATTTAACTTCCTCCTGGCTCTAGTTGCAGCCTTGGGCAAACCATGGGAGCTAGGAGTGCCTGGATCTTCTGAGGAAGATGAGCTTGGGTCAGGACTAGTGCCTCGATCAACATCAATGCTAGGCTCTCTGGAATCATTCTGGTTATCACCTGAAGCTGACATACTGTCCCTGTGAATGGAGCATAGAAGAGCAGAAAAGTTGAGTATCACAAAAACACAGAAATTTTGAAAACCAAACTCAGAAACTTTGGGTATGAACTACTGCAAGATGGATTTTGGTAGCACTGGGTTGTAGTTTTCGGAGTCACCGAGACTGACCACTGCCTTAACAGAAACTTGGCAGCCATTTTCGGTGGAACTAAAAAAGTCTACTCGGTCTCTCCGAAGTGGTTCTCAGTAACCCTAAACACAGAATCGGTGGAACCGATTCTTACAACTCGGTGTCACCGAGATGCATTCTGCGGGAGATCAGATCCAAAATTTCATTGTTTTTCTAATCTATGGATTGTTTTGTGGGATAAGAAGTTTGCACATGGTGGAACAAGATGAAATCATCTCAATGCGTTAGAATCGGAAGGGGAACGCATGAAGAAATTCGGAGCCATACCCTAACTTGGCGGTGGTCCGACTACGACGGCAACGGCGGAGAAGATTCCCGTTGGCGGCGTGATTCCCAACTACGGAGGCGCTCGGGGAGACAAAGGCGATGACCGGGGGTCTGGTTTGGGGCAGCTTAGGGTTGGGGGCGCGACGTTAGAAGATAGAAATTCAAATCGTCGGGTCCGCCGGCATAAGTACCCTTTACTGTCGGTGTCACCGAGACTAAAATTTCGGTGCCATCGAGTTCCTCTACTGTCAGTTGACAGGGAAACTCGGTGCAACTGAGATTATGGTATCGGTGGTACCGAGGTGCAAAAACAGATCAACCCTAGACAGTCGGTGGAACTGAGATTTTCTGGTTGGTGACACCGAGTTGCACTTTAGGGAGGTTTTGGAGGTCAGCCTTGACGAAACGGTACTCCGAGTGCTCCTCACACAAAGGGTTCATCAAGTGCTTGTTCAAGTTTTTGTGATATAGCATGAATATAACTTGAGGTGAGAAAGCATAGATAGCTACAGAAGGGTCCTAGGCATTCTTGTACATCCAATTGGCAAAAAGAAAATAAAAACCAAATAGCTACAATTGGACATCCTCGAATGAGTAAAGATATGCAGACCAACATGCTCACACGGTAAGATATCAAATGGAATCATGGCAAACATGCACAATCATTCTAGCATCTATCAAGCATTTTGATGATGACGTAGTCATCTATATATGAGTATATTGACTTAGGAGCCAAGTAAGAATACTTGATCATAGGTCATACTCATCGTTTAAGGACAAGTGGGGTTACCACTTTTATATAAAGCATTTAATGTTGTCACATTCTTAAGAGATGCTTTAACTCAAGTCTTAGAGTAAAGCTCCCCCTTGATGTGACATCCCCCCTAAGAGGGATAAACTAACCTTGGGTTTGTCGTAGAAGACTTCATGTGGGTGATGTAGTAGTGGATGCTCATAGTTGATGAAGATCATATTGAGTTGGGAGCAATCCTTTTTGTTTCTTACTCTCCTTGCCTACATGGGTTAGTCCCAAGCACAAGAGACAAATACAAGGATATCTATGGACATGGAGTGCAAAGCATCCAATCCCTAGGAGGAGAGGGACAAGAAAGGCATTACAGGGCACTTATCTTTTTATGAATCAAAAGATGTAGGCGCTTGCCAAGTTTTTAGCCAATCATAATGTAATCTTTATCCATTTTGTACCAAAAATGAATGAAAGAATGCTATTTCTCTTCCTTAAGTACTGTCCCTTTCTCCCCTTGTTTATACTGTGCCAGCATGTTTGTCCTTGCTGCACGGAACTATTTGCCGGGTCAGTACTAACCGCGAGCGCCAAGGGGGAGCAAGCCCCCGGCAGCAGGCTGGTATCATTTCCCGGCAAGGCTCCTTGTCGGTATCGGCACGCCCCCCCAGAGCTGATAAGCGACAGGTGCTGGGGGACGGCTCGTCCCGACAAGGGTTTCCATTGCGTGAAGGACTCCATTGTACACAGTCAAAAAGGGATAGCAAGGGTTTCCTTTAAGGGAGCAAATGGCACCGAGCTTGGAATATGTGATTAGACTTATCTTTTCAAGCAGTATCCCTTTCTGGAGTACGACGGGCCGCCGTCCTTGTTTCTTTGCCCTTCTTCCTTGTTTTCCTAACGGTCAAACCTGTAGGGCAAGTGGCCTCTGTCCTCTGGGGAGAGAGAAAGTAGTAACAAGGATCACAGGCTCATCAAGTACTCTAGCAAATTTCTAAAACTTAAAAGCGATAACATTGCAACACAAAAAATGCATAGTAAACATGCACTTCGATGGTATGATGCAATGCCTAGCTTTATTATTGCATGCACAGGGTCTGCGCCTGGCTTTGTACAAAGGGTTACATGCACTTCGGCAAGGCTTGTACAAAAGGTGGTTGCCGGGGACTAAGCCCGACAACCGCGCCTTATGGGTAGAACTTACGAAGATGCTCAATATTCCATGAGTTAAGCATTTTGATGCCATCTTCGGTCTCCAGACGGAGTGCGCCAGGTCTAGTGACCCGTGCTACCCGGTAAGGGCCTTCCCACTTCGGCGTCAACTTGTTGGTACCCTTGGCGAACTGAACGCGCCTAAGGACAAGGTCGCCTTCCTCAAGGCTCCGGGCATGGACCATGCGGCTATGATAGCGGCGCAGGGCTTGCTGTTAGCGTGCAGCACGCACAGCGGCCCGGAGACGATCTTCCTCGAGGCGCATGGCATCGTCATGCCGTAGCTGCTCTTGCTCTACTTCCTCGTAGGAAAGTACTCGAGGTGACCCGTATATGAGTTCCGTGGGGAGAACTGCTTCCGCTCCATATACTAGGGAGAAGGGCATCTAGCCGGTAGCTCGATTTGGTGTCGTTCTGAGGGAACAAAGAACCACCGACAGCTCGTCTATCCAGCGCTTGCCGCTTCTTCGCAGTCTATCAAAAGTTCTTGTCTTGAGCCCACGCAACACTTCAGCATTCATCCTCTCGACTTGCCCATTGCTTCTCGGATGGGCAACAGAGGCGAAGGAGACCTTGCTTCCAAGGCTTTGGATGTATTGCATAAAGGTGCGGCTTGTGAACTGGGTGCCATTATCGGTGATCACCCTATTGGGCACTCCAAAATGGCACACTAGTCCTTTCAGGAACTTGACAGCTGACTGCGCGGTCACCTTTCTCACTGGTTCCACCTCAGGCCACTTTGTAAACTTGTCGATTGCTACGAACAAGAATTCAATGCCCCCGGTGGCGCGGGGAAAGGGGCCCAAAATATCGAGCCCCCAGACTGAGAATGGCTAGGATAAAGGGATCGTCTGGAGAGCTTGCGCTGGTTGATGAATGTTCTTGGAATGGAACTGGCAGGCTTCACACTTGGTGACTAGCTCAGTTGCATCCTAGAGGGCAGTGGGCCAATAGAAACCCTACTGGAAGAAACCCTGCCGGAAGGCTTTTCTGGCAAGGGCCCTTGATCCAATGTGAGACCCACACATGCCTCCGTGAATCTCTGCCAACATCTTCAGTCCATCTTCCCGGCAAATGCACCTCAATTTCACACCGTTTGGTCTTTTTCTGTACAGAGTGTCTTTGACAAACTGGTACATACTTGACTGATGGGCTACTTTTTCGGCTTCTTCCTGCTCTTCGGGAAGTTCTCATGTTTGAAGGAAGTGGACTATATGCTGTGCCCAAGCTGGAGCCTGTGGCTCGACAACGAGGACTAAAGGCATCTCCTAATTCGTGGGAGCGCTTACCTCAACTGCAAGAACCCGGGGTTTTGCAGGAGGGAGCTGCTCACCAACCGAAACGAGACTGTCCCCGGCAGCCTCTCTACCAGCGGCTGCAGGAAGCTCTGCCGGGAAATGCTTGCCGGAGTTCAGCTTTCTCCTTTTCCTGGTCATCGTTGACAGGGATACTGATGGCTGAGTGAGGTGGAGGACAAAAGTTCCTGGTTCCACAGGAAGCTTCTGCGCGGCGCACTTTGATAGGTGATCAGCGATGCAGTTTTCTGCACGTGGTACATGCTCTGCTTGCAATCCATCAAAGTGCTCGTCCAGCTTCCTCACCTCTTCCACGTATGCTTCCATCAACAGACTCTGATAATCTTTGTTGACTTGTTTTACCACGAGTTGAGAATCTCCTCGGCGATGAACTGCTGCCGCTCCAAGGCTTGCTTTCTAGCTTTTTGCTTGACGGGCCTGGCATGAGGGCAGACAGCAAGGTGGTTCTCAATTACCTCCCTGGGAACACCAGGGATGACAGATGGTTGCCAGGAAAACACATCGACATTCGCCCGCAGGAAGGTAACGAGCGCACTTTTCTATTTGTCATTAAGGGTGGCCTTTTGGTAAACGTACCATCAGCGCCATCCTGCCTTGCCAGGACCTTCTTCGTCGCAGGATTGGTAACCTTGGATCTTTTGCCAGTGGAACTCTCCGGCAGGTCATCGACGGGTGCAGCGCACTCCGAAGAGGCACGCTTCTCGGAGTCCTTGCCGGCGTCCCTGCTAGACTTCTTCCCCTTCTTCGATTCCTTGGCGGGAGCTGGGGTTTCTGCGACCTCAGCTGCTACCGCGTCTCGATACATCTTGTTAACACATATAACTGCATCGTTCTTATCAGATGGAATGGAGATGATTCCCATGGGCCCTGGCATCTTCAAAGTGTTGTAAGCATAGTGGGATGCTGCCATGAATTTTTTCAGAGCTGGGCGACCAAGAATTCCATTGTAAGGCAGAGGGAGTTCGACCACATCAAACACCACCTTCTCAGTTTGGTAGTTCAACTCCCTGCCAAACGTCATAGGCAAAGTGATCTTTCCCTTGGGTCGACTCCTGCCGGGGTTGATTCCTTGGAACGTACCCATAACTTTGAGCTCTTCGTCAGGGATCTGCAGCTTTTCAACCACTTTAGGGGAGATTAAGTTCAACCCCACCCCGCCGTCCACTAACATCTTGGTTACTTTGAGGTTGCGGATTGTTGGGGAGACCAACAACGGCAAACATCCGACCGCAGTGGTGCGGTCAGGATGCTCTTCTTCGTCAAAGATGATAGGCGTGCGGGACCATTTGAGTGGCCTTCTGGATTCTGTAGCTGGCTCCATGGCGTTGATCTCACACCCCCACTACTTGAGCTGGCGATGAGAGGAATGCAAGGACGCACCCCCGTCAACACACATGGCTTCAGTTGTCTTCTGGAATTCTCGATCACTGGACTCTTCTCCATCATCCTCATCATCACTCATATCATCTCCTTCTATCTTCTCACGGCCTCTAGCAGGTTTTTCCTTCTGCTGTGGGGCCTTGCCGAGGCGGCCCCCTCTACCACCACGGCCCTTCCCGGTAGCACCATCTTGGCCTCTCTCCTTGTCACGCTTCTCGTATTTAGCCCTCTGCTTCTCAGCAAGCTGCTCAACTTGGCGGCATTCTTGGAGATCATGACCTTTGGTGCGGTGGATTTTGCAGTATGGCCCATCGGATTTTCCGGTTTTCTTTGCCTCCGCGGCCTCCCGGCAATCAGCACACGCGACAACTCCCTTGTCGGGGGCCTCGGCCTTGGCCTTCTTGTCGGCATTGAGATCACCAAAGCTCTCAACGACCAATACTGCCTTTCCCTTACGCTTCTTGTTGCGCCTTCAGCTTTTCCCCTTCAGGCCAGGGGCATCATCGTCGTCATCTGAGTCGACTTCGATGCCAGCCTCCTCTCCGGGGAGTCACCTTCCTTCCTCGGCAAGAGCACACTTGTCCGCCAACGTGTACAACTCATTGACGGTCTTGGGAGTCTAACATTCATCATGGCCCGCATCCTTCTGTTGCGCACATTCGAATGGAACGCGGCAATCACGGCAGCGGGGTGTATCTCTAGAATATTGCGGTGTACACGACTGAATCTCTGGATGTACTTCCGCAAGGTTTCTCCCTCCTTCTGCGGAAGGACTTCCAGGTCGTTGGGCTGTCCTGGCTCCTGGTGGACACCTGTGAAGGCGCCCACAAACTCATTGCACAAGTCAGCCCATGATGAAATAGAGTTCTCCGGCAGGTGCATCAGCCACGATCTCACATTTGGCTTGAGCGCCAAAGGGAAATAGTTGGCGAGCACCTTCTCATCTCTTCCCCTGGCGGCTTGAATGGCTATCGTATAGTTGCCCAGGAATTCCGCCGGGTTTAGCTTCCCATCGTATTTCTCCGTTAGTTCAGGCTTGAAAGCTCGGGCCGATGGCCAGCGGACCTGTCGCAGCTCGCGAGTGAAGGCAGGGCACCCAACCTCATAAGGCAGGTACCCGCCAGCACTGGGCGCGGGGTCGCCAGCATCTAGCCGTTGCGCCTGTCGGATTGGCGGTGTGCTTCCCAGCGTCGCTCTATGGTGACGCGTGCGTCTTCCCTCCACCGGTCTTTCAGGACATGCCGCTGGTCCCGGCGATCGTGCGGGCCAGACGAGATCATAGACGCTCCGTCGAGCTCGTCGACATGTGGAGCTCGTTGTGGCTGCCTCTGGGTGTGTTGTCGCGGAGGGATTGCACCGTTGGCGCGGCCCTCTCGACATGACCATCAGCCTGGGCGGCCGTCGCCGTCCGCGGCCGTCGCGACGGCTCTGCATGCTGCGACTTGCTAGCTTCGATGAAGCCGATCAAACTCTGGATGGTGGCTCTCTACTCGTCCATCTTGTGAGCCGCCGGCGGGAAATTTAACTGCAGTCGGGCCCGCGCCATCGCTTCCACTGCCGTGGCCGGCATGGCTAGAGAGGCGAATTGCGACGTCGCTCGACTCCTGGTGGAACCAAGAGGGGCATCGCCGCATTCTTGTCGGCGTGCACCGATCGCCGAGGCGGTTTGACATGCAGGAGGTCGAACTTGTGAGTCTACGGTCCTGTTCGGCGCTCCGCCTTGTTCTGGGCGAGGCGCGAGCCCAGCAGCCGTGCCTGTGACACGCGCAGCTAGAAGATCACGGCTTGCCCCAGATTGGGCGCCGCTGTTGCGTCCGCGGCTACCAGTGCGGCGGAGAGGTTGAGACTGAATGTTTCCTCCTCCCGCGGCACTAGGGCTGAGCTCGCCAAAATGTTGCTCCTATTGCTCCTCTTCTGTGTTCCCTGCTCCAGCTTCAGCCACGGGGGACACGACGGCGGCGCCGCCTGCGCCAGTCGCATCGCCCACGACGCCCACCTCGCTCGTCGCCGCTGCGGTGCTAATGGCGTCCGCAGCTGCGTGCGAGGGGGCCTTCTTAGTGGAGGGATGCACGGTCGCGCCGGGCTTCTTCTTGGAAGCCATAGAGGAAGAAGACGGCGATGAAGATCGACACGTTGCTCACGATCTTAGGTTCACGCAAATGAAGCTCCCCCTACCTGGCGTGCCAAAGATGTCGGGTCATGATGCACACGATCACCTATGGGGCCACGGGCCCCTTTGTGGTTCGGCAGGGGTGAGGTCACATTGCACAAAGAGCAGAGGTGGTGAGACAACAGGACGATGAGACGCTGGTGTTTTACCCAGGTTTGGGCCGCTGGGAAGCGTAAAACCCTACTCCTGCTTTGGTGGATTGATCGGGGGAACACGAAGCACACGCAGTGCTCAAACCCGGCAAGGTTGCCTTCGGGAGAGCTGCTACGCGAGTACAAGTGTCCAAAGGTCCGAATCTTTAGCTAGGTTGCGTTGGGCCTCCTTTTATAGCTCAAGGGGCAACCACAGTGGCAAAACAGACATTACCTTGTGATTAGATAGCTAACTGTGCTATCATACCTAACTCTGGCATTTAGGACAAAATGCCATAAATGCTAGCCTAGGTGGCGTGCCGGGATGCATCCCCGGCAGGCTTCTACCACCGCTTTGGCTAACTATTGCTTAGTATCTTGACACGCCTCTGGGCGGGTGTCAAACGGGCATAATCTGTCTCCCAGCGCGTCGCCACGTACTTAGCGAGAGCCACTTAGCCACCTGAGGGCTCGACACCGCATTGACAAAGGACTGGCGTTGCAATGCGGTGGAGCGATGGCCGATCGGCTCGCGCCTGCCGGGGGATGGCTTGCCGGGTCTTCCTGAAGATGTGTGCGCCTCGGTCCCGGCAGGCACCAGGGACGTGACTGGCGCTGTTTGGGCCCGTTCTGGGCCGTTGCACCGACCTTGCCGGCGTTGTTTAGCCAGCGTAGGTCGCTTCTGTTGGAGTCTTGGTCTTGAATGTTGGTTTCGTCTTCTTGACGCGCTCCTTGATCTCTGGTAGAGCGGCTTCTCTGGCTTGGACTGGTTTTAACTGGGTTGACGTTGATGGGTTTTGCTACTACTGCCTGTGCATAAGTCAGGGGCACTGGGTACCCCAGTCCTAGTGCGCCGACACCAAGCAAGAATACTTGATCATAGGTCATACTCTACGTTAAGCTCAAAATGGGGTTGCCATTTTTCGATTAAGCATTTTAATGTTTTCATATCACTTGAGTTGCTTTATGTCATTTCTTGGAGTAAAGCTATTTCAAGAATATGATCACATACCTTTGAGTGATGTTGATGACGTGGTATGTAGGAGCATTTCTTGGGGATGCTCATTGTTGATGAAGATCATCTTGAGTTGAGAGCTATTCTTGATTGTTTTGGTTCTCTTTTCACCTACATGGGTTAGTCATGCAAGGAAGAACAAGATATTTCCAAATGACAAGAATGAAATTTTCATCATATGTAAGTCAAGGATATAGTTTGTGTTGTCTTCTTCCTTCCATCATCAAAGAAGGGTTGTGGATACTTGGCCATGACAAGATTGCATATGATATGAGTTTATGGCAATCTTGTGGAGTGTCGTTCTTCCAAGTACCTACAAAAGGTTAGTTGCAATACAAGGGAGCATAGTTTTCCAAGATATAAGATAGTGTCATATCAAGTGTAACATGGAATAGTCATGTAAGCTCATGCCATCGTGTGCATCCGAGTGAGTCTAGCTCAAGTTTGAAGCATCAATGATGTTCAACTCACTCCTCAAGTGACAAAACACTTTCTCATCAAGTGGCTTAGTAAAGATATCGGCCAATTGCTTGTTGGTACGAACATGTTTCAGATTAATGTCCCCTTTAGCAACTTGATCTCGTGTGAAATGATGACGAACTTGAATGTGTTTAGTTCGAGAATGTTGCACGGGATTATAAGCAATCTTAATAGCACTCTCATTATCACACAACAATGGAACATGTCTCACATGGATTCCATAATCCTTAAGAGTTTGAGTCCTCCATAGCAATTGAGCACAACATGATCCGGCGGCAATGTATTCCGCTTTGGCAGTAGATAGAGATATCTGTCGGAATCGGGGCTCCGCAGACCCAAGAAGATTCGAACTCTGGGGCGTGTGTGAAGATCTCAATTAGCTCAAGCCTCAAGCTTGCCGCCCCGCAGCCTAGCCTTGCCGAATGCGTGCGAGCGAACAAGAAGATGGACACACAGATTTACCCAGGTTCGGGCCACCTTGCGGTGTAAAAACCCTTCTTCTGCCTTTGGTGGATTGGCCTCACGAGGAGGTTTGGGGGATGAACTAGTACAGTGGCTGAGCGACCTCGCGAGGGCTCCGAGGTGAGGATGGATTGGTCTCCTCTGGCTACGGTGGAGGCTAGTCCCTATTTATAGCGGCCTTGGTCCTCTTCCCTTATCGCACAGGCGGGAAGGGATCCCACAACGGCCAATTTTGAAAGGGGACAAGAATTACATCTTATCCTGACTAAAGGTGGTCTTCGCATGCAAAACTTCTGGGTGTGACGCAGAGGTGGGCTCGGCAATGACATCCGTCCTGCTGAGCTCGTGGTCTTGGTCTTGTTGCACAGGAACGGAAAACTTTGGTGGATCCCTAGGGAACCCGTGTACGTCCTTGCCTCCTTAGCACAAAAGAGGAAACTGTCCCCTCTGCGCCCGCTGGAACCCGCCTGGCCTTGGTCGTCATGGCTCATGTCATCGCAGCCTCCTGAGGCTGGGTGCCTGCATAGGAATCTCCGCTCCTCGGGAGGCAGCCTGAGGAGGCCGCTCCCCTGAAGGTCTTGGCGTTGTTCGCCTCGCGAGGCCGGGGCCCTCACGAGGGATTGTCTTGGGGAGTTTGCTGCCAGGCCGTACTGGGCCATTGAGGTGGGCCACGCACTAGGCCGCAGGCAGGCAGGTCTGGGTACGCCCGATCCCATAACACCGACAGTAGCCCCCAGGCCAAAGGCGCGCTTGGGTTGGCTTCGGGGCGAAGCCAAGGAAGGAAGGCCGAGGCGCCGCGGGCCCCAATCGCCTGCAGGCCTGGCTCGACGCGCGGCGCACGACGGTACGCGGACGCCTCCACTTTCCCACGTCGCCTCGGCAACCACCATTGCTGACAAAAACCCGGCGCACGCAGCAGGGCCATCATTGTCCCACCTCGCGCCTGCCTCCTGCCCCTCCTTCCTCTGCAAGCTCGCACCTTCCTCGCCGGATCTCGCGCTTGCTCCAATCTGCCCCTCCGCCATCGCTCCCAAGAAGAAAAGGGGCAGGACCTCGATGACGTCGGAGCCCCAGCCGGGACCAGAGACCGCACTGGGCCAGTCCTCCATGCTCAATCTCGAAGGGCTAGACAAGGTCCAGTTGGCAATCGCCGCCAATACCAACGAGTTGAAGGCGACGAAGATCTGGCCCGCCTCTCGGCTTCCAGTTGATCTGGATGCCACCAATATCCCCCTTCATCTCCACGCCCTCTTCTCCGGCTTGCTGCCGCCGTTTTCAGACTTCTTCAATGCCGTGCTCAAGCACTACCAGGTCCACGCATTGCATCTCGACCCTGGGTCCATCTTCCTCCTCTCCGCCTTCGCATTCTTGTGCGAGGCCTTCGTGGGCATCTCCCCGTCCATGGCCGTGCTTCGCCACTTCTTCTCCCTCCAAATGGTCTCCAACGGGCAGTGCTCGGGGTGCGTGTCGCTCCGAGCGGCGGACGCGATGACAGGTGCGGCCCTTGATGCCGATCTTCATCCGAACGTGGAGGGCTTTAGGAGGCAGTGGGTGTATGTCGACGCTGCCGCGTACATCCCCCTGCTCCAAACTCTGGGAGCCCCCGCGGAGCCGAGTCCCGACTGGGAACGCGCGAAGCTTGTTGACCGGCGGCTCGCGCGGGTTACGGCCAGGTTGGCCGACCTGAAGAAGGCGGGCGTGACGATGGCGATGGTGGCGAGGGAGTTCATCCGTCGGGGAATTGCTCCCCTCCAGCGCCATTCTCGCCCCATGTGGGCCTTTACCGGCCCCGACGACGCCATGAGGCTCCAGGTGCCTTCCCTTCCTTCCAACGTGCTGCGCGAGGTGCTCCGCCTCTTGACCAGTGAAGAGCCCGCCGTACTTCCTCCGGAAGGGCTCCCCTTGTACAATTATCCGAACGGGGGAGCCTTCGCCCAGAAGATGCCATGCTTCGACGAGTCAGGGCTGCTTCCCGAGGACCACGTGGGACCTCGCGACAACCTCCTCTTGGTGGCCCAAGCCCTGGGGGCTCTGAGGTCAGTGCCCCTTGCGCAACTGTGGAGGAGCGCCCTGAGCCGCGCGTCTCCCAAGCATCTGCCTTGGCCCCTCCAAGCAGTGAAGGTGACGCTTCGCCCGGAGGCACGACCGCCGCCCCGGCCGCAGGGTGCCGTGTGCCTGACGTCAGTGAGCCGTCCCCCGATCCCCGCACATGCCGGAAGAGGAAGGAGCCTGGGGGCCGCAACATCCCGGCCCCGAGGGCCCTGAGGAAGAGGAAGTGGATCGCCACGGATGAGTAAGCGCCCGACCTCCCTTGATTTCCGCATGATGTGCACCTCTGAACTTTTGCCCCTCAGGTCCCCTCTTGACGAAGGAAAAAGCGCACCTCCGCCACCACCTCCCGAAGGCGCTGGGCATGTGGCGGCCTCGTGCCCCGCGAACCGCGTGACTATGCACGAGGAGGCACCCGTACTTGGGCCCAAGCCGTCCCTGGGGGGCCTCGGGCCTGAGTTTTCGGCGTTCCTCTTCAGGCGTGGCCTCCGGCTTGTGGGGGCAGGGCCGAGGCTTCCCCTGGCGATTCTTCCCGGCGACTGGATGCCTGGGGTGCCGGTGCCTTCTTCGAGCGGGGGGGGGCGAGTTTCCATGGGGCCTAACCCCGAGCTAGAGGGCCGGACAGTGGACCCTCGGCCCTCGGATCCTCGCTGGAGACGGGTGGGCCTTCACGTGCCTTCCTAACCGACCGGGGGGCGGAGGAGAACCCCGGTCGAGCGTTGGAACTTGCTTGCGGTCGCAACGCTGCCCGGCACGGCCTCCTTCAAGGCGCGATGAGCGCGCTAGGCCGCCTCGGGGCCGAGCTTAGCGATGTCGACGCATGCCTTGAGGCAGAGTGCTTGCGCCTGGCGCGCGAGTGGCACCGGCTCGAGGTCGCCATCAACCTCGGTCGTTTGCAACGAGAGCACGCTTGCACGGAAGCCGAGGAATCCCTCGTCGCGGCGAGGGAGGCCTGCGATCATGCCCTTGAGGAGGCCCGGGCAGCGGACTGCCGGCGTGAGGCTGCAGAGAAGCACGGGAAAGAGCTTCAAGCTTCCAATGGCGCCCTTGAGCGACAAGTCCAGGTGCGTAAGGCCGTGCTCGCCGCCTCGGCGGGCAGGCCGTCCACGGGCGAGGCGAGGCTCCGCACACTTGAAGACATGCTGACGCTGGAAGCACTGGAACAAAGCCTGGAGCGCGAGCGGCTGGAGGTGATGGAATGCCAAGTGGCTGCCGCCGAAGACTCCCTCGCCTCTCGGGAGGCGATCATCCAAGGAAAGGTCGATGAGAGGGTGGCGGAGTTTCGCCGGGCCCTCGCCAAGGACTACCGCGAGAAGATGAAGCTTCAGGAGTCCCGTTTCTGCAAGCAGCGTGACGACCTGAAAGGTGAGGTTGACGGCCTTAGGAAGAAGTTAGCCGCGGCGAAGCAATGTGAAAAAGCTGCGAAGGACGCCGATGCCGTCGGCTAGGCCGAGCTGTCTTTCCTCTACATGCAGGTGGAGGATGTCACTTCCCTCGTGGAGAAGCCTTCGGACGAGGCGGACCGCGCCCGGGGGCTGCAGCACACGCGCTCCCAGATGTTCCAGGCCCTTGAGAGGAGGGCCCACCAGGCCCTGAGCAGTATCTGCAATGAGAGCGTCTCCAGTCTGCTCGTTCCTGACGACGCCGGCTACCTTGGCTTCTTCACCAGGATTGTGGAGTGCCTTGAAGGGGGGGATAGAGAAGGTCCGCCAACTCGTGGAAGAGAAGCGCCGCGACCTCCTCGCGCGGGCATCTTCGCGTGTCTTCAGCCACCTTCTTCGCTTCGACCCCAACTTCGACTTCGAAGCCGTGATAGCCCCCGTGCCCGAGGTGATTCAAGGTGCCCTTGAGGACTGGGTGGAGGATCATGTGGACGACCTGATCAGAGTTTTCCCCCGCTGAAGGCGAGGGACAACCTTTGGTTGAGGGGCGCGGGTCTGACGGCGGTGGTGACGACAGCAGCGACGGCGACAACACATCTCCCTAGGTTGTCTTTTTCCTGTTTTACCTGTCAAGATTTTGAATATGACCTCGCGGGGATGTGAAAGTATTTTTTGAAGAAACTCCTTTATGGTGTATCAAGTAACGTTGTACTCCCTTGCGTCGCCTTTCCTTTGCTCGTTGTGGGCCCGCAACCCCTGAGGAGGGGTAGGTCATTTCCATTATACCGAGTCGCGGTGCTCGGCCAAGGTCGGGAGGTGGATGTTTCGACGAAGGCCTCGGGCCGTGTGTGCCCACTGGCTCGCTTGAGAGCGTCGCGCGAGGACTCGGAAGCCAAAGCCTTGGCGAGGTGTGCGCGCGGGCAGGCCCGCGGCTGTTGTGACCTGGGTCCTCGGGGGAGGCCCTCAACGCCGCTGGGGCTGGCTCAAACGTGCACACCGTGTACAGCCCCCGCGTGCGGGGCGCACGAAAAAGAGAGAGAGAGCTGGCAAGGAGAAACAAGATGCAAGACGGGAAACACTGCAAGGAGAAAAATTCCCACCCCTCTTTACGAATAAAGATGCGAAAATTTCAAACTTTATTCCAAAAAGTGGCAAATTCGGTTACAGAAGAGAGCAAAGAACAGCCGCGTCCGGCACCTAAGCTAGTCTTCCTCCCAGCGCGGAGCATGGGGCTTCCACTGGGCGTGGGCATAGTCGTTGTAAGACCGTGTCGTCCGCCAGCGCGGAGCATGGGGCTTCCACTTGTGCGTGGGCGGGAGCCCCTCCGTGGCCTCGTACGGCACTCCTCGGGGGGCTCCGGGCGTATACAGCCCACTGATTATTACGTGAGAGTGTCACGGGTAGAGCCTGGAGGGCGGAGGGTGCTCCATGCCTCTGGGGCGCGGACCGCATCCCTTGTCCCCAGGCGCGCGGTGGCGGGCCTTGGGCGCGTCAGGCTCCGAAAGGGTCCTCCCATGGGGCGGGAGCCCACGGGCGCCCTTTCTGGGAAGGGCCCATTTGGAACGTGGCCTCCGGCTCCCGAGGGCTTGGTGGCAGCCGCCGCCGCCGTGGTAGCCCCCGGCGTGGCACCCCGACGCGCCTTGCGGCGCGGACGGGGCCCGGTGCTGGACCCTCTCTCTACGCGCGAGGTTAGCCCCCGGCGTGGCACCCCGACGCGCCTTGCCGGGGTGTTCGGGCATCTTGCACGAGCACTCCACCCTCCGTCTCCAAGCGGGCAGTGCCTAGCCTGGAGACATGGGCGAGTGCTCCACCCTCCGTCTCCAGGCAGACAACGCCCGGCCCGGAAACATGGGCGCCTGTTCCACCCTCCGTCTCCGGGCAGGCAACGCCCGGCCTCGAGACATGGGCGCATGTTCCACCCTCCATCTCCAGGCAGGCAACGCCCGGCCCGGAGACATGGGCACCTGTTCCACCCTCCGTCTCCACGCAGGCAACGCCCGGCCCGGACACATGGGCGCTTGTTCCACCCTCCGTCTCCAGGCAGGCAACGCCCAGCTCGGAGACATGGGCACCTGTTCCACCCTCCGTCTCGAGGCAGGCAACGCCCGGCCCGGAGACATGGGTGCCTGTTCCACCCTTCGTCTCCAGGCAGGCAACGCCCGGGCCGGAGACATGGGCGCCTATTTGTGATAGCCCCTAGCCCGACGGCGTGCCTCGCGAGGTTGCTCATGCCAGGCAACCTCACAAGGCTGACCACGCCAGCTCTCCTCGCGAGGCTGCTCGCGCCAGGCCTGGCAGAGTCCTCCCGCGAGGACGTGGTTGTTCCTCGGGGTGTTGACGTAGACGTGCAGACCGCCGCCCAAGTCGGGGCTGGCAGCCGCATTGGGTGGTGCAGGGCGACGCTCGCCACGCATGGCCCACGCCTCCCGCAGCTCTTCGATTGTACTGGTGATGAACCCCCATGAGCCTGGCGCCTCACGCCATGCTCCTTGCTTGTGGGGGCGCGCATCGAAGGACGCCTCCAAGTGGTGCCCGAGCGCCTCCCTCGTCACTCCCGTCAGGTCGGGAGCTCTCCAGGTGGAAGCCCCTGGGCCCGCCCCGGTGGAGAGCACCGGGGCCTCGCCAACGGCGTCGACGGGCCCGGTGATGCGACCCAACTAGTCGCCATAGCGATCATTGGCGGGGCGGTAACACAGTAGCTCGCGCGCCACGAGTAGCGCAGTCCGTGCATTCACCGGCCTGCGACGAGCACGGGAGGATGACGCCACGGCGAGGGCGAGAGACGGAGTAGCGACGCGGCCATCGCGCCGCGCGGTGGGCAGCAGCAACGAGTCATGCTGCCCGTGAGCAGCCGGGTTAGTGGCAGCGTTAGCTGCAGGAGGGGCGGAGCGGTACGGAACCGCGCGGCCGACGGGTGCCGTCTGGCTAACGCGAGCAGCCCGGCGCTCAGCGCGAGCCCGGCGAGCCTTGGCCATGGGAGCGACGAAGCGGAGATGAAGCGGAACTGGAGGGAGGATTCCGACACGCCCCTACCTGGCGCGCCAAATGTCGGAATCGGGGCTCCATAGACCCAAGAAGGTTCGAACTCTAGGGCGTGTGCGAAGATCTCAACCAGCTCAAGCCTCAAGCTTGCCACCCCGCAGCCTAGCCTTGCCGAATGCGTGCGAGCGAACAAGAAGATGGACACATAGATTTACCCAGGTTCGGGCCACCTTGCGGTGTAGAAACCCTACTCCTGCCTTTGGTGGATTGGCCTCACGAGGAGGTTTGGGGGATGAACTAGTACAGTGGCTGAGCGACCTCGCGAGGGCTCCGAGGTGAGGATGGATTGGTCTCCTCTGGCTACGGTGGAGGCTAGTCCCTATTTATAGCGGCCTTGGTCCTCTTCCCTTATCGCACAGGCGGGAAGGGATCCCACAACGGCCAATTTTGAAAGGGGACAAGAATTACATCTTATCCTGACTAAAGGTGGTCTTCGCATGCAAAACTTCTGGGTGTGACGCAGAGGTGGGCTCGGCAATGACATCCGTCCTGCTGAGCTCGTGGTCTTGGTCTTGTTGCACAGGAACGGAAAACTTTGGTGGATCCCTAGGGAACCCGTGTACGTCCTTGCCTCCTTAGCACAAAAGAGGAAACTGTCCCCTCTGCGCCTGCTGGCGCCTGCTGGCGCCTGCCTGTCCTTGGTCGTCATGGCTCACGTCATCGCAGCCTCCTAAGGCCGGGTGCATGCATAGGAATCTCCGCTCCTCGGGAGGCAGCCTGAGGAGGCCGCTCCCCTGGAGGTCTTGGCATTGTTCGCCTCGCGAGGTCGGGGCCCTCACGAGGGTCTTGTCTTGGGGAGTTTGCTGCCAGGCCGTACCGGGCCGTCGAGGTGGGCCACACACTGGGCCGCAGGCAGGCAGGTCTGGGTACCCCCGATCCTAGAACGCCGACAATATTTAGTTTTGTTTCTTGGATGACCAAGACACTAGAGATCTACCAAGAAATTGACATGTACCCGAGGTGGATTTTCTATCAACTTTATCTCCGGCATAGTCCGAGTTAGAATAGCCAACAAGGTTAAAGGAAGATCCCTTGGGATACCATATGCCAAAGTTTGGTGTTAGTATCAAGTATCTCACAATTCTTTTCACGGCCTTAAGATGACACTCTTTAGGAGCGGCTTGATATCTAGCGCACATGCACACACTAAGCATAATATCAGGACGTGAGGCACATAGATATAGCAACGAACCAATCATTGATTGATAAACCTTTTGATCAACCCGTTTGTCCTCCTTGGTGAGGTCAACATGTCCACTAGTAGGCATAGAAGTTTTCATACCTTTACACTCTTGCATGTTGAACTTCTTGATCAAGTCCTTGGTATACTTGGTTTGAGAGATGAAAGTTCCTTCTCTCCTTTGCTTGATTTGCAAACCAAGGAAGAATTTCAGCTCACACATCATGGACATCTCATACTTCTCGGACATTAACCTTCCAAATCTTTCACTAAATTGTGGGTTAGTAGATCCAACGATAATATCATCCACATAGATTTGGCACACAAATAATTCACCATTAACTCTCTTTGTAAATAAGGTTGCGTCAATTTTACCAATTTCAAAACCTTTTTCAATAAGAAACTTCGTTAGGCATTTATACCAAGCACGTGGGGCTTGCTTAAGTCCATAAACTGCTTTACAAAGTTTGTAAATGTGGTTAGGTTTCTTAGGTTTCACAAAACCAGGGGGTTGTTTAACATAGACCTCTTCCTCAATCTCACATTTTAAAAATGCACTTTTAATGTCCATTTGATAAAGCGTGATATCATGGTGATTAGCATAAGCAAGAAGAATACAGATAGCTTCAAGTCTAGCAACGGGGGCATAGGTCTCACCGTAGTCCATACCTTCGACTTGGGTATAGCCTTGAGCCACGAGACGCGCCTTGTTGCATACGACTTGACCGTCTTCGTCTTGTTTGTTCCGAAACACCCATTTGGTTCCGGTGATGTTTTGCTCGTCTTTGGGCTTCTCCACTAGTGTCCACACTTCGTTCCTCTCGAAGTTGTGTAGGTCCTCGTGCATAGCATTCACCCAATCCGGGTCCTGAAGAGCTTCTTCTACCTTCAAGGGCTCAATACCAGAGATGAATGAATAATGCTCACAAAAGTTAGCTAGTCGAGTTTTAGAGCAAGTTATCCTCCCGGTTTGTATGTCACCGAATATTCGATTTAGAGGATGGTTTTTGTCCACTCTTGCTCGAACTCGGGGTAGCTTTTGCTTGTTGGATGGTGGAGCTTCTTCATCATCATCTTCTTCATTGTTGTTGAAGGTGTCGTTCCCTTGAGGTGGTGGTGAAGGTGGTTGAGGTGGATCATCGTGATGAACTTCTTCCTCCTCTTCATCTTGTCATGTACCGCTTGTGGATGCCTCCATGTCGTGTTGAGGTTCACCTTGACGTGAGGTAGGGGCTTCCACTTGGGTCGATGAAGTACTTTCCATCACCTCCATGGGACGAATATTGCCAATGGACAAGTCTTGGATAGCTTCCGAAGGTTCCTTATCTCCTACATCATTTGGCAATTGTTTGACTTGCGAACCATTAGATTCATCAAACTTCACATCTACCTTCTCTTCAACTTTTTCGAGTGAAGTTGTTGTAGACACGGTAAGTGTGAGAGTTTGATCCGTAACCGAGTAGGAAACCTTCATGAGATTTAGAAGCAAATTTAGAACGACGATGCTTTTCAAGAACGTAACACTTGGAGCCGAATACCCGAAAGTATACAACTTGGGGCTTGTTACTGGTGAGTAGCTCATATGCCGTTTTACCAAGAAGCTTGTGAAGGTAGAGTCGGTTCGTAGCATGACAAGCTGTTTCCACGGCTTCCGCCCAAAAGTGTCTTGGCGTCTTGTATTCACCGAGCATCGTTCTAGTCATCTCAATGGTATTTCGGTTCTTCCTCCCAACAACTCCATTTTGTTGAGGCGTGTACGTAGCCGAGAACTCATGTGAAATCCCTTCTTCGTCAAGAAAGGAATCCACATTCATGTTCTTGAACTCCGATCTGTTGTTACTCCGAACCTTCTTGATCTTCACTTCAAACTGATTTTGCGCTTTGCGAGTGAAGTTCTTGAAGATCTTTTGCACCTGCGACTTATCATCATGAAAGAATACCCACGTAAATCTGGAAAATCATCAACTATAACTAGATCAAAGGAATTTCCACCGAGGCTCTTGTAAGCATTGGGACCAAAAAGATCCATATGAAGCAACTCGAGTGGTCTCCTAGTAGTCATGATATTCTTTACGGGATGACTTCCACCTACTTGCTTTCCAGCTTGACAAGCGCTACAAACTCTATCTTTGTCAAAGATAAAATCTTTAACACCAAGTATGTGATCACCTTTGATGAGCTTGTCTAGATTACGCATACCAACATGTCCTAGTCTTCTATGCCAAAGCCAACCTTTAGAAGATTTTGCAATAAGACAAGTGCGAGGTTTGGATCTCTTAGTGAAATCAACAATGTATAGATCACCTCTACGGAAACCGATAAAGACCATGCTATGATTGTATTGATGAAACACTTGGCAATCTACTTTGGTGAATAGCACATTAAAACCGAAGTCGGCAAGTCTAGATACGGAAAGAAGATTATAACCAAGGGATTCAACAAGCATGACATTTTGAATAGAGCTATCATGAGATATGGCCACCTTACCAAGACCAAGTACCTTACCCTTGGAGTTGTCTCCAAAAGTCACGTACCCTCGCGGTCCATGGTTTGGTGTGATCTCTTCAAACATGTCTCTATCTCCGGTCATATGATCGGTGCATCCACTATCGAGAATCCACTCTTTTCCTCTGGACATGTAATCCTTGAAGTTTGCCATGAGACTTAGATTCTTCATTGTCTTCTCATACTCGATGTCAAACAACTCATCTTCATCATAGTAGCCATGTTCCACATTATCATCATCAAGTGGGAGATCCTCGTCATAAACAAGAGATTTGTTAGAGTTGTGATCATGACAATGTTCAAGTTTATGAATGCGAATGGCTTCATTAATGATGTTGTTGATAGTTATGACATCTCCTTTAGCACGCATGAGGTCTCTCAGCTCAAATAGATAGTCATCAAACTTAGGAACACTAGGCATCATTTTGTGAAAAGCAATAGTTTTATGAAGTATTTCGTCAAGATTACTCAATGAATAATTTGGATATCGTTTCTCCAAATCACTCCACAAAGTATAAGCACATTCAAAATTCTTCATTTGATCAAACACAATTCTAGGCAATCCTCTAATTATAAGATTAACAGTTCTAAGATTGCGTAGCATATAAATTTCCTCTCTGTGTGTGGGATGTAAGGGGTCAATGGGAGGTACATAGGGGTTCTTAACATACTTGCTCAAATGGAGTTCATTGAATAGCTCAAGCATCATATATTTCCATTGACTATAGTACTCACCATCGAGAACGGTCACTCTACAACTAAGACTCCCTAAACTAGACACATCCATCTTCCTCCAACGGTGATGAAACCGAAGCTTTGGAGATAAAAGCTCTGATACCAATTGAGGGATCACTAGAAGTGTATGTCTAGATGGGGGGTGAATAGACTACTTGCATAAATTAAAACCTAACATTTTCCCAAGTTAATTGGTTGGCAGATTTTAGCAACTCTAATAAGTCTAGTGCACCCTACACATGCTAGTCAACAAGTATGGCAGCGGAAAGTAAAGACAAGCATATGTAAGAGAGTTGAGATAGGAAGATCAAACGCAATTTGTAGACACGAAGATTTTTCCAGTGGTTCCGATAGGTGGTGCTATCGTAAGTCCACGTTTATGAAGTCTTCAACCCACAGAGGGTAGCGGTCGCGAGAGTCCATGGAGGGCTCCACCCATAAGGGTCCACAAAGTAGCAACGTTGACTATTCCATAACAGCTTCCGTCCACGAAGGACTAGCCTCACTATGGCTAGATCTTCACGAAGTAGGCGATCTCCTTGCCCGTACAAACTCCTTGGTTCAACTCCACAATCACGAAGAAGGAGGCTCCCAAGTAACACCTAACCAATCTAGGAGGCACCACCCTCCAAAAGGTAATAGGTGTGGTAGTATGATGAACTCCTTGCTCTTGTGCTTCAAAAGATAGTCTCCTCAACACTCAATCAATCTCTCATTGATTGGATTGAGGGGGTATATATAGGCATCTCCAAAAATCCAACCGTTACAACATTATTACCCAACTCGGTGGAACCAAAGCAAAAACTCGGTTGCACCGACTAGTGCAAAATGTGGCAACTTTGACATTTTTGGTGAGACCGATATATAAATCTCGGTGGTACCGACAATGGGGTAACGGCTAACCAGAGACTTGGCCATCAACTCGGTGAGACCGATTTGCAGAACTCGGTGGGACCGATTCTGAAAATCGTCCTAACAGAGAGTTGGTCATGACTTCGTTGAGATTGAAAATGAAATCTTGGTTACACCGAGATGCTAGGGTTTGGCAGGGTTCTGTCTGAGTTGAAAATCGGTAGGGCCGAGTGGAAATAGTTGGCGGCACCGATTTTGCAAGTTTGGCTTAGGACAGAAGACTTTGTGTGGAAAATGAGTGAGTATTTTTGGTGGCTAATCTCTAAGCACTTGAGCAACTAGATCATCATATTTCCTCACCCCCTTTTAATAGTATTGGCTTTCCTATGGACTCAAAGTGATTTCTCACAAAATATAAGATGTAGAGTCTTGTAGCTTGAAGCTTGGCCAATCCTATTGCATCTTCTTCTCTTCATCTCCTTGGGGATACTCCACACAATCCATTTAACAAACCCATCTTCCTCTATGGACTTTATCTGAAATACACTAGGTAAAAATATTAGTCCAAGAGACAATGTATGTTGTCATGAATTATCAAAACCACCAAGGGAGCATATGTGCTTTCAGTACACCATGCTGCTACTATGGCCAGCCCTGGGAGTATGGTGGGGACCACTTAGTAGCAGCCCAGGGTTAGCCCACCCGCGCTACTACTATTGTCTACTTGTAGCGGCATGTAGGCCCGCGCTACTACTAATTAACAGCAATGCGCGCCTCTTACCCCATGCCACTATTAAGTGGTTGCTTATAGTTCTTTTCCTAGTAGTGCCATGTCCGTCAAGCTCACCGGTTGTGAGCCCCAGGAAGTGAAGTTGCGGGAGGGGAAGAATAAGACATGGGGTGTGATACTTGTAATCTGCGTTGGGTTTTCCGTGAAGAGGAATATGTAACTACAACACAATACGGGTAAGTATTTCCCTCAGTTAGGAAACCAAGGTTTATTGAACCAATAGGAATATCAATCCACAACCATCTTCAGCGGCTGCACACAAAAGAGCAAACAACTTGCACCCAACGCGTCAAGAGGGTTGTCAATCCCCTTGATCTTGTTATTTGCAAGCAAGTGAAGCATGTAGATAATAGTAGATAATTGTAAATTGCAAAAAAAATGGCAGCAAGGTAAAGATAGGATTTGTAAATATATAAGTGAATAGACCCGGGGGCCATAGTTTTCCCTAGCGGCATCTCTCATGTAGGCAACATACGGTGGGTAAACAAATTACTGTTGGGCAATTGATAGAAAAGCGCATAGTTATGTGATATTCACGACAATGATCATGTGTATATAGGCATCACGTCCATAAGCAAATAGGTCGACTCCTTCCTGCACCTATTACTATTACTCCACTGTGACGCCCTAGATTTGCAGCTACAGTAACCCTTGTAATCAAACTACAGTAATCTGAGGATTATGTTAATCCATTTTGCTAATCCATGTGTGATCACTGTTGGAATCAAACTCTCATTCAAATTCTTATGCAATTCAAAATTCATTTGAAAGGTGAAATTAAAAGTTTTGCAAACTACAAATTAAAAATCATGCTTAGGTTGCAATTATTCCATAAGCTATTCTAAAATTGGAACCAACATTTTATCATGTGGTTAGGTGCCTCGAAACTATTTTAACAGATGCCAAAACAATCATTAAATGCCCCTTTCTATTTTGGTAGATATCAAAACAATTAAATAGGCCGTCAAACTTTTGTGGCAACCCCAATTATTGCTTTGCAATTATTGGGCTAAGACACTTATTTTACAAAATGCTTTTGTCACTAGATTTATTAAAAACAGAAACAAATCAAAAGAAAAAGAAAATAAAAGAAAACCCCCCTCCCCCCCGGCCCAACTAGACCGTGGCCCAACTGGCCAACCGACCGGCCCACCCCCTGCCTACGTAACCCCCCACCCCGCACCGACACCCCATCCCACTCCACAGTCGCTCCCCCACCCCTCCCCGTTCTGCATCGGGATCGGGAATCGATCCCGCGCCCCCACCGCGCCGACGCCGGCGCCCCCCGCCGCCGCCCCACGCCCGGCGCCCATGCGCCTCACCGGCGCTCTCCTCGCCGCCGTCTCCACCGCGTCGCCCCTCCCCACGCCTGTTGTCCTCCCCTGCACCCCCGCGGTGAGCCCTCCGGGGCTCCTCCACTTCTCCTCTCCCCCTCCGACCGCCGCGGCCACCGCGTCCCTCACCACCGCGCCCCGTCCACGCCCAGCCCGCACGCGCACGCCCGCCGGCCACTGCGCCCTGCTCGCCGCTGGCCTCGTGCGCCCGCCTCTGCCCCCTCGCCGCACCCGCTCGCCGCTCCGGCGCCTCTCCGCGCCCACGGCCGCGCCCGCCTCCCTGCTAGCTCCGCTCGCCGCCCCACGCGCGCCCCCACCGCTGCGCCTGGCCGATGCCGCCCCCCCGGCCATCCGTGCACGCCCGCGTCGCCCTCGGCCGCTCCCCCTTGCCACCACCGCCGTGGCCCCGCTGCGCCTCCCCCCCCCCCCGCTCACCTACAACGCCCCGGCCGCCCGCTGGCCGCCGCCAGCCGCTTCGCGCCGCCGTCGCCGGCCGTTGGCCGCGCCCTCCGCTGCCGCCGGCCATGGCCATGGCCGTGGCCGTGCCATGTGCGTGCGGTGTGTGTGTGTGCTGTTGTGCCCGCGTGTGTGTGGCCCTTGGCCACTGCCACATGGGGGCCACCCCCCCCCCCCCACTGGATGAAAGACGGGGCCCACGCCCCTGTTAAAAGATTTTTTTTAAAAAAATGTATATAAAAAAATAAATATTTAAATTAATTAATTAGTTAATTAGTTAATTAAGTTAATTAAATCTTATTATGTTAATTAATCACTCTGTCTATTAAACAGAGTATGACATGTGGGCCAGCCCGTTTAATTAATAAAACTGTTAATTAATATAATTATATTAACCTAATTAGCCTATGACATGTGGGTCCCTTTGCTAATTAATCAATTTTAGATTAAATTAAATACTGGTTAACCGCTCTGTATATGACAGCTGGGTCCCACAGGTCAGTTTGACCAGTCAAAGCCACTGTTCACTGCTGATGTCAGCATGACATCATGCTGATGTCATAATTCCATTTTTGAAATATAATACTCTATTTTAATTTCTGAATATTAATAAAACTTTAAAAATTAATATAAAATAAACCGTAAGTCAGATGAAAATATTTTATACATGAAAGTTGTTCAGAAAAATCCCACAAATCCGAATACGCGGTCCGTTCGTGTGTCACATGCTCCTATCATAACGAACATGGAACTTTTCCATCGTTTTCATCTGTCCAGTAGTGGCCCGAGACCCGGATAATAGCGTCAGATATTCTTCCGACCCGTCTGCTACGTGTAGTACTGCGTTAATGCATGCCTAGCTCTGCATATTGCCATGTCATGCATCGTGATTGTATATGTGCTTTATATTCATTGTTTCTCCCCCCTCTTCTTACCGGTGTTCCCCGCGACTGACGCTGCTGCCGGGTACGACTACGCTGTTGACGATCAGGCCTTTGCAGCGGAGCAGCAAGGCAAGCAACCCCCCTTGAACATTCCGATATAGCCCATTCTTATCTCTTATTCTTGCATTAGTTTTTGCTACTGTATTAGTTAGCTCCTATTCTGATGCATAGCCTGTTTTGGATAAACTGCTACTATACCTGCAATCATATCAACTGCTTAGTATAGGTTGATCAATGAATCCCCAGTGACCCCTTAGTCCCAGTTGCCCCTGCTTCTTCATCGACGACTCGAAGACCCGGTCAACCGACCGACAAGCTAGGCCCCTCACATCACCGCACACCCCTTTGTTGTATGACTCCGCAGAGCTACTAACGAGTACCGAGGGTGACACCTCGTGAAGTACTCATGATGCTAACTCTGTAGTGCAGCTAGTCGGTCGTGGTTATCGAGGGTGATTCCTCCTTCACCACTCCCGACGATGACTCTGTAGTGCAACCCCTCAAGTGTGGGACCCTCGAGGGTGATTCCTCTAAGTCCACCTTGATGGTTTCATCGAGCGGGACCCTTTGAGGGTGATTCCTCAGGTTCCGCCTCGATGTTTTATACACACAGTTACAATGACCTAGTTACAGAAACATGTTGGTGATGGGTCGGCCCTGAGGGGTACCCACGATTTGATGATGATGAGGCGTGGACGGGCAGGAGAGGCCCTTGCCACACATCCTCGAGACGGGGCGACAGGACCTCACTTCATGGGTCGCGCTTGTCCCGCATTAATAAAATGCTAATGGGTTGGGTATTTGATCTGAGTTGGTCTTTTGACCTTTTACGCACCAAACCTTCACGTGGGAGAAGTTATGGGTACTCAGCGTCGTTGTATCAGCCGAAGCTCTTCGGACGTCAGCAATGGAGCGGGGCGCGCCCGAGTGGCCTGGACGGTACAGCTCTTGGATTAGAGTGTGCTAGGGCTGACCTCGACCGCGTTCGCATCGTGCAGGAGTGCAAAGGGTGAGTGGGCCCATGACCCCTACGCGCTTAGGATTTAGACCGGCGGGCTGGCCTCTCTGTTGAGCCTAGGTGGGGCGACGACGTGTTGATATCCCGAGGCTGGGCATGACCTAGGAAAGTGTGTCTGGCTGGAGGTGATCAAGCGTGTTGGAAATGCGGTGCACCCCTGCAGGGATGAATTCTTCTATTCGAATAGCCGTGTCCACGGTAACAGGACGACTTGGAGTTGTACCTTGATCTACTACAACTAAAATTGTGACTTTAAATTTGAAATGAATGTTGGCTCCGAGATTGCTTCCTCGCAGGGAGTCGAGGAAGAATCTCTGGGCGTGGATACTTAATAAAAACTTGCTACAATAATATTGCTATATATGAGATACCAGTCTACTCTCTTCTAATGCTGCAAGATGCTGAAGATGCTAGTCTTCGATAGGACTAGGCCTTCCCCTTATTCTTGCTTTCTGCAGTCAGCCCAGATATAACCCCATTCCTTGATACCGATGCATACTTAGCATAGTTCTGATGTCAGTCTTGCGAGTACTTTGGATGAGTACTCATCGCTGCTTTGCTTTCTCTTTCCCCCCCGATATGTTTCTGCGTTGAGACGATGGAGCCTAGGAGATGGAGTACGCCGGAGACGACTACTACACCACCGCCGAAGCTTACTACTACGTGGAGGCGGCCCCCGACTAGCAGTAGGATAGGAGGTTCCCAGGCAGGAGGTCTCGCCTCTCTTGATCCGTTGTTATGTTTGTGCTAGCCTTCTTAAGGCAAAACTTGTTTAACTTATGTCTCTACTCAGATATTATTTGCTTCCGCTGACTCGTGCTTGTCGAGCTTTGTATTCGAGCCCTCGAGGCCCCTGGCTTGTAATATGAAGTTGTAAGACTTTAATTTGTGTCTAGTGTTGTGTTGTGATATCAATCAGTGAGTCCCTAACCTTGGTCGTATGCATTGCGTGTATGATTAGCGTACGGTCGAAGTTGGGGGCGTCACAAGTTGGTATCAGAGCCGACTGCCTGTAGGTAGCCCCCTTTCCAACCCCTTGGCCGAAGTTGAGTCTAGTACTTGAAAAACTTTTACTAACATTGTTGTGTGGCTTACGGGCCCACATCTTAATCGGGTGGTATTAGGATCTTTTATTCCTCGTCTATACTCTAGGTTCTGATCTCTCTTCTCTTTCGGGTTAAAGATTTTGCTAACTCTAACTCTAGGTTCTCGTAACTACTTCCTCCTGGAGAGCCCCCTCAATTCAGACGATGACTTGAATTGTCAGGAGACTCCAAAGATATTCTCTGATGTTCTCCCGAGAACTTGTGCTCCTCGCTTTTGTGATTCCATTCCACCATCAACCCCTATGGATGATTACATACATTTGTCTCTCTTACTTTCGTATCCAGTTGCCCTTGTTATTACAAGGTACATCGAAGTATCTTATCAGAGATTCGTTCGTCCTCAGTTGTCGTGAGTTTCACAAAATCATTCGAATCACTATTCGATCTTCCGAAATCTTTAGTAGCCTTTTTCTCTTGACATATCCTCACCTGCTTGCATTATGGTTAATTCCATATGTCTAGCAATTTTCATTTAAAATCCTTTTGTGATTGTCATATGATCTTATTGATTCAACTTGTGTGTGAATGCACACAATTCTCACTTGATACTCTTAAAATTATCTGTCCGGTCCAGACGTCTTTCCAATCAGGAGCTGGTTCTCGTTAAATCAACCTTGGTTGATTGTCCATCTAAGTTCCTTCAACTTATCTGTATTGATCGAAACACCTGATTCTGATACACCAAATTGGGAATATTAATTCCTTTGGTTATTTAAGCATCAAATTATTGGATGTTCTATAATCTGATGCCTTGCATTCTTTCTCCCTCTGATTGAGTACCGATACTCACATCAGGTCCTTTGTGGACCGCCAGACCCATTGTTGGGTTATTATCTGATACCATCCTTCACAATCAAAATTATTGTGATGTTCTTCCCCTGATACATGATGCCATTGGTAAATTGTGTCTTCTCCCTCTGGTAAGTTGTATCCTATGCTTTTGTCGGCCATGCTCTGTTGTCAAGCATGTATTAATTACTCTTGAAGCTTGTGGTATATGTTCCTAAGATGCCCCGATGGGTTGGACCTATGCCTTCCTTAATTCGTGAACCCGACAATTTTCATGAGTCATACTCTCCTGGTGTTTTGCCAGTTAAACTTTCAAAACTACAACTTCATCAAAGGCGAGGTGTAAATGGAAGGTGATGCATTGATGAAGTGGGAGTTGATCTTGAACCTTGTGTGCATGCCCATGGAAACGATGTTGATCTTATCATACAAGCTTCTCCTTTCATATAATCATTCATTGTATGATTCGATCTTGTATCTATGATCTTGTCCTTTGCAATCGTGGTTCCGACCATGTTGTTCTACTTCGATTTCATTCTCAGACAAGTTAAAGTGTCTGTCTTCCACAGATCAATACACTAGTCTAACCTTTATTCTGATCTACCTCCGAGTTTTACCCCTGGTATCTCAGAATATCGCGGAGCTATATAACTTCTTATGAGCTCCTCATCAACTATGATAATTCACTGATTCTAGTTTCCCTCGTGTTCTGAGTTGTGGGACACTCGGGGACACTGATATCTGAATCGAGTATGCTTTGCGATTCAACAACTCTTAGAATCTTCTTTGCTTATGAGTTTGTACTCGATCATGTCTTTCCAAGCTGTTAGGCCCCATCATTATCGTCATGCTAGAGCTTGACCATGCTCATCTTGTTCGAGATGCCGAAGCCCGACTGTATGCCTTGAATGCATTGAATGCGTCACCTCTTGAGGGGATTGAAAACATCCCAGTGGTCCGTAATTTTCAAGATGTCCTTCCAGAAGAACTTCCAGGGATTCCCCCTGTAAGGGCTGTCGAGTTTGTCATCAACTTGGTACCAGGAACCACCCCTATTGCTAAGCGGCCTTATAAGATGCCCCTTCATAAACTCCTTGAGATGAAACAAAAAATCAATGATTCACTTCGACAAGGGTTCATTCGTCCAAGTTCCTCTGCTTGAGGAGCACCTTCTCTCTTTGTCAAGAAGAAGGATGATACGAATCGATTGGTCCAAGTTTACCGTCCCATCAACCAAGCTGCAATTCAGAACAAATACCCGCTTCCTCGAATCAACGATCTGTATGATCAACTTGTTGGTTCATTAGTGTTTTCAAAACTCGACTTGAGGTTGGGTTACCATCAGATCCGGGTTCGTGAAGAGGATATTCCCAAGACTGCATTTGTTACTCACTATGGTTCATACGAGTACACCATCATGTCATTCGGCTTAGCCAATGCTCCAGCAACCTTCTCTCGCCTAATGAACTATATATTCATGGATTACCTCGATAAATTCGTCGTGGTTTATCTGGATGATATCCTGGTTTACTCCAAGAATAAAGAAGAGCATGCTGAACACCTTCGTCTTATACTAGAGAAGCTTCAAGAACATCAACTTTATGCAAAGTATTCAAAGTGTGAGTTCTGGATGGACGAAGTGACCTACCTTGGGCATGTGATCTTCAAGGATGGTATTGCGGTCAACCCTGAACGAGTTCAGGCTATTCTTGACTGGACTCCCCCGAAGAATGTCAAGCAAGTTAGAAGTTTTCTCGGACTCGCCAGCTATTGCCGTCGATTTGTCGAGAACTTCTCCAAGATTGCAAAGCCCTTAACCAATCTTCTTCACAAAGGTGTTAAATATGAGTGGACAGAAAAATGTCAGGAGAGCTTTCAGGCACTTAAAGACAAACTGACGTCTGCTCCAGTGCTTGCTCCTCCGGATACTCAGAAGGACTTTGTCATCTATTGTGATGCTTCACGTCAAGGAATGGGCTGTGTCCGAATGCAAGAACACGGGGTGGTTGCTTATGCATCTCGTCAATTGCGTCCTCATGAAGAGAACTACCCAGTTCATAACCTTGAACTTGCTGTAGTAATTCATGCACTGAAAGTGTGGCGGCATTACCTTGTTGGTAATCGTTGTGAGATCTACGCCGATCATCAAAGTCTGAAGTACTTGTTTACTCAGCCAGATCTGAATCTCCGTTAACAAAGATGGATGGAATGAATAGCAGATTACAACGTGGGAATTTCTTATACACCTGGGAAGGCTAATGTAAGGGCTGATGCTTTGAGCCGCAAGTCATAATGCAACCACCTCCAGGTTCACAAGGTTCACCACCTGCTCCAAGAAGAATTCCTCAAGCTGAACCTCCATATTGTTCCTCAGGGTTATCTCGTTCCCCCTCCACCGGAGGCCCGTACAATGCACCGTCGTGTTGTTAACCAGGGCTCTCTAAGTAACCTGGTTGTTGTACCAGATCTCGTGGGCAGCATCAAAACTATGCAAGACTATGATAATGACGTCGAAAAGATTAGACGCTACCTTTCGGAAGGTAAACCCTCATGCTTCATCGTTGATGATGATGGCGCTGTGTACTTCAAGGGTCGCTTATTCGTTCCAACTAAGAGGGAAAACCTGAATATGACTGCTAGAATACTGAAAGAAGCTCATGATACTCTGCTGTCTATTCATCCGGGTAGTACCAAAATGTATCGAGACATCCATCAAAGATTCTGGTGGTCAAATATGAAACAAGACATTGCACGCTATGTTTCAGAATGTGACATTTGCCGTCGGATCAAAGCAGAACATCAAAAGCCTGCTGGAACTCTGCAACCTATTTATATTCCTGAATGGAAATGGGATCATGTTGAAATGGACTTCGTCACTGGTTTTCCCAGGTCACAGAAAGGTAATGATGCTATTCTTGTCGTCATTGACCGGCTGCCCAAAGTTGCACATTTTCTGGCTGTCAAGGAAACTATTACTACTAGTCAGCTGGCAGATCTATATATGTCCAGAGTTGTTTCACTCCATGGTAATCCATTGGTGATTAGTTCAGACCGTGGCAGCTTATTCACTTCAAGATTCTGGGCAAGTTTCCAGGAAGCTATGGGAACTCATTTGTCATTCAGCACCGCTTTTCACCCTCAATCCCAGGGACAAGTTGAAAGAGTCAATCAGATTCTCGAAGACATGCTTCGAGCTTGTGTCATTTATTTTGGCAAGAAATGGGAGGAATCTCTCCCGTATGCTGAGTTCTCCTACAACAATAGCTATCAAGCTAGTCTGAAGATGGCTCCCTTTGAAGTATTATATGGACGTAAGTGTCGGACTCCTCTGAATTGGTCAGAAACTGGGGAACGTACACTTATTGGTCCGGATATTATTCAACATGCTGAAGATCAAGTCCGCATTATTCGTGCAAATCTGAAGGCTGCTCAGTATCGTCAGAAGAGTCAGTATGACCGTCATCACAAAGATATGGTCTATCAACCTGGCGAAAAGGCTTATCTTCGAGTCACGCCAATGAGAGGTGCACACCGCTTTGGGATCAAGGGCAAGCTGGCTCCTCGATATATTGGTCCTTTCACCGTTCTCGAAAGGCGTGGTAAAGTGGCATATCAACTGGAACTGCCGCCAAACCTTTCTCAGGTTCACGATGTGTTCCATGTGTCACAGCTTCGTCGCTGCTTCAAGGATCCTATCCGGGCAGTGGATCATGATATGTTGGAGCTGCAACAAGACCTTTCTTAAAAGAGCAACCAGTCTGCATTCTCGATGAAACTGAACTTCGGACTCGTCAGAAGGTTACCAAGTTCTTCAAGGTGCAATGGGCAAATCATTCTGAAGATGAAGCCACTTGGGAACGTGAAGATCATCTTCGCGCAGAATACCCCGGGCTCTTTCCTTCTACTTCTTAATTCTCGGGACGAGAATTCTCTTTAGTAGGGGAGAGTTGTGACGCCCTGGATTTGCAGCTACAGTAACCCTTGTAATCAAGCTACAGTAATATGAGGATTATGCTAATCCATGTGTGATCACTGTTGGAATCAAACTCTCATTCAAATTCTTATGCAATTCAAAATTCATTTGAAAGGTGAAATTAAAAGTTTTGCAAACTACAAATTAAAAATCATGCTTAGGTTGCAATTATTCCCTAAGCTATTCTAAAATTGGAACCAACATTTTATCATGTGGTTAGGTGCCTCAAAACTATTTTAACAGATGCCAAAACAATCATTAAATGCCCCTTTCTGTTTTGGTAGATATCAAAACAATTAAATAGGCCCTCAAACTTTTGTAGCAACCCCAATTATTGCTTTGCAATTATTGGGATAAGTCACTTATTTTACAAAATGCTTTTGTCACTAGATTTATTAAGAACGGAAACAAATCAAAAGACAAAGAAAATAAAAGAAAACCCCTTCCCCCCCGGCCCAACTGGACCGTGGCCCAACTGGGCCAACCGACCGGCCCACCACCTGCCTACGTAACCCCTCACCCCGCACCGACACCCCATCCCACTCCCCACTCGCTCCCCCACCCCTCCCCGTTCTGGATCGGGATCGGGAATTGATCTCACGCCCCCATCGAGCCGACGCCGGCGCCCCCCGCTGCCTCCCCGCGCCTGGCGCCCCTGCGCCTCACCGGCGCTCTCCTCGCCGCCGTCTCCACCGCGTCGCCCCTACCCACGCCCGCTGCCCTCCCCTGCACCCCCGCGGTGAGCCCTCCGGGGCTCCTCCCCTTCTCCTCTCCCCCTCCGACCGCTGCGGCCACCGCGTCCCTCACTGCCGCGCCCCGTCCACGCCCAGCTGCCGCGCGTCGCCCAGCCCGCACGCGCACGCCCGCCTCTGCCCCCTCGCCGCTCCGGCGCCTCTCCGCGCCCACGGCCACGCCCGCCTCCCTGCTAACTCCGCTCGCCGCCCCACGCGCGCCCCCACCGCTGCGCCTGGCCGCTGCCGCCCCCCCGGCCATCTGTGCACGCCCGCATCGCCCTCGGCCGTGCCCCCCATGCCACCACCGCCGCGGCCCCGCTGCGCCTCCCCCCGCTCACCCACAACGCCCCGGCCGCCCGCTAGCCGATGCCAGCCGCTTCGCGCCGCCGTGCCATGTGCGTGCGGTGTGTGTGTGTGCGGTTGTGCCCGCGTGTGTGTAGCCCTTGGCCACTGCCACGTGGGGCCCACCCCGCCCCCACCGGATTACAGACGGAGCCCACGCCCCTGTTAAATGAAATGTTTTAAAAAAATGTATATAAATAAATAAATATTTAAATTAATTAATTAATTAATTAGTTAATCAGTTAATTAAGTTAATTAAACCTTATTATGTTAATTAATCACTCTGTCTATTAAACAGAGTATGACATGTGGGCCAGCCCGTTTAATTAATAAAACTGTTAATTAATATAATTATATTAACCTAATTAGCCTATGACATGTGGGTCCCTTTGCTAATTAATCAATTTTAGATTAAATTAAATACTGGTTAACCCCTCTGTCTATGACAGCTGGGTCCCACAGGTCAGTTTGACCAGTCAAAGCCACTGTTGACTGCTGATGTCAGCATGACATCATGCTGATATCATAATTCCATTTTTGAAATAAAATACTCTATTTTAATTTCTGAATATTAATAAAACTTTAAAAATTAATATAAAATAAATCGTAAGTCAGATGAAAATATTTTATACATGAAAGTTGTTCAGAAAAATCCCACGAATCCGAATATGCGGTCCGTTCGTCTGTCACGTGCTCCTATCATAACGAACGTGGAACTTTTCCATCGTTTTCATCTGTCCGGTAGTGGCCTGAGACCCGGATAATATCGTCAGATATTCTTCCGACCCGTCTGCTACGTGTAGTACTGCGTTAGTGCATGCCTAGCTCTACATATTGCCATGTCATGCATCGTGATTGTATCTTTGCTTTATATTCATTGTTTCTCCCCCCTCTTCTTACTGGTAGACCCCGCGACTAACGTTGTTGCCGGGTACGACTACGCTGTTGACGATCAGGCCTTTGCAGCAAGGCAAGCAACCCCCCTTGAACATTCCGATATCGCCCATTCTTCCCTCTTATTCTTGCATTAGTTTTTGCTACTGTATTAGTTAGCTCCTATTCTGATGCATAGCCTGTTTTTGATAAACTGCTACTATACCTGCAATCATATCAACTGCTTAGTATAGGTTGGTCAATGAATCCCCAGTGACCCCTTAGTCCCAGTTGCCCCTGCTTCTTCATCGACGACTCGAAGACCTGGTCAACCGACCGACAAGCCAGGCCCCTCACATCACCGCACACCCCTTTGTTGTACGACTCCGCAGAGCTACTAACGAGTACCGAGGGTGACACCTCATGAAGTACTCATGATGTTAACTCTGTAGTGCAGCTAGTCGGTCGTGGTTATCGAGGGTGATTCCTCCTTCACCACTCCCGACGATGACTCTGTCGTGCAACCCCTCAAGTGTGGGACCCTCGAGGGTGATTCCTCTAAGACCACCTTGACGGTTTCATCGAGTGGGAACCTTTGAGGGCGATTCCTCAGGTTCCGCCTCGATGTTTTATACTCACAGTTACTATGACCTGGTTACAGAAACATGTTGGTGATGGGTCGGCCCTGAGGGGTACCCACGGTTTGATGATGATGAGGCGTGGACGGGCAGGAGAGGCCATTGCCACACATCCTCGAGACGGGGCGACGGGATCTCGCTTCATGGGTCGCGCTTGACCCGCATTAATAAAATGCTAATGGTTTGGGTATTTGATCTGAGTTGGTCTTTTAACCTTTTACGCACCAAACCTTCATGTGGGAGAAGTTATGGGTACTCAGCGTCCTTGTATCAGCCGAAGCTCTTCGGACGTCAGCAATGGAGCGGCGTGCGCCCGAGTGGCCTGGACGGTACAGCTCTTGGATTAGAGTGTGCGAGGGCTGACCTCGACCGCGTTCGCATCGTGCAGGAGTGCAAAGGGTGAGTGGGCCCATGATCCCTGCGCGCTTAGGATTTAGACCGGCGGGCTGGCCTCTCTGTTGAGCCTAGGTGGGGCGACGACGTGTTGATATCCCGAGGCCGGGCATGACCCAGGAAAGTGTGTCCGGCCGGAGGTGATCAAGCGTGTTGGAAATGTGGTGCACCCCTGCAGGGATGAATTCATCTATTCGAATAGCCGTGTCCACGGTAACAGGACGACTTGGAGTTGTACCTTGATCTACTACAACTAAAATTATGACTTTAAATTTGAAATGAATGTTGGCTCCGAGATTGCTTCCTCGCAGGGAGTCGAGGAAGAATCTCTGGGCGTGGATACTTAATAAAAATTTTCAACAATAATATTGCTATATATGAGATACCAGTCTACTCTCTTCTAATGCTGCAAGATGCTAAAGATGCTAGTCTTCGATAGGACTAGGCCTTCCCCTTATTCTTGCTTTCTGCAGTCAGCCCAAATATAACCCCATTCCTTGATACCGATACATACTTAGCATAGTTCTGATGTCAGTCTTGCGAGTACTTTGGATGAGTACTCACCGCTGATTTGCTTTCTCTTTCCCCTCGATATTATTCTGCGTTCAGACGATGGAGCCCAGGAGATGGAGTACGCCGGAGACGACTACTACACCACCGCCGAAGCTTACTACTACGTGGAGGCGGCCCCCGACCAGCAGTAGGATAGGAGGTTCCCTGGCAGGAGGCCTCACCTCTCTCGATCCGTTGTTACGTTTGTGCTAGCCTTCTTAAGGCAAAACTTGTTTAACTTATGTCTGTACTCATATATTATTTGCTTCCGCTGACTCGTGCTTGTCGAGCTTTGTATTCGAGCCCTCGAGGCCCCTGGCTTGTAATATGAAGCTGTAAGACTTTAATTTGTGTCTAGTGTTTTGTTGTGATATCAATCAGTGAGTCCCTAACCTTGGTCGTACGCATTACGTGTATGATTAGCGTACGGTCGAAATTGGGGGCGTCACATCCACCCATTGATCGCTATCCAGCATGCATCTAGAGTATTAAGTAAAATAGAGTAATGCTTGGAGAACATTGACATGATGTATACAAAGAGAATTCAATTAATATGAACTAACCCCATCGTTTTGTCCTTCGTGGCAACAATACAAAGACGTGTCTTTTCCTTTCTGTCACTGAGATATCGAGCACTGCCAGATTGAACCCACTACAACGCACCCCTCTCACTAAAGAAATATCAATCTAGTTGGCCAAACTATTTCAATAGATCGAAGAGATTTACGAATATATAATGATCATGCAAATAAGAATCATAATATTCAGAGGTGACTCAAATAATTTTCATGAATAATCTGAAACAGAAACCCACAATTCATCGGATCCCAACAAACACACCGTACAAAAGAATTACATCGGATAGGACAAAGCGAAGATGCGATGATCATTGTATTGAAGATCAAAAGAGAGAGAGAGATATAGCCATCTAGGTACTAACTATGGACCCGTAGGTCTGTGGTGAACTACTCACACATCATAATGGGGGCAGCAAGGTTGATGAAGAGGACCTCCGTGATCGATCCCCCCTCTGGCAGGGTGCCGGAACAGAGCTCCAAATGAGATCGCGGTGGAACAAAGACTTGCAGCGGTGGAAAAAGTGTTTCGGGATGCCCTCTAGGGTTTTTGGAATATATGTGAATTTATAGGCCAGAGAACGGGGTCAGGAGACCTGCCAGGGAGGGACAAGCCATCAGGGCGCGACCACCCCCCTGGGCACACCCTGTTGGCTTGTGCCTCCCTCGTGCGGCTTTTGGTCTTCTCCCGAAGCTTCCGAGTCTTCTTTTGGTCCAAAAAAAATCATAAAAAAGTTTCGAGGCAACTGGACTTCGTTTGGTAGTGTAAACCTGAAAAAGTAAAAAATACGCAGAAAATAGCAACTGGCACTGGGCACTGGGTCAATAGGTTAGTGCTAAAAACTAATATAAATTGGTAAATTATTACTCAAAAAGTATCCTAAAATGATAATATGTCAGCATGGAACAATAAAAAATTATAGATACATTGGAGACGTATCAGCATCCCCAAGCTTAATTCCTGCTCGTCCTCGAGTAGGTAAATGATTAAAACAGAATTTTTGATGTGACATGCTACCCTATGTAATCTTTTGCATGCATGCTTATTGAGAAGAGATGAATTAAAAAACATCAACATAGTAATATTTATAAGCACAAGCAACAAAATCATCAATCTTTCAAAGTATACGATCCTAAAAGAATGTTTACCCCATTCATTTCATCATATTAGCAAGTCATGGCTCCGTCTTCACCACATTAATACAGATGTCAAGCACCACGGTCTCCAAGTCAGGCAATTGGATCGTGCTTTTTCAATGTGCCTCAACTTTTTATTCTTCACGAAATACATGAGCATGAACCATGGACATGGCATAAAGGTGGAATAGAATATGGTGGTAGATATGAAAGGGGTAAAGAGTGAAGAAGAAAATCTTGCATCAAATAGGCATATCAATGGGCCATGGAGATGCCCATCGATAGATGTCAATGCAAGGAGTAGGGATTGCCATGCAAATGATGCACAAGAGCTATAAGTGTATGAAAGCTCAACTGAAGCTAAGTGGGGTGTGCATCCAACTTGCTTGCTCATGAAGACCTCGAGCATTTGAGGAAGCCCGTCATCGGAATATACAAGCCAAGTTTCTAATAATGAAAATGTAATACCCACTAGCATATGAAAATAACATAACATGAGACTCTCTATATGAAGAACAAGGTGCCACTTTGAGGCACAAGTGTGGTAAGGGATAGTAGCAAAGTCCCTTCTCTATTTTTCTCTCATAATTTTTTTATTATGCAGGGCTCATTTGGCCTCACCCATTTTTATTTCCTCACTGGGACAATGCTCTAATAATGATGATCATCACACTTTTATTTACATACAAGTCAACATGAAAACTTGATATGAAGAACTATGAAATAATAAGACTCAATATGAATGCCTCTGGCAGTGTACCAGGATGTGCAATGATCTAGCATGACACGTATCAAAAATATGATGAACGGTGGCTTTGCCACAAATACTATGTCAGCTCTATATCATCATGCAAAGGAATATGATAATGAACGAACTAGTCATATGATGTAACAGTGGAATTTGCATGGCAATACCTCGGAATGGCTATGGAAATGCCATAATAGGTAGGTATGGTGGCTGTTTTGAGGAAGATATAAGAAGGCTTATGTGTTATAGAGCATATCATGTCACGGGGTTTGGATGCACCGGCAAAGTTTGCACCGATCCTCGAGGTGAGAATGGGCAATGCACGATACCGAAGAGGCTAGCAAAATATGAGGTGGTGAGATTGCGTATGTACACGGGTTCAAATTAGTCATAAAGAACTCATATACTTATTGCAATGTTTTACTAGTTTTACCACGAATAAAAGTACTACTCGCATGCCCCGAGGGAGGAGGTTGGGAGGAGTTAACCATCGCGCGCCTCCGACCTGAAACAACACTATGATTTCAATGAGGAATAGAAATACTCACACATCCCCACCATGCCTTTTTAATATTTGGACAAACGGGAAATTAACACCTCTTAATATCAATACTTCTACGAATCAACAATGATGCACTCACACCTTTTTCTTATTACCACATCAATATCATTAACCGACAATTTCTCTTTTATGTGCTACATGATGGTTTTGATTATCACTCATTGAATACCTATTATTTTTGGACTAGTCTTATGAACCATGGAAATTACCATCACTATTTATTAACTCTCAAACAAATATAAGTGAAGAACGAGAGTGCAATTATTTCTACAAATCTATACGCCACAGTGCTCAAAAAGATATGAGTGAAGTACTAGAGCAACTTCTAAGCTCAAAAGATATAAGTGAAGCACATAGAGTATTCTAATAAATTAGGGACATTTACATTTTTCCTCCTAACTTTGGCCCGACCTCATCTTTACCCCTAAAAAATCAGTGCTCAACTATACCCCTCTTCCGTCTCAACCGCTTATGGAAATACCCCTTCGTACCCTTTCCGTCCGGTCAAAGTGCTTTAATCGCATTAGAGAGTTATTCTGGACATCGTTGCCCCTCTTTCTTACATGTGGGCCCTACACGCATCTCTCCATCCACATCTCATTTCCCCCTCTCTCTTCTCTACTGTTCTCTCCCGCGACGCGACAAACCCTAACCCTAGTTCATCCATTTCCTCTATCGCGGCGGCTACCAAGGGCGAGCTCGTGGATCCAGATGCGGAGGGGGTGGATCTGATTCCGCTGCTCATCTTCAGCCTACTGGATTGGTAGAGGAGGCGACGACCACGTGGAATGGCCGGTGCTCGTGGTAGCAGCGGGAGCGGCAGAGCAGAGAGCTCACAGACCATGACGGCGATGACAAGAGAGGTTCCAAGACGGTATGTCTCTACGCACCATCACCGTGTACTTACATGCACACTTCTTTAGGTTAATTTCATGAGTGTTGTTTGTGTTGTTCATGAATTGTTCTTTATTCTGAATATTTGCCATAGGATGGACCCCGCTAGAGCGTAAGAGAAGAGGGAGTGGAGGTATGAGGCAGAGGTAACTGCAATTGACAAAGAGAAGAGGGAGTGGAGGTATCCCGTGGATCTGCAAGCAATGACATGTAGTTGCAGAAAGTGGCAAATTATTGGACAGAGTTGTATGCATGCTCTCTATTTCATTACTCAATGAGAGGTCCAGCTAGTGAGATAGATCAGTATGTGCATGAATTTTACTCAGTTAAAAAATTAACTCTCACTTATGCTGAAAATTTGCCTGCAATGGAGGGAAAACAACAGTGGGACATTGTTGACCCTGGGTTTATACTATCTGTACCTGTGCAACACAGACCTCCTGGCAGGCCAAGGAAGACTAGGATAAGGGCATCGTCTGAAGGAAAAGGCCTAGGAGGCAGGAGAAAGAAGTGTTGTCATTGTGGAAGATTAGGACACCGTGGGACCCACTGCAAAGAGTCAATTGATCCTGCATTTGGAGAAGATGAGCATTGGGGTGCTGAAAATGCTGGGTGTGAAGCACCAGAAGCTACTGAACCAACTGCTCAGACCGAACCTACTGATGCAACTGCTCAGACTGAACCTACTGATGCAACTGCTCAGACTGAACCTCCAGAAGAAACAACTCAAACATAAGCTCCTACCTTTCCTCCAACTGCTACAAGCTCTCCAGCTGCTCCTAACTCTCTAGTTGCTACTTCCTCTCAGGCTGTTGATAGTGATCTACTTGCTAGGTATGCAATATATTGTACTGTATGTTAATTCATTAATGTTATAACTGTAAATGTGTTAACTGACCTTCATAGTGTTCATGTTTCTCCATCCAAGGAAGAATTTCAAAAGGCCAGCTACTAGAGGTTTCAAGTGGGGGTCACCAAATAAGAAGCCGAAAGGCGACATGGTACCAACCGTGAGCACAAGGAGCAAGGCTGCTATTCCTGCTGCCAACACTAGGAGCAAGATGACCAAACTAAAGTGATCATAATGTGTTTGATTTTGTGGTGTGAACTATTGTCTGTTGTTTGTCTGTTGGGATGTGAACTGATGTTGGGTGTGAACTTATGAGTTTGTCTGTTGTTTAAATGCTGGGATGTGAATTGATGTTGTTTTGTAATGATTTGTTGTGAACTACTCCGGTTTAATGTGCTGTGAACTACTGATTTGTGCTCATATTTGGCCCTACATATCTTGTGAATGCTCAGTTTTGCCCCTAAAAATCTTGTTATGGGCTCAAATCTGCCCCTTTTGTTGTCATTATGTGTTGAACATAGACCACATATAAATGCTAGAAATTTGAACACAAATTTAGCAAACTGGTAGCTCCAAGAGTGCAGAAATGGCAACATTACATCAACATTGATCAGCATTACATCAATTTCACACTGCTAGAAACATAACACATACACTGCCACTTAATTTGCTTCCTTTGACCAAATAGAAACTAAAGTAGCCACAATGCTAATGACAAGAACAATGAGAAAAACCATTATCTCCATCAGCTCATTCCTCTTCTTCAATTTCACCTACATTTTCTTGTTCTTATTGCTCAGATCCATAACCTTCCTCTCTAGCCTGCTTGCTTTGATCCAACTACGTTCAAGGCCAGCGTCGAGCTCCTCAAAAACTTGCCCCACTTGCTCACTGGGAGGAGGGTCAATCCATACAGCCCATTCACACTCATGAGGAAGCTGTCAAATCGAATTTCACAAAAGAATTGGTCAAATTTATAACTTCAAAACAAATCGAGAAAAACAAAGGACAAATTGAGGCTACGAGGTCAATTACATCGAGTGGACAACCCAAAAACCTTCTTCTGGTGCTTGCTCCACCCCAAGAAACACGGCGAGCAGGAATTAAGCGGTGCCCCGGGCAACGGTGCTTCGAGCGCTCCTCAAGGCCGTAGAAAGTGGCATTGGGTAGGAAAAACTCATATTGGAACTAAACAATCCCGCAAGCATCCACCTACGAGCTCAAACGGGGCATATTACAGCCAATCCCGCGAAACCCTAGAGGAGAAATCCCCAAATCCAAAGAACCCTAAATCCAAATCTACTTACCTCACTGTCCGCGGAGGAGCTTACGGACGACATTGGAGATGTGCACATGCATGGGTCCTAGTCCTGCCTCCCTCCAGGAGCTCCAATCGCCGGTGCTCGACCAACTTCCTATCTCCTATCGCCGTCGGGAGGTAGAAGAAGAAGAGCGAGAGAGATAACTGTTCAGGTAGGTCCCACTTGTAAGGAGGGGCATATTTGTTCGGGAAATGTCTCGAAGACAGTCAAACCCCTTTGACTGGACGGAAATAACGTGGAGGGGTATTTCCATAATGCCATCTAATGGAAGAGGGGTATAGTTGATCATTGACTTTTTTAGGGGTAAAGATGAGCTCGGGACAAAGTTAGGGGGGGAAATGGAATTGGCACGATAAATTATGATGAAGGTGTGTCTCTCTCAAATAGGTATTTCCAGCAAGTGATGACTGTGGCAAACTAAAAATAAAAGCAAAAACAAACAAAAGCAAATGACGCTCCAAGACAAACTCATATCATGTGATGATAAAAATATAGCTCCAAGTGACATACCGATGGATTGAGACGAAAGAGGGGATGCCTTCCTGGGCATCCCCAAGCTTAGATGCTCAAGTCTTCCTAGAATATTACCTTGGGGTGCCTTGGGCATCCCCAAGTTTAGGCTCTTTCCACTCCTTATTCCTTCGTCCATCGTGATAACACCAAAAACATGAAAACTTCAATCACACAAAACTCAACAAAACTTCGTGAGATCCGTTAGTATAAGCAACATATCAAATACTTTAGGTACTATTATAAATTGATTAATATTTAATTATTGCATAATGGGTATTGTATTCTAACTTCTCCATGGCTTATACCCCCCGATACAATCGATAGAATCGTCAAAACAAGCAAACTATGCAAGCAAAAACAGAATCTGTCGAAAACAGAACAGTCTGTAAAGATCTGTAAATAACCTATACTTATGTAACTCTAAAAATTCTGAAAAATTAGGAAAACCTGAAGAATTTTTATAGGAATGTTGTGTAAAAAATCAGATCAAAAAGACGTTCCAGTAAAATCAGCTAAACTTTCTGTTTTTGCACCGTATCAATTCTACTCAACTTGTGAGTCATCCCAAAGGCTTTTCTTGACACAAACGCTAATTAAAACATAAAAACACAATCATTACAGAGGAAATAATCATGTTATCACACACAAACATAAAGTAAAAAAGCAAAAATAAAGATAACTATTTGGTTGCCTCCCAACAAGCGCTATTGTTTTATGCCTCTAGCTAGGCATAATGCATAGTTTCAAGTGTTGTCATCTTTGACACTCCACCCATAAGTAGCTCTAATGATTGATTCATAAGGTGGTTTAATTCTCTTCCTAGGGAAGTGGTCCATTCCTTTCTTTAATGGGAATTGGAACCTTATGTTTCCCTCTTTCATATCAGCAATTGCACCTATAGTTCGTAAGAAAGGTCTCCCAAGTTTTATTGGAAAACTAGGATTGCAATCAATATCAAGCACAATAAAATCTACAGACCCATAATTCTTATTTGCAACAATGAGAACATCATTTATTCTACCTAAAGGATTTTAATGGTATAATCCACAAGATGCAAGTTTAGGGAACAATCTTGAATATTGGTGAGACCAACCACATCAGAAAGAGTTTTAGGTATAGTTGAAGCACTAGCACCAAGATCACACAAAGCTTTGCATTCATATTTATTTATCCTTATTTTAATAGTAGGTTCCCACTCATCATGCAATTTTCTAGGAATAGAAACTTCAAGCTCAAGTTTCTCATCATAAGCTTTTATCATCGCTTCCACTATATGATTAGTGAAAGCCTTTATTTTGTTCATAAGAATTGGGTGAGATAATAATAGTTTGCAACAAGGAAATACATTCTACTAAATAGAAAATTTCATAATTAAAGTCATTGTAATCCAAAATAGTGGGAACACCACTAGTTAAAGTTTTAACCTCTCCAAACCCACTTTTTCAGTTTTAGCATTAAAATCATCACCCTCCAAGCAAACGGGACGCTCTCTAACTAGAGTTGACTCATGTCTAGTCCCTTTATAATTTATATTCATAGAAGTAAAAAAAGATTCAATAGGAGAAGTGTCAATCATTTTAAGATCTTCATCATGATTCCGGTAAAACCCGGGTGGGAGAGCTTTTTCTAAGAATTTCCGCTTAGCTTTCAACTTAGCGGTCCTCTCCTTACTTTCATTAATAGAAATTTGGATAGATTTAATAGTCTGATTAAAATCATGCTTGGGTGGCAAAGTTTTACCTTTAAGAGTTTCAACATCAAGAGCAATTTTATCCATGTTTTTAGCCAGAGAATTGATACGTCTCCAATGTATCTATAATTTTTTATTGTTCCACGCTGATATATTATCATTCTAGGATACTTTTGGGTCTTTATTTACCAATTTATAATATTTTTGAGCACTAACCTATTGACCCAATGCCCAGTGCCAGTCGCTATTTTCTGCATGTTTTTGCCTTTTCAGGATTACGGTACCAAACGAAGTCCAATTGCCACGAAACTTATTGATGATTTTTCTGGACCAAAAGGACACCTAGAAGCTTTGGAAGGAGGTCGGCAGGCACACGAGGGCCCCACCACACATCAAGGCGTGCCCTGGGGGGCGCACCCTGATATGTGGTGGCCCCCTCATGGCTCTCCCAACGTCCTTCTTCGGCCTATAAATTCTCTAATATTATAAAAACCCTGGAGGCAGTCCCGAAACCTTTTTTCCGCCGCCGCAAGTATCTCTTCCGTCACGAGGCCATCTGGAGCTCCGTTCCAGCACCCTGCCAGAGGGGGGGTCGATCACGGAGGGCCTCTTCATCAACCTTGCTGCCCTCATGATGATGTGTGAGTAGTTCACCACAGACCTACGGGTCCATAGCTAGTACCTAGATGGACTCTCTTATGATATTCAATACAACGTTCATCGCATCTTCGCTTTGATCTATCCGATGTAATCCTATTGTGTGGTGTGTTTGTTGGGATCCGATGAATTGTGGGTTTATGTTCAGATTATTCATGAAAAGTATTTGATATACCTCTGATATATATTGTCTCTTAATTGCATGATCATTATAGCTTTGTAATGCTCTCCGATCTATTGATGTGCTTTCGCCAAGTAGATTGATATTTCATTGGTGGGAGTGGTGTGTTGTGGTAGGTTCAACCTGGCGAATTTCTATATCCCAATGACAAAGTAGGGGACAAGATGTGTCTTTGTATTGTTGCTACTAAGGATAAAACGATGGGGTTCATTCACATTGATTGAGTTTACTTTGTCTACATCATGTCATCGTTCTCCAAGCATTACTCTGTTTTACTTAATACTCTAGATGCATGTTGGATAGCGGTCGATGAGTGGAGTAATAGTAATAGGTGTAGGTAGGAGTCGGCCTATTTGTTTATGGACGTGATGCCTATATACACATGATAATTGCCGTGAAAATCGCATAACTATCCGCTTTTCTATCAACTGCCCAACAGTAATTTGTTTACCCACCGTATGCTGCCTAGATGAGAGATGTCGCTAGGGTAAACTATGCCCCCCGGGTCAATTCACTTATATATTAACAAACACTACAATTACCTTGCTGCCTTTATTTATCTTTTATTTTATTTTGCAATTTATATTTATCAACAATTATCTACCCAATTCATTTTCTTGCAAATAACGGGATCAAGGGGATTGACAACCCTCTTGCCCGCGTTGGGTGCAAGTTGTTTTGTTCATTTGTCTGCAGTCACTGAAGACGGTTGAGGGTTGATATTCCTATTGGTTCGATAAACCTTGGTTTCATAACTGGGGGAAATACTTACCCACTTTGTGCTGCAATTACTCGTTCCTCTTCACGGAAAACCTAACGCAGATCACAAGTATGAGGAAGGATTTCTGGCGCCGTTGCTGGAGAATATCATCAACAACTATCAAGTAACTTCACATAAATTTTCATTCACTTGTTCTTCTTTTTATTTTCTATTATATTTAGCTTGTCTCATTAAAATCAAAAATAAAAAAATATTTATCTTTGCTTGTTACTAGTTTGTTCGTAGTCATGTCTAGTTCCCCTCCGGATATGCCTCAACCACCCTACTTGGGAGAGGGTTCCCCAATCTTAGATTTTAAGCAAGTAGGTGATGAGTCCCTTAAATAGGCATGGGATAGATTATTAAAAATACAAGCAAGAGCTAATCCTAGGAGCCACATTAAATTGCTCCTTAGAAGTTTTTATGTTGGTTTATCTCTTTCTCATAGGCGTGTCTTGGGTTCTATGTTCGAGAAAAAATTTCTTGGGAACAATTCTTTTAACACCTATTATAAGATGAAAAATATATTTGTACAACCCAAAATAGAAACCATTGAACCACCTATATTGGTATGCTTCCGTCAAAGTAAGTTAATAAAAGAAACTAAGACCATCATGGAAGCTAATTTTAAGGGGTTGTACAACATGTCTACTAAAACCAATGGGAACGTGGTATTGCAAAATAAGAAATTTGATTTTATGGACCAAAAGATTGATGCCCTTAGCTTGTTGAAGGATGAAAATAAGACTCTCAATTGCAAGCTTGAACAATACATTCTAAGGGTCAAGGATGACAATACTTGAAACTATGCATTATTCCTAGCTAGGGGCATAAAACAATACCGCTTGTTGGGAGGCAACCCAATAGTTATCTTTAAATTTTTGTTTTAAACTTTCTGTTTATTTTCAATAGCATGATTATGGCCTCTGTAATGATTATGTTTTTGGGTTTAAATTAGTGTTTGTGCCAAGTAAAGCCTTTGGGATGACTCACAAGATGAGTAGAATCGATGCTGAAACAAAACAAAAACTTTTGACTACGGTACAGGAATTTTCATTTTTTTTACTGGAGCGTGATAATGATCTGAAATTTTTACACAGTGTTTATACAAATTTTAGAGGTTTTCCTAATTTTTAGAGTTATAGAACTATAGGTTGTCTACAGATTGCTATAGACTGTTCTGTTTTAGACAGATTCTGTTTTTGCTAGCATAGTTGCTTGTTTTGATTATGCTATGGATTGTATCGGGGGGTATCAGCCATGGAGAAGTTATAATACAGTAACTATTATGCATTTATGAAATTGGAAACAATTTATAATAGTACTTAAAGTATGCAATATGTTTCTTATACTAACGGATCTCACGAAGTTTTGTTGAGTTTTGTGTGATTGAAGTTTTCAAGTTTTGGTTGTTATCATGATGGACAAAGGAATAAGGAGTAGCAAGAGCCTAAGCTTGGGGATGCCCAAGGCACCCCAAGGTAATATTTTAAAGGAGACTCAAGCGTCTAAGCTTGGGGATGCCCCGGAAGGCATCCCCTCTTTCGTCTCAAATCCATCGGTATGTCACTTGAAGCTATATTTTTATTCGTCACATGATATGAGTTTTGCTTCGAGCGTCGTTTGCTTTTGTTTTCTTTTACTTTCAATTTTCCACAATCACTGTTTGCTGGACACACCTATTTAAGAGAGACACACCTTCATCATAATTTTTTAGAATACTCTATGTGCTTCACTTATATCTTTTGAGCTTAGCAGTTGCTCTAGTGCTTCACTTATATCTTTTTGAGCACGGTGGCGTGTAGATTTAATAGAAATAATTTCACTCTCGTTCTTCACTTATATTTGTTTGAGAGTTAATAAATAGTGACGGTAATTTTCATGGGTCATAAATACTAGTCTAAAAATAATAGGTATTCAATGAGTGATAATCAAAACCATCACGTAGTACATATAAAGAAATTGTGGGTCAGTGATATTGATGTAGTAATATGAAATAGGTGTGAGTTCATAATTGTTAAACCATAGAAGTGTCGATATTAAGAAAGGTTGACCCTTTTGTTCATCTAAAAATTAAAGAGGCATGGTGATGATGTGTGAGCATTTCTATTCCTCGTTGAAATCCTAGTGTTGTTTCGGGTCGGAAACGCGCGATGGTTAACTCCTACCAACCTCTTCCCTCAGGGCATGCGAGTAGTACTTTGATTTACGATAAACTAATAAAACTTTGCAATAAGTATATGGGTTATTTATGACTAATGTGAAACCATGGACATACGCAATCTCACCTTTTCATAATTTGCTAGCCTCTTCGGTACCGTGCATAGCCCGTTCTCACCTCGAGGATCGGTGAAACCTTCGCCGGTGCATCCAAACCCCGTGACATGACACGCTCTGTTGCACATAAGCCTTATTATATCTTGCTCAAAACAGCCACCATACCTACCTATCATGGCATTTCCATAGCCATTCCGAGATATATTGCCATGCAAATTCCATCATCACTTCACATGACTAGTTCGTTCATCGTCATATTGCTTTGCATGATCATATAGAGCTGACATAGTATTTGTGGCAAAGCCAACGTTCATCATATTTTTGATACGTGTGACGCTAGATCATTGCACATCCTGGTACACTGCCAGAGGCATTCATACAGAGTCATATCTTCATATCAGTTCTCCATATCGAGTTGTGAGTAAATAAAAGTGTGATGATCATCATTATTAGAGCATTGTCCTAGTGAGGAAAGAATGATGGAGACGATGATTCTCCCAAAAGTCGAGATGAGACTCCAGACGAAAAAAATAAAGATGGGGGAGGCCAAATGAGCCCACCATCCATTCAAAAAAATGAGAGAAAATGAGAGAAGGGACTTTGCTACTATGTTTTACCACACGTGTGCCTCAAAGTGGCACCATGCTCCTCATGTAGAGAGTCTCATGATATATCATTTTCATATGCTAGTGGGAATTACCTATTCATTATTACAAACTTGGCTTGTATATTCCTATGACGGGCTTCCTCAAATGCTCGAGGTCTTCATGAGCAAGCAAGTTGGATGCGCACCCCACTTAGCTTCATTTGAGCTTTCATATTCTTATAGCTCTAGTGCATCATTTGCATGGCAATCCCTACTCCTTGCATTGACATCTATCGATGGGCATCTCCATATCCCGTTGGTATGCCTAGTTGATGTGAGACTATCTTCTCCACTTCCTACCCCTTTGATATATACCACCATACTCTATTCCACTTAAATGCTATGTCCAATGGCTCACACTCATGTATTGCGTGAAGAATAAAAAGTTGATGCATATTGAAAAAGTACGATCCAATTGTGTGGCTTGGATACCGTGGTGCTTGACATTTGTATTAATGTGGTGAAGATGCAGACATGCCTTGCTAATATAATAAGATGAATGGGGGGGTAAACATTTCTTAAGGATCGTATACTTTTAAGGATTAATGATTCTGTTTCTTACATTTTAATTATAGCTATGCTAATATTTGTTGATTCATCTTTTCTCAATGAGCATACATGCATAAGATTACATAATGGATAGCATGTCACATCAAAAATTCTGTTTTTATAATTTACCTACTCGAGGACGAGCAGGAATTAAGCTTGGGGATGCTTGATACGTCTCCAACGTATCTATAATTTGATATTGTTCCATGCTGATATATTATCATTCTAGGATACTTTTTGGGTCTTTATTTACCAATTTATAATGTTTTTGAGTACTAACCTATTGACCCAGTGCCCAGTGCATGTCGTTGTTTTCTGCATGTTTTTGCCTTTTCAGGTTTACATTATAGAACGAAGTCCAATTGCCACGAAACTTTTTGATGATTTTTTCTAGACCAAAAGAAGACCTAGAAGCTTCGGAAGGAGGTCAGGAGGCACACGAGGGCCCCACCACACATCAGGGCGCACCCTGGGGGGCGCCCTGATATGTGGTGGCCCCCTCGTGGCTCTCCCGACGTCCCTCTCTGGCCTATAAATTTTCTAATAATGCAAAAACCCTGGAGGCAGTCCCAAAACCCTTTTTCCAGCGCTGCAAGCCTCTGTTCCGTTGCGAGGCCATCTGGAGCTCCGTTTTGGCACCCTGTCGGAGGGGGGATCGATCACGGAGGGCCTCTTCATCAACCTGGCTGCCCTCATGATGATGTGTGAGTAGTTCACCACAGACCTACGGGTTCATATCTAGTACCTAGATGGCAATCTCTCTCTTATGACCTTAAATACAATGGTCATCTCATCTTTGCTTTGATCTATCCGATGTAATCGTATTGTGCGGTGTGTTTGTTGGGATCTGATGAATTGTTGGTTTATGTTCAGATTATTCATGAAAAGTATTTGAGATACCTCTGATATATATTGTCTCTTAATTGCATGATCATTATAGCTTCATAATGCTCTCTGATCTATTGATGTGCTTTGGCCAAGTAGATTAATATTTCATCGGTGGGAGTGGTCCGTTGTGGTAGGTTCAACCTGGCGACTTTCGATATCCTAGTGACAAAGTAGGGGACAATATGCGTCTTTGTGTTGTTGCTACTAAGGATAAAACAATGGGGTTCATTCATATTGATTGAGTTTACTTTGTCTACATCATGTCATTGTTCTCCAAGCATTACTCGGTTTTACTTAATACTCTAGATGCATGCTGGATAGCGGTCGACGAGTGGAGTAATAGTAATAGGTGCAGGCAGGAGTGACGTGGCTTGAGACTGCGTCGGTATTTCCCCAAAGAGGAAGGGATGATGCAGCACAACGACGGTAAGTATTTCCCTCAGTTATGAAACCAAGGTTATCGAACCAGTAGGAGGATCACCACCACCCAATAAGCAGCACCTGCACACAAACAACAAATACTTGCAACCCGACGCGAAAGATAGATTACGTAGTGATAGATAGGAGAGATAGATCTCTCAAGAACACAAAATAGAAAAGGCAAATAAAATATGCAGCAATATGTTTTTGGGTTTTTGGTTTTGTAGATCTGAAAATAAAGAGGCAAAAAGATAGATCAGAAAGCAATTTGTTGGAAAAGTAGAACCGGGGGCCGTAGGATTCACTAGTGGCTTCTCTCATGAGTATAGCGCACGGTGGGTGAACAAATTATTGTTGGGCAATTGATATAAAATCAAATAGTCTTGACGATATCCAAGGCGATGATCATTATATAGGCATCACATCCAAGATAAGTAGACCGACTCCTGCCTGCATCTACCACTATTACTCCACACATCGACAGCTATCCAGCATGCATCTAGTGTATTAAGTTCACGGAAAAATGGAGTAACGCAATAAGAACGATGACATGATGTAGACAAGATCTATTCATGTAGGAATAGACCTCATCTTGTTATCCTTAATGGCAACGATACATGCGTGCCTTGTAGCCCCTTCTGTCACTGGGAAAGGACACCGCAAGATCGAACCCATCACAAAGCACCTCTTCCCATGGCAAGAAAAATCGATCTAGTCGGCCTAACTAAACCAAAGATTCGAAGAAGAAATACGAGGCTATAAGTAATCGTGCATATAAGAGATCAAAGAAGACTCAAATAATATTCATGGATAGAAACTGATCATGAACTCAAAATTCATCAGATCCCAACAAACACACCGCAAAAGTTTACATCAAATAGATCTCCAAGAGACCATTGTACCGAGAATCATAAGAGAGAGAGGAAGCCATCAAGCTACTACCTACAGACCCAAGGTCTATGGTGGACTACTCACGTATCATCGATGAGGCACCTATGAAGAAGATGAACCCCTCCGTGATGGTGTTTATACTGGATCTCGAGGTTCTGGAACTTGCGGTGGCTAGAATTGTGTTTCGTCAACTCCCCTAGGGTTTTTGGAATATTTGGAAATTTATAGGCATCAGAGGCGGTGCGGAGGGGCCCCGTGGAGGGCACAACCCATCAGGGCGCGCTAGGGGCCCCCTGGGGCGCCCTGGTGGGTTGTGCTCTCCACAGCCCACCTTCCCGGCTCTTCTTTGGCCCACTGGGTGTCTTCTGGTCCAGAAAAAATCTCCAAAAAGTTTCGTCGTGATTGGACTCCGTTTGGTATTGATATTCGGCGAAGTAAAAAACAAGCAAAAACAGCAACTGACACTTTGGCACTATGTCAATAGGTTAGTCCCAAAAATGATATAAAGTTGTTATAAAATGATTGTAAAACATCCAAGAATAATAATATAACAGCATGGAACAAGCAAAAATTATAGATACATTAGAGACGTATCAGCATCCCCAAGCTTATTTCCTACTGGTCCTCGAGTAGGTAAATGATAAAAACAGAATTTTTGATGTGGAATGCTGCCTAACATGTTCATCATATTCTTTTCTTTTGTATACCATGGACATTTGGACTTGTAAATGATTCAAAGCAATAGTCTAGTTTTAACATAATGACTTCAATACTCAAGCATGTCAATAAGTAACCATGTCTTTCAAAATATCAACACTAAAGAAAGTTATCCCTAGCCCATCATGCTCAATCATTGATCCATTCATGAAACACACTCAAATATAATCTATGCCCAATGCTCAAGTACAATCATAGTGCCCCCTAGTTGGTGCTTTATAAGAGAAGATGGAGACTAAAAGTAAAAATAAAAATTGCATAAAGTAAATAGATAGGCCCTTCGAAGAGGGAAGTAGGGATTTGTAGAGGTGCCAGAGCTCAAGGTTTTAAATTGAGAGAGAAAAAATATTTTGGGTGGCTTGCTTTTCCTGTCAACGAAAACGACAAAGTAGCTCACAATACTTTCCATGCTAGATATATCATAGGCGGTTCCCAAACAGAAAATAAAGTTTATTCCTTTTTCCACAAAACTTTCAATTTCCATGGCGGGCTGTATCCACGGTTGCCTTCCATACCAACACATTCCAAGGAATTTATTATTTGAAAACATAAAGTAAATATATTTTTTATTTTTCATTTCGGGAATGGGCATCCCTATTATCGCCGCACTCTCGTGCAATGACAAGTGAATAAACACTCATCTTGAGAATAACACATCTAGCATGGAAAAATATTGGACACTCCCCACCGTTTCATGAGCGGTACGAGCACACAAAAGAGAAAATTAATTTTGAAAATTTAGAGATGGCACATACAAATATGCTTGGAATGGCATGGAAATACCGCATATAGGTAGGTATGGTGGACTCATAAGGCAAAACTTGGTTTAAGGATTTTGGATGCACAAGTAGTATTTCTACTTAGTACAAATGGAGGCTAGCAAATAGATTGAGAAGCAACCAAACCAAGAAACAAAAATTCACATAAGCGAGCATTGAGCATAACTAACACCGAATAATGCACCATAAGTAGGATGTAATTTCATTGCATAACTATTGACATTCGTACTTGCATAGGGAATCACAAACCTTAACACCAATATTCCTACTCAAGCATAATTACTCACTAACATGACTCACATATTACTATCATCATGCTTCAAAACTATTACAAGGAATCAAGTTTAATTTGTCCAATGATCTTCATGAAAGTTTTTATTATATCCTCCTTGGATATCTATCACTTTGGGACTAGTTTCATATATTTTCATTGCTTTTTTGACAAGCTCAAACAAATCTAAGTGAAGCACGTGAGCATAAAGATTTCATCTCTCAAAAAGGTATAAGTGAAGCATGAGAGGATTTCTTAAAAGTTTACTAGCTCTCAAATTAATTTAAGCGAAGCATGAGAGTATTTCTACAAAAAATTCCAAGCACACCGTGCTCAACAAGATATAAGTGAAGCCCTAGAGCAATTCTATGGCTCAAAAAGTTTAAGTGAAGCATAGAGAGCAATTCTAACAAATCATAGCCTAATTTTGGCTCTCCCAAATAGGTGTGTACAGAAAGGATACAAAGGTAAAATAAACAAGCAAAGCAAGCAAAGATACAAGATGCTCCAAGCAAAACTCATGATATGTGACGAATAAAAATATAGCTCCAAGTAAAATACCGATGGTCGTTAGAAGAAAGAGGGGATGCCACTCGGGGGCATCCCCAAGCTTAGTTGCTTGTTACTCTTTGGATATATCTTGGGAGTGCAGTAGCATCCCCAATCTTAGGCTCTTGTCACTCCTTATTCCTTCATTCATCGTGATCTCACCCAAAACTTGAAAACTTCAATCACACAAAACTCAACAAAATCTTTGTGAGATCCGTTAGTATAATAAAGCAAATCACTACTTTAGGTGCTGTTGCAAACCCATTCATATTTTATTATTGCATTATACCTACTGTATTTTAACTTTACCATGGCTTATACCCTTCAATATAACCCATAGATTCATCAAAACAAGCACACAATGCAACGAAAACAGAATCTGTCTTAAACAGAACAGTCTGTAGTAATCTGTACTCTAACCATACTTCTGTAACTCTAACAATTCTGAAAACTTAGGAAAACGTAAGGAATTTGTATAGAAACACTTTGTTAAAATTTCAGCTCAATATCACGTTTCGGTAAAAAATGAAAATTCATATACTGGACGCAAAGTTTTTGTTTCAGATTCAGCATCACTTCTACTCATCTCATAAATCATCCTAAAGGCTTTACTTGGCACAAACACTAAATAAACCATAAAAACACAATCATAACAGAGGCATAATTGTGTCAACACTCAAAAACAGAAAGGAAAAAAGCAAAATTTTATTTATTCATTGAGTTGCCCCCCCCCCCAACAAGCGCTATCGTTTTACGCCCCTAGCTAGGCATAACGCATAGATTCAAGTATTGTCATCCTTGGTTTTGGATCCATAGGATGCCCTCATGATTGATTCATATGGTGGCTTAATTCTAGTTCTAGGGAAATGTTCCATACCCTTTCTTAGTGGAAATTGAAACCGAATATTGCCTTCCTTCATATCAATCACGGCACCTATAGTGCGTAAAAACGGTCTACCAAGTATAATGGGACAAGACGGATTGCAATCAATATCAAGCACAATAAAATCTAAGGGCACATAGTTCCTATTTGCAAGAATAAGAACATCATTAATTCTTCCCAAAGGTTTTTTAATAGTAGAATCCGCCAAGTGCAAATTAAGAGAACATTCTTCAATATTGGTAAGACCAAGCACATCACATAGAGATTTAGGAATCGTGGAAACACTAGCACCCAAATCACATAAAGCAAAGCACTCATAATTTTTAATCTTGACCTTAATGGTGGGTTCCCACTCATCATGTAATTTTCTAGGAATAGAAATCTCCAACTCCAACTTTTCTTCAAAAGATTTCATCATGGCATCAACGGTATGTTTAGTAAAAGCTTTATTTTACTCATAAGCATGGGCTGAATTCAACATGAATTGCAGAAAAGAAATACATTCAATCAAAGAGCAACTATCATAATTAAAGTATTTGCACTCCAAAATAGTGGGCACATCACTAGTGAAAGTTTTGACCTCTTCAAACCCACTTTTATCAAAATTTTCATCAAGAGTTTCACCCTCCAAATTATTGGGGCGCCTTCTAGGTAAAGTTGACTCTACTTCAGTCCCTCCATCATCAATCTTAATATTACTAAACAAGGAGTCAATAGAAGAAACACCAATCACTTTAAGATCTTCATCTTTTTTATGAAGGCAATCACTAGAAAATGATTTTTCTAAGATTTCTCTTTTAGCTCTAAGCATAGCGGTTCTTTTCTTACTTTCATACATGGAGACATATAAAGATTTAATTGATTCATCAATATTAGCCACAAAAGATTTCAACTTGAGATTTTCAACATCATGAGAAATTCTATCAATGCTTCTAGACATATCATCAATCTTATTCAACTTTTCTTCTACCGTAGTATTGACGGCTTTTTGCGCATTGATAAATTCTTTAATATTACTCTCAAGATGAGAGGTGTTCCTATTATTATTGTAAGAAGAATTGCCATAGGAATTACAATAATTATTAGAGGAATTTCTAGGAAAAGGACTATGATTAAAATTACCTCTATAAGCATTGTTATTGAAATTGTTTTGCGATACAACGTTCACATCTACGGAATCACTATTTTGCTCAATCAAGGTAGACAAAGGCACATCATTAAGATCAATAGGAGCATTTTTACTAGCAACCAATTTCATCAAAGCATCAACCTTATCACTCAAAGTACTAATTTCTTCAAGCGAATTAACTTTTTTACTAGTAGGTGCTCTTTCGGTATGCCATTGAGAATAATTAGCCATGATATTGTCTAGCAATTTAGTAGCTTCACCCAAAGTAATTTCCATAAAAGTACCACCCGCGGCGGAATCTAAAAGATTTCTAGAGACAAAATTCAACCCCGCATAAAATTTTGTATGATCATCCAAAGATTTAAACCATGAAAAGGACAATTTCTTAGCATCAACTTCATTCTTTCCCAAGATTGTGCAACATGTTCATGCTCAAGTTGCTTAAAATTCATGATTTGCGTCCTAAGGGAAATAATTTTCGCGGGTGGAAAATACTTAGTGATAACAGCATCCTTACACTTATTCCAAGAATCGATACTATTGCGAGGCAAAGAAGAAAACAAAATTTTTGCACGATCCCGCAAGGAAAAAGGAAACAATTTCAACTTCACGATATCATTGTCCACATCTTTTTTATTTTGCGTACCACACAGTTCAACGAACGTGTTTAGATGGGACGCGGCATCCTCATTAGGAATACCGGCAAATTGATCTTTCATGACAAGGTTCAACAAAGCAGCATTAATCTCACAAGACTCCGCACCAGTGGCGGGAGGATCAATCGGACTACTATTAAACTCATTGTTATTAGTATTGGAAAAATCACACAACTTAGTGTTTTCTTGAGTCATCGTGACTATGCAAACAAGATTGCAAGCAAACAAGTGATCTGACGAGAAAAAGGCAAACGAAAAAGAGGGCGAATAAAATGGCAAATTGGTGAAGTGGGGGAAAGGAAAACGAGAGGCAAATGGCAAATGATGTAATTGCGAGGAGATGAGATTTGTGATTAAGAACCTGGTAGATGATGATGGAGTCTCCTCGGCGCCTACGATAGGCACGTAGAAGAGAGCGCTTCCTCCCCGGCAACAGCGCCAGAAATTCCGTTGACGTGGCATGAGACTGCGTCGGTATTTCCCCAAAGAGGAAGGGATGATGCAGCATAGCGACGGTAAATATTTCCCTCAGTTATGAATCCAATGTTATCGAACCAGTAGGAGGATCACCACCACCCAATAAGCAGCACCTGCACACAAACAACAAATACTTGCAACCCGACGCGAAAAAGAGGTTGTCAATCTCTCTACGGTAAAAAGATAGATTAGGTAGTGATAGATAGGAGAGATAGATCTCTCAAGAACACAAAATAGAAAAGCCAAATAAAATATGCAGCAATATGTTTTGGGGTTTTTGGTTTTGTAGATCTGAAAATAAAGAGGCAAAAAGATAGATCGAAAAGCAATTTGTTGGAAAAGTAGACCAGGGGGGCATAGGATTCACTAGTGGCTTCTCTCATGAGTATAGTGCACGGTGGGTGAACAAATTACTGTTGGGAAATTGATAGAAAATCGAATAGTCATGACGATATCCAAGGCAATGATCATTATATAGGCATCACGTCCAAGATAAGTAGACCGACTCCTGCCTGCATCTACCACTATTACTCCACACATCGACCGCTATCCAGCATGCATCTGGTGCATTGAGTTCATGGAAAAACGGAGTAATGCAATAAGAACGATGACATGATGTAGACAAGATCTATTCATGTAGGAATAGACCCCATCTTGTTATCCTTAATGGCAACGATACATGCGTGCCTTGCTGCCCCTTCTGTCACTGGGAAAGGACACCGCAAGATCGAACCCATCACAAAGCACCTCTTCCCATGGCAAGAAAAATCGATATAGTCGGCCTAACTAAACCAAAGATTCGAAGAAGAAATATGAGGCTATAAGTAATCATGGATATAAGAGATCAAAGAAGACTTAAATAATATTCATGGATAGAAACTGATCATGAACTCAAAATTCATCGGATCCCAACAAACACACCGCAAAAGTTTACATCAAATAGATCTCCAAGAGACCATTGTATTGAGAACCATAAGAGAGAGAGGAAGCCATCAAGCTACTGCCTACGGACCCATAGGTCTATGGTGGACTACTCACGCATCATCGGAGAGGAACCTATGAAGAAGATGAACCCCTCCGTGATGGTGTTTAGATTGGATCTCGAGGTTCTGGAACTTGCGGCGGCTGGAATTGTGTTTCGTCGACTCCCCTGGGGTTTTTCGAATATTTGAGAATTTATAGGCATCAGAGGCGGTGCGAAGGGGCCCCATGGAAGGCAGAACCCATCAGGGCACGCCTGAGCCCCCTGGCGCGCCCTGGTGGGTTGTGCTCTCCACAGCCCACCTTCCTGTCTCTTCTTTGGCCCACTGGGTGTCTTCTGGTCCAGAAAAAATATCCAAAAAGTTTTGTCGCGATTGGACTCCGTTTGGTATTGATATTCTGCGAAGTAAAAAACAAGCAAAAACAGCAACTGGCACTTTGGCACTATGTCAATAGGTTAGTCCCAAAAAATGATATAAAGTTGTTATAAAATGATTGTAAAACATCCAAGAATGATAATATAACATCATGGAACAAGCAAAAATTATAGATACGTTGGAGACGTATCAAGGAGTCGGCCTATTTGTTTATGAACGTGATGCCTATATACACATGATCATTGCCGTGAAAATCACATAACTATCCGCTTTTCTATCAATTGCCCAACAGTAATTTGTTTACCCACCGTATGCTGCCTACATGAGAGATGCCGCTAGGGAAAACTATGGCCCCCGGGTCTATTCACTTATATATTTACAAACGCTACAATTACTTTGCTGCCTGTATTTATCTTTTATTTTATTTTGCAATTTATATTTATTTAGAATTATCTACACAATTCATTTGCTTGTAAATAACGAGATCAAGGGGATTGACAACCCTCTTGCCCGCGTTGGGTGCAAGTTGTTTGTTCATTTGTGTGCAGCCGCTGAAGACGGTTGAGGATTGATATTCCTATTGGTTCAATAAACCATGGTTTCATAACTGAGGGAAATACTTATCCACTTTGTGCTGCAATTACCCATTCCTCTTCACGGAAAACCCAACGCAGATCAAAAGTATCAAGAATCAATCGCATGCAACTTTTCTTCTACCATATATTGAAAATCTTTTGAGAACTAATAAATATTTTAATTGTGTTCTCAAGAACAGAGGGTATCACATTAGCATTTGTAGAAGAATTTCCATAAGAATTACCATAAGAGTTTCCATAGTTATTGGAGGAGTTACCGGGATACGGCCTAGCATTGAAATTTCCTCTATAAGCATTGTTGTTGAAATTATTTGGCGAGACAAAGTTCACATCATTAGAATCATTATTTTTCTCAATCAAAGTAGACAAAGGCATATCATTTGGATCAACATGAGTATTTTTGCTAGCAACCATATTCATAAGAGCCTCCACTTTTTCAATCAGAGTAGCGATTTCCTCAACAGAATTTACCTTCTTACCAGTTGGAGTTCTTTCGGTATGCCATTGAGAATAATTTGTCATGATGTTGTCCAAAAGTTTGGTGGCCTCTCCTAAGGTCACATCCATAAAGGTACCACCTGCAACAGAATCTAGAAGATTTCTAGACACAAAATTCAGTCCAGCATAGAAGTTTTGGATAATCATCCACAAGTTTAAACCATGAGTAGGGCAATTTCTAATCATCAATTTCATACTCTTCCAAGAAAGCGCAACATGTTCTTCATCATGTTGTTTAAAATTCATAATTTGATTTCTAAGGGAGATGATCTTAGCAGGAGGAAAATACTTGGCAATAAAAGCATCTTTGCACTTATCCCATGTTCCAATATTGTTACGTGGTAAAGATGAAAACCAAGCCTTAGATTTATCCCTTAGCGAAAAAGGAAATAATTTTAATTTCACAATATCATTATCCATATACTTTTTCTTTTGCATATCACATAGTTCAACAAAAGTATTAAGATGAGCAACGGGATCCTCATTAGGACTTCCCGAAAATTGATCTTTCATCACAAGATTCAGCAAAGCTGCATTAATATCAAAAGCCTCCGCACTAGTGGTGGGTTGTATAGGAGTACTAATAAAATCATTGTTATTAGTATTTGAGAAATCACAGAACTTAGTAGTATCTTGAGACATGGTGACCGAGCAAGCAAAGTAACAAGCAGGACAAGTAAACTAACAAGCAAAGAAGTAAACTAGTAACAAGGAAAGATAAATATTTTTGTATTTTTTATTTTTATGAAGAAACTAAATATAACAGCAAATAAAAAGAATAACAAGTGAATGATAATTTGTGTGAAGTTACTTGATAGTTGGTGATGATATTCCGCAGCAACGACGCCAGAAATCCTTCCTGATACTTGTGATCTGCGTTGGGTTTTCCGTGAAGAGGAACGGGTAATTGCAGCACAATACGGGTAAGTATTTCCCTCAGTTAAGAAACCAAGGTTTATCGAACCAATAGGAATATCAATCCACAACTGTCTTCAGCGGCTGCACACAAAAGAGCAAACAACTTGCACCCAACGCGGCAAGAGGGTTGTCAATCCCCTTGATCTTGTTATTTGCAAGGAAGTGAAGTGTGTAGATAATTGTAGATAATTGTAAATTGCAAAATAGAATAAAAACAAAGAAATGGCAGCAAGGTAAAGATAGGATTTGTAAATATATAAGTGAACAGATCCAGGGCCATTTTTCCCTAGCGGCATCTCTCATGTAGGCAACAATACGGTGGGTAAACAAATTATTGTTGGGCAATTGATAGAAAAGCGCATAGTTATGTGATATTCACGGCAATGATCATGTGTATATAGGTTTCATGTCCATAAGCAAATAGGCCGATTCCTGTCCGCACCTATTACTATTACTCCACCCATCGACCGCTATCCAGCATGCATCTAGAGTATTAAGTAAAATAGAGTAATGCTTGGAGAACATTGACATGATGTAGACAAAGAGAATTCAATTAACATGAACTAACCCCATCGTTTTATCCTTAGTGGCAACAATAGAAAGATGTGTCTTGTCCCTTTCTTTCACTGGGATATAGAGCACCGCCAGATTGAGCCCACTACAACGCACCCCTCTCACTGAAGAAACATCAATCTAGTTGGCCAAACTATTACAATAGATCGAAGAGATTTACGAAGCTATAATGATCATGCAAATAAGAATCATAATATTCAGAGGTGACTCAAATACTTTTCATGAATAATCTGAAACATAAACCCACAATTCATCAGATCCCAACAAACACACCGTACAAAAGAATTACATCGGATAGATCAAAGCGAAGATGCGACGATCATTGTATTGAAAATCAAAAGAGATAGAGATAGCCATCTAGGTACTAACTACACACCCGTAGGTCTGTGGTGAACTACTCACATATCATCATGAGGGCAGCAAGGTTGATGAAGAGGTTCTCTGTGATCAATCCCCCCTTCGGCAGGGTGCCGGAACGGAGCTCCAGATGAAATCGCGGCGGAACAGAGACTTGCAGCGGCGGAAAAAGTGTTTCGGGATGCCCTCTAGAGTTTTTGGAATATATGTGAATTTATAGGCTAGAGAAAGGGGTCAGTAGACCTGGCAGGGAGGAACAAGCCATCAGGGCACAGCCACCCCCCCAGGGCACGCCCTGTTGGCTTGTGCCTCCCTCATGCGGCCTCTGGTCTTCTCCTGAAGCTTCCAGGTCTTCTTTTGGTCCAGAAAAAATCATAAAAAAAATCGGGGCAATTGGACTTCAGTTGGTACTGTATACCTGAAAAGGTAAAAAACACGCAGAAAACAGCAACTGGCACTGGGCACTGGGTCAATAAGTTAGTGCTCAAAAATAATATAAATTGGTAAATTATTACTCAAAAAGTATCCTAAAATGATAATATGTCAGCAAGGAACAATCAAAAATTATAGATACATTGGAGACGTATCAGGGTGTGACCGTTGTGAGACTCAAGCCATGCCAGCACCCCATGTCCTACTCTTCCCCATCAGTGTCCACCGTGTCGACGACACCAGACATGGATGGGCCCGCCTCGTGGTTGTTGCCGCGGGAAGGGAACCATGGTGGCGGCGCAGTCGAGAAGTGCTGGCGACATTCGCAATCGCCTGTGCCTCCTCTTCGTCCACCTCCGCGTAGATCTCCCCAAACAGGGTGTCTTTCTCCGCCTGCAATATGCGCAGCCGCCAGTGCTCGCGACGGATGTTGATGCCGCTACGCGTGGACTTGTACAACACCCGCTGCTCATCTAGGAAGCATGCATCCTCCGTGAACATGGACGCAATGACATCATCATTCTCGTGCTCGTTGACGATTTTCCCCTCTGGGAGTCGGTGCTCGTCGAGGAGCTAGAGATTGTTGCGCTGCTCCACCTACGCCTGCCGAATAGGCGGCACCGACGGCTCTTCCACCATGACGGGTGATACTTGTGATCTGTGTTGGGTTTTCCGTGAAGAGGAATGGGTAATTGCTGCACAAAGTGGGTAAGTATTTCCCTCAGTTATGAAACCAAGGTTTATCGAACCAATAGGAATATCAATCCTCAACCGTCTTCAGCGGCTGCACACAAATTGTAACATCCCAAAATTTCATTTTGGAATGTTATGAAATATAGTTAAGCATCACATCATATTGTTTGCATAACATCTGTGAGTGAATAAAAATCTGGAGTTCTTATTTGAAATATGGAAATTCATTTCTATTCTTTTGCTTTTGCTTTTCAAAAATTTGCAAACCCCTGAAATATTTCAAATAGGAGAGGAGGAACATGACCCTCCACACCAGGGGTATTTGTATGAAACTTTTGAACTATAATAACCAGGGGGTTATTTGAAAAATATTTGCAAAAGATATAAATCAAATTTGGGCATTTCTAAAAATACTGTTTTAAAAAGTATTTTATTTGTCCGTGGAAAAATGTCCATCGTGTAGCATTTATTTTTCTGAATATTTTGGTATATAATACCTCTATATTTTACCCTATCTACTCCTTCCTTTCTTTGTTTTCTTTCCTGTTTTTAAATAAAAGGAAAAAGACTTTAAAACGGAAATGTACCCGCAGCCCATTTGGAATAGGAGCCGGCCCAGGATCCCTTCGCCAGATCCGATTTGATTCGGATCGGCCGCCCGATCGTTCTGCCCCCTCTCTTCTCTCACTGACGCCCCGACCCCACCGTCCGCTCCTTCCTTCCCGTCGCTCTTCTCCTTCCTTCCTCCCTCCCCTTTCCTTCCCTCACCGGCGAGATCGGATCCGACCGGATCTCCCTCTCCCTTGCCTAATCTTCGCTCCCGAGGCCCCCTATAAATAGAGGAGCTCCTCCTCGTTCGGTTTTTTCCCAACATCCCGAGCTTCCCTCGCCAGAACGCCGCCCCACCATCGCCGGAGTTCGGCCCCAGCCGAAGCTCTCGGAGCTCGTGGTGCTCACCCCCCCTCGCCCCCGACCACCGCCGACGACGCCAGACGACGCCGGAGCTTCGCCGCCATCCTCTGGACGCTTCCACCATCGCCGGAGACCATCGGAGCCACCTCCCCGACCTCTTCTTCGCCTCGGCCGCCGATGACCTCGCCGGAATTCTCTGTGAGCACCCCCTACCCTCTCTCGCCCGTTCGATCTAACCCCTACGGCCTAGATTAGAAGTAGCATACCCCTTCGGTTAAACCAAATAAACCAGCCGGTTTTCTTTTAGTTTATTTTAACCAAAACGTTATGTTCTATTCTGTGAACGTTCACTAGTTAACAAACGCACCCGCATCCACTCTTAGCCCGCCACGTAGCATGTTCGTAGTATAGGTTTTTCTTTTATTTCTATTTTTAGTTTCTGAAACAGAATACAACCAGTTTTTGTTTTGTGAATATCTCCTAGAATATTAGGAGTTTTTAGTTGTTTCTTTTTGCAGAAGTTCACAAATTTTATGTAGTTTATGCCAGTAACTTTAGATTTCAAATTATGGACTTTTAAATTTGAATTCTTTTGAATTTGCTCAAATCACTAGAATCTGATTTCCATGAGTTTAAAATTAGATTTCTGAGTGAAACTTTTTGCCACTGTTTTGTATTAGTTAGTTTTATCACCCTGTTCAATTTGGGAATTTTTAGTATATTTTAAAATAGTGTTTTTAGCAAAACAGATTCTGTTTAGTTTCTTTTAGGGTTAATTTGTTTTATTTTGTTCTAGTTTGTTTTGATTCTGTTTTATTTTAACTTTCTGTCATATTTCTTTTAGTTTCTGTTGTTTAGCATTAGGTGATTTATTTTATGTTAATAAAAATATTTTTATTGTTTTAGTAGGAAAACATTGTTTCCACTTTATGTGGTGTTTTATAATAGGTTTATAATAGTTCTTTTTGCATAAAAGATTTATGGTGAAATACTTTCTGTTTTCTAATAAAATTTTATTTTTCCTTTCTGTTATTTATATATTAGTTGCTGAAAACAATTCTTGTCTTGTTTTGTTTTAGTAGAAGCTTTGCCACAAAATTTGAGAGGCTTTCTATTTGTTTTGGTTTTCTTTTCTTTTGATTGTGCTATTGATTGTTTTAGTATTATTAGTTTACCTTGCTGTTAGTGTAAGTTGTGTTATGGTTATGCTGATTGTGTAATTGTTTGATTCGTGAGATCATCCGGAGTGCGAGGCTTGTTATCTAGAGTCACTCGAGTACGAAGATCGTCAGCAAGGCAAGTTCACATTGATCATGTTATTACCTATGTTTTCAAATTGCATTAGTTCTACCCTTCCACCCATTGCATGCAAAGTAGGTACTTGGAAATTTGGTTACTTGAGTAGTATCATGTGGTAGGTACCCCAACACCCTTGTTACTTTGACCTGGGGCGTTATTTTATTTTGCTATGCTTTTAGTAGACGGGGTGTGGTTGAGTGTTTCATGAGTGTTGTGAGAACTTAATGATAAAGACTCAAGACTCCAAGAATTTTCAAGACCTCAAGATGCAATACACCTCTGGGTGGATGACGGTATGAACGGCACCCTGGAGAAACCAGTGGATTTGCCTAGATGATGCTGGAGAAGCGCCAGTATTCATGCGGAAAGGTCCACCCAGGCACAAAGAGATGGATGGATACTTCAAGACCCGAGGCTTACCTGCACAGCCACAAGCCATTATGGGCTCTGGCTTGGTTGGACATCGTGGCGACTCTGGACGGGCGGTGCTACGAGAAGTAGACGAACGGTAGGAAAGGATGGGCACCGACAGTGTCTCAGAGGAACCCTTTAGAAGACCATGTTTTGATCATCCGGTTCTCAAACACACTGCAGTGCGAGGACTTCAACGGAGGCGATCAAATCTTGTGGGGAACGTGTGCAAAACTCTACAGAGTACCAAACCTAATCGATCAGCCGTGTCCACGGTCATGGACAACTTGAGCCAAAGGAACTGAAACTATCAGGAATTCTCAACACAAATAATTATAATGATGTGGGTATTATTGGGTATGAGAAATGGTTGGTGGAACCTTCTCATTAATCAACCAACATGGTAGTAATAATTTTCGCTTTGCCCCTCTCTTGTTGTAGGAAAATTTGCTTTACGCTAAACTTAACTTTCAGCCCCACCTGCCATATATGCATATAGAATAGATGATTATTTTCCCCCTCTCTTTTGTGACTTGCCGGCATATTCAATATGCTGACCTACACGGCTGCAACGTATCATGTTGCAGAGTACTTTTCCGACCAGGAGTGAGGATACGCTCTACGCTCGGTGAGATGCCCTTGGAGTCAGATGGACTCAACTACCTTTGAAGCTTCCGCAAGATTTTGATTAGTTTATCTCATGAGTTGGCCTTCAGCCACTTTATTGTAATCCTTATTGTAATAAAGGACTCGATATGAGATTTCGATTAATAAAGCAGTTGTGATTGAACTCTTGATATATACATTGATGTACCGTGTGTGTACCAGCATGATCTTGGGATGGTACGGAAACACCGGAGATTCGACCGTTTCGGGTCGGGTCGCTACAGATATGGTATCAGAGCACACGCTGACCGTAGGACGTAACCTCTAGGATTGGAAAAGCCTTAGGAAGAAAATCATTTTTCTTATGTCTTTAAAATTCTCCTATGTTCTCATCTGCTCATTTCTGACTTCTCTCCGATTTTTCCAACATTTTTTAGATGGCCACCTTCCACCTAGTTTTGTTCACAGAGTTTTGTCAGCCGGACGCAACCATGCCTTTCGGCAAAGAGCTGGTGCAGATCACAAAGGACGTAAGGATTGCTCTGCCAAGCATCACCGGGACTGCTATCATGTCTTTTGCAGCAGACACTCGCTACAGGATCGAGGTGCATATCCCCGGAAAGACATTCGGAAATCGCAGAGAGCCCATAAATTTCAAGTTTGTGGCACCCAGCTGGATTCTCGGAAGGAACATGGCGATTCACCGCGCCCTCGGACGTATCCAGGAAGAATACAGAGGTTGTCCCATTTCGCCAGGACTCAGCATGGTCTGCCGCAGATGTGCAGATGGAGAAATCATAAACACCATGACTGAAGACCCCATTCGTGCTTATGTCGAAACATTGGAGACACACATCAGGACCCTGGAGCTCCGTGTATGCAAGGACACGAAGACGATCAAGCAGCTGAAGACCCGTGAACTTGAACTCGAAGATGCAGCACGATAAGCCCACTACGAGCATGAAGATGAAGTGAAGGACTTCTTAGAGAGGATCAAGAACCTGAAGACTCTCGTTGCAAATCTGGAGTAGCAACTGGACATGGGAGAAAACCTTCACCCTGAAGGTGATGATGCCCCTTTGATCAGCAACCAGGACGACTATGAAGAGAGCACCACCGGAGGAGGACGCACGACCATGGAGTTTTGAGGAGAACTTTAGACATGACCACCATGTATCTTTTATTTTCTCGTTGAATCGTAGGTCGATGTTTCGTTTGTGATGAGACTTGTATCTCAAGTGTGAACCTTTTGAGTTGAATAAATGAATGAGTGTTTGGTGTGTTAATGTTTGTTGCATTGCATATGGGTAGTGAATTTTCTCTTTAGACCCTTGTTCTATTCTAATTCTCATCACTCTGAAAACACCAGATGCCTCCGAGACGTGACCCCAGCACCAACTTTCCCCCGGAACTCGCCCAACTCATCCAGCAGCAGAATACCTTGATGCAGCTGTTGATTCAGAATCAGGCCAACAACAACAACAACCCTCCACCCCAGGCCGACAACCTCACCCGTTTTCTGAGGCTGAACCCACCGACTTTCTCTAGCAGCACTGAGCCCATTGTGGCAGATGACTGGCTTCGCAAGATGGAGAGGGAACTCATCACCGCTGGATGCACTGAGGCTGAGAAAGTGTGTTTTGCCGCACATCAACTTGAAGGCCCAGCAGCTTCATGGTGGGAGAACTACACCACCACGTACCCCATGGCCGGTGTGACTTGGGAGCAGTTCAAGTAGGCTTTCCGCACCGCTCATGTCTCAGCTGGAGCCATGAGTCTGAAGAAGCGTGAGTTCCGCAACTTACGCCAGGGGAATCGCTCTGTGGCCCAATATGTGGACGAATTCAGCATGTTGGCTCGTTATGCACCAGGAGATGTGGCGAATGATGCAGCCAAGCAAGAGAAGTTCCTGGAGGGACTCAACGATGAGTTGAGCATGCAGCTGATTGTGGCTACTTTCAACAACTACCAGGAGCTGGTAGACAAGGCCCTCATCTTGGAGGGTAAGCAGCAGCAAATTGAGAGTCGCAAGAGGAAATATGGACAGGGGAAGTCTTACTCTGGAGCTCAGCAGAAGCCCCGCTACTCCCCGTACTCAGGGAATACCGGATCAGGGACCGGTAAGTATGGAGGACACACTCATGCCGTGCACAACCATGGAGGCCACAACCATGGAGGAAATGGGAATAATCGCCCCAACAATGGCAATTTCAAAAATGGCAATGGAAATGGCAATGGCAACCAGCACCGTCCCGCCCTAGCTCAGAAGGATCTGAGCCATATCACCTGCTTCAAGTGCCAGAAGACAGGGCACTATGCCACTGAATGTCCCCAGAACAAGCAGGGAAATGGAAACGGCAATGGCAACGGCAACTCATCAGCTAAGAAGCCCAATCCTTTTCCCCGTGCTCAGGTGAACCACATTGATGTGGAGGAAGTCTATGATCAGCCCGAGACTGTGGTTGGTAAGTTTTTGTTGCATTCACGTCCTGTATTGGTACTTTTTGATTCTGGTGCAACTCATTCATTCATATCAAGGGTAGTTGTGGAAAAGTACGGTTTGCCCACTAGAACCCTTAGTCAGCCCATTAAGGTCAGTTCCCCAGGAGGCATGATGACGGCAGGGATAGGATGCCACGCATTGAAACTCAACATTGGTAACCATGTATTTCCCACCGACCTCATCGTCTTAGAGTCACAGGGATTGGATGTAATCCTAGGCATGGATTGGATGACCAAGTATGAAGGAAACCTTGACTGTCCCAGCAAGTCTATTTTGCTCACCACCCCAGAACAGAAGAGGATTAAGTATGTATCCCGACGCACACCGAAGAGTACGCGGGTGAATTCCCTTACAGGAGTTGTTCAGGAGGAAATGCCCGTAGTACAAGACTTCCCAGATGTATTCCCGGAGGAATTGCCAGGCATGCCACCGGATAGAGAGATTGAGTTCCTGATTGAGTTATTGCCAGGGACAGCCCCAATATCCAAGAGACCCTATAGGATGCCCGCAAATGACTTAGAAGAAATCAAGAAGCAGATTAAGGAGTTATTGGACAAGGGGTATATTCGCCCAAGTTCTTCACCTTGGGGAGCCCCAGTTCTTTTGGTAGAGAAGAAGGATAAAACCTTGAGAATGGTAGTCGATTATCGTGCATTGAACGAGGTGACTATCAAGAACAAGTACCCTCTGCCGATGATTAACGACTTGTTTGATCAACTAGTTGGAGCCAAAGTGTTCTCCAAGATCGATCTTCGATCAGGGTATCATCAGTTGAAAATTCGTGAACAGGATATACCCAAAACAGCCTTCACCACAAGGTATGGCCTATATGAGTATACAGTCATGTCCTTTGGTTTGACTAATGCTCCTGCCTATTTCATGAGTATGATGAACAAGGTATTTATGGAATATCTGGACAAGTTTTTCGTGGTGTTCATCGATGATATATTGATATTCTCCAAGAGCGAGGAAGAACACAAGGAACACTTGCGTTTAGTTCTGGAGAAGCTCAGAGAGCATCAGTTATATGCCAAGTTCAGCAAATGCGAATTTTGGTTGAAGGAAGTTGGATTTCTTGGACACATTATTTCTGGAGATGGAATAGCCGTGGATCCTGCTAAGGTTGCAGCAGTTACCGAGTGGAAGTCACCCACCTCAGTTAAGGAGATCCGCAGTTTCCTCGGACTTGCCGGATATTATCGGAGGTTTATCGAGAACTTCTCGAAGATAGCCAAGCCCATGACGGAGTTATTGAAGAAAGAGTCTAAGTATATTTGGACCGAGGAATGTGAGGCCAGTTTCCAGGAGTTGAAGAAACGTTTGGTCACAGCCCCAGTGTTGATTTTGCCGAACATTCGGAAGGACTTCCAGGTTTATTGTGATGCTTCACGTCAAGGACTTGGAGGAGTACTCATGCAAGAGGGAAAAGTTGTAGCATATGCATCCAGACAGCTACGACCTCATGAGTTGAACTATGCCACCCATGATTTGGAGTTAGCAGCCGTAGTGCACGCACTCAAGACCTGGAGACATTTCCTTATCGGAAATAGTTGTGATATTTACACTGATCACAAGAGCCTAAAGTATATCTTCACGCAGAAGGAGTTGAACCTCAGACAGAGGAGATGGCTAGAGTTGATCAAGGACTATGACATGAGATTGCACTACCATCCAGGGAAGGCAAATGTTGTAGCAGATGCTTTGAGCCGTAAGAGTTATGTGAACACACTCATAGCAGGAGGATTACCCCAGGAGTTAGCCGACGATCTCAGAGAGCTCAAATTGGAGATAGTTCCAAGAGGATATGTTGCCACACTAGAGATTCAGTCCACTTTGACCGAAAGAATTCGTGAAGCCCAGAAGACGGACAAGGCAATAGCTGAGATAAAGCAAAGAATAAAGGATGGGAAAGCTAAAGGTTTTCGTGAGGATGAACACGGAACCCTATGGTTTGAGGACCGTATCTATGTGCCCAATGACCCAGAGCTCAGGAAGTTGATACTTCAAGAAGCCCACGATTCGCCATACTCGATACACCCAGGCAACACCAAGATGTATCTGGACTTGAAGGAAAGTTTCTGGTGGACAGGTATGAAGAAGGATATTGCCGAGCATGTCGCAGTAAGTGATGTTTGTCAGCGAGTAAAGGCAGAACATCAGAAACCAGCAGGGTTACTTCAACCTTTGCCGATACCCGAGTGGAAATGGGAGAAGCTTGGTATGGACTTCATCACAGGATTACCCAGGACCCGTTCAGGTTATGATTCCATCTGGGTAGTGGTCGATCGCTTGACCAAGGTGGCTCATTTCATTCCAGTGAAGACCACCTATACCAGTGCTAAGTTAGCCAAGATATATATGACCAGGATCGTATGTCTGCATGGAGTTCCGAGGAGTATCGTGTCAGATAGAGGAACACAATTTACCTCAAAGTTTTGGCATCAGTTACATGAAACTTTAGGTACAAGGCTAGAGTTCAGTACAGCATTTCATCCGCAGACAGATGGACAGACCGAGAGAGTCAACCAGATTCTGGAGGACATGTTGAGAGCTTGTGCGCTAGACTATGGGTCTAGTTGGGACGATAACCTACCTTATGCAGAGTTCTCATACAACAATAGTTATCAGACCAGTCTGAAGATGGCCCCTTTCGAAGCTTTATATGGAAGGAGGTGCAGAACACCATTGTTGTGGGATGGTGTGGGAGACCGAAAACTTTTTGGTCCCGATCTTATCCGAGATTCTGAAGAGAAGGTCAAGTTAATTCGTGACCGACTCAAGATAGCCCAGTCCAGACAGAAGAGCTATGCTGATAGCAAACGCAAGGAGGTGACATACGAAGTGGGAGACCGAGCATATCTCCGTGTGTCCCCACTTCGAGGAATCAAGAGGTTTGGTGTTAAAGGAAAGTTAGCACCCCGATTTATAGGCCCCTACAAAATTCTTGAACGTAGAGGCGAAGTGGCATATAAGCTGGAATTGCCGGAAGGATTGTCCGGAGTTCACGATGTCTTCCATGTTTCCCAGTTGAAGAAATGCCATGCTGAGATGGCTGATATTCCTTTGAGAGACACAGTACCCCTAGAGGCCATACAGCTTGACAGTGATCTGACCTATGAGGAGAAACCCGTCAGGATCCTCGAGACAGCCAACAGAGTTACCCGCAGCAAGATCATCAAGTTCTGCAAGGTTCTGTGGAGTCACCACACCGAGGAAGAAGCCACCAGGGAACGAGAAGAATCACATCATATTGTTTGCATAACATCTGTGAGTGAATAAAAATCTGGAGTTCTTATTTGAAATATGGAAATTCATTTCTATTCTTTTGCTTTTGCTTTTCAAAAATTTGCAAACCCCTGAAATATTTCAAATAGGAGAGGAGGAACATGACCCTCCACACCAGGGGTATTTGTATGAAACTTTTGAACTATAATAACCAGGGGGGTATTTGAAAAATATTTGCAAAAGATATAAATCAAATTTGGGCATTTCTGAAAATACTGTTTTAAAAAGTATTTTATTTGTCCGTGGAAAAATGTCCATCGTGTAGCATTTATTTTTCTGAATATTTTGGTATATAATACCTCTATATTTTACCCTATCTACTCCTTCCTTTCTTTGTTTTCTTTCCTGTTTTTAAATAAAAGGAAAAAGACTTTAAAACGGAAATGTACCCGCAGCCCATTTGGAATAGGAGCCGGCCCAGGATCCCTTCGCCAGATCCGATTTGATTCGGATCGGCCGCCCGATCGTTCTGCCCCCTCTCTTCTCTCACTGACGCCCCGACCCCACCGTCCGCTCCTTCCTTCCCATCGCTCTTCTCCTTCCTTCCTCCCTCCCCTTTCCTTCCCTCACCGGCGAGATCGGATCCGACCGGATCTCCCTCTCCCTTGCCTAATCTTCGCTCCCGAGGCCCCCTATAAATAGAGGAGCTCCTCCTCGTTCGGTTTTTTCCCAACATCCCGAGCTTCCCTCGCCAGAACGCCGCCCCACCATCGCCGAAGTTCAGCCCCAGCCGAAGCTCTCGGAGCTCGTGGTGCTCACCCCCCCTCGCCCCCGACCACCGCCGACGACGCCAGACGACGCCGGAGCTTCGCCGCCATCCTCTGGACGCTTCCACCATCGCCGGAGACCATCGGAGCCACCTCCCCGACCTCTTCTTCGCCTCGGCCGCCGATGACCTCGCCGGAATTCTCTGTGAGCACCCCCTACCCTCTCTCGCCCGTTCGATCTAACCCCTACGGCCTAGATTAGAAGTAGCATACCCCTTCGGTTAAACCAAATAAACCAGCCGGTTTTCTTTTAGTTTATTTTAACCAAAACGTTATGTTCTATTCTGTGAACGTTCACTAGTTAACAAACGCACCCGCATCCACTCTTAGCCCGCCACGTAGCATGTTCGTAGTATAGGTTTTTCTTTTATTTCTATTTTTAGTTTCTGAAACAGAATACAACCAGTTTTTGTTTTGTGAATATCTCCTAGAATATTAGGAGTTTTTAGTTGTTTCTTTTTGCAGAAGTTCACAAATTTTATGTAGTTTATGCCAGTAACTTTAGATTTCAAATTATGGACTTTTAAATTTGAATTCTTTTGAATTTGCTCAAATCACTAGAATCTGATTTCCATGAGTTTAAAATTAGATTTCTGAGTGAAACTTTTTGCCACTGTTTTGTATTAGTTAGTTTTATCACCCTGTTCAATTTGGGAATTTTTAGTATATTTTAAAATAGTGTTTTTAGCAAAACAGATTCTGTTTAGTTTCTTTTAGGGTTAATTTGTTTTATTTTGTTCTAGTTTGTTTTGATTCTGTTTTATTTTAACTTTCTGTCATATTTCTTTTAGTTTCTGTTGTTTAGCATTAGGTGATTTATTTTATGTTAATAAAAATATTTTTATTGTTTTAGTAGGAAAACATTGTTTCCACTTTATGTGGTGTTTTATAATAGGTTTATAATAGTTCTTTTTGCATAAAAGATTTATGGTGAAATACTTTCTGTTTTCTAATAAAATTTTATTTTTCCTTTCTGTTATTTATATATTAGTTGCTGAAAACAATTCTTGTCTTGTTTTGTTTTAGTAGAAGCTTTGCCACAAAATTTGAGAGGCTTTCTATTTGTTTTGGTTTTCTTTTCTTTTGATTGTGCTATTGATTGTTTTAGTATTATTAGTTTACCTTGCTGTTAGTGTAAGTTGTGTTATGGTTATGCTGATTGTGTAATTGTTTGATTCGTTAGATCATCCGGAGTGCGAGGCTTGTTATCTAGAGTCACTCGAGTACGAAGATCGTCAGCAAGGCAAGTTCACATTGATCATGTTATTACCTATGTTTTCAAATTGCATTAGTTCTACCCTTCCACCCATTGCATGCAAAGTAGGTACTTGGAAATTTGGTTACTTGAGTAGTATCATGTGGTAGGTACCCCAACACCCTTGTTACTTTGACCTGGGGCGTTATTTTATTTTGCTATGCTTTTAGTAGACGGGGTGTGGTTGAGTGTTTCATGAGTGTTGTGAGAACTTAATGATAAAGACTCAAGACTCCAAGAATTTTCAAGACCTCAAGATGCAATACACCTCTGGGTGGATGACGGTATGAACGGCACCCTGGAGAAACCAGTGGATTTGCCTAGATGATGCTGGAGAAGCGCCAGTATTCATGCGGAAAGGTCCACCCAGGCACAAAGAGATGGATGGATACTTCAAGACCCGAGGCTTACCTGCACAGCCACAAGCCATTATGGGCTCTGGCTTGGTTGGACATCGTGGCGACTCTGGACGGGCGGTGCTACGAGAAGTAGACGAACGGTAGGAAAGGATGGGCACCGACAGTGTCTCAGAGGAACCCTTTAGAAGACCATGTTTTGATCATCCGGTTCTCAAACACACTGCAGTGCGAGGACTTCAACGGAGGCGATCAAATCTTGTGGGGAACGTGTGCAAAACTCTGCAGAGTACCAAACCTAATCGATTAGCCGTGTCCACGGTCATGGACAACTTGAGCCAAAGGAACTGAAACTATCAGGAATTCTCAACACAAATAATTATAATGATGTGGGTATTATTGGGTATGAGAAATGGTTGGTGGAACCTTCTCATTAATCAACCAACATGGTAGTAATAATTTTCGCTTTGCCCCTCTCTTGTTGTAGGAAAATTTGCTTTACGCTAAACTTAACTTTCAGCCCCACCTGCCATATATGCATATAGAATAGATGATTATTTCCCCCCTCTCTTTTGTGACTTGCCGGCATATTCAATATGCTGACCTACACGGCTGCAACGTATCATGTTGCAGAGTACTTTTCCGACCAGGAGTGAGGATACGCTCTACGCTCGGTGAGATGCCCTTGGAGTCAGATGGACTCAACTACCTTTGAAGCTTCCGCAAGATTTTGATTAGTTTATCTCATGAGTTGGCCTTCAGCCACTTTATTGTAATCCTTATTGTAATAAAGGACTCGATATGAGATTTCGATTAATAAAGCAGTTGTGATTGAACTCTTGATATATACATTGATGTACCGTGTGTGTACCAGCATGATCTTGGGATGGTACGGAAACACCGGAGATTCGACCGTTTCGGGTCGGGTCGCTACACAAATGAACAAAACAACTTGCACCCAACGCGGGCAAGAGGGTTGTCAATCCCCTTGATCTCGTTATTTGCAATCAAATGAGTTGTGTAGATAATTGTTGATAAATATAAATTGCAAATTAAAATAAAAGGAAAATAAAGGCAGCAAGGTATTGTAGCGTTTGTAAACATATAAGTGAGTAGACCCGGGGGCCATAGTTTTCCCTAGCGGCATCAATCATGTAGGCAGCATACGGTGGGTAACAAATTACTGTTGGGCATATGATAGAAAAGAAGATAGTTATGTGATTTTCATGGTAATGATCATGTGTATATAGGCATCACGTCCATAAACAAATAGGCCGACTCCTGCCTGCACCTATTACTATTACTCCACTCATCGACCGCTATCCAGCATGCATCTAAAGTATTAAGTAAAACAGAGTAATGCTTGGAGAACGATGACATGTTGTAGAGAAAGTAAACTCAATCAATATGAATGAACCCCATTGTTTTATCCTTAGTAGCTACAACACAAAGACACATCTTGTCCCCTACTTTGTCACTGGGATATAGAAACTCGCCAGATTGAACCTACCACAACGCACCACTCCCACCGATGAAATATCAATCTACTTGGCCAAAGCACACCAGTAGATCGGAGAGCGTTACGAAGCTATACTGATCATGCAATAAAGAGACAATATATATCAGAGGTATCTCAAATACTTTTCATGAATAATCTGAACATAAACCCACAATTCATCGGATCCCAACAAACACACCGCACAATAGGATTACATCACATAGATCAAAGCGAAGATGCAATGATAATTGTATTGAAGATCAAGAGATAGAGAGATTGCCATCTAGGTACTAGCTATGGACCCGTAGGTCTGTGGTGAACTACTCACACATCATCATGAGGGCATCAAGTTTGATGAGGAGGCCCTCCGTGATCGATCCGCCCTCCGGCAGGCTGCCGGAATGGAGCTCCAGATTGCCTCGCAATGGAACTGAGGCTTGCGGCGGCGAAAAAAGGGTTTCGGGACTGCCTCCAGGGTTTTTGCAATATTAGAGAATTTATAGGGAAGAGAGGGACGTCGGGAGAGCCACGAGGGGGCCACCACATATCAAGGCGCCCCCCAGGGCCTGCCCTGATGTGTGGTGGGGCCCTCGTGCGCCTCCCGACCTCTTTCCGAAGCTTCCAGGTCTTCTTTTGGTCCAGAAAAATCATCAAAAAGTTTCATAGAAATTGGACTTCGTTTGGTACTGTAAACCTGAAAAGGCAAAAACATGTAGAAAATAGCAACTGGCACTTGGCACTGGGTCAATAGGTTAGTGCCCAAAATATTATAAATTGGTAAATAAAGACCCAAAAAATATCCTAGAATGATAATATATCAGCATGGAACAATCAAAAATTATAGATACGTTGGAGACGTATCAAGCATCCCCAAGCTTAATTCCTGCTCATCCTCGAGTAGGTAAATGATAAAAACATAATTTTTGATGTGACATGCTATCCATTATGTAATCTTATGCATGTATGCTCATTGAGAAAAGATAAATCAACAAATATTAGCATAGCGATAATTAAAATGTAAGAAACAGAATCATTAATCCTTAAAAGTATACGATCCTTAAGAAATGTTTACCCTTCCCCCCATTCATCTTATTATATTAGCAAGGCATGGCTCCATCTTCACCACATTAATACCAATGTCAAGCACCACGGTGTCCAAGTCAGGCAATTGGATCGTACTTTTTCAATATGCATCAACTTTTTATTCTTCACCCAATACATGAGCATGAGCCATTGGACATAGCATTTAAGTTGAATAGAGTTTGGTGGTAGATATCTAAAGGGGTAAAAGGTGGAGAAGATAGTCTCACATCAACTAGGCATACCAACGGGCTATGTAGATGCCCATCGATAGATGTCAATGCAAGGAGTAGGGATTTCCATGCAAATGATGCACTAGAGCTAAAAGTGTATGAAAGCTCAAATGAAGCTAAGTGGGGTGTCCATCCAACTTGCTTGCTCATGAAGACCTTGGGCATTTGAGGAAGCCCGTCATAGGAATATACAAGCCAAGTTTGTAATAATGAATACTTGATTCCCACTAGCATATGAAAATGATATATCATGAGACTCTCTACATGAGGAGCATGGTGCCACTTTCAGGCACAAGTGTTGTAAAAGATAGTAGCAAAGTCCTTTCTCTCATTTTCTCTCATCATTTTTTTGAATGGATGGTGGGCTCATTTGGCCTCCCCATCTTTATTTTTCGTCCGGAGTCTCATCTCGACTTGTGGGAGAATCATCGTCTCCATCATTCTTTCCTCACTAGGACAATGCTCTAATAATGATGATCATCACACTTTTATTTACTTAAAACTCGATATGGAGAAGTGATATGAAGATATGACTCTGTATGAATGCCTGACGTGGCTTGAGACTGGGCCGGTATTTCTCCAAAGAGGAAGGGATGATGCCGCACAAAGACGGTAAGTATTTCCCTCAGTTATGAAACCAAGGTATCGAACCAGTAGGAGGATCACCACCACCTAATAAGTAGCACCTGCACATAAATAACAAATACTTGCAACCCGACGCGAAAGAGAGGTTGTCAATATCTCTATGGTAAAATGATAGATTAGGTAATGATAGATTGGAGAGATAGATCTCTCAAGAACACAAAATAAAAAGAGCAAATAAAAAGTGCAGCAAGGTATTTTTGGGATTTTGGTATAATAGATCTGAAAACAAAAGAGGCAAAAACATAGATCGGAAAGCAATATGTTGGAAAAGTAGACCGAGGGCCGTAGGTTTCACTAATGGCTTCTCTCATGACTATAGCACACGATGGGTGAACAAATTACTGTTGGGCAATTGATAGAAGATCAAATAATCATGATGATATCCAAGGCGATGATCATTATATACGCATCACGTCCAAGATAAGTAGACCAACTCCTGCCTGCATCTACCACTATTACTCCACACATCGACCGCTATCCAGCATGCATCTAGTGTATTAAATTCATGGAAAAACGGAGTAACGCAATAAGAACAATAACATGATGTTTGTTATCCTTAATGGCAACGATACATGCGTGCCTTGCTGCCCCTTCTGTCACTGGGAATGGACACCGCAAGATCGAACCCATCACAAAGCACCTCTTCCCATGGCAAGAAAAATCGATCTAGTCGGCCTAACTAAACAAAAGATTCAAAGAAGAAATATGAGGCTATAAGTAATCATGCATATAAGAGATCAAAGAAGACTCAAATAATATTCTTGGATAGAAACTGAGAGGAAGCCATCTAGCTACTGCCTACGGACCCATAGGTCTATGGTGGACTACTCACGCATCATCGGAGAGGCACCAATGAGGATGATGAACCCCTCCGTGATGGTGTTAGATTGGATCTCGAGGCTCTAGAACTTGCGGCGGCTGGATGTGTTTTTCGTTGACTCCCCTAGGGTTTTCTAAATATTTGGGTATTTATAGGAATCAGGGGCGGTGGAGGGGGGGCCCGTGGAGGGCACAACCCATCAAGGCGCGTCGTGGGCCCCCTGGCGCACCCTGGTGGGTTGTGCTCTCCACAGCCCACCTCTCTGGCACTTCTTTGGCCCACTGGGTGTCTTCTGGTCCAAAAAAGATCTCCAAAAAGTTTCGTCGCGATTGGACTACGTTTGGTACTGATATTCTGCGAAGTAAAAAAACAAGCAAAAACAGCAACTGGCACTTTGGCACTATGTCAATAGGTTAGTCCCAAAAAATATTATAAAGTTGCTATAAAATGATTGTAAAACATCCAAGAATGATAATATAATAGCATGGAACAAGCAAAAATTATAGATACGTTGGAGACGTATTAGCATCCCCAAGCTTAATTCCTACTCGTCCTCGAGTAGGTAAATGATAAAAACAGAATTTTTAATGTGGAATGCTGCCTAACATGTTTATCTCATATTATTTTCTATTGTAGCATGGACATTTGAACTTTTAGATGATTCAAAGCAATAATCTAGTTTTAACATAATGACTTCAATACTCAAGCATGCCAACAAGCAACCATGTCTTTCAAAATATCAACACTAAAGAAAGTTATCCCTAGTCCATCATGCTCAATCATTGGTCCATTCATGAAACACACTCAAATATTAGCTATACCCAATGCTCAAGTACGATCATAGTGCCCCCTAGTTGGTGCTTTATAAGAGAAGATGGAGACTCAAAGTAAAAATAAAAATTGCATAAAGTAAATAGATAGGCCCTTCGTAGAGGGAAGTAGAGATTTGTACAGGTGCTAGAGCTCAAAGTTTTAAATTGAGAGAGAAAAATATTTTGGGTGGCATGCCTTTCCTGTCAACGAAAACGACAAAGTAGTTCACAATACTTTCCATGCTAGATATATCATAGGCGGTTCCCAAACAGAAAATAAAGTTTATTCCTTTTTCCACCATTCTTTCACATTCCATGGCTGGCCGTATACACGGTTGCCTTCCATACCAACACTTTCCAAGGAATTTATTATTTGACAACATAAAGTAAATATTTTTTTCTTTTTCATTTCGGGAATGGGCATCCCTATTACCATCGCACTCTCGTGCAATGACAAGTGAATAAACACTCATCTTGAGAATAACACATCTAGCATGGAAAAATATTGGACACTCCCCACCGTTTCATGAGCGGTACGAGCACACAAAAGAGAAATTTATTTTGAAAATTAGAGATGGCACATACAAATTTGCTTCGAACGGCATGGAAATACCGTATATAGGTAGGTATGGTGGACTCATAAGGCAAAACTTGGTTTAAGGATTTTGTATGCACAAGTAGTATTTCTACTTAGTACAAATGGAGGCTAGCAAATAGATTGAGAAGCAACCAACCAAGAAATGAAAATTCACATAAGCGAGCATTGAGCATAACTAACACCGAATAATGCATCATAAGTAGGATGTAATTTCATTGCATAACTATTGACTTTCGTACTTGCATAGGGAATCACAAACCTTAACACCAATATTCTTACTAAAGCATAAGTACTCATTAACATGACTCACATATTACTATCATCATGTCTCAAAAGTATTACAAGGAATCAAGTTAAATTTGTCCAATGATCTTCATGAAAGTTTTTATTATATCCTCCTTGGATATCTATCACTTTGGAACTAGTTTCATATATTGCCATTGCTTTTTGACTAGCTTAAACAAATTTAAGTGAAACACATGAGCATAAAGATTTCATCTCTCAAAAAGGTATAAGTGAAGCATGAGAGGATTTCTTCAAAATTTACTAGCTCTCAAATTAATCTAAGTGAAGCATGAGAGTACTTCTACAAAAATTTCCAAGCACACCATGCTCAAAAAGATATAAGTGAAGCACTAGAGCAATTCTATGGCTCAAAAAGTTTAAGTGAAGCATAAAGAGCAATTCTAACAAATCATAGCATAATTTTGGCTCTCCCAAAGAGGTGTGTCCAGAAAGGATACAAGTGAAAAACTAACAAGCAAAGCAAGCAAAGACTCAAATGATACAAGACGCTCCAAGCAAAACTCATGATATGTGACGAATAAAAATATAGTTCCAAGTAAAATACCGATGGTCGTTAGAAGAAAGAGGGGATGCCACTCGAGGGCATCCCCTAGCTTAGTTGCTTGTTTCTCTTTGGATATATCTTGGGGGTGATGTAGCATCCCCAATCGTAGGCTCTTTTCACTCCTTATTCCTTCATCCATCGTGATCTCACCCAAAACTTGAAAACTTCAATCACACAAAACTCAACAAAATCTTCGTGAGATCCGTTAGTATAATAAAGTAAATCACTACTTTATGTGCTGTTGCAAACCCATTCATATTTTACTATTGCATTATAACTACTGTATTTTAACTTTACCATGGCTCATACCCTTTAATATAACCCATAGATTCATCAAAACAAGCACACAATGCAACGAAAACAGAATATGTCTTAAACAGAACAGTATATAGTAATCTATACTATAACCATACTTCTGTAACTCTAAAAATTCTGAAAACTTAGTAAAATGTAAAGAATTTGTATAGAAACACTGTGTTAATATTTCAGCTCAATATCACGTTCCAGTAAAAAATGAAAATTCTAACACTGGACGCAAAGTTTCTGCTTCAGATTCAGCATCGCTCCAACTCATCTTATGAATCATCCTAAAGGCTCTACTTAGCACAAACACTAAATAAAACATAAAAACACAATCATAAGAGAGGCATAATTGTGTCAACACTCAAAAACAGAAAGGGAAATGGGAAAAATAAATTTATTCATTGGGTTGCCTCCCAACAAGCGCTATCGTTTTACGCCCCTAACTAGGCATAACGCATAGTTTCAAGTATTGTCATCTTTGGTTTTAGATCCATAGGATGCTCTCATGATTGATTCATATGGTGGCTTAATTCTTGTTCTAGGTAAGTGTTCCATACCCTTTCTTAGTGGAAACGGAAATCTACTATTGCCTTCTTTCATATCAATCACGGCACCTATAGTTCGTAAAAACGGTCTACCAAGTATAATAGGACAAGACGGATTGCAATCAATATCAAGAACAATAAAATCTATGGGCACATAGTTCCTATTTGCAAGAATAAGAACATCATTAATTCTTCCCAAAGGCTTTTTAATAGAAGAATCCGCCAAGTGCAAATTGAGAGAGCATTCTTCAATATTGGTAAGACCAAGCACATCACATAAAGATTTCGGAATCGTGGAAACACTAGCACCCAAATCACATAAAGCAAAGTACTCATAATTTTTAATTTTTACCTTAATGGTAGGTTCCCACTGATCATGTAATTTTCTAGGAATAGAAATCTCCAACTCCAACTTTTCTTCAAAGGATTTCATCATGGCTTCAACGATATGTTTAGTAAAAGCTTTATTTTGCTCGCATGGGGTCAATTAAACATGGATTGCAGCAAAGAAATACATTAAATCAAAGAGCAACTATCATAATTAAAGTCTTTGCAATCGAAAATAGTGGGCACATCACTAGTTAAAGTTTTGACCTCTTCAAACCCACTTTCATCAAAAATTTCATCAAGATTTTCACCCTCCAAATTATTGGGACGCCTTCTAGCTAAAGTTGACTCTACTTCAGTCCCTTTATCATCAATATTAATATTACTAAACAAGGAATCAATAGAAGAAACACCAATCACTTTAAGATCTTCATCATTTTTATGAAGGCAATCACTAGAAAATGATTTTTCTAAGACTTCTCTTTTAGCTCTAAGCATAGCGGTTCGTTTCTTACTTTCATGCATAGAGACATGTAAAGCTTTAATAGATTCATCAATCTTGGGCACAAAAGCTTTCAACTTGAGATTTTCAACATCATGAGAAATTCTATCAATGCTTCTAGACATATCATCAATCTTATTCAACTTTTCTTGTATCGTAGTATTGAAAGCCTTTTACGCATTAATAAATTATTTAATATTACTTTCAAGATCAGAGGTGTTCCTATTATTATTGTAAGAGGAATTACCATAGGAATTACCATAATTGTTAGAGGAATTTCCAGGAAAAGGCCTAGAATTAAAATTACCTCTATAAGCATTGTTATTGAAATTGTTTCGCATGACAAAGTTCACATCTACGGAATCACTATTTTGCTCAATAAAGGTAGACAAAGGCACATCATTAAGATCAATAGGAGCATTTTTACTAGCAACCAACTTCATCAAAGCATCAACATTATCACTCAACGTACTAATTTCTTCAACCAAATTAATTTTTTTACTAGTAGGTGCCCTTTCGGTATGCCATTGTGAATAATTTGCCATAATATTATCTAGCAATTTAGTAGCTTCACCCAAAGTAATTTCCATAAAAGTACCACCCGCGGCGGAATCTAAAAGATTTCTAGAGACAAAATTCAATCCCGCATAAATTTTTTGTATGATCATCCAAAGATTTAAACCATGAGTAGGACAATTTCTTAGCATCAATTTCATTCTTTCCCAAGATTGTGCAACATGTTCATGCTCAAGTTGCTTAAAATTCATGATTTGTGTCCTAAGGGAAATAATTTTCACGGGCGGAAAATACTTACTGATAAAAGCATCCTTGCACTTATTCCAAGAATCAATACTATTGCGAGGCAAAGATGAAAACCAAATTTTTGCACGATCCCGCAAGGAAAAAGGAAATAACTTCAACTTCACTATATCATTGTCCGCATCTTTTTTCTTTTGCATATCACACAATTCTATGAAGTGTTTACATGGCACGCGGCATCCTCATTAGGAGTACCGACAAATTGATCTTTCATGACAAGATTAAACAAAGCGGCATTAATATCACAAGACTCCGCACTACTGGCGGGAGGAGCAATCGGGGTACTAATAAAATCATTGTTATTAGTATTGGAAAAATCACACAACTTGGTGTTTTCTTGAGTCATCATGACTACGCAAACAAGATTGCAAGAAAGCAAGAGATCTGACGAGAAAAAGGCAAACGGAAAAGAGGGCGAATAAAACGGCAAATTGGTGAAGTGGGGGAGAGGAAAACGAGAGGCAAATGGCAAATAATGTAATTGCAAGGAGATGAGATTTGTGATTAGGAACCTGGTAGATGATGATGGTGTATCCTCGGCGCCAGAGATTGGCACGTAGAAGAGACCGCTTCCTCCCCGACAACGGTGCCAGAAATTCCTTTGACGTGGCTTGAGACTGCGTCGGTATTTCGCCAGAGAGGAAGGGATGATGCAGCATAGCGACGGTAAGTATTTCCCTCAGTTATGAAACCAAGGTTTCGAACCAGTAGGAGGATCACCACCACCTAATAAGCAGCACCTGCACACAAATAACAAATACTTGCAACCCGATGCGAAAGAAAGGTTGTCAATCTCTCTACGGTAAAAAGATAGATTAGGTAATGATAGATTGGAGAGATAGATCTCTCAAGAACACAAAATAAAAAGAGCAAATAAAAAGTGCAGCAAGGAATTTTTGGGTTTTTGGGATAATAGATCTGAAAACAAAAGAGGCAAAAAGATAGAGTGGAAAGCAATATGTTGGAAAAGTAGACCCGGGGGCCGTAGGTTTCACTAGTGGCTTTTCTCATGACTATAGCACACGGTGGGTGAACAAATTACTGTTGGGCAATTGATAGAAGATCAAATAATCATGACGATATCCAAGGCGATGATCATTATATAGGCATCACGTCCAAGATAAGTAGACCGACTCCTGCCTGCATTTACAACTATTACTCCACACATGGACCGCTATCCAGCATGCATGTAGTGTATTAAGTTAATGGAAAAACGGAGTAACGCAATAAGAATGATAACATGATGTAGACAAGATCTATTCATGTAGGAATAGACCCCATCTTGTTATCCTTAATAGCAACGATACATGCGTGCCTTGCTGCCCCTTCTGTCACTGGGAAAGGACACCGCAAGATCGTACCCATCACAAAGCACCGCTTCATCGATCTAGTCGGCCTAACTAAACCAAATATTCGAAGAAGAAATATGAGGCTATAAGTAATCATGCATATAAGAGATCAAAGAAGAATCAAATAATATTCATGGATAGAAATTGATCATGAACTCAAAATTCATCGGATCCCAACAAACACACCGTAAAAGTTTACATCAAATAGATCTACAAGAGACCAATGTATTGAGAATCAAAAGAGAGAGAGGAAGCCATCTAGCTACTGCCTACGGACCCATAGGTCTATGGTGGACTACTCACGCATCATCGGAGAGGCACCAATGAGGATGATGAGCCCCTCCATGATGGTGTTAGATTGGATCTCGAGGCTCTGGAACTTGCGGCGGCTGGATGTGTTTTTCGTTGACTCCCCTAGGGTTTTCTGAATATTAGGGTATTTATAGGCATCAGAGGCAGTGGAGAGGGGCCCCGTGGAGGGCACAACCCATCAGGGCACGCCGGGGTTCCCCTGGCGCGCCCTGGTGGGTTGTGCTCTCCATAGCCCACCTCTCTGGCACTTCTTTGGCCCACTGGGTGTCATCTGGTCCAGAAAAAATCTCCAAAAAGTTTCGTCGTGATTGGACTCCCTTTGGTATTGATATTCTGCGAAGTAAAAAACAAGCAAAATAGCAACTGGCACTTTGGCACTATGTCAATAGGTTAGTCCAAAAAATGATATAAAGTTTCTATAAAATGATTGTAAAACATCCAAGAATGATAATATAACAGCATGGAACAAGAAAAATTTATAGATACATTGGAGACGTATCAATGGCTCTGGCAGTGTACCAGGGTGTGCAATGATCTAGCGTGACATGTATCAAAAATATGATGAACGGTGGCTTTGCCACAAATACTATGTCAGCTCTATATGATCATGCAAAGCAATATGATGATGAACGAACTAGTGATGTGAAGTGACGATGGAATTTCCATGGCAATATATCTCGGAATGGCTATGGAAATGCCATGTTAGGTAGGTATGGTGGCTATTTGGATGAATATATAATAAGGCTTATGTGCAACAGAGCGTATCATGTCACGGGGTTTGGATGCATCGGCGAAAGTTGCACCGATCCTCGGGGTGAGAATGGGCTATGCACGGTACCGAAGAGGCTAGCAAATATGAGAAGGTGAGATTGCGTATGTCCATGGTTTCACATTAGTCATAAAGAACTCATATACTTATTGCAAAGTTTTATTAGTTTATCATAAATCAAAGTACTACTCGCATGCCCCGAGGGAAGAGGTTGGTAGGAGTTAACCATCGCGCGCTTCCGACCCGAAACAACACTAGGATTTCAACGAGGAATAGAAATGCTCACATATCATCACCGTGCCTATTTTAATTTTTAGATGAACAAAAGGGTCAACCTCTCTTAATATTGACACTTCTACGGTTTAACAATTATGAACTCACACCTATTTCATATTACCACATCAGTATCATTGACCCACAATTTCTCTATATGTGCTACATGATGGTTTTGATTATCACTCATTGAATACCTAATATTTTTGGACTAGTCTTATGACCCATGCAAATTACTGTCACTATTTATTAGCTCTCAAACAAATATAAGTGAAGAACGAGAGTGAAATTATTTCTATAAAATTTGCACGCCACTCAAAATGATATAAGTGAAGTACTAGAGCAATTGCTAAGCTCAAAAGATATAAGTGAAGCACATAGAGTATTCTAACAAATTATGATGAAGGTGTGTCTCTCTTAAATAGGTGTGTCCAGCAAACAATGATTGTGGCAAACTTAAAGTAAAAGCAAACAAAAGCAAACGACGCTCCAAGCAACACTCATATCATGTGACAAATAAAAATATAGCTTCAAGTGACATACCGATGGATTGAGACGAAAGAGGGGATGCCTTCCGGGGCATCCCCAAGCTTAGACACTTGAGTCTCCTTTAAAATATTACCTTGGAGTACCTTGGGTATCCCCAAGCTTAGGCTCTTGCTACTCCTTATTCCTTTCTCCATCACGATAACACCCAAAACTTGAAAACTTCAATCACACAAAATTCAACAAAACTTCATGAGATCCGTTAGTATAAGAAATATATTGCATACTTTAGGTACTGTTATAAATTTATTAAAATTTCATAAATGCATAATAGGTACTGTATTCTAACTTCTCCATGGCTTATACCCCCCTATACAATCCATAGCATAATCAAAACAAGCAACTATGCAAGCAAAAAACAGAATCTGTCTAAAGCAGAATAGTCTGTAGAAATCTGTAGAGAACCTATAATTTTGTAACTCTAAAAATTCTGAAAAATATGGACAACCTCGAAAATTTGTATAGAAACACTTTGTAAAAATGTCAGATCATTATCACGCTCCTGTACAAAATGAAAATTCCTGTACTGGAGTCAAAAGTTTCTGTTTTGTTTCAGCATCGATTCTACTCATCTTGTGAGTCATCCCAAAGGCTTTACTTGGCACAAACGCTAATTTAAACAAAAAACATAATCATTACAGATTCAATAATCATGTTATTAAAAATAAACAGAAAATTTAAAGCAAAAATTTAAAGATAACTATTGGGTTGCCTCCCAACAAGTGCTATTGTTTTATGCCCCTAGCTAGGAATAATGCATAGTTTCAAGTATTGTCATCTTTGACACTCCACTCATAAGTAGCTCTCATGATTGATTCATAAGGTGGTTTAATTCTCTTTCTAGGAAAGTGTTTCATCCCTTTCTTTAATGGGAATTGGAACCTTATGTTTCCCTCTTTCATGTCAATGATTGCACCTATAATTCGTAAGAAAGGTCTTCCAAGTATTATGGGACAAGAAGGATTGCAATAAATATATCTACAGGAACATAATTTTTATTTGCAATAATAAGCACATCATTAATTCTACCTAAAGGTTTCTTAATGGTAGAATCCGCAAGATGCAAGTTAAGGGAACAATCTTCAATATTAGTGAGACCAAGCACATCACAAAGAGTTTTAGGAATAGTTGAAACACTAGCACCAAGGTCACACAAGGCATTGCATTCATATTTATTGATCTTTATCTTGATAGTAGGTTCCCACTCATCATGCAGTTTTCTAGGAATAGAAACTTCAAGCTCAAGTTTCTCATCATAAGCTTTTATCATGGCTTCTACTATATGTTCGGTAAAAGCTTTCTTTTGTTCATAAGGATTAGGTAAGCTAATAACGGATGGCAACAAGGAAATGCATTCTACTAAAGAGCAAATATCATAATTAAAGTCCTTGTAATCCAAAATAGTGGGCACGTCACTAGTTAAAGTTTAGACCTCTCCAAACCCACATTTTTCAGTTTTAGCATCAAAATCATCACCCTCCAAGCAAACAGGATGCTTCTCAACTAGAGTTGACTCATATCCAGTCCCTTTATCATTTATATTCAGAGAGATAAATAAAGATTCAATAGCAGAAATACCAATCATTTTAAGATCTTCATCATGATTCCGGTAAAAACCGGGTGGAAGAGCTTTTTCTAAGAATTCCCGCTTAGCTCTCAACTTAGCGGTCCTCTCCTTACTTTCATTAATAGATATTTGGATAGATTTAATAGCCTCATTAAAATCATGCTTGGGTGGAAAAGCTTTACTTTTAAGAGTTTCCACATCAAGAGCAATTATATCCATGTTTTTAGCCAAAGTGTCAACTACATGGAATTTTTCTTCTACCATAGTGTTGAAAACCTTTTGAGAACTAATAAATTCTTTAATTGTGTTCTCAAGATAAGAGGGCATCCTATTAGAATTTGTAGAAGAATTTCCATAAGAATTTCCATAGTTGTTAGAGCACTTACCGGGATACGGTCTAGAATTGAAGTTTCCTCTATAAGCATTGTTATTGAAATTATTTCGCGAGACAAAGTTCACATCAAAAGCATCATTATTTTGCTCAATTAAAGTAGACAAGGTCATATCACTAGGATCAACATGAGCATTTTTACTAGCAACCATATTCAAAAGAGCATCCACTTTTTCACTCAAAGTAGCGATTTCTTCAACAGAATTTACCTTCTTGCCGGTTGGAGCCCTTTCGGTATGCCATTGAGAATAATTTGTCATAATGTTGTCCAGAAGTTTTTTGGCCTCTCCTAAGGTCACATCCATAAAGGTACCACCTCAGCAGAATCTAGAAGATTTCTAGACACAAAGTTTAGTCCAGCATAGAAGTTTTGGATGATCATCCACAAATTTAAGCCATGAGTTGGACAATTTCTTATCACTAGTTTCATTCTCTCCCAAGCTTGTGCAACATGCTCTTGATCTTGTTGGTTAAAATTCATTATTTGATTTCTAAGGGAGATGATCTTAGCAGGAGGAAAATACTTGGCAATAAAATCATCTTTACACTTATCCCATGTTCCAATACTATTACGAGGTAAAGAAGAAAACCAAGCCTTAGCTTTATCACTTAGTGAAAAAGGAAATAATTTTAATTCCACAATATCATTATCCATATCCTTTTTCTTTTGCATGTCACATAATTCAACAAAGGTATTAAGATGTGACGCGGGATCCTCATTAGGACTTCCCGAAAATTGATCTTTCATGACAAGATTTAGCAATGCAGCATTAATATCGAAAGCCTACGCACTAGTGGCGGGTGGTATAGGTGTACTAATAAAATCATTATTATTAGTATTTGAGAAGTCACACAACTTAGTAGTATCGTGAGACATGGTGGCCGAACAAACAAAGCAACAAGAAAGACAAATAAACTAGTAAGCGAAGAAGTAAACTAGTAACAACCAAAAATAATTTTTTTTTCTATTTTTTATTTTTATGAGACAAGCTAAATATAACAGAAAATAAAAAGATAAACAAGTGAATGAAAATATGTGTGAAGTTACTTGATAGTTAATGATGATATTCCCCGGCAACGGCGCCAGAAATCCTTCATGATACTTGTGATCTGCGTTGGGTTTTTCGTGAAGAGGAACGGGTAATTGCAGCACAAAGTGGGTAAGTATTTCCCTCAGTTATGAAACCAAGGTTTATCGAACCAATAGGAATATCAATCCTCAACCGTCTTCAGCGGCTGCACACAAATGAACAAACAACTTGCACCCAACGCGGGCAAGAGGGTTGTCAATCCCCTTGATCTCGTTATTTGCAAGCAAATGAGTTGTGTAGATAACTGTTGATAAATATAAATTGCAAAATAAAATAAAAGGTAAATAAAGGCAGCAAGGTAATTGTAGCGTTTGTAAATATATAAGTGAATGGACCCGGGGGCCATAGTTTTCCCTAGCGGGCTCTCTCATGTAGGCAGCATACGGTGGGTAACAAATTACTGTTGGGCAGTTGATAGAAAATCGGATAGTTATGCGATTTTCATGGCAATGATCATGTGTATTGATACGTCTCCAACGTATCTATAATTTTTGCTTGTTCCATGCTGTTATATTATCATTCTTGGATGTTTTACAATCATTTTATAGCAACTTTATATCATTTTTGGGACTAACCTATTGACATAGTGCCAAAGTGTCAGTTGCTGTTTTTGCTTGTTTTTTACTTCGCAGAATATCAGTACCAAACGGAGTTATATCGCGAAGAAACTTTTTGGAGATTTTTTTTGGGCCAGAAGACATCCAGTAGGCCAAAGAAGTGCCACAGGGGAGGGTCGAGGAGACCATAACCCACCAGGGCGTGCCAGAGGCCCCGGGCACGCCCTCATGGGTTATGCCCTCCTCGGGGCCCCTCTCCACCGCCTCTGACGCCTATGAATTACCAAATATTCCAGAAACCCCAGAGGAGTCGACGAAAAACACATCCAGCCGCCGCAAGTTCCAAAACCTCGAGATCCAATCTAACACCATCACGGAGGGGTTCATCATCCTCATTGGTGCCTCTTCGATGATGCGTGAGTAGTCCACCATAGACATACGGGTCCATAGGCAGTAGCTAGATGGCTTCCTCTCTCTCTTTTGATTCTCAATACAATGGTCTCTTGGAGATCTATTTGATGTAAACTTTTGTGGTGTCTTTGTTGGGATCCGATGAATTTTGAGTTCATGATCAGTTTCTATCCATGAATATTATTTGAGTCTTCTTTGATCTCTTATATGCATGATTACTTATAGCCTCATATTTCTTCTTCGAATCTTTGGTTTAGTTAGGCCAACCAGATCGATTTTTCTTGCCATGGGAAGAGGTGCTTTGTGATGGGTTCGATCTTGCGGTGTCCTCTCCCAGTGACAGAAGGGGCAGCTAGGCACGCATGTATCGTTGCTATTAAGGATAACAAGATGGGGTCTATTCCTACATGAATAGATCTTGTCTACATCATGTCACCGTTCTGATTGGATTACTCCGTTTTTCCATGAACTTAATACACTAGATGCATGCTGGATAGCGGTCGATGTGTGGAGTAATAGTAGTAGATGCAGAATCATTTTGGTCTAATAATCTTGGACGTGATGCCTATATAATGATCATCGCCTTGGATATCATCATGATTATTTGATCTTCTATCAATTGCCCAATAGTAATCTGTTCACCCACCGTGTGCTATACTCATGAGAGAAGCCACTAATGAAACCTACGCCCCCCGGGTCTACTTTTCCAACATATTGCTTTCCGATCTATCTTTTTGCCGCTTTTGTTTTCAGATCTATTATTCCAAAAACCCAAAAATACCTTGCTGCACTTTTTATTTACTCTTTTTTATTTTGTGTTCTTGAGAGATCTATCTCTCCAATTTATCACTACCTAATATATCTTCTTACCGTAGAGAGATTGACAATCTCTCTTTCGCGTCGGGTTGCAAGTATTTGTTCTTTGTGTGCAGGTGTTGTTTACGTAGCGGTGGTGATCCTCCTACTGGTTCGATACGTTGGTTTCATAACTGAGGCAAATACTTATCGTCGTTGTGCTGCATCATCCCTTCCTCTTTGGGGAAATACCGACGCAGTCTCAAGCCACGTCATGTATATGGGCATCACGTCCATGAACGAATAGGCCGACTCCTGCCTGCTCCTATTACTATTACTCCACTCATCGACCGCTATCTAGCATGCATCTAGAGTATTAAGTAAAACAGAGTAATGTATGGAGAACGATGACATGATGTAGACAAAGTTATGAATAAACCCCATCGTGTTATCCTTAGTAGCAACAACACAAAGACGCATCTTGTCCCCTACTTTGTCACTGGGATATAGAAACTCGAAGGTTGAACCTACCACAACGCACCACTCCCACCGATGAAATATCAATCTACTTGGCCAAAGCACATCAATAGATCAGAGAGCATTACGAAGCTATAATGATCATGCAATTAAGAGACAATATATATCATAGGTATCTCAAATACTTTTCATGAATAATCTGAAGATAAACCCACAATTCATCGGGTCCCAACAAATACACCGCACAATAGGATTACATTGGCTAGATCAAAGCGAAGATGCGATGATCATTGTATTGAAGATCAAGAGATAGAGAGATTGCCATCTAGGTACTAGCTATGGACCTGTAGGTCTGTGGTGAACTACTCACACATCATCATGAGGGCAGCAAGGTTGATGAAGAGGCCCTCCGTGATCGATCCCCCCTCTGGCAGGGTGCCGGAACTGTCACACCATGTGTTTGTATCACTTGGTTATGCTATGTTTTTATAAAATTTGGACTCATTTAAAACTTTTGAGTGCTACTACTTGCTTGAATTGTTTGATGTGTGCTTGTTTGGTTGATTTTGTTTTCGCACTCAAGGATTCTTCTTCCTCTCTCAACACTCACTTCCTTGTCCCAAACTCCCTGCCCAATGATCATGCCATGTGTATAGGACCTAAAACTAATTTTATCAAATATTATTTTGGCCAAAAAGCATGTATTCAAATTAGGCTTTATAAAACCCCTGAATTGAGGTTTGTACTACAAATCCTCAAATTGGGTGGTATGTTTTGCACCAAAGAGTTTATTTGGAACCCACTATATATAAGACTTCCCAAAGTCACCAAATATTAATTTTAAAGATTATTTTCCTATTTTTTAAAGGCTTTTATTTAATACCAGAAATGGTCTTTCATAGGGAAAAGTTATTTTTATGCTTTCAAAATATTTGAGAAAATTTAGGGAAACTCAGTGGACATATATTTTCCATATATATGAGTTTCAACACATGGTCATGTTCAAAATATTGGACAAAACCTACCAAAACCCTATCTGTCTATTTCAAGCTTTTGAAATATTTCTACAAGAAATATTCTCAAATAATTCCAGGAAAATTCTAGCATGCACTACTACAGAATGGTCCAAAGACGACACATCAATCAGAGACCCTTCGACGAAACTGTGTGCGATGCATGAATCGCAAATGGTATAGTGCAAGCTCCGTCGCTAATGGCACGAACTGTGTGCGAAGGTGGATGCATCAAATACGATTCAGAAAGTAGTTACATGTGCGATCTACGGCAGACAGTTTGTTCTTATGAACCGTTTGTGATTAGGGAAGATAACAGAAGCGGTTACCAAAACTACATACGTGTGCGAAGTACGGCATACAGTTCACTCGGATAAACTGTGTGCGCTGATACGGCAGAACACAAACGACTCGGCATAACACAATGTGTGCGATATACAGCAAACATGTGAGTAATGAGAATCGTGTGCGAACACCAGAAATAACATAGACGATTCATACTGACAAGCTGTGTGTGTTGTGGGCAGACGGTTGTTGCCAAATAATTGTCAGCGATGGATGAAATCATTACAGACGCTACGTTGGGAAGTGTCGTTTGCCTGTATTAATATCGCAGATGTTTTATATTTTGACCGTGTGCCTCCGCTCAGTCCGTCCTCCTCTCTCACCTCTTGTCATCGCGTTGCCGCCCGAGTATTCCAGTGCACGCTTCGGCACCGCTTTTGAGTTTTGGCCACGCGCCCGCTCGATGATCCCGTTCCCGCTCAGAACCGCGCAGGTTCCCGCGCACAAAACCGTCCTACGGCTCTAGCTTCCCGCCATGCTCGGTGAAATGCCCAATCCTTGCCGGCCTGCTATAGAAACCCTCACGGCCGGCGACTCCACATTGCCTTCATCCCCCCTCCCCATAGCTTGTCTAGTTTGCTTCTCCCCCAATCGCCAATGGCACCGGCCGTTCGTCGTCGCCCAGCCACTCCGCCAGAGGACAGCTCCGGCTGGGAGGCTTCACCGCGTCGGCGCGATAGTCCTCTGAAGCGTGTAGTGCACGTGGCGTCCCTGGTGGGTGTGCGCACTCCACCAACTACACGCTCCACCACCGCTGCCCGAAGGCAGCTGCTGCCGGTGGCCGCCATGGCCGCCACCACGTCGGCCGCCGCCGGGGCCGCCACCCCACCGTCGTCCGTCTTTGCCATGACCCCGCCGTCAGGCTGCGGGGTCATAACCCACGCCGCCACCAAGGCCCGAATGCGGGAGGTGGAGTCCGCCAAAGGCCCGCCGCCGGGCTTCTGCGTCGCAACCCTTGCCAGCTACATCTACTTCCTAGAGAAGGAGGTGGAGCGCCAGGTCACGCACGCGAAGAAGCTCACCGACGCCGTGGCCGGAGGAGAAGCCGCAGCGGCGGCACGGAATGCCGAGATCTACGCAGAGTCCCATTGCTTCGAGGAGGGGCGTCTTGAGCGTCGGAGGGCAGCACTGGCAGGCAACGAACACGTCTCCGCCAACTCGTCGGCAGGCTCCTCCTCCACTTGCTCTTACTGAGCGCGCTCGATTCTACTGGAAGTAGTACAAAGCCCCTCCGTAGTACTAGTATTTAGGGGCTATTTTGTTCAGTTCATCTAACTATAGATATGGTTGAACTGTACCACGTACTTTAATTAGCTAGTATATAGTTGAACTAGCTAATTCAGTACGTGGTTGGCAACAATTGGGGAAAAGTTTGTTCGGTTCAGCTGTCGAGTTGAACTGTATTGTACAAAGACCAGTGCTTAATGTATGAATGAAATCCATGTTTAAAGTGAATTTTAGTTGCAAAATTACACCCTAATTGTGATTTTGTTTCTGCAATACTTGACAAATGTCAGTGCTACAATGTTGACAAATGCCAGTGTTACTAGATCGACAGATGCCAATGTTTCCGATTTGACACATGGCAATTTACCCAGTATGATAGATGGAAATCTTCCCGGATTGTATGTACTAGGCACACGGATCATATTGGAGAAACGTTTGCGATGATGCATTGGACCAATCCTTCGCGCCAATATTTTGACTTGGCTTACGCGCTAAGATAGTTGTCGATCTTTAAACGGGTATTCAACCTGAACCGTTTGTGATGTGTGTTCATTCAGATAAAACTATGATGGTTTTTTGTTTGCTACGTGAATTCAGAGATAAATACTTAGTTCATCAAACCATAGATTTCATTCAGTCAAGCTTTCACTTTACATTCATCCAATCGAGATATGATATAAACAAAACTAGTTGCGGCGGCGGCGGCGGCCTCCTACGGCGGCGTTCTCTTGCTCCGGGGCGCAATTGTACAGTTCTTCAATCGAGACCAGAATGTTTTGGACTTCACAATAAAAGAGCCGGTCGTCGCGCGATCGATGGCTGCGGGGCCGGGGGGCGGCGACTAGCGGCGCTGTGAGAAAGCTATCAACAGCGGCGGCCCAATCCGCTGAGGGGGGCGTGACGGGTGCAGGTGCGAGCATGGGCACGGGCGAGGTGGGTGCAGGCGCGCGCAAGGGGTTGGCCGCCGTCGGTGCGGGCACGCGCACTGGGACCGGCGTGCCGTGTGCAAGGGCGCGCACGAGCACGGGGGCAGGAGGAGGCGCTGGCGCTTGCACGTACACGAGCTCACGCGGGTCGGCAGGGACCTCCCTGACGCCCACGGTTTCCAGCGCTGCGATGATGCTGGGTGACCAGCCCGTCAATGCCACGAGGATAGTGGCTGGCACGGGCGCGGCGATGGTTGATGGCGAGTGCGTCAGGGCAGCATCCGCTGCGGCATGCAGCTCTTCTAGGGCCATGTCAATGGCGTCCCATTCGTCTTTATGTTCTATCTCTTCCGGCTCGGTGTCAACTTCACCAAACCGGAAGACTAGTGGCATATGATCTTCTGCACCATGGCGTAGGTCGCCGTGGAGGTCTGAAGATGGAGGGGAATGTGAGGCGAAGATATATGGAGGATTGTGAGTGAGTGGGCAGTAAAGCCGCGTATTAAACAGCGGCTCGAGTGCCATTGATGGACAGGTTGGAAGCGAGGAGGGCGGATACGGAGGTCAAAGGGCTCGATTCCCGGTGAGTCTTTGGCGTACTGACCGCACGCCTCCCGGTGAACCTACGCGGCGGATGCCAGCTCGCACGCCTCCTGTCAACTCAAGCAGCTGCTTGCACGGCACCTCCTAAGCCCTAGCCAATAAAAGAGTGCGACTCTTGGTAGCACGTAAAGGGCAGTAGAATGCCAACGGTTTGAAAATAATGCAACCGTTTGCGTTGAAACGTGACAGTTCTTTGTTCCAAAAAGCTTTTGTTTGCTATTAATGACACGAAAAATACCACAACATATTTGTGCTATATAATGACGCCATGCCAAATTTCTTGAATTTTGTGTGAGTTCTAGATTTACTATAATTTAATTAATATTCTCAATGTTGTCTCTAAAAGAAAATATATATTAAAAAACAAGTATCAGATAGGAAAACAAAATGCTATGACACCTTTACGTGCCATGTTCATGAAACCATGCCAAGTTTCATGAATCTCCTGACGAGTTTTTGATTTACATGATTTAAAACCTTAGTTTCTCAATGTTTCTGTGGCCGAGCCAAGACCCCGAGATGTTTGAAATTCATTCACATGTCTTGCATGGGACCTAAAGATGCATGCACACTAATATGGTTTTCAACCCATTTTGATGCACCGGACCTTCTGATTGTAGGTCGGATTTGAATTGTACACGTTAAATAATGCATATAAAAGTCAATTAATGTATAAAAAGGCCAAACGAACCATGTATATTTTCATATTTTGGCACGACACTCTCATTTCGGTATATGTTGCCTAAAGAAATAGTTCAAGACGAGAAGAGGCAACGGATGTCGATTCGCCCAGATAAGGTGACACATTCCATATCGAAACAACAAAGCTTCACGTGATAATTAATCTTTGGTTTGTGTTGGGCTTGTGCCAAAACTTGTCCCAAATTGGACATTATTTTACCAGGGCACATATGGGCCATGCATGTTATGACACCATGCCAACTTTCATGAATTTTCTGACTAGTTTTTGATTTACACATGATTTAAAACCCGAGTTTCTCAATGTTTTTGTGGCCGAGCCAAGACCGCGAGATGTTTGAAATTCATTCCCATATATTGCATGGGATCCTAAAGATGCATGTACACTTATACGGTTTTCAACCCATTTAGATGCACCGATCACTCTGATTATAGTGCAAATTTGAATTATGCACGTTAAATAATGCATATAAAAGTCGATAAATGTATAAAAGGCCAAACGAACCATGTATAATTTCATATTTTGGCACGATACTCTCATTTTGGTATATGTTGCCTATAAAAATAGTTCAAGACGAGAAGAGGCAGCGGATGTCGATTCGCCCACATAAGGTGACACATTCCATATCGAAGCAACAAAGCTTCGCGTGATAATTAATCTTTGGTTTGTGCGCGGTTTGAGCCAAAACTTGTCCCAAATTGGACATTATTTTACCAGGGTGCATATGAGCCATGCATGTTATGACACCATGCCAAGTTTCATGAATTTTCTGACTAGCTTTTGATTTACACATGATTTAAAACCCGGTTTGTATGGCCGAGCCAGGACCGCGAGATGTTTGAAATTCATTCCCATATATTGCATGGGATCCTAAAGATGCATGTACAGCTTATACGGTTTTCAACCCATTTTGATGCACCGTACCTTGTGAATGTAGTTCAAATTGGAATTATATATGCACGTTAAATAATGCATATAAAAGTCAATTAATGTATAAAAAGCCTAAACGAACCATGTATAATTTCATATTTTGGAATTACGCTCATTTTGGTATATGTTGCCTCTAGAAATATATAGTTCAAGATGAGAAGAGGCAGCGGATGTCGATTCGCCCACATAATTAAGGTGATGCGTTCCTTATCGAAACCACAAAAGCAAGCTTCCCCGTGAGTAGCTGAGGTTTGTAAGGGCTTGTGCCAAAACTTGTCCCAAATCGGACAATTTATCATCAGGACACATATGAGCCATGCCATGACACCATGCCAAGTTTCCTGATTTTCTGACGAGTTTTTGATTTATACATGAATGTAAAACCAAGTTTCTCAATGTATGTGGTCGAGTCAAGACCCCGAGATGTTTGAAATCCATTCCCATATCTTGCATGGGGCCCAAAGTAGCCATGGACACTTATATGATTTTTCAACCCATTTTGACGCACTGGACCTTGTGATTTTAGTTCAAATTTTAATTATCCACATTGTATGCCTAGAGAACTCAGTTAACGTATGAAAATGAGAAAAGAACCCTGAATAATTCCATATTTTAGCAAGACACTCTTACTGGTGCGAGTTGCCTCTAACAAAAGTTCATGCCGAGAAGATGAGTGGATGTCGTTTTGCCTACGTAAGGCGACGTTTTCCTTATCGGGACCTCAAAGATTGAAGTGAGAAGCTCTGCTTTGTAAGGGACTTGTGGCTACAATTGTCCTATGTTGGACAATTTTTTTACCACGGCACATATGTGCCATGTCATGACAACATTCCAAGTTTTTAGAATTTTTGACGCATTTTGGATTTACAGTAATTTAAAAACCAAGTTTCTCAACGTTTGTGCCCGAGCCAAGATGCCGAGATGTTTGAAGTTCATTCCCATTTATTGCCCGTGACCTAAAGATGAAGACATGGACACTAATATGATTTTTCATCCCATTTTGATGCACGAACATTGGGACGATAGTTCAAAATTGAATTATACACATTAAATGTCTAGAAAACTCAATTAATTTATAAAAATCCCAAACAGACCCTGAATAATTCCATATTTTAGCACGACACAGCTATTGGTCAGTGTTCACTACACATAAATCTTATTGCAAACCAAACACCGTCCTTTGTCGAATTAACCTCATTTTTTGTTTTAAAAACATTTTGAAAATTAAGTCTTTCACAAACAGTTGACGTTCATGAATCTTTTGTGATGCAGTACAAAATATCTTGGGCCAATCCTCGTAGTGAATGGCTTAGGCCTGAAGCTTCGTCATCTGCAGTACACCGCCGGGCAGTTTACCGCACTGACTCCTCAGACCATTTTACTTTTCAATCGTCGCCGGTGAAAGATGGGGACGTGGATCCCCGTCGTGAGGGCAACTTCGGCAACTGACCCCGGCCCGAGCGCGGCCGCATCAGCCATGAGCGCGCTCTCAACATGCTTGAACGCGACCGCTACCTCCGACAGAGCGGCTGCAGCAATCGAAAGGGCAGCTGCTGCAACCGAGAGGGCGGCAGCAACAACTGCGACGGGGATAGCAAATGGCGAAAATGGCACATCAGCTGTCAGTTCCTCGGCGGTCGTCGTAGCCCTGATGGAGGACGCCCAGTCCCATCTTGAGGCTGCCCACGCCCATCTCGTGTCAGTCGCTACACAAATCACATCTGCCTTCTCCGACACCGGTCGACAACCCACCTCCGTTGAGTTGGTAATCGTTGAGTGTGCTCTAGCAGGCGTTCGTTCGTCGGCGGCCTCCCTAGCCAAGATTGTGGCCGTCCATGCCCGGAGCAAGGCCGCCCACTCCCGGCTCATGGCGGCCTTATCCAAAGAGATGGTGCACGAAGACTACGAGATGCTGGAGTATGTGGCGATGGATCCCATGGATCTCCATTCCCCGGAGTTCGTCAAGCGGGAGCTGGTCATCAAGGAGGCGGCGGAGATCGACGAATGCCAGGCGGAATATTAGTCTCTGTCTAGAGCGATGATGTTTTGTTAGAGTAATGTTTAAGTCAATTAACAAATGTTTATTAGTTGCTCGATTAAGTAAGTGCGGGCGGTGCTGTAGGCTCTTTTGTGTAGTACTCAAATTTGCAAGTGTTGTTAACTAAGCAATGACCAATGTAACGAGGGAAATTCGGACCAAAATTTGCCGCCGTATCCCCATTTTCTCTTCTAAATGAACATGAAATGCAAGTACCGTGTGCAATGTAGTATCCGGTATCTTACGCCGGAAGCTTGGAGACCAAAATTTCCACGGTCAGTCTCATCACACATGGGATAAACTATAGGATACGTTTGTGTTGTTGAATATCGCACATAGTTATGGTAATGGTACTGTGTCCGATGTGACTGTGCGCGCTACTTTTTCGCCGCACCGAACGAAATTTTGGGCTGCCGTGCAAATATCTACCTCCCCCGCCCCTCGTACCAACCAAAAGACACATTACCCATTCCCCCTGCTCCCCCCTTCATTTCCTAAGTTCAAACCTTCACTGCTTGCTTGTAGCACCGCCTCCTCGCCGGCGACGCTCCTTCCTGCTGCTCGGCCTCATCCTGCTAGTCATAGTCAGGTAATCCAAACCTTCCCCATACCCCCTCCCCCCTCCACTCCCTCCTCCTCCATTCCACATGGCCCCACCGCCGGCGCGACACATTCCACCAAAATCACCGGCCCACCCCCCACATAATCGCCGCCAAAAGACATGGTGCACACAGTATAGCCAGGATCTCAAGGAACACCTGGCAGCGGAGAAGCAAATCGAGACCGCACACGTGGATGAGGCCGCGATGGCTGCCATGCGTGCTGACCCCCAGATCTTGGAGCAGCATCTAGACGTCGAGGCCACCGTCGACGCCTCGCGCGCGGACACCGCCACGTGGTTGGCTGCTTTGAGCAATAGCTCGTTGTGTTTTCTCCGGGGCTCCGCTGTTGCCTTCGGCGACAACTCCGAGTTGTTTTCTCAGTGTGCCCGTGCTTTCCTCAACTCCATAGCAGGCAGGTTGGTGCTCGGACAGGCTGAGGCAACTCACCACTACGAGGAGGGAACCCACGATGTGGAGGCCTCGCCCTCGTTCAAGCCCAGCGTTATCGATATCTCCAACGATGAGGAATATCTTGTTTTTAAAGCTTAATTACTAATGACATGTGTTCAGCTAGCTACGCCTGTTACGCATGTTTATTTTACCTGCTACATGTGCTACGCATGCCTTCCCTTAAGAAAGTCTACTGAAATATGCAATGTAATGCTATTATGCAATCTGACCTTCCACTACTATGTTGTATTGTGCAATGTGATGCTCAGTTAACTATTTGGTTCAGTTGTTTTGGTGATCATCTGCAATGTGATGTTCAATTATTGTTGGTACAATTTTGTTTTGTTATGCACGTGAAACCTACAATTGCTATATTTCATAGTTCTTAGCACGCTTGGCTTTTCCATTTGGCTTGAATTCATATGTTGGATATGCAATGCGTTTATCTTTCATTCACAGATTTTACTGATCAATATCTATTCTTAAACACGTTACAGGGGGAACAATGGGAGACACTGAGGTTTACCATCGAGGTTTGCACTTTCATGATCCTTTGGCTAATAGCACATTATTGTGCAATTGCAGGAACCATTCTAATATTTAGGTTTCTAACAATAATTTGGTCTTGCACATGTAGGTCCTGCCTTAAGAGGTTTAGACCCACTGTTCGACCCATTTTGCATGTGGGGAAATGATGTGTTCATGAATATCAGTCAAATCAAGAAACTCGGAAAGATTGTTAAGATAAAGAAACTTGCGACGAAAAAACAACAAGCTGTTTGTTTGCACAATGAAGAAGACATCAGTGAACTATAGGATGGTGCTATCTCTTTTACCTTGTCTTTTTCCCTTTGTGACATTTCAATTTTTAGTAACGCAATTTACGCATATCTTTGTTTCCAGTCCTTTCCAAAGCAGTTCATCGATGAGTACGTCTCAAACCACCTGTATGGTCAAGAGGCGAGGAAGGTATTCATACAGCACCCACGGTATAATCTTGAAGTCTTCCTCAAGAGGATGAAGGATGGGCTGGCAACCATCCACAGGCACTGGCATAAAGTTGCAAGAACCTTCGACATCAGTGAAGGCTCAATATTTGCCTTCCGCTTCAATAGTTTTCTAGACGAGATTCATCTGTCTATTTACCATATATGATGCTATTTTCCAAAGGTTTTAGATGTTGCATGTGAAACTCGGTCCTGTCGTGTAATTGGGTATCTAGGTACTATATGCCTATACGATGTTGTACTCTGATGTATTTCAATTATGAAATCCTGGTTGCCGTAATACGAAATGAAATATATTGTGTGCTTGATATGAAGTATCAATTTGTTTACTAGCTGGATTATAAATAATAGAGCAATTAGCCTGATTATTGGGGTTTCATATTGCAGACGGTTTGTCATAGAACACCGTCAGCGATGACCTCAACAAACCCACACGCTTGCTGGAAAATTGGTGTGTTGGATCAGTGAACAATCACACACGATTTCCGGGCGCAAACTGTGTGCGTTAGAACACCCATTCGCAAACGTTTTCACATAAAACGTGTGTGTGATGGACAGCCCTATGCCAAACAGTTTCTTCTAGGCACCGTGCGTGATGGCCACCCCTAACACAAACGATGTTAAGTAGAAAATTGTGTGTGATGTACAATACGAACAGAAATGTATGTTTGGGATTCACTGTGTGGGATGGTATGCACATCTCACACGATTTCTCCTAAATACCTGTTTGGGATAGTCCTTCCAATCGCACACGACATAATTTTTCCTATCGTGTGTGACCGGGAGCAGGCATCGCCAACGGTTTTTTCGGGTCGTGTGGGATAGCCCCCCCCCCCCCCCAATCGCCCACACATGCAAGGCGACGGTTTGAGACTACGTCACGGAAAGGGTTAAAACCGTTTGTATAGCAATCGCATGCACTAGTGATGTCACACATGATATATGTGATGATCATGAACAGTTTCATCTCAATCCCAATTATTTTGATTCACAAAAATGCCCAAAACCCTCTCTGTCCAGATTCAAATTTGAACAACTCTACATTGCCAACTTTCTCCAATTGATCTCAAACTTTGTGGGCATGCTCTAATCCCCAAATAATGCCACCACACCAAGTGGTGCATCAAGGAGAAGAGCTTAGCATGACTGGATCTATAGAAACCTGATTCTGTTGATTTCTAGGGTTTACAAAGTTTACATTGTCAATTTTCCTCAAATGAGCTCAAAGTTGGTGATCAAGCTTATTTATTACCACCATTTCATCCTGTTAAATTTCATATCCGTTAGAGCACCAGAGGTAACCAAACCAGTGATCAAACACCTTCTGCCATAATACAAAGAGCAATGATTGAGCCCCTTCCACTCCCTGGAATCACCCCAAATTTTACCAGAGCTCTTACTATTCCCTTTTTACCTCCAGTAGTAACACCAACGGCTAGCTCCATGATTGAGGGGGTGAAATCCCCACTTGCACCCCCTGGACAGCCATTTTCTCCCTCTTTCTCAGCTCTCTCTCTCCTCGCAAGTTCCAGAGCATCCCATGCCCCTTTTCCCTTTTGTTTAGCCCCTGTGTAGGCGAGGGACACTGGTGGACGCGCCAAAGCGCGCCAAAAGACCATCATGCCGGCCAAAGACGCGCTCTGGAGCGCGCCACACAACAGGCAGAGGGTTGACCTCATGCCCTGCCCATGCTCTGACCGCCTCGAGCCGCCCCCTCGCGCCAGTCAAGGCGCCTCGGCGTCCGCGACACGCTGCCGTGTCGGGAGCCTCCTCCCCCTCTCTCTCTCTCACCCTCCAGCACACGTGCCCGGCGGCGCCCGGTTCGGCCAACCACGGGGCTCACACGCGCGCGACCCCCCGGTCCCCCTCTCGCTCCCACTAGTCGTGGACGACCCCTAGCAATGCCGCAGACTCGTCCTCGCCCCCTCCCGTGGCCTCTGGCGCCCCTGCGGCCAACTCCGGTGGCCCACGTCCACGGTGAACCACGGGCTGGCTATATAAGCCAACCCGGGCTCATTTCTCCCCTCTGGTCCCTCCTTCGCACTCCCAATCGACCCCCCAACAGAGCCCCAGCTCCTCTCTCTCTCTCCCTGCGCTCGGGATCAAGCCGAGCCCCGCCGTTTCGGCCCGCCGGCGATCTCCAGGTGCAGCGCCCCTCCGGCCCCGTTCTCCTCCCCCTTGGTCCCCCTCACCTCCCTGACGTCGTCCAGCCCCCTTCCCGTGCAGGTTGCGGCCGGAGACAACCGGACCGAGCTCGCTCGAAACCCCTCCGTCGTGACCTCTTTGTCGCCGGTGACTCCGACCACCCCGGCGACTCCCTCCACCACCAGGCGATCGATGACAGCACCCCGGGCCCATTCCCATCCTCTGCTCACCTCGCCGTGGCCCCTCTCGCCGACGGCGAGCTCCTCCGCCCTCTAGCGAGGGGTTGACGACGACCCCGACAGGTGGGGCTGCTCGTCAGCCTCTCAACCCCCTCCCATGTCTCTCTCTCTCTCTCTCGCTGGCCTACGGGCCCCACCCGTCAGGTTTGAAACCTGGCGCGCGCGGGGGCACCGAGCCGCCTGGGCAGCCTGCTGGATGGGCCGGCTTGGCTGGCTGGCTGGCTCTGGCCGAGGGGCACTGTGGCCCTTTTTCTTTTTCTTTTCTCGCAGTATTTTCCAAAAATCCCACAGGATTAAATATTTGTCCAATTCCAATAATTCTTCCACCATAAATCTTGTAATATTCTGTAGTATTTAATAGTGTCACTTGTACAAATTTTTGAAAACATTTTATGTACTGGATTTATTTAAAACCTAGTTTTTAGTAATTTTAGCCTCTGTTAAAATAGTTTTCAAAATCTTTTTTACTTCAAAACCAGAGACAAATATTTTTAGTTTCTATTGTAGTATTTTACAGAGTAGGGTAACATTTTAGAAGTGGATTTTGTGCTCTGTTTTTGTTGTGATTCTTATTATTGCCATTATTATCGCGACGATAGATTGCGTTGTTGACGAGGGAGTTGGACCGGAAGATTTTGAAGACCCCGAAGACTTTGCTGAGCCAGGCAAGCAGCCCTTTGACCATGTTTAAGAAACCATTTAATTGCATGTCGTATAGCACTTCATTTTGTTATGTTGATCATGATGATGTGGTGACCACTTTGGTGGATGCCTCTGTTACTTTTCCGTTGATACTTGCATCGTGCATGACCCTACCTTCCTATGAGGGTTATGCGGGTGGGAAGTAGATAGGATGCTTAAGTAGTTGCTACGCAAAATGGGACGGGAATATGCATGGTGTTGGAAACAAATGCTTGCAAAGACTTTTTGAAAACCCCGTCGGGTACCACTAATGCCCGAGGGAGATGATGAGGAGCTAGGTAACCACTTGAGAAAGGGGTGGTGTACCAGAGCAAGAGGTGGGTCTGTTTTCGAAAACGGATTAGATTTAAGATCTGTTGATCGTCCCAACCTTACATGTACAACCATGATACCCCTTATGGGACGGGGCTTGTTGACTACCTTGGTCGGTGCTAGCAGAGAGCCCGCATTACTAGTGGCGAGCTCTCTCGATACGGGGTCGTGCCAGGTAGGGCGACCATGGGCTGTTTTTACAGACATCGGGCACACCGTTGTGTCCCCTCATGGATGTTACGATCTTGAGCGAAGCTCGTGGGATGTACATCATGAGGGCTGGGTACTAACGAGTGGACTCTTTGTTTAGTGTCGTCAAGGGAAAGGCAATGTTCGGGTGCTTACCTCGGGTATGCGATATACTGCGAGTCGTGGCTTGACATGGAAGTTCCCCGAGTCTTGTGGGTAAAGTGTGTAACCTCTGGAGAGTGTAAAACTATTCGAATAGTCGTGTCCACGGTCAAGGACAGTTGGGTGGTCCTTCTTAAACTATGTCCAGGATGTTTTCACCAACTTGGCGTGTGTGTGAGAAAGAGGGGATACTCGAGACAAGTCGGATGACTTGACATGATGACTGAACCTGAGATGTTCAGACCTTGTTTATATTGATATCTGTAACCTGTTCGTACGGATACTTGTATCCTCATGAGGCATGCTACTTCAAGTTATTTTGATCATGTCATTGCACTCAAAACTAGCTTTCCGCAACTTACCTACTTAGTGCTATATCATGCTTTGTTATACCTTGTTCCAAAACATGGGTTGCTTGCGAGTACATTCAAAGTACTCATTGGCTTGCCACTGGTTATTTAATTGGCCAGGCCTGGAAGAGCGGGAATATGGTGAAGAATTCGTTGGAGACGAACATGCGAACTAGGACGCTTCCCAGTTAGAATGCCTGTAGGGTTAAGGCAGGTGGCATGGGTTCACGCTTTCGTTCAAGATTTTCGCTGCTAGTTATGTTTGGTGTTTGGCCTTCATGGCCCTATCTATGTAAGACTTGACCACAATGGTCTTTATTTGTGTAAGACGGTATGTATGGATGTAAGACTCTTGTTACTCAGCTTCTGTGTGTTCAGTGAGCATTGATCTCTGGGATCACTATACACGTGCATTCAGTGACCACGACTTATGAGTCAGGGTCCCCACAGGAATGGAGCTCCAGATGGCCTTGCGGCGGAACAGAGACTTGCGACGGCGGAAAAAGGGTTTCGGGACTGCCTCCAGGGTTTTTGCAATATTAGAAAATTTATAGGCCAGAGAGGGACGTCGGGAGAGCCACAAGGGGGCACCACATATCAGGGCGCCCCCCCCCCAGGGCGCGCCCTGATGTGTGGTGGGGCCCTCGTGCGCCTCACGTCCTCCTTCCGAAGCTTCCAGGTCTTCTTTTGGTCCAGAAAAAATCATCAAAAAGTTTCATGGCATTTGGACTTCGTTTGGTACTGTAAACCTGAAAAGGCAAAAACATGTAGAAAACAGCAACTGGCACTGGGCATTGGGTCAATAGGTTAGTGCTCAAAAATATTATAAATTGGTAAATAAAGACCCCAAAAGTATCCTAGAATGATAATATATCAGCATGGATCAATCAAAAATTATAGATACGATGGAGACGTATCAACGGGGTTGAAGTTTGCCTTCGTGGGCGGGGCACCGGCTCATCGTCGGACGCCTCCCTCGTTGTTTGGACCTTGTCGCTGACCTACAGTGAGCACGCCGATAAGCCAACCTTTGTTTGTCACGCATGACAGGCTTGCCAGCAGACCGCAATGTCGCCCAACTCCTGCTTCTGCACCATTGGGAGGCACTCACATCGCTCTAGAGCTCGTAGACGTATTGTGGTACTAGTCGTGTCGGGTGAGGATGAACTGTTTAAATAGTAGGTGTCGGACCGGACAAGCGACTGGCAGTGTCAATGCGGGTGCTGGAGTAGGTTTCTCGTACGCCCTGCATGTTTAATGCCGGTAGGTGGACGGACGGGAGCCGGTTTGAATGTGGCACACAGTCGTCTAGTCCGGTTCGGTCACGCGTCTCCGGCATTAGAATAGACGTGGAGACTGGGCGACGCTTTTTGGAGGGTGCGTCGATTTAATGTCGGCTCCAATGAGCGGATGCGTCTGCTCTGGGCCGGCATGAATGCGCCACTGGCACTCTGGACCGACATGAATGTGCGGTAATTGTTCCCGCGGGAGAGGGTGTGGGCACGGGAGAGGTTTTTGGATGGGTCCGAGGTGGCGGACGTGTTCGTGGCAGGGGTTCGGACGGCCGCAAAGCCCCCCCTGTTTGCCTCTATGTTTGAGGGATAATGGACGTTTGGTCTAGTCCGCGGACCAATGGAGTGCCGTGTTAGATGGCAAACTGTGTTTGGACAACTAATTCCAGACATAGGCGGGCGTTTTGAGGGTCCGCGTTGAAGATGCCCTTACTTTCAAAGATTCCACTGTGATGGCCTCAATAGATAACCATCTAGGCCCCGCGAGAAATCTTATTCATGCAACGGCTTAGAATTTTTTTATTAAAAGGACTAAACAATATTGTTTACATCCACATGTTATTATTTACTACTAGCTGATTGTCTGTGTGTTGTAACGGGCATGTACATATTCTAGTGGCTCAACGCTAATTATATTTGACACATACCTTACACCCATCATATTCTAGATTTTGGTATGATTTAATTTGATTTGAGTATGATTAGGGGAATAGACAGGAAGTTTTGATTTAGTTGTGGTTTTGGTAAGATTTGATTTGATTTGGGTATGCGTAGGGGAAGTAAAGGGAAGTTTTGATTTAGTTGGGATTTTGAGACGATTTGATTTGATTGAGTTAATGTAGGACATGGTCTTTGAAAAGTATTGATTTGGTTTAGATTATCCCAAGTTACTCTATCTATGTTAGTTTTTATTTTGTGCGGCATTAGTTGAGTAGTGAAAAAAACAAGAGAAAACCAAGAAGGGGAGGGGGTACGTGGGGAGGAAAAAACCGAGGGAGAAGGTAATGGAACCAAGTTGATGCAGGGTAGAACCCTAGGTGGCCTAATCTTTCACAACTAGGAGGGGATCAAGCGGAAGACTCAAATCAAAGAGGCAAGTCTCAAGACAAGTCCAATCACTCGTCCACTAGATAAGCAAACACAAGAGATCCACAAGGGGAAACAAGCACTAGGTAAAGTTCATCGTTGGTCTTCGTCTAGAACCTCGAAGGCAAGGTCGTGGCTAAGTTGCCGCCTTGGTTGGGGAGAAACGTCACCACGGTTGGTGGGGCGGCCCTGGTGAAGTAGGTTCTCACCTCGCATGTCGTGTACCACATCACTCCTCTTGTCATTCCTCCTGGAGTGCTCCAAAGTGTTAACAAGATCGAGCGTGCTTTCCTCTGGTTGGCAAAGAGCACCACTCCCGGTGCGAAATGTAAGGTCAACCAGGATACCGTCTGCGTCCCACCCACCTGGGCGGGCTTGGGGTCCTTCATTGTAACACCCCTGGGTTTAAGCTACAGTGATCATTGTAATTAAGCTACAGTAATGGTCAAGTGATTAAGCTAATCTTTTGCTAAACAGGGCTTGATCAAGTTGAAGTTCAAATTCAAGTTCAAATTCCATTTCAAAATGCCCTAGGAATTATTGTGATAAAAATAATTCTGCAAACAACAAAAGTAAAATGTTCCAAACTTGTGGAATATTCGAAAACAAATGTTGTTGAAGAAAACAACATCACCAAGCTTCTGGTGTGGACCCCACCATCAATAACAGTAGCTAAAAGCATTTTAAAAGTACTCTAAATTGCATTGGAAAATGAAAGCAGTTTCTAAAAATGCTCAAAGTGGATGTGGCCCTCCAAAATATTGCAAGTTAATTGTTGGACCATATGACACATTTTTACTTAAAGGAATATTGGCCTAAAATAAATAAAACAGAAACAAAGAAAAGAAAACAGTAAAGAAATAAATAAAAAGGGGCAAATGCCCACTTACCTGGCCTCTGGGCCGTGGGCACAGTGCGGCCCGGCCCACTGGGGCCTTCCCTTACCTGCTCCCGCCTTGCTGTCGTGCCCGCCATGGCCGAGCGCGCCTCGCTCCGGCCACTGGCTGCCACGGCGCCGGAGCAGGTGGGCGAGAGGATAAGGCTGAGGCCGTCCCTCCCCCCTGGACGCCGCCCTCGCCATTCCCCCCCCCCCCCCTCGCCCTGCTCGCTGTCCTCTCTCTCCCTCCTCCAGATCCGCCGGCCACCGCCATGGCCGACGGGTAGGCGCGGCCACACGACCTCCCGCGCCCTGCCAACGCACCCACGAGCTCCGCCGCGACGAGCTCGTCCTCCTCGATCACACGCGCGAGCCCCTGGAGCCCTGCATCGCCGTCCCCACGTCGTCTTCCATCTTCGGCCACCGCAACGCCGCCGTCGATTCCAGCCGCCTCGAGCCCTCCCCGAGCCCGCTTTGATCGGCAACGCCCCGATGTGAGCCTCCGCTTCCTCCCCTCTCGCTCTCGTCGCCGTTAGCTGCCTCTGGGGCCATCCCCGACGTGCGCCCGAACGCGCCGCTGCCTGAGCTCGTCACCGGCGCCTCTCCGCTGACCATTTGGTCCTGCCGCCGCCGCCAATCGACTCAGTGCATCACGTAGGGCCGTCCCGCACATTTAGTTCGCTCGTTTGCCCGCCGCATCGCCGTTTGCCATCGCCGGCCGAAGCTTGCTCCGCCGCCGACGACGTGGCGCTCGCTACGGCCCGTCGTTGCTCGCCCCGATGCCCGGAATGGATCGGCGGCTCCTCCAGCTCGCAAACGCACCAAACGGCGCTCGATTTGCTGCCCTGTGCGCCATTTCCGAGCCGCGCCACCGTTTCGGGTGCTCGCCGGAGCAACTCCGGTGGCCGGCCGGCGCCGCCGCCGATGTGGCTGGGCTGGGGCCACCCCCAGGGCCACTGCCAGTGGGCCAGGCCAGCCCCAGTTGACCAGTTGACTTGGTCAACTGGCTGACTGGGCTCTGCCCAGTCACTGACTGGTGGGGCCCCCTCCCACCTGTGTCTATGACAGGTGGGCCGCCCCTGTCAGGCCACTAACTAGTTAGTTAAGTTAATTAAAATAATTAGTTTAGGTTAATCAGTCACTGACAGTTGGGCCCCACTGCTAATTAACCCTGTTTAATTTAATTAAAAACCTGAAATAGCACTGAGTCTATGACATGTGAGACCCACTGGTCAGGTTTGACCTGGCCAGCCCCCTGTTGACTGCTGACGCAATGCTGACCTCATGCTGACGTCATCATTCACTATTCTGGATAATGCTGGATTTAACTAATTAAATTAATTCCAGAAAATCAATAAAACTTTAGAAAATCATATCTTTTAAACCGTAACTCCGATGGAAAAACTTTATACATGAAAGTTGATCGGAAAAATCCCACGATTCCAAATATGCCATCCATTCATCTGTCACATGCCTCTAGCTATCTGAACATGCAACTTTTTGCCTATTTCGGATAGGTGAATAGTGCGTGGCATTGTTAAAATAATTTCAAATAAATTTCTAAATTAACTATCGCACCTAGATAGGCCGTAAACACCCCTAGCCCTGCGTATTGCCATGTCATGCATCATGTTGCATCTGTGTGCTTTATATTTATTGTTTCTTCCCCCTCTTCTCTCCGGTAGACCCCGAGGCTGACGGTGCTGCCGTGATCGACTACACCGCCGACGACCAGCCTTTTGCCGCAGAGCAGCAAGGCAAGCAAAACCCCCTTGAGCATTCCGATATCGCCTATTCTTCTCCCTCTTATGCTTGCATTAGATTTTGCTACTGTATTAGTTAGCTCCTATTCTGATGCATAGCTTGTTTTTGATGAACTGCTACTACACCTGTTAGCATATCAACTGCCTAGAATAGGTTGATCATTGAACCCCTGAGACCCCCCTTAGTCCCAGTTGCCCTTGCGTCCATCGACGACACCGAGGACTTGAAGACAGAAGACTCAGTCGTCATGACTGACAAGCCAGGCCCCTCACATCACCGCACTCCCCTTAGTTGTACGACTCTGTAGCGCTACTATCGAGTACCGAGGGTGACACCTCGTGAAGTACTCATGATGCTAGTTCTGTAGTGTAGCTAGTCGGTCGTGGTTATCGAGGGTGATTCCTCCTTCACCACTCCCGACGATGACTCTGTCGTGCAACCCCTCAAGTGTGGGACTCTCGAGGGTGATTCCTCTAAGTCCTCCTTGACAGTTTCATCGAGCGGGACCTCATGAGGGTGATTCCTCAGGTTCCGTCTCGATGTTTTATACACACAGTTACTATGACCAGGTTACTGAAACATGTGGAAGACGGGTCGGCCCCAAGGGTACCCGCGAGAGTGATATTGGTGGGGTGCGCCGATAAGGCACCCGAGTGTTATTGGCGGGGCGAGGGACTGCATTTCATGGTTCGCGCTTGCCCCGCACTAATAAATCGCTAATGGGTTGAGTATTTAATCTGAGTTGGTCGATACGACCTTTAACGCACTAAACCTTCACGTGGGGAAGTTATGGGCACTCAGCGTCGTTGTATCAGCCGAAGCTCTTCGGACATCAGCAATGGAGCGGCGCGCGCCGGATTGGGCTGGAACGTACAGCTCTTGGACTAGAGTGTACTAGGTCTGTTTTCGGCCGCGTTTGCATCGTGCAGGAGTGCAAGGGCAAGTGGGCCCACGAACCTGCGCACTTAGGAGTAGACCGGCGGGCTGGCCTCTTCGTTGAGTCTAGGTGGGGCGACGACGTGCTGTATCCCGAGGCCGGGCATTACCCCGGAAAGTGTGTCCGGCCGGAGGTGACCAGGCATGTTGGAAATGAGGTGCACCCCTGCAGGGAAGAACAAACTATTCGAATAGCCGTGTCCACGGTAACAGGACGACTTGGAGTTGTACTTTGGCCTACTACAACTATAATCATAAACTAATTAAAAATGAATTGTGGCTCCGAGATTGCTTCCTCGCAGGGAGTCGAGGAAGGATCTCTGGGCGTGGTTACTTAATAAAATTGCTACAACAATATGACTATATATATGAGCTGCAGGTCTACTCTCTTCTAATGCTGCAAGATGCTGAAGATGCTAGTCTTCGATAGGACTAGGCCTTCCCCCTCATTCTTGCTTTCTGCAGTCAGCCCAAATATAACCCCATTTCTTGATAATGATGCATACTTAGCATAGATCTGATGTCAGTCTTGCGAGTACTTTGGATGAGTACTCACCGCTGCTTTGCCTTCCTTTTTTCCCCTCGATGCGTTGCCGCGTTCAGACGATGGAGCCCAGGAGATGGAGTACGCTGGAGACGACTACTACACCACCGCTGGAGCCTACTACTACGTGGAGGCTGCACCCGACGCTCAGGAGTAGTTAGGAGGTTCCCAGGCAGGAGGCCTCGCCTCTTTCGATCTGTTGCTTATGTTTGTGCTAGCCTTCTTAAGGCAAAACTTGTCTAACTTATGTCTGTACTCAGATATATTTTTGCTTCCGCTGACTCGTGTTTATGTCGAGCTTTGTATTCGAGCCCTCAAGGCCCCTGGCTTGTAATATGGAGCTGTATGACTTTATATTTGTGTCTTTTGTTGTGTTGTGATATCAATCAGTGAGTCCCTAATCTTGGTCGTACGCATTGTGTGCATGTTTAGCGTACGGACAAGAATGGGGGCGTCACATTCATCTGGGTAAATTTGCAAGAGCTCATTTTCTCCAATGGCCCTGCCTGGAGTGCAAGGAGCCGACCAAGCTATGGGTCGGGATGGGGAACCCTTTGCAGCGAGACTGATATGACTCTCTTCTACACTTCCACCGTTAGGAAATGAAGGGAAGACACCTTTCTGGGATGCACCATGATTGCTTGGTAAGAAGCCGAAGGACATTGCCCCTCTCATTTCCCCGTCCTTCAAGTGCAAAAGATGGGTGATGCGCGATGCGATGCGTGACAGCGTTTGGGTATACAAGATCGACCCTTACGCCATTCTCACGGTGGATCACATCATTCAGTATGTTGATCTTTGGACTAGGCTGGAGTAGTTCCAATTTCACGCAGACATTGAAGACGATATTTCATGGAAGTTTGAGGCAAATGGAGAGTACTCTACGACATCGGCTTACATGATTCAATTCATGTGATCCACGTCCACCATCATGAACAAAACTATTTGAAAAGTTTGGGGCCCTCTGAAATTTAAGTTCTTCTTCTGGTTGACACTTCAAGGTAGGATCTGAATGGGGACGGACTGTAAAAAAGAGGATGGGATAATTGTGGCCTTTGCACCTTGTGCAAGAGGGTAAGAGGGCCAACGAGACTGCCCCACACCTCTACAAATGCCGGTTCACATTGTTTGTTTGGAGAATGGTGAGGGATTGGCTCGATCCTGAAGCACTTGAGATGCATCGATGGGGACCGAGCAAAACGTCAAGAGGTAGTGGACCGGCATGTCCCACCCAAATACTGCAAACGGAAATGCGATGGCTTTCCTCACGATGCTTGTGTATTGGGTCATCTGAAACGAGAGAAATGCTAGAGTATTTAGAAAAAAATCTACACCGCCTTTCTACATTCTAAAGCTTATTCAAGATAAGACCAAGCTTTGGATCATAGCGGGAGCTACGCACTTGAACAAGATCATGCAACAACGGTAATTTTGTATGTAATTTACCTTTGACAGGCTATGTTGTGAAGCCGATGACATGTATTCTTCGAAACTCCTTTATTAATGAAAGAGGCAAGACTTTTGCCTAGGGATGGCACCCGTAGGGTATGGGTACAGGTGGAGCCTCCCCATACCCTTACCCGTCCTGTCTGAGCTTACCCATCACCCTTACCCATACCCGTCAACGTTATCTCAAAAAAAAACATACCCGTCAACGGGTACAATTTTTCCCCATACCCATTACCCGACAGGGTAGATGGGTACCTGTGGGTAAAATTACCCATGTTTGCAAAGCATCAATTTGAACAACTTATAGTCATAAACTGCATCAAATAATATAGTTTACAAAAATAGATTATAACAACAACATATACTTATAAACAACATCATATAGTCATAAACAACAACACATAGGCATACACTTTCACTTCACAAATTCTTTTTTTTTTGCGTGTAAAAGCTTGTATTACTCAATCAATATCTGGATTACAATCAACTCTGCTAAGACCAAGTGCTCCTGGTGGACCAGAGCCCAACCACACTACAGTTCTCTTTTCGGTTCTAGCAAAGTTTGCCAAATAATCCGCTACAGCATTCTGGCTACTCGTAATACAAGTAATACAAGTTTTACGGAGAGACATAAGATATTTAATCTCTGCCACTAATGAAGCAAACACCGACCTATCATGGTCAACATCCTTTAGTAGATTCACCACTAATATTGAGTCCAGCTCTAGAAGAATTGGTTGATCTGAATGTTGAAGAGACAAAGAAAGGCCTTCCATACAAGCACACAGTTCCGCTTCCATAGCATCCCTACAAGAGAAAAGGGTTCTGCAGGATGAGAAAATTATATTTCCTGTGTCATCTCGAAGTATCATCCCCGCTCCCGCACTTCCATCAGCCGACCAGGATCCATCCGTATTCAGTTTGACCCAGTTCTGAGGCGGAGCAGTCCACTTACATGTATTCTCATCCTTCTTCAGAGACTTTTTTGGAGTTTCAATATAATCCAGCATAGCAGGCCTTTTCCCTTTGATTGGGTCGCAGATAAAATCTTGTTTAATGCTCATCATAGAATTGAAGTAGCTTGACAGGAAACTTCTAGAAACTTCGAGGGGCGGGACTGGTTTGTAGTGGACCACTTCATTCCTAACATGCCAACAACGCCATAGTGTGAACAGTAGCATACAGCGTACATTTCCAGACAAAGGTTGCAACGCATGCAACAGCCATTCAGGACCAGTGTGTTGTACATCTCCCAGATTTGGCAAAGGCCAAATAGTACTCATACAGTTCCACAAATCAACTGAATTTTGGCATCTACACAATGCATGAAAGGTGTGCTCCGGCTCTCTCTGGCAGATCGGACACAAGTCTGATTCCTCCAAAAATCTCTTCTTCTTATTAGGCCATGTTGGGAGCGAGTTAGTGGCCACGCGCCATGCAAAAAATTTAACAGTCGGGGGTACATTTGTTTTCCATATAAAATCCCAACACCTCCTTGTACCATCCGGAGAAGAACTTGAAGCTGATTCAGACGACTTGACAAACTCATCAAAGGCAAACTTATAGGCTGACCGTACCGAGAAAGATCCTAGATGCCCCGGACCCCAAGCAATAGTATCATCCTGCTGCCTTGGTGAAGCCCGGATTTTCAAGATCTCCTCAACGTCACAAGGGTAGAAGTAGGTCTCCAACATATTTACCTTCCAAGAACCATTAGGATTTAGCAAGTCAGAAACAAATCGGAACCTACACACGCCTTGTGGAGATATAGGTTTATAAGAATGCGGCCTTGGTATCCAATTGTCACGCCATATACGAATGCTCCTACCATTACCAACTCTCCGTATCAACCCCTTCTTCAACAGTTCTAGGCCATAGCTAATAGCTTGCCAAGATGAAGAAGGATTACCCGAAAAAACTATATCCTCAAGTTTCTCGTTTGGATAGTACCTAGCTTTCAAAATCTGAGCACATAAGCTGTCAGGCTTGACCAAAAGTCTCCACGCTTGCCTGGCTGGTAAAGCTTGGTTGAACAAACGAAAATCACGGAATCTGCCCCCCCCCCCTTTATTTTTTTGGCTGATGTAGTTTGATCCAAGATTTCCAATGAACTTTCCTTTTCCCTCTCTCCGCTCCCCAATAAAAATTACGAACCAAACCTGTGAGATCATCACAAACTGAGAAAGGTAACTTGAAAACACCCATTATATATGTTGGCAGTGCCTGTGCGACAGATTTTATTAGAACTTCCCGGCCAGGTTGAGCTAGCAAGCCATCTCCCCACTGAATTAATCTCTTGACTAGTTGAGCTTGCAAGTTCTGAAACCTTCCCTTAGACATACGTCCATCCGGAGTAGGCAGTCCCAAGTACTTTTCTTCAAACACCCAATTTATGACATTTAGAGTATCTCTCACCTCATTTTGTGAATCAACAGGACATGAATCCCCAAACAAAATTGAGCATTTATTATAGTTCAAGAATTGACCCGTGGCCTTTGCATAAAGATCCAGACACCCTTTCACATTTTCTGCTTGAGCACGAGAGGCTTCGAAAAACAACAGAGTATCATCCGCAAATAATAGATGCGAGATCCCGGGAGCACGACGACAAATCTTAACTGGGGTAATACTATTAGATGCAACACCATGTTTTAAAATAGCAGAGAGACCATCAGCCACAAATAGAAACAGAAACGGTGAAAGTGGGTCACCTTGCCGAAGCCCACGCGATGGTGCAAATGAATCTAAGAGGGTCCCATTGAATTTAACAAAATATCTCACCGATGTGACACATATCATTATCCAGTCGATCCATCGCTGAGCAAAACCCAACTTTTGCATCACTTGCTTCAAGAAACGCCAATCCACCCTGTCATATGCTTTAGAAAGATCAAGTTTGTAAGAGCAAAAACTTTTTGTTGGGTCCTTTTCCTGCTTTATATAGTGAAAGCATTCAAAGGCAACTAAAGCATTGTCTATGATCATTCGTCCAGGTACAAAGGCACTTTGTTCAGGGGATATAATATCATCCAAAAGAGGCCTCAATCTATTCACTAAACACTTTGACACCACTTTGTAAACCACATTGCATAAGCTAATGGGCCTAAAATCGGAGAGCTTAATCGGGTTAGCAATTTTTGGAATAAGGACAATAGATGTATCATTTACCCCTTCCGGCATGACTCCAGTTTTGAAGAATTCCCTCACTGCAATAATAATGTTTCCTTTCAAGGTATCTCAATTCCGCTGAAAGAACCGTGCTGGAAACCCATCAGGTCCTGGCGCTTTCAAAGGTCCTATCTGGAAGAGAGCATCAGATATTTCCTTGTCAGAAAACTCAGCGCAAAGTTTCAAATTATCATCCTCAGAAACAACGGGATCAAAAAGATTTACAACACTTGTGGCATCCAAATTAGGATCCGAACAGTACATGTTATGGAAATACTGTGTAGCCATGGAACCCATGTCCTGCTCATTCGAATGAGATATGCCCTCATCATCAACCAATTCCCGAATTCTGTTTTTCCTGGCCCTCCATCTTGCTTTACTCTGAAAGTATTTTGTATTTCTATCGCCCTCCTTGAGCCATGCAATGCGTGATCTTTGAAGCCACAACATTTCCTCCTTATAAAGTAGCTCATTCAATTTGTCGGATGCTGCCCTAATCTCCTCACGGTTTGCATTCATATTCATCAACTCCTCCAAGCATGAACGCATTTTATTAATCTCTCTAGTAACATTACCGAACCGCTTCTTGCTCCATGTTCGAAGAGTAGACATGGTATTCCATCAAGCAATATTTACCTTCCCCAAGTCACCCAGGACACCAAAAGATTCCCATGCCTTTTTAATTACCTCTGGTAGACCAGCATCTGTTTCCCAAAAGATCTCATACTGCCTGCTACCTGCTGCCGGTTTCTGTGTATCAGCCAAGCCACGCAGCAACAAAGGCACATGATCTGAACTACCTGAAGCTAGATGTGAGACTGAAGAGAAGGCAAAAAGGTTTCGCCATGAATTAGTTGCTACTGCTCGGTCGAGACGTACACGAACATTAGCTCCTCCACTTCGCATATTGTCATATGTATATGGAACCCCCACAAAACCGAGATCCACAAGCTCACAAACAATTAAAGTGTCTCTGAATGCTGCCATCTGTGGTTCTGGTCTGGGGCTTACAAACAGATGCTCAAAATTCCACATAGCTTCGTTGAAGTCACCGATGACCAGCCAAGGTAAATCGTTGATCGCCTTTAAGTTTTGTATTGTGGACCACATCAAATGACGGTTTTCAACTCGCGGTTCACCATACACACATGTAAGGCGCCATTGCTCAGCTGAACCTTGAGTACGAACAGCAACATCAATATATCTTTCATCCTTTCCCAAAAGATCAACTTGACAAGACTCATGCCAAAATAAAGATAAACCACCACTCATGCCCACACTGTCAACTCCTTCGAACCCTTGGAGACCGAGACGTCCCCTGATTCTCTTCATCCGTGTAGATCTTTGCCTTGTTTCACACAAAAAAACAAACATGGGGGAATGCGACTGTACCAACGTCGCGAGGTCATGAACTGTCCGGGAATTCCCCCCTCCCCGGCAGTTCCAACTTAGGACATTCATTGGTCCTGGCGGCACCCCTCTAGGGAGCCCGCCAAAGTGTTGTTAATCTGACTAACCACAGTACCATCATCACCCTTTAACTTTTTACTGTTAGAATTTTTTGGGGAAGTACTAGCTGCTGCCGGATCAGTCTGTTCTGACCCTAAGTTCTCCCCAAAAGAATTCATCCGATGAGCTACCTCATAGCCCCCTGAGTTAGCCAGGACAATTGCCAAACTCATGCCTGAGTCCATGGTGACAGCGCCTGTATCATGTGCAGTTCTTTTTCCATGAGCATTTAACAACATATTCGGAGCATCCTGACTTCATAGGTTAGTTTTTGCCACTGCTGCATGTTCAACATCCATGGCTGCTACTTTGTTCAGATCAGATTTATACACGCTATTGTACCTCCAGCTAGTCTGCGGAAAACCATCAGCATTCTGTGCCTCCGAGTGCACCGACGCTCCTCTCCCAAAACCTCTGCCAGAAGTTGTTCCTCCTCTCCCTCTGCCTGCACCTCTTCCCGTGCCACGTCCGCTTCCTTTACTTCTCCATTCGTCAGCCAAGATAAACTCTCCCCATTCAAATTTTGCCACATCATGTTCACCCGTTCCACACTCCTCGAACCAGTGCCCTAATAAGCCACAATGATTACAGAAAACAGGCAGCTTTTCGTATTTGACCATATACCAATCTTTCTTCCCTTCTCTAGTTATTGAGACAAAGCGTTCTAGCTTCTTATTGATGTCCAGGTTTACTCTCACACGCACAAACGCACCTACATATCCAGCAGGTAACTTAATTTGCACCTCTGAAATCACTCCCATCTTTCGACACATACCTTTGATCACTGGTTCATAAAGATAGTTGTCAGGTAAACCAAGGATCCTTGCCCAAACAGCCACCTTGTCTAGCACCACCGTCCTAGGGTTAGTGTACCCATCATACTCTTTCAGAATCACCGCTTGGTTCCTGAACAGCCAAGGCCCGTTTGTCATCGCTGTATTCCAATCGCCGAGGCAGCCAAACTGCACCGTGAACAGATTGATATCGATCATACGCCAGCGCGCCTCCTTCGCAGAGTTCCAAGCAGACCTCGTATCCGCATATAGAGCTGAAGGACTGAATCCCTAATCAGTATGCACCGTCGCAATTGCTAGCCACTTGGCCTGCACGTCCGGGAGACCCGACTGTTCTTCCCACACAAAATCATCCCCGTCGTCCTCATGGAGTTCCAGCTGGCTGAGAAGATCCTCAACCTCCTCCCTGTGTGACGTCTTCCTATTAGGATTGCTAGCACCCGCCTCCATCTTCTCACACAAAAAAACAATATCAACCTTCAAGCAACCAAGGAGATCCACCCAAGTTCAGGTCGGGAAAAAGCACGAAGACTTCCCCTTGATCAGCCAGAAACACTGGAGGAGGACCCGGGAGATCAAAGGGAGAGATATAAGCCGTAGATCGAAACTCTGGGGCGCAGCGCCGCCAGAGGAGAACGAAACCTAGCCTCGAGAGCTAGGGGAAAATCAGTTTTTAGACGTGAGTTGAAGGTCACTTCACAAATTCTTGACATAGTGTAGATTGTAGAGATAATTTTGAGTTTACATAGATTTTATATGGGTACATTGGTATGTGGGTATGTGTTATATGATCCCATATCCACACCCGCTCTACCCGATGGGTTTCAGACCCATGGGTAAATTTTTGTCACATACCCTTATCCTAATAGGGTTTTTACCCGCAGGTACGTGGGTAATGTGATTTGCCTCCGTTTTGTAAACAAACAGTTCACATACACGAGCACAAATTTCAGCTGGAAATCATAACCACGTACATCAGAAGATTCTCGATGAAAAGAGGAATACACAAGTCCCAAGAGAAAATTGGTAGAGATTGCCACCCAAGACAGTGAAGCTAAGAATTTGCCCTCTTCGCCGAATATCGCAAGGAAAAAAATCCACTCCAGCCCTTGTGGGGATGCCACTCTGCTTTGCAGATTACTGCTACTAATCCACGTCACACGTACTAACACACACGTCACTCTCGATTGGACGAGTTCATGGCGTCGATCGATCAATCACCAGCCAAGCGCCGGCAAGGCCCGAGGACGGCCAGGAGCCACCATGTTGCCGGCGGGGTCGTAGTTGATGACGCCGGAGAAGTCCGGGAGCTGGCACTTCCCTCCCATGAGGATCCCTTTCTGCCAGACGCAAGGCGGCGGGGACGCGTCGGCCCCTACGCCGCCGGGCTGCACCTGGTGGATGCTGATGACCGGGTCCGTCCTCCGGCGGCTCACGCTCGCCAGCGCACGCCGAAGCCGCTCTGTCGCCGCCGCCCCCGCCCGCGAGTGAGACGCGCACAGCGCCAGCGCCAGCGCGCACACGGCCAGGAACGCCGCAGCCGCCGGCACCGCGGCCGCGATCACGCCGCTGTGGTGCAGGGCGAGGTGGCGCGACGCGCCGGCGGCGATCACGCCGTGAAGGCTGAGGTGGCGCGGCATTGCGTACTGCTTGACAGTGTGGTGCTTTCCTGCCTGGAGTCACGAGAGACAGAGATGCGTGTGCTGAGTGCTTCTTGGAGCGTGCCGGACTCTGTTCTTGTATGTATAGAGGTGGCTGAGCAGAAGCAGATTGTTTGACGGGTTTTTCTTTTTTTCGATGGAGTTGTTTACGTGAGTGCAGTCAACAGCTGCACCAGCATGGACCATGGAGTCGGTGGTGTTCCGAGAGTGGTTTGCCAGCTCTGCGTCTGCGAGGCCCAACTTCTACAAGTACTTGCTCCTAACGGAACCATTACTCCATCAGAGTTTCAAGCCTTGCAAATTCTAGTGGATTTTTTCCTCTCTTTTTTTGCGTCGACATTATGAGTCTCTGTTTAGAACGGCATTTTCATTTAAGAAGTCAAAGGCAGTTCAGTCTCTCTTTTTTCAAAAAAGATCCAGATCTATTATATTCATCAGAAGTATAAAACATAATAAAATTTACAACAAGATTCTACTATCTCCGGGTCAGAACAAGCCGTTGAGGTGCTGCTATCATCGCTCCCCTATTGGAGCAGTTTCACCTTGTCGATAATAGTTGGGATGTTTCCGTGCCCGTGCCCCAAGGACCAGAGCCCTTGAACCACAATCATCGTCGTTAAACCCTTGAATAGATCTGAAACAACTAACATTAAATCTCGCCGCCGCACACGCATGACCAGAAACCCTAACCTCGCCGCCCCAAGAAGAGGAATTTACGACAGAGCTCTATCGAGTACGTTCAGATGGACGAACTTGAGGAGGATCGAAGCCCAACAAAAGAACTCGATGAAGAAGAAGCGCCGGCATCCGTAAAAAAAAGCCTAACTTAAACTACTAGCCAGAACAAACGCATAGGGACTCCCCGGCCGCCTGAACGGCAGCCAGAGGGTCAGCGAATTCACGAGCTCGCGCGGTAAAGTCTGAAGGAGAGAGTTTGCCCTAGCCGTCAAGAGGAAGGAAAGAAAACACTTGGAGCAGTTCACTCTTTTAAAGAGTCTAGAACGTATTTTACACTAATAGGGAGCTGGCATTCCCCACAGAAGGATCATGCGCGAAAGAACATTACCTCCGCAAGACTCACGCGAGCGAACGACGATTTCCCTCGGCGTTCTCTCAAAAAGTAGCTCGCAGGGAACATTCAAGAGTTACCATGCTAAAGCATATAGATATGTGCCGTCCTATAATAGGCACTCTCTTCATTCCAGAATATAAGAAAAAATGTCTTACATTATGGAACGGATGGAGTACATGTGTCATGCTAATAAACAATAAAAATGAACGTGCTATAGAATTTTTATGGCATACTACAACAAAGAAATTTGCCATGCGTTTCAAAGATATGACTTGCTGCAGTAGTGAGAATTGTTAGGATAAAAGAAGAGGAAGTTGCCCTCATATTTAAAATTTGCCCTGCTGCAACAGAAGAGAATTGTCATGTTAGCAAAAGTGGATTGTTTTTTTTTTTGAAACACGAGGCAAAAGCTTTGCCCGTTCATTAATTAAGAAGAAGGTTGCCCGGTTAATACGAAAAACCGGGCGAAAACCGATACAAACGGAGCCAAGCCCCGGCTCGAATCATCACACCACAAGGCCACAACACTTGTCAACGACGCCCCAACCAACACTTGAGCACACTAGCGCCACACACAGACCAACCCATGCTTGCCGGAGAGAAGAAGCCATGACTGCGATGAGAGGAGCAGACGAGGACGCTCCCACAAGGTGAAGATGACTGCAAACCACTAAACACGACGCCGATACACTGCCAACCAACATCAAGAGCAATCTCGTCGCCCAAGCGACACGAGGTGAATGCAATCGATGCTGCCAAACTCTCGAGGCCGCCGCCCCGACCTCCTCTACTCCGTTGCGCCCTGCACAGTCCACCGACATACCACCTTCCGGGACCGCCGTCCCGACATACCACCGCTCGCCCTCGAGCTGCAACGCCGCACGACTTAGTCACCCACAGCCCAAGCTGAACAGAGCGACCGCTCGCAGACCACGGCCGCCGCACCAACTCATCCGGGGCCGCTGCCCCGACATGAAGTCAGACCGCCCCCTCTAGGACGCGTTGACCGAGCCGACAACCCCGCCACACCAGCGACACAGAATTGCCACCCAAGCCATGTTGAGATGTTGCCCCTCCTCATGGAGCCGCATCCACCCATGGTTCCCGAGGCCGCCGCCTCGACGCACAAACATCAAACATCCGGGGCCGCCGCCCCGACATCCACCAACCTTGACGACAAGAACCGCGCAAATATCTGCATCTGGCTCTCCAAGGCGACGCCTCCAAGGAGGAAGTGACGTAGCCGCCATCGTCGCCCACTCCGAGAGACCGGAGCTAGGGATTTCTCCCGGAGAGCCCACCTGCCATGGGGTGGAAAGAAGCTCCACGACCACGCCTCCAACGAGGAAAATGGCACCGAGGTGCCATCGCTGTCGGCACCAACCGAGGTTGGGCAAGGCTTTCGCCCGGAACTCGTCCACAAACCCAAGAAAGGCCAGGTTGCGCAGTCAGATCTGGACACCGAAGCACCAAGATCGCCGGAGCATGCAGCATGTCGCAACGCCCAAATCGAAGCCCACCAATCTGCATCTCCCGCCACGTCCGCCGCAACACCTCTCGCTACGTCGGCCGAAACACCACCACCGGCCACGGATCCACGGAGTAACCGTCAGATCCACGCACCACGGCTCCCTGCCGGCAAGAACCAGCAACATCGAGCCCGGGGCCGCCGCCCCGGCGTCCTCCACTCCCTCCGCAGACTCCAGGAACTACCGCCCGCGCCGAAGAGCAGCAGCAGCAGCCATGGAGCCCCTCCACCCGCCGGACGGACAGGAGAAGCTAGATCCTGCCGAGTCCGACCAAATCCAGCCCACCCCGCCCGCCTTCTCCGCACAACCGCCGGCACATCCCGACCGGAGACGCGCGAGGCCGTATCCGAATATGAACCCGCAAATGTGTGATTTTAAATTTTGCGGGTTCATATTCGGTTTTTGTTCTGACGCGGCTGTTTTCAGTCCGTATCCGAAGATAGCCGCGAACTGTAAACGCGCTATAAGGGTCCACAATATAAAGGGTCTACTAGAGATGCTCTAAGGGCGTGTTCTGATCTCATCCCGCTTCACACTTCACAAAAATCTGGAGCAGATCCAAGCCGAACGGAATATATGCGAGAAGCTAGCTTCAGGAAGCTGTGGTCAATCGTAGTACAAAAATCTGGAGCGAGGAAGGCCCAGCTCCACCGATTGAAAAAGTTGAAGTTCATCCTATTTACAGCATCCTGCCACCGCTAAAGATACCGGTTCGCTGCCCACGCTCGAAAAATAGAAGCTATCGCTACAGGAGCGATCCCCTTCGCCTCGCTGTGCACTAGTTGACCCTAATTGGGCTGCCTCTAGCTGGCCCAGTCTACATTGAACAAGGCCCACATCCCTCCTAGCCGGACTGCAGCGTTGGAGAAGCTACCGATGCAGCCGAACGCATCTGAGATCGCTACCTGGAGTTAGAAGTCACGAAGAGAAGTTGGATATGTGAAGTTTTGTGAAGCTGGAGAACATCCGAACACGCCCATCGTGCATGCGAGGGAACGGTACCCACAGGACAGCTTTAAGATTCGTGTCCGCAGCAAAGAGTGTTTCCTAAAAAAAAACACTCCTAAAGAACGTCAGCTCTATAGCTTTTCTGGCTCTTTTTTGGAAGAAGAGTCTAGGCCTCAAAGTAGACGCGCAAAATATGGATCACTTAGGTGTCAAAAAAATGTTTAGAAAATCCACATGTATTAATAAATACATTTTACATATGTACATAATTTCATCACGGGATACTTTAACATATGATCTACACAAAAAAAAGAGAAAAAAATGTGGATTTGTAATAGCAAACAGTGCTTTGCATTTTCTCAAAAAAAAAAACAGTGCTTGGCAAATTTCAAATCACATAAGTTTTCATTTTTGTAGATCACATTTCAAAGTATCTCATAATAATGTTTTACAGACACATAGAATGCATCTATATATACATGTGGAATTTGTTCAGATATTTTGGAAACTTTAAAATTTTATTTCACTTTTTTCTGAAACAAAATAAGGGCTCCATGGAGCACAAGATCCAAGATGCATTTTCATCATTTACCTGATACCAGACAAGAGTGCAAGTTCCGCTGCAAAAAAAAGTGTAGGTTCCTGTTAAATAAAAACATGCAATCCAAGTTCTATTTCTGAAAAGGAAAACGAGGATGATTGTTACTACATACTACGTATTTCAGTGCTCCAAGCCAATGGCAATAAATCAATGGGGGCACATACAAAATCTAAGCTTGGTAAAACTATTTTTACATGGTTTTTAGTCCTCGGTACATCTTCCTGTTCTTACTGCTCAAATTTTATTCTAGGGCAAAACTTTCTCCTTCAAGATCCTGAGGGCTTCCCCAATCCCATCCTGGAATGATATCAATGGGAGAAACTGCTTACTCTCGGCCTTTCTAAAACAAAATAAATGCCCAAATATTATGGATACAACCATTGTAGAGAAAACACACCTCAGAAGCAAGTCTCTGAGCAATTACAGTTGCTTGAGCTTTAATTTCGGGTGATAATGCTGATCTGATAGCTCCAAGTAGCACATCTGCGGCTTTGTTAACGCTCATCGCATCATCTATATCTGGGATTAGATGCTGTCTTTTGAGGGGCTCAGGCGCCACCCCTAACCAGTGTAGTCTCTCTGCCCAGTAAAACTGGTCCAGTAGGAAAGGGCATGCTACCTGCATAATAACATTCTTTGGTGCAATGTGTAACATCCAAAAGCAACTTGCAGTATAATTTTACAACAGACAATACTTCTAAAAGATAACACATTGTTTGAATAAACATAAAACTTTCAGCTTTCGCACACAAATATTGTTATAAGCATAAAACTTCAGCTTCATAAATATTGCATACATTAGACTTCTTGCCGAAAACGAGATGGATGTTATTTTGATTCAGGGATTTTGACTACTTCCATCTTGTTATCGAAAAGGATAAATGCCAAAAAAGTAATGTCAGTAGCATGCTATATCACAATAATTTTTAGTGCCTACAAGCACAAGAATTCAAATTCATTTCCTCACAAGAAGTACTAAAATTACTTATTTTCAATGTGCTGAGGGTGAATTGTCACTTCAGAATTCAGATCGACAGTGACATTTTGCGGGTATCCTGGCAAGCTGTCATTTCTTTTCAAAACCAGATGCCATTACGATGAGCTACAAAAGGTGAAACAAATGTCTATCCTTTTTTTCCATACAAAGCATAGCCCCGGGTTAACAAATGGTCGTTCTTAATTAAAAGGACAAGTCACGACTCTCAAGTGGAACAATGGCCTTATTTCTTTTGAGTATGAACTGTCTCAACGATACTGATATGGAAGACATCTACAAGCATATTAACTATCAGCACCTAGAACAACAATAATATTCTTCATATCTAAGTACATCAAATGTTGTAATCACCTGAGGGGTTCCAGCAAATAGTGCAGCTGCTGTAGATCCGCTGTGAAGCACAAACCGAAGTAAATTCTTTCGTGGAAGATTTTTATTATTCAAAAAAAAACTTGGTCACTGAAACATTGAGAACTTTATTACCTGCCAGCATGATGAATAGCAGCTGCACATTTAGGGAAAAGCCAGCTATACGGAATTGATCTGAAATAGTAGTCATATACTCATACGGTTGACCAAAATATATGTCTAGTTCACCAAGATGAATAGGCGCAATCACATTAGAACTCACCCAGAGAAGCAAAAGAGTCGATTATTGAAAAGGAGAGTGCTGTCATTACTAAGAGCAGGTGCCTCTACACTTGATTCTAAAATTAAAGAAGCAACAGATCTGATTGCTGAATCCAATGGCTGGTATCCAGACGAGAAAAGGATAAATCTGTAATCTGTTGACTCTATGACAGCTTTAATCACCATTAGAAATGCTTTAGGATTTCTAAGAAACCCCATGCTGCAGCAGATTGATAGCATGAATCAAAATGGTTAGAAATCACTCACACATTAGAGAATTCATTTAATTCAACTGTAACAACACTAATATGAAAATATCAACGATAGGAGACATGACCTTGCATAATATAGAAAAAAACTTTCGTGATAAGAAACTCACCTGCCAATGGAACTTAATCCTATAAATATAGGTAAAGACGAATAAGAACTTCCCATGAGGAAGTCTTCCAGGCCAGCATGATTTGCACATAGAATACCGTCAAATGGAGAATTGAAATCTCCAGAGAATAACTCCCTGCATTTATCACAAGAAAACTGCCAAGCCATAGGAAGAAACCAAAAGCCACAAACATGAGCACTTAAGGGCCAATATCCTGCCATTATATGATGGAAATTAGTGTGAAAAAATCTCATTCTATGAGCTATAGTGTATAAAAAATTGACGGAAGATCCAGGACTAATCAGAATTTACCTGGGCGCTCAACAATTTCCTTGCTGAAACCATACCTGCTCAAGTAGCAACCAAATTGCTAGAATTATTTATCAATTATAACTATAATTGAAGGAAGATGTAATACTTCATTTTGTTTTTGTATTACTAATATTTCCTAGTCCAACTAATAACTAGTTTATTTTTGTTTCTTTTCCCCCAAAAAAAACTACCATTACTTCTCGCTGACTTAAAGTTTACAAATAACCCGCTGAAGATAACAAGCTTTTAGACAAAAACATCAACACAAGCCTTATTGAAAGCCGAAGTTTCAGAGCATAAAGTATGGAAGTGTCATTTAATATATATTATTAACGATTGACAGGATCAATATTAATCTTCAAAAGGTGATATATGGCAAATCTTACAGCAACAATGGCGACTCTGCATGTACATGCCACAAAGGAAGATTTGTTACTGGATCCTGTAGTTACAAGAAAAGCTGACCTCAGTAATGTCCCTGTGGTAATGAGTTAATTACATTTGCATATGAGCTGAACAGATTTGCGTTCCAGATATATAAACAAAAGAAACATCCTTGAACACATTCACTCACTGTATAAGGGATAGGACTAAGATTTAGGCAATCATTTCTCCACAATCCCCAACTTTCCATGAAAAGCGCCCACATCCAATGGGTAATGTCAGTCCAGCAGACCTGAAATTATTTGCATCATTAAAACACCAATGACAAAAGAAAAGCTGGCAATGCATCAGCAGGTCAGTTCCCCACCAAAAAATATATCTCAGAAAGTCATCAAAAGAAAGACAGAAGCACCCATGTATACCAAAGGATCACCACTCGAGAACCCACAATCTCTGTGCTGGAAACTAGTATGATAGAAACTGGCATGGTCCCATATGATTGGATACGTGATGGGTATAGTTGGAAGAATCTGGTCAACATACTGATCAACCTGCAGGAACTGCTAGTGACAGGTTTGCTCTACAGTTTAATCTTCCATGACACACAGTGCTGAATTTTAGGCTTTGAGCAAATGATAAAGCGGTCATGAAATAATCCTCCATGGAGAAGAAGATAATGTACCCGAGCAGAGAGGTTAAATAGAGTTGCAAATTTAATATTATTTGCAGTTGAGATAGTGACCAAATCCAAACCAACGGAACAATAATTCAAGAGGGATGTATGCTTATGTATCATCAGGACTAGAGGCGCGAATTTGTACTGTGTTGGGGGGTGCTTCTTGAAAGTACTTGTACAGAAGAGGAAAGCTTTGCTTAAATTGGCGTTCAAATGATGAAGGGGCACTGCACAAAGAAATGAAAGCACGTAAACAAACAGGAGTCAAGAAGAAGACACCAAAATGAGTGTGCAATCCCTCATAAAATCATTATAAAATAATAGCTTCGATGTAAAATTGAAGCCAATATAAGCCAAATTACCTATATGGGACAAAATAAGGAGCAGCAATGATGCACTTAACTTGAAACAATTCTGCAAGATGCCAACCTTCCTAAACCATGAGATGAATCCATATTATGATCACACAATGCATTTCATAACTGCATTAGTTCCTACATAGAACTGACTGACTGATATTCTCAAGGATCTGTTCTAGTGAATGATGCTTGCTGAAATTCTTTAGTTTCAACATCAATTGTGCATCAGGATTTCTGTATTATTCCAGTGCAAATCACTATCGGAGCATTAAATTGCACAAGTTGTAGCTGAAACTTGAACAAGGAGCCTCGCTGCTTAACTTTTAGCAAACATGATAATTATGCTGTTAGTGAGGTCCTCACCAGCGCAAAGAAATTGATCACAATGAAGTCACTACGACTGCTTGGATCATTTCCAAACACTTCTTCGACAGAAGCTAAACAGTCTTTCCTGTGCTCCGTCTGAATGATCTCTTTCCGCTGTGAAAATGACTCAGGATCAGCGTCCGATTGAACAGAATCATCTAAGAAAGAGATTTCCATGATAAATCACATTGGAAATAAACCTACGGTGGAAAATTTGTATTTGATAACGGAGCACAAAAATTTATAGCGCTTACATGAAATATTATCAAGTTGTTCGGCAGCAAGGGCAGGTGGGCTTGCCACGGGCATGTACCTAACTTTACTGGCTGCTAGATTTGTGGATAAACTCTGCATATAATTTAATGCATGAGGTCAAACATGAACTTGTTTTAGCACGGTTCGACTATTTTGATTTCACAAGATCCAGACCTGGTGTGCTGAATGAGTGATGAACACCACATTATACTGCTGTTGGTCATTAGCAAACGCTGCAGCAAGGGCCTAAGGAGAAGAAAAGGAGTCATTAAAATTTAAAGTATAGTGATCTAAGAAGGTTAAGTTGCCATCTTTCTGGAGTATCTATCTTTATGTTACTCAGCATTTAGTATTGATGTGTTATACCAAAGCTATATCGATTTTCCATCTAGAGAAGCAGAAAACTATATCGATCTGATGGATTTTTGTGTCTCAACTTCTCAGCAATAGGTGCATCGAATGAAATAACAATCGTGTGCTAGATGCTCTATAATTAGGTGGAATTTCATCGCTCCCCTCTTTCACTTCATGTCAGCGGCAAAGAGGGTTGTCTTATACGCCCGAGTCCGAATACACGCACCACAGAGAGAGAGAGAGGAGGCGGAGGAGCATACAGCGATTGGGAAGACGTCGCCGTGGGTGCCGAAGGCCATGAAGACGGCGCGGGGCCGGCGGCCATCGCCGCCGCAGCCGTCCATCGTCCTCGCCGAAGCTTCGGGGGCTTTGTGCGTGCGTCCACGTTGGGCCGTCCAGACTTTTTTTTTTTTAAAGTAAAGCATAGCTTTATAACTTGGAAAACTCTCAGCGTCAACCGACGGATTTTCTCTTCCTCATCCGTCGCCTCGCACGGGAGACGCGAGTCCAAGTGGGCCAGCACACCGCTTCGCATCCTGCCTTATCTTCTCGCTCGATTAGTTCCAGCCACATCTTTTTTCCTTGCCTTCTTCCTTTCTTCCCCAAAGCCGTCCAGCCTCTTTCCATCACGCATGCAAGCACAACAGCGCCAACCCATGCCCACCTGCCTACGAGGAGACATGGCCACGCAAGCTTTCGGTGGACACCACAACCCGGCCATGTTGTTCCCCAACCCAGCCGAGGGCGTCCATGGAAGTAGCATGCAAGCAGCAGGTAGGGGCTACACCAGCAAGCACCCGTGGAGTAGCATGCGAGCTCGCCGGCCGACGGGAATTGGCGGCGCTCGGGATGGGAGCTCGGCGGTGGATGGCCTTGGGGTTGGCGGCGGCAAGGGCGGTGCTCTCGTGTACAAGGGCGATGTTTCTTTAACTTAATTTTTATTGTTTTTTTTCTGTAACATCATCTGTGTTGCAAAAGCTTCTTCCACAACAACGGCCGTGCTACAGAAAAGTGAAGACGAAAAAATATTCTACAACACATCTATATTGCAAAAGTTTTCTGCAACTACATCCATGTTGCAGAAAAGTAAAGATAGGAAAATTCTGCAACATCGTCTATGTTGCAAAAGTTCGTTACGCAACAACATCAATATTGCAGAAAAGTGAAGACGGAAAAAGTTCTGCAACAACATTAATGTTGCAGAAAAGTGAAGACAAAAAAAACTCTGCAACAACATCAATGTTGCAAAAAGGGTTTGTGTTGTAATGATGAGGACGGGATTCGGTCGTTTAATGATGCCAGATCTAACGGTTGCTAAGGTGGTGGATCTTTTCAGATTATCCACCGGCGGACGCGTAGCACTGCCCTTATAACTTAACGGTGCTGGGCCATATCACCCAAAGCACAATCAGCCACATGGGCTGGAACATCAGACTCCCATTCTACAGAGAGGTTTGAGGAATACAAACGACCCAGAGTCGCTAATTCATGTGCTACAGAGTTTGCACTACGACGACATAGAGAAATCGGAAGCAACTAGTTGGCGAGCACTCCCTCACAAGCGTTCCAGCGATCACTCCCACGCGCCGCCACTTGGCGCGTTCCCAGTCGCCGCCACGTGTCGCGCTCTGAGCGTTCTCTTCGGATTTTATTTTTTTTATTTTTTCGCACGCGTTTTCGCCTTTTTGGAGTGGTTTTTTTCCGGATTTTTTGGTGTTCCGGTTTTTCACCGGTCTTTCGTAGCTTTTGGACGAAAAAAAAATTTCAATTTTTTTTACGCGAAAAACCGTGTTTCAGTTTTTTTACGCGAAAAAACGCGTTTTCTGTTTTTTTTTGCGAGAGGCACGGTTTTGCTTCCGCGAGAGGCACGCTCAGAAAGGAAAAAAAACGCGTTTTCTCTTTTTTTTGCGAGAGGCACGGTTTTGCTTCCGCGAGAGGCACGGTTTTGCCTTTCGCGAGAGGCACGGCCGTGCCTCTCGGAAAGGGAAAAAAACGCGTTTTCTGTTTTTTTTTTGCGAGAGGCACGGTTTTGCTTCCGTGAAAGGCACGGTTTTGCCTTCGCGAGAGGCACGGCCGTGCCTCTCGAAAAGTGAAAAAAACGCGTTTTTTGCTCTCTTTTTTTTCCGCGAGAGGCACGGTTTTGCTATCGCGAGAGGCACGGCCGTGCCTCTCCCCGAAAGGGAAAAAAACGTGTTTTCTGCTTTTTTTCCGCGAGAGGCACGGTTTTGCTTCCGCGAGAGGCACGGTTTTGCCTTCGCGAGAGGCACGACCCATGCCTCTCGGAAAGGGAAAAAAACGCGTTTTTTGTTTTTTTTTCTATCGCGTGAGGCACGGTTTTTTCGTCCGGTTTTTTTCGTGAAAAAAAAGTTCGTCAAAACCTATCAACATGGGATCTAGTTTTGAAGATCTCGACGCGAGAAAGCCAACGGTGAAAACGGTTCGAGATTTGGACGCACGGTTTAGGAGATAAAACGTTTGAAAATACGAATCTACGAAAAAAGGGAAAACTACCAGGTTGCGACAAGTGGCACGCATGCAGTGCGCTAGTTGTCGCAACCTAGGAGGTGGGAGTAATCGTTGGAAGGTGTACTCGCTAACTAGTGATTTCAAGAGAGGGAGCAACTAGTTGGCGAGCACTCCCTCACAAGCGTTCCAGCGATCACTCCCACGCGCCGCCACTTGGCGCGTTCCCAGTCGCCGCCACGTGTCGCGCTCTGAGCGTTCCCTTCGGATTTTATTTTATTTTATTTTTTCGCACGCGTTTTTGCCTTTTTGGAGTGGTTTTTTTCCGGATTTTTTTGGTGTTCCGGTTTTTCACCGGTCTTTCATAGCTTTTGGACGAAAAAAAAATTCAATTTTTTTTACGCGAAAAACCGCGTTTCTGTTTTTTTACGCGAAAAAACGCGTTTTCTATTTTTTTTGCGAGAGGCACGGTTTTGCTTCCGCAAGAGGCACGGTTTTGTCTTCGCGAGAGGCACGGCCGTGCCTCTCGGAAAGGAAAAAAAAACGCGTTTTCTGTTTTTTTTTGCGAGAGGCACGGTTTTGCTTCCGCGAGAGGCACGGTTTTGCCTTCGCGAGAGGCACGGCCGTGCCTCTCGGAAAGGGAAAAAAACACGTTTTCTGTTTTTTTTGCGAGAGGCACGGTTTTGCTTCCGCGAGAGGCACGGTTTTGCCTTCGCGAGAGGCACGGCCGTGCCTCTCGGAAAGGGAAAAAAACGCGTTTTCTGTTTTTTTTTGCGAGAGGCACAGTTTTGCTTCCGCGAAAGGCACGGCCGTGCCTCTCGAAAAGGGAAAAAAACGCGTTTTCTGCTTTTTTTTTCACGAGAGGCACGGTTTTGCTTCCGCGAAAGGCACGGTTTTGCTATCGCGAGAGGCACGGCCATGCCTCTCCCCGAAAGGGAAAAAAACGTGTTTTCTGCTCTCTTTTTTTTCCGCGAGAGGCACGGTTTTGCTTCCGCGAGAGGCACGGTTTTGCCTTCGCGAGAGGCACGACCCGTGCCTCTCGGAAAGGGAAAAAAACACGTTTTTTGTTTTTTTTCTATCGCGTGAGGCACGGTTTTTTCGTCCGATTTTTTTTCGTCCGGTTTTTTTCGTGAAAAAAAAAGTTCGTCAAAACCTATCAACATGGGATCTGGTTTTGAAGATCTCAACGCGAGAAAGCCAACGGTGAAAACGGTTCGAGATTTGGACGCATGGTTTAGGAGATAAAACGTTTTGAAAATACGAATCTACGAAAAAAGGGAAAACTACCAGGTTGCGACAAGTGGCACGCATGCAGTGCGCCACTTGTCGCAACCTGGGGAGGTGGGAGTAATCGTTGGAAGGTGTACTCGCTAACTAGTGATTTCGAGAACCACATTTTCAGTTGAAACTTTGTATCTTCAATGACAGCCGCAGATGCCGATGAGTCCACCTTCGTGAGATCAAGTGCCTCCTGCAACAATTTAGAATCAGTCTCGAAGACCACTCTTAGCATACCAAAGTCCGCAGCAAGCGATGAAGCCCGTGAGTAGGCGCAGCCGAAAGATGTTCCTAGGTCCTTAGTTTGGGTTTGTGCTTAAAGTTTTGGTCCATATAGAAGCATAAACTCAGGCGAATCCTATTTAGCGCCACAGGCGCCGGTTTATAGGCAATTTTGCTAACCGGCGCCTGTAGGCTTGTAGCTGGGCTGGCCCATTTTTAGTTTTTTTTCTTTCTGTAGTTAATACTGCAATCCTGCAAAAACGAAGCGCGCTGCAATTGATTCGAACACGTGACTCCCTAACAAAGTTAGACTAGTGAAACCACCACGCCATCAGAGCGTGATTTGTTCAGAATGAACTTGCTGCTTCTTTTATTCTTTCTTTTCCCTTTTCCCTTTTCCCTTCTGCTTTTTTTCATCCTGGTTCGTAGAATTGTTTGCAAATACGTGAACTTTTCTTTTTGAATCAATGATTTGTTTTTGAAATTTGATGGACTTTTCCTGAAATTTGATGAACTTTTCTTCAAATCGATGAACTTATTTTCAAATTTGTGAACTTTCTTTTTCAAATACATGAACTATTTTTGACTTCCATGAACTATTTGTCAAATTTGATGAACTATTTTTTCAATTTTGATGAACTTTTTTCAAATCGATGAACTTTTTGTAAATTTTGATGAACTTTTTTCCTAAATCAATGAACTACTTTTTCTGTTTTGATGAACTTTTTTCAAATCGATGAACTTTTTCTAAATTTTGTTGAGCTTCTTTCCTAAATCAAAGAATATTTTTAAAAATTGACGAACTTTTTTCAAAATTAGTAAACTAATTTTCGAATCGATGAACTTTTTTTGAAATTGGTGAACTTTTTGTTGAAAATCGGTGAACTTTTTTCAAAATTGATGAAGTATTTTCGAAATTTCATTAACTTTATCCTATTTTTCGTGAATTTTTTCAAATTCGTGAAGTTTTCTCAAATTCACGATTTGTTTCCTGTTTGTACGAACCTTTTTCAATTTTATGAACTTTCTTCAAATTCACGTTCTTTTATATTCTGCATTCATTTTTCATTTTGTCCTAAAATAATACGCATAATAGTCCGGATATATAATAAGGGTTGTTTATCCACAGATTTACTTCTAAGGTAGTTCGGCCTATTGGTTGTGTTCGAAGGTTTCGCTACAGGCGGTCAGAGATCGAATCCTGGCTCAACCACATTTTTGAGAAGTTTTTGCGATAGGCTTCTCTCGCACCTCGCTGTGTTTCTTGGGCCGGCCCACTATGCGACGCGTGCGAGCGCCAAAATCGCTAGCTGGCGCCTGTAGCGCCGAACAGGAGCTCCCATAAACTCATGGTAATTGTTTGAGTGATACGAGAACTTGTTTCGTATGCACCTTTAGCGCACACAGACATTCACTCATCGGGTTTTGATAAGTTTGTTTGCACTTTCTGTGGCGTACCACTTTTGGATTTGAGTGAGATCCCGGATCGGTAGCTTCAGATATCCCTTCAGACTGGAATGAGAATTTCGATAGATTTCTTTGCTTTAAAGCACTCGCATATCGTAAATGTATCTGCATGCTCACTTTGATCCTAGTCACCCCCAAAAGAGGCTAGGTTGGACATTTTCACGCGTGTCGTGCTGACTCGGTGAGAGGATGGTTTTAGGGGGATAGTAATAACATTAGGTTTTAGCCGTGTACTAAAAACATCAACCAAACACCCATGCGTTTCAACGAGACAAGTTTATTCTAGTGGTTCAAGGGACTTCTTTTCACATAAACAAAGAGATGTGGCGGAAAAGCCAACGATGACCGTGTTCCAGGGAGCTCGGTATTTAAAAAAATTCAAAAGGCATTTTTCAAAGTTGCAGAAAAATTCTAAAAAGTTCCATGAAAACTTATACGTGTTCTATACAAACGTGCGAAAAAATCATTTGAAAATATTGTGATTTGTAGGTGATAAAAGAAACAAAATTCCGGCCCAACAACAAAAAAAGGCCCATTCCAGAAATGCATATTTGTCATTTTTTGTACACCATGCGTGAAAGTATACTATTATGATTTTTTGCACATGTAATACACGTGTGTATGAATGTTCACAAAGAAAATGTTTTTATGTTGTAGAATATTGGTTTTGAACAGGAGCTTCCTGGAGCTCAATCTCCAAAAGCCCGCACTCGGATATTGGGGTCGGTTTGACAAAAAACACTAATAGGACTTATGGTGTGGTTTGAAAACAAATCGGTGGGAGAGACATGTATCAATGAAAGGGATGAAAATGAAATCAACAAACTTCACTTTAATATTAAATAAACATATATAGTGTTTATGTAAGCCGCAAGTGAGAAAGGAGAGATGCCATTTCCTATAAATTTTGTATAAAAGATTTAGTCATCTTCAAATGGCACCAGGATGCACCTTTCGAGCTAAGCACCTTTTACAAGCCGCTCTATGATGATGGCCAATATGCCAAGTCACCGAACCAGAGCTCTCAATGACATGGAGAACGATGTCGGCGCTAATATTAAGGACAATAGAACTGCACCTAATCCGTCTCTCACACTTCTGTTGTTTTCGGCCGTTGGATCACGTGTCTCGATCGTCCCTGGCCATCCAATGTATTTTTTGCGCCCGCGTGGGCTGCTTCTGGGCCGGCTGTCCTTGGGCTGCTATTCTAGGGCTCAAATCCAATGCCTCTCATTCGATGCTATGGATTAGCGTCGGATCCCGAACGAGCGGTGGTGATTCTGCTAGGTGTCCACCTCCTACCACCTACTCCCCTCCCTGCACCCGCCCCATTCCACTACCCCAGACCCCGCCCGGTATCGCCCTAGGTTAGAGAGAGAAACAGACATGATGGATGGCAGCGACGGCGACCACTGACGGAAAGAGTTGGGTGTTGCTTCGTGCGATGTGGCGCCGGTGACAAAAGGACGAAGGAAACAACAACGTTCAATTTTGGGATGGATGCACGGAACAAAAAGGAGTAGGTGGCGGCGGTTCACGGGCGGTCGAGCGGTCTACAACTTCTACAGGTATGCAATCGCCGGATCGGTGGCTCGCTCTTCCTCGTTGCCTCGATCGCATGCGGGCGCGTGTTATTTCAGCCCTCTAGTAGTTCCCCGATTCCCTCCCCTATAATCCAATGTCACATATTTCTCTCTTCAAGTCTCTCATGTATCGGCGAACTAGAGGCTCCCCAATCAATGGACATGTGTTGAGGCAGCCTGCGCTAGAACGAGCTGGTGCGTGAGGCCTGCTGTGTGCAACTACTGCTGTGTTGCGTGAGCGCCTTAGTTGCAACGGCTGGATGTGTGTTGTTGTTGTGGTGAGAAATTAAGAGAAATTGGGAGATTGGGAGGCAGACGGCTGTGGGGAACTAAGAGATGAGAGAGGCTTCGGCTGGGATCAGGATTTCTACTAAAATTTTCTTTTTCATGAGAGGTGGTTGCTAATTATTGTACTTTGTGTTGTTGTTGTCGGTACTGAATATTTTATATTGCATCTATCCAATGCAGATTTGTCGGTACTGAATGTGTGGTTGCTAATTCGTAAATTGCATCTATCCAATGTTTTATATTGCACCTTTTTTGCAAGAGGATGTCAAATCGAACGATTTGAATTGTAGATACAACCATTTGAAATGTCGCCGGTGGGGGTGATGGGTGGCCAGTGTCACTTGGCGGGCGGAATTGTCAGTGAATGGGAAAGATAGAAATTTGTAGATGGACAGGAAAGGAATGGGGACAATAAAAGAAAAGGGTAAATGTATAAATTTGTGCAAAGTCTATATTTCTAAATTTGTGAATTTGTGTTATAAAATAGCTTGACTATCTATAATCCATCTCAGTGATACTTATATGTTGTGAATTTGGTTTCCGTCATTTTTTTAAGCTTCGTGGTTTCGCCCCACCTCATTTTTTTGTCCTCGACCATTCCAATCGGAAGTTTCACTATGCCATCAGTCAGCGATGGTATTGCCGATGTCTTGGTCGCCCTCGATCTCTCTCGCCTGTTAACTGTGAATTCTGAAGAAGTGGCTTATCTCATTCATTCTCTTAATCCACCGCCATTTTTTCCAACATCTTCGTCCGCAACCATGTATGGATTCTCTCTCGTCTGGGGGGCATGAATCCAAAAATTGTGCATACATGTGATGCTCATGCTAGCTGTGCTCGATTTATTTGGGCAGATTTTGGACCTTGGTACCGGGATTTTTGTTTTGTTCGGCAATTCGTAACCTCAAGATTTTTGGGCAGATTTTTGCTCTAGATCGCGAAGTTGGCAAAATATTACATGTCATGGTTCTTGTTCTTCTAACTATTTATTTCCTACTGATCCAATATACTTTATATCCAGTTTATGACGGTATTGTCAAAATGCCAAACTGCAAAGTAGAATTTGAGCAGCAGGCTTGCAGTGGTCATTTATACTTTATACTCTGCATAGGACATGTCATAAATTCACTACCTGGAGCAGTTAGGTTCGTCATTTTTGTTTCTCTAGAGTTTCAGTGGGTTTAAGGTTCCACTTTGGATATCTTATCTAACTAACGAATTACCATGCTCTAAGTTGAGGTGGGCTAGATTCCACTTGGTTTTATTCACATGATTGAGTCATCTTTATTTGTTGGATCATGGTGCACTAAAAGAAGTTCAAAATTAATGGCCTAACAATGTTCTATATTTACAAAGATGAAATGAAGGATTTTCTACTATGGAAAATCCTGAGAGCACAAACATTAAAGATAATAAAACATGTGATTTAGAAACAATACATAGGCTTCATAGTGATCGATGACGTGGCTTGAGACTGCATCGGTATTTCCCCAAAGAGGAAGGGATGATGCAGCACAACGACGGTAAATATTTCTCTCAGTTATGAAACCAAGGTATCGAACCAGTAGGAGGATCACCACCACTACGTAAATAACACCTGCACACAAAAAACAAATACTTGCAACCCGACACGAAAGAGAGGTTGTCAATCTCTCTACGGTAAAAAGATAGATTAGGTAGTGATAGATTGGAGAGATAGATCTTGATGCGGAGCATCCCACCATCATCCCCATGAAGACTACACCATCAAGCCAGCCCCCAAGTGGCCCTATGACAAGAGCACGCGCACGCGACATTGGAGCTAAGGTGAACTCACTCCTCTTCGAGTACGACTTCGATGGCAAAGGAACTTGGATGCTACCTCACAATGAAACCATGTGTATCCTTAGGTACGAGGAAGACGACCGCGAAGGACCAAGGAAGCAGCCCCAAGATCAAGGCCAAGGAGGAGAAGGAGCTAGCACCAAGGGCAAGTCTCTGGATAGCCCGGAACTTCCGGCTGGCCCAGAACTTCCGGCCCTCCGAGGACCCAGGCCCAAGTCCAGAGGTGCAAACTCTCTGGATAGCCCGGAACCAGCCCGGACCCTCGCCCGGAACCTCCGGGACCCGGAACTTTCGGCCAGCCCGGAACTTCCGGCCCCTCCTGAAGCTAGCCGCCGAAGCCTGCGTCAACTCTCTGTTCAGCCCGGACCCGGCCCGGAACTTTTGGCTCCCGGAACTTCCGGCCTAGCCCGGAACTTCCGGCCTTCACAGAGCGATGCCTCTCGAGCCCGAGGCCCATGTACCTTTTCCACTTACCCCTTCGTCTCAGACTATAAGTACTCCCCTCCTAGCTTCGTATTAGGGTTAGCTTATGTTTAGCAAAGACACTTGTTGAGCATAGCTCCATTATCTCCCTTCCCCGTGGAGCGATTCACCTCTACGTGAGAAGATCCGGAGTGATGCCAAGGCCCCTCTAAGGGAAGATCCCCATGGGATTCAAGACCTCCTCCTCCGGAGCGAGAAGCCTACCGTTACTTGTATCCTTTTGTTGTTCGTGGACCGTGATACTCATGTACTCGTGTGATTCTAGTGGATGTGTGATCGGAGTTCGTCCTTTGAGTGTTTTCCTCTTGTGATTTCCTCTCGTGTTCTTCGTGTTCGTTCACAAATCCACCTCCAATTCGTGAAAGATCGACGCACACGGGCGTGCCCCGTATCATATTGGTATCAAGAGCCAAGGTTTCTCATGAATTTGGAGTCCCCTCCCCCGATTTCTAGCCAATTTTGTTTTGTTTTAACCTAGTTTCAAAAATCCACACAAAAATAGCCATACCCAAGTTTCTTGGATTTGTTTGATTTGAGGAGATTTTGTTGATTTGGATCCGTGGATTTCGTTGTGGACGAGTGGATCTACCTTTCTATCCATCCAATCCCCCCCAATTTTTTCCCCGTCAAATTTGGGTTTTTCCCCTCGGTTTTCCGCCCAAGTCCAAGATCTGGAAATTAGGGTTCGTCCCAATTTTCCCGACCCCCGGAACCTTCGGCCTCACCGGACCTTCCGGCCCCCGGACCCTCCGGCCTTTGCAGAAACTTTGCAATTGCCAATTTTGCATTTTCTCGAATTTCCACCACAGTTTTTCCGCAAACCTCCACCATTTCTTCCGCCAACCCATTTGCACTTGAGATTTTGAGTCGCAAGCTTCACCACTTCCTAAGGTGTTTCGGCTAATTAGGAGTGGTTCTTCATCGACATCGCCACTCATCATCGCCCCGGATCATCGCCAACCAACTCTTCATTGACACCTCACCGTAAGCAAGGACGGTAACCGTGACGTCACCTTTCCCTAGACCCTTGCCATTGCATTGTTACCCCGAGCCTATTTGCGTTACTTGCCTATCGAGACTATCCATTGAGTATTGTCGGGCTACGCCACTTGTGCACTTTAGTGATACATACTCCGCATAGCTTCAATTGCGTGCATATATCTTAGTATCATCTTTTGTGTTACAACATAGTACCCGCATACATAATTGCTATCTTGGTGTGCACGTCCCGCATTGTGACCATACAAATCATCATTGCAAAAGAAAGGAGAAGCAAAGCTTTTAAGCAAGAGCAATAACATCGCAAGATTCGCATAGCATACTTGATCATCTTGGATCACTTGAGTGAGTGACACGTGCCGCATCCACACATAGCAAGTCGGGAATAGAAAGACGACACTTTTGGTTCATTGTAGGGTGTGCACAAGTGCGTATCATGCCCATTGGAGCAATCGTGCTACCGTCTCTCTAGTGTTGTGCAACGAGAGCATTTTCCGTGGACTCCACATTTTGGCTCATCCTTGGTTGCATGACCCCAATTTTCTTCCGTGTGTGTGTTTCCGTGTATACCTATTGCTATTGATCTACATTGTCTCATTTGCAAATTTTACGAATCTCTTTCAACATTATTGAATCTTATCCTTCGAATTGCTTGAAATTTGTGCCACTATCCTAACCAAGCTATTCCATAAGCCTTATTTGTGTAGGTGTGAGAAGGACGATCTTCGGTACCAATTCTACTATTTTCATACTTGCACATTGAGTGATCTTGATCCACTTTCAACTTTTGGAACGGTAATTTGTATTGTGTTCTCACTCTTCCACCTATACTTGTTTTGAGTGCTATGGATAGGAACATCATGTCAAACCCGGCCTTCGAGGAAAATGAAGACGACGTGAACACCCACGTCACCAAGTTGCACTTCTTCGGCGCACACAAGGCAATTACTCGAGCTCAAGATGTCTTGAATGACCGCATCGACCATCTCGCCTCCAACTTGTGTGAATCCGAATTGCGCACAAGGGAATACCTCGACACCAAAATCTCAAGCCAAATGGAGGAGCTCCGGTCCTTGATGGTCACGCGTGCACCTTCCTCATCTACATTGACAAGGAGTCGTCGCACAAGTCGCAACTCAACGATGTACTCTTCCGACGCAAATCCACAAGCGCGTCATCATCATCGTGACGAACACTCCGGCCCAAGTTCTCCACAAGGTCATCACCATCAAGACAATCCATTTCATGGCAATGGATTGCAAGATCGCGTCCGCGCTCGAGAACGTCGCCGCCAACAAGAACAAGACGCGTTGGAGCAAGAACAACAATGCCAAGATCAAGAACAACGACGCCGAGAAGAAGAACAACATCGCCGTCATGAACACGCGCTTGAAGCACATCGCGCCTTACAAGAAGCTACTCGTGCCTTGGAGGAGCGCAACCGCCAAGCTCATCACGAGCAAGAAGCACTTCGCCAAGCACACCAAGAAGAACTTCGTCGACAACGACAAGAAGAAGCCAATCGCCAAGAGGAGCATCAAGAAAGGCGCAACCGAGTGCGTCCACATCATCGCCGTCCTCAAGATCATCACGACGACTCCGACAATGAAGATGGACAAGGACAAGATCAACGTCAACACGCTCAAGGCAATGACAATGAGGATCCACCTCCACGACAAGGATTTCGGCATAACAACCACAATGATGAACAACGCTTCGCCAAGCTCAAGTTCACAATGACAAAGTTTTCCGGAAGCAATGATCCCGAAGACTACTTGTCCTGGGTCCTCAAGGTTGACAAGATCTTTCGCCTACACAACTATGATGAAGAGAAGAAGATAGCCATGGCTTCCCTTGAGTTCCAAGACTATGTCCTAATTTGGTGGGAACAAGTGATTGAGCGGAGAAGAGAAAGAGGCGAACCTCCTATCAACACTTGGGCCCAAATGAAGGATCTCATGCGAGCTCGTTTTGTGCCTACACACTACAACCGAGATCTCTTCAAGAAGCTACAACAACTCAAGCAAGGAACCAAGTCCGTAGAAGAGTATTACCAAGAAATGGAGATTGCTATGATCCGAGCCAATGTCAAGGAAGATGACGAGCAAACAATGGCACGCTTCTTGAATGGCCTCAACTACCAAGTCAAGAAAATTGCCGACTTCCAACCATACTCCAACCTTCTCGAACTTGTGCATCAAGCAACCAAGGCGGAACGACAAGTGCAAGATGATTACAAGTACTCCAAGTTCTCCTCCAAGACCTACGGCTCAAGCGCTCAAGCTACTACGACAACGACACCTTCAACTACGAAATCTACAACACCTACCGACGACAAGTCAAGCTACAAGGACAAGACGACTTCGTCAAGCTGACCAACCTCAAGAACCTACAAGCCGAGGGCTTCATCTTCTACCCCAACACCGGATGCTACCGCCAAGACATGCTCTATCAAGTGTTTCACGTGCCAAGGGAGAGGCCACAAGACCTTCGAATGCCCAACAAAATGCAACATGATCCTCCTCGACGATGGCACCTATGACTCTATGAGTGACGACGAGATGCAAGCTTTGGAGAAAGTGGCCATACACCACCAAGTGAATGAAGATGAAGATTCGCAAATCTTTTGCGACAATGATTCGAGCCCCGCTCTCGTTGTCTCCAAAGTCTTGACGCTCCAACAACAAGAAGACGAGGACCAACGTTGCCACATCTTCCACACCAAGGCGGGCATTCAAGGAAAGTCCGTCAAGGTCATCATCGACGGAGGGAGTTGCCACAACTTGGCAAGTGAAGACCTTTGTTCCAAGCTACAATTGGTCAAGAAAAAGCACCCTCGTCCCTACAAGGTCCAATGGCTTAGTGACTCTGGAACACTCCAAGTTGACCACACCATGGAAGTTTCCTTCAAGATAGGCGCTTATGAAGACACTTTAGAGTGTGATGTGGTTCCAATGTCCGTTTGCCATCTCCTACTTGGTAGACCTTGGCAATTCGACTGTGGCGTCACACACAATGGTCGGACAAATCAATATAGCTTCAAGATGAAGGGCAAGCAATATGTGCTCCGCCCAATGACTCCAAGTCAAGTCATCGCCGACAAGCAAGCTTCATCCCATCGTGGAGATAAAAGTGAGAGAGTGATCCACCTAAAAGAGAGTGAGTGCCACAAGCCAAAAATGAGCGACTCCACGATGAGGGACATGAGAGATATAGTTCTTTTAGCAACCAAAAGAGATTTGAGGGATGTGAATGAGAGCCCATCGACCGTTCTTCACTATGTACTCATGTTCAAAGATGAAGTCGTTCGGACTAACCCTTCACAACATCTTCCTCTTGTGTTATCTAAGTTGTTGCAGGAATTCAAGGATGTTTTTCCCGATGAGCTACCTCCGGGACTACCACCAAAACGAGGGATCGAACACCGCATCGACCTCATTCCCGGAGCACCTCTACCTAACAAGGCTCCCTACCGCGTCAACCCCGAAGAAACAAAGGAAATCCAAAGGCAAGTCCAAAAACTCCTAGATAAAGGGCATGTATGTGAGAGTTTGAGTCCTTGTGCGGTTCCGGTCATTCTAGTACCTAAGCATGATGGTACTATGCGCATGTGTTCCGATTGCCATCCTATAAATGCTATCACCATTCGATACCGTCACCCCATTCCTCGCTTAGATGATATGCTAGATGAACTTAGTGGTGCCACTATATTTTCTAAAATTGACTTAAAAAGTGGTTACTACCAAATCCGCATACAAGAGGGTGACGAGTGGAAAACTGCATTCAAGACTAAATTTGGTCTCTATGAATGGTTGGTTATGCCCATGGGCTTATCCAAAGCACCGGGTACTTTCATGTGTGTTATGCACTATGTTTTGCGACCCCTCATAGGATATTGTGTTGTGGTCTACTTTGATGACATTCTTGTCTTTAGCAAGTCTCTTGAGGAGCATGCTACACATGTTCGTGATGTTTTGCAAATCCTTCGGAAAGAAAAACTCTATGCAAACATGGAGAAATGCACATTTGGTGTTGAGAAGGTAGTTTTCTTAGGTTTTGTAGTATCTTCCAAGGGCGTTCATGTAGATGAAACTAAGATTGATGCTATTAAAACTTGGCCCACACTAACGAATTTGCAACAAGTGCGTAGCTTCCTAGGACTAGCCAGTTTCTATCGCCGTTTTGTGAAAGACTTTAGCACTATCGCCTCACCTGTTCATGCTTTGAGCAAGAAGAATGCACCATTCATTTGGGGTCCTACACAAGACACCGCTTTCCATGAACTTAAAAATTTCCTCACTCATGCACCTTTGCTTGCTTTGCCCAACTTTGATAAAACATTTGAAGTGCATTGTGATGCTAGTGGTAATGGAATAGGTGGTGTGCTTATGCAAGAGAAGCGTACTATCGCGTACTTTAGCGAGAAACTATTCGGCGCTCAACTTAACTACCCCATCTATGATAAAGAATTGTATGCTTTGGTGAGAGTTTTGCATGTGTGGGAACACTATTTGCGACCTCATGAGTTCGTTATCCATACCGACCATGAAACACTTAAGTACTTGAAAGGTCAAACCAAGTTGAACAAACGGCATGCTAAATGGAGTGAATTTATTGAGTCCTTCCCTTATGTCATCAAATACATCAAGGGTAAGGAAAACGTTGTGGCGGATGCTCTTTCCCGCAAATGCATGCTAGTTACTCAACTTGAGTTGAATGTTATTGGTTTTGAGCACATCAAAGACTTGTATGAGCATGATGCCTATTTTGCTAATCCTTACACTATGTGCCAAGTGAAAACTTGTTGGGAGAACTATTATATGAAAGATGGCTATCTTATGTGTGCTAACAAATTGTGTATACCCGAATCTTCTCTTCGTTTGTTGCTTTTGCAAGAGGCTCACGGTGGAGGACTTATGGGTCACTTTGGACGCGACAAGACGTATGCCACACTATCCAACAAGTACTTTTGGCCCAAGATGTTTCGTGATGTTGCACGCTTCACCAACCGATGCTCTACATGCCGCAAAGCTAAGTCCAAAGCTCAATACCAAGGTCTTTATATGCCTCTCCCTATACCTTTCCAACCTTGGGAAGACATTAGTATGGATTTTGTGCTTGGTTTGCCACGAACTAAACTTGGCCATGATTCCGTTTTTGTCGTTGTGGATCGTTTTTCCAAGATGGCTCATTTCATTCCATGTCACAAGATAGACGATGCTTCACATATTGCAAATTTGTTTTGTAGGGACATCTTGCGACTACATGGCGTCCCCAAGACCATTGTCTTGGATCGCGACGTCAAATTCTTGAGCTACATTTGGAAGACCCTATGCGCCAAGATCAGAATCAAGCTTCTATTCTCTTCGGCATACCACCCTCAAACCGATGGACAAACGGAGGTGACGAACCGGACGCTTTCTACCCTACTTCGCGTGTTGATAAAGAAGAACATCAAGGAATGGGAAGATTGCCTCCCCATCGCCGAGTACGCCTACAACCGCGCAAGTCACTCCACCACCGGCAAGTCTCCGTTCGAAGTGGTCTACGGATTCAATCCTTTGTCCCCATTGGACATCCTACCTCTACCTCTACAAGAGCACGTCAACATGGACGCAAGTGCAAGGGCAAGCTACATCAAGAGGATGCATGAAGATACAAGGCGCATGATGACCCACAAGTATAGGGGATCTATCGTAGTCCTTTCGATAAGTAAGAGTGTCGAACCCAACGAGGAGCAGAAGGAAATGACAAGCGGTTTTCAGTAAGGTATTCTCTGCAAGCACTGAAATTATCGGTAACAGATAGTTTTGTGATAAGATAATTCGTAACGGGTGGCAAGTAACAATTGTAACAAAGGTGCAGCAAGGTGGCCCAATCCCTTTTGTAGCAAGGGACAAGCCTGGACAAACTCTTATATAAAGCAAAGCGCTCCCGAGGACACATGGGAATTTCTGTCAAGCTAGTTTTCATCATGCTCATATGATTCGCGTTCGTTACTTTGATAATTTGATATGTGGGTGGACCGGTGCTTAGGTGTTTCCCTTACTTGGAAAAGCCTCCCACTTATGATTAACCCCTCTCGCAAGCATCCGCAACTACGAAAGAAGAATTAATATAAATCTAACCATAGCATGAAACATGTGGATCCAAATCAGTCCCTTACGAAGCAACGCATAAACTAGGGTTTAAGCTTCTGTCACTCTAGCAACCCATCATCTACTTATTACTTCCCAATGCCTTCCTCTAGGCCCAAACAATGGTGAAGTGTCATGTAGTCGACGTTCACATAACACCACTAGAGGAGAGACAACATACATCTCATCAAAATATCGAACGAATACCAAATTCACATGATTACTTATAACAAGACTTATCCCATGTCCTCAGGAACAAACGTAACTACTCACAAAGCATATTCATGTTCATAATCAGAGGATTATTAATGATGATCAAGGATCTGAACATATGATCTTTCACCAAGTAAACCAACTAGCATCAACTACAAGGAGCAATCAACACTACTAGCAACCCACAGGTACCAATCTGAGGTTTTGAGACAAAGATCGGATACAAGAGATGAACTAGGGTTTGAGAGGAGATGGTGCTGGTGAAGATGTTGATGGAGATTGACCCCCTCTCGATGAGAGGATCGTTGGTGATGACGATGGCTTCGATTTCCCCCTCCGGGAGGGAAGTTTCCCCGGCAGAACAGCTCCGCCGGAGCCCTAGATTGGTTCTGCCCAAGTTCCGCCTCGAGACGGCGGCGCTTCACCCCGAAAGCTCTGTTATGATTTTTTCCAGGTCAAAACCCTCCATATAGCAGAAGATGGGCACCGGAGGGCTGCCAGGTGGGCCACAAGCCACAGGGGCGCGCCCAGGGGGGTAGGGCGCGCCCCCCTGGCTTGTGACTGCCTGGTGGGCCCCCTGATGTATTTCTTCCACCCAATATTTTTTATATATTCCAAATTAATTCTCCGTAGATTTTCAGGACTTTTGGAGTTGTGCAGAATAGGTATCTCAGATTTGCTCCTTTTCCAGTCCAGAATTCCAACTGCCGGCATTCTCCCTCTTCATGTAAACCTTGTAAAATAAGAGAGAAAAGGCATAAGTATTGTACCATAATGTGTAATGACAGCCCATAATGCAATAAATATCAATATAAAAGCATGATGCAAAATGGACGTATCAACTCCCCCAAGCTTAGACCTCGCTTGCCCTCAAGCGAAAGCCGAAATCGATAAATATGTCCACATGTTTAGAGATAGAGGTGTTGATAAAATAAAATACGGACATGAGGGCATCATGATCATCTTTTAGAATAGCAACATATATTGGCATATAATTTCTTATGATGAAGTAACAATTCATTCACATGGTAAAGTATGAATCAAGAACTCTATTGAGAACCAACAAACTATGATCTCAGTCATTGAAGCAATTCTAATTTATCATAACGTAAGAAAGAGTCAATATAAGAGCTTGTAAAGCAAATCCACATACTCAATCATCTTTTAGTCTTTCACAATTGCTAACACTCACGAGGTACCTATGAGGTCAAAGCTTCAATCGGACACAGAGAAAGATAGGGGCTTATAGTATTGCGTCCCAACTATTTACCTCAAGGGTAATGTCAACAGTAATAACTCATGCTCGCCCACTTCCGAGTGGATATATGTGTCTAGATCATTCCCCAACACATGACGCTTGCCAAAAGATAAAGGCGAAATAAAGAAAGTGATGGAGATCACCACGACTCTTGCATAAAGGTAAGTACTAGAAAATAAAAGTAACAGATAGGCCCTTCGCAGAGGGAAGCAGAGGTTGTCATGCGCTTTATAGTTGGATGCACAATCCCTTAATGCAAAAGAACGTCACTTTATATTGCCCCTTGTGATAGAGAACTTTATTATGCAGTCCGTCGCTTTTATTTCTTCCCTATCACAAGTTCGTATAAAGCTTATTTTCCTCACACTAATAGATCACACAATATTTAGAGAGCAATTTTTATTGCTTGCACCGATGACAACTTACTTGAAGGATCTTATTCAATCCATAGGTAGGTATGGTGGACTCTCATGGCAAAACTGGGTTAAGGGTGTTTGGATGCACAAGTAGTATCTCTACTTGGTGCGGAAGTTTTGGCTGATATGAGGTGGAAGCAAGCGACACATGTTGAGGGATCTATAACCATATAACTTCTATTCGGAAGTAAGCAAACATAACCCATTATGTTGTCTTCCTTGTCCAACATCAACTTCTTAACATATAATATTTTAATGAGTGCTCACAATCATAAAAGATGTCCAAGATAATATATTTATATGTGAACCTCTCTTTCTTTATTACTTCCTTTTAGTTGCCACAATGACCAATAGCTATGTTTGTCAACCCACAACGGGTTTCAATCGACATACTTCTTATATGTGAAGTCATCACTTCCCATAAGATTAACATATATACTCTTGCTTTTTATTCTATATTTCCTTTTATTTCTTATTCCTCAAGATCAAGATCATATCAAACAAGCAAAGCCCTCAATTCAAAACTACTCTTTATTATATAACTCTTGGACTTGCTTACATAGGAGGAACATAAAGCAAAAACTCAAAACTAGATCACACAAAAACTTTATTCTACTAGATCAAGATATAACCAAAAGGATCGAACTAAGAAAAACGATAAAAGTAAAAATAAAAGGTGTGATGGTGATACGATACCGGGGCACCTCCCCCAAGCTTGACACAAGCCAAGGGGAGTGCCCATACCCATGTGTTTAGTTGTCTTGCTTCGGAGGCGGTGATGTGGGAGTTGTTGATGAGGTTGGAAGCTTGTCCTCCGTCTTCCAAGGCATAGGCTCACCATCGTAAAAGGATGAACGAGTCTCCGGGATCCTCAAATCTGCAGCCAAACTCATTTTCTTAAATCTGTATTCATACTCACAGTTTTGGTTCTGCAGGTCATAGATCTGGGCTTGGAGATGCTCGATTTTCTCGTAAAGCTTAAAGATGTGCTCCCCGATGTCCTTAGCGTTCAGCTTGTGCTTGTTGGTAAACTCCGCGATCATCGTGTGATTGGCATTGAGTCCTCGCTCCACCATCCCTTGGCACTTGAAGACCTGTTGCTCCATTGCTTCGAGCCTTGTCTCCATGCTTCCGGTCTTCTTGGGACCCTCCACATCACGGATGTGCAGCACCCCCTCACGCATCTCAATGGTTTGAGGGTGTCGCAGCACCTCTGCAAGGTAGGGGTTGATGACCTTCTAAAAGAACTTGTCTTTCGAAGCGCTTGGGGACGTCATGTTGATCTAAATCTGCTGCAGAAACAGCTCAAAACAAAAACAGGGGATATTGTCGTGATACGAGAGTCAAAACCTTCGGGAGATTATATGATGAATTTTTGCCGACCCTAAGGAGTATTCTACAAGAAAACGGAGTCCGGATGGCACACGAGGTAGCCACAAGCCACAGGGGCGCGCCCAGGGGGGTAGGGCGCGCCCCCTGGCTTGTCGCCTCCTCGTGCACTATTCGGACTACTTTAAATTTTCCTAATTTTTTAAATATTCCAAAACGGATAAAATTTGCCATTGAAAAAGTTTTGGAGTCGGTTTACTTACCGTACCACATACCTATTCCTTTTCGGAGTCTGAAACGTTCTGGTAGGTCTCCCTAATGTACTCCTCTGGGTTATGGTATTGATAATATTGGTTTCAACATTTATGGGAGTACCTGAAATATAATGTTTAATTCTTTGCCCGTTTACCACCTTCGGGTTGGTACCTTCAGCGTTGTTGATCTTGATGGCACCGGAACGGTATACCTCCTCGATAACGTAAGGACCTTCCCATTTAGAGAGAAGTTTTCCTGCAAAAAATCTTAAACGAGAGTTGTATAGCAAGACATGATCACCTACATTAAATTCACGCTTTTGTATCCTTCTATCATGCCATCTCTTAACCTTTTCTTTAAACAACTTGGCATTCTCATAGGCTTGGGTTCTCCATTCATCAAGTGAGCTAATGTCAAATAACCTCTTCTCGCCAGCAAGTTTGAAATCATAGTTGAGCTCTTTAATTGCCCAATAAGCTTTATGCTCTAGTTCAAGAGGTAAGTGACATGCTTTACCATAAACCATTTTATATGGAGACATACCCATAGGGTTTTTATAAGCAGTTCTATAAGACCATAATGCATCATCAAGTTTCTTAGACCAATTCTTCCTAGATCTATTAACAGTCTTTTGCAAAATCAATTTAATTTCTCTATTGCTCAATTCTACTTGACCACTAGACTGAGGATGATAAGGAGATGCAATTCTATGATTAACATCATATTTAGCAAGCAATTTACGGAAAGCACCATGAATAAAGTGTGAACCACCATCAGTCATTAAATATCCAGGGACTCCAAATCTAGGGAAAATAACTTCTTTAAGCATTTTAATAGAAGTGTTATGATCAGCGCTACTAGTTGGAATAGCTTCTACCCACTTAGTAACATAATCAACCGCAACTAAAATATGAGTATAACCGTTAGATTGTGGAAAAGGTCCCATATAATCAAAATCCCAAACATCAAATGGTTCAATAACGAGAGAATAATTCATAGGCATTTCCTGACGTCTACTAATATTACCAATTCTTTGACATTCATCACAAGACAAGACAAACTTACAAGCATCCTTGAAGAGAGTAGGCCAATAAAAACCAGATTGTAGTACCTTATGTTCAGTTCTATCTCCAGCGTGGTGTCCTCCGTAGGCCTCGGAGTGACACTTGCGTAGGATCTGTTCCTGTTCATGCTCAGGTACACAACGTCTAATAATACCATCTACTCCTTCTTTATAAAGGTGTGGATCATCCCAAAAGTAATGTCTCAAGTCATAGAAGAACTTTTTCTTTTGTTGGTATGTGAAACTAGGCGGTATAAATTTAGCAACAATATAATTAGCATAATCAGCATACCATGGAGCATTACGCGAAGCATTTATGACAGCTAATTGTTCATCAGGAAAGCTATCATCAATAGGTAGTGGGTCATCAAGAACATTCTCTAACCTAGACAAGTTGTCTGCTACAGGGTTATCAGCACCCTTTCTATCAATAATATGCAAATCAAATTCTTTTAGCAGAAGAACCCATCTAATAAGTCTAGGTTTAGCATCTTTCTTTTCCATAAGGTACTTAATAGCAACATGATCGGTGTGAACAGTTACTTTGGAATCAACAATATAAGGTCTGAACTTATCACAAGCAAACACAACCGCTAAAAATTCCTTTTCAGTAGTAGCATAATTTCTTTGAGCAATGTCTAGAGTTTTACTGGCATAATGGATAACGTTTAATTTCTTATCAACTCTTTGTCCTAGAACAGCACCAACATCATAATCACTAGCATCACACATGATTTCAAAGGGTAGATTCCAATGAGGTGGTTGAACAACAGGTGCGCTAATCAAGGCATTCTTAAGAATTTCAAACGCTTCTACACAATCATCATCAAAAACGAATGGAATATCTTTTTGCAAAAGATTAGTGAGAGGCCTAGAAATCTTAGAGAAGTCTTTAATAAACCTCCTATAGAAACCAGCATGACCAAGGAAACTTCTTATACCTCTTATGTCAGTGGGACACGGCATTTTTTCAATAGCATCAACTTTAGCTTTATCCACCTCAATACCTCTTTCGGAGATCTTGTGCCCCAAAACAATACCTTCATTAACCATGAAGTGGCACTTTTCCCAATTCAAGACAAGATTAGTTTCTTCACATCTCTGCAAAACTCGATCAAGGTTGCTCAAGCAATCATCAAAAGAAGTTCCGTAAACGGAAAAATCATCCATGAAAACCTCAAGAATCTTTTCACAAAAGTCAGAGAATATAGCCATCATACATCTTTGAAAGGTAGCAGGTGCATTGCATAAACCAAAAGGCATACGTCTATAAGCAAAGGTACCGAAAGGGCAAGTAAAAGTGGTTTTTTCTTGATCCTCTCTTGACACAGGTATTTGAGAGAAACCAGAATAACCATCTAGAAAGCAGAAATGTGTATGTTTGGATAGTCTTTCTAGCATTTGATCAATAAAAGGTAGAGGGTAATGATCTTTCTTAGTAGCCTTATTTAGTTTCCTAAAATCAATTACCATTCTATATCCTGTAACAATTCTTTGCGGGATCAATTCATTTTTATCATTAGGAACAACGGTAATACCTCCCTTCTTAGGGACACAGTGAACGGGACTAACCCATGTACTATTAGCAACAGGATAAATTATACCTGCCTCCAGAAGCTTTAGTATTTCTTTTCTTACCACTTCTTTCATCTTAGGATTCAATCGTCGTTGGTGATCAATAACTGGTTTGGCATCAGGCTCCATATTAATTTTATGCTGACATAGAGTGGGACTAATGCCCTTAAGATCATCAAGAGTATATCCAATAGCAGCACGGTGCTTCCTCAGAGTTTTCAATAATCTCTTTTCTTCATGCTCTGAAAGGTTAGCACTAATAATAACAGGATATATCTCCTTTTCATCAAGATAAGCATATTTCAAAGTATCAGGTAATTGTTTAAGCTCAAACACGGGATCACCCTTGGGTGGAGGAGGATCCCCAAGTATTTCAATAGGTAAGTTGTGTTTCAAAATAGGCTGCTGATCAAAGAAAATCTTATCTATTTCATTCCTTTCATTCATATGCATATCATTTTCATGGTCTAGCAAATATTGTTCTAAAGGATCAGTAGGAGGCACAGCAATAGAAGCAAGACCAATAATTTCATCTTTACTAGGCAATTCTTTGTCATGGGGTTGTCTACGAAATTTAGAGAAATTGAACTCTCATACATCCCCAAAACTCACAGTAACTGTTTCCTTTTCACAATCAATCCTAGCATTAACAGTATTCAAGAAGGGTTTGCCAAATATAATGGGACAAAAATCATCTTGTGGGGAACCGAGAACAAGAAAATCAGTAGGATACTTTATTTTCCCACACAAGACTTCAACATCTCTAACAATCCCCATTGGTGCAATAGTATCTCTATTAGCAAGCTTAATAGTAACATCAATTTCCTCTAGTTCAACTGGTGCAATATCATGCATAATTTCTTTGTATAAAGAAAAGGGAATTGCACTCACGCTAGCACCCATATCACACAAGCCATGATAACAATGATCTCCTATTTTAACAGAAACAACAGGCACGCCAACAACTGGTCTATGTTTACTCTTAGTATCAGGTCTAGCAATTCTAACAGCTTCATCACAGAAATGAATAACATGCCCATCAATATTATCAACCAAGAGATCTTTAACCATAGCAATACTAGGTTCAACTTTAATTTGTTCAGGGGGTGTAGGTGTTCTAATACAACTCTTACGAACCACGGTTGAAGCTTTAGCATGTTCCTTTATCCTAACAGGGAAGGGTGGTTTCTCAATATAAGCAGTAGGAATAACAGGATCAACATTATAAGTAATAATTTCCTCTTCAACTTTAATAGGTTCAACTACTTTCATTTCAATGGGAGGATGATATTTAAACCACTTCTCCTTAGGGAGATCAACATGAGTAGCAAAAGATTCACAGAAAGAAGCTACTATCTCAGAGTCAAAGCCCATATTTAGTGCTAAATTCACGAAAAGCATCGGTGTCTATAAAAGATTTAACACAATCAAACTTAAGGTTTATACCTGACTCCTTACCTTCGTCGAGTTCCCAATCTTCAGAGTTGCGTTTAATTCTTTCCAATAAGTCCCATTCGAATTCAATATCCTTCTTCATAAAGGAACCACCACAAGAAGTGTCGAGCATGGATCGATCATTATGAGAAAGCCGAGCATAAAAATTCTGAATAATAATATCTCTTGGGAGCTCATGGTTGGGGCATGAGTATAACATTGACTTAAGCCTCCCCCAAGCTTGAGCGATTCTTTCTCCTTCACGAGGCCAAAAATTATAAATATAATTCCGATCACGATGAACCAGATGCATAGGATAAAACTTCTGATGAAATTCCAATTTCAATCGGTTGTAGTTCCATGATCCAATATCATCACATAGCCTATACCATGTCAATGCCTTCTCCTTCAAAGATAAAGGAAAGACCTTCTTCTTGACAACATCCTCGGGCAAACCTGCAAGCTTAAATAATCCACAAACTTCATCCACATAGATTAGATGCAAATCAGGATGTACTGTTCCATCTCCTGCATAAGGATTAGCTAGCAGTTTCTCTATCATACCCGAAGGAATTTCATAATAAATATTTTCAGTAGGTTCAGTAGGTTGTGGGGCAACTCTTTGTGCTTCCGGTCGAGGTGAAGATACCCCGAACAAGCCCCTTAAAGGATTACTTTCCATAGTAACAAGTGACAGTAAATTTCAGCACAGTATATAAATTTTTCCTTACCAAGTTCCACTCACCAAAGGTGCTTCACTCCCCGGCAACGGCGCCAGAAAAGAGTCTTGATGACCCACAAGTATAGGGGATCTATCGTAGTCCTTTCGATAAGTAAGAGTGTCGAACCCAATGAGGAGCAGAAGGAAATGACAAGCGGTTTTCAGTAAGGTATTCTCTGCAAACACTGAAATTATCGGTAACAGATAGTTTTGTGATAAGATAATTCATAACGGGTGGCAAGTAGCAATTGTAACAAAGGTGCAGCAAGGTGGCCCAATCCCTTTTGTAGCAAGGAACAAGCCTGGACAAACTCTTATATAAAGCAAAGCGCTCCCGAGGACACATGGGAATTTCTGTCAAGCTAGTTTTCATCATGCTCATATGATTCACGTTCGTTACTTTGATAATTTGATATGTGGGTGGACCGGTGCTTGGGTGCTGCCCTTACTTGGACAAGCCTCCCACTTATGATTAACCCCTCTTGCAAGCATCCGCAACTAGGAAAGAAGAATTAAGATAAATCTAACCATAGCATGAAACATGTGGATCCAAATCAGCCCCTTACGAAGCAACGCATAAACTAGGGTTTAAGCTTCTGTCACTCTAGCAACCCATCATCTACTTATTACTTCCCAATGCCTTCCTCTAGGCCCAAACAATGGTGAAGTGTCATGTAGTCGATGTTCACATAACACCACTAGAGGAGAGACAACATACATCTCATCAAAATATCGAACGAATACCAAATTCACATGATTACTTATAACAAGACTTATCCCATGTCCTCAGGAACAAACGTAACTACTCACAAAGCATATTCATGTTCATAATTAGAGGAGTATTAATGATGATCAAGGATCTGAACATATGATCTTCCACCAAGTAAACCAACTAGCATCAACTACAAGGAGTAATCAACACTACTAGCAACCCACAAGTACCAATCTGAGGTTTTGAGACAAAGATCGGATACAAGAGATGAACTAGGGTTTGAGAGGAGATGGTGCTGGTGAAGATGTTGATGGAGATTGACCCCCTCTCGATGAGAGGATCGTTGGTGATGACGATGGCTTTGATTTCCCCCTCCGGGAGGGAAGTTTCCCCGGCAGAACAGCTCCGCCGGAGCCCTAGATTGGTTCTGCCCAAGTTCCGCCTCGAGACGGCGGTGCTTCGCCCCGAAAGCTCTGTTATGATTTTTTCCAGGTCAAAACCCTCCATATAGCAGAAGATGGGCACCGGAGGGCTGCCAGGTGGGCCACAAGCCACAGGGGCGCGCCCAGGGGGGTAGGGCGCGCCCCCCTGGCTTGTGACTGCCTGGTGGACCCCCTGATGTATTTCTTCCGCCCAATATTTTTTATATATTCCAAATTAATTCCCCGTAGATTTTCAGGACTTTTGGAGTTGTGCAGAATAGGTATCTCAGATTTGCTCCTTTTCCAGTCCAGAATTCCAACTGCCGGCATTCTCCCTCTTCATGTAAACCTTGTAAAATAAGAGAGAAAAGGCATAAGTATTGTACCATAATGTGTAATGACAGCCCATAATGCAATAAATATCAATATAAAGCATGATGCAAAATGGACGTATCAGCGCACGATTGAACGTCAAGTGGAACGCATCACCAACAAGCGCAACCTCAACAAGCACCCCATGGTGTTCAAGCCCGATGATCTTGTGTGGCTACGTCTTCGCAAGGACCACTTCCCCAACGAACGCAAGTCCAAGCTACTTCGTCGAGCCGACGGTCCCTTCAAGGTGTTGGCACGCTACAACAACAATGCCTACAAGATCGACATCCCGCGCGACAAGTATAACGTGAGTGACACCTTCAACGTCACGGATCTATCGCCTTTTCATGGTGATGAAGATCTTGATCCGAGGACGGATTTCCCCAAGGGGGGGAGATGATGCGGAGCATCCCACCATCATCCCCATGAAGGCTACACCATCAAGCTAGCCCCCAAGTGGCCCTATGACAAGAGCACACGCACGCGACATTGGAGCTAAGGTGAACTCACTCCTCTTCGAGTACGACTTCGATGACAAAGGAACTTGGATGCTACCTCACAATGAAACCCTGTGTATCCTTAGGTACGAGGAAGACGACCGCGAAGGACCAAGGAAGCAGCCCCAAGATCAAGGCCGAGGAGGAGAAGGAGCTAGCACCAAGGGCAAGTCTCTAGACAGCCCGGAACTTCCGGCCGGCCCGGAACTTCCGACCCTCCGACGACCCGGGCCCAAGTCCAGAGGTGCGAACTCTCTGGATAGCCCGGAACCAGCCTGGACCCTCGCCCAGAACCTCCGGGACCCGAAACTTCCGGCCAGCCCGGAACTTCTGGCCCCTCCTGAAGCCAGCCGCCGAAGCCTGCGCCAACTCTCTGTTCAGCCCGGACCCGGCCCGGAACCAACCCGGAACTTCCGGCCTAGCCCGGAACTTCCGGCCTTCACAGAGCGATGCCTCTGGGGCCCGAGGCCCATGTACCTTTTCCACTTACCCCTTCGTCTCAGACTATAAGTACTCCCCTCCTAGCTTCGTATTAGGGTTAGCTTATGTTTAGCAAAGACACTTGTTGAGCATAGCTCCATTATCTCCCTTCCCCGTGGAGCGATTCACCTCTACGTGAGAAGATCCGGAGTGATGCCAAGGCCCCTCTAAGGGAAGATCCCCATGGGATTCAAGACCTCCTCCTCCGGAGCGAGAAGCCTACCGTTACTTGTATCCTTTTGTTGTTCGTGGACCGTGATACTCATGTACTCGTGTGATTCTAGTGGATGTGTGATCGGAGTTCGTCCTTTGAGTTTTTTCCTCTTGTGATTTCCCCTCGTGTTCTTCGTGTTCGTTCACAAATCCACCTCCAATTCGTGAAAGATCGACGCACACGGGCGTGCCCCGTATCATATCTCTCAAGAACACAAAATAAAAAGAATAAATAAAAAGTGCAGCAATGTATTTTTGGATTTTTGGAATAATAGATCTAGAGCGATTCTAAGTGAAGCACTAGAGCAATTTTATAAGCTCAAAAGGTTTAAGTGAAGCATATAGAGCAATTCTAACAAATCATAGCATAATTTTGGCTCTCTCAAATAGGTGTGTCCAGCAAGGATACAAGTGACAAACTAAAAAGCAAAGCAAGCAAAGACTCAAATGATACAAGACGCTCCAAGCAAAACTCGTGATATGTGACGAATAAAAATATAGCTCCAAGTAAAATACCGATGGTCGTTAGAAGAAAGAGGGGATGCCATTCGGGGCATCCCCAAGCTTAGTTGCTTGTTTCTCTTTGGATATATCTTGGGCGTGCTGTAGCATCTCCAAGCTTAGGCTCTTTTCACTCCTTATTCCTTCATCCATCGTGATCTCACCCAAAACTTGAAAACTTCAATCACACAAAACTCAACAAAATCTTCGTGAGATCCGTTAGTACAATAAAGCAAATCACTACTTTAGGTACTATTGCAAACCAATTCAAATTTTATTATTGCATTATACCTACTGTATTTTAACTTTACCATGGATCATACCCTTCAATACAACCCATAGATTCATCAAAACAAGCACACAATGCAACGAAAACAGAATCTGTCTTAAACAGAACAGTCTGTAGTAATCTGTACTATAACCATACTTCTGTAACTCTATAAATTCTGAAAACTTAGTACAACGTAAGGAATTTGTATAGCAAAACTGTGTTAAAATTTCAGCTCAATATCACACTCCAGTAAAAAAAATGAAAATTCGAACACTGGAGGCAAAGTTTCTGTTTCAGATTCAGCATTGTTTCTACTCATCTTATGAATCATCCTAAAGGCTTTACTTGGCACAAACACTAAATAAAACATAAAAACACAATCATAACACAGGCATAATTGTGTCAACACTCAAAAACAGAAAGGGAAAGATAAAAATAAATTTATTCATTGGGTTGCCTCCCAACAAGCGCTATCGTTTTACGCCCCTAGCTAGGCATAACACATAGTTTCAAGTATTGTCATCTTTGGTTTTTGCTCCATAGGATGCTCTCATGATTGATTCATATGGTGGCTTAATTCTTGTTCTAGGGAAGTGTTCCATACCCTTTCTTAGTGGAAACTAAAATCTAATATTGCCTTCTTTCATATCAATCACGGCACCTATAGTGCGTAAGAACGGTCTACCAAGTATAATGGGACAAGACGGATTGCAATCAATATCAAGAACAATAAAATCTATGGGCACATATTTCCTATTTGCAAGAATAAGAACATCATTAATTCTTCCCAAAGGCTTTTTAGTAGTAGAATCCGCCAAGTGCAAATTAAGAGAACATTCTTCAATATTGGTGAGACCAAGCACATCACATAGAGATTTCGGAATCGTGGAAACACTAGCACCCAAATCACATAAAGCAAAGCACTCATAATTTTTAATCTTGACCTTAATGGTAGGTTCCCAGTCATCATGTAATTTTCTAGGAATAGAAATCTCCAACTCCAACTTTTCTTCAAAAGATTTCATCATGGCATCAACGATATGTTTAGTAAAAGCTTTATTTTGTTCATAAGCATGGGGTGAATTCAACATGGATTGCAGCAAAGAAATACATTCAATCAAAGAGCAACTATCATAATTAAAGTCTTTGCAATCCAAAATAGTGGGCATATCACTAGTTAAAGTTTTGACCTCTTTAAACCCACTTTCATCATTTTTTTCATCAAGATTTTCACCCTCCAAATTATTGGGACGCCTTCTAGCTAAAGTTGACTCTACTTCAGTCCCTTTATCATCAATCTTAATATTACTAAACAAGGAATCAATAGAAGAAACACCAACCACTTTGAGATCTTCATCATTTTTCTGAAAGCAATCACTAGAAAATGATTTTTCTAAGAATTCTCTTCTAGCTCTAAGAATAGCGGTTCTTTTCTTACTTTCATCCAGAGAGACATATAAAGCTTTAATTGATTCATCAATATTAGGTGCAAAAGCTTTCAACTTGAGATTTTTTACATCATGAGAAATTCTATCAATGCTCCTAGACATATCATCAATCTTATTCAACTTTTCTTCTATCGTAGTATTGAAAACCTTTTGCGCATTGATAAATTCTGTAATATTACTCTCAAGATCAGAGGTGTTCCTATTATTATTGTAAGAAGAATTACCATAGGAATTACCAAAATTATTAGAGGAATTTCTAGGAAAAGGCCTAGGATTAAAATTACCTCTATAAACATTGTTATTGAAATTGTTTCGCGAGACGAAGTTCACATCTACGGAATCACTATTTTTCTCAATCAAGGTAGACAAAGGTGATACGTCTCCAACGTATCTATAATTTTTGCCTGTTCCATGCTGTTATATTATCATTATTGGATGTTTTACAATCATTTTATAACTTTATATCATTTTTTGGGACTAACCTATTGACATAGTGCCAAAGTGCCAGTTACTGTTTTTGCTTGTTTTTTACTTCGCGGAAAATCAATACCAAACGGAGTCCAATCGCGATGAAACTTTTTGGAGATTTTTTCTGGACCAGAAGACACCCAATGGGCCAAACAACTGCCGGAGAGGTGGGATGTGGAGAGCACAACCCACCAGGGCGCGCCAGGGGGGCCCCGGCGCGCCCTGATGGGTTGTGCCCTCCTCGGCCCCCTTCCACACCGTCTCTGATGCATATAAATTCCCAAATATTCTAAAAACCCTAGGGGAGTCGACGAAACACAATTCCAGCCGCCGCAAGTTCCAGAACCTCGAGATCCAATCTAAACACCATCACGGAGGGGTTCATCTTCCTCATAGGTGCCTCTCCGATGATGCGTGAGTAGTCCATCATAGACCCACGGGTTCGTAGGCAGTAGCTAGATGGCTTCCTCTCTCTCTCTCTCTCTCTCTCTCTCTCTTATGATTCTCAATACAATGGTCTCTTGGAGATCTATTTGATGTACACTTTTGCGGTGTGTTTGTTGGGATCCGATGAATTTTGAGTTCATGATCAGTTTCTATCCATGAATATTATTTGAGTCTTCTTTGATCTCTTATATGCATGATTACTTATAGCCTCGTATTTATTCTCCGAATCTTTGGTTTAGTTAGGCCGACTAGATCAATTTTTCTTGCCATGGGAAGAGGTGCTTTGTGATGGGTTCGATCTTGCAGTGTTCTTTCCCAGTGACAGAAGGGGCAGCAAGACACGCATGTATCATTGCTATTAAGGATAACAAGATGGGGTCTATTCCTACATGAATAGATCTTGTCTACATCATGTCATCGTTCTTATTGCATTACTTCGTTTTTCCATGAACTTAATACACTAGATGCATGCTGGATAGCGGTCGATGTGTGGAGTAATAGTGGTAGATGCAGGCAGGAGTCGGTCTATCTATCTTGGACGTGATGCCTATATAATGATCATCGCCTTGGATATCGTCATGACTATTCGATTTTCTATCAATTGCCCAACAGTAATTTGTTCACCCACCGTGCGCTATACTCATGAGAGAAGCCACTAGTGAATCCTACGGTCCCCGGGTCTACTTTTCCATCATATTGCTTTCCGATCTACGTTTTTTGCACTCTTTGTTTTCAGATCTACAAAACCAAAAACCCAAAAATATATTGTTGCATATTTACTCTTTTTATTTGTGTTCTTGAGAGATCTATCTCTCCTATCTATCACTACCTAATCTATCTTATTACCGTAGAGAGATTGACAACCTCTCTTTCGCGTCGGGTTGCAAGTATTTGTTGTTTGTGTGCAGGTGCTGCTTATTGGGTGACGGTGATCCTCCTACTGGTTCGATAACCTTGGTTTCATAAATGAGGGAAATACTTACCGTCGCTGTGCTGCATCATCCCTTCCTCTTTGGGGAAATACCGACGCAGTCTCAAGCCACGTCAAAGGAATTTCTGGCGCCATTGCCGGGGAGGAAGCGGTCTCTTCTACGTGCCTATCGTAGGCGCCGAGGGGACTCCACCACCATCTACCAGGTTCCTAAGCACAAATCTCATCTCCTTGCAATTACATTATTTGCCATTTGCCTCTCGTTTCCTCTCCCCCACTTCACCAATTTGCCGTTTTATTCACCCTCTTTTTCATTTGCCCTTTTTCTTGCCGGATCTCTTGCTTGTTGCTATGACTAGCGTTACTACTCCCCCCTTGTCACCAGATTTTGAAGTTCTATACTTCAAACAAAAACAAGGGGGAAATTTGAAAGATGCCTGGTATAGGCTAATGGAATCTTATCGTATTTCCAATCTAAAAGGGGACACAAAAGTTTTGCTTAGAAAGTTTTACGCTGGATTGGCTTTGCATCATAGAGAGCTTTTGGATTTTGCCTCAAAAGGGAATTTTATCGAACTTGATGCAAACGCCGCTTATGAAGTTTTGGAAGGGATTTTGGGGGTTCCTGCACCAAAAAAGGGGCATGCTTTTTCACAAGAGGGAGTTCAAATTCTCGACAAATTGGGTGACTTACATAAGCACTTGGTCGAGTTACAAAAATATCATGAACCCCTCAAACATATTAGTGGGAACCTCAATCGCTTGAACACTTTGATTACCCTTTGCAATAAGCGTTTGGATATTCTGGATCTTAAGATGGTTTCTTCTTCTAAAAATTTGGGGAAGCAGAAAGAGCCCCCCGGATTCGAGAAGGCCCTTACAAAAGTGGCCAAGACCAAATATGACAATACTTGAATCTATCTATTATGCTTAGCTAGGGGCATAAAACGATAGCGCTTGTTGCGAGGCAACCCAATGAATAAATAATTTTTTGCTTTTTCCTTTCTGTTTTTGAGTGTTGACACAATTATGCCTCTGTTATGATTGTGTTTTTATGATTTATTTAGTGTTTGTGCCAAGTAAAGCCTTTAGGATGATTCATAGGATGAGTAGAAGTGATGCTGAATCTGAAACATAAACTTTGCGTCCAGTATATGAATTTTCATTTTTTGCTGAAACGTGATCTTGAGCTGAAATTTTAACACAGTATTTCTATATAAATTCCTTACGTTTTCCTAATTTTTCAGATTTTTTAGAGTTACGGAAGTATGGGTACAGTACATATTACTACAGACTGTTCTGTTTAAGACATATTCTGTTTTCGTTGCATTGTGTGCTTGTTTTGATGAATCTATGGTTTGTATTGGGGGGTATAAGCCATGACAAAGTTAAAATACAGTAGGTATAATGCAATAATAAAATATGAATGGGTTTGCAACAGTACCTAAAGTAGTGATTTGCTTTCTTATACTAACGGATCTCACGAAGATTTTGTTGAGTTTTGTGTGATTGAAGTTTTCAAGTTTTGGGTGAGATCACGATGGATGAAGGAATAAGGAGTGATAAAATCCTAAGCTTGGGGATGCTACCGCACCCCCAAGATATATCCAAAGAGAAACAAGCAACTAAGCTTGGGGATGCCCCCGAGTGGCATCCCCTCTTTCTTCTAACGACCATCGGTATTTTACTTGGAGCTATATTTTTATTCGTCACATATCATGAGTTTTGCTTGGAGCGTCTTGTATCTTTGCTTGCTTTGTTTGTTAGTTTTTCCCTTGTATCCTTGCTGTACACACCTATTTGAGAGAGCCACAATCATGCTATGATTTGTTAGAATTGCTCTATGTGCTTCACTTAAACTTTTTGAGCTATAGAATTGCTCTAGTGCTTCACTTATATCTTTTTGAGCTCGGTGTGCTTGGAAATTTTTGTAGAAATACTCTCATGCTTCACTTAGATTAATTTGAGAGTTAGTAAATTTTGAAGAAATCGTCTCATGCTTCACTTATACCTTTTTGAGAGATGAAATCTTTATGCTCATGTGCTTCACTTAAATTTGTTTGAGCTTGCCAAAAAGCAATGGCAATATATGAAACTAGTCCCAAAGTGATAGATATCCAAGGAGGATATAATAAAAACTTTCATGAAGATCATTGGAAAAATTAAACTTGATTCCTTGTAATAGTTTTGAAGCATGATGATAGTAATATGTGAGTCATGTTAGTGAGTAATTATGCTTAGTAGGAATATTGGTGTTAAGGTTTGTGATTCCCTATGCATGCACGAGAGTCAATAGTTATGCAATGAAGTTACATCCTACTTGTGGTGCATTATTCGGTGTTAGTTATGTTCAATGCTCACTTATGTGAATTTTCGTTTCTTGATTTTGTTGCTTCCCAATCTTTTTGCTAGCCTCCATTTGTACTAAGTAGAAATACTACTTGTGCATCCAAAATCCTTAAACCAAGTTTTGCCTTATGAGTCCACCATACCTACCTATATGCGGTATTTTCATGCCGTTCCAAGCAAATTTGTATGTGCCATCTCTAAATTTTCAAAATAAATTTTCTCTTTTGTGTGCCCGTACCGCTCATGAAACGGTGGGGAGTGTCCAATATTTTTTCATGCTAGATGTGTTATTCTCAAGATGAGTGTTTATTCACTTGTCATTGCACGAGAGTGCGGCGGTAATAGGGATGCCCATTCCCGAAATGAAAAAGAAAAAATATTTACTTTATGTTGTCAAATAATAAATTCCTTGGAAAGTGTTGGTATGGAAGGCAACCGTGGATACGGCCCGCCATGGAAAGTGAAAGTTTGGTGGAAAAAGGAATAAACTTTATTTTCTGTTTGGGAACCGCCTATGATATATCTAGCATGGAAAGTATTGTGAACTACTTTGTCGTTTTCGTTGACAGGAAAAGCATGCCACCCAAAATATTTTTTCTCTCTCAATTTAAAAACTTGAGCTCTGGCACCTCTACAAATCCCTACTTCCCTCCGCGAAGGGCCTATCTATTTACTTTATGCATTTTTATTTTTTGCTTTGAGTCACCATCTTCTCTTATAAGCACCAACTAGGGGGCACTATGATCGTACTTGAGCATTAGGCATAGTTAATATTTGAGTGTGTTTCATGAATGGATCAATGATTGAGCATGATGGGCTAGGGATAACTTTCTTTAGTGTTGACATTTTGAAAGACATGGTTGCTTGTTGACATGCTTGAGTATTGAAGTCATTATGTTAAAAATAGACTATTGCTTTGAATCATTATAAGTCCAAATGTCCATGCTATACAAAAGAAAAGAATGTGATGAACATGTTAAGCAACATTCCACATCAAAAATTCTGTTTTTATCATTTACCTACTCGAGGACGAGTAGGAATTAAGCTTGAGGATGCTGATACGTCTCCAACGTATCTATAATTTTTGCTTGTTCCATGCTGTTATATTATCATTCTTGGATGTTTTACAATCATTTTATAACAACTTTATATCATTTTTTGGGACTAACCTATTGACATAGTGCCAAAGTGCCAGTTGCTGTTTTTGCTTATTTTTTACTTAGCAGAAAATCAATACCAAACGGAGTCCAATCGCGATGAAACTTTTTGGAGATTTTTTCTAGACCAGAAGACACCCAATGGGCCAAACAACTACCGGAGAGGTGGGTTGTGGAGAGCACAACCCACCAGGGCGCGCCAGGGGGGGCCCGGCATGCCCTGTTGGGTTGTGCCCTCCTCGGCCCCCTTCCGCACCGCCTCTGATTCCTATAAATTCCCAAATATTCCAAAAACCCTAGGGGATTCGACGAAACATAATTCCAGCTGCCGCAAGTTCCAGAACCTCGAGATCCAATCTAAACACCATCACAGAGGGGTTCATCTTCCTCATAGGTGCCTCTCCGATGATGCGTGGGTAGTCCACCATAGACCTACGGGTCCGTAGGCAGTAGCTAGATGACTTCCTCTCTCTCTCTCTCTTATGATTCTCAATACAATGGTCTCTTGGAGATCTATTTGATGTAAACTTTTGCGGTGTGTTTGTTGGGATCCGATGAATTTTGAGTTCATGATCAGTTTCTATCCATGAATATTATTTGAGTCTTCTTTGATCTCTTATATGCATGATTACTTATAGACTCGTATTTCTTCTTCGAATCTTTTGTTTAGTTAGGCCGACTAGATCGATTTCTCTTGCCATGGGAAGAGGTGCTTTGTGATGGGTTCGATCTTGCGGTGTTCTTTCCCAGTGACAGAAGGGGCAGCAAGACACGCATGTATCGTTGCTATTAAGGATAACAAGATGGGGTCTATTCCTACATGAATAGATCTTGTCTACATCATGTCATCGTTCTTATTGCATTACTCCATTTTTCCATGAACTTAATACACTAGATGCATGCTGGATAGCGGTCGATGTGTGGAGTAATAGAGGTAGATGCAGGCAGGAGTCGGTCTATCTATCTTGGACGTGATGCCTATATAATGATCATCGCCTTGGATATCGTCATGACTATTCGATTTTCTATCAATTGCCCAACAGTAATTTGTTCACCCACCGTGCGCTATACTCATGAGAGAAGCCACTAGTGAACCCTACGGCCCCGGGTCTACTTTTCCATCATATTGCTTTCTGATCTACGTTTTTTGCACTCTTTGTTTTCAGATCTACAAAACCAAAAACCCAAAAATATATTGCTGCATATTTACTCTTTTTATTTGTGTTCTTGAGAGATCTATCTCTCCTATCTATCACTACCTAATCTATCTTATTACCGTAGAGAGATTGACAACCTCTCTTTCGCGTCGGGTTGCAAGTATTTGTTGTTTGTGTGCATGTGCTGCTTATTGGGTGACGGTGATCCTCCTATTGGTTCGATAACCTTGGTTTCATAACTGAGGAAAATACTTACCGTCGCTGTGCTGCATCATCCCTTCCTCTTTGGGGAAATACTGACACAGTCTCAAGCCACGTCAAAAGGCACATTATTAAGATCAATAGGAGCATTTTTACTAGCAACCAACTTCATCAAAGCATCAACCTTATCACTCAAAGTACTAATTTCTTCAACCGAATTAACCTTTTTACTAGTAGGTGCTCTTTCGGTATGCCATTGTGAATAATTTGCCATAATATTATCTGGCAATTTAGTAGCTTCACCCAAAGTAATTTCCATGAAAGTACCACCCACGGCGGAATCTAAAAGATTTCTAGAGACAAAATTCAATCCCGCATAATTTTTTTGAATGATCATCCAAAGATTTAAACCATGAGTAGGACAATTCCTTAGCATCAATTTTATTCTTTCCAAAGATTGTGCAACATGTTCATGCTCAAGTTGCTTAAAATTCATGATTTGTGTCCTAAGGAAAATAATTTTCACGGGCGGAAAATACTTAGCAATAAAAGCATCCTTACACTTATTCCAAGAATCGATACTATTGCGAGGCAAAGAAGAAAACCAAATTTTTGCACGATCCCGCAAGGAGAAAGGAAATAATTTCAATTTCACTATATCATTGTCCACATCTTTTTTCTTTTGCATATCACACAATTCTACGAATGTGTTTAGATGGGACGCGGCATCCTCATTAGGATTACCGGCAAATTGATCTTTCATGATAAGTCAACAAAGCGACATTAATATCACAAGACTCCGCACTAGTGGCGGGAGGAGCAATCGGAGTACTAATAAAATCATTATTATTAGTATTGGAAAAATCACACAATTTGGTGTTTTCTTGAGTCATCGTGACTACGCAAACAAGATTGCAAACAAGCAAGAGATCTGACGAGAAAAAGGCAAACGAAAAAGAGGGCGAATAAAACGGCAAATTTGGTGAAGTGGGGGAGAGGAAAATGAGAGGCAAATGGCAAATAATGTAATTACAAGGAGATGAGATTTGTGATTAGGAACCTGGTATATGATGATGGTGTCTCCTCGGCGCCAGAGATTGGCACATAGAAGAGACCGCTTCCTCCCTGGCAACGGCGCCAGAAATTCCTTTGACGTGGCTTGAGACTGCGTCGGTATTTCCCCAAAGAGGAAGGGATGATGCAGCACAACGACGGTAAGTATTTCCCTCAGTTATGAAACCAAGGTATCGAACCAGTAGGAGGATCACCACCACTACGTAAACAACACCTGCACACAAAGAACAAATACTTGCAACCCGACGTGAAAGAGAAGTTGTCAATCTCTCTACGGTAAAAAGATAGATTAGGTAGTGATAGATTGGAGAGATAGATTTCTCAAGAACACAAAATAAAAAGAGTAAATAAAAAGTGCAGCAATGCATTTTTTTGGGTTTTTGGAATAATAGATCTGAAAACAAAAGCGGCAAAAAGATAGATCGAAAAGCAATATGTTGGAAAAGTAGACCCGGGGGCCGTAGGTTTCACTAGTGGCTTCTCTCATGAGTATAGCACACGGTGGGTGAACAAATTACTGTTGGGCAATTGATAGAAGATCAAATAATCATGACGATATCCAAGGCGATGATCATTATATAGGCATCACGTCCAAGATTAGTAGACCAAAACGATTCTGCATCTACTACTATTACTCCACACATCGACCGCTATCCAGCATGCATCTAGTGTATTAAGTTCATGGAAAAACGGAGTAATGCAATAAGAATGGTGACATGATGTAGACAGGATCTATTCATGTAGAAATAGACCCCATCTTGTTATCCTTAATAGCAACGATACATGCGTGCCTCGCGGCCTCTTCTCTCACTAGGAGAGGACACCGCAAGATCGAACCCATCACAAAGCACCTCTTCGCATGGTAATAAAAATCGATCTAGTTGGCCTAACTAAACCAAAGATTCGAAGAAGAAATACGAGGCTATAAGTAATCATGCATATAAGAGATCAAAGAAGACTCAAATAATATTCATGGATAGAAACTGATCATGAACTCAAAATTCATCGGATCCCAACAAACACACCGCAAAAGTTTACATCAAATAGATCTCCAAGAGACCATTGTATTGAGAATCAAGAGAGAGAGAGAGGAAGCCATCTAGCTACTGCCTATGGACCCATAGGTCTATGGTGGACTACTCACGCATCATCGGAGAGGCACTAATGAGGATGATGAACCCCTCCGTGATGGTGTTAGATTGGATCTCGAGGTTCTGGAACTTGCGGCGGCTGGATGTGTTTTTTGTTGACTCCTCTAGGGTTTCTGGAATATTTGAGAATTTATAGGCGTCAGAGGCGGTGGAGAGGGGTCCCGAGGAGGGCACAACCCATCAGGGCGCGCATGGGGCCTCTGGCGCGCCCTGGTGGGTTGTGGTCTCCTCGACCCTCCCCTCTGGCACTTCTTTGGCCCACTGGATGTCTTCTGGCCCAAAAAAATCTCCAAAAAGTTTCGCGATGTTTGGGCTTCGTTTGGTACTGATATTCTGCGAAGTAAAAAACAAGCAAAAACAGCAACTGACACTTTGGCACTATGTCAATAGGTTAGTCCCAAAAAATTATATAAAGTTGCTATAAAATGATTGTAAAACATTCAAGAATGATAATATAACAACATGGAATAAGCAAAAATTATAGATACGTTGGAGACGTATCAATCGACTGTTAATTTAATTTGTTGGTTACATCGACTTTATTCAACTCATTCTGTAGAGGGGAAGTAGTAAATTAGTCTTTCTTAGTACAACAAAGTAGCTTCTTACTCAGACGTAGAATATTTACTTGTGTCATTGCATTTTAACCATTACGCAACATTATTACTATTTTCCTATTTTGTTATTTGCTCATCTTATTGCGATGTTAATTGAGTGTACTATATAAACTTTACATGGTTACTGTAATCTTGTGAAGCAAAGATAACTGCTTCTATTGAGTTGTTACAGAATGGCCTATGGTGGAAATCAGCAACAAAGCCAAGATTATGTGTTCGAACTTCTGATTTGCGACTCTTCTGTTGGTAATTCAATTTGTTTGCAAGATTTCCTAGGAACCCTGATCCTTGTAATTCCAGTGGGATAGATGATTAATGGAACACATATATGAACTTATTAAGGGGCGATTTAAATTACCGAGGAGGTTTGGTTAAGTTTTAAAAATTATTGTGACAACTCTGGTGAAAAATAAGAACTAATGCATTATTTCTAAAACAACATCCTATTTCTAAAACAACATCCTGTCATTATTTAAGCGATCTAATCTACCTCATTATTCATTGGTTGCAGGTCAGGAAGACTGTCTTACTTTGATCCCTGGGTTGATGAAGTTACTTGGCTAGCAGATACATGGAGTTATGACATTAGGCGGTTGAGTAGATGGTTAGCAGATTGAGCCATCAAGTTCATGCTTTCTACCTTAAATTCCTCTCCATTTTCATATTTTTTGTTACTATGGGCCAGCGCCCCAACAAGTGTATTTACCATCAACCGTCGTAATTGAAAAGCATGTATTTGAGAATCATTACATCCAAGAACCCAATCTTTCCCTTCTACCGCAAATTGATTAAAAATCCTTTCAGTTATGACTAATATATGTGTTAGTTCATGCAAATTTAGCTTCATAATCGTGATGTCTTACAATATGAAATTTTCTATCATTTATTGGACAAATAGTTGGGCACAACATCAACCCCCACCTTGGAGTAGCCGACTTAAGGATGATGCAGTGTTGCTTGGATGTGAATGAATTATGTTTTACTTTGTTAATAATCTATTTATTTCTAAGTATTGCACCCTTCTCGGTAATGATATCCTAAAGGATCAGTTCCCATTTATCCTTTTTGTGTTTTTGGCTCGAGAATTTGAAGTGCACACAATCTAACTCCGATCAAGACTGAAAACTTTGACTGGTCTGCTTAAGAACAAGTGTGGCAGCGGTTTACATTTCAAGTTTAACCTTTTACAGGTAGTGTGACTGGTCGCTAGATCAATGTAATGATGATGTATAACTATTAACGTGTTCAAGGTCTTGTGTACTTCGTGCTTGATCTGTTAGTACGACATGTAAAACATGAAGACATGTCAAATGCTTGATAGTGTGTCTTGAAGCATGTCAATTCAGTTGTATAATTGCAGACTGATTTTGCTTAAAGCCGAGAGGGAGCTTTTGGTTTATGAAATGGTGTGAGACATATCCCATATGAAAATTTGCAATGATTCATTTCAAGTGTCTGTTACAATGATATATGATTATTATTATTTTTACATGAATATCTTGCCTCAAAATTTTGATAGTTAGTTAGTAAATGTAAGCACAAAGTAATGTGTACTGCCTTTGCTTTTACAATCTTTTTGCAAAAACTCCCAGTTTTTGTTATCTTACACCAACAGATATTATACTAATTACTTATCCTTCTATTGTAAAAATGGACGGGCACGGCAAGGCGCGCCTTCAATGATTTAGTGTAACATTACATGGCAACCGACTTTCCAGCGTCCTCGCAATCTCATGAAGTTCTACCTCAAGAAATGACTTCTCTAGTCTAGCACTAATTGATGTATGATAAGTTCTAATGTTGTTTCTCCATTATATGCATTGCTTAGTATGGCTGAGTAGTGCAATACTTTATTATTCTTTGTGTCATTTTTCACACTTTACTTGTACACATTATTCATAAAAAATATATTATTCTATCAAAAAGGGATGGTCGTGGCAACACGCGCAATGAACGATCCAGTAATTATCGACGAGCCCGCAAACCAACCTGTGGTTGGATGGTTAGAGGGACAGTGGTATCCCCAGCCCACCAGGGTTCAAGTCCTATTGCTTGCATTATTTCTGGATTTATTTTAGGATTTCCGACGATGCGCTTTCAGTGGGAGGAGACGTTCCCGTCGACGACGGGACGTCTACGGTGACTTCATAAATGTCAAGATGATATGTCGGCCCAGTCTTTCGGAGGTGCTCATAGGGATAGGGTGTGCGTGTGTGCGTTCATAGGGTGAGTGTATGCGCGTGTATATGAGCGCTTGCGTATGTACTGTGTTCAAAAAAAATAAAAAATAGAAAAATATCGACGAGCCCTCAGAAAAAAAAAGTAATTATGGACGATTGAACGCGGCGCCACCGTGCGAGACATCCAGCCGTGCATGCCACACCTTTGGCCCTGTCCCCGCGTTCCCCGCACCAAGTCAACCCGGACAGAACCCAGATGACTTGTACCTCCGCACGTCCATTTCCATTCCCTTGGATGCCAGAGAGGCCGTGTTCTTCTCCCCCCGCCAATTGGCACCCTTCACCTTTCCCTCCCCTCCTCGTCTCTCGTTGCCACAGCTCCTCAATTTGCAATGCTGCTATTACACTTGTCGCCGAGTTAGTTGTTGTCACGATGGCGGAATTAAGAAGGCCATAAGCCGGCGGCGCCATTGTTCCCCTGCCTGTCCCCTATAGCTTGCTACTAGCTCGGTTTCTCGCCAAACGGCCTCTGCTCTTGGCTCTTGCTCCTCCCGGCCGCGGGTTGCTCAGCGCCATCGATCTCTGCTTGGTGTTGTTCCGAGATGAACGACCTCTTCTCGTCGAGCTCGTTCAAGAAGTATGCCGACCTCAAGGAGCAGGTGGCGCTGGATGAGATGGAGGCCGGCGGCGGCGGCGGCGAGGGCGCCAACCTCGACAAGTTCTTCGAGGACGTGGAGGGCGTCAAGGAGGACATCCGCGGCCTCGAGGCCATCTACCGGCGCCTGCAGTCGGTGAACGAAGAGAGCAAGACCGCACACGACGCCCGCGCCGTCAAGTCCCTCCGCGCCCGCATGGACGGCGACGTCGAGCAGGTCCTTCGCCGCGCTAAGGTCGTCAAGGCCAAGCTCGAGGCCCTCGACCGCGCCAACGCCGCCAGCCGTAAGCTCCCCGGCTGCGGTGCCGGCTCCTCCACCGACCGCACTCGCTCCTCCGTCGTCTCCGGCCTCGGCAACAAGCTCAAGGACCTCATGGACGACTTCCAGGTAAACATTGAGTTTTCTTGCTTGGTTCATTGCCTCGCCGCGCGCGAGTCAGACTCAGCCACCTGACCGGAGAGAGTGCAGGGCCTTCGGACGCGGATGGCGGCGGAGTACAAGGAGACGGTGGCGCGGCGGTACTACACGGTGACGGGGGAGACGGCGGAGGAGAGCACGATCGAGGCGCTCATCTCGTCGGGGGAGAGCGAGACGTTCCTGCAGAAGGCGATCCAGCGGGACCAAGGGCGCGGGCAGGTGATGGCCACGGTGTCGGAGATCCAGGAGCGGCACGACGCCGTCAAGGACATCGAGCGCAGCCTGCTGGAGCTGCACCAGGTGTTCCTGGACATGGCGGCGCTGGTGGAGGCGCAGGGCCACCAGCTCAACAACATCGAGACCCACGTCGCGCGCGCCAGCTCCTTCGTGGTCAGGGGCACCGTGGAGCTCGAGTCGGCGCGCGTCTACCAGAAGAGCAGCCGCAAGTGGGCCTGCATCGCCGTCATCGCCGGCGCCGTGCTCGTCCTAGTCATCGTGCTGCCGATACTCGTCAACCTCAAACTCTTGAGCGGCAGATAGATGCACTGCAGCATGACGCGCGGTGAATTGATTGATCGACGACGTATCCGTTCGTCTGCATCGATCTCTTCTTGCGCACGCGCTGCATGTTCTTGATGTATTGTCTGGTTCCTTTGGATTGAGATGGAGATTCTTTATCAGATAGCCTTTTGATCTAAAAAAGAAAAGAAACTTGTCATAGATCAGATCACAAGTGTTACTTTAGAATGGTTATTATCTGTATTATCAAATATTTAAAAATTCCCTCTTGAGCCGGTTGCGGGAGAAGTGTGGCCGGCTGGCATCCTTGTCGATTGATTCACGACGGCGATCGAGAGGGTGACAACGTGCAGGTCATGCTGCGTTCGTGACCTCAATTTCGTTTTTCACAAATATGGTAGTACTACAAGAAAGCACGTTGGCCTCAGGCTACGCTGGCAGATCCCATTATACATGCGGCGTGGTAGATTTGGCAGTTTGGAACAGACCGTGACTGTCCTCAAGGTTATATTCCTCCTTCGGACGGCAAGGCAAATATTTCTGAAAATTGACATTTCAAAATTAGACATGGAAGCACCAGTGGTCTAGTGGTAGAATAGTACCCTGCCACGGTACAGACCCGGGTTCGATTCCCGGCTGGTGCAGCTTTTTTTTCTTTTTTTTTTTGCCCTCACTCTCTTCCACAGAGCCGGGTTCGATTCCCTGTGTCAGATGGCTAGCTTGCAAGATGAACGCTCTGCCCACCGTGACAAAAATCACCCCGGCATGACCAAACTTCAGACGATGGCGCTGCAATTCTACAGAAAACTCCACTCGTGATTTGATCTTCAGATTTACATCTGAACTCCTTTCAGCAAAAACACAGTTTCAACTTTCAACCAAGAGTTCCCTTTCAGCTTCAGGACGCCTGCCTCTATCCTCCTGCACAGCACCCGGTGCCGTCCTGCCCCGCCTCGCAAGCGACGACAGCGATGGCAATAAGAGCTGCAATCTGCGCCGTGTCTTTTTCTCCTGAACAGGTGCTCCATCGACATCTCGCTCGTTCTTTCAGCGGAAGCAGCTGCTGCCGTCAATCATCGCTAAGGTTCAGATTACACTCTGCTCTGCTCTCTGTCCACGAGGGATTTGGATGATGCTAGACAGAGAGCGTTGGATGAGTTTCTTCTGGCTGGCTTTGATGTAGCTAGCTCATTTTGTTGGAACACGCCCACGCCACATCGTGGCTGACCAGGCACTTCCGCTCCCTCCGGTAGCTCCAACAGCTACATGCACTACGTGCGCACCTGCCCATGCATGCAGGACGTGATTAGGCTTCACGGTTGCAACCACTCGCACGATCCCTCAGTAAACTGTTCCAAGCTAATACAATCAGTGTGTGAGTTGCATCCTCTAACTTGGTATCAGACGCCGAGTCCCTTCGGTCCTCCTCTCCCTACTGCTTCCGCCATGCATCGCCTCCTTCGCCGCACCCGCTCAGCAGAGTTTGACGCCCCTGCGTCCGACCCGTTCGCCCCCATCCCCATTGTTGTTGCTGCTCCCTCCGCGTCTGCACCACGACAGCCTGCACCGGCCGCGGCTCCTGTACCTCGCCGCGCCCTCTCTGTCGTCGTTTTTTCACAACAGATGCCAGGGGGTGGCTAATCGAGGTGAGAGCAAGGCTGCTGTGGAATATCCGGGATGGGATAGGGTAGTAGCACGCGGTGGTTTACCCAGGTTCGGAGCTCTCCGGAGAGATAATACCCCTACTCCTGCATGTCTGTATATGTGGTGTATATGTGGTACAGGGTTGCTCCTCGAGCTGTGTCTGAGGAGGAAGAGGGAGCTGGCTGCTCCTTTCCTTGGCCTCACGTGTGTGAGAATGAGAGGGGATGAGAGAATGATAAGAGCTCTTTTTTGAGTGAGCTCCCTTGGTGCCTCTTATATAGGGAGACCCAGGGGACAAGGGGTGGCCCACATAGCCAACTATACTATTGGAGATGACATGCGAGGTGACGCGTGATGCAGGCAATAGTGCACCACTATTGAAGATGACATGCGAGGTGACGCGTGATGCAGGCAATAGTGCACCCCTATTGGGGTGCAGTGAGGTGACACGTGATGCAGGCTATAGTGTCTTCATGTCGTGTCCGACGGGACGTGGCGGTTGACCTTGCGCAGTAGGCCGGCTGGAGCAGCCGGGCAGAGGCCGGTCGGAGCAGTCAGCTGGCGCCGCCGGGCAGGGGGCCGGCTGGACTTAGGAGCCAGCCGGACCAGGGGCCGGCCGGAGCAGTCGGACAGAGGGGCGTTGGCCGCCCCGTTGTCTCGAAATGTCGAGTCGCCTCCTTGAGCCTACCCGGGGGTAATCTCCCCGATAGTAGCCTCCGAGCCTCCGGGCGACTTGGGAAGTCGGGCGGAGGGTTTCGCCATCGTCGTTGTTGTTGCAGAAGTTGTTGATGACGGTCGATTGCCGGCCGGGGGCGGCGCGGCTTGCTTCCAGCGGGGGCGCGCTGGTGTAGCCTCCGAGCCTCCGGGCGACTCGAAGAGTCGGGCGGAGGGTCTTTGCTGTTGCTGAATCAGATAGTGGCATCGAGGACGTCGGGTGTGGACGCGGGGTCCGTCGACCGATGGGCGCGGGGCCCTGCCGGGCGCGGACGCGGGGTCCGCCGGGTGATGGTCGCGGAGCCCCGCGGGGGGCGGACGCGGAGTCCGCCAGCTCATGGGCGCGGAGCCTTGCCGGGCGTGGACGCGAAGTCCACCGGCTGGCTGTTTCCAACGGGGGCGCGCCAGCGCACCCGCCGGGTGTAGCCTCCGAGCCTCCGGGCGACTCGAAGAGTCGGGCGGAGGGTCTTTGCTGTTGCTGGAGCAGATAGTGGCGTCGAGGACGTCAGGTGTGGACGCGGGGTCCGCCGACCGATGGGCGCGGGGCCCTGCCGTGCGCGGACGCAGGGTCCGCCGGGTGATGGTCGCGGAGGCCTGCCATGAGCGGACGCAGGGTCCACATGCCGATGGGCACGGAGCCCTACCGGAGGCGGACGTAGGGTCCGCCGGCTGTCGAGCGCGAGGCGCTGCCGGGCGCGTACGTGGGGTCCGCCGGTTGGTGGGTGCGGAGCCCTACCGAGGGTGGACGCAAGGTCCGCCGGCTGTCGAGCGCGAGGTGCTGCTGGACGCGGACACGGGGTCCGTCGGCTGGTGGGTGCGGAGCCCTGCCGAGGGCGGACGCAGGGTCCGCCGGCTGTCGAGCGCGAGGCGCTGCCGGACGCGGACGCGGGGTCCGCCGGTTGATGGGCGCGGAGCCCTGCCGAGGGCGGACGCGGGGTCCGCCGGCTGATGGGCGCGGAGCCCTGCCGGGGGCGGACGCAGGGTCTGCCTGCTGTCGAGCGCGAGGCGCTGCCGGACGCGGACGCGGGGTCCGCCGGCTGATGGGTGCGGAGCCCTGCCGGACGCGGACGCGGGGTCCGCCAGCTGATGGGCATGGAGCCCTGCCAGGCGCGGACGCGGGGTCCGCCGGCTATTGAGTGCGAGGCGCTGCCGAGGGCGGACGCGGGGTCCGCCGGTTGATGAGCGCGGGGCGCTGCCAGGCGTGGCTGCCAAGCCTCCGAGTGAGGGGGTTCCTCATGGAAATGATCGTGCAAAAGACGAGTTTAGTTGATGCAAATGTGTCATCTAGTTTTGGTAGTGCAAGCTTTGTGCAAAGGGTGCCGACTCAGTTTCGTCCGAGCCCCCTCTAATTTTTTCATGTGCTCTCCACTCTTTGGCTTTTGCTCTTGCCAGCCGGACAGCCGGGAGCCGGTCTGTGGCTGAGGCAAAGAGTGGGCCGCGGAGTGGAGCGTACAGTACTCGGACTCTGGGAGCAGACTCGACCGAGCAGATACTCACGAATGAAATGACCGGGTTGCCCAAGCCGTTTTCTCCCAGGACGCTTTTCGCGTGGGGTGACCTCCAGCTTGTGCTCTCGCTAGCCGGACAGTCGCGGTGCGATCTGTAGCTGAGACAAAGAGTGGGCCTTCGGTACCATGCACGCTACTAAGCCGTCTCGTGGAACGAACGTATCGGGCCAAGCGGCCAGCCCCGGGCCGAGACTAGCTGGCGCTGGGGCGAACAGTACAGTAGCTAAAACAAATGCGGGGATGACCCCCGAGGGTTGCTCGGGGTATCCGGTTTCTTGTGCGTGGCAAGAGGATGAGCGAACGGGAGCTTACATTGCTTTTGACGCTGGCGAGGTGGTTGTTGTCGATGACAGCCGGCGCGGCCTTTTGCCAGCGGAGCGCGCCGACGCACCCGCTGGGTGTAGCCGCCGAGCCCTTGGTGGTCGGCGGGTGTGCCAGCCGACCGGACCTGACTGGTCGGACGCCGAAGCGGGTGGGCGGCTGGAGCCGGCCCGGTGTCGAAGTAGACGGGTAGGCCAGCCGACCAGGCGGCGGCGCAGGTCGGCCGTCTGAGTGGGGACGCGGGTAGATGGACGCATGTGTCTTCTTTCTTTCTTTTTTTTGAGCCGGCTCACACTTTCTAGCCGGGTCTCTCTTCTTCTCAGGAGACTGGCCCCCCTTTCCTCTCCTTTCCCCGTGTGGGCAGCCGGCCCCGACAGCTGGGGAGCCGGCCAAGCGGGAGGGGAGCCGGCCGGCCTGTGGGCGGCCGGGCCGGTGGAGGAGGCGCGGGCGGACGAGCCGGTTGGTGGAGCCGGCGCGGAGAAGGCGGCGCGGCTGGAGGAGGAGAGGTGCAGGCGGAGCCGGACGGCAGCAGGCGAGGTTGCCGGCGCGGGGCGGCGAGCCGGAGCAGAGCAGCGCGTGGGGGCGCAGAGTCCGTGGCGACCCACCGCACCGCGCAGTAGAGCAAGGCGGCACGGGCACATGGCCGTGCGGGGCGAGGCGACTTGCGGCGGCGCTCGTGAGCCGGACGCCCGCAGCATTGCCTGGGAGCGGGAGAGGGGGAGCAGGACGCGGCCGCTGAGGGGCTCAGACGTCGGAGGCTAAGTACCAGGGCTCGGGGCCAGCGAGGCGAGGCGAGGCCCGGAGCCGGCACGGCGCGGCGAGGCGCACGGGGGGCGGAGGCGGAGCCGGGAGCGAACGGGCGGAGCCGGTGCCGCGGGCGTGGGGAACCAGCAGACCAGCGAAGGTGCTGCCGGAGCAGCAGGGCGGCGGAGCCGGTCTGCGGATGAGCAGCGATGGGACAACATTGATCGGGAGGGCGGTGCAGGCGGAGCCGGCGAGCCGGCGCGGCGCGCAGGGAGGCCGGACGTGCAGCGGGGGCGGAGCCGGAGCGCGGCTGGAGGCGGGGAGGCGCAGGCGGACGAGCCGCGGGCCAGCGCGGCACGTAGGGAGGCCGGACGTGCAGCGGGGGCGGAGCCGGCGCGCGGTCTTGGAGGAGCACGGGGGCGGGGGGCGGCAGGAGGCCCCACGGCGGCGGTGCTTGGCGCTCCGACGGATGGAGGGGGTTGAGGCGCTCGGGCGCGGTCGTGCAGCGGCCATGGCCTCGGCCGCCAGGCGCGCATGCGGGGAAGGCGAAGCAGGGGGTGCCGGTGCAGGGGGGGAGAGGTGGCGCGTGGGCGCGCGGCGTGGGTGAAGGCTCGAGCGGTGCATCGCAGGAGGAGCTGGCGCGGGACTTCGGCCGGCTCGAGTCGAGCGTGCGTGCGGGATCCCCCGTCCCAGTTAGCGCCATGGAGGGGCCAGGTTGGGCGGAGGCGCAGGGGCGCACCATGGCGGCGGTGCTGTAGTGGGGGCGACCGGGGCAGAGGCGCGTAGAGGCGTAGCTGCGGCGATTGGAGGCAGCGACGAGGCGGCGGCCCAAAGCAGCTGCGCGGTACGACATGGAGGTGCCGTGGGTGCTGCGGCGGCGGCGGCACCATGGACGTCGGGCGCGGGGCTCGACCACGAGCCCTCCTCCGTGAGCTGCGTGTGTTGGGAGAGCAGTGGGAAATCTTTCACAGTGGGAATAGCGGGAAACGAGCTTCGGGGAGCCCGTTTGAGAGGTGGCCGCCGCAGCTGCCGGGATGCGACTGGCACCAGCGCGAGCACGGCGGCCAGCGGCAGCGCCAGCGCAAGGAGCACAACGGCCAGCAGCAACGTCAACGCGAACAGGACGGCGGCCAGTCGAGCGGCGATGGTCACAGCCGCCGAGACGCGACAGGCGCTGGCGCGAACGCGACGGCCAGGAGTAGTGTCGGCATGAGGAGTACGTGGCGACGACCTGTCATGGCCGCGAGCCGCTAGCGGCGGCGCGCGCGGGTTGGTGAAGTGGTCGGCGAGGCTAGCGCGTCGAGGACGAACGCGAGCGAGGGAACACGGGAGCGGCGATATCGCCGCGGTGATGACTAGACCGGCGGCGAGGATGCGGCGTCGTGCGCGTTCGCCCTGGGGGCGTGTTAATGTCGAGCCCCCGAGCGGCGACGGCGGCGACGTCGCGGTGGTGATGACGAGAGGGTCCGCCCGGACTGCGGTTCCAGCGGCGGCGAGCCCCACGGTGGGCGCCAACTGTCGTCGTTTTCTCACAACAGATGCCAGGGGGTGGCTAATCGAGGTGAGAGCAAGGCTGTCGTGGAAGATCCGGGACGGGATAGGGTAGTAGCACGCGGTGGTTTACCCAGGTTCGGGGCTCTCCGGAGAGATAATACCCCTACTCCTGCATGTCTGTATATGAGGTGTATATGTGGTACAGGGTTGCTCCTGGAGCTGTGTCTGAGGAGGAAGAGGGAGCTGGCTGCTCCTTTCCTTGGCCTCACGTGTGTGAGAATGAGAGGGGATGAGAGAATGAGAAGAGCTCTTTTTTGAGTGGGCTCCCCTGGTGCCTCTTATATAGGGAGGCCCAGGGGACAAGGGGTGGACCACATAGCCAACTATACTATTGGAGATGACATGCGAGGTGACGCGTGATGCAGGCAATAGTGCACCACTATTGGAGATGACATGCGAGGTGACGCGTGATGCACGCAATAGTGCACCACTATTGGGGTGTAGTGAGGTGACACGTGATGCAGGCTATAGTGTCTTCATGTCGTGTCCGACGGGACGTGGCGGTTGACCTCGCGCAGTAGGTCGGCTGGAGCAGCCGGGCAGAGGCCGGTCGGAGCAGTCGGCTGGCGCCGCCGAGCAGGGGGCCGGCTGGACTTAGGAGCCAGCCAGACCAGGGGCCGGCCGGAGCAGTCGGACAGAGGGGCGTTGGCCGCCCCGTTGTCTCGAAATGTCGAGTCGCCTCCTTGAGCCTACCCGGGGGTAATCCCCCCGACACTCCCGGTCGATCTCGGCAAGACGGCCGTCCCCGAGGGACCGCCGATCACCGCCTCGTCGTCGTCCGCGGCCCGCGTCGCCGTCCCTTCGGGCATCCTCCGGACCGCCGGCAGCGTCCCCGTTCCCCACCTCACGCTGGGCGGCCACAGCTCCGCCGTCGTGCCATCCCTCGGCCTCGACGACACCGACGCCGGACCATCGTTCTCCCACGGGATCCCACACTCCATCGCCCACAACTTCACCTCCAAGCTCCAACTCGAGTCAGGCAACTACACACGATGGCGCCATCTCTTCTACCTCATCGCGTGCAAGCACGAGGTCCAGCACCACCTCGACATCGCCGCCGAGCCGCTCGCCCAGAGCGCCGCGTGGCGCGACGATGACCTGGCCGTGGTGCTTTGGCTCCACGGCGTGGTCGATGAGGAGCTCCTGGCCGGCGTGGCGCCCCCGGCCAGCTCCGCCCACACCATCTGGTCCCAGCTTCATCTCCTCTTCATGGACAATCAAGACGGGCGCGCCGTCATCCTCGGCGTCGAGTTCCGCAACTTCGTCCAGGGCGACCTCTCCGTCGCCGAATACAGCAGGCGGCTCAAGTCCCTCGCCGACGCGCTCGAGGACGTCGGCGAGCACGTCTCCGACCAGTCCCTCACGCTCCAGCTGATCCGCGGACTGAGTCGTAAGTTCCACGTCATGGCGTCCCTCTTGCCCATGCAATCGCCGTTCCCTTCCTTCGTGCAGGCGCGATCCCGGCTACTCATGGAGGAGATCTCTCTCAACGAGAGGGCGCGCCTGGATGGGCGTCCCGAAGCCACCGCCACCGTGCTTGCCATTGGGCAGGGCTCCGGCGGCTCCTCCACCGAGCGTGGCTCGAACGACCGGGGCCGAGTCCCGGCCGCCTCCCCGCCCACCGAGCGCGGCGGTGGCCGCGGACGTGGCCGCGGGCATGGTGCCCCGGCTGGTCGCGGTGCCTCCTCCCCTGGCCACGGCTCGCAGGCGCCTCCCGCTGCGGGTTTCTTCGCCCCGTATGGGGCTCTACTCCCGACCCTGCCGCAGCCACGCGGGACCTGGGCCGCCCCCAACTCCGCGGGTGTCCTCGGCCCACGTCCACCACCGCCGCACCAGGCCTACCCGGTGGCCGCCGCCGCCTCTTCCTCCAGCGGGCCGACCTGGGAGCAATACAACCAGCTGTACGCCACTCTCCAGAACCTCTCCCTCCAGCAGCAGCAGGCTGGCGGCGCGCCGGACTGGTTCCTCGACACGTGCGCCACGTCGCACGTCGCAGGTAACACGAGCATCCTCACCTCGTACAGTTCCCCGTCTTTGCGTCATTCCTCTGGCATACTCGTAGGTGACGGTTCTCGTTTACCCATTACAGCCGTAGGTTCCACATCTCTCTCTAACTTCTCTCTTAATGACGTCCTCATATCTCCCACCATCATCAAGAACTTAATTTCCGTCCGTCGTTTCACTCAAGATAATTTTTGTTCTATCGAATTTGACCCTTTCGTTTTTTTCGTGAAGGACCTAGCCACGGGGAGAGTGATCATGAGATCAAATAGCCACGGGGACTTGTATCCCTTCTTCACCAACTCCGGCGTGCAAGCAGCTCTCTCCGTCGTCTCCGATGACCTATGGCACCTTCGCTTGGGCCACGCCAGCAATAAAACCATCGCCATCTTAGCTCGTGATTTCCTTCCAAATTGCAATAATGACATGCCTAGTAACACTGTTTGTGCGTCATGTAAACTAGGCAAGCAGCCACGGCTGCCCTTTTCCCATTCAACTACAAAGACTAGTGCGCCTTTTCAGTTAATTCATTGCGATTTATGGATCGCACCCGTCTATAGTTTCTCCGGTTTTCAGTACTACCTTGTGATACTTGATGATTACACTCACTACTCATGGACGTTCCCGTTACGCTACAAATCCGACACCGCCGACACCGTCTCTCGCTTCTTTACATACGTCCTCACGGAATTTCACGTGCCCATTCAATGCATGCAATGCGACAACGGCGGCGAGTTTCTCACTTCCTCCTTGCGCGACCTCTTCTCCCGCCACAGTTCCTCCTTCCGTCTATCGTGCCCACACACCTCGCCGCAAAACGGCAAAGCCGAGCGCCTCATCCGCACTACCAACGACATCCTACGTGTCCTCCTCATCCACGCCAACCTCCCACCTCCATTTTGGGTAGAAGCGCTCCACACCGCCACCTACATCCTCAACCGGCGCCCCTCCTCGGCTATCAACTATATGACACCTCACTTCCTTCTTCTTGGCCAACACCCAACATATGATCACATGCGCGTGTTTGGTTACCTTTGTTTTCCCAACACCATTGCCACAACCCCCCACAAACTCGCCCCACGATCATCCCGCTGCGTTTTTCTCGGCTACCCTTTGGAGCATAAGGTATATCACTGCCTGGATTTACAGTCTCGCAAAGTAATAATCTCCCGACACGTCACATTTGACGAACGCACTTTCCCATACTACCCTGCCATCTCCCCCCGCCCGACAGCCATTCCTCTAGCCACAGAAGATCCCAGCATGCAGCTTCCTCCCCCGTATCCGCAGCGGACACTCCGCGCTCTGGGATCCGTGCCGATCCCCTCTGCCGCAGACTCGTCCACTTCGCTGGCCGACCCCACCACTGAGCCGCTGCCACCCACTCCCAGCATGCCGCGCCCTCCCGACAAGACCGCGTCCCCGATCCCAACCTCACCGGGCACGCCAGCCTCCTCGCCCCATGCGCCAGCCTCTCCGCCTCGTGCTCCCCTCACCAACCCACCACCTACCCCGGGCCCCGCAGTCCCTTCTCATGCAGCCACTACATGCCCGCCACCTGTTCCAACCCTTCCACCGCGAGCCGTTCCCGTTGTTACCCCTACTAACCTTCACCGCATGCACACGAGGAGCAAATCCGGCTTCGCCCAGCCAAAAGCCCTCCACACTAGCACCACGACCATCAATCCCATACCCTCCACTTATCGTGTCGCCCTTCGAGACCCAAACTGGCACGCCGCGATGCTCGAGGAATATAACTCACTAATGCAGAATAATACTTGGTGTTTAGTGTCTCGTCCTGCAGGTGCAAACGTTGTTACGGGCAAATGGATCTTCCGGCACAAGTTCCATCCTGACGGTACGCTTGCTCGGTACAAGGCGCGTTGGGTTCTTCGCGACTTCACGCAGCAGGCCGGAGTCGACTACGCTGAGACCTTCAGCCCCGTGGTCAAACCGGCCACCATTCGGACGGTTCTGAGCATCGCTGCTGGCAAGTCGTGGCCCATTCATCAGTTGGACATCAAGAACGCCTTCCTCCACGGCCACCTTGCCGAGACGGTCTATAGTCATCAGCCGTTTGGCTTCGTCGACACTACCTCACCGTCTCATGTGTGCCGGCTGAACCGTTCCCTCTACGGTCTTGATGACCCACAAGTATAGGGGATCAATCATAGTCCTTTCGATAAGTAAGAGTGTCGAACCCAACGAGGAGCATAAGGAAATGACAAGGGGTTTTCAGCAAGGTAATTTCTGCAAGCACTGAAATTGTAGGTAACAGATAGTTTGATAGCAAGGTAATTGGTAACAAGCAAGTAACGGTAACGGTAAACAAGGTGCAGCAAGGTAGCCCAATCCTTTTGTGGCAAAGGACAGGCCAGAACAGTCTCTAGTAATAGGCAAGGTGTTCTTGAGGGTACACGGGAATTTCGTCTAGTCACTTTTATCATGTTGGTTTGATTCGTGTTCGCTACTTTGATAATTTGATATGTGGGTGGACCGGTGCTAAGGTGCTGTTCTTACTTGATTTTGATGGTGCTGTTGAAGATGTTGATGAAGATTGGACTCCTAAAGATGAGAGGGGTGTTGGTGATGACGATGGTTTCGATTTCCCCCTCCGGGAGGGAAGTTCCCCCGGCGGAATCGCTCCGACGGAGGGCAAAAGTGCTCCTGCCCAAGTTTCGCCTCGAGGCGGCGGCGCCTCGTCCCGAAAGTCTTCCTCTGATTTTTTCTAGGTCAAATGTGACCATATACCAGAAGATGGGCACCGGAGGTTGGCCCAGATGGCCACAACCCATCAGGGCGCGCCCTGGGGGGCCTGGCGCGCCCTGGTGGGTTGTGCCCACCTGGCAGGCCCCCTCCGGTAGTTTTTTGCTTCAGTATTTTTTATTAATACAAAAATAATCTCCGTAAAATTTCAGCTTCATTGGAATTGTGCAGAATAGGTATCTCTGATGTGCTTTTCTTAGGTCCAGAATTCCAGCTGCCGGTATTCTCCCTCTTTGTGTAAACCTTGCATATTATGAGAGAAAAGGCATTAGAATCACTCCCCAAAGCATTATTATTCAACAAAACAGAGTAAATAACAGTAGGAAATCATGATGCAAAATGGACGTATCAACTCCCCCAAGCTTAGACCTCGCTTGTCCTCAAGCGAAAGCCGATATTGAAAAGCATGTCCACATGGTTTGAGAGAGAGGTGTCGATAAAAACAAAATACGGACATAGAAGCATCATGCTTATTAATATAACAGCAACAAACTCTATCATAAAAACTTATTTCAATACATTTTTATCATATAGCTTCTCATGAACAAGTAATAATTCATCACAACATAGAAGTATGAAGCATAAACCTTATTGGGAACCAACAAACTATGTTCTCAGTCAACTCTGCAACTACAATTCATCATATTTTCAGGAAGGGTCTCATGTCGGAGCCTTTTGGCAAGTCCACATACTCAACCATCATTTAGTCTTCTATGATTGCTAACACTCACGGCATACCCATGAAGAAAAAAGTTTCAATCGGACACATAGGAAGATAGGGGCTTATAGTTTCGCCTCCCAACTTACTCACCTCAAGGGTGATGTCAAGAATAATAACTCATGCCCACCCATATCCAACTGGATATATGTGCCTAGATCTTTCCTCACCACATGATGCTTGCAAAAAGAAAAAAAGAAAAAAGGAATAGGGAAGAATACTTTGACTCTTGCATAAAAGTAAATACATAAAAGTAAAAGATAGGCCCTTCGCAGAGGGAAGCAGAGGTTGTCATGCGCTTATTGGTTTGTATGCCCAATCCCTTAATGTAAAAGAACGTCACGCTATATTTCCCCCTATGATAGCAACCTTTATTATGCAGTCCATCGCTTTTATTACTTTGCCATCATAAGTTCGTATAGCGCTCAATTTTCTTACACTAATTGATCAAACACTTTTAGAAGCAATTTTTATTGCCTTATTTCATCGATGACAACTTACTTGAAGGATCTTTCTCGATCCATAGGTAGGTATGGTGGACACTCAAAGAAGGAGTTTGGGTTTGGGTTTTTGGATTGACAAGTAGTATCTCTACTTAGTGCGGAATTTTGGCTGGCAAATATTGAGCAAGCACCACATGTTAAAGGATCTATGACAATATAACTTCTATGTGGATAAGAACAAACATAAATCATTACGTTGTCTTCCTTGTCCAACGTCAACAATTTTGACATATAATATTTGATGGGGGCTCACAATCATAAAAGATATGCAAGATGGTGTATTTGCATTTGAATCTTCTCTTCCCTTATTAATTCTTTCATGAATTGCATTATTGACCAATGCTATGTTTGTCAATCTCCAATAAGTTTTACTACTTATACTTTTCCTTATGTGATGTCATTACTCACCATAAGATTAGCATATGATCTTTTTCATTTGTTTCTTCTTTTCTTTATTTTGATTGCAACAAGAAAGTAGAGAGGCAAAAACTCAAACTAAACTTTATTATATAACTCTCACTCGATTACATAGATAGGTAGGCCACGAAACTAACACATGAAAATAGATCATGCTAAACTTTTATTCAACTAAAGCAAAGGAAAACTAAGGATCAAACTAAAATAGGTAAAAGTGAATAAAAGTGGTGGTGATACGATACCGGGGCACCTCCCCCAAGCTTGGCTCAAGCCAAGGGGAGTGCCCATACCCGTGTTCTCAAGCCTCCTTTGGTGGTGGTGATGAAGCAGGTGGTGGTGATATGATGTCACACTTCATCTTCAAAAGATGCTCCAATTTGAGGATGACCCTCCTAAGGTTATTGATGTGTTCTTCTAGCAAAATATTTTCACGGATGAGAAATTTATTCTGAACACAGACCGCTTCGAAAGCTCTAAAGGCTTCGATTTCAATAGGGGTGATATGACTGTAGTAAGGTTGAAGGATATCTTCTTCCTCTCCCTCCTTTGCTGGCATGGATTGATCTCCTTCAGGGGGATGTTCCACCATAGCCTCCTTGCCCTTCTCTTCCTTGTTGGCTTCTTCCGGCTCCTCCCTCTTCAACTCTATCTTCATTAGCCAAGCATCTTCTTCCACGTTGTTAGAAGAGGGAGAAGACATGATGCCTGACTTGACAGATCTGATAGGAAAATAGCAAGAAACAAGAACAGAGGATTTTTCTACGATGCGGTCGTCAAAACAGTCAGGGGTATAAATAGAGAATTTTTATTCTTGGGAAAAAAGTATATGGAAGGAAAACGGAGTCAGGAAGGCATCCGAGGTGGGCACAACCCACCAGGGCGCGCCCAGGGGTGCCTGGCGCGCCCTGGTGTATCGTGCTCACCTCGATCACCTTCCGGTTTATTTCTTTATTTCCAAAATTTTAAAATATTCCAAAACTGACAAAAAATATTTTTGCAGATTTTTCGGAGTCCGTTTACTTACCGTATCACATACCTCCTAATTTTCAGAATTCTGGAGTGTTCCGGAAGGTTTCTTTTATGTGTTCCTCCGGTGTCATGGTTTGGATGACATTGCTTTCAACGTTAATAGGCGTACCTGGGATATAATGCTTAATTCTTTTTCCATTAACCACCTTTGGGTCAGTACCTTCGGCGTTATTAGTCTTGATAGCTCCAGAACGATAAACCTCTTCGATAATATAAGGTCCTTCCCATTTGGAGAGAAGCTTTCCTGCAAAAAATCTTAAACGAGAGTTGAACAAAAGAACATAATCTCCTATTTTGAATTCATGCTTTTGGATTCTTTTGTCATGCCATCTTTTTACCTTTTCTTTGAATAGCCTGGCATTTTCATACGCTTGGGTTTTCCATTCATCTAGTGAGCTAATATCAAATAGCCTCTTCTCACCGGCAAGTTTGAAATCGTAGTTGAGTTCTTTAATTGCCCAAAATGCTTTGTGTTCTAATTCTAGAGGCAAATAACAAGCTTTCCCATATACCATTTTATATGGAGACATACCCATAGGATTTTCATAAGCTGTTCTATAGGCCCAAAGTGAATCATCTAATTTCTTAGACCAATTCTTACGAGACCTATTGACAGTTTTTTGTAATATTAATTTTATTTCTCTATTGCTAAGTTCAACTTGACCACTAGATTGAGGATGATAGGGTGATGCAATTCTATGGTTAACATCATATTTAGCAAGCATCTTACGGAAAGCACCATGGATAAAGTGTGAACCACCATCGGTCATTAAATATCTAGGGATTCCAAACCTCGGGAAGATAACCTCTTTAAGCATTTTAATGGAGGTGTGGTGATCAGCACTATTAGTTGGAATAGCTTCTACTCACTTAGTGACATAATCAACCGCAACCAAAATATGAGTGTACCCGTTGGTGGAAGGAAAAGGCCCCATATAATCAAAACCCCAAACGTCAAATGGTTCAACAACAAGTGAATAATTCATAGGCATTTCCTGATGCTTACCGATATTACCAATTCTTTGACATTCATCACAAGACAAGACAAACTTACGGGCATCCTTGAAGAGAGTAGACCAATAAAAATCAGATTGCAATACCTTATGAGCAGTTCTATCTCCCGCATGATGTCCTCCATAAGCTTCGGAATGACATTTCCATAGGATTTGTTCCTGTTCACGCTCAGGTACACAACGTCTAATAATACCATCTACTCCTTCTTTATAAAGATGCGGGTCATCCCAAAAGTAATGTCTCAAGTCATAGATTTTTTTTCTCTTTTGTTGGTATGTGAAGTTAGGTGGTATATATTTAGCGACAATGTAGTTAGCATAATCAGCATACCAAGGTGTGCTTTGTGAAACACTTATTGCAGCTAACTGTTCATCAGGAAAACTATCATCAATAGGTAGTGGGTCATCAAGAATATTTTCGAACCTAGACAAGTTATCAGCTACAGGGTTCTCAGCTCCCTTTCTATCAACGATGTGTAAGTCAAATTCTTGAAGCAAGAGAACCCACGTAATGAGTCTAGGTTTAGCATCTTTCTTTTACATGAGATATTTTATAGCAGCATGATCGGTGTGAACAATAACTTTGGAATCAACAATATAGGATCTAAATTTATCACAAGCAAACACAACTGCTAACAATTCTTTTTCAGTGGTAGCATAGTTTCGTTGGGCACTGTCTGGAGTTTTACTGGCATAATGGATAACATTCAATTTCTTATGAACTCTTTGTCCTAGGACAACACCAACAGCATAATCACTAGCATCACACATAATTTCAAAAGGCAAGTTCCAATCAGGTGGTTGAACGATAGGTGCAGAGGTTAAGGCTCTCTTGAGTGTTTCAAAGGCTACCACACAATCATCGTCAAAAACAAAAGGAATATCCTTTTGCAAAAGATTAGTAAGAGGCCTAGAAATTTTAGAGAAGTCTTTAATAAACCTCCTATAAAAACCAGCATGACCAAGGAAACTTCGAATACCTTTAATATCTTTAGGACATGGCATTTTCTCAATTGCATCAACTTTAGCTTTATCCACCTCAATACCTCGTTCAGATATTTTATGCCCCAAGACAATGCCTTCATTAACCAAAAAGTGGCACTTCTCCCAATTCAAGACGAGATTAGTTTGTTCACATCTCAGCAAAACCCGATCAAGGTTGCTTAAGAAATCATCAAAAGAAGTTCCGTAAACGGAAAAATCATCCATGAAAACCTCCACAATCTTTTCACAAAAATCAGAGAATATAGCAGTCATACATCTTTGAAAGGTAGCAGGTGCATTGCATAAACCAAAAGGCATACGTCTATAAGCATAGGTTCCAAAAGGGCAAGTAAAGGTAGTTTTCTCTTGATCTGATTGTGACACAGGTATTTGAGAGAAACCAGAATATCCATCTAGGAAACAAAAGTGTGTGTGCTTAGATAATCTTTCTAGCATTTGATCAATGAAAGGCAGAGGGTAATGGTCTTTCCTAGTAGCTTTATTTAATTTTCTAAAATCAATTACCATTCTATAACCAGTGACAATTCTTTGTGGAATGAGTTCATTCTTATCATTAGGAACAACGGTAATACCTCCTTTCTTAGGGACACAATGAACGGGACTTACCCATCTACTATTAGCTATGGGATATATTATACCTGCTTCCAGAAGCTTTAATATTTCAGTTCTTACCACTTCTTTCATCTTAGGATTCAATCGCCGTTGGTGATCAACAACGGGTTTAGCATCAGGTTCCATATTAATCTTATGCTGACATAGAGTGGGGCTAATGCCCTTAAGATCATCAAGAGTATATCCAATAGCAGCCCGGTGCTTCCTCAGAACTTTCAATAATCTCTCTTCTTCATGTTCAGAAAGGTTAGCACTAATAATAATAGGATATATCTTTTTCTCGTCAAGATAAGCATACTTCAAAGTGTCAGGAAATTGTTTCAATTCAAACACAGGATCACCTTTAGGTGGAGTAGGACCTCCAAGAGTTTCAATAGGCAAATTGTGTTTCAGGAGAGGTTGTTGTTCAAAGAAGATTTTATCTATCTCATTTCTTTCTCGCAAATGCATATCATTTTCATGGTCAAGCAAATATTGTTCTAATGGATCAGTAGGAGGCACATCAATAGAAGCAAGACCAATTATTTCATCCTTACTAGATAACGCTTTATCATGGGGTTGTCTACTAAACTTGGAAAAATTAAACTCATGAGACACATTACCAAAACTGACACCGACAGTTTGTTTTTCACAATCTATCTTAGCATTGACGGTGCTCAAGAAAGGTCTACCAAAGATAATGGGACAAAAGTCATCTTGTGGGGAACCAAGAACTAGAAAATTACTAGGGTATTTTACTTTCCCACACAAGACTTCAACATCTCTAACAATCCCAAGTGGTGTGATAGTGTCTCTATTAGCAAGTTTAATAGTAACGTCAATGTCCTCTATTTCAGCAGGTGGTATCTCATCCATAATTTCTTGGTATAGAGTAAAAGGGATAACACTCACACTAGCACCAAAATCACATAAACCATGATAGCAATGATCTCCTATTTTGACTGAGAAAACATGCATGCCTTCTATGGGTCTATGTTTATCTTTTTCATCGGGTTTAGCAATTCTAGGAGCTTCATCACAAAAGTAGATAACATGCCCATCAATATTTTCTACCAAGAGATCTTTAACCATAGCAACACTAGGTTCTACTTTAATTTGTTCAGGGGGTTTAGGTGCTCTTATATTACTCTTATGAACCACAGTTGACACCTTAGCATGTTCCTTTATCCTAACAGGGAAAGGTGATTTTTCAATATAAGCTGTAGGCACAACTGGATCAACATTGTAAAAGATGGTTTCTTCTTTAGCTATGACCGGTTCTTTAATTTCTTCTTTAATAGGGGGATGATATTTAAACCACTTCTCCTTAGGGATCTCAACGTGAGTAGAAAATGCTTCGCAGAAAGAGGCTACTATCTCAGAGTCAAGTCCATATTTAGTGCTAAACTTATGAAAAGTATCGGTATTCATAAAAGATTTAACACAATCAAATTCAAGCTTTATACCTGACTCATTAGCTTCATCGAGTTCCCAATCCTCAGAGTTGCGTTTAATTCTTTCTAAGAGATCCCACTTGAATTCAATAGTCTTCTTCATATAAGAAACCGCACAAGAAGTATCGAGCATGGATTGATCATTATGAGAAAGCCGAGCATAAAAATTCTGAATGATAACTTCTCTCGGAATTTCATGATTGGGGCATGAATATAACATTGACTTAAGCCTCCCCCAAGCTAGAGCGATGCTTTCTCCTTCACGAGGCCAAAAATTATATATATAATTCCGATCATGATGAACTAGATGCATGTGATAAATTTTTTGGTGAAATTCCAATTGCAAACGATTCCAGTTCCACGATCCAAGATCATCACATAGCCTATACCATGTCAATGCTTTTCCCTCCAAAGATAAAGGGAAAACCTTCTTCTTAACTTCATCTCCGGGTAAACCTGCAAGCTTAAATAATCCACAAATTTCATTCACATATAAGAGGTGCATATCAGGATGTTCAGTTCCATCTCCTGCATAAGGTTTAGCAAGCAGTTGTTCTAACATACCTGAAGGAATTTCATAAGTAACATTTTCAGTAGGTGTTGTAGGTTGAGGGGCAACTAATTGTGGTTCCGGTCGAGGTGAAGATACCCCGAACAAACCCCTCAAAGGTTTGTTTTCCATAGTAGCTAGTAGCAATAAATTTCAGCACGTAGTATAAGTTTTTCCTTACCGATTTCCACTTACCAAGAGCGCTTTACTCCCCGGCAACGGCGCCAGAAAAGAGTCTTGATGACCCATAAGTATAGGGGATCAATCGTAGTCCTTTCGATAAGTAAGAGTGTCGAACCCAACGAGGAGCAGAAGGAAATGACAAGGGGTTTTCAGCAAGGTAATTTCTACAAGCACTGAAATTGTAGGTAACAGATAGTTTGATAGCAAGGTAATTGGTAACAAGCAAGTAACGGTAACGGTAAACAAGGTGCAGCAAGGTAGCCCAATCCTTTTGTGGCAAAGGACAGGCCAGAACAGTCTCTAGTAATAGGCAAGGTGTTCTTGAGGGTACACGGGAATTTCGTCTAGTCACTTTTATCATGTTGGTTTGATTCGTGTTCGCTACTTTGATAATTTGATATGTGGGTGGACCGGTGCTTGGGTGTTGTTCTTACTTGAACAACCTCCCACTTATGATTAACCCCCTCGCAAGCATCCGCAACTACGAGAAAAGTATTAAGATAAAATCTAACCATAGCATTAAACGTTTGGATCCAAATCAGCCCCTTACGAAGTAGCGCATAAACTAGGGTTTAAGCTTCTGTCACTCTAGCAACCCATCATCTAATAACTACTCCACAATGCATTCCCTTAGGCCCATGAATGGTGAAGTGTCATGTAGTCGACGTTCACATGGCACCACTAAGGGAATCACAACATACATATCATCAAAATATCAAACACATATCAAATTCACATGATTACTCGTAACATGACTTCTCCCGTGACCTCAAGAACAAAGGTAACTACTCACAAATACTAATCATGCTCAAGATCAGAGGGGTATTAAATAGCATAATGGATCTGAACATATAATCTTCCACCAAATAAACCATATAGTAATCAACTACGCAAGGTAATCAACACTACTAGTCACCCACATGTACCAATCTGAGGTTCCGATACAAAGATTGAACACCAGAGATGAACTAGGGTTTGAGAGGAGATGGTGCTGTTGAAGTTGTTGATGAAGATTGGTCTCCCAAATATGAGAGGGGTGTTGGTGAAGACGATGGCTTCGATTTCCCCCTCCGGGAGGGAAGTTCCCCCGACGGAATCGCTCCGCCGGAGGGCAAAAGTGCTCTTGCCCAAGTTCCGCCTTGAGGCGGCGGCGCTTCATCTAGAAAGTCCTCCTCTGATTTTTTCTAGGTCAAATGTGACCATATACCAGAAGATGGGCACCGGAGGTGGCCCGAGGTGTCCACAACCCATCAGGGCAAGCCCAGGGGGGCCTGGCGCGCCCTGGTGGGTTGTGCCCACCTGGCAGGCCCCCTCCGGTAGTTTTCTACTCCAGTGTTTTTTATTAAATACAAAAATAATCTCCGTAAAATTTCAGCTTCATTGGAGTTGTGCAGAATAGGTATCTCTGACGTGCTTTTCTTAGGTCCAGAATTCCAGCTACCGGTATTCTCCCTCTTTGTGTAAACCTTGTGTATTATGAGAGAAAAGGCATTAGAATCATTCCCCAAAGCATTATTATTCAACAAAACAGAGTAAATAACAGTAGGAAATCATGATGCAAAATGGACGTATCAGGTCTCAAGCAGGCGCCTCGGGCATGGTTCACTCGGTTCACCGCCTACCTCCGGACGCTTGGGTTTGTCTCCTCTCGCTCGGACTCATCGCTCTTCATCCTTCGACGCAGTGCTCACCTTGCCTACCTGCTCCTGTACGTCGAAGACATCATCCTCACCACAAGCTCCACCGTGGTTCTCACCGACGTCATCCAGTCGCTCCATCGCAAGTTCGCGATTACCGACCTCGGCATGCTCTATCACTTCCTCGGCATCAACGTCACCACCACCGAGCGGGGGCTGTTTCTCTCCTAGGAGCAGTACGCCTTGGAGATCCTCGATCGCGCGGGCATGCTTAATTGCAAGCCCATCTCCACTCCGGTCGACACGTTGGCCAAGCTCTCCGTTGACACCGGGCCGCTCTTCCACGACTCGTCCCTCTACCGCAGCTTGGTCGGCGCTCTCCAGTACATCACATTGACGCGTCCCGAGCTCTCCTACACGGTTCAGCAGTGTTGCATGTTCATGCATGCCCCCCGCGACTGTCACTACCAGCTCGTGAAACGCATACTCTGGTACCTGCACGACACGACCCATCTGGGGCTTCGTATACATCGCGACGCCGGCACCGAGCTTGTTGCCTATTCCGACGCCGACTGGGCTAGCTGCCCTGACACTCGCAGGTCCACCTCGGGCTATTGTATGTACCTCGGCTCCAACCTCCTCACTTGGTCGTCGAAGCGGCAGACCACGGTCTCTCGGTCGAGTGTAGAGGCAGAGTACAGGGCGGTGGCCAATGCCGTCATGGAGTCAGTGTGGCTGCGTGAATTTCTCGGGGAGCTCCATCAACCACCGTCGCGTGCCACGGTGGTATACTGTGACAACATCAATGCCGTCTACATGTCGAGCAACCTAGTGCAACATCAACGCACGAAGCACATCGAGATCGACTTGCACTTCGTCCGCGAGCGTGCTGCCCTTGGTGAGATACTCGTCCTGCATGTACCCACGAGCTCGCAGTTCGTCGACATCTTCACCAAGGGGCTACCGACCAGCCACATGTTTCGACTGCGGGGGGGGGGGGGGGGTTGTTGGAACACGCCCACGCCACATCGTGGCTGACCAGGCACCCCCGCTCCCTCCGGTAGCTCCAACAGCTACATGCACTACGTGCGCACCTGCCCATGCATGTAGGACATGATTAGGCTCCACGGTTGCAACCACTCGCACGATCACTCGGCGATCCTTGTAGCTATATATGTAAATTGTTCCAAGCTAATACAATCAGTGTGTGAGTTGCATCCTCTATCTCATTTTGCGTATAAGTCTTCGTTTTATCAATGGTTGCTCGTGTGGCTTTGGTTGTTTTTTGCTTGGTCTGTAATGGACTAATGGCATGGTAATGCTAGACCCGAACCTACTTAAGCTTTCTATAATAGGATGGTCATTCATGCCTGTTCTCCAAAAATAGGAGCTGCAATCCCTTCACGATTTTATTCTTTTGGTGGTGTGGCAAATATCGGAAGTGATGCGGCGACGTGTTCCATCAGCTCCTTTCGCTTTCTACTTTCTAGTCCTATATGAACACGCCGGTACAGTGGTGGATGTCGACTATGGCGGGTAACATCACGATTGTATTTTCTCCGGTGAAAACCCATGACTTGTCTTTCTAGCTTGATAAGTAGTGTCAACGTTAACTTGTTGTTATGTTGTTGCAGGTATTGGTTTGAAGATCTACTTGGCAAGTTATTTCTCAAGATTGACATTTGATTGGACCAACCAACATCATTGTGCAAGCAATAATTCTTTCTTAAAGACATTGTCTTAGACTAACTTTACCCGATCCATGAAAAGTAGAGTAGAATCCGTCGAGTAAAGTTAGTGGAGTAAACTTTTACTCCTCTATGGACGGCCGCACCTAGCCGATCTCCTAAACTTAGTGGAGTAAAAAATGCATCTGTTTTGTGTCCTAGCCGTATGAACTTCAAACACTTCACAATATATATCATAAAAACATTCAAATTAAAACACGCATAACATAACCGGTAACAAGCAAATAGTTTCATCGTCATGATTTTCAAATTAAAACATGCATAGTTCATAAAAAAGGCATCACTTAAGTTTGATCTAAAATCACCACAAATAAAACATATGTATATTGTGGATCGAGCCAACCAATAGGATGCACAAACTCAAACGAAACCAAAGAAATCATCACAACCACCACCACCACCACCACCATCCTCTCGGCCACCACCAACACCCCCACCCTCTCGGCCACCACCACCACCACCACCACCACCATCCTCTCGGCCACCACCACCACCACCACCACCATCCTCTCGGCCATCTTCACCATCACCATCACCGCCACCACCACCACCACCATCCTCTCGGCCATCTTCACCATCATCATCACCGCCACCACCACCACCATCCTCTCGGCCCCCACGGCCACCACCACCACCATTCCGAAGAGAACCTTTCGTTGGGGTCAAGATCTCCCCACAAGTGAGCTCCCAATACTTTCTTGTAGTTTCATCCATTATGGTTGGATTTGTTATGTTATGCTCCAAATTCAAGTATAAAGAGAAATGTTAACTTCTAACGAGCGAGCGGAGCAAGGCCCGTCGCCGGTAGGCTTGGGCTGAAGCGGAGTGTTGTTTTCAATGAATATGTTATGTATCACGATGATATGTCCACAGATAGTTTTGATGTAGAGCCACAACGAGCTACTATGCAGGTGGAGCACTTTGATCAGGAGGAAAACGAAATTGTTGATAATGATGTTGCTGCTCTAGATGAAGAGGTTCATGATAATGTTGACGATGCTCCAGATACAAAGGTTCATGATGATGATGTTGTGCAGCAATCGCCCCCTGTTTTGTAGCGACAAATTCAGTCTCTTGTAGATGGCAGGGGAAAGAGAGTCATTAACAAACCTAAACGCCTAATTGAAGAGTGTGCCATTGTTCATTATGCTTTCAGTTGTGCAGAACAGGTTGAGAACATCCAAGAGCCGTCCACATACACTGAAGCTTTTGTTTTCGGTGACGGCAAGAAGTGGCTTGCTGCTATGCAGGAAGAGATGCAGTCACTTGAGAAAAATCTTGCCTAAACAAAAGAAGACCGTTCGTTGCAAATGGATCTTCAAAAGGAAGGTTTGTCTCCTAATGACCCCGCAAGGTTTAAGGCAAGATTAGTGGTTAAGGGCTTCAGTCAGATACCAAGTATTGATTATAATGATGTGTTCTCTCTAGTTATGAAACATAGTTTCATTCGTGCATTTTTTGGTATTTTTGCTATGCATGATCTTGATCTTGAGTAGTTAGATGTCAAGAATTCTTTTCTACATCGAGAACTGGAGGAGAAAATTTACATGGACCGACCACAAGGTTTCTTAGTGTGTGGTAAGGAGAAATTTGTTTGCAAGTTAAAGAGGTCCATATATGATTTGAAACAGTCTCCAAGACATTGGTATAAAAGGTTTGATTCATTTATGATTGCACATGGATTTCAGAGGTTTGCATATGATAGTTGTGTTTACATTAAATTTGTTGATGGATCACATATATACTTGTTGTTATATGTTGATGATATGTCGATTGTTGCCAAGGGCAAGAGAGAGATCACTACTTTAAAGGCACAATTAAGTAGTGAGTTTGACATGAAGGATCTTGGTGCTGCTAAGAAAATTCTATGTATGGAGATTAATAGGGATAGAAATTTTGTTTGCTATTTCTTAGTCAGCAAAGTTACATTGAGAAAGTTCTTCATCATTTTAACATGCATGATGCTAAAGTCAGTAAGCACTCCCATTGCTCGTCATTTAAAATTGTCTTCTTCTCAATGTTCTAGTACGGAAGAAGATTTTGAGTATATGTCAAGAGTTCCTTATTATAGTGATGTCGGTTCGCTAATGTATGCCATGGTGTGTTCTAGGCCTGATTTATCATTTGTAATGTGTTTGGTTAGTAGATATATGGTTAACCCTGGTAAAGAACATTGTAAGGATGTTAAGTGGATTTTCAGGTACCTTTGTGGCACTTCCAATGCTTGTTGGAAATTTGGCAGGACTGGCGAGGGACTAGCCGGCTATGTGGATTCATGAAAGTGCGTTATATCGACTAGAGGGGGGGGGTGAATAGGCAATTTTTACAAATTCGTCACTTGAGGAAATACTAGTTGAGGAATTCGCTAAGTGACGAACTACTTGCAGCGGAATAAGTACTCAAGTGCATGTGAAACATAGCAGTAGCATAGTCGTCATGATGAAATGAAACATACACAGAGCATGAGTAGCGTGAACAGGATAAGCAGGCTGAAGATAAAGTGACTGGAAAATTTGAGGTGAGGAAATTGAGAAAGTCTTCAGTCAAATTCTTCAAACAGTAATGATCAATTTCATCAACAGGTATACGAGGAAATGGAAGGGTTGAGGAAATGGAACCAGGTAGCTCGATGAAGACAATGGTTTGATGACCCAGTTCCAACTGCTGTGACAGTCGTACATCTGGTTTGGAGCGGCCTGGTATTTAAACCAGAGGACACACAGTCCCAGGACACATAGTCCTTATCGTATTCTCCTTGAGCTAAGGTCACACAGTCCTCGCCCAACACTCGTGGTAAGTCTTCAGGGTAGACTTCCAAAATCCTCACAAACTGGTCACCCGACGATCAACAATTGACTATTGGATGCTCTAGACCATGGTCACCCGGCGATCCCTAATTGACTGCAGGATGCACTAGACCATGACGCCTAACCGTATGGAAGATACACAGTCTTCAAAGGTAAAAAGCGTTGGTTCCACACAGGAACAATTTCTTCAGTGATGCTCAATCACTATGGGTTTTGGTGGTTTGGGTTTCGGGTTTTTCCTCACTGATGATTTTCTATCAAAGTCTTTGGAGGATGGGTTTTTCCTCACTGATGATTTTTGCTCAAAGTCCTCGAGGAATGGGTTGCTCTCAAATGACAAGTGTCAAGTTCTCTCTCGGAGCAGCCGACCAACTAGTGGTTGTGGGGGGCGGCTATTTATAGCCAGGGTGCAACCCGACATGATAAGACATAAATGCCCCCCAATGATATGACCGTTAGGTGGATAGAATATCTGGACAGCTGGCGCAAAGCACAGCAATGGTCGAAATTTGAACTGTCAAATTCCTCGGGGCTTATCATATTCCTCACTTGTAGGCAATTCGCACTGGCGAAATCCTAACTCCTCAGTCAGACCAATTTCCTCAGAGACCAGAAGAACATCGTCTCTGTCACTGAAGATCTTGACTGAACTGCAAGAGATTTCCAAAGGCTTCACTCGAAGGATTGGGTTAGGTTGAGGCTTTTGAGTTGAGCATCAGATGGAAATTTTTCCTTAGTGTTACCTCGACCCCCTTTAACAGTACGGTGTTTCCTATGACTCAAAGAAAGGAAATGAAACACTAAAAACAAAAGTCTTCACGCTTCATTGTCCTTGTTCATATCTTCAAGGTCACGCCATCTTCTTCATTTTCAAAGTCTTCAGGGAATACCAAAGTCTTCAGCAAAGTCTTCACCAAAGTCTTCACCAAAGTCTTCAGTTGAAGACATTCATTTTTAGGGGTCGATATTCTTCGAATATAAAAAACTCCTCATCGACTTATAGAGCCTGTGTACACTCACAAACATATTAGTCCCTTAACCTATAAGTCTTCAATACACCAAAATCACTAAGGGGCACTAGATGCACTTACAATCTCCCCCTTTTTGGTGATTGATGACAAATAGGTTAAGTTTTCAACAGGGATAAACATATGAAGTGTAAGTACTAAGTTTGAGGAATTTGATTGCAAGATATAGAGGAACTCCCCCTGAAGATGTGCATATTTGAGGAATTTGCTTTGGACTGCAAATGCACATGGCAGGATAAAATCTTGGAGATCTCCCCCTATATCTTGTAATCCATACACGCATTTAATATATATCATGAGGAAATTGAAATGCATGATGGAAAATGGGGTCTGAGAAAATTCAGCATGCGTGCATTAAGATACTTAATGAAATAAGCATGCAGAAAGCAGTTCAAAAGTATCAGACCACCATCGGACTTAAGTTTACAACTCATCAAACAAACACCTCAGAAGAGCAAGAGTTGTAACTTAAACAAAACACAGCCCATATAAAGAGACCCGCTTGAAGACTAACTCAAATTTCTCCCCCTTTGTCATCAAGTGACCAAAAGGGACGAAATTGAGGACCAACGCCCCTGAAGAATTTCATCTTGAAGGTGGTGGAGGAGCGCCAGCGTTGTCGGGGTCGGTTGGTGGAGCAGGGCCTTCAGCAGTATCGTCAATGTCCTCAGCTTCATCCGTCTCACGCGATGAAGAATATGAACTTGTCACCAGCTGAGGAACTTGAACTTTCTTCCACTTCTTCTTTGAAGGAATCGACCAGTCAAAGTTCATCTAAAAGTCCATCTCCTTGAGTTCTTCGGGAGTCTTGAGGTGAGACAGAATGGCCCAAGTGCGACCGAAGATTTCATGCACATAGTAATGATTTTTCCTCACAGAGTTATGCGTCACACTCATGTCACGAAGAATTGAAGCAAACTGACGCTTTACCCACTTGTGATTGTGATCAACCTTCTGATGAAGACTTAAGAGAAGCTCGCGATCAGTCATTACACGAGGGGTAGAAGCTTGAGGTTTTTGCGCTGAGGCTTTTGCAGCAGAATCTTGTGTGGCAGAGTCATCATTGGTGGAGTAAGATGCAACCTTACAAAATTGACCATCCAATGGACGAGTGCCTTCATCAATTACAGCCTTGCCTTTTCCTTCAACTGAAGAAAATTTCTTCTTGAGGACTTCAATCGGAGGCAGAAAACTGAAGTGATTCTGAAAGTCAGCCTTGAAGGGAATTGAAGACCTTGATCTAATGAATTTCATGATCCAGGGAGCATAAGGCTTCAATTCGAATGGTGACACTGCAATATTGGCCAAAGTCCTCATGAAGAAATCATGATAGTTGATGGGAATCCCATGAATAATGTTGAACAACAAATTCTTCATGATGCCAACAACTTCTTCTTCTTCAGAGTTGCGGCCTTTGATAGGACTGAGGGTTTTGGTCAATATTCTATAGATTGTCCTGGGCACATACATCAAATCCTTCACTAAGAAGGTGGTCCTTGGAGATTTTCCTTGTGCCAAAGGCTTCATCAGCACTTGCATCATGTGATTCTGCAGCTCAGGTTCATCATAGATGCATCTTGCTCCTTTTGAAGGAATTGGAATTGGGACACAATGAAGCAATTCGCTTGCTGGAGCAGTGTTGTGGGTGTTGCCAGACAACCAATCCAAGATCCATGTGTTGATATCAGAAGCTTCACCAAAAATGTGCAGAGTTGCATAAAATTTAAGAATTAGCTCTTCATTCCAATCGCAGACATCCGCACAGAATGGAAGAAGTCCAACATCATGAAGAACTGTGAGCACTGGAGTGAAGCATGGGATGGATTCCATATCCACATGAGGAATTTGATGATGCTGGAAGACTTTGTCCTTGTCAAACAATACTGCAGCATAGAAGTTCATTTGAGATGGAGTCCAGAACCTTGAGCGTCCAACTCTGGCAGATTCATATGGGTTTGGCCCTGTGAAGAATATGTGCTCATTGAAGAAATTCTCCTTGATGAATTTGGGGTGCTTCGTGCCTTTGAAGGGTAGCTTTTGCTTCGACTGAAGATTTGGCTTGAAGCGCCGTCCAGTCTCGCTTGGAGCAATGGCAGTTTCTTCAGCTTGAGGAACATGTGCAGCAGTCTCATCAGGCACATTCTGGACAGGAATTTCATCAGCTGATGCAGCTGGAATATCTTCAGGAGCAGTCAGGAGGGGAGTGGAAAGACCATCTGATCCTGTGTGAATTTCTTCAGTCGGGGCAGGAGACTGAGGAATCTGAGTGAGAGGTGTTGTCATTGGTGAATTTGGGTGTGCTGCTTCCGAAAATTCATCATTGATGACTGGAGTGGTAGATCCGATGTCCACATCCTCATCTATTTCTTCAACGCCAGCCTCTTCAGCAGTTAACTGAGGCTGGGGCTATGATACCAATGGGGTTGAGATATTTTCATCAACCTCTATTTCTTCATCAATCTGCTCTGAGGAAGCAGCAGACTGAGTTTCTTCATCGTCCTCACTTGGGATGACATAGTCTTCACCAAATGGGACTATTTCATAGGCTGGGACTGATGAGATGGGAACAACATCAATTGGTTCATTTGAAGAACTTGGCAAAGTCTTCAATTTCTTTGTAGCTGAGGAATCTGCTGGTGGTGATGCTTTCCTTTTCAGAGCAGCGTCCTTTTCCGCAGCCTTGGTCTTCTTCGCTTATGATGCAGAAGGAAGTGTGACAGTCTTCACCCTTGATGATTTTGCTGAGGGAGCCTGGGGTGAAGATGGAGCAGTTTCTTCAGGCACGACTGATGCAGTCGCCCTGGCAGTTTCTTGAGGCACAACAGTTTCTTCAGCTAGCCTCTCAATTTCTTCAGGTGCAACATTAGGAGTTGCCCTGGGAATTTCTTCAGCAGCATGAATTTCTTCAGCTGCACTTGTAGTTTCTTCAGCATGCTGAGCAGAGGATCTAGCCTGAGGAATTTGTGGTTGCGATCTGGCTGCAACTCTTGAGTTGTGGTCCTTGATGGCTTTGTCAGCCAGATTGACGAACCTCACCTTGGCACCTTTATAGTCAGCATAGTACCTGTCAAATTCATCACTGAGGCCTTTGATTTCCCTTTGGACAGAGACAAGTTGGTCAGGCGTCAGGTTGAGAACATTGTTCTTCATGAAGCGCTCTTTCTTGTACTGAGCCTTCTTTGCCTTTCTGGCCTTTTCATACTTCCATTTTTCTTGACCAATGAACGCTGTGAGGACATGGCTAGGACCGGGAGGCAGATTCAAATCATCAATCGGAGTGTTTGGGTCCTGGTGCTAGATGTCGATGAAATTGAGCACAGTTTTTGGATCCAGCAGGAGAGGAATTGAAGTGCCCTTGGCTTGAGGCACTCTTTCTTGCTTATTTCTGACAATGGCAGCAAGTTCTTCATCACTTGCTTCATCATCCTCAGATTCTGAGGGAATACTGAAGACTACTTGCTTCTTGTGAGGACTTGGCCTCCTGCCTCGTCCTGCTGTTGCCTTCACTTTCAGCAAGGTGGGACTGCTTGAGGATTGTGCTTGGGCAGATGAAGTTGCAGATGCCCCTGAAGCAATTAAAAAGCCGGCAGTCCTCTGACAAGATGCCAGATGCACTGGTGTTGTTGACTTGGCAGCAGCTGTTGAAGATTGTGCAGCCACTGAGGGCATTGCAGGAGCCCTTGAGGATTTTTCCTGAGGCATTTGCTGTGAGGAACTTGGGGCTGAGGACTTTGGTGCTGAGGATCTTGCAGTGGATTTCTTCACCACCGATTTCTTCGGAGCAGGTGCACTAGCAGAGGCAGCAGCAGCAACAGAGTCCAAATTGAATTGCCTCACAGCTTCTTTAAAGATCTTTTGAAGCTTTTTCTAATGTTTTGCCCATTCTTGAGGAAAATCCTCACCTCTCATGAGACTTGTGGGATCTGCAGCCTGGTTATTTGCCAATGGAGGTCTTCGGCAAGGTGGTTTCAGTGCAAATTTCTTCATGTACTTAGGAGTGACATAGCGATTTTCTCTCCATTCCTTCATCCATCTTCTCTCAATCTTTTGAATGCGAATTTTGCGCTTCTCCTTGGTTTCTTTCCCATATATTTCTTCATCAGGTGTGCAATACTCAGGATAGATATCCTCAGGAATCTCAAATGCAGTATTGGATGCAAGTTTCTTTCCTCCTTTCTGAGGTCTTTTCCCGTCTGCCATTTTCTTCAGCTGAGGATTATGAACTGTTGAAGTTTCTAACGAAGTATGCAACTTTTCTTCAAGGAACGCTGCAAATGAGTTAAGTTGATGAGAACCTAGAGATTCATCAGCTGACATTTGTACCTGTGAATAGAGTATAGGTGCAAAGAATTTGAAGAGGTCATATGCGTTCTCAGATTTTTTTTGCAAAAATATCAAGTTTGAGGAATTTGACCATGGATGCCTTGAAGGATTTCACTAAGTGTTCTTGACTTAGGTTCCAGAGTTGTGCAGATTTGAAGATCCACACAATTGAGGAATCTTGAAGAAAATCATAACTTAGCGAAATAAATCAAGAGAAGGAGTTTGATTGGTGCTTTAGAGATGGATTGCTGAAGAATAACACCTTTTGAGGATTTTCTGAAAATCATCGGGATCAAAAAATGGTAATAAAAGTAGATTTTATTTACCGTATGCGATGAACACGACGAACAGAGAAGAAGTGAAGGAGTTCGTCAGTCCAGATCTCCCATGCCCTAGCTTGGCAGAGGGAGACAGCTACAGCAGCAACGGGGTGAAGACTTCCGCGGCCGATGCGAGTACGACGACGGTGAGGTCAAGGCAGTGAAGCTCTTCCTCTCCGGCGACAATGAAGTTAGCGGCGGCGCTAGGTCTGGAGCTCGGGAGAGATGGGAGTGAGGAGTAACCCGAGCAAGTGGAAGGGAGGGGGTATTTATAGCAACAGTAAAAACCAACTGGTCTGAAGATTTTGGACCAGTATGCCCCTGACCCTTGCTATCCACGCGACATGTGTCACCCACGTACTGTGTAGTGGAGATAGTGGGGGATCGTGGGTTATCCAGTCGTGGGAATCGGAACGGTTTGAGCGGCAATCGCCAAAAATTGAGATTGAATATTTTAAAGTTTTCGTTCGCAAATTCTTCAGCTGACAAGGACACAGTGAAGACTTTGAACGGGTTTCAAAGTAGAACGCATATGAAGAATTTGTGAACAGACTAGGTTGAGCTTGGCATAGAGGGGGAACGGGTCCGATCACATTCACTTAGAAGAAAATCAACTTGAAGAATTAGCTATAAGTGAATGCTGTTGAGGACATTGAAAAAGCTCAAATATATATATATATATATATATATATATATATAGTCAATGAAGAGGAACTCATATGAAGAACATCAGTTGAAGAATTTGAAATTTTGAGGAATTTGCAAATTGACGAAAAACTCAACTTGAAGAATTTCAACTGTTGTTGGTGGCGTTACCCACCGTATAAGAATGATGATTTCAGACACTGCGTACAATTGTCGTAGGGTTCTGAGAATCAAATTCTTCATTAATTTCTTCACACTTAGAGAGTTAGTCTTCATTGATTGAAGAAAAACGTTACTTCGTGTGTTGCACATCAAGGTCATCAATTTTGCATAAGTGTTAGGATGTGTGTCCTTTCAAAGAACATTCGAAGATTCTAAGATATTTAGCTCACACCGCAACTTGCAAAATCTCTTCTCATCCAAGGGCTTTGTGAAGATATCAGCCAGTTGTTCTTCAGTCTTCACGTGGTCGAGGAAGATATCGCCCTTCATCACATGGTCACGAAGAAAATGATGATGAATCTGGATGTGCTTGGTCTTTGAGTGCTGAACTGGGTTGTGAGCAATCTTGATGGCACTCTCGTTGTCGCAGTAGAGAGGGACATTCTTCGCGTTGATGCCGTAGTCCTTGAGGGTTTGCTTCATCCATAGCAATTGAGCACAGCAAGAACCAGCAGCAATGTATTCAGCTTCAACAATGGATAGTGACACGCAGTTCTACTTCTTCGAGGACCAACAAACTAAGGATCGTCCGAGGAAATGACTAGTGCCTGACGTTGACTTGCGGTCCACATGATCACCAGCGTAATCAGAATCAGAATATCCAATGAGGTCAAGATCTGAGCCCTTGGGGTACCATAATCCTAGTGTTGGAGTGTGAGCTAGATATCGAAGAATATGTTTCACAGCCTTATGGTGTGATTCCTTCGGTTTTGCTTGAAATCGGGCACACATGCAAACACTAAGCATAATATCCGGCCTAGATGCACATAGATACAATAAAGAACCAATCATGGAGCGGTATTCCTTCTGATCGAAATCTTTACCACTTTCGTCAGAGCAGAGTTGAGCCGATGTGGGCATAGGAATCTTGACGCCTTTGCAATCCTGCATGCCGAATTTCTTCAGCACATCCTTGAGGTATTTCTCTTGAGATATGAAGATGCCATTGCGTTGTTGATGAATTTGAAGCCCTAGGAAGAATTTGAGCTCTCCCATCATATACATTTGATATTCTTCACTCATCATATAGGCAAATTCGTCGCTGTAACGTTTGTCAGTACATCCAAAGATAATATCGTCCACATATATTTGGCACACAAATAATTCATCATCATATGATTTTGTGAAAAGAGTTGGGTCAAGTGAACCGGGTTTGAAGCCTTTCTTCATGAGGAATTCCTTCAGTGTGTCATACCACGCGCGAGGGGCTTGTTTGAGGCCATAGAGGGCCTTATTGAGTCTGAAGACTTTGTCAGGATACTTAGGATCCTCAAAACCTGGGGGTTGAGCAACATATACTTCTTCCTCAAGCTTACCATTGAGGAATGCCCTTTTCACATCCATTTGATATAAGATGATATTGTGATGGTTAGCATAAGCAAGTAATATGCGAATACATATACTTCAAAGTGAAGAATATGACATCAAATTCATCAGACTGAATTTCATCACATAGTATAGTAAGCAAAGTAATATGAGGACGTGAGAAATGAATGATTCATTTCTTCATGAATAGCTTGCGTCCCTTCAAGAATATCCTCAGGTCTCCAGCAAATTCATCATACGTTCAAGTTCGTCTGGAGACCTGACCCTGCATAAGAGATTAGTTCAATTTCTTCACCACCCACATCTGGAGGGGTGGCAAAGAGTTCATCATTCTGCGAGCTCCATATGAGAAGGGTGGCATAGAAGCAAGTGCATTTTGTTTCACAGGATGGGGGTTAGAGTACTCATATGAATAAGCAGAGAAATTCTTCGAGGACTTATGAACATAATGATTTGAAGAATAATGAGCATATTCATGACCCTTAGATTTTCCTTGCGAAACAGAAGCATTAGCACGAGAATGATATGATTTTTGACCATATGAGGAATTTGGTCCATGTGAGGACTTTGGTCCTTGTGAAGACTTTGGTCCAACTGAAGAATTTGATCTGGGGTTCCTGTTCTTCACTGGTGGTGTCATGAGGTCATTCACTTGAATATTTTCAAGGTACCTTTTGGGAACCCAGATTTTCTTCATTGGAGGACCGTTCCTGCAGTTAGTACCAACATATCTGGCAAATACTTCACCATTCTGATTTTTGAACAGTTTGTAGTTGGAGTCAATTGACTCATCAGAGGAATATGAAGATTCACAAGTAAAACCAGATAAAGTGGATGGATCTACATGAGGTCCTTTTGTAGCAACCCATGAGGTTTTGGGATACTGCTCAAGTTTCCAGTAGGATCCATCAGCATTGAGTTTCCTCTCAAATGCAATACCCTCTTTCCTAGGGTTCCCGTTCAGAATCTGCTTTTTAAGCACATCACAAAGGGTTTGATGCCCTTTGAGGCTTTTGTATATGCCAGTCACATACAATTCCTTCAACCCTGCATTTTTGTCAGTGATACTTGTGGTATCCTTAGATGAGGAATTTGTGACCACGGAAATAGTTGAAGAATTTGCAGCAATAGAAGCATTTGAACTTTCATTTGAAGAATTAGCAGTTTCACGTTCGATGCATTTCAAACAAGGTGGAATGAATTCTTCCTGAGCGGCACTGATCTGTTGAGCAAGCAAGGAGTCACTATCCCTTTGTAAGTCCTCATGAGACACTTTTAGTTTCTCAAGCTCTTGCTTCCTTTGAAGAAATTCATAGGAAAGCTTCTCATGATCACGTAGAAGGGTTTCATGACGACTTAGAAGGTTATCAAACTTAGACTTAAGACGTTGAAAGTCATCAGTCAGAGTTTGCGTCCGATCCACTTCCTCATTCAACAGATCATCGCTTTTGTCTAGCATTTTCTAAAGCCTTTCAAGAGCACTTTGTTGTTTAGTGGCAATATTAGCAAGTTTGGAATAGCTAGGTTTCACATATTCATCAGATTCACCATCACTTGATTCAGAGGAGTAATGGTGTTTGAGTACCTTGGCACCTTTTGCCATGAAGCAATAGGTGGGAGCATAGTTGTTGTTGCTGACGTCAGAGTCGTTGGGAGTTGCCATTTTCCTCATCATTGAAGATGGACTTGCTGACGAAAGCAGTGGCGAGAGCTAGGCTCGCCACACCAGAGTCTTACTCCTCCTCAGATTCCTCCTCTTCTTCATATTCTTCAGATTCTTCTTCAGAATCCATTTCCTTGCCAATAAGTGCCTGAGCCTTCCTTAAGTTGTTCTTTTTCTTCGAGTCATCAGAACTGTCATCCTTGTATTTCTTCTTCCTTGACTCTTTTTCCCAGAGAGGACAGTCAGAGATAAAGTGACCAGATTTCTTGCATTTGTGGCAAGTTCTCTTCTTGTAGTTGCTTGATGAAGAATCTGATTTCTTCATGCCACTTCTTGATGATTTTCCGAACCGACCTCTCCTTGAGAACTTCTGGAATTTCCTTACGAGCATTGCTAGCTTCTGACTCTGTTCTTCAGGATCACCAAGGCTACTATCAGATTCTTCGTCTTCGGATGAGGAAATTGCCTTGGCCTTCAAAGCACGAGATCTTTCATAACTTGGCCTGTAGAGGTCTCTCTTCTCAGCTTGTTGGAATTCATGAGTATTGAGTCTCTCACCAATATCAGCAGGATCTAGTGACTTGTAGTCTCCCCGTTCTTGAATCATCAAAGCAAGTGTATCGAATGAGAAATCAAGAGATCTCAGCAGTTTCTTCACCACCTCATGGTCGATGATGTCAGTGGCACCAAGAGCTTGGAGCTCATTGGAGATATCAGTGAGACGATCGAAAGTTTGCTAAACATTTTCGTTGTCAAGTCTTTTGAAGCGGTTGAAGAGATTGCGAAGAACATCACGTTGAGTTGAAATGCCTTCATTGACTTTGGACAGCCTATCCCAGATAAGCTTAGCAGTCTCCAAAGCACTCACTCTGCCATACTGACCCTTGCTCAGATGGCCACATATGATATTCTTCGCTTGAGAGTCGAGTTGCTTGAATCTCTTCACATCAGCAGCGTTGATAGTGGGAGTGACAAAGGGAACACCATTTTCCACAACATACCAAAGATCTTTGTCAATTGCCTCAAGATGCATGCGCATCTTGTTCTTCCAGTAGGGGTAGTCCGTCCCATCGAAGGTAGGACACCCAGCTGAGACCTTGATCATGCCTGCAGTCGACATAACTAAAACTCCAAGTGGTTAAACCAAAATCACACAGAACAAGGGAGTACCTTGCTCTGATACCAATTGAAAGTGCGTTATATCGACTAGAGGGGGGGGGTGAATAGGTGATTTTTACAAATTCGTCACTTGAGGAAATACTAGTTGAGGAATTTGCTAAGTGACGAACTACTTGCAGCGGAATAAGTACTCAAGTGCATGTGAAACATAGCAGTAGCATAGTCGTCATGATGAAATGAAACATACACAGAGCATGAGTAGCGTGAATAGGATAAGCAGGCTGAAGATAAAGTGACTGAAGAATTTGAGGTGAGGAAATTGAGAAAGTCTTCAGTCAAATTCTTCAAACAGTAATGATCAATTTCATCAATAGGTATACGAGGAAATGAAAGGGTTGAGGAAATGGAACCAGGTAGCTCGATGAAGACAATGGTTTGATGACCCAGTTCCAACTGCTGTGACAGTCGTACATCTGGTTTGGAGCGGCCTGGTATTTAAACCAGAGGACACACAGTCCCAGGACACATAGTCCTTATCGTATTCTCCTTAAGCTAAGGTCACACAGTCCTCGCCCAACACTCGTGGTAAGTCTTCAGGGTAGACTTCCAAAATCCTCACAAACTGGTCACCCGACGATCAACAATTGACTATTGGATGCTCTAGACCATGGTCACCCGGCGATCCCTAATTGACTGCAGGATGCACTAGACCATGACGCCTAACCGTATGGAAGATACACAGTCTTCAAAGGTAAAAAGCGTTGGTTCCACACAGGAACAATTTCTTCAGTGATGCTCAATCACTATGGGTTTTGGTGGTTTGGGTTTCGGGTTTTTCCTCACTGATGATTTTCTATCAAAGTCTTCGGAGGATGGGTTTTTCCTCACTGATGATTTTCGCTCAAAGTCCTTGAGGAATGGGTTGCTCTCAAATGACAAGGGGCAAGTTCTCTCTCAGAGCAGCCGACCAGCTAGTGGTTGTGGGGGGTGGCTATTTATAGCCAGGGTGCAACCCGACATGATAAGACCAAAATGCCCCCAATGATATGACCGTTAGGTGGATAGAATATCTGGACAGCTGGCGCAAAGCACAACAACGGTCGGAATTTGAACTGTCAAATTCCTCAGGGCTTATCATATTCCTCACTTGTAGGGAATTCGCACTCGCGAAATCCTAACTCCTCAGTCAGACCAATTTCCTCAGAGACCAGAAGAACATCATCTGTGTCACTGAAGATCTTGACTGAACTGCAAGAGATTTCCAAAGGCTTCACTCGAAGGATTGGGTTAGGTTGAGGCTTTTGAGTTGAGCATGAGATGGAAATTTTTCCTTAGTATTACCTCGACCCCCTTTAACAGTACGGTGTTTCCTATGACTCAAAGAAAGGAAATGAAACACTAAAAACAAAAGTCTTCACGCTTCATTGTCCTCGTTCATTTATTCAAGGTCACACCATCTTCTTCATTTTCAAAGTCTTCAGGGAATACCAAAGTCTTCAGCAAAGTCTTCACCAAAGTCTTCAGTTGAAGACATTCATTTTTAGGGGTCGATATTCTTCGAATATAACAAACTCCTCATCGACTTATAGAGTCTGTGTACACTCACAAACATATTAGTCCCTTAACCTATAAGTCTTCAATACACCAAAATCACTAAGGTGCACTAGATGCACTTACAATTCAGATTTTGCTTCCAATGATTTGGACAAGACGAAATCCCTTATAGGTTATGTATTCATTGTTGGTGGTTGTGCCGTGAGTTGGAGGGCAACACTGCAGGAAGTAGTTGCTCAATACCACTGAAGCAGAATACATGGCTATTACATAAGCATGTAAAGAATCAGTTTGGCTGAAAGGTTTGTATGTTGAGCTTTGTGGAGATAATTATTGCATTAATCTATTTTGTGACAGTCAGAGTGCCATATACCTCACTAAGGATCAGATGTTCCATCAGAGAACAAAGCACATTGATGACAAATTCCATTATGTGTGATACATTGTTGAGCAAGGTATACTGAAGGTATGCAAGGTTAGTACACATGATAATCCTGCCAATGTGTTGACAAAGTCAATTCATATTGCTAAGTCTGAGCTTAGCTCAGACTTAGTTGGTATAACTCATTAGTCCTAGTGGCTGTTTGGTAAGTGTTTTCTTTGTTGTTCAGGGAGAAGGTTCTCTTTCATGCTACGAGATGGAATTTGTCTTAAGCTGAAGTATGTTATGTTTGCTCCAAATTTGAGTATAAAGAGAAAGGCTAACTTCTGACAAGCGAGCGGAGCGAGGCCCGTCGCCGGTAGGCTTGGGACGAAGCATAGTAAAAACTTGTAATACATTGATATTTGCTATACTTTGAACGTTTTACCACCACATCGTAGTAGTTAATAAGAACATTATTCTTGGGTTTTATTTCTTGTTTTCTACTAATTAAGACAGGTTCCGGAGTTATAAGTTCTTGGACAACGAACACATCTTCATCACCACAAGAGGTGCAACCACACAAACAAGCATATGGTTAGGATATATCTTTACCACCTTTTGAGGGTAGTTATAATCCTGCTATTTATCTTGATTGGGAGCTTGAGTTAGAACATTTTTTACTAGTCATAATTTTTTTGAACATGAGAAAGTAAGGGATGCCACTAGAGGATTTACTAGTTTTGCTTCATTTGATGGAGTGTGTATCGTAAAAAAACATTGATAATCAACCCACAACTTGGAAAGATTTAGAAGTTGTAATGAGACATAAATATGTTCCTTGTTATTATCAACGTGAATTTCTTCACAAATTAGAACAACTAAAACAAGACAATCACACTGATGATGCTTACTACCAAAAGCTAAAATCTTGTATGTATCATTGTGATAGATTAATCCAAGGATGATACAAATACTACATTTTTTGTAGTTTGAACCATGATATTCACGCAATGTTTCAATATATTTCTCGTTGCATTACTTGTATATTTGTTTGTGCTTGTACCTTTGAGAGACAAATACAGGAAGAGGCATTGGACAACTACGACAACTACTATTCCAATTCATGCTCACTGATACGTCACCATCGTATCTATAATTTTGGAATGTTTCATGCCATTACTTTACAACTTTCACATACTTTTGGCAACAATTTATATGATTTTCTTGGACTAACATATTGATGTAGTGCCAGTTCCTGTTTGTTGCATGTTTTTTGTTTCGTAGAAAATCCATATCAAACAAAGTCCAAACGCGATAATTTTTTTACGAAGATTTATTTAGGAATATATGTGACTTTTGGGAAAAAAATCAATGCCAGGCGATGTCCTAGAGAGCCATGAGCTCGTAGGGCGCGCCCCAAGGGGTAGGCATGCCCCTTGAGCTCGTGGATCCCTTGGAGCTCATTTGGGGATATCCTTTGGCAGCAAGGAATCTAATATCCGGATAAAAAACCCTTAAAAATTTCAGCCCAATCGGAGTTACGGATCTCTGGATATTTAAGAAATGGTGAAATGCCAGAAAATAAGAACCCGAAACAGAAGAGAAACATAGAGAGAGATCCAATCTCGGAGGGGCTCCTTCCCTCCGAGAGCCATGGCGGCCAAAGACCAGAGGCGAAACCCTCCTCTCATCTAGGGGGCGACCAAGGAAGAAGAAGAAGGAGGGGGCCTCTCTCCCCGTCTCTTCTGGTGGTGCCAGAGTGCCGCCGGGTGAATCATCGTGACGACGATCTACACCAACAACTTCGCCGCCGTCACCACCAACTCCCTCCCTAGCCTTATAGCACTGTAACATCTCTCTCCCCATTGTACCCCATACTTGAACATGATGCTTTATGCTTCATATTATTATCCAATGGTGTGTTGCCATCCTATGATGTTTGAGTAGATTTCTTTTTTCCTATGGGTTGATTGATGATCTTGATTGGTTTGAGTTGCGTGTTTTATTTTGGTGTTGTCCTATGGTTCTTTCCATGCCACACACACGTGGGGGATTCCCATTGTAGGGTGTTGCAACACGTTCATGATTTGCTTATAGCGGGTTGAGAGAGTGCGAGAAGCTTAAACCCAAGTAAGGGGGTTGTTGCGTATGAGGGTAAAAGGGACCTTTTACTTAATGCAATGGTTGGATTTACCTTAATGATTTCTAGTAGTTGCGGATGCTTGCTAGAGGTCCAATAATAAGTTCATATGATCCAAGTACGGAAAGTATGTTAGCTCATTCCTCTCCCTCATATAAAATTGCAATAATGATTACCGATCTTGTTATCAATTTCCTAGGACAATCTCGCAAATCCTTCCACCACTTTTCACACTCGCTATACTAAATTAATTGTAATTTTATTAAAACAACACCTAAATTTTATTTTCACATTCTTTATTTTCTTGCAAACTATCTTCTTACACCTACAAAGTACTTCTAATTTTATTCCCGCAAAGTAGTTTATTTCTTGTACTAGGTAAAGTGAACATCGTTGCGCGTAGAGTTGTATCGGTGGTCGATAGAACTTGAGAGAATATTAATTCTACCTTTAGGTCCTCATTGGGTTTGACACTCTTACTTATCAAAAAAGGCTACAATTGATCCCTATACTTGTGGGTTATCAAGACCTTTTTCTCGCGTCGTTGCTGGGGAGCAATAGTGCGGGGTTGATATTCTCGTGTGTGTGCTTGTTTGATTTATCACTAAGTAATTTTTTTTTCTGTTCTAAGTTGTTTTATATCTTTAGTTATGGATATGGAACACGAAATACCAAAAAAATTAGTTGTACTTGCTACTCATGCAGATGGGGAACCTACTAAAACCCTCGGTGATGGTTATGTGGAAAACATTAAATACTACTTTGATAATCCTGATATATCTCCATTCAACTTGATAATGGGAGAGACTTTGGATTACCGAGAATACTTTAGGGATTATCACTTGTCTCAAAAAGGGAAACACTTATGGAATCAAATTAAATGTTGCGTTCGTATGCTTGGAATAATGCTTAAGATGTGATTGTACTTGTTTTTCTAAGATGAAGGCTCCACACCTTCCCTTTCAATGTGAATTTAATGATAATAAAATCTTGGCTTCTTATGCTAATAGTGTATATGAGTACTATGATGTCTAACAAATAGAAGAATTTGTTGCTTTCTAGGGTGCTTATGAAATTGAATCTTTGTTTGAAAAGTGTGAAGATTGTGATGATGCTCTTTACAGATTTGAAAATATGCTATACTTAAATATTGCTATGAGAATTATGAATACAACACCTATATTTATAAATTTATTGACAAATTCTCCGATGTTCAAGAAGAGACTAATATTTTGCAGGGTCGTATGGAAGAAGAAATTGTTGAAACTATGAGGTCATTAGATGAAAAAGATGAGGAGGAGAGCGAAGATTAAAAGGAGGAAGAACGGATTAGCTACCCGTTCCCACCTTCTAATGAGACTTACTCTTTAACTCATACATTGTTTAATTTCCCTTCGTGCTTACCGAAGGATGAATGCTATGATAATTGCCATGATCTATTGGATTCATTTGAAATATCCCTTTTTCATGAACTTGATGCTTGCTATGCTTGCGGACATGATGCCAATATGAATTATGCATATGGAGGTGAACTTGCTATAGTTCCTTATGGTAAGCATGGAATTGTTGCTATTGCACCCACACACGATAGTCCTATTACCTTTTTGAATTCTCCCAACTACACTATATCGGAGAAGTTTGCACTTATTAAGGATTATATTGATGGGTTGCGTTTTACCATTACACATGATGATTTTGATCCATAAATTTTATGATTTTGATGGATCCCAAATCAATATGCTGCTCCAACTTGCAATTATTATGATAGAGGAACAAAATCTTCACCTCTCTATGTTTCCAATACGATAAAATTGCAAGAAACTATTTATACTTTTCATTGGCCTTTACTTGATGTGCATGAATTGTTTCTTTATAACATGCCGATGCACAGGAAGAGAGTTAGACTCCGTTGTTCTATGATATATGTTGTTTTGTGATCATTACTAAACTACAAATCATTGTTAATAAAATTGGCTTTGCTATTCCTTGGGATCCGTGTGGATCAATTACTTGAGCACTATATGCCTTGCTTAATGGCCTTAAAGAAAGTGCTGCCAGGGAGACAACCCGGAAGTTTTAGAGAGTCATTTTATTCTATTGTGTGCTTTTAAAAAGTTTAACAATAAGAAAACATAGATGGAAACCTAAACTTTTCAAAATGAGAAGCTATTGGAAAATTATGCATTGGAGAAGTGATGGTCGACCTTGAACACTTGTGTTCATGCTCATGGAAACAATGTAGAATTTTTCATGGATTTTTTTGACAAAAATAATTACCCCCTTGTATAAATCCACTGTATTATAAAAATAATGTGCGAAGATTTACCTTTAGGATGTTTAAATTGCTTGTTTGATGTGTGCTGTGCAAAAACAGAAACTTTTACAAAGTACTTTTACGCAAATTATTTATTACGTCCTAATTTGTCAGAATTTTCTGAGTTACAAAAGTATATTTTTCATCTGCATCTTTATAGACTATCCTATTTTTCACATATTGTTGTTATAACTTTTTATATGCTCATGTTTAAAATCTTGTTGAGCCCCATTGATTTGGGATCCATAGAATTGTGATAGCATATAGTGGTTAATGCTGGATTGTAATTATACAATAATGTTATAGTAAGACGTGATGGGATTTGATGTTATATGTACTAACCCTTCTAATAAAAGTTTTGTTAAGTTTTGTGTGGATGAAGTGTTCGAAGATCAAGCAGGTATCGATATGAGAAGAATAATGAGAGGGAAGAGTTCAAGCTTGGGGATTCCCAAGGCACCCCAAGTAAATATTCAAGGAAACTCAAGTGTCTAAGCTTGGGGATGCCCCGGAAGGCATCCCATCTTTCTTCCTCAACAATTATCGGTATGTCTAGGTTTTTGTTTTGTTCACATGATATGCGTAAATTCTTGGAGCGTCTTTTGTGCATGTTTTTCCTTTTTATTTGATGCACCATGCTGGTATGGGATAGTCCTTGGTTTATTTATAGAATGCTCTTTTCACTTCACTTATATCTTTTGAGTATGGCTTTATAGAATGCTTCGTGTGATTCACTTATATCTTTTGAAGTTTGGATGCTCACTTCTCTACATTGGGAACCCTGTTATTTGTAAAATGCTCTTTTTCTTCACTTATATTTATTAAAGCGTGGAGAAGTCTTTTCTAGAAAGAATTAAAACTCTCATGCTTCACTTATATATATTTAGAGAGTTAAAAGGAATTGGTCATTCACATGGTTAGTCATACAATCCTACATAAAACTTGTAGATCACTGAATATGATATGTTTGATTCCTTTGCGGCATGAAGATAGTAATATGTGGGTGCACTAGTGTATGATCATGGTTTAGTAGGAATATCGATGTTAAGGTTTGTGATCTCTTGTTCATTAAAGTGCCGGTTATGGCATGACTGGGATATTGGAGCACTTTTATTCCTCGCTAAAATCCTTGTGTTGTTTGGGTCGGGGGCGCACGATGGTTAACTCCTCCCTAGGAGCGCACTGGTAGTACTTTGCTTTGAGAGAGCTAATAAAACTTTCACAATAAGTATGTGAGTTCTTTATGACTAATGTGCGTTCATAGACAATACATACTCCCACCTTTCCACAATTTGCTAGCCTCTTGGGTACTGTGCATTGTCCTTTCTCACCTCGAGAGTTGGTGCAATGTGACGCCTTGGATTAAGTGCTACAGTAATCAGTGTAATCAAGCTACAGTAACCTATGGATTATGCTAATCCATTTTGCTAATCCATGTGTGATCACTGTTGGAATCAAACTCTCGTTCGAATCCCTATGCAATTCAAAATTATTTGAAATGTGAAATTAAAAGTTTTGCAAACTCCAAATTAAAAATCATGCTTAGGTTGCAAATATTCCCTAACCTATTATAAAATTATGACCAACATTTTATCTTATGATTAAGTGCATCAAACCTATTTTACCATAGGCCAAAACCATACATTAGATGCCTTTTTATTTATGTAATTTTCAAACCCTTTTCAAATGCTGCCAAACTTTCAGTGGCAGACCCTAATATTGCAACCTAATTTTTGGACCAGGTTAAAACTTTTACAAGAGTTCTTTAGTATTAAAAATAATACAAAATAGAATTAACAAAAAAATAAAAAAATAAAAACAAAAACAAAAGTACAAGAAAAAAAAGCCCCCCCGGCCTAACTGGGCCGTGGCCCAGCAGGCCGGCCCAACCCAGCCCCCCTGGGGCTATAACTCCCACCCCCGCTCCCACCGACAGCCCCACCTCGCCCACGACCTCCCCCTCCTCTCGGTCCTGATCTGGATCGGGACCCGGCCCCGCGCCGCCACGCCTCGCCGGCGCTCGCCCGCTCCGCCGTGGCCTCTTCCCCGCCGGACCCCACCGACCCTCGTCGCCCCAGCCACCCTGCAGCGCCCGTGAGCCGCCCCCCTCTTCCTTCTCTCCCGCCCCCGTGCTCGCCCGCATCGGCCCCGCGCTCGCCACGGCCCGGCCGCGCCCTCGCCAGCCCTCGCCGCGGCCGCCCGCACCCCTGCAACGTGCGCGCCGCGCACGCACGCGCTCCGGTCGCGCCCTTCCCCAGCGCACGCGCGCTGCTGCGGCCGCGGCCGCGCTCGCCCGTGCACCGTCCGCCCGCTCGCGCTCTGCCCCGCGCCACCTCCTGCTGCGCCTCCCTGCGCCACCGCCGCGCCCCGCAACTTCTCCCCCCAGGCCCCAGCTCGCCGCAGGCACCGGATCCGCGCCGGCCGTGAAACCGGGCGCGCCCTGCTACCCCCTCCTCGCACCAGCCCCGCACTCGCCTCGCCTCGCCGCCGTGCCACTCGCCGCGGCTAGCCCGCGACCGCGCGCCCGCTAGCCTCCATCGCCCTACCGGGGCCTCGCCCCCTCCCACCGGCCCTGGCCGCCGGCGCCTTGTGCCCGGCATGCCCCTGCCTCCCCCGACCGGCCCTGTTTGGGGTTAGTGGGGGTTAACCGCCCCACTAATCGCCCCCTGTGCCAATGACAGAGGGGGCCCACGCCCCCTAAAACGTTTTAGATAAAGAAAAAAAATGATAAAAATAAATAAATAAACAAATAAATAATTAGTTAAATTAATTAATTAATTAATTAGTGAATTAATTAATTAGGTAATTAATTAAGTTAATAAGATGATTAAGGTTAAATAGATCAATTAATTAAACTGTTAATTAATTCGGTTAATTAATTTTAAACAGTGACTGACTGGTGGGACCCACCCCCTTAATTAATTATGATTAGTAATAATTAAACTTAATTAAAACTGTGACACTGACAGGTGGGGCATACTGGTGAGTTTGACCAGTCAGCCCCTGTTGACTGCTGATGTCAGCATGACATCATGCTGATGTCATAATTGCATTTATCGATTTAATTTAATCTGTTTTAATTTCTAGAATATTAATAAAACTTTAAAAATTAATATTAAATAATCCGTAACTCGGATGAAAATAATTTATACATGAAAGTTGTTCAGAAAAATTCCATGAATCCGAACACGCAGTCCGTTAGTCTGTCACGTGCTCCTAGCATAGCAAACTTGGAACTTTTCCATCGATTTCGTCTATCCGGTAGTAGCCCGAGACCCGGAAAATATCGTCAGATATTCTTCCGACCCTTCTGCGACGTGTAATACTGCGTTAGTGCATGCCTAGCTCTGCGTATTGCCATGTCATGCATCGTGTTGCATCTGTGCTTTATATTTATTGTTTCTTCCCCCCTCTTCTCTCCAGTAGACCCCGAGACTGACGGTGCTGCCGGGTACGACTACGCCGTTTTGACGATCAGCCTTTTGCCGCAGAGCAGCAAGGCAAGCAACCCCCCTTGAGCATTCCGATATCGCCCATTTCTTTCCCTCTCAATCTTGCATTAGATTTTGCTACTGTATTAGCTAGCTCCTATTTCTGATGCATAGCCTGTTTTTGATAAACTTCTACTATATCTGCAATCATATCAACTGCTTAGTATAGGTTGATCAATGAATCCCTAGTGACCCCTTAGTCCCAGTTGCCCCTGCTTCTTCATCGACGACTCGAAGACTCGGTCAACCGACCAACAAGCCAGGCCCCTCACATCACCGCACACCCCTTAGTTGTACGACTCTGCAGAGCTACTATCGAGTACCGAGGGTGACACCTCGTGAAGTACTCATGATGCTAACTCTGTAGTGCAGCTAGTCGGTCGTGGTTATGGAGGGTGATTCCTCCTTCACCACTCCCGACGATGACTCTGTCGTGCAACCCCTCAAGTGTGGGACCCTCGAGGGTGATTCCTCTAAGTCCACCTTGACGGTTTCATCGAGCGGGACCCTTTGATGGTGATTCCTCAGGTTCCGTCTTGATGTTTTATACACACTGTTACTATGACCTGGTTAAACAAACATGTTGGTGATGGGTCGGCCCTGAGGGGTACCCACGGTTTTATGATGATGAGGCGGGGATGGGCAGGAGAGGCCCTTGCCACACATCCTCGAGACGGGGCGACGGGACCGCACTTCATGGGTCGCGCTTGCCCCGCATTAATAAAATGCTAATGGGTTGGGTATTTGATCTGAGTTAGGTCGTTGGCCTTAATACGCACTAACCTTCACGTGGGAGAAGTTATGGGTACTCAGCGTCGTTGTATCAGCCGAAGCTCTTCGGACGTCAGCAATGGAGTGGCGCGCGCCCGAGTGGTCCACAACGGCATCACGCTTGTTATAAGGGGTGCTAGGACTGACCTCGGCCGCGTTCGCATCGTGCAGGAGTGCAAAGGGCGATTGGCCCATGACGCCTGCGTGCTTAGGATTTAGACCGGCGGGCTGGCCTCTTCGTTGAGCCTAGGTGGGGCAACGACGTTTTGATGTCCCGAGGCCAGGCATGACCCAGGAAAGTGTGTCCGGCCAGAGGTATCAAGCGTGTTGGGGAATATGTGGTGCACCCCTGCAGGGAAGAAATTATCTATTCGAATAGCCGTGTCCACGGTAACAGGACGACTTGGAGTTGTACTTTGACCTTCTACAACTATAATTGTGACTTTAAATTGAAATGAATGTTGGCTCCGGGATTGCTTCCTCGCAGGGAGTCGAGGAAGAATCTCTGGGCGTGGTTACTTAATAAAATTGCTACAATAATATGACTATATATGAGATACCAGTCTACTCTCTTCTAATGCTGCAAGATGTTGAAGATGCTAGTCTTCGATAGGACTAGGCCTTCCCCCTATTCTTGCTTTCTGCAGTCAGCCCAGATATAACCCCATTCCTTGATACTGATGCATACTTAGCATAGTTCTGATGTCAGTCTTGCGAGTACTTTGGATGAGTACTCACCGCTGCCTTGCTTTCTCCTTCCCCCTCGATACGATTCTGCGTTCAGACGATGGAGCCCAGGAGATGGAGTACGCCGGAGACGACTACTACACCATCGCCGGAGCCTACTACTACGTGGAGAGTGCCGACACTCAGGAGTAGTTAGGTTGGCTCCCAGGCAGGAGACCTCGCCTCTTTCGATCCGCTGCTTATGTTTGTGCTAGCCTTCTTAAGGCAAAACTTGTTTAACTTATGTCTGTACTCAGATATTATTTGCTTCCGCTGAATCGTGCTTGTCGAGCTTTGTATTCGAGCCCTCGAGGCCCCTGGCTTGTACTATGAAGATGTATGACTTTAATTTGTGTCTAGTGTTGTGTTGTGATATCGATCAGTGAGTCCCTAATCTTGGTCGTACGCATTGCGTGTATGTTTAGCGTATGATCAAAATTGGGGGCGTCACATGCAAACTTCGCCGGTGCATCCAAACCCCGTGATATGTGATGTATACTACGCAACTTTATTCTTGTAGACTCGTGTTGGGCCTCCGAGCGCAGAGTTTTGTAGGACAGTAGCAATTTTCCTTGAAGTGGATGACCTAAGGTTTATCAATCCGTGGGAGGTGTAGGATGAAGATGGTCTCTCTCAAACAACCCTGGAATCAAATACAAGAGATCTCTTGTGTCCCCAACACACCCAATAAAATGGCAAATTGTATAGGTGCACTAGTTCGGCGAAGAGATGGTGATACAAGTGCAATATGGATGATAGATATAGGTTTTTTTAATCTGAAAATATAAAAATAGCAAGGTGGCAAGTGTAAAACAACGAGCAAAACAATGTATAAATGCTTGGCAATAAGGCCTAGGGTTCATACTTTCACTAGTGCACTCTCCCAACAATGCTAACATAGTTGAATCATATGATCATCCCTCAACGTGCAACAAAGAATCACTCCAAAGTTCCTATCTAGCGGAGAACAATAAGATGAAATTGGTGTAGGTAGTAGAACCACCTCAAAGTTATTCTTTCTGATTAATCTAATGGGCTATTCCTATAAGTGTCACACACAGCCCTAGAGTTCCTACTAGAATAACACCAATGTTACATATCAATCAACCCTAATGTCACCTAGATACTCCAATGTCACCTCAAGTATCCATGGGTAAATTATGCGACATGCATCAAACAATTCCAGATCTATCATATTCAATCCAACACAAAGAACTTCAAGGAGCACCCCAAGATTTCTATCGGAGAACGTGGTATGAAAACGTGCAATCAACCCCTATGCATAGATCCCCTAGGTCACTGGAATCCGCAACTTGATGCCTCAACATATATCAAGTGAATTAATAGAATGCCCCAATGTCACTACGGGTATCCCATGCAAGACGTACATCAAGTTTTCTCAAACCATAATATTCAATCCAACATAACGAGATCTCAAAGGTAAAGATTCAATTCATCACAACAAGGTAGAAAGGGAATAACATCATATGATCTGACTATATTAACAAAGCCCATGATACTTGGTAGAATTAATGATCTTCTTATTCCTGCAAATAGGAACTATGTGCCCATAGATTTTATTGTTCTTGATATTGATTGCAATCCGTCTTGTCCCATTATACTTGGTAGACCGTTCTTACGCACTATAGGTGCCGTGATTGATATGAAAGAGGGCAATATTAGATTTCAGTTTCCACTAAGAAAAGGTATGGAACACTTCCCTAGAACAAGAATTAAGCCACCATATGAATCAATCATGAGAGCATCCTATGGAGCAAAAACCAAATATGACAATACTTCAATCTATGCGTTGTGCCTAGCTAGGGGCGTAAAACGATAGCGCTTGTTGGGAGGCAACCCAATGAATAAATTTATTTATGTCTTTTCCTTTATGTTTTTGAGTGTTGACACAATTATTCCTTTGTTATGATTGTGTTTTTTATTTTTTATTTAATGTTTGTGCCAAGTAAAGCCTTTAGGATGATTCATAAGATGAGTAGAAACAATGCTGAATCCGAAACAGAAACTTTGCCTCCAGTGTTCGAATTTTCATTTTTTACTGGACTGTGATATTGAGCTGAAATTGTAACACAGTATTTCTATACAAATTATATATGTTGTCCTAATTTTTCAGAATTTTTAGAATAACATAAGTATGGTTAGAGTAGAGATTACTACAGACTGTTCTGTTTAAGACAGATTTTGTTTTCGTTGCATTGTGTGCTTGTTTTGATGAATCTATGGGTTGTATTGAATGGTATGAGCCATGGTAAAGTTAAAATACAGTAGGTATAATGCAATAACAAAATTTGAATGGGTTTGCAACAGTACTTAAAGTAGTGATTTGCTTTATTATACTAACGGATCTCACGAAGATTTTGTTGAGTTTTGTGTGATTGAAGTTTTCAAGTTTTGGGTGAGATCACGATGGATGAAGGAATAAGGAGTGAAAAGAGCCTAAGCTTGGGGATGATACATCACCCCCAAGATATATCCAAAGAGAAACAAGCAACTAAGATTGGGGATGCCCTGAGTGGCATCCCCTCGGTATTTTACTTGGAGCTATATTTTTATTTGTCACATATCATGAGTTTTGCTTGGAGCGTCTTGTATCATTTGAGTCTTTGATTGCTTTGATTTTTAGTTTGTCACTTGTATCCTTGCTGGACACACCTATTTGAGAGAGCCAAACTTATGCTATGGTTTGTTAGAATTGCTCTATATGCTTCACTTAAACTTTTTGAGCTATAGAATTGCTCTAGTGCTTCACTTATATCTTTTTGAGCACGGTGTGCTTGGAAATATTTGAAGAAACACTCTCATGATTCATTTAAATTATTTTGAGAGTTAGTAAATTTTGAAGAAACACTCTCACGCTTCACTTAGATTAATTTGAGAGTTAGTAAATTTTGAAGAAATCCTCTCATGCTTCACTTATACTATTTTGAGAGATGAAATCTCTATGCTCATGTGCTTCACTTAAATTTGTTTGAGCTTGTGAAAAGCAATGGCAATATATGAAACTAGTCCCAAAGTGATAGATATCCAAGGAGGATATAATAAAAACTTTCATGAAGATCATTGGACAAATTAAACTTGATTCCTTGTAATAGTTTTGAGACATGATGATAGTAATATGTGAGTCTTGTTAGTGAGTAATTATGCTTTAGTAAGAATATTGGCGTTATGGTTTGTGATTCCCTATGCAAGTACGAAAGTCAATAGTTATGCAATGAAATTATATCCTACTTATGGTGCATTATTCGGTGTTAGTTATGCTCAATGCTCGTTTATGTGATTTTCGTTTCTTGGTTGGTTGCTTCTCAATCTATTTGCTAGCCTCCACTTGTACTAAGTAGAAATACTACTTGTGCATCCAAAATCCTTAAACCCAGTTATGCCTTATGAGTCCAGCATACCTACCTATATGCGGTATTTCCATGCCGTTCTAAGAAAATTTGTATGTGCCATCTCTACTTTTCAAAATAAATTTGCTCTTTTGTGTGCTCATACCGCTCATGAAACGGTAGGGGATGTCCAATATTTTTCCATGCTAGATGTGTTATTCTCAAGATGATTCTTTATTCACTTGTCATTGCACGAGAGTATGGCAGTAATAGGGATGCCCAGTCCCGAAATGAAAAAAGAATTTTTTTTACTTTATGTTGTCAAATAATAAATTCCTTGGGAAGTGTTGGTATGGAAGGCAACCGTGGATACGGCCAGCCATGGATTGTGAAAGAATTGTAGAAAAAGGAATAAACTTTATTTTCTGTTTGGGAACCGCCTATGATATATCTAGCATGGAAAGTATTGTGAAGTACTTTGTCATTTTCGTTGACAGGAAAGGCATGCCAGTCAAAATATTTTTTCTCTCTTAATTTAAACTTTGAGCTCTGGCACCTCTACAAATCCCTACTTCTCTCTGTGAAGGGCCTATCTATTTTACTTTATGCAATTTTTTATTTTTACTTTGAGTCTCCATCTTCTCTTATAAAGCACCAACTAGGGGGCACTATGATCGTACTTGAGCATTGGGTGTAGTTAATATTTGAGTGTGTTTCATGAATGGATCAATGATTGAGCATGATGGGCTAGGGATAACTTTCTTTAGTGTTGATATTTTGAAAGACATGGTTGCTTGTTGGCATGCTTGAGTATCGAAGTCATTATGTTAAAACAAGACTATTGCTTTGAACCATCTAAAAGTCCAAATGTCCATGCTACAAAAGAAGAGATTATGTGATGAACATGTTAGGCAACATTCCACATCAAAAATTCTGTTTTTACCATTTACCTACTCGAGGACGAGTAGGAATTAAGCTTGGGGATGCTGATACGTCTCCAACATATCTATAATTTTAGCTTGGTCCATGCTGTTATATTATCATTCTTGGATGTTTTACACTCATTTTATAGCAACTTTATATTATTTTTTGGGACTAACCTATTGACATAGTGCCAAAGTGCCAGTTGCTATTTTTGCTTGTTTTTTTACTTCGTAGAATATCAATACCAAATGGAGTCCAATCGTGACGAAACTTTTTGGAGATTTTGTTTGTGCCAGAAGACATCCAGTGGGCCAAAGAAGTGCCAGAGGGGAGGGTCGAGGAGACCACAACCCACCAGGGCACGCCAGAGGCCCTAGGCGTGCCCTGATGGGTTGTGCCCTCCTCGGGCCCCTCTCCACCGCCTCTAACGCCTATAAATTCCCAAATATTCTAGAAACCATAGAGGAGTTAACGAAAAGCACATCCAGCCACCGCAAGTTCCAAAACCTTGAGATCCAATCTAACACCATCACGGAGGGCTTTATCATCCTCATTGGTGCCTCTCCGATGATGCGTGAGTAGTCCACCATAGACCTATGGGTCCGTAGGCAGTAGCTAGATGGCTTCTTGTCTCTCTTTTGATTCTCAATACATAGGTCTCTTGGAGATGTATTTGATGTAAACTTTTGCGGTGTGTTTGTTGGGATCCGATGAATTTTTAGTTCATGATCAGTTTCTATCCATGAATATTATTTGAGTCTTCTTTGATCTCTTATACGCATGATTACTTATAGCCTCGTATTTCTTCTTCGAATCTTTGGTTTAGTTAGGCCAACTAGATCGATTTTTCTTGCCATGGGAAGAGGTGAATTGTGATGGGTTCGATCTTGCGGTGTCCTCTCCCAGTGATAGAAGGGGCAGCAAGGCACGCATGTATCGTTTCTATTAAGGATAACAAGATGGGGTCTATTCCTACATGAATAGATCTTGTCTACATCATGTCACCGTTCTTATTGCATTACTCCATTTTTCCATGAACTTAATACACTAGATGCATGCTGGATAGCGGCCAATGTGTGGAGTAATAGTAGTAGATGTAGAATCGTTTCGGTCTACTAATCTTGGACCTGATGCCTATATAATGATCATCGCCTTGGATATCGTCATGATTATTTGATCTTCTATCAATTGTCCAAGAGTAATTTGTTCACCCACCGTGTGCTATACTCATGAGAGAAGCCACTAGTGAAACCTACGGTCGCCGGGTCTACTTTTCCAACATATTGCTTTCTGATATATCTTTTGCCTCTTTTGTTATCAGATCTATTATTCCAAAAAACCCAAAAATACCTTGCTGCAGTTTTAATTTGTCCTTTTTATTTTGTGTTCTTGAGAGATCTACCTATCCAATCTATCATATCCTAATCTATCTTTTTACCATAGAGAGATTGACAACCTCTCTTTCGCGTCGGGTTGCAAGTATTTGTTCTTTGTGTGCAGGTGTTGTTTACGTAGTGGTGGTGATCCTCCTACTGGTTCAATACCTTGGTTTCATAACTGAGGGAAATACTTACCGTCGCTATGCTGCATCATCCCTTCCTCTTTGGGGAAATACCGACACAATCTCAAGCCACGTCAAAGGAATTTCTGGCGCCGTTGCCGGGGAGGAAGCGGTCTCTTCTACGTGCCAATCTCTGGCGTCGAGGAGACACCATCATCATCTACCAGGTTCCTAATCACAAATCTCATCTCCTTGCAATTACATTATTTTCCATTTGCCTCTCGTTTTCCTCTCCCCCACTTCACCGAATTTTCCGTTTTATTCGTCCTCTTTTTCGTTTGCCTTTTTCTCGTTAGATCTCGTGCTTGCTTGCAATCTTGTTTGCGTAGTCACGATGACTCAAGAAAACACCAAGTTGTGTGATTTTTTGAGTACTAATAATAATGATTTATTAGTACTCCGATTGCTCCTCCCGCCACTAGTGTGGAGTCTTGTGATATTAATGCCGCTTTGTTGAATCTTGTCATGAAAGATCAATTTGCCGGTAATCCTAATGAGGATGTCGCGTCCCATCTAAACATGTAGAATTGTGTGATATGCAAAATAAAAAATATGTGGACAATGATATAGTGAAGTTGAAATTATTTCCTTTCTCTTTGCGGGATCGTGCAAAAATTTGGTTTTCTTCTTTGCCTCGCAGTAGTATCGATTGTTGTAATAAGTGCAAAGATGCTTTTATTAATAAGTATTTTCCGCCCACGAAAATTATTTCCCTTAGGACACAAATCATGAATTTTAAGCAACTTGAGCATGAACATGTTGCACAATCTTGGGAAAGAATGAAATTGATGCTGAGAAATTGTCCTACTCATGGTTTAAATCTTTGGACGATCATTCAAATTTTTTATGCGAGATTGAATTTTGTCTCTAGAAATCTTTTAGATTCCACCGCGGGTGGTACTTTTATGGAAATTACTTTGGGTGAATCTACTAAATTGCTAGATAATATCATGGCAAATTATTCACAATGGCATACCGAAAGAGCACCGACTAGTAAAAAAGTTAATTCGGTTGAAGAAATTAGTACTTTGAGTGATAAGGTTGATGCTTTGATCAAGTTGGTTGCTAGTAAAAATGCTCCTATTGATCTTAATGATGTGCCTTTGTCTACCTTGATTGAGCAAAATAGTGATTCCGTAGATGTGAACTTCGTCTCGCGAAACAATTTCAATAACAATGCTTATAGAGGTAATTTTAATCCTAGGCCTTTTCCTGGAAATTCCTCTAATAATTATGGTAATTCCTATAGTAATTCTTCTTACAATAATAATAGGAACACCTCTGATCTTGAGAGTAATATTAAAGAATTTATCAATGCGCAAAAAGTTTTCAATACTACTGATAACCCACAAGTATAGGGGATCGCAACAGTTTTCGAAGGTAGAGTATTCAACCCAAATTTATAGATTCGACACAAGGGGAGCCAAAGAATACTTGAGAGTATTTGTAGTTGAGTTGTCAATTCAACCACACCTGGAGATTAAATATCTGCAGCAGAGTGATCAGTAGCACAGTAATATGATAGTTTTGATAGCAGTAGCAATAGTAACAGTAGCGGTAATAGTAGTAGAGATAGTTTTGTAGCAGTTGGAACAGCAGCAACAGCAGTAGTAACTTAGCAAGAACAATAAGTGGAAAGGTCGTAGGCACTGGATCGGTAACTCGTTGGATGATATTCATCATGTAACAGTCATAAGCTAGGGCGATACAGAACTAGCTCCAGTTCATCAATGTAATGTAGGCATGTATTCCGTAAATAGTCATACGTGCTTATGGAAAAGAACTTGCATGACATCTTTTGTCCTACCCTCCCATGTGTCAGCGTTCTAGGAACGGGGGTACCCAGACCTGCCTGCCTGTGGCCCAGGGCATGGCCCACCTCGCCGGCCAATCGCAACCAGACGCGGCCCCACTCAAGACAAGGCCCTCGCGAGGGCCCTAGGCTCGCGAGGAGGAGCAGCATCAAGACCAGCAAGGGATGGGCCTTGCCCGGATGCCCACGAACAACAAGACTCCTCCCAGCCGGTTACCGCGCGGCGCGACGGTCACACCGCCACTCCATCGATTGTTCCAGCTACCGGGTCGTCCTCCCACGTTCAGCCCGGGCCGGCGCGCGGTTCGGGCGCGCTCGCCATGGCGAACGAGCTGCTTCGCTACCGCCCCGCCCCCGACCGCTACGACGACTGGCTTCGGCGCATCTCGGAGCTCGTCAGTGCTGCCGGCGATGCTTCAGCGCTCTCCTACTCGCTTCGACCCCGACCTTCCCTGGCAGATGACATGGCCCATGATGTGCCGCCACCTCCTCCGCAACGCGACATCGACCTCGAGGCCAGGCGAGAAGCGCACCCACGCGACCGGCCTCGCGAACCGCGGGCAAGGGCGAGAGATGAAGTAAGCTGCCAGGTGGTGCCCCAGCCGCGCGTCGACGCGCGTGTGCTCCCCGCGCTGCCGACCCAGCGCCGCGACCGGGCACCACTCGAGGCGGCCCCTCAGGAGCATCAAGACCGGGTCCCTCCCGCACACGCGGCACCCGTCGAACCAGTGGGGTGCCTCGCCATCGCCCCGGAGCTCCATCCAAACACGTGGCCCTGCAAGTTCAAGCCTGACCTGCCCCCTCGCTACGACGGCACCCCGGACCCCGCCGAGTTCCTACAGCTCTACTCGCTGAGCATCCGGGCCCCCGGAGGAGACGACAAAGTCATGGCGTGCTGCTTCCCCATGGCGCTCAAAGGTGGCGCGCTCTCCTGGCTCCTCAACCTCCCGGAGGGGTCCGTCACCTCCTGGGACGACCTGCGCAAGCGCTTCGTCGCCAACTTCCAAGGTACCCACGACCACGCGCTCACTGTGAATGACCTGCGGCGTATAAAGCAGCAGGATGGAGAGGCCCTGCACAAGTTCATACAACGCTTCATGACTATGCGCCTCAAGGTCCCGAAGGCGTCGGATGAGGCTATCATCTCCGCGTTCACCGACGGCGTCACGGACCTCAAGATGAAGGAGGAGCTCGCCATGAACGACGAACTATGCTCAGCCCTGGAGATGTTCAATCTGGCGAACAGGTGCACCAAGGCTGAAGAGGGCCGCCTGTCGCTCCGCTAGCCTCCGGCACCAGAGCCAGAGGAAAAGAAGACCAAGGCCAAGGAGACGAAGCGCAAGGCCCCAGCGTTGCTTGTGGCCGAGCCCGAGGCGAAGCGCAGCCAAGGCGTGGAACACCCCGCAGGGGGGGACCAACCTGCATCTTCCATGGCACCAACAACCACGACACAACCGACTGCCAGGAACTCAGGCTGGTCCGCGCCGAACACTTCAGCCGGTGCCCTGGACGCGCTGACCGTGGCTTCAAACATGGCGGAGGCCGCGGCGGAGGCCGTTGGGACAACCGGGAACCGCGTCAGGGGTGGCGTGACCAGCCTCACGAGGACCGCTGGCGCGACCAGCCTCGGGAGGACCGCTGGCGCGATCAGGCTCGGGATGACGGCTGGCGCGATGACCCTCCGGAGGGGTCACGCCGTGGCCAGCCTCGTGAGGCCTGTCCTCCTGAGGGCGGCCTATCACCGCTACCGCCACCGCCCAGAAGGAAGGAAGAGGACATGGAGGACGATGAGGCTGGGGGCTTCCAGGAGGTCAGGGCGGTAGTTGATACGTCTCCAACGTATCTACTTTTCCAAACTCTTTTGCCCTTGTTTTGGACTCTAATTTGCATGATTTGAATGGAACTAACCCGGACTGACGCTATTTTCAGCAGAATCGCCTTGGTGTTATTTTTGTGCAGAAATAAAAGTTCTCGGATTGACCTGAAAATTTACGGAGAATATTTTTGGAATTAATAAAAAATATTGGCGAAAGAATCAACTGCAGGGGCCCACCACCTGGCCACAAGCCAGGGGGGCGTGCCCACCCCCCTAGGGCATGCCCCTGTGGCTTGTGGGCCCCCTGTTGCTCCTCCGACCTCGTTTACACTTCTATATATTCCTATTCGGGGAGAAAAAAATCAAGGAGAAGAGTTCATCGCGTTTTACGATACGGAGCCGCTGCCACCTCCTGTTCTTCCTCGGGAAGGCAGATTTGGAGTCTGATTTGGGCTCCGGAGAGGGGAAATCGACGCCGTCGTCATCACCAACCATCCTTCATCACCAATTTCATGATGCTCTCCACCGTTCGTGAGTAATTCCATCGTAGGCTTGCTAGACGGTGATGGGTTGGATGAGATTTACCATGTAATCGAGTTAGATTTGTTAGGGTTTGATCCCTAGTATCCACTATGTTCTGAGATTGATGTTGCTATGACTTTGCTATGCTTAATGCTTGTCACTAGGGCCCGAGTGCCATGATTTCAGATCTGAACCTATTATGTTTTCATGAATATATGTGTCTTCTTGATCCTATCTTGCAAGTTGTAGACACCTATTACGAGTTATAATCCGCATCCCCCAGGGTGACAATAACTGGGATTCATTTCGGTGATTACCGTAGTTTGAGGAGTTCATGTATTCACTAAGTGCTAATGCTTTGGTCCGGTTCTCTATTAAAAGGAGGCCTTAATATCCCTTAGTTTCCATTAGGACCCCGCTGCCACGGGAGGGTAGGACAAAAGATGTCATGCAAGTTCTTTTCCATAAGCACGTATGACTATATATGGAATACATGCCTACATTACATTGATGAATTGGAGCTAGTGCTGTGTCACCCTATGTTATAACCGTTGCATGATGAATGCCATCCGACATAATTATCCATCACTGCTCCATTGCCTACGAGCTTTCCACATATTGATCTTTGCTAAGTTACTTTTCCGTTGCTACTGTTAAAATCACTACAAAACTGCTACTATCACTTTGCCACCATTACCGTTACTTCCATATTACTTTGCTACTGAATACTTTGCTGCAGATATTAAGTCTTTCAGGTGTGGTTGAATTGACAACTCAGCTGCTAATACTCGAGAATATTCTTTGGCTCCCCTTGTGTCGAATCAATAAATTTGGGTTGAATACTCTACCCTCGAAAACTGTTGCGATCCCCTATACTTGTGGGTTATCAGTAGCCTGTATCCTGGGCGGCGCCCAAGCCCCAGCATCAAACCGCGTCTTCAAGCAGTTCGCACGGGAGGTAAACGCGGCTCTCCCAAAGCCCAAGGCCATGCGTCCCCTCAAGTGGTCCCAGACTGCAATCACCTTCGACTCGAGGGATCAGCTCAGGTGCCTGGCCATGGCCGGCAAGCTCCGCATGCTGTGCACTCCAACCATTAGCAACGTCCTCGTCACCAAGACCCTCATTGACAGTGGAGCGGGGCTCAATGTCCTATCCATTGAGACCTTCGAGACGCTGCAAGTACCGTATGAACAGCTCATGCCGACCAAGCCCTTCTCGGGAGTCACAGACGGGTCCACCGTCCCCATTGGGCAAGTGCGCCTGCCCGTTACCTTCGGCGGGCGCGAGAACTACCACACCGAGACCATCGTCTTCGACGTCGCGCACATTCACCTCCCGTACAACGCGATCCTTGGGTACCCGGCCCTTGCCAAGTTCATGGCGGTGACTCACCATGGCTACAACGTCCTCAAGATGCCAGGGAGTGGCGGCGTCATCACCGTCGCCTGCGATGAGAAGGATGATGTCTGCTCCCTCGAGCGTGCTTACCGTGCCGCGGCGGCCGAGCGCTCGGACGACGAGGAAGATGCCCTGCCTTGTGAGGACGCATGCAAGAAGAAGAAGCAGCTCCTTCCTATGCGGCGCCCTGGGGCTGGGACCTCCAAGGCCGGGGCCTCAAGCCCTGCACCTCGGGACGGGGCACCACCTTCCATCGCATAGGAAAGCGCGCTCGGCGCCCCTCTTGGGTCGAGCCTGGGGGCTTCCATCCGAGGAGCTTCCGGCCTGGCCAGTGAGACAGGGGAGGCGCTCGAGCAAAACCTGAAGGCGCGTCCTGACACGCGTATGCTCGAGCCGGGAGCATGGCGCGAGGCGCCGAGCTCGCAAGAGTCGGTCATCAAAGCGATCGAGGAGCTTCAGGAGGCACAGGCCGAGTGAGGCGGGAATTGCCATGCACCACCAATCGCAGCCGCCATCGTCGGCCCAGTCGATCGGCCGCGTGTCTGCGTCAACACGCTCGCAATCAACAGGGCCGCGTACCAGGGCCAATTTTGGCCATCACGTGCCGACCACGGGTGGGTCTACCCGCACAACTACGTCCGCATGCCCTTTGGCCTAGCAAACGCTGGCATCACGTTCCAGCGCCTTGCCCGGGCCATGCTCGCACCTTGCCTGGCGAGGCGCGACGAGGAGTTGGAGGAGATGCCCGGACCGAGCATGGGTCCCGAGCCCCGGGAGACGACAGGCCCGTGAGGGCCGTGCTCGTGGAGGTACAAGACCAGGCTACGATGGCAGCTTCGACTCTTCAGCGGCATGGCTGCCAGGTGACTTTTTGTTGATCTGTGCCAGGTAACTTTTTGGTTCATTCTGTTTGAGGGCGCCCACCGGGCCGCATTATCCTTAGGCGAACAGGGCGTACCCCTGTGGCCGCCGCGTTCACGCAGATTTCAGTAATTTCTCATGCATGTCATCTGTTTCCTAACATTTCGCTTTGCCCGCTCGGCACTTTGCCGGCATGAATGTTGTCGTAACTGAATGGTACTACCTTTGACCGCCCCATGAGAGGGCCGGGCACGGCTTCTGTGCTCGGGTCCGTCCCTGCAGTGTCGCTAAATCCAGTGGCTGAGCTCTGACTGGCGGGCCGGCCCCGCTCACGTCACCTCCTGGGGTCACTGGTGCTTGGCCCCTTCGTGCGATGGTCCTCGGGAGCACATTCGGCGCAGGCTTCTCCAAAATTTGCAGGACCCTGGATGGCGTTATCTACGAGAAGACTCAGGCGCAAACCGCCTTAGAGCTAGGGACCTCGTGAGGCCAAAGCGCCCTCGCGAGCTCCCAGATACACCTCCCAGTTCTACCGTGCCAGCCACGCGTACGAACTCAAGGGGCTATACACGCCCGGAGCCCCCCGAGGACGCGCAGGGGTGATACGTCTCCAACGTATCTATAATTTTTGATTGTTCCAAGCTATTATATTATCTATTTTGGATGTTTTATATGCGTTAATATGCTATTTTATATTATTTTTGGGACTAACCTATTAATCTAGAGCCTAGTGCCAGTTTCTGTTTTTTTTTTCTTGTTTTTGAGTATTGCAGATAAGGAATATTAAACGGAGTCCAAACGGAATAAAATCTTTGGAATGATTTTTCTTGGACCAGAAGAAACCCAGCAGACTTGGAGACGAAGGCAGGAGACCTGCCGTGGAGTCACAAGCCACCAGGGCGCGCCCTGGGGGGGGGCGCCCCTGGCTTGTGGCCCCACGGCAGCCCTCCTAACCCTATTCTTTGGCCTATAATTTCCCAAGTATTCCCTGGATACCAAAAAGAGCCATGAAAATACTTTTCCGCCGCCGGAAGCCTCTGTTCCCGTGAGATCCAATCTTGGAGCCTTTTCCGGTAATCTGCCGGAGGGGGATTCGATCACGGAGGAAATCTACATCAACTCCATTGCCCCTCCGATGATGTGTGAGTAGTTCACCACAGACCTTCGGGTCCATAGCTAGTAGCTAGATGGAATCTTCTCTCTCTTTGTTCTTCAATACCATGTTCTTCATGATCTTCATGGAGATCTATCCGATGTAATACTCTTTTGCGGTGTGTTTGTCGAGATCCGATGAATTGTGGGTTTATGATCAGCTTATCTATGAATATTATTTGAATCTTCTCTGAATTCTTATATGCATGATTTCATATTTGGCAAGTCTCTTCGAGTTATTGGTTTGGTTTGGCCAACTAGATTGGTAATTCTTGCAATGGGAGAAGTGCTTAGTTTTGGGTTCAATCTTGCGGTGTCCTCACCCAGTGACAAAGTAGGGGTAGCGAGGCACGTATTTGTATTGTTGCCATCGAGGATAAAAAGATAGGGTTTTCATCATGTTGCTTGAGTTTATCCCTCTACATCATGTCATCTTACCTAATGCGTTACTCTGTTCTTCATGAACTTAATACTCTAGATGCAGGCAGGAGTCGTTCGATGTGTGGAGTAATAGCAGTAGATGCAGAATCGTTTCGGTCTACTTGACACGGACGTGATGCCTATATGCATAATCATTGCCTTGGATTTGTTCACCCACCGTATTATTTTCCTTCATGAGAGAAGCCTCTAGTGAAACCTATGGCCCCTGGGTCTATTTTCCATATTATATTTTCAGATCTATAAACCAAAAATACCAAAAATACCTCACTGCATTATTTTTACTTTTGTTTTACTTTATGTTCTAGCAATCTTTTATATCTATCTCTATCAGATCTCATCCTTGCAAATAACCATGAAGGGATTGACAACCCCTTTTAGCATTGGGTGCAAGAGTTTGATTGTTTGTGTAGGTGCGAAGATTGGAGACTTTCTTGTATCTCCTACTGGATTGATACCTTGGTTCTCAACAACTGAGGGAAATACTTATCTACTTTGCTGCATCACCCTTTCCTCTTCAAGGGAAAACCAACGCAAGCTCAAGAAGTAGCAAGGGGTTCCTCCCCACGCAATGTGGAAGGCACAGCTCCGTGCTGGCGGTCAACATGGGACCCCAATGGCTATGCCCATGCAATGTGGAAGCCACAGCTCCGTGCTGGAGGTCAACACGACCCTCCAATGGCTATGCCCACGCAAGGTAGAAGCCACAGCCCCGTGCTGGCGGTCAACACGGTCCACCAATGACTATGCCCACGCAATGTGGAAGCCCTTCGCTCAGTGCTGGGGATAAACAACTGAGGGCGCCCCAGCGGCTGCATCCAACCTCAGGAAGGTCCCTCGCGGCCCCGTCTCGCTGTGTTCCCCTGGGATGTACACGTGAGGGGGCTGCACGGGGCTACTACCGGGCCACCCCTAGTAGACGCCACCTCCCCAGGTCTGCCAAACCTGGTCTTCACGCGCCCCTCTCATTAGAAGCCAATGAGGAAAAGTATGGGAGCCGCTCGTATGTCAAGGGGGACTCCTGAGCATCGCGACTCAGGAGCCTAACTGGCCACATAGCCCCTCACCCCTTGGAACCGTCCTCAGTGATCCGGACGGCCCAACGGCGGCTGAGGTATGCGCGGGGCCAGGCCCTGCCGACGCAGAGCTCAAAGCGCTCAAAACACTTAAGGAGGACGCTGGAGCTCGTACGTCAAGGGGGACTCATGAGCATCGCGACTCAGGAGCCTAACTGGCAACGTAGCCCCTCACCCCTTGGAACCGTCCTCGGTGATCCGGACGGCCCAACGGCAGCTAAGGTATGCGCGGGGCCGGGCCCTGCCAACGCAGAGCACAAGGTGTTCAAAACTTCCAAGTTTAGGAGGACGCTGGAGCTCGTACGTCAAGGGGGACTCCTGAGCATCGCGACTCAGGAGCCTCACTGGCCACGTAGCCCCTCACCCCTTGGAACCGTCCTTGGTGATCCGGACGGCCCAATGGCAGCTGAGGTATGCGCGGGGCCGGGCCCTGCCGACGCAGAGCGCAAGGTGTTTGAAATTTCTAAGTTAACCCAATCTTCACCATGTTCCCTTCATGAGGGCTGCTCGTACGCCAAGGGGGACTCCTGAGCATCGTGACTCAGGAGCCTCATTGGCCACATAGCCCCTCACCCATTGGAACCGTCCTTGGTGATCCGGACGGCCCAACGGCGGCTGAGGTATGCGCGGGGCCGGGCCCTGCCGACGCAGAGCATCATAGCAAGCAAGAAGGAAACAAGGCGAAGAGAGCAATCACGCAGTTCAACATTTATTACAAGCATTAAAAGTTTTCGCAAATACAAACAAGTTTAACGCCTCCACGAGGCATGATGAATGTTGCAGGAAGGGAACAGGGAAGAGGAATTAGGAGGAGCCTCCGCCACCACTCGTCCCGTCCGCAGGGAACTCGTCGTCGACATCGCTGGCATCGTTTTCTTCACCACTAACCCCCGCAGCTTCAGGGGGCGAAGGAATGGTGACGCGGGTGAACTTCTTCACCAGCGCGTCCATGGCGCCCTTCACTGCCGCCACAGCACTGCTGCGGACCTTGGGGGCGACTGGGCGGATCACGGAGTCGAAGTCAAACCCTGGCTCGCGAAGGTGATGGTGGCTGAAGACACGCGTCGCGGCCTCAGAAAAGAGGTCGCGGCACTCGCTCTCCAAGACTCCCTCCACCTTGGTAACGGCGCCCTCCAGCGCCTCGACAAGCTTCGAAGCGAGCTCCGCGAAGCCGCTCTCCGGAGCCACCAGGGTTTCCGTAAACCCTTCCCGGCAGAGGGAGTGGAGCGATTGGCGAAGCCTGAGCTTGACCGGGGGAAGGGCGCTGAGCTCCGCGGCCTTTTTCTCCTCGGCCTCAGCTAGAGCCTTTTCCGTGGTTTCAAGACGGGCCCTTTCCAGGGCAACCTCCCTTTCCCGCGCGTCCAGGCGTTCTCGCGCCGCAGCACGATCGATCGTCGCCTGGGACAGCTTGGAGTCCCGATCAGCAAGCTGGGCCTTGCAGGCCCTGAGGGCCTCCCCCTGCTAACGCAGTTGCTCCTCAAGCGCAGACTTCTCTTCCTGAAGAACCATCAAACGGGACTCCGCCTCGTCACAACGCCCTACAGCAGACGCCGCGTCGGTTAGCGCCGCCTCGAGGGCTGCCTTGTCTGACACGGCCTCCTTCTCGTTCTTCACCATGGCGGCCTCAGCCTGGCCCCAGACTGCCACGACAGAGGCGTCAGCCCAGAGCCATCCGGAGAGGAGCCCCAGGCGCCCGCTCGCGAGACGATCGTCGGTACCCGCGAGGGCGTCCCGAACTTGACCCAGTGTGGTGAAGGCCCCGTCCAGAACGTCGAGGCCGCGCGATGAAGGCAACAAGGGCTCCTCCGGAGGAGTCTCCTACGCGATCACAGGCGACGCCCCCCGGGAGGCAGCAGCACGAGGAGGAGGAGGCTCCGGAGGCTGCGCAGCGACCGCGGGCAAGACGGATGCGGACGGATCGACGGGCGGCTGGCCCTCCAGACAGCGGCACCGACGCGCCCTCGAGGGCGGGAGCGACCACGCAAGCAGGCATTGGGGGCTCGGGGGGCTCCGCGGCGGCGACCAGGCGGGTTGCTTCGCGAGCCTCCACCCCCTTGCCCGCAGGCGCCACGACAGGCGACGGCGGCACAACAGGAGCGAGCGATGCATCGGAAGACGCCTTCGGCTTGACGCCCGCCTTCTTCTCCCTCTTCTTCAGCGCGGCGGCATTCCTGGTTACCAGGCAAAGGAAGAATCGTCAGCACACAAGCTACCGGCAGGCGACCAAGGCCGAGCCGGGTTACTTACTCTTCAACGTCGACCCACTTCCTCTTCGTCTCCGCTCCGACGACGACGGGGGCACTGTCCGCGAGGGCAGCCACTGGAGGGATCGCCATGGCCCTGGCCTCGCCCACCTTGCCGGCGAGCTGCGATTCAGGCGGGGGCGAGGCCGGCGCCTCAACCGCCTTGCCGGTAGAGGCAGGGCACGCCGGAGGGGACTCCGCCCCGCGCTTCCTGGGAGTCGCCAGGCAGGCGGACCGTGTGGCACGAGGAGTCAGTCCCAACCCCTGGAGGACCTTGGCGGGGCATGGAGAACACGCAGCTGAAGGTTCACCAACATCGTCATCGTCCTCAAGGTCACGTAGGAGCATGCTCTGCGATGGAGGAGACGCCCCTGCCAGGTCGCCATCTGCTGTCTTCTCCGAATCCTCCCCGCCCGTGGTGTCGCCGGAGGACCCCATCACTGGGGAACCAATGCCCTCAGCTGGGGGGAGCCCCAGTTCATTGAAGACATGCATTGCGGCGACCAGATCGGCCCCGTCGTTGCAGCAGTACAGCGGGGCGTGGGCGTCGGGGAGATCACCAGGGTCGCCGTTGAGCAGGGTCGCCATATCCCTGTTCAGTTCCTCGGGGGTTATGCGCGCGGACCGAAGCCTGAGGCTGTCGCCGCTGCCCTCATAGTCCCACAAGGGCCTAGAATGAGACTAGAGGGGCGCCAGGCGCTGTGTCAAAAACTCCTTCACTATCATCCCCCCGGTCAGCTTCCTGGCGCTGATATCGCGGGAGATCCGCTCCAGGACGGGCCTGGCCCGGGGGTCGGAAAGCTTCACGGAGCTCCACACGGGGGTCTTCTCTGGCAGCCTCTTCGGCAGATCCAACCGGGGGTTGGTGTCCTTGAGTTCCATGAGGACCCAGCGGTGCCGGAAGTTCTCCACCTTCTTCCCGGCCTTTAGAAGCATGTTGCCGTTCTGGACCGCGACGAAGGAAACGCACGCCGACCGCTGAGCACCGTCATGCACGCGCAAGCTGAAGAAATGATGAAAGAGGGCCACCGAAGGCTTCACGCCCACGAAAGCCTCGCAGTAGAAGGCAAAGACGGACAAGAGCAGGATGGAGTTGGGCTGGAGATGAAGGGTCTGAATCCCGTAGTGGTCGAGGATGGCGGTGAAGAACGCGGAGAAATGCGGGACGAGCCCAACGAAGATGCTATGGAGGAAGAAAGGGTAGGCCGACCTGGACGAGGGCCGATTCTCCGAGGAGCCGCCCCATATCAAGGTCCGCCCCCACTCATTGGTCTCATCCGCCGTCGACGGGAGCACCGGAATGAGGTCTCCGTCCTTAGCGATGGTGGACTCCGAAAGCGCCGACAAGATGGGAGCGGAGGCCGAGCTCTGGGCATCTGGCTTCGGCTTGCCGGCTGGAGCCATTGGGAAGTTCGCGGGGCCGAGGCGGCAAGGAGGAGGACGGAGCGGCGCCGGATCTGGATAGGTCTCTGCTAAGGCTGGGGACCTAGGAAGCAAGAGCAGATGCGCAGGAGGGGAAAGCAATAATGGCTCGGCACTGGAAGTTAGGCTCTTGTCGATTCGGGCGGTGGCCGAAGGGGCGCAGGATGCCCGACATCAGCCGCACGACGCGTGCCAGTCTAGGCCCGCAGGCGTTTGGGGCCCGCGGCGCTTTGGGCCAACCTCAAGGCTTCGCCCGGAAGCCAGCTTGAGCGCGCCTTGGGCCCGGGGGCTACTGTCGGTGTTCTGGGAATGGGGGTACCCAGACCTGCCTGCCTGCGGCCCAGGGCATGGCCCACCTCGCCGGCCAATCGCAACCAGATGTGGCCCCAGTCAAGACAAGGCCCTCGCGAGGGCCCTAGGCTCGCGAGGAGGAGCAGTATCAAGACCAGCAAGGGATGGGCCTCCCCAGGCCCCCTCTGGAGCGGCGGAGATCTCTACGCAGAGTCCGGCCTCAGGAGTCAAAGATGACGCAAGGAAGGATAGGCAGGCGCCAGCGTGCCAGGCGGTACAGTTTCCTCTTTGGTGCAAAGGGAGCAAGGACGTACGCCTGTTCCCAAAGCGCCCCCAAAGGTTTCCATTCCGGTGCAACAAGACCATGACCACGAGCCCCGCAGGATGGATGTCATCCCCGAGCCCACCTCTGCATCATCGACAACAACTTTGCAGGCGAAGACCGCCTTTGGGCAAGGCGGGGATGTACTCCTGTCCCCCTTTAAAATTGGCTGTTGTGGGATCCCTTCTCGCCATTGCGATAAGGGAAGAGGACCCGGGCCACCGCTATATATAGAGGCTCGGCTGCACCGTAGAAAGGGACCCCCTGATCAATCCACCACAACCCGAGCAGAGGGCCAAGAACACCTCAGGAGCGCCCTCACGAGGCTCCCAAACATTGTACTAGTTCATCCACCATACCTCCCCGAGAAGCAATCCACCAAAGCAGGAGTAGGGTATTACGCTTCGCAGCGGCCCGAACCTGGGTAAACCACCGTGTTCATCTTCTTCCTCGTCATCGTGCGAGTTCATCGTCTTAGCCATCGTGTAGCGAGCTAGGTAGGGTGAGGCTGCTGGGAATCTTCGCACACGCCCCTGTGTTCGAACCTTGAGGGTTTTGCGGAGCCCGAAATCCGACACCGTGGCAGCAGGGTCCATAAGGAAACTAAGGGATATTAAGGCCTCCTTTTAATAGAGAACCGGAACAAAGCATTAACACATGGTGAATACATGAACTCCTCAAACTACGGTCATCACCGCGAAGTATCCCAAATATTGTCACTATGGGGTTGAGGGATCATAACACGTAATAGGTGCATATGACTAGGCAAGATCGGATCAAGAACATAGACATAGAGATGATAACATAAACGGTTCAGATCTGAAGTCATGGCACTCGGGCCCTAGTGACAAGCATTAGGCATAGCAAAGTCATAGCAACATCAATCTCAGAACATAATGGATACTAGTGATCAAGCCCTAACAAAACTAACTCGATTACATGATGAATCTCATCCAACTCCTCACCGACCAACAAGCCTACGAAGGAATTACTCACCCCCGGTGGGGAGCATCATGGAATTGGCGATGGAGAAAGGTTGGTGATGACGAAGACCGAAGATTCCCCTCTCCGGAGCCCCAAACGGCTCCAGATCTAGCCTCCCGATGAAGAACAGGAGGTGGCGGTGGCTCCGTCTCGTTAAACATGATAATTCTTTCTCTCTGATTTTTTTCTCCGAATATAGGGATTTATAGTGGCGGAGATAGGGCAAGTGGGGCCACGAGGTGGGCACAACCCACCAGGGCGCGCCCAGGGGCCTGGCGCGCCCTGGTGGGTGATGCTCACCCTGGCCCCCCTCTTCGGTGGATTTTGGCTCCAATAATTCTTATTTATTCCAAAATAATTCTCCAAAAAGTTTCGTTCCATTCGAGAACTTTTATTTCTGCACAAAAACAACACCATGGTAGTTCTGCTGAAAACAGCGTCAGTCCGGGTTAGTTTCATTCAAATCATGCAAATTAGAGTCCAAAACAAGGGCAAAAGGGTGAGGAAAAGTAGATACGTTGGACTCCCCCAAGCTTAAACCTTTGCTTGTCCTCAAGCAATTCATTTGATAAACTGAAAGTGATAAAGAAAAAAAATTATGAACTCTTTTGTTCTTGTTTACATATATATGCTTAAGTAGCACCCAGGTTTTCAGCGAAGATTATGACTAACCATGTCAACAATAACTCTTAGGAATTATATTTACTCATATCAATAACATAAGCAACTAGCGAGCAATAATAAGATATCTCAAGCGCCAACATTTTGTCAAAACAATCATGATACAATATGACAATAGTGGTATCTCGCTAGCCCTTTCTGAGACCGCAAAACATAAATGCAGAGCACCTCCAAAGTTCAAACAGCGACTAAACATTGTAATTCATGGTAGAAAAGATCCAGTCATGCTGCACCCAACATCAACTATACACAATGCATGAGGATGACAATAGTGCTCTCAGGTCTGGCGCTTATTTGAGAAGGTGATGACTCAACTTAAAAGTAAATAGATAGTCCCATCGCAGAGGGAAGCATGGATTTGCTGCGGTGCTAGAGCTCAAAGTTTAAGACAGAGACAGATATAATTTTGGGAGGTACACCCTTCCTGTCAACGTCACGACCAAGAGTTATCAATATCTTCCATGCTAAACAAATTAGCGGCGGTTCCCAAGCGGTAAAAGTAAAGGTTTACTCCACCTCCACCAACAATCACACTCCACGGCGAGCCGCATCCACGGGTACCGTCCAAACCAACAACATTCCTGGGGGGGTTTTGTTTAATTATTTTTGATTTTTGATTTCAGGACTGGGAATCCCTATTACCACCCCTCTCGTGTAAGGACAAGTAAATAAACACTCATCACGAGAATAACCCGCTTAGTATGGAAGATACTGACTGCCCCTTGTCGCTCCATGAGCGGTCCAAGCACACAAAACAGATGTTCATTTGAATTTTTAGAGATGGCACATGCAAATTTACTTTGGAACGGCAGGGTAATACCGCAGATAGGTAGATATAGTGGACTCATCTGGCATAACTTGGTTTAAGGGTTTTGATGCACAAGCAGTATTCCTGCTTAGTACAGGCGAAGGCTAGCAGTTAGATTGAGAAGCGGCCAGCTAGAGAGTGAAGACGGTCATGAACATGCATTACATATAATCAACATTGAATACTAGCATGAGTAGGATATGGACACCATGAACATAAATATCATGAAGGCTATGTTGGTTTTGATTCAACTACATGCGTGAACATGTGCCAAGTCAAGCCACTTGAAACATTCAGAGGAGGATACCATATCATCATACCGCATCACAACCATTTTAATGCATATTGACACCCAAGATAAATCATTATCCACTCCTAGCTACTTAAGCATGGCATGAACAACTATAATCTCTAATGGTCATTGCAAACATGTTTGATCATAATGAGCTAAATCAAGGGATACTAGGTTAAACATATTTACAAAAACAAAAACAAGTTGAGTTCATGCCCGCTTTTCTCTGCCACAGTCAATTCATCAAATGTCGTCATTATTGCCTTTCACTTGCACGACCGAATGATAAGAAAATAATAATAGTGCAAGAATGCCATGGACTAAGCTAGAATCTGCAAACATTTTATTCAAGAGGAGAAGACAAGGTAATGTGGGTTCTTCGTTAAATAAATAATAATGCAGATGAGAACCATTCAACAATTTCATCGTGGTATTCTCCTAGGTACGACTCAAAATAAAAAGAAAAGAATTTCAGAGAAACATACTAATATATTTTTCGAGTTTTTGGTTTTTCTTGAAGAAAGCAAATTAAAGAAGAAAAACAAAAACGAGAAAAACTATTTACACGGGATAGCTCCCAACAAACAAAAGAAGAAGCGAGAAATCTTTTTGGGTTTTCTTTTGATGCAGCAATTAAACTAGGCTAGAAAGAAGAACTAAAAAGAAGTAGGAAATGTTTTTGGGTTTTCTCAAAGTTTTTCAAACACACAAGAAGAAAGCGAGAAAACGAATCTAGCATGGATATTACAATGGAAAAGTATGAACACCGACAACTGGAATGAAATGTGCGAACATGAATGTAATGTCGGTGGAAATACGTACTCCCCCAAGCTTAGGCTTTTGGCCTAGCTTGGTAATCACCATCCGTATGAATAATAATCTGGGCGATGGCTCATCGAGAACCTCGGAGCAGACTTCATGGCCCTCCTGGCAGCTTCAACCTCCGCGTTGTACTCATAAGCTTTGCTCTCAAGAACATAATATCTTCCCGTAGTGTGAAAATCAAAGAGAGCAGGAGCAGGCAAAACAACAGGCACAATAGGTTTCTTATTGAATCTCAAGTTATAGGTGTAGTTGGTGGCCGTACCCGTTAGGAACTTATGACGCTTCATGGCATCAAAGTGTAAATACTGAGTGGGTAGGATGGGGTCATTAGGCCAAGGTAAAATATTTAATCTCTCAGCTACACGGGAGGCATAAATTCCTCCATAAAAATTACCACTAGCAGCATTAAGCTGCAACCTCCATGCAACAATTGCACCAAGATTATAATCCTTATTCCTAGTTATGGCAGTTTGTAAGAGACTCAAATCATGAGCACATAATGTGCTACAGTCTTGTTTGCCTACAATACATTTACCATTAAAGAGCGCAAAATACTGGAGTGATGGAAAATGGATGCTGTTAATTCTCCCTTGTATAACCCCCTATCTTCGCCAAAGCAACGATTAACTAAAAATGATTCGTACTCGGATTTTGTTGGTTCATCGAAGGAACCCTCATATGGTAGTTTACATGCATCGCTAAACATTTCTAATGGCATTGTAAAGGAATGATCGTACAGGTTGAATGAAACTCTAGACTCACGAGGAAAATATTTAAATTTCTTTGTGAAGGTTTTCGTGAGTTCGAGGTGTTGGGGGCACTTATCTGTGATGAAGGAAGCAAGCCCTGTGTTGTGGATAAATTGATAAAATTCCTCCTTAATACCTGCACCTTCCATGAACTCGTCGCAAGGCCACAAGCATGATTTGCTAGCGGCATCTCGCATCGAGCTTTCGCTTGGTTCTACATAAGACTGTCGAACTAAGCTTCCACTTGACGAGGCTCCCGAGGATCTCCTCATCGAAGAACTCCTAAATAATTGCATTTTTATTCCTATAAAATTTCTGAAAAAAAATTAGTCCACAAAAATTTGTCAACAATACTTTGTAAGATTGTTAACAACTACTCCCAAGCATGCATAGAGGCCATATTGAGCATCCAAACTACTTAGAACTCTAAGAATTCAACATGCAAGCTCATCTACCGCAGCACCAAGAGTAGCTAATTACTCTAAAAATAACCCACTAAAACAAAAACTAATTGGAGCAATGGAGGAGTCACATACCAAGTAGCAATCCCTCCAAACAGTTTCAGAAACGGAGCTTCGAGCAAAGAGATCGAAATCCACGGGTTTGAGAGCAAGAACACGAAAATGGTGGCTGTGGTGAATTTTTGCTGGAGGTAGGTGACAATGTGGGCCAAAGAGATAAGTGAGGGGGCCCACGTGGGGGCCACAACCCACCAGGGCGCGCCTGGGGGTGCTGGCGTGCCCTGGTGTCTTGTGGGCACAAGGTGCACCCCCCTTAGGTGTTATTTGCACCAGAAATTCATAAATATTCGGAACAAATGTGTTAAATTTTCCGGGCATTCTGAGAATTTTTATTTTTGTGTCATTTTTTTATTGCACGGGGAAAACAGAAAACAGGATAAACATGGCATTTTATTTTATTTAACTAGCTAGAATAGAAAATAAAATGTGGGAACAGAGAGTTGTGCTTACTAGATTCATTGATGTCATACCTCTAAAAAATGATTCATTAATAAGGTTGATCAAGTCTTATTAACAACCACTTCCGATTAGCATGAAACCGAAGAACTTTCATAAAAACACTAAGTTACCTCAATGGGGATGTGCATATCCCCAACAATAAGTATATCATATTTCTTTATGGAAGTAGGTAGAGGTAGTTGAAAACTTCCAAAAGTGATGGTCGGAGATTCTTCAATAACATTGATACCATTCACTTGGAATTGTTTCTTCGGAAAGTGCACCGTGTGCTCATTACCATTAATATGAAAAGTGATTTTGCTTTTATTGCAATCAATAACAGCCCCTGCAGTATTCAAAAAGGGTCTACCAAGGATAATCGACATGTTGTTGTCCTCGGGCATCTCAAGAATAACGAAGTCCGTTAAGATAGTAACATTTGCAACAACAACGGGCACATCCTCACAAATACCAATAGGTATGGCTGTTGATTTGTCAGCCATTTGCAATGATATCTCTGTAGGTGTGAGTTTATTCAAATCAAGTCTTTTATATAAGGAGAAAGGCATAACACTAATACCGGCTCCCAAATCACACAAAGCAGTTTTAACATAGTTTCTTTTGATGGAGCAAGGTATAGTTGGTATTCCTGGATCTCCAAGTTTTATAGGTACTCCATCCTTAAAAGAATAATTAGCAAGCATGGTGGAGATTTCTGCTTCAGGTATTTTTCTTTTATTGGTGATGATGTCTTTCATATACTTTGCATAAGGAGCCATCTTCAAAATATCAGTTAAACGGGTACGCAAAAAGACTAGCCTAATCATCTCAGCAAAGCGCTCAAATTCTTCATCATCCTTTTTCTTAGATGGCTTAGGTGGAAATGGCATGGGTTTCTGAACCCATGGCTCTCTTGCTTTACCATGTTTCCTAGCCACAAAGTCGTTTTATCATAACATTTATTTTTAGGTTGTGGGTTATCAAGATCAGGAGCAGGCTCTATTTCAACATCGTTATCTCGTTCTTTATCATTATTAGGTTGAGTATCATCGTGAACATAATCATTATCATTTTCATTATCACTAGGTTGATGTTCACTACCAGATTGAGTTTCAGCATCGGAAATAGAGACATCATTATTACCAGGAGGTTTTTGTGTCTCAGGTTCACTAGAGGTATGCAAAGTCCTATCATTTTTCTTTTTCTTTTTCCTCTTGGAAGGACTAGGTGCATCAGTATTAATTCTCCGAGAATCTTGTTCAATTCTCTTAGGGTGGCCCTCAGGATAAAGTGGTTCTTGGGTCATTCTACCTCCTCTAGTTACTACTCTAGTAGCAAAATCATGCATATTACTATTCATTTCATCAAGCAATTCTTTTTGAGACTTAGCAACTTGTTCTAACTGAGTTTGAACCATAGAGGCATGCTTTCCTACACCTCTAACATCATTACTGATTATAAATAGCAAGTCACTCAAGCGATATATCATATCACAATTGTATTTCAATTGTTTCAGAACATGAGCATTGAAATGATCTTGCTTCATAGTATAGTTATCAAACTCATATAAGCATTGACTAGGATGTTTATTATGAGGAATGTCACCTTCATTAAACTTTAATAAAGAATTTACCTCTACCACCTGTGGAGGTGGTGGTGTGTCATGGCCATGTATTTCTTCAATAGGTGGCAAATTCTTGACATCCTCAGCTTTAATACCTTTTTCCTTCATAGATTTCTTTGCCTTGATACGTCTCCAACGTATCCACTTTTCCAAACTCTTTTGCCCTTGTTTTGGACTCTAATTTGCATGATTTGAATGGAACTAACCCAGACTGACGCTGTTTTCAGCAGAATTGCCTTGGTGTTATTTTTGTGCAGAAATAAAAGTTCTTGGATTGACCTGAAAATTTACGAAGAATATTTTTGGAATTAATAAAAAATATTGGCGAAAGAATCAACTGCAGGGGGCCCACCACCTGGCCACAAGCCAGGGGGGCCCTGTGGCTTGTGGCCCCCCTGTTGCTCCTCCGACCTCGTTTCCACTCCTATATATTCCTATTCGGGGAGAAAAAAATCAGAGAGAAGAGTTCATCGCGTTTTACGATACGGAGCCGCCGCCACCTCCTGTTCTTCCTCGGGAGGGCAGATCTGGAGCCTGATTTGGGCTCCGGAGAGGGGAAATCGACGCCGTCGTCATCACCAACCATCCTTCATCACCAATTTCATGATGCTCTCCGCCGTTCGTGAGTAATCCCATCGTAGGCTTGCTAGACGGTGATGGGTTGGATGAGATTTACCATGTAATCGAGTTAGTTTTGTTAGGGTTTGATCCCTAGTATCCACTATGTTCTGAGATTGATGTTGCTATGACTTTGCTATGCTTAATGCTTGTCACTAGGGCCCGAGTGCCATGATTTCAGATCTGAACCTATTATGTTTTCATGAATATATGTGTGTTCTTGATCCTATCTTGCAAGTTGTAGACACCTATTACGAGTTATGATCCGCATCCCCCAGGGTGACAATAACTGGGATTCTTTCCGGTGATTACCGTAGTTTGAGGAGTTCATGTATTCACTAAGTGCTAATGCTTTGGTCCGGTTCTCTATTAAAAGGAGGCCTTAATATCCCTTAGTTTCCATTAGGACCCCGCTGCCACGGGAGGGTAGGACAAAAGATGTCATGCAAGTTCCTTTCCATAAGCACGTATGACTGTATATGGAATACATGCCTACATTACATTGATGAATTAGAGCTAGTTCTGTTTCACCCTATGTTATAACTGTTGCATGATGAATGCCATTCGACATAATTATCCATCACTGATCCATTGCCTACGAGCTTTTCATATATTGATCTTTGCTAAGTTACTTTTCCGGTGCTACTGTTACAATCACTACAACACTGCTACTGTTACTTTTGCCATCGTTACCGTTACTTCCATATTACTTTGCTACTGAATACTTTGCTGCAGATATTAAGTCTTTCAGGTGTGGTTGAATTGACAACTCAGCTGCTAATACTCGAGAATATTCTTTGGCTCCCCTTGTGTCGAATCAATAAATTTGGGTTGAATACTCTACCCTCGAAAACTGTTGCGATCCTCTATACTTGTGGGTTATCAAGACCTTTTTCTGGCGCCGTTGCCGGGGAGCATAGTTCTATTCTCTGAGTCACTTGGGATATATATATCTATTGATCACTATGAAGAATCTGAAAGATGCTAAGACTAAGATCTACCCCTCAACTACGAGGACAGGTAAGGAACTGCCATCTAGCTCTGCACTTGATTCACCCTCTGTTATGAGTAAGCTTGCGACACCACCACCTGCTATGAATTCTGATATGTCGCAAGTAATTGATGATGCTACTTCCTCTATGCATGATGCTTATGATGATACTTTGCTTGATAATACTGTGCCACTGGGTGAATTTCTTGATGAACAAATTGCTAGAGTGAATGCTGAAACTGATGATATTTCTGAGTCTGATGAAATTATTGAAACTGAACACTATGATACACCTGCTAGACCTAGCTCTCCTAGATATGAATTGCCTGATATCCCTGAAGGTTATGTTATGGAAGGAGAGGTAGCTAGGGACTTTCTTGCTTGTAAGGATAGAGATGATCTTAAGAAATTGCTTCGCAAATGGAAAGAAAAATCTTTGAATGCTAGAATGCAATATGATCCCAAGTTTGCTACTTCATCTATCTTTGTTACTGATAAGGATTATGAATTCTCTGTTGATCCTGAGTTAATTACTTTGGTTGAATCTGATCCTTTCTATTGTTATGAATCTGAAACTGTTGTGGCACATCTTACTAAATTGAATGATATAGCCACCCTATTTACTCATGAGGAAAAAATTTGCTATTATTATATTCTTAAGTTGTTTCCTTTTTCATTAAAGGGTGATGCTAAGATATGGTTTAATTCTCTTGCTCCTGGTTGTGTGCGTAGTCCCCAGGATATGATATATTACTTCTCTGAAAAATATTTTCCTGCCCATAAGAAACATGCTGCCTTGCAGGAAATATTTAACTTTGTGCAAATTGAAGAAGGGAGTCTCCCACAAGCTTGGGGGAGGCTTCTCCAATTACTTAATGCTTTGCCTGATCATCCTCTCAAGAAAAATGAAATACTTGATATCTTTTATAATGGACTAACTGATGCTTCTAGGGACCACCTAGATCGTTGTGCTAGTTGTGTTTTCAGGGAACGAACTATTGACCAAGCTGAACTACTATTGAATAATATATTGAGCAATGATAATGATTGGACTATTCCCGAACCACCTCCAAAGCCAACTCCGAGGAAAAGAGGTATACTATTTCTCAGTCCTAAAGATATCCAAGAGGCAAAGAAATCTATGAAAGAAAAAGGTATTAAAGCTGAAGATGTTAAGAATCTACCACCTATAGAAGAAATACATGGTCTTGATAACCCGACACAGGTAGTAGAGGTAAATTCTCTCCGTAGATTTGATGAAGGAGATATTCCCTATAATAAGTCTGCTAGCCAATGCTTGGATGAGTTTGATAATTTTGTTGTGAAGCAAGAAAATTTCAATGCTTATGTTAGTAGACAATTGAAACATAATGCTTACATGCTTGATCGCTTGGGTGATTATTTGAGTAGAATTGTCAATGATCTTAAACTTATTAGTAAACATGCTTCCATGGTAACTACCCAAGTAGAATAAGTACTCAAGGCTCAAAATGATTTGCTTAATGAAATGAATAGTAAAAACAATGATCATTCTGTTAAAGTTGTGACTAGAGGTGGTAGAATGACTCAGGAACCTTTGTATCCTGAGGGCCATCCTAAGAGAATTGAGCAAGATTCTCAGAGAGTTAATACTGATGCACCTAGTTGTTCCAATAAGAGCAATAAAAAGAATGACGATAGGACTTTGCATGCTGCTAGTGAACCTGTTATAGATACACCTGAGAATCCAAATGATATTTCTATTTCTGATGCTGAGACACAATCTGGTGATGAACATGAGCCTAGTGATAATATTAATGATGATGTTCATGTTGATGCTCAACCTAGTAATGATAATGATGTGGAGATTGAACCTGCTGTCGATCTTGATAACCCACAACCTAAGAATAAGAGATATGATAAAAGAGACTTTGTTGCTAGGAAACATGGTAGAGAAAGAGAACCATGGGTTCAGAAACCCATGCCCTTTCCTCCTAAACCATCCAAGAAAAAGGATGATGAGGATTTTGAGCGCTTTGTTGAAATGCTTAGACCTGTCTTTTTGCGTATGCGCTTGACTGATATTTTGAAAATGTCTCCTTTTGCTAAGTATATGAAAGATATTGTGACAAATAAAAGAAAGATACCAGAAGCTGAGATTTCCACCATGCTTGCTAATTATACTTTTAAGGGTGGAATGCCAAAGAAACTAGGTGATCCCGGAGTACCTACTATACCATGCTCTATTAAAGGAAATTATGTTAAAGCTGCTCTATGTGATCTTGGAGCTGGTGTTAGTGTTATGCCCTTCTCTTTATATCGTAGACTTGATTTAATAAGTTGACACGTACTGAAATCTCTTTGCAAATGGCTGATAAATCAACTGCTTTACCCATCGGTACTTGCGAGGATGTGCCTGTTGTGGTTGCAAACGTTACTATCTTAACGGACTTTGTTATTCTTGATATTCCCGAGGACAACAGTATGTCGATTATCCTTGGTAGACCCTTTTTGAATACTGCAGGGGCTGTTATTGATTGCAACAAGGGCAATGTCACTTTTCATGTTAATAGTAATGAGCATACGGTACATTTTCCGAAGAAACAACCTCAAGTTCATAGTATCAACTCAATTGAAAAGGTTACAACGATTATTATTGGAGGTTTTGAATTCCCTCTTCCTACTGCCAAGAAGAAATATGGTATACTTATTGTTGGGGACATGCATATCCCCATTGAGGTAACTTAGTGTTATTCGAAAGTTCTCCGGTTCCATGTCCTTCGGAAAAAGCTTGTCAATAAGACTTGATCAACCTTATTGATGGATTCTTTTTGAGGAGCATGAGATGGATGAATTTAGAAGGCACAAGTTCCTGTACCCAACTTTCACTTTCTGTTATTTAGATTAAATAGAGTAAAAATGTTATTATTCTCCCGTTTTCTGTTTTATCCGTGCAATAGAAAAATGACCTGAAAATAAAAGTTCCCAGAATTCCCTGAAAATTTAGTATGATTTTTTCTAGATTATTTAAGAATTTTTGGCACTGAGTATGCATCAGTGGGCTGCACCAGTGGGCCACAAGCCTGCAGGGCGCGCCCACCCCCCCTGGCTTGTGGGTCCCACGTGGGGCCCCCTCACTTATTCCAGCACCCATCCACTTCGTCTTCCTCTAGAAAAAATCCCACCATTGCTCAAACCCGTGTTCTAGCTCATTTTGCTGCCATTTTCGATCTCCTTGCTCAAAGCTCCATTTGCAAAACTGTTTTAGGGGATTGCTCATCGGTATGTGACTCCTCCAATGGTCCAATTAGTTTTTGTTCTAGTGCTTTATATATTGCAAATTTTTGCTGCTGTGGTGACCTTGTTCTTAAGCTTGCATGTCAAATTTGTATGGTCCCAAGTAGTTTTGATGCATGATATAGCTTCTAGGCACTTGTGTGAGTAGTTGCTATGAGTTTTGTTAAGTTTTGTTTACTTTTATTTTGGAGTCACTAAAAATTTCAGAATTAATTTTCAGCGAAAAAGATGTTGAGGAGAATGTACCAAGGTGGTTCCTCGAGCAAGAAAACTCCGAGACTCGCGTTACGTGAGCCCGACTTTGAACCACCAAGGGAAGCTCAAGTACGGCCTTGTGAATGGCCGTCGGACCAATTCATGGATAACGCCGGATTCAAGGAAGAGTTTTATGCGTACATAAGGAATGCTGGCCTTGAGGATTTTATTTCAGATCGATGCAAGCAATATTATCAACTCACCGATTCTTTCGTGCGGAGGTTTGAATTTTCATCCAAGCGTAATTCTCATTCTGTTCTATTTAATCTTTATGATAAGTCTTATACCATGGACCTAGAGGATTTTAATGATGCATGCAAAATTCCACAGTGGGGTAGCCATAGCGATCCTCATAAAAATGAATTTAATGATTTCCTTGCTAGCATCACGGTGGGAGAAACTAGAACCATTACACAAGCTACTTTGGGGAGCATTCACTTTCCTGCCATACATTATTTTGCTCTCTTCATAGGTAGATGCATTAACGGTAAACATGAACATAGCCACCTTTGCGTACCTGATCTCAGTATTCTTAAAAGTGCGGTCATGGGAGATAAACGATATAACTTAGGGTCTATTATTGCTAGGAGATTACATCTTAATGCTAAGGATGGTGATTTCTTTGGTGGAATTTATGCCATTCGGGTAGCTAAGTATCTTGGGGTACCCATAAGAGAGAATGATATTGAGTTACCCCCTGCTTTTCTTGACTATGAGGCTTTGGTGCGCTACCAGTTCCTTGAGAGGGACGAACAGTCCATCCTATACCGACTAATTTTTGACAGACAGTGTGCTGTCCATATTACTCTTCCTGCTCCTGCCTTCTTTAACTTTCAGGAAAAACGAAGACGCTTTATAACCAGAGAGGAGGCAAATGAGTATGAGAGAGAGGCGGAAGCCACTCGCCTCCATGCTGCAGCTGTTCAGGCAGTAGCCGCCGCAGTCCAGTACCACCCCAATTATGACTTTGGATATTATCCGGGCCAGCCATGGCCCTAGAACAACTTAGGCCAAAAGCCTAAGCTTGGGGGAGTACGTATTTCTCACCGACATTACATTCATGTTCACACACTCATTCCAGTTGTCGGTGTTCATACTTTTTCATTGTGCCATCCATGGTAGTTTATTTCTTCGTCATGCTTTCTTCTTATGTGTGTTTAATAAATCTTGAGAAAATCCAAAAAAATTAATTCTAGCTTTACCTTCTAGTTTGTTTAGTGTAGTATTAAAAGAAAACCCAAAAAGATTTCTCGTTCTTCTTTTGTTTGTTGGGAGCTTTCCCGTGTAAATAGTTTTCTTTTCTTCTTTGGGTCGTAAGGAGAAGACCACGATGAAAATGTTGAGTGGCTCTCATATGCATTATTGTTTATCTTACATAGAGTCCATATTACCTTGTATTCTCCTTTGAGTTATCATTTGCAGATTCTAGCTTAGTCCAATGCACGTGCACTCTTATTATTATTCACATCGTTCGGTCGTGCAAGTGAAAGGCAATGATGACGATATATGATGAAATGACTGAGATGGAGAAAAGCTGGTATGAACTCGACCTATTTTGTTTTTGTAAATATGATTAGCTCATCGTTCAGGATTCAGCTCATTATGGGTTGAACATGTTTGCAATGACAATTAGAGATTATAGTTACTCATGCCATGCTTAATTAGCAAAGAGTTAGTAATGGTTTGTTTTGAGTGCCACCATGCATATTAAAATGGTTGTGATGTAGTATGATAGAATGGTATCCTCCTCTGAATGATTCGAGTGGCTTGACTTGGCACATGTTCACGCATGTAGTTGAAACAAAACCAACATAGCCTCCACGATGTTTATGTTCATGGTTATTTATATCCTACTCATGCTTGTATTCAATGTTGGTTAATCTCAAAGCATGTCTATGACTGTTGTCGCTCTCTAGCTGGTCGCTCCCCAGTCTTTTGCTAGCCTTCACTTGTTGTGACACCCTGGTTTTAAGCTACAGTGATCATTATAATTAAGCACAGTGATGACCATGAACAATGCCGAATCATTTTGCTAAGTGGGGCTTGATCAAGTTTGGATTCAAATTCCAGTTCAAATTTCAATTCAAATGCCCTAGGATTTTATGTGATAAATTTAAAACCTCAAACAGCAAGGGAAAAATGTTGCACAATTGTGGAATAATCCAAAACAAATGTTGTTGAGGAAATCAACATCACCACTAAGCCAAGATGAGCTATGGCATTTAAAACAGTGCCAAAAGAAGCATTTTAAATGCCTTTTTCAATTATGGAAAATTCTAAATAGAGTCAAATAAACCCCAAACTTACTGTGGTAGTGCACCACTGACCCCAGTATTTGTTTTCAGCCAGTGTCACATTTTTGCTATAAAGGAAATTGGCTAAAGGAATTAAAACAGAAAGATTTAAAAAGAAAACAGAAAAGAAATAAAAGAAAAAGGCCAGAGGCCACTTACCTGGACATACCTGACGCTGGGCCGAGTCGGCCCAACTGGCCCATGTCACTGTTCGTCTACCTGCTCCCCCTCCGTGTCGCTTCGACCGCGGCTGAGAGCGCCCGCGCCGGCCACCGCTCGCCACGGCGACGGGAGCAGGTGGCTGGGGATAAGCTCGCCCCCGAGCCGTTCCCCCTGGTCGTCCCCCCCATTCGCCTCGCTCTCTCTCGCGCAAGTGCTCGCTCACTCCCTCTTCTTCCCCCTCTGCCCGAGAGCATCGTCACCGCCCGCCGTCGTCACCACGGCCACTGGCGGCCCCGTGGCCGTTAGACCTGTCCGTCCGCTCCGCCGCGGTCAACCCCTTCACCTGGTGGCCTCCGTTTAGGCCGGGGAGCCGTGCAGCCGCCGTTCGTCTCCATCCCCATCTCCGGCCACCCTCGCCGCCGTTGTCGAATCGGCCTCTCCTGCTGCTACAAAACTTCCACGGGCCACCGTGAGCCGCTACGGTGAGCTCCACTCTCTCCTCCCTACTCTGCCTGCTCTACTTCAGACCGTGCGCGACCGCCACCGCAACCGTGCTCCGGCCGCCGCCATGTCCACCGTTGTCGTGCTCCCGAGCCGCTACAAGCTCGCCCGACCGCTCAGGCGTGTTCCCCGTGAACCGTAGACCCCGCGTAGCTAGCTAGGTTGGCCGCCCGCGCGCTCGAACGCCGTTTCCGTTGAGCACCCGTACGCGTCGCCGCCGGCGAGCTCGTCGCCGTCGTTGTAGCCTTTGCCACGCTCGCCCGAGCTCACCATCGAGCTCCTGGTGCTTCCAGGAGCGCGACGCACCCACGCACGCGCACCGCCGTGCCCCACAGCCCCCGGTACGCCTCGCACCCGAACCGGCTGCCGCCTGCCGTCATCGCCGGCGCCGTTTCCGGCCAGTTCCGGCGATGCCACCGCCACCAATCGACGCGCGGTCGAGCGCCCGTTCGAATGAACCAAGCCGCGTGCGAGATGGCCCTCCGTAGACGAAATCCGACGTCAGCCCGAGCCCTCCGCCGCGTTTTGGGGTCGCCGGCGTTGAGCCGCCGGCCACCGCCGACGTGGCTGACTCTGGGGCACTGCCAGGGTCACTGGCAGTTGGGCCCCGCAGGTCGCCGTTGACCCGTTGACCAGTCAACTGGCTGACTGGGCTCAGCCCAGTCACTAACAGTGGGGCTCAGCACCCGCCTGTGCCAATGATAGGTGGGCCACCCCCCGTGTCAGCTGCTTAATTAGTAAATAGGTTAATTAAAATAATTAATTTAGCACTAATGACTCTATGACAGGTAGGCCCCACCCACTAATTAATCCTAATTAGTTTAATTAAAACCTAATTTGGCTACTGTGAGGCTGACCAGTGGGACCCACTGGTCAGATTTGACTCTGGTCAGCCAGAGTTGACCTGCTGACGTCATGGTGATATCATGATGACGTCATCATTCACTATTCTGGATAATTCGGATTTAAATAATTAAATAATTTCAGAAAATTAATAAAACTTTAAAAATTAATAGAAAATAAACCGTAGCTCAGATCGAAAAACTTTGTACATGAAAGTTGATCAGAAAAATCCCACGAATCTAACCGTGCTACCTGTTTCCATGTCGGGACCCTCTACGTAGGTGAAACCGCAACTTTTCGCCTGTTTCCGTCAGATGAATAGTGTATAACTACCGACTATTAATTCCAACTCTAATCCTAAAATAGCTAAATTGGTTTAGACATTATTTTAGGCAACCCTGCACTGCATCCTAGCTGTCACATGCCTCTAACATCGCAAACCTGGAACATTCCCCCCCCTCCGGTCATCTGTCCGACAGTTGTCCGGAACTGGGAAAACTTTCCCGGATGGGTTCCCCCTTTCTCGGTATCGTGTAACACTGCTTTAGGACACACCCAGCACTGCGTATCGCCATGTCATACTTTGTGTTACGATTGTCTGCTTTGTATTTATTGTTTCTTCCCCCTCTTCTCTCCGGTAGCCTCCGAGACTTACGCTGCTGCCGAGTACGACTACGCCCCTGACGTTCAGCCCTTTGCCGCAGAGCAGCAAGGCAAGCAAAACCCCCTTGAGCATTCGGATATCGCCTATTCTTCTCCCTCTTATGCTTGCATTAGATTTTGCTACTGTATTAGTTAGCTCCTATTCTGATGCATAGCCTGTTTTTGATGAACTGCTACTACACATGTTAGCATATCAACTGCCTAGAATAGGTTGATCATTGAACCCCTGAGACCCCCCTTAGTCCCAGTTGCCCCTGTGTCCATCGACGACACCGAGGACTTGAAGACAGAAGACTCAGTCGTCATGACTGACAAGCCAGGCCCCTCACATCACCGCACTCCCCTTAGTTGTACGACTCTGCAGCGCTACTATCGAGTACCGAGGGTGACACCTCGTGAAGTACTCATGATGCTAGTTCTGTAGTGTAGCTAGTCGGTCGTGGTTATCGAGGGTGATTCCTCCTTCACCACTCCCGACGATGACTCTGTCGTGCAACCCCTCAAGTGTGGGACTCTCGAGGGTGATTCCTCTAAGTCCTCCTTGACGGTTTCATCGAGCGGGACCCCATGAGGGTGATTCCTCAGGTTCTGTCTCGATGTTTTATACACACAGTTACTATGACCGGGTTACTGAAACATGTGGAAGACGGGTCGGCCCCAAGGGTATCCGCGAGAGTGATATTGGTGGGGTGCGCCGGTAAGGCACCCGAGTGTTATTGGCGGGGCGAGGGACTGCATTTCATGGTTCGCGCTTGCCCCGCACTAATAAATCGCTAATGGGTTGAGTATTTAATCTGAGTTGGTCGATACGACCTTTAACGCATTAAACCTTCACGTGGGGAAGTTATGGGCACTCAGTGTCGTTGTATCAGCCGAAGCTCTTCGGACGTCAGCAATGGAGCGGCGCGCGCCGGATTGGGCTGGAACGTACAACTCTTGGACTAGAGTGTACTAGGTCTGTTTTCGGCCGCGTTCGCATCGTGCAGGAGTGCAAGGGCAAGTGGGCCGACGAACCTGCGCACTTAGGAGTAGACCGGCGGGCTGGCCTCTTCGTTGAGTCTAGGTGGGGCGACGACATGCTGTATCCCGAGGCCGGGCATTACCCCGGAAAGTGTGTCCAGCCGGAGGTGACTAGGCATGTTGGAAATGAGGTGCACCCCTGCAGGGAAAAACAAACTATTTGAATAGCCGTGTCCACGGTAACAGGACGACTTGGAGTTGTACTTTGGCCTACTACAACTATAATCATAAACTAATTAAAAATGAATTGTGGCTCGGAGATTGCTTCCTCGCAGGGAGTCGAGGAAGGATCTCTGGGCGTGGTTACTTAATAAAATTGCTACAACAATATGACTATATATATGAGCTGCAGGTCTACTCTCTTCTAATGCTGCAAGATGCTAAAGATGCTAGTCTTCGATAGGACTAGGCCTTCTTTCTAGTCTGGCTGTCTATAGTCAGCCCAGATATAACCCCCCCTTCGTTGATAATGATGCATACTTAGCATAGATCTGATGTCAGTCTTGCGAGTACTTTGGATGAGTACTCACCGCTGCTTTGCCTTCCTTTTTCCCCATCGATACGTTGCCGCATTCAGACGATGGAGCCCAAGAGATGGAGTACGCTGGAGTCGACTACTGCACCACCGCTGGAGCCTACTACTACGTGGAGGCTGCCCCCGACGCTCAGGAGTAGTTAGGAGGTTCCCAGGCAGGAGGCCTCGCCTCTTTCGATCCGTTGCTTATGTTTGTGCTAGCCTTCTTAAGGCAAAACTTGTCTAACTTATGTCTGTACTCAGATATATTTGCTTCCGCTGACTCGTGTTTTTGTCGAGCTTTGTATTCGAGCCCTCGAGGCCCCTGGCTTGTAGTATGGAGCTGTATGACTTTATATTTGTGTCTTTTGTTGTGTTGTGATATCAATCAGTGAGTCCCTAATCTTGGTCGTACGCATTGTGTGCATGATTAGCGTACGGACGAGAATGGGGGCGTCACAAGTTGGTATCAGAGCCAACTGCCTGTAGGTAGCCCCCTTTCCACATCCTTGGCCGAAGTTGAGTCTAGTACTTGAAATACTTTTACTAACATTGTTGTGTGGCTTACGGGCCCACATCTCAATCGGGTGGTATTAGGATCTTTTATTCCTCATCTATACTCTGGGTTCTGATCTCTCTCCTCTTTCGGGTTAAAGATTTTACTAACTCTGACTCTAGGTTCTCGTAACAACTTCTCCCGGAGAGCCCTCATACCAGAAGATCACCTGCTCCGTCAGAAGATTCTGAAGATACCCTTTTGATGTTTTCCGAGAATTTGTGCTCATCGGCCTTGCAATTCCCTACCACCGATAAGTCCCTATGGATGACTAATTGTACTTGTCATTCATACAATTTTTTTTCTCGTTGCTTTTGTTATTACAAGATGCCCCGAAATACTCTCCATTTCCCCGATGACCCTTTGAGTTTACTGCCTTGCAGTTCTTTCCGCATGAAAAACCTTACGGTTAATTCCTCACATTTATCGAGGATCCGTTTAATCCAATTGTTCATGTGTTTCACAAAATTCTTCGAAATACTTATCGATCTTCCGAAAATCCTCTGCAGCTTGTTGCTCTTGAAATTCTAGCCTGCTCGCATTATGGGTAATTCCACATTGTCTAGTAGTCTTCGTTGACATCCCTTGTCTTTGCCATTTTGAGCCTATTGATTCAATGTGTGCGTATGCACACAGTCATCAGGTGATCCGTTTAAAATTATCTTTCCGGCTCAGACGTCCTTCCGGACATGAGTTGGTTCTTGGCAATCCAAACCTTTATTGATTATCCGACTAAGTCTTTTCAACTTATCCATCCTTGATCAGAGCGTCTGCTTCTGATCCTTCAATTTGGAAGTCATAACTCCTTGTATTTAAGCATCAGGCTATTCAGGTGTTTCTTGAATCCGATGCCTCTGCATTCTTTCTTCCTCTGATTGAGTACCGATACTCACATCAACTTCTTTGTGAATCGCCTGATCCATTGTTGGGTTAATATCCGATAGTGTCGTTCATATTCAATCACCTTGTGAGTTCTGCCCCTGATACATAATGCCTTTGGTAAATTGTATCCTCTGTTTGGCCAACCGTGCTCTACCCTCGAGCTTTTGTTAAATACTCTTGAAGCTTGTGGTATATGTTCCTAAAATACCCCGATGGGTTGAACCTATGCCCTCCCTAATCCATGAGAACCCGAAAGTTTTCACGGGTCATACTCTTATGGAGTCTTGCCAGATAAATTTTCGACACTACAGCATCGTCCAAAGCAAGAAATGAATGAAATGTTATACATTGATGAAGTGGGAGTCGACATTGAGCTTATGTTCATGCCCATGGAAATGATGTAGACCGTCTCGGAAGCTCCTTGCAAAATAGTTATTCCTCCGTATGATTCTTTCGGTATCCTCAATTTGATCGATTGCAGTTATGGTTCCTACCATGCTGTCCTTATTAATTTATCTGAAGGTAATTCATTCCGGTGCCTCGTCAATTTTCGACAAGGTTGAACTATCTGCTGTCGCAGGTCAATGACCCAGTTCTACTTCTTTCATATTATACCTTCGAGTTTTACCTCTGGTATCTCGAGGATATTACGCCTTTGCACTACATCTTATTAACTTTAATGAGGTAATGATTTTCCTTGTCTTAATCACTCCACGGGTTCTGGGGTTGTTGTCAACCGAGAACACCGATTGGAAAATTTGTTCCACACTGCAATTCAATACCCCTTGTAATTGTTACTGGGAATATCAAAGTCAATCTGGTCATTCCTAGACTATCGGCTACATCCTTGTCTTGCTATCTTCGACTGTGCTACCTCGTCCTTCTCTGGTACGCAAATCCTTCAGAGTGTGAGCATTGCTTACTTCGAGGTTTCAACATCATGTTGTTTATCTTGAAAAGCAACCCTGATATTGAGCTTGCATCTTATCTATTGTTCCTATAACCTTACACGGTGTCATTCCCCTACTTGACGCCACCGCTGTTCGGTTGCATTCTCTTGAAAACTCTCGACAAAAGGTGTCGTGATCATCGTCCACAATTTGACTTCTTCTGAGACGTCAACTGAGTTCTTGAGGAGAAATACCTTCCTTGCCCACGATGATTTTTGTTATCATCGACAACCTCCTTGACTTCCTTTCATCGCAAATTTGTCCATGATATGGATGCAACTTGCTATCCAGCTTGTGTTATGTTCTACCCTGAAGCATTACTGTCTTTTGTGTCGAGAATATTGTGAGGATTGCTCCACCTCTTAGAAATTCTTGGCATAGTAATACTTCTCACCATCAAACGATGCTGCTTTGATTCTAACTTCTAGCAACCCTATTGCTTTGAAGTTAACGATCGTCAGTTCATCCTTAGGCTGTTGGTTATTGAATCGTCGCTCTAACATTGATCTTGTTGCCTAAGGTCATATTTCGGACGCACTTTTCAATCAATGGTTAATGATGTATGTTTTCCTCGATCATACAACCTTATATCATTTGAGCTGACAAATGTCATCTCCTTGTTCACATAATTGTGGAAATCCATCCGTTTGGAATCTCGACGAATTGTTGCTGAGCCCATCAGCCACATCCTATTCTCCCTTGTGGTTCATGATGAACATGGAAGCTAGTTTTGGAAACCTTGAAAGCATTATCTTTGTGCTTAGCTCATGAAGAATATGTTTGTTAAAAGAAGTGTTTTTCTCTAAGTTCACGTGCATCTTGCCGTTATGATTATGAGAAAGTTTTGCTTCGCTTCCTCTGGAATCGTTCCAATTCATTCTTGCACGTGCGAAGTATTCTATGGTTTGATAGATTTGCTACCTTCACCCCATATGTATTTCCTAGCGCGCCAAGTCACTGATTGTTTTGATCTGGAAAAAGAAGTTCCTCGTAAGAGCTAATCCAGGCTTACACATGGAACTTTGATACCCTCTATAATGGTCCCCAGTCAGGACTTGATTGTATTCCATTCTAGAAACTTCCATGTGGGCACAAATGTCTTGACCTTGTGTTCATTGTCTTGCAGTCTGGCTAATGATTCAAGGCTTGCTTCTGTTGATCATTCCCCGAGAATCTTGCCGCATCGTCTCGTAGACGTGTGTTTCATCCTTTTTTTTCCTTCTCAGGCCTGCTGAGCCTGAGATATCCTGACACCAACCAAATCTGAATCTCGGACAGATGTGATGGTTGGAACATTATCAAGAATGATAACTTTGGTCTTTATTACTCGGTAAGGTGATGTTGTAGCCAGCACACCTGGCCGGATGACCTATTGCTATAATGCTTTGTTCAGCAAGGATTGCCATTCTTCCATGGAGAAATTGTAAGACTTATTTTATAAGTTGTTCCTACTGGATCCTTTGCGTATCCGAACTCCATCCTTTCCTCGAAACACCATATCATTGCTATCCCGAAGCATGGATGTGGTATATCGATCATCGAAAGGAATAATGTAAGCCCAATGCTAATTGTTTCTTGATCAATTATTCAAACCCCATTGTATGGGCACGTCATGTATTTTCCTCGCCCCTTTTACCTAACTGGTTATCTACTTACTATACTGTCATGTATATCATGCTCTGTTTTTTCTTGGGGAAGATATACTCCTAACACTTGAGTATAAACACATTTTCCTTTCCATTGGTCTGGTTGATCTAATAATCACATTTTCCTTTCCATTGGTCTGTTTAACCTTTCTTGAGATTATATGATCTAAGCAGTAATAATTCTCTGCTTAGGTAAACACCTCGGTGATCAATTCTGTTAGTAAGGCCATGTTGCTATTGTTGATAACATTCCGGTAACCGCCGGTGGACGAGAACTTTGCCTATTGGTCCGCCTCGTCTCGACGAGCAGGAAGATGGTTCTCTTCGTTCCCCGCCCTTGGTACCGATGTTGTTGCCGACATAAATGACAGGTTATCCTCTGACATGTCTTGCTAGCAAGACCGTGCAAGATGTCACCGCTCTTTCCACTCTTAATCCACATGATGGACCCATAACCCCTAGTTCCACAGGATCGAAACCTGACTCTCCTGTACCACTTTAATTCCAAGGTATCTTTTGCACTTGGCTTCATATGTGATTCCCCGACCCACCGTTCAAGGGATGATCTATTCTAGTATCAGACGCAATATTTCTTTGTTTCTCTAAACCCCTTTTCACCTTCTGAAATTAGGCATCGAATGATTGCCTACCCGTTTGAAACTTTTGAACCATCGCTTATTGCTCCTGATGAATTACCTGAATTACAACTCGAGAGACAATTAATGTCTTCTCCCCTCAGTTCACCGTCAGGTGCCCAACTTTGTGGAGATACGATCTTTCAGAGTTTTCCCTCCTATCGCACTCATAGGACATTGAAGATCCTAAAGAAAGGATGACGACTTCATCATGATGACCTGAAATAGAGAAATGAAGACATCAACGAAAGGACTCAACCTCTTTGATGAGGGCAACTAAGACCGAGAAGATCCGTTTGAACTTCCTAACCATAACTTTTTCCCTTACCCTACCTCTTAATTCTCGGGACGAGAATTCTTGTTAGTAGGGGAGAATTGTGACACCCTGGTTTTAAGCTACAATGATCATTATAATTAAGCACAGTGATGACCATGAATAATGCCAAATCATTTTGCTAAGTGGGGCTTGATCAAGTTTGGATTCAAATTCCAGTTCAAATTTCAATTCAAATGCCCTAGGATTTTATGTGATAAATTTAAAACCTCAAACAGCAAGGGAAAAATGTTGCACAATTGTGGAATAATCCAAAACAAATGTTGTTGAGGAAATCAACATCACCACTAAGCCAAGATGAGCTGTGGCATTTAAAACAGTGCCAAAAGAAGCATTTTAAATGCCTTTTTCAATTATGGAAAATTCCAAATAGAGTTAAATAAACCCCAAACTTACTGTGGTAGTGCACCACTGACCCCAGTATTTGTTTTCAGCCAGTGTCACATTTTTGCTATAAAGGAAATTGGCTAAAGGAATTAAAACAGAAAGATTTAAAAAGAAAATAGAAAAGAAATAAAAGAAAAAGGACAGAGGCCACTTACCTGGACATACCTGACGCTGGGCCGAGTCGGCCCAACCGGCCCATGTCACTGTTCGTCTACCTGCTCCCCCTCCGTGTCGCTTCGCCCGCGGCTGAGAGTGCCCGCGCCGGCCACCGCTCGCCACGGCGATGGGAGCAGGTGGCTGGGGATATGCTCGCCCCCGAGCCGTTCCCCCTGGTCGTCCCCCCCCCCCCCCATTCGCCTCGCTCTCTCTCGCGCAAGTGCTGGCTCACTCTCTCTTCTTCCCCCTCTGCCCGAGAGCATCGTCGCCGCCCGCCGTCGTCACCGCGGCCACCGGCGGCCCCGTGGCCGTTGGACCTGTCCGTCCGCTCCGCCGCGGTCAACCCCTTCACCTGGTGGCCTCCGTTTAGGCCGGGGAGCCGTGCAGCCTTCGTTCGTCTCCATCCCCATCTCCGGCCACCGTCGCCGCCGTTGTCGAATCGGCCTCTCCTGCTGCTACAAAACTTCCACGGGCCACCGTGAGCCGCTACGGTGAGCTCCACTCTCTCCTCCCTACTCTGCCTGCTCTCCTTCAGGCCGTGCGCGACCGCCACCGCAACCGTGCTCCGGCCGCCGCCATGGCCACCGTTGTCGTGCTCCCGAGCCGCTACAAGCTCGCCCGACCACTCAGGCGTGTTCCCCGTGAACCGTAGACCCCGCGTAGCTAGCTAGGTTGGCCTCCCGCGCGCTCGAACGCTGTTTCCGTTGAGCACCCCTACGCGACGCCGCCGGCGAGCTCGTCGCCGTCGTTGTAGCCTTTGCCACGCTCGCCCGAGATCACCATCGAGCTCCTGGTGCTTCCAGGAGCGCGACGCACCCACGCACGCGCACCGCCGTGCCCCGCAGCCCCCGGTACGCCTCGCACCCGAACCGGCCGCCGCCTGCCGTCATCGCCGGCGCCGTTTCCGACCAGTTCCGGCGATGCCACCGCCACCAATCGACGCGCGGTCGAGCGCCCGTTCGAATGAACCAAGCCGCGCGCGAGATGGCCCTCCGTAGACGAAATCCGACGTCGGCACGAGCCCTCCGCCGCGTTTTGGGGTCACCGGCGTTGAGCCGCCGGCCACCGCCGACGTGGCTGACTCGAGGCCACTGCCAGGGTCACTGGTAGCTGGGCCCCGCAGGTCGCCGTTGACCCGTTGACCGGTCAACTGGCTGACTGGGCTCAGCCCAGTCACTGACAGTGGGGCCCAGCACCCCCCTGTGCCAATGACAGGTGGGCCACCCCCCCTGTCAGCTGCTTAATTAGTAAATAGGTTAATTAAAATAATTAATTTAGCACTAATGCCTCTATGACAGGTAGGCCCCACCCACTAATTAATCCTAATTAGTTTAATTAAAACCTAATTTGGCTACTGTGAGGCTGACCAGTGGGACCCACTGGTCAGATTTGACTCTGGTCAGCCAGAGTTGACCTGTTGACGTCATGGTGATGTCATGATGACGTCATCATTCACTATTCTGGATAATTCGGATTTAAATAATTAAATAATTTCAAAAAATTAATAAAACTTTAAAAATTAATAGAAAATAAACCGTAGCTCAGATCGAAAAACTTTGTACATGAAAGTTGATCAGAAAAATCCCACGAATCTAACCGTGCTACCTGTTTCCATGTCGGGACCCTCTACGTAGGTGAAACCGCAACTTTTCGCCTGTTTCCGTCAGATGAATAGTGTATAACTACCGACTATTAATTCCAACTCTAATCCTAAAATAGCTAAAATGGTTTAGACATTATTTTAGGCAACCCTGCACTGCATCCTAGCTGTCACATGCCTCTAACACCGCAAACCTGGAACATTCCCCCCCCCCTCCGGTCATCTGTCCGACAGTTGTCCGGAACCGGGAAAACTTTCCCGGATGGGTTCCCCCTTTCTCGGTATCGTGTAACACTGCTTTAGGACACACCCAGCACTGCGTATCGCCATGTCATACTTTGTGTTACGATTGTCTGCTTTGTATTTATTGTTTCTTCCCCCTCTTCTCTCCGGTAGCCTCCGAGACTGACGCTGCTGCCGAGTACGACTACGCCCCTGACGTTCAGCCCTTTGCCGCAGAGCAGCAAGGCAAGCAAAACCCCCTTGAGCATTCGGATATCGCCTATTCTTCTCCCTCTTATGCTTGCATTAGATTTTGCTACTGTATTAGTTAGCTCCTATTCTGATGCATAGCCTGTTTTTGATAAACTGCTACTACACCTATTAGCATATCAACTGCCTAGAATAGGTTGATCATTGAACCCCTGAGACCCCCCTTAGTCCCAGTTACCCCTGCGTCCATCGACGACACCGAGGACTTGAAGACAGAAGACTCAGTCGTCATGACTGACAAGCCAGGCCCCTCACATCACCGCACTCCCCTTAGTTGTACGACTCTGCAGCGCTACTATCGAGTACCGAGGGTGACACCTCGTGAAGTACTCATGATGCTAGTTCTGTAGTGTAGCTAGTCGGTCGTGGTTATCGAGGGTGATTCCTCCTTCACCACTCCCGACGATGACTCTGTCGTGCAACCCCTCAAGTGTGGGACTCTCAAGGGTGATTCCTCTAAGTCCTCCTTGACGGTTTCATCGAGCGGGACCCCATGAGGGTGATTCCTCAGGTTCCGTCTCGATGTTTTATACACACAGTTACTATGACCGGGTTACTGAAACATGTGGAAGACGGGTCGGCCCCAAGGGTACCCGCGAGAGTGATATTGGTGGGGTGCGCCGGTAAGGCACCCGAGTGTTATTGGCGGGGCGAGGGACTGCATTTCATGGTTCGCGCTTGCCCCGCACTAATAAATCGCTAATGGGTTGAGTATTTAATCTGAGTTGGTCGATACGACCTTTAACGCACTAAACCTTCATGTGGGGAAGTTATGGGCACTCAGCGTCGTTGTATCAGCCGAAGCTCTTCGGACGTCAGCAATGGAGCGGCGCGCGCCAGATTGGGCTGGAACGTACAGCTCTTGGACTAGAGTGTACTAGGTCTGTTTTCGGCCGCGTTCGCATTGTGCAGGAGTGCAAGGGCAAGTGGGCCGACGAACCTGCGCAGTTAGGAGTAGACCGGCGGGCTGGCCTCTTCGTTGAGTCTAGGTGGGGTGACGACGTGCTGTATCCCGAGGCCGGGCATTACCCCGGAAAGTGTGTCCGGACGGAGGTGACCAGGCGTGTTGGAAATGAGGTGCACCCCTGCAGGGAAGAACAAACTATTCGAATAGCCGTGTCCACGGTAACAGGACGACTTGGAGTTGTACTTTGGCCTACTACAACTATAATCATAAACTAATTAAAAATGAATTGTGGCTCCGAGATTGCTTCCTCGCAGGGAGTCGAGGAAGGATCTCTGGGCGTGGTTACTTAATAAAATTGCTACAACAATATGACTATATATATGAGCTGCAGGTCTACTCTCTTCTAATGCTGCAAGATGCTGAAGATGCTAGTCTTCGATAGGACTAGGCCTTCTTTCTAGTCTGGCTGTCTGCAGTCAGCCCAGATATAACACCCCCTTCGTTGATAATGATGCATACTTAGCATAGATCTGATGTCAGTCTTGCGAGTACTTTGGATGAGTACTCACCGCTGCTTTGCCTTCCTTTTTCCCCTTCGATACGTTGCCGCGTTCAGACGATGGAGCCCAGGAGATGGAGTACGCTGGAGACGACTACTACACCACCGCTGGAGCCTACTACTATGTGGAGGCTGCCCCCGACGCTCATGAGTAGTTAGGAGGTTCCCAGGCAGGAGGCCTCGCCTCTTTCGATCCGTTGCTTATGTTTGTGCTAGCCTTCTTAAGGCAAAACTTGTCTAACTTATGTCTGTACTCAGATATATTTGCTTCCGCTGACTCGTGTTTTTGTCGAGCTTTGTATTCGAGCCCTCGAGGCCCCTGGCTTGTAGTATGGAGTTGTATGACTTTATATTTGTGTCTTTTGTTGTGTTGTGATATCAATCAGTGAGTCCCTAATCTTGGTCGTACGCATTGTGTGCATGATTAGCGTACGGACGAGAATGGGGGCGTCACACTTGTACTAAGCGGGAATACTGCTTGTGCATCCATCTCCATAAAACCAAAGTTGTTCCATATGAGTCCACCATACATACCTATATGCGGTATTTACCTGCCGTTCCGAGTAAATCTGCATGTGCCACTCTCCAAACCTTCAAATAAATATTCCGTTTTGTATGCCCAAATCGCTCATGTAGTGACTGGGGGCTGTCAGTATCTTCCATGCTAGGTGGGTTATTCTCACGATACGTGTTGATTCACTATCATTCACGAGAAAGTGGCTGGTAATCGGAATGCCCGGTTCCATGCTCAAAATTCAAATCAAAATATAATAAACTAAACTCCCCCAGGATTGTGTTTGTATGGACGGTACCCGTGGATTCGGTCCGCCGTGGAGTGTGACTGATTTGGTGGAGGGGGAGTAAAAACTTTACTATTTTTTTTGGGAACCGCCTATAATGTATCTAGCATGGAAGATATCGAGATCTCTTAGTTGTTATGTTGGCAATGAAAGCATACCTCTCAAAATTATTATTCATCCTTGTTTTAAAAGCTCGAGCTCTGGCACTTCTGCAAATCAATGCTTCCCTCTGTGAAGGGCCTATCTATTTTACTTTCCCGGTTAGAGAGCACCACCGTCATTTGTATGCTTTGCTATTAATTGATTTTGGGTATGAGTATGACTGGATCTCTTTGACCATGAATTACAATGTCTAGTCAGTCCTTGTTCTCTAGAGGTGCTCTGCATTTATGTTTTGCGGTCTCAGAAAAGGCTAGCGAGATACCATTATGTCATATTGTATCATGATTGGTTTGATAAAATTGTTGTCATCCGAGACTTATTATTATTGCTCGCTAGTTGATTTTGCCATTGATATGAGTAAATGTGAGACCTAAATGTTATTGTGAATGTGGTTAGTTCATAATCTTTACTGAAAATCTGCACATCAGTTAGACATATTTACAACAGCAAGATCAAACAGAGTTTGTAAAAGTTTTTCTTTATCACTTTCAGTTTATCAACTGAATTGCTTGAGGACAAGCAAAGGTTTAAGCTTGGGGGAGTTGATACGTCTCCAACGTATCCACTTTTCCAAACACTTTTGCCCTTGTTTTGGACTCTAATTTGCATGATTTGAATGGAACTAACCCGGACTGACGCTATTTTCAGCAGAATTGCCTTGGTGTTATTTTTGTGCAGAAATAAAAGTTCTCGGATTGACCTGAAAATTTACGGAGAATATTTTCGGAATTAATAAAAAATATTGGCGAAAGAATCAACTGCAGGGGGCCCACCACCTGGCCACAAGCCAGGGGGGCGCGCCCACCCCCTAGGGCGCGCCCCTGTGGCTTGTGGGCCCCCTGTTGCTCCTCCGACCTCGTTTCCACTCCTATATATTCCTATTCGGGGAGAAAAAAATCAGAGAGAAGAGTTCATCGCATTTTACGATACGGAGCCGCCGTCACTTCCTGTTCTTCCTCGGGAGGGCAGATCTAGAGCCTGATTTGGGCTCCGGAGAGGGGAAATGATATGGGGTGTCCCGATCTTCTCAGTAAGCGGCGGTGGTGATGATGAAGATGATAGATAACTTGTATGTCGCCGATGAACTCTCCCTCGCTTGATCCCTGATGCCAATGCAAAAGGTCTCAACCCTTTGGATATTCACAACATCACACACTTGCGCACGTAGCCGTCGACCACGAAACGGTATAATTGCAATATACTAATTCCCAATGGAACAGCAGATTACACTCAACTTGCAGTATATGATCTCCAGATCGATATGAATTGGAGATGAGGATTCAAGATGAATGCTTACAAGCAATCTCAAGAACTAGGGTTTATCTTAAACGTGGTCTCCCTCTAACTAACCCTAAGGAAGGGTATTTATATCCTAAGATAGATCGAAGGGGTACACGGGCCGTCAGCCCCAAAGTCTGCGCGCAGGCAGCACGGTAGTACCGCTTATAGCAAGCGGTACTACCGCTCCTAAGCGGTACTTCCGCTCTAAAAATACTTAGTGCCGCTTTAGTACCGCTTGGGGTCGCTTGGATTCCAGAAGAAATTTCCTAAGCGGTACTAGGACGGTAGTACTGGGGCGGTACTACCGCTTGTGTGGGGCGGTACTACCGCCCTGGAAACTGCAGGGTCTTCCTCCCTTCCCAGCTGCAATGCCTCCTTGCTCCCCTCCTTGCTCCCTTGTGCCATGCCTTCCTCTCCAACGTACCTAATGACACATACACACAAGGATTTAAGCAGTATAAAGCTCTCATTAAAATAAATAGCATTATCAACTAAGAGAGAATTCACCTGTTGTTCTAGTAACTTAGCACGAGCTCTTGTAATTGGGCCAATCCTGATTTCATCATTGGACATCTTCTTTGCAGCAACAGGTTGTTTATCTTCATGAGGTAGAGAGGGAACCATAGTAGGGATATCCTCATCATCCTCCCCCCCTTCAAAAGGCGTCGACCCCGACGCTCCAAGGTCATCGACATCACATGGGGACAAATCAGCAACGTTGAAACTGTTGCTAACGCCACCAAAGTCAGCAATAGGAATATCAATCGAGTAGGCATTGTCATTTATCTTGGCTAACACCTTGTAAGGACCAGCACCACGCGGCCGAAGTTTAGAACGTCTCAACTGTGGAAACCTGTCCTTGCAAAGATGCACCCACACCATATCGCCAGGCTGGAACAAAACTTTCTTTCTTGATTGCTTTCGTGCAGCAGCAATGTTCTTGCCTTGCTTCTCAATAGCCTCCCGTGTCTTCTCATGAATCTTCTTCACATAATCTGGTCTGTTTGATGCCTCCATATCAACCCTCTCATGCAATGGAAGAGGCAGCAAATCTAGTGGTGTAATTGGTTTGAAACCATACACCACCTCAAAAGGACAAAGCTGGGTGGTAGAATGCACAGCCCTGTTATAAGTGAACTCAACAAGTGGCAAACACTCCTCCCACTCACGCAGATTTTTCTTGATCATAACTCTCAGCAATTGGGACAATGTGCGATTCACCACCTCCATTTGACCATCAGTTTGTGGGTGACATGTAGTGCTGAACAACAACTTTGTTCCTAGCTTTCCCCACAATGTCTTCCAGAAGTAGCTCATAAACTTCACGTCCCTGTCAGAAACAATTGTCTTTGGCACTCCATGCAAGCGTACGATGTCCCTGAAAAACAGGTTAGCAATATGCGACGCATCCTCGCTTTTGTGGCATGCAATAAAATGTGCCATCTTAGAAAATCTATCCACTACCACAAATATAGAATCATGACCTCGTTTAGTGCGTGGCAAACCTAACACAAAATCCATACTTATATCTTCCCATGGTGTGGTAGGTGTAGGTAGTGGCGTATACAAACCGTGAGGCTTCAGTTTTGACTTGGACTTGTGACATGTAATGCAGCGCCGAACAAACCTGTCCACGTCGCGCCTCATCTTGGGCCAATAAAAGTGATCAGCCAGCATGAGCAACGTCTTCTCACGCCCAAAGTGACCCATCAATCCTCCTGCATGTGATTCCTGCAACAATAGCAAACGGACGGACGATTCTGGAACACAAAGTTTGTTAGCTCGAAACAAGTATCTATCATGGATGTGGTATTTCTCCCATGCATTTCGAAGCAAACATAAACGATATGGTTCAGCAAAATCATGATCAGTTGCATACAAATCACACAAACTCTCTAAACCAGGAATTTGAACATCGAGATGTGTCAAGAGCATGTTCTTCCTAGATAGAGCATCAGCAACACTGTTATCTTTTCCCTTCTTATGCTTAATGATATACGGAAAAGACTCAATAAACTCAACCCATTTAGCTAAGCGGCGATGCAGATTTGATTGAGCTTTCAAATACTTCAATGCTTCATGATCAGAATGTATGATAAATTCTTTTGGCCATAGATAATGTTGCCAAATCTCAAGAACTCTAACAAGCGCATACAATTCTTTATCATAAACAGGATAATTCAGTCTAGCACCACAAAGTTTCTCCCTGAAATAAGCAATAGGTCTACCTTCTTGCATCAACACACCACCAATACCTATACCACTAGCATCACATTCAACCTCAAATTATTTGGAAAAATCTGGTAGTGCAAGTAATGGTGCAGAAGTAAGTAAACGTTTCAGCTCGTCAAAAGCATGATCTTGGGCTACGCCCCACACAAAAGGCACACCTTTCTTTTCTAATTCATTCAATGGTGCAGCAATAGTACTAAAGTCTTTCACAAAACGACGATAGAAACCAGCAAGACCGTGAAAACTTCGTACTTGACTAACATTCATGGGAGTAGGCCAATTTTGAATTGCTTCAATCTTAGATGAATCTACTTCTACCCCATGCTTAGAAACAACGTATCCTAGAAATATCACTTTATCTTTTGCAAATGTGCACTTCTCAAGATTAGCATACAAGTTATTATCACGCAACACTTGCAAAACCTGTCTAATATGATCACGATGTTCAGATTCATTGCGGCTGTAAATAAGTATATCATCAAAATATACAACCACAAAACGACCAATAAACTTTCGCAAAACATGATTCATTAATCTCATGAAGGTACTAGGTGCATTAGTAAGGCCAAAAGGCATAACTAACCACTCATATAAACCAAATTTAGTTTTGAAAGCAGTTTTCCATTCATCGCCTTCCCTCATCCGAATTTGATGGTAACCACTACGCAAATCAATCTTAGAGAAAACAGCAGCACCACTCAATTCATCTAGCATATCCTCTAAGCGTGGAATAGGATGACGATATCGAATAGTGATGTTGTTAATAGCTCTACAATCTACGCACATGCGCCATGTACCATCTTTCTTAGGCACCAAAATAACAGGAACATCACAAGGACTAAGAGAAACACGAATATACCCTTTGTCTAGTAGTGCTTGCACTTGCTTCTGTATTTCCTTCGTTTCTTCGGGATTGGTCCTGTATGGCGCTCGGTTGGGGAGGGTGGCGCCGGGTATGAGATCAATTTGGTGCTCAATTCCACCCAATGGTGGCAGCCCCGATGGTACCTCCGCCGGAAACACATCGCCATATTCCTGCAAAACAGTAGACACACCAAGAGAAACAGATTGCGTATCAATAGAAACTAAAACCTCGCCTTTGTACATAAGCACAAGAGGCAGGGCTGTAGGATCCTCTCGAAATTCTCTCATGTCTTCTTTGGTGGCTAATATAAGCAAACTAGGCTCTCTCGCACTTTTCGTTATATTATCACTCACGGCTTTTACATTGTTCTCTCGTGCAGGTGGTTGTTCGATATTCACTTCTGTTTTCTGACGAGACTCAGTGACAATTTGCTGTGGTGACATAAGCTGCAGATTTATTTTCTTGCCCTTGAACTCCAAGTGATAAGTATTGCATTGTGTTGCACATGGCGGTCATAGAGCCATGGCCGACCCAATAAAAGATGGCAAACTGTCATAGGCACCACATCAAATTCAATGGAATCCGTGTATGGTCCTATCTCAAAATTTACACGCACCATATGACTCACCTTCATCTCACCATTGTCACTCAACCATTGTACGTAATATGGATTGGGGTGAGGTAAATATTTCAGATTTAGCTTGGCACATAACTCCTTGCTTGCAAGATTGCGGCAGCTACCTCCATCAATGATCACCCTGCAAGCTTTGTTGGGGCCAACTAGTGCTTTTGTTTGGAACAAATTGCAACGCTGTGAATCAACATGTGGCTGCACACTAAGAGCACGCTGCGAGACAACAATAGTAGGTGCTGGAGAAGCAAGAGCATCTATGCCGTCGTCACGTGTGTACCCATCGTCATCTGAAGCATATGGATCAGCATCATCTCCAGTCTCATACTCATTGTCATCGTTCACAATCATCACTTTTCTATTTGGGCACTCTCTCTTGAAGTGTCCCTTGCCTCCACATGTATGACAGAGCATATCTCTATTACGGGCTGTAGACATATTGGAACCTGAGCTAGCAGCAGGAGCAGCAGGTTGCTTTGATTGTGGAACAGTGGAGGCTGGTTTGGTTGCAGAAGAAGAGGGGCGGCTGGCAGCGCCCTCACTAGGGGGCAGCTGTGTTCTGTTGGAGAACCGCCCAGCTGTAGTATAACGGCCTTTAATTTGAGCTTCTTCGGCCAACTGGGACTCAGCTTCTCTTGCATGATGGAGTAGCTCGTTCATTGTATTGTATTGGTGATGCCGAACAATACCCTTAATGTTATATTTCAGCCCATGGAGAAAACGTTGCATAGTCATCTCAACAGATTCTCTTACTCGAGCACGCTGCATCAACATCTCCATCTCCATGTAATATGCATCAACCGTCATGGAACCTTGCTTCAATTGTGTTAATTTATCATAAACTGTCCGCAAGTAATTAGTGGGAACAAAACGAGCTTTCATAACCGCCTTCATCTCATGCCATGTGCGAACAGGAAGTTCATTGTCATCGCGACGGGTACTCACAACGCTATCCCACCAACGCAAAGCATAGCCATCAAATTCAGAAGAAGCAAGCTTGACCTTCCTATCTTCAGTATAATCATGCAAACGCCATAATTTCTCCATCTTAAGCTCCCAAGTGAGATACTCTTCGACATCAGTAGAGCCTTCAAATCTAGGAATCGTGAACTTGGGCTTGCCCAAACCATCATCCTCCTGAAGCGGTACACGCTGAGCACGACGTAGTGGTAGATGACCATGCCCTTGCAAGTCATGCCCACGGCCATGATTGCCCACCATGTTGTCAGTGTCGTCATGGACACTATCAGCATCGTCATGACCGTCATGTTGGCGTTGCTCAATAGCGACACGCAGCCCATTGACTGAAGTGGTCAACTGTTGTATACTTAGTTGGAGAGCATTGACTTGTGTTTGCATAGCATTGATGGTAGTGTCAGTTGCGTCCACTTTCATTTGTATAACTTGAATATCAGCCTCAATTTTTTCAGCGGATCGATCGATAACCCCTGTCAAATGAACGCGGAGAGCTTCATGGTCCTTCCAGGAAACACACTCGTCATCAGCCTTTTTCTGCAGCACATCAACATCACTAGAAGACATGATTAGTCGGTTAGTGCAAAAATCAAAATCTGGTTGGTGGCACACTCACAACTCACTCAAAACTGACAAGAAAAGGAAATCTTACCGTTCCAAAGTGAATAGCAATGCTTACCCGTTCGGATGGATGACTAATGCACGGATGTGATGAAGTGAATACCCGGGTATAAGAGCAATCACACGACAAAGCAGGGTATATGGTGGAGCTTGGTTTGGATACCTAACAACACCGAAGACAAGTCCTAGTGCTGATCGTGTGAACAAACACCCAAGGAAACACACACGGTGGAGAAAAATGTGGCAAAGCAACTATAAAAATAGGATGTGTTGCAATGCACTAGAGAGACACTAGCAATGCTCAATGTAAACAGGCACAAGATTGCTCAATTCTACTAGTGCACAATCGCAAGATAATACAAATCCAACAGTGCAATAGATAGCAACAACGTCCAGCCACTGTTTCTCTCGTTTCTTTCTTTCTCTCTGTTTTCTCTCTCCTCTTTTCTTTTCCTTTTTTTTTGAGGCCACAATATATCGCAGGCAGCGACGACTGTTCTTGGATCACATCCAGAAATTGCAAAGCACCAAAACCTATATGAGCAGCCTGTAGAGCGGAAACTAGTCTCGTGGGTAAGTTCCTAACACCTTTGTGTAGACAGGCTGTGGCTATGGAATTTGCAAAACAGGATAACGGATCGAAACAAAAAGCCAATCTACGATGCAATCTACGATGGAAACTAAAACCAATCGATTCGAAGGAAAAAGCTACGCAAAAAGAAAGACACAACGACCAACAACTAAAACCAATCTACGATGCAATCTAGGCTATGGCAAACTACTAAGAACCCTAATATGTTTGTGAGGCTTTTTCTGGATAGGATGAAAAACACAACTAATCTACGGATGATTTGGTGGATGCTTACCGAGGCAACACTGGAAATCTGATACCAAGATGATATGGGGTGTCCCGATCTTCTCAGTAAGCGGCGGTGGTGATGATGAAGATGATAGATAACTTGTATGTCACCGATGAACTCTCCCTCGCTTGATCCCTGATGCCAATGCAAAAGGTCTCAACCCTTTGGATATTCGCAACGTCACACACTTGCGCACGTAGCCGTCGACCACGAAACGGTATAATTGCAATATACTAATTCCCAATGGAACAGCAGATTACACTCAACTTGCAGTATATGATCTCCAGATCGATACGAATTGGAGATGAGGATTCAAGATGAATGCTTACAAGCAATCTCAAGAACTAGGGTTTATCTTAAACGTGGTCTCCCTCTAACTAACCCTAAGGAAGGGTATTTATATCCTAAGATAGATCGAAGGGGTACACGGGCCGTCAGCCCCAAAGTCTGCGCGCAGGCAGCACGGTAGTACCGCTTATAGCAAGCGGTACTACCGCTCCTAAGCGGTACTTCCGCTCTAAAAATACTTAGTGCCGCTTTAGTACCGCTTGGGGTCGCTTGGATTCCAGAAGAAATTTCCTAAGCGGTACTAGGACGGTATTACTGGGGCGGTACTACCGCTAAGCGGTACTACCGCTTGTGTGGGGCGGTACTACCGCCCTGGAAACTGCAGGGTCTTCCTCCCTTCCCAGCTGCAATGCCTCCTTGCTCCCCTCCTTGCTCCCTTGTCCCATGCCTTCCTCTCCAATGTACCTAATGACACATACACACAAGGATTTAGGCAGTATAAAGCTCTCATTAAAATAAATAGCATTATCAACTAAGAGAGAATTCACCTGTTGTTCTAGTAACTTAGCACGAGCTCTTGTAATTGGGACAATCCTGATTTCATCATTGGACATCTTCTTTGCAGCAACAGGTTGTTTATCTTCATGAGGTAGAGAGGGAACCATAGTAGGGATATCCTCATCAGGAAATCGACGCCGTCGTCATCACCAACCATCCTTCATCACCAATTTCATGATGCTCTCCGCCATTCGTGAGTAATCCCATCATAGGCTTGCTGGACGGTGATGGGTTTGATGAGATTTACCATGTAATCGAGTTAGTTTTGTTAGGGTTTGATCCCTAGTATCCACTATGTTCTGAGATTGATGTTGCTATGAGTTTGCTATGCTTAATGCTTTTCACTAGGGCCCGAGTGCCATGATTTCAGATCTGAACCTATTATGTTTTCATGAATATATGTGTGTTATTGATCCTATCTTGCAAGTTGTAGACACCTATTACGAGTTATGATCCGCATCCCCCAGGGTGATAATAACTGGGATTCTTTCCGGTGATTACCGTAGTTTGAGGAGTTCATGTATTCACTAAGTGCTAATGCTTTGGTCCGGTTCTCTATTAAAAGGAGGCCTTAATATCCCTTAGTTTCCATTAGGACCCCGCTGCCACGGGAGGGTAGGACAAAAGATGTCATGCAAGTTCTTTTCCATAAGCACGTATGACTATATATGGAATACATGCCTACATTACATTGATGAATTGGAGCTAGTTCTGTGTCACCCTATGTTATAACTGTTGCATGATGAATGCCATCCGACATAATTATCCATCACTGATCCATTGCCTACGAGCTTTTCATATATTGATCTTTGCTAAGTTACTTTTCCGTTGGTACTGTTACAATCACTACAACACTGCTACTGTTACTTTTGCCATCGTTACCGTTACTTCCATATTACTTTGCTACTGACTACTTTGCTGCTGATATTAAGTCTTTCAGGTGTGGTTGAATTGACAACTCAGCTGCTAATACTCGAGAATATTCTTTGGCTCCCCTTGTGTCAAATCAATAAATTTGGGTTGAATACTCTACCCTCGAAAACTGTTGCGATCCCCTATACTTGTGGGTTATCATGCCTCTTGCATATCTTCAGGACTAAGAAATAAGATACCCCTCTTCTTCGGAGTGGGTTTAGGTGGCGGTTCAGGGAGAGTCCAATCATCATAGTTCTTCAATATGTTATTCAATAATTCCTTAGCTTGTTCAACAGTTCGTTCCCTGAAAACACAACTAGCACAACTATCTAGGAAGTCACTAGAAGCATCGGTTAGTCCATTATAAAAGATATCAAGTATTTCATTTTTCTTAAGAGGATGATCTGGCAAAGCATTTATCAACTGGAGAAGCCTCCCCCAAGCTTGTGGGAGACTCTCTTCTTCAATTTGCACAAAGTTAAATATTTCCTGTAAGGCAGCTTGTTTCTTATGAGCAGGAAAATATTTTTCAGAGAAGTAGTAAATCATGTCCTGGGGACTACGCACACAACCAGGAGCAAAGGTATTGTACCATGTCTTAGCATCACCCTTTAATGAGAACAGAAACAACTTAAGGATGTAATAGTAGCAAATCTTCTCATCATGAGCAAAGAGGGTGGCTATATCATTCAACTTAGTAAGGTGTGCCACTATAGTTTCAGTTTCATAGCCATGGAAAGGATCAGATTCAACCAAAGTAATTAACTCTGGGTCGACAGAGAACTCATAATCCTTATCGGTTTCATCAGATTCAACCAAAGGAATTATTGAATAACATATTGAAGAACTATGATGATTGGACTCTCCCTGAACCGCCGCCTAAACCCACTCCGAAGAAGAGGGGTATCTTATTTCTCAGTCCTGAAGATATGCAAGAGGCATGATAACCCACAAGTATAGGGGATCACAACAGTTTTCGAGGGTAGAGTATTCAACCCAAATTTATAGATTCGACACAAGGGGAGCCAAAGAATACTTGAAAGTATTAGCAGTTGAGTTGTCAATTCAACCACACCTGGAGATTAAATATCTGCAGCAGAGTGATCAGTAGCACAGTAATATGATAGTTTTGATAGCAGTAGCAATAGTAACAGTAGCGGTAACAGTAGTAGCGATAGTTTTGTAGCAGTTGGAACAGCAGCAACAGCAGTAGTAACTTAGCAAGAACAATAAGTGGAAAGGTCTTAGGCACTGGATCGGTAACTCGTTGGATGATATTCATCATGTAACAGTCATAACCTAGGGCGATACAGAACTAGCTCCGGTTCATCAATGTAATGTAGGCATGTATTCCGTAAATAGTCATACATGCTTATGGAAAAGAACTTGCATGACATCTTTTGTCCTACCCTCCCGTGTCAGCGGGGTCCATAAGGAAACTAAGGGATATTAAGGCCTCCTTTTAATACATGAACTCCTCAAACTACGGTCATCACCGCGAAGTATCCCAAATATTGTCACTATGGGGTTGACGGATCATAATACGTAATAGGTGCATATGACTAGCAAGACCGGATCAAGAACATAGATATAGAGATGATAACATAAACGGTTCAGACCTGAAATCATGGCACTCGGGCCCTAGTGACAAGCATTAGGCATAGCAAAGTCATAGCAACATCAATCTCAGAACATAATGGATACTAGTGATCAAGCCCTAACAAAACTAACTCGATTACATGATGAATCTCATCCAACTCCTCACCGGCCAGCAAGCCTACGAAGGAATTACTCACTCCGGGTGGGGAGCATCATGGAATTGGCGATGGAGAAAGGTTGGTGATGATGAAGACCGAAGATTCCCCTCTCCGGAGCCCCAAACGGGCTCTAGATCTGGCCTCCCGATGAAGAACAGGAGGTGGCGGCGGCTCCGTCTCGTGAAACGCGATAATTCTTTCTCTCTGATTTTTTCTCCGAGTTTAGGAATTTATAGTGGCGGAGATAGGGCAAGTGGGGCCACGAGGTGGGCACAACCCACCAGGGCGCGCCCAGGGGGCCTGGCGCGCCCTGATGGGTGATGCTCACCCTGGCCCCCTCTTCGGTGGATTTTGGCTCCAATAATTCTTATTTATTCCAAATTAATTCTCCAAAAAGTTTCGTTCCATTCCGAGAACTTTTATTTCTGCACAAAAACAACACCATGGTAGTTCTGCTGAAAACAGCGTCAGTCCGGGTTAGTTTCATTCAAATCATGCAAATTAGAGTCCAAAACAAGGGCAAAAGGGTGAGGAAAAGTAGATACTATCATAGAAGAAAAGTTGAATAAGATTGATGATATGTCTAGAAGCATTGATAGAATTTCTCATGATGTAGAAAATCTCAAGTAGAAAGCTTTTGCACCTAATATTTATGAATCAATTAAAGCTTTATATGTCTCTATGGATGAAAGTAAGAAAAGAACCTCTATGCTTAGAGCTAGAAGAGAATTCTTAGAGCTAGAAGAACCACTATGCTTAGAGCTAGAAAAGTGATTGGTGTTTCTTCTATTTATTCCTTGTTTAGTAATATTAAAATTAATGATAAAGGGACTGAAGTAGAGTCAACTTTAGCTAGAAGGCGTCCCAATAATTTGGAGGGTGAAAATCTTGATGAAAAATTTGATGAAAGTGGGTTTGAACAGGTCAAAACTTTGACTAGTGATGTGCCCACTATTTTGGATTGCTCTTTGATTGAATGTATTTGTTTGCTGCAATCCATTTTGAATTCACCCCATGCTTATGAAAAAAATAATGCTTTTACTAAACATATCGTGGATGCCATGATGAAATGCTTTGAAGAAAAGTTGGAGTTCGAGATTTCTATTCCTAGAAAATTACATGATGAGTGGGAACCTACCATTAAGGTCAATATTAAGAATTATGAGTGCTTTGCTTTATGCAATTTGGGTGCTAGTGTTTCCATGATTCCGAAATCTTTATGTGATGTGCTTGGTCTCACCAATATTGAAGAATATTCTCTTAATTTGCACTTGGCAGATTCTACTATTAAAAAGCCTTTGGGAAGAATTAATGATGTTCTTATTATTTCAAATAGGAACTATGTGCCCATATATTTTATTGTTCTTGATATTGATTGCAATCCGTCTTGTCCCGTTATACTTGGTAGACCGTTCTTACGCACTATAGGTGCCATGATTGATATGAAAGAGGGCAATATTAGATATCAGTTTCCACTAAGAAAGGGTATGGTACACTTCCCTATAACAAGATTTAAGCCACCATATGAATCAATCATGAGAGCATCCTATGGATCAAAAACCAAAGATGACAATACTTGAATCTATGTGTTATGCCTAGCTAGGGGCGTAAAACGATATCGCTTGTTGGGAGGCAACCCAATGAATAAATTTATTTTCATCTTTTCCTTTCTGTTTTCGAGTGTTGACACAATTATGCCTCTGTTATGATTGTTTTTTTTATGTTTTATTTAGTATTTGTGCCAAGTAAAGCCTTTAGGATGATTCATAAGATGAGTAGAAACAATGCTGAATCTGAAACAGAAACTTTGCCTCCAGTGTTCGAATTTTCATTTTTTACTGGAACGTGATATTGAGCTGAAATTTTAAAACAGTATTTCTATACAAATTATTTACGTTGCCCTAATTTTTCAGAATTTTTAGAGTTATAGAAGTATGGTTAGAGTGCAGATTACTACAGACTATTCTGTTTAGGAAAGATTCTTTTTTTGTTGCATTGTGTGCTTGTTTTGATGAATCTGTGGGTTGTATTGAAGGGTATGAGCCATGGTAAAGTTAAAATACAGTAGGTATAATGCAATAACAAAATTTGAATGGGTTTGCAACAGTACTTAAAGTAGTGATTTGCTTTATTATACTAACGGATCTCACGAAGATTTTGTTAAGTTTTGTGTGATTGAAGTTTTCAAGTTTTGGGTGAGATCACGATGGATGAAGGAATAAGGAGTGAAAAGAGCCTAAGCTTGGGGATGCTACAGCACCCCCAAGATATATCCAAAGAGAAACAAGCAACTAAGCTTGGGGATGCCCCGAGTGGCATCCCCTCTTTCTTCTAACGACCATCGGTATTTTATTTGGAGCTATATTTTTATTCGTCACATATCATGAGTTTTGCTTGGAGCGTCTTGTATTATTTGAGTCTTTGCTTGATTTGCTTTTTAGTTTGTCACAAGTATCCTTACTGGACACACTATTTGAGAGAGCCAAAATTTTGAAGAAATCCTCTCAAGCTTCACTTATATTATTTTGAGAGATGAAATCTCTATGCTCATGTGCTTCACTTAAATTTGTTCGAGCTTGTCAAAAGCAATGGCAATATATGAAACTAGTCCCAAAGTGATAGATATCCAAGGAGGATATAATAAAAACTTTCATGAAGATCATTGGACAAATTAAACTTGATTCCTTGTAATAGTTTTGAGACATGATGATAGTAATATGTGAGTCATGTTAGTGAGTAATTATGCTTTAGTAAGAATATTGGCGTTAAGGTTTGTGATTCCCTATGCAAGTACGAAAGTCAATAGTTATGCAATGAAATTACATCCTACTTATGGTGCATTATTCGGTGTTAGTTATGCTCGATGCTCGTTTATGTGAATTTTGGTTTCTTGGTTGGTTGCTTCTCAATCTATTTGCTAGCCTCCACTTGTACTAAGTAGAAATACTACTTGTGCATCCAAAATCGTTAAACCCAGTTTTGCCTTATGTGTCCAGCATACCTACCTATATGCGGTATTTCCATGCCGTTCTAAGCAAATTTGTATGTGCCATCTCTACTTTTCAAAATAAATTTTCTCTTTTGTGTGCTCGTACCGCTCATGAAACGGTAGGGGGTTTCCAATATTTTTCCATGCTAGATGTGTTATTCTCAAGATGAGTGTTTATTCACTTGTCATTGCACGAGAGTACGGCGGTAATAGGGATGCCTAGTCCCGAAATGAAAAAAGATTTTTTTACTTTGTGTTATCAAATAATAAATTCCTTGGAAAGTGTTGGTATGGAAGGCAACCGTGGATACGGCCAGCCATGGATTGTGAAAGAATGGTGGAAAAAGGAATAAACTTTATTTTCTGTTTGGGAACCGCCTATGATATATCTAGCATGGAAAGTATTGTGAACTACTTTGTCTATTTCGTTGACAGGAAAGGCATGCCACTCAAAATATTTTTTCTCTCTTAATTTAAACTTGGAGCTCTGGCACCTCTACAAATCCCTACTTCCCTCTGCGAAGGGCCTATCTATTTACTTTATGCAATTTTTTATTTTTACTTTGAGTCTCCATCTTCTCTTATAAAGCACCAACTAGGGGGGACTATGATCGTACTTGAGCATTGGGTGTAGCTAATATTTGAGTGTGTTTCATGAATGGATCAATGATTGAGCATGATGGGCTAGGGATAACTTTCTTTAGTGTTGATATTTTGAAAGACATGGTTGCTTGTTGGCATGCTTGAGTATTGAAGTCATTATGTTAAAACTAGACTATTGCTTTGAACCATCTAAAAGTCCAAATGTCCATGCTATAAAAGAAGAGATTATGTGATGAACATGTTAGGCAGCATTCCACATCAAAAATTCTGTTTTTATCATTTACCTACTCGAGGACGAGGAGGAATTAAGCTTGGGGATGCTGATACGTCTCCAACGTATCTATAATTTTTGCTTGTTCCATGCTGTTATATTATCATTCTTGGATGCTTTACAATCATTTTATAGCAACTTTATATCATTTTTTGGGACTAACCTATTGACACAGTGCCAAAGTGCCAGTTGTTGTTTTTGCTTGTTTTTTACTTTGTAGAATATCAATACAAACGGAGTCCAATCGCGAAGAAACTTTTTGGAAATTTTTTTGGGCTAGAAGACATCCAGTGGGCCAAAGAAGTGCCAGAGGGGAGGGTCGAGGAGACCACAACCCACCAGGGCGTGCCAGAGGGGAGGGTCGAGGAGACCACAACCCACCAGGGCGTGCCAGAGGCCCCAGGCGCGCCCTGATGGGTTGTGCCCTCCTCGGGGCCTCTCTCCACCGCCTCTGACGCCTATAAATTCCCAAATATTCTAGAAACCCTAGAGGAGTCGACGAAAAACACATCCAGCCGCCGCAAGTTCCAGAACCTAGAGATCCAATCTAACACCATCACGGAAGGCTTCATCATCCTCATTGGTGCCTCTCCGATGATGCGTGAGTAGTCCAACATAGACCTATGGGTCCATGGGCAGTAGCTGGATGGCTTCCTCTCTCTCTTTTGATTCTCAATACAATGGTCTCTTAGAGATCTATTTGATGTAAACTTTTGCGGTGTGTTTGTTGGGATCCGATTAATTTTGAGTTCATGATCAGTTTCTATCCATGAATATTATTTGAGTCTTCTTTGATCTCTTATATGCATGATTACTTATAGCCTCATATTTCTTCTTCGAATCTTTGGTTTAGTTAGGCCAACTAGATCGATTTTTCTTGCCATGGGAAGAGGTGCTTTGTGATGGGTTCGATCTTGTGGTGTCCTCTCCCAGTGACAGAAGGGGCAGCGAGGCACGCATGTATCGTTGCTATTAAGGATAACAAGATGGGGTCTATTCCTACATGAATAGATCTTGTCTACATCATGTCACCGTTCTTATTGCATTACTCCGTTTTTCCATGAACTTAATACACTAGATGCATGCTGGATAGCGGTCGATGTGTGGAGTAATAGTAGTAGATGCAGAATCGTTTCAGTCTACTAATCTTGGACGTGATTCCTATATAATGATCATCGCCTTGGATATCGTCATGATTATTTGATCTTCTATCAATTGCCCAACAGTAATTTTGTTCACCCACCGTGTGCTATACTCATGAGAGAAGCCATTAGTGAAACCTACGGTCCCCGGGTCTACTTTTCCAACATATTGCTTTTCGATCTATCTTTTGCCTCTTTTGTTTTCAGATCTATTATTCCAAAAAACCCAAAAATACCTTGCTGCACTTTTTATTTGCCCTTTTTATTTTGTGTTCTTGAGAGATCTATCTATCCAATCTATCATATCCTAATCTATCTTTTTACCGTAGAGAGATTGGCAACCTCTCTTTCGCGTCGGGTTGCAAGTATTTGTTCTTTGTTTGCAGGTGTTGTTTACGTAGTGGTGGTGATCCTCCTACTGGTTCGATACCTTGGTTTCATAACTGAGGGAAATACTTACCGTCACTGTGATGCGTCATCCCTTCCTCTTTGGGGAAATACCGACGCAGTCTCAAGCCACATCACACTTCTGATGCTTTTAGGGTAGATGTGAATTTATAGGCCAGAGAACGACGTCGGGGGACGCTCCAGGGGGCCACCACATATCTGGCCGCGCCCCCCATAGGGGGCGCGGCTGGATATGTGGTGGGCCCCTGGTGCATCTCCTGGCCCTCCTCCGAAGCTTGTAGGTCTTGTATTGGTGCAAAAAAATCACCAAAAAGTTTCATGCGATTCCGAGAACTTTCATTTTCTGCACAAAAACAACACCACGGTAATTCTGCTGAAAATAGCGTCAGTCCGGGTTAGTTCTAAATAAATCATATAAAGTGCATCAAAACCATATAAAAGTATTGTAAACATAGGTGAATATGGCATGAATACTTCATAAATTATCGATACGTTAGAGACGTATCAGCATCCCCAAGCTTAATTCCTGCTCGTCCTCGAGTAGGTAAATGATAAAACAAATAATTTATGAAGTGTGAATGCTAGCTTAGTGAATAGTTTTGATCATTGATGATTCCAGCCACTTTTCTAGCATCATAGCCAGCAACTTTTTCTCATAAAAATCATCATGATAGAGTAGCAATCAATTCACATGTCATGGTTGAAACAATGCATTCTATTGAAACTTAATAATCTATGCTCTTGGTCACCATACAATTTCAATACATCATCAAGTCTAAGTAAGAGCTCGACATACTCAATTATCATATAGTCTTTTATGATTGCTAATACTCAAGGCATATTTTTAGAACAAACAACATCCATCGAACACACTTATCATAAAGATAATTGTCAACAATAATGAATCATGATCAAATATATTTGAGTGGATATATATGTTTGGGTCTTTCCCCACCACATGGTGCTTGCCAACTAATATATTGAGGTTGGAATAAGGAGTTGACTCAACATGAAAGTAAGTAACATGAAAGTAAATAGAGTGTCCCTTCCCAGAGGGAAGCAGGGATTTGCATATGTGCCAGAGCTCATTGTTTAAAACAGAGATGAATATGTAATTTTGAGTGGTGTGCCTTTCCTGTCAACATCACAATAGAGTATTCAATATCTTCCATGCTAATCACATTATTGGTGGTTCCCAAACAGAATTTTAATTTTTACTCCCCCTCCACCATTCAAACACATTCCATGGTTGGCCGAATCCACGGTTGCCTTCCAAACAATCAACGTTTCTAGGGGGAGTTTTGTTTATTTATATTTGTATTATGCGGGACTGGGAATCCTTTTTACCAGCCTCTCTCGTGCAATGACAAGTGAGTAAACACTCATCTTGAGAATAACTCGCTTAGCATGGAAGATAATGACCGCCCCATCACTCCATGAGCGGTACGAGCACACAAAACGGATGTTTATTTGAATGTTTAGAGGTGGCACATGCAAATTAACTTGGAATGGCAGTGAAATACCATATATAGGTAGGTATGGTGGACTCTCATGGAATAAACTTTGCTCAAGGATTTGGATGCACAAGTAGTATTTCTACTTAGTACGAAGTTTTGGCGAGCAAAAGGTTCTAAACAAGCACCACATGTTGGAGGATCCATAACAATATAACTTCTATGCAAATATACCCAAACATAACCATTACGTTGTCTTCCTTGTTCAACTTCAACTATTTGATCAAGTTTGAGAATAATTGATGGGTATTCACAATCATAAAAGATTTCCAAGATAATATATTTGTATGTGAAAGTTCTCTTTCTTATACTAATCATTCATGAATTGCTTGTATGGCCAATTTGATGATTACCAAACTTCAATAGATTTTACTTTATAAACCAGATGTGAAGCTACTACTAAGCATAAAGCACATTGATAATTTCATATTTATGATATTTCATTCATTTAGAATTTACTCTTAGGATATAAGTGAAGCACAAGAGTAAATATCAAACTACTCTCAAAAGATATAAGAGAAGATCAATGAGTAGTCAAACAATAAAGTAGCTATGTGAGGACTCTCTCTCAATAAATATTTTCAGACCTGGGTATTTTATTTAAACAGCGAGCAAAAGAAAAATAGCACTCCCAGAATAGCACATATCATGTGGACAAATAAAAATTTAGGCTCAACATAGGCTAACCGATAATTTTTGATGAAGAGTGGTGGGATGCGTAGCATCCCCAAGCTTAGATGCTTGAGACTTCTTGAAATATTTACTTGGGGTGCCTTGGGCATCCCCAAGCTTGAGCTTTTGTATTTCGTTCAATCCTCTCATATCATGCTTTCACCTATTCTCAAAAACTTCATCCTCACAAAACTCGAAAAGAACTCGTGAGATAGGTTAGTACACATAAGAATAAATTAACACTTCATGTACTGCCAAGACAAGTTGCATAATAATTTCAAAACATTATCTACTGTATACTATCATTTCCACAATTTATATTTACCAATATAAGTCATGAAAACCATCGGAGAAGTAGATAACAAAACTATGACAGCAATCTGTATAAACAGAACAGTCTGTAGAAATTTATGAAAACAATGTACTTATGTAACTAAACAAATTATGAAAATTTAGGACAAGATAAATAATTTATATGACTACACTGTGTAAATTTTTTAGAAACTTTCCACGTTCCAGTAAAATATGAAAATTCAAACACTACATCAAAAGTTTCTGTTTTTACACAACACATATCAAACATGTAACTCAAGCATCCTAAGAGGCAATTCTTGGAACTTTTTATTGAAAAACAAGATTATAAATAACAGAAAGCAAATACTAACAAAATAAAATGACGCTCCAAGGAAAACACATATTATGTGACGAATAAAAATATAGCTCCAAGTAAGATATACCGATAATGTTGAAGACGAAAGAAGGGATGCCTTCAGGAGCATCCCCAAGCTTAGACGCTTGAGTCTTCCTTGGATATTACCTTGGGGGTGCCTTGGGAATCCCCAAGCTTAGGTTCTTGTCACTCCTTATTCTCCTCATATCGGTGTCTCACCCAAATCTTGAAAACTTCAATCACACAAAACTTAACGGAACTTCGTGAGATGGGTTAGTATAATAAATAAAGATCATTCACTTAGGTGTTGTCAAGACAAGATTCATAATTGTTATCACATAATACCTACTGTATTATACCATTCACATAATTTATATCACTGAATATAAGCTATGGGAACACTAAAACAAGCAAACTATGCATGCAAAACAGAATCTGTCAAAAACAGAAAAGTCTGTGAAGATCTGTAGTATAACCATACTTCCCTGTCTCTAAAAATTATGAAAAATTAGGAAAACATATAGAATTTCCATATGAATAATTTCAGAATTTTCTGACGCTCCAGTAAAATCAGAGAATCAAATCAACAAGTATCCATACTATCCCAAAGGCTTTGCCTGGCACATTATTGAAATAAAAGACACAAAACATGATTACTACAGTATCTTAATCATTTGAAAACTCAAAAACAGAAAGTAAAAGTGTTGGGTTGTCTCCCAACAAGCGCTTTTCTTTAAAGCCTTTTAGCTAGACATGATGATTTCAATGATGCTCACATAGGAATAGTGATTGAAACATGCAAGAGAACATCATGAATCTCATGACAAGCACATTTAAGTCAAAACCACTTCCTATGCATAGGGATTTTGTGAGCAAACAATTTATGGGAGCAAGAATCAACTAGCATAGGAAGGCAAAACAAGCATAACTTCAAAACTTCGAACACATAGAGAGGAAACTTGATATTATTGCAATTCCTACAAGCATATGTTCCTCCCTCATAATAAATTTCAGTAGTATCATGAAGGAATTCAACAATATAACTATCACATAAAGCATTCTTTTCATGATCTACAAGCATAGAAAATTTATTACTCTCCACATAAGCAATTTTCTTCTCATTCATTGTGGTGGGAGCAAACTGAACAAAATAACTGTCATGAGATACATGATTGACATAACCAAATTCAAAATTAAAATCATGATGACAAGTTTCGTGGTTATCATTATTCTTTATAGCATACATGTCATCATCATAATCATCATAGATAGGAGGCATGCCATCATCATAATAAATTTGCTCATCAAAACTTGGGGGACTAAAAATATCATCTTCATCAAACATAGCATCCCCAAGCTTGTGGCTTTGCATATCATTAGCATCATGGATATTCAGAGAATTCATACTAGCAATATTGCTATCATTCTTTTCATTCAAGGAACTATCATGAATCACTTTATAAGTTTCACAATTTTAGATTCATGATTTTCAAGCAATACCTCATAAAGATAATCTAGTGAACTCTCACTAGCAATTGTTCCAACATAATCGGGTCTTTTGAAAAGATTAGCAAGTGGGTGAGGATCCATTTATATTTATTTTGTAGTTTTCTTTTATAAAACCAAACTAGTGAAAAACAAGAAACAAAAGATTTAATTGCAAGATCTAAAGATATACCTTCAAGCACTCACCTCCCTGGCAACGGCGCCAGAAAAGAGGTTGATGTCTATTACGCAACTTTATTCTTGTAGACTCGTGTTGGGCCTCCAAGTGCACAGTTTTGTAGGACAGTAGCATTTTTCCCTCAAGTGGAGACCTAAGGTTTATCAATCCGTGGGAGGTGTAGGATGAATATTGTCTCTCTCAAACAACCCTGCAATCAAATACAAGAAATCTCTTGTGTCCCCAACACACCCAATACTATGGCAAATTATATAGGTGCACTAGTTCGGCGAAGAGATGGTGATACAAGTGCAATATGGATGATAGATATAGGTTTTTGTAATCTGAAAATATAAAAACAACAAGGTATCAAGTGTAAAACGGTGAGCAAAACGGTGTATAAATGCTTGGAAATAAGGCCTAGGGTTCATACTTTTGCTAGTGCAATCTCCCAACAATGCTAACATAGTTGAATCATATGATCATCCCTCAACGTGCAACAAAGAATCACTCCAAAGTTCCTATCTAGCGAAAAACAATAAGATGAAATTGGTGTAGGTAGTAGAACCACGTCAAAGTTATTCTTTCCAATCAATCTATTGGGCTATTCCTATAAGTGTCACAAACAACCCTAGAATTCCTACTAGAATAACACCAATGATACATATCAATCAATCCTAATGTCACCTAGATACTCCAATGTCACCTCAAGTATCCGTGGGTAAATTATGCGACATGCATCAAACAATTTCAGATCTATCATATTCAATCCAACACAAAGAACTTCAAGGAGCACCCCAAGATTTCTATCGGAGAATGTGGTATGAAAACATGCTACCAACCCCTATGCATAGATCCCCTAGGTCACCAGAATCTGCAAGTTGATGCCTCAACATATATCAAGTGAATCAATAGAATACCCCAATGTCACTATGGGTATCCCACGCAAGACGTACATCAAGTGTTCTCAAACCATAATATTCAATCCAACATAACGAGATCTCAAAGGTAAAGACTCAATTCATCACAACAAGGTAGCAAGGGAATAACATCATATGATCCGACTATATTTACAAAGCCCGTGATACATCAAGATCGTGTCATCTCAAGACCACGAGAGAGAGAGATTGAACACATAGCTACTGGTACAAACCGTCAGCCCTGAGGGTGGACTACTCCCTCCTCGTCATGGCCTCCGTCGGGATGATGAAGATGGCCACCGGAGATGATCTACCCTCTCTGGCAGGGTACTGGAACGCCTCCAGATTGGTTTTTCGTCGATACAGAGAGTTGTGGCGGTGGAACAAGGAGTCCGGGAGCGCTTCTTATGTTTTTAGGGTAGATGTGAATTTATAGGCCAGAGAACGATGTCGGGGGACGCTCCAGGGGGCCACCAAATATCTGGTCGCGCCCCCCCTGGGGGCGCGGCTGGATATGTGGTGGGCCCCTGGTGCATCTTCTGGCCCTCCTCCGAAGATTCTAGGTCTTGTATTGGTCCAAAAAAATCACCAAAAAGTTTCGTGCGATTCCGAGAACTTTCATTTTCTGCACAAAAACAACACCACGGTAATTCTGCCGAAAACAGCGTCCGTCCGGGTTAGTTCTAAATAAATCATATAAAGTGCATCAAAACCGTATAAAAGTATTGTAAACATAGCTGAATATGGCATGAATACTTCATAAATTATTGATACGTTGGAGACGTATCAATATGATACTCTATCACACATAAGACTCCTTATATCTTCCTCAAAACAGCCACCCTACCTACCTATTATGGCATTTCCATAGCCATTCCAAGATACATTGCCATGCAACTTCCATCATCATCACATACATGACTTGAGCATTCATTGTCATATTGATTTGCATGATCGTAAGATAGCGAGCATGATATTTTCATGGCTTGTTTGTTTTTTGGTATCTTTTCTATGCTAGATCATTGCACATCCTGGTACATTGCTAGAGGCATACATGTAGAGTCAGCTTGTATAATTTTTATCAAGTTTTATAATAAAGAGTTGTAAGTAAATAAAAGTGTGATGACCATCATTACTAGAGCAGTGTCTCAGTGAGGAAAGGACGATGGAGACTATGACTCCCCCACATGTCGGGATGAGACTTCGGACGAGAAAAGAAAGAGAGGCCAAAAGAGCCAACAAAAACAAAAGAGAAAAACTGAGAGAAAAGAGAGAAGGGGCAATGTTACTATCCTTTTTACCACACTTGTGCTTCAAAGTAGTACCATGTTCTTCATATAGAGAGTCTCCATGATTTGTTACTTTCATATACTAGTGGGAATTTTACATTATAGAACTTGGCTTGTATATTCCGATGACGGGCTTCCTCAAATGCCCGAGGTCTTCATGAGAAAGCAAGTTGGATGCACACCCACTTAGTTTCCAAAGTGAGCTTTCATACACTTATAGCTCTAGTGCATCCGTTGCATGGCAATCCCAACTCCTCGCATCAATATCCATTGATAAGCCTCTCCATTGCCTATTGATCAACCGAGTTGATGTGAGGCTTTCTTCCTTTTCGACTTCTCATATTGACCTCTACTACCACATTCTGTTTCACCCGTAGTGCTATGTCCAATGTGTATTGATAACGTTCTTTAGCATCGTTTATTTTGAAGGACATGAGCGTTTGTTAGTAAACCTGAGTATGGATGCCTTTTTGTCAAATAATAGACTATTGCCATGAATCACTCATATGTTAATATTCATGCCATGGTTATATATTTGTTCAACATTATGTTAGGTAGCATTCCACATCAAAAATTATTATTTTTATCATTTACCTACCCGAGGACGAGAAGGAATTAAGCTTAGGGATGTTGGTACGCCTCCGTCGTATCTATAATTCTGGAATGTTTCATGCCATTATTTTACAACTGTCACATACTTTTGGCAACAATTTACATGATTTTCTTGGATTAATATATTGATCCAGTGCCCAGTGCCGGTTCATGTTTGTTGCATGTTTTTTGTTTCACAGAAAATCAAACAAAGTCCAAACGCGATAAATTTTACGGAGAGTTATTTTGGAATATATGTGATTTTTAGGAAAAATAATCAACGCCGGACGATATCCGAGAGAGCCACGAGCTCGCATGGCGCGCTCTAGGGGGTAGGCGCTCTTCTTGAGCTAGTGGCTCCCTCGGAGGTCGGTTCGGGATGTCCTTCGGCCACAAGCAGGCTATTATCCCAATAAAAATCCCCTAATAATTGCAGCCCAGTAGGAGTTACGGATCTCCGGATAGTTATGAAACGGTGAAATGCCAGAAATAGGAAGGCGGAATAGAAGAGAAATAGAGAGGGAGAGATCCAATCTTGGAGGGGCTCCTGCCCTTCGGGAGTCATGGCGGCCAAAGACCAGAGGGGAAACCCTCCTCCCAGCTAGGGGCGTCCAAGGAAGAAGAAGGAGGAGGGGGCTCTCTCCCTCTCTCTTCTGGTGGCATCGGAGTGCCGCCGGGGGAATCATCATGACGACGATCTACACCAACAACTTTGCCTCCGTCACCACCAACTCTCTCCCTCTCCTTACAGCAGTGTAACCTCTCTCTCTCTCCGCTGTACCCGCTACTTGAACATGGTGCTTTATGCTTCATATTGTTATCCAATGATGTGTTGACATCCTATGATGTTTGAGTAGATTTTTGTTGTCCTATGGGTTGATTGATGATCTTGATTGGTTTGAGTTGCGTGTTTTATTTTGGTGTTGTCCTATATATGGTGCTTTCTGTATAGTGCACATGTGGGGGATTTCCGTTATAAGGTGTTCCAATACATTCATGATTCGCTTATAGTGGGTTACGAGAGTGACTGAAGCTTAAACCCGAGTAAGGGGGTTGCTGCGTATGGGACTAAAGGGGACTTGTTACTTAATGCTATGGTTGGGTTTACCTTTATGATTTCTAGTAGTTGTGTATGCTTGCTAGAGGTCCAATAATAAGTTCATATGATCCAAGTACGGAAAGTATGTTATCTCATGCCTCTCCCTCATATAAAATTGCAATAATGATTACCGATCTTGTTATCAATTGCCTAGGACAATCTCGGAAATCCTTCCACCACTTTTCCACACTCTCTATACTAACTTAATTCTAATTTTATTAAAACAATAACTAAATTTTATTTTCACATTCTTTATTATCTTGCAAACTATCCTCTTACACCTACAAAGTACTTCTAGTTTTATTCCCGCAAAGTAGTTTATTTCTTGTACTAGGTAAAGTGAACATCGTTGCGCATAGAGTTATATCGGTGGTCGATAGAACTTGAGAGAATATTAATTCTACCATTAGCTCCTCGTTGGGTTTGACACTCTTACTTATCGAAAAAGGCTAGAATTGATCCCCTATACTTGTGGGGTTATCACTCACCATCACCAGTTGTTTCCACCATCGTTGCACCTGCTAGAGTGGCCACACCTCAAATTGTGAGAGTGACATCGCCTTAAGTCCATGGTGCATTGCCATCGTTAGTACCTACACCATATGAGTCATTGCGACACAATAATATCAAAGGTATTGATCCCATATCTCCACATGCAGATGGCGAATACCTAGTTGAGTAACTTTCATATAGAACATGTACACCTTGTCTTTTTGGTTAGCCACATTTCAGATTAAGCAACACTGACGACAAATTTATTTTCAAGAAGATAAGGATGATGAGGATATATCTACCTTGTATACGACCAAAAATATTGCATAAACGTGCATTTATACGGTGATTTCTAATAAAAAAATATACAACAATTTATTTATGTTATCCAGAATACAAATATTTCACCTATTTTTATTTTTTTCCTAATTGCGGACAAATCACATGTGAAGGTAAAGGAAAAGAAATGAATAGGTGTTGTCTAAGAAGTTCTCTCTCGTCACTTTTTGCCCAGGAGAAGTTAGAGACAAAGCCTTGTTGGAAATATGCCCTAGAGGCAATAATAAATTGGTTATTATCATATTTTCTTGTTCATGATAATTGTCTATTATCCATGCTATAATTGTATTGATCAGAAACTCAGATACATGTGTGGATACATATACAACACCGTGTCCCTAGTGAGCCTCTATTAGACTAGCTCGTTGATCAAAGATGGTTAAGGTTTCCTAACCATGGATATGAGTTGTCATTTGATAACGGGACCACTTCATTAGGAGAATGATGTGATGGACAAGACCCAACCGTAAGCATAGCATTTGATTGTATCACTTAGTTTATTGCTACTGCTTTCTTCATGTCAAGTATGTGTCCCTAAGACCATGACATCATGATACTCCCTGACACCGGAGGAATACCTTGTGTGTTGTCAAACGTCACTTCGTAATTGGGTGATCATAAAGGTGCTCTACAGGTATCTTCGAGGGTGCATGTTGGGTTGGCATGGATCGAGACTGGGATTTGTCACTCCGTATGACGGAGAGGTATCTCTGAACCCTCTCGGTAATACAAAGTCACAAGAATCTTGCAAGAAATGTGACTAAGGAGTTATTCACGGGATCTTGTATTATAGAACGAGTAAAGAGACTTGCCGGTAACGAGATTGAACTAGGTATGAGATACCCACTATCAAATCTCGGGCAAGTAACAAATCGATAGACAAAGGGAATTGCATACGTGGTTGACTAAATCGTTGACATTGTGGATCAACCCACAATTGGTTATTGACCATAGAGGTGTCTCGGTCATGTCTACATGATTCTCGAACCCGTAGGGTCCGCACGCTTAACGTTCGGTGAAGGTAGAGTAGTATAGGGATATGTAGGTTGGTGACCGAATGTTGTTCGGAGTTCCATATGAGATCTCGGATGTCAAGAGGAGATCCAGAATGGTCCGGAGGTAAAACATTTATATATGGAAAGTCACATTTTGGCTACCAATTTTTTTTCGGATTTTTCCGGTATTGTACCAGGAAGCTTACAGAAGGTTCCGGAGACTTCCGGAGGAGTCCAGAAGTCCACCAAGGGTTCCACCACGTCCCAAGGGTCAGCATGGGCTGAGGGGAGGCGCCCTGGCCTCATTGGGACAAGCACACAAGTCTCTCAAGGCTCATGCGGCTGAGAGAGGTGGAAAGTCCACCTGTGTATGGAAAGGAGGGAACAGGACTAGGAGTCCAACTCCTCCCCCTTGGTGTGCCATTGATACGTCTCCAACGCATCTATAATTTTTGATTGTTCCATGCTATTATATTATCTGTTTTGGATGTTTTATATGCATTAATATGCTATTTTATATTATTTTTGGGACTAACCTATTAATCTAGAGCCTAGTGCCAGTTTATGTTTTTTCCTTGTTTTTGAGTATTGCAGATAAGGAATATTAAACGGAGTCCAAACGGAATAAAATCTTCGGAATGATTTTTCTTGGACCAGAAGAAACCCAGCAGACTTGGAGACGAAGGCAGGAGACCTGCCGTGGCATCACAAGCCACCAGGGCGCGCCCTAGGGGGGGCGCCCCCTGGCTTGTGGCCCCACGGCAGCCCTCCTAACCCTATTCTTCGGCCTATAAATTCCCAAATATTACCTAGATACCAAAAAGAGCCACGAAAATACTTTTCCGCCGCCGGAAGCCTTTGTTCCCGTGATATCCAATCTTGGAGCCTTTTCCGGTAATCTGTCGGAGGGGGATTCGATCACGGAGGGCATCTACATCAACTCCATTGCCCCTCCGATGATGCGTGAGTAGTTCACCACAGACCTTCGGGTCCATAGCTAGTAGCTAGATGGCTTCTTCTCTCTCTTTGTTCTTCAATACCATGTTCTTCATGATCTTCATGGAGATCTATCCGATGTAATACTCTTTTGCGGTGTGTTTGTCGAGATCCGATGAATTGTGGGTTTATGATCAGCTTATCTATGAATATTATTTGAATCTTCTCTGAATTCTTATATGCATGATTTCATATCTTTGCAAGTCTCTTCGAGTTATTGGTTTGGTTTGGCCAACTAGATTGGTAATTCTTGCAATGGGAGAAGTGCTTAGTTTTGGGTTCAATCTTGCGGTGTCCTCACCCAGTGACATAGTAGGGGTAGCGAGGCACGTATTTGTATTATTGCCATCGAGGATAAAAAGATGGGCTTTTCATCATATTGCTTGAGTTTATCCCTCTACATCATGTCATCTTACCTAATGCGTTAGTTTGTTCTTCATGAACTTAATACTCTAGATGTAGGCAGGAGTCAGTCGGTGTGTGGAGTAATAGTAGTAGATGCAGAATCGTTTCGGTCTACTTGACATGGACGTGATGCCTATATGCATAATCATTCCCTTGGATATCGTCATAACTATGCGCTTTTCTATCAATTGCTCGACAGTAATTTGTTCACCCACCGTATTATTTTCCTTCAAAAGAGAAGCCTCTAGTGAAACCTATGGCCCCCGGGTCTATTTTCCATATTATATTTTCAGATCTATAAACCAAAAATATCTTGTTGCGGTCTTTTTACTTTTCTTTTACATTTCATTTTAGCAATCTTTTATATCTATCTCTATCAAATCTCATCCTTGCAAGTAACCGTGAAGGGATTGACAACCCCTTTATAGCGTTGGGTGCAAGTGTTTGATTGTTTGTGTAGGTGCAAAGATTGGGGCCTTGCTTGTTCCTCCTACTGGATTGATACCTTGGTTCTCAACAACTGAGGGAAATACTTATCTACTTTGCAGCATCACCCTTTCCTCTTCAAGGGAAAACCAACGCAAGCTCAAGAAGTAGCAAGAAGGATTTCTGGCACCGTTGCCGGGGAGGATACATAGCAAGTTCAAGCCTACCAAGTACCCATCACAAACTCATCTCTTGCATTTACATTATTTGCCATTTGCCTCTCGTTTTCCTCTCCCCCACTTCTAAAACGATTTTCAGAAAATACCAAAAAGATTTTCCTTTTTATTCGCCCTTCTTCCGTTCGTCTTTTCGTTTGGTTTTCGTTTGCCTGTGTGTTAGATCGCTTAAACTCATGGCTAGCCTTGCTACTATCACTAGTACTCCCGAGAATGAAGTTCTTAGTTTTAAGCAAAGGAAGGGAGAAAACTTAAAAGATGCTTGGTATAGAATTTCCAATGCTCAAAATAGATCTACTCGTAAGCAATCTACTACGGTTCTCCTTCACAATTTTTATGTGGGTGTCTCTTCTTGGAATAGATATGTTTTGGATACCATTATGGGAGGAAACTTCTTGGGTAGCCATACCTTTGATTCTTAAAATGCTATGACAAATTTGGTATGTTCACCCCCACTCATGGTTAATGAAACAATCTTAACTTTGGAACATGTGATGCGAAGGCTGGATACTATTGAAAATAAAGTTGCTACTATAGAGCTCATAGAAAACTTGGATAAAAATATTCATAATCATATTACTCAATGTGGATCCAAGGTAGGAGTTACTTTTAAAAACCTAAGGGAAAAGGAACCCATAGTTAATGAAAAACAGGATCAAGATTCTTCTAGAATTGGAAAGCTAGAGGACATTATTGCCAACTTGGGTTCCGCTTTTGCCTCTGTTCAAACCACTCCAAAATTTCCTCCTTCTAAGACTGCCAAGTTTGTTTATGTTCCCAAAAATAAGGGTGAATCCTCTAGAAAAGGGGATGAAGATCTTAAGATGATAAGTGTTCACCCTAGCTTTATCGATATTGTTAGGGAACCTATTAATACAAGTGAATTTCTCAATTTCTTGCCTAGGAGTATGATTATTGATAAAACCAAAGGATCTCCTAGGGTTTACAAGTGTGCAATTGAGGAGTTGCATACCAAAGATGACAATACCTAGATCTATTGCGTTATGCCTAGCTAGGGGCGTTAAACAATAGCGCTTGTTGGGAGGCAACCCAATTTTATTTCTTTTGCTTTTGTTTTTGCTTCTGTTTTTGAGTGTTTTGCACATTATTACCTCTGTAGTAATTGTGTTTTCTGGTTTAAATTAGTGTTTGAGCCAAGTAAGACCTTTGGGATGGTCTACGGTGTTTGTGATTTGATTTTGCTGAAAAACAGAAACTTTCGCTCTCAGTTCAGGAATTTTGTAAATTCACTGGAATGTGCTTTTGATCTGAAATTTTTACACAAGATTGATATACAAATTTCTCTGAGTTTCCTAATTGTTCAGAATTTTTGGAGTTACATAAGTATTCTAAGTCTATAGATTGCTACAGACTGTTCTGTTTTTGACAGATTCTGTTTTCTTCGTGTTGTTTGCTTATTTTGATGTATCTATGGGTTGTATCGGGGGGTATGAACCATGGAGAAGTTGGAATACAGTAGATATTACACCAATATAAATAAAGAATGAGTTCACAACAGTACCTAAAGTGGTGATTTATTTTTCTTATACTAACGGATCTCATGAGTTTTCTGTTGAGTTTTGTGTTGTGAAGTTTTCAAGTTTTGGGTAAAGATTTGATGGACTATGGAATAAGGAGTGGCAAGAGCCTAAGCTTGGGGATGCCCAAGGCATCCCAAGCCATATTCAAGGATACCAAAGAGCCAAAGCTTGGTGATGCCCCGGAAGGCATCCCCTCTTTCATCTTCAATCCATCGGTAAATTTACTTGAGGCTATATTTTTATTCACCACATGATATGTGTTTTGCTTGGAGCATCTTGTATGATATGAGTCTTTGCTTTTTAGTTTGCCACAATCATCCTTGCTGCACACATCTTTTGAGGGGGACACGCATTAATCTTGAATTTATTAGAATACTCTATGTGCTTCACTTATATCTTTTGAGCTAGGCAATGTTGCTCTAGTACTTCACTTATATCTTTTTAGAGCACGGTGGTGTTTTATTTTGTAGAAATAATTGAACTCTCATACCTCACTTATATTATTTTGAGAGTCTTTAAACAGCATGGTAATTGGTTTAGGTTATGAATTTAGTCCTAATATAATGGGCATCCAAGAGGGATATAATAAAAACTTTCATATTAAGTGGATTGAATACTATGAGAAGTTTGATTCCTTGGATATAGTTTTGAGATATAAAGATGGTATTATGAGAGTCATGCTAGTGAGTAATTGTGAATTGGAAGAAATACTTGTGTTAAAGTTTGTGATTCCCATAGCATGCACGTATGGTGAACCGTTATGTAACGAAGTCGGAGCATGATTTGTTTAATGATTGTCAACCTTTGTGTGAGGGTCGGGAGCGCGCGATGGTTAACTCCTACCAACCTCTCCCCTAGGAGCATGCGTCTAATACTTTGCTTCGATAACTAATAGACTTTTGCAATAAGTATGTGAGTTCTTTATGACTAATATTGAGTCCATGGATTATACGCACTCTCACCCTTCCACCCTTGCTAGCCTCTCTAGTACCGCGCAACTTTCGCCGGTGCATTAAACCCACCTTCCTCAAAACAGCCACCATATACTTTCCTCAAAACAGCCACCATACCTACCTATTATGGCATTTCCATAGCCATTCCGAGATATATTGCCATGCAACTTCCACCGTTCCGTTTTTCATGACACGCACCATCACTTTCATATTGCATATAGAGTCATATTTTGTTCTAGGTATCGAGTTGTAATTTTTGAGTTGTAAGTAAATAAAAGTGTGATCATTTTCATTATTAGAGCATTGTCCCGTGAGAGAAAAGGATGATGGAAGCTATGACTCCCTCACAAGTTTGGATGAGTCTCCGGACTTTACAAATAATAAAAGAGGCCAGCGAAGCCCAAATAAAAAAAAGAGGCCAAAGATGCCCACCAAAATAAAAAAAAAAAATGAGAGAAAGAGAGAAGGGACAATGCTACTATCTTTTTCCACACTTGTGCTTCAAAGTAGCACCATGATCTTCATGCTAGAGAGTCTCCTATTTTGTCACCTTCATATAACTAGTTGAATTTTTCATCTTACGCACAACCACTTAGTTTTCTTTTTGAGCTTTCATACACTTATAGCTCTAGTGCATTCGTTGCACGGCGATCCCTACTCACTCACATTGATATCTATTGATGGGCATCTCCATAGCCCGTTGATACGCCTAGTTGATGTGAGACTATATTCTCCTTTTTCCTCACAACCTCCACCATATTCTATTCCACCTGTAGTGCTATATCCATGGCTCACGCTCATGTATTGCGTGAGAGTTGAAAAGGTTTGAGAACATAAAAGGTGTGAAACAATTGCTTGACTTGTCATCGGGGTTGTACATGATTTAGATACTTTGTGTGGGGAAGATGGAGCATAGCCAGACCATATGATTTTGTAGGGATAACTTTCTAAGGCCATGTTATTTCGAAAGGACACAATTGCCTTGTTAGTATGCTTGAAGTATTACTGTTTTTATGTCAATATTAGACTTTTGTTTTGAATCTTATGGATCTGAATATTCATGCCACAATAAAGAATATTACATGGATAAATATGTTAGGTAGCATTCCACATCAAAAATTCTGTTTTTATCATTTACCTATTCGAGGACGAGCAGGAATTAAGCTTGGGGATGCTTGATACGTCTCCAATGTATCTATAATTTTTGATTGTTCCATGCTATTATATTATCTGTTTTGGATGTTTTATATGCATTAATATGCTATTTTATATTATTTTTGGGACTAACCTATTAATCTAGAGCCTAGTGCCAGTTTCTGTTTTTTCCTTGTTTTTGAGTATTGCAGATAAGGAATATTAAACGGAGTACAAACGGAATAAAATCTTTGGAATGATATTTCTTGGACCAGAAGAAACCCAGCAGACTTGGAGGCGAAGGCAGGAGACCTGCCGTGGCGTCACAAGCCACCAGGGCGCGCCCTAGGGGGGGCGCCCCCCTGGCTTGTGGCCCCACGGTAGCCCTCCTAACCCTATTCTTCGGCCTATAAATTCCCAAATATTCCTTGGATACCAAAAAGAGCCACGAAAATACTTTTCCGCAGCCGGAAGCCTCTGTTCCCGTGAGATCCAATCTTGGAGCCTTTTCCGGTAATCTGCCGGAGGGGGATTCGATCACGGAGGGCATCTACATCAACTCCATTGCCCCTCTGATGATGCATGAGTAGTTCACCACAGACCTTTGGGTCCATAGCTAGTAGCTAGATGGCTTCTTCTCTCTCTTTGTTCTTCAATACCATGTTCTTCATGATCTTCATGGAGATCTATCCGATGTAATACTCTTTTGCGGTGTGTTTGTCGAGATCCGGTGAATTGTGGGTTTATGATCAGCTTATCTATGAATATTATTTGAATCTTCTCTAAATTCTCATATGCATGATTTCATATCTTTGCAAGTCTCTTCGAGTTATTGGTTTGGTTTGGCCAACTAGATTGGTAATTCTTGCAATGGGAGAAGTGCTTAGTTTTGGGTTCAATCTTGCGGTGTCCTCATCCAGTGACATAGTAGGGGTAGCGAGGCACGTATTTGTATTGTTGCCATCAAGGATAAAAAGATGGGGTTTTCATCATATTGCTTGAGTTTATCCCTCTACATCATGTCATCTTACCTAATGCGTTACTCTGTTCTTCATGAACTTAATACTCTAGATGCAGGCAGGAGTCGGTCGATGTGTGGAGTAATAGTAGTAGATGCAGAATCGTTTCGATCTACTTGACACGGACGTGATGCCTATATGCATAATCATTGCCTTGGATATCCTCATAACTATGCGCTTTTCTATCAATTGCTCGACAGTAATTTGTTCACCCACCGTATTATTTTCCTTCAAGAGAGAAGCCTCTAGTGAAACCTATGGCCCCCGGGTCTATTTTCCATATTATATTTTCAGATCTATAAACCAAAAATACCAAAAATATCTTGCTGCAGTCTTTTTACTTTTTTTTTACTTTTCGTTTTAGCAATCTTTTATATCTATCTCTATCAGATCTCATCCTTGCAAGTAACCGTGAAGGGATTGACAACCCCTTTATAGCGTTGGGTGCAAGTGTTTGATTGTTTGTGTAGGTGCAAAGATTGGGGCCTTGCTTGTTCCTCCTACTGGATTGATACCTTGGTTCTCAACAACTAAGGGAAATACTTATCTACTTTGCTGCATCACCCTTTCCTCTTCAAGGGAAAACCAACGCAAGCTCAAGAAGTAGTAGCCATCCCTAGGGTTTGGAGGGTGATACGTCTCCAACGTATCTATAATTTTTGATTGTTCCATGCTATTATATTATCATTCTAGGATACTCTTTAGGCAATTACTTGATGTTTTAAATTATTTTTTAGCGCTACTCAATTAACCCAGTGCCAAGTGCCAGTTACTATTTTCTGCGAGTTTTTTGGCTTTTCAGGAATACTATACCAAACGAAGTCCAAATACCCCAAAACTTTTTGATGATTTTTTCTGGACCAAAATAAGACCTTGAAGCTTCGGAGGAAGACCGGATGACACACGAGGTGCCCCCAAGCCAACAAGGCACGCTCAGGGGGGGTGGCCGCGCCCTGATGGCATGGGGCCCAACCTCCCCGGCCCTCCAGCATTGTTCTCTGGCCTATAAATTCAGATTAATCCCAAAAACCCTAGAGAGCCTCCCGAAACACTTTTTTTGTAGCCGCAAGTCTATGTTCCACCGTGTGCCCATTTAGAGCCATGTTCCGGTGCCCTGCCGAAGGGGGATCGATCATGGAGGGCCTCTACATCAACCTTGCTGCTCCCATGGTGATGTGTGAGTATTTCACCACAGACCTATGGGTCCGTAGTTAGTACCTAGATGGCTATCTCTCTCTATATGTTATGTAATTAATCTTTGCGGTGTGTTGGAATCCAATGAATTGTGGGTTTATGTTCAGATTATTCATGAAAAGATATTCTACACTTGCTCATATTTTATTTGCATGATTGTTATAGCTTCGTAATGCTCTCCTATCTATTGGTTTGGTTAGGCCAACTAGATTGATTTATCTTCAAGTGGGAGTGGTGCGTTGTAGTGGGTTCAATCTTGCGGTGCTCAATCCCAGTGACAGAAAGGGACATGACACATATTGTATTGCTGCCACTAAGGGTAAAACGATGGGGTTTATTCATATTGATTGGATTTACTTTGTCTACATCATGTCATCATCCTCCAAGCATTACTCTATTTTTACTTATTACTCTAGATGCATGCTGGACAACAGTCGATGGGTGGAGTAATAGTAGTAGATGCAGGCAGGAGTCGGTCTACTTGTTTATGTATGTGATGCCTATATACATGATCATTTCGTGAATAAATATTGCATAATTATGCACTTTTCTATCCATTGCCCAATAGTAATTTGTTTACACACCGTATGCTTTTCTTTGATAGAGAAGCCTCTAGCGAACACTATGCCCCCCGGGTCTCCTCACAATTATAATTACAAAAACTCTAAATACCTTGATGCCATTGTTTACTTTCTTTTCATTTACTATTTATATTTATCAAATTATATATCTATCAAAACTTATTGCTTGCAAGTAACGAGTACATGGGGATTGACAACCCTCTTGCACGTGTTGGGTGCAAGTGTTTGCTCTTTTGTGCGTAGGCGCTGAAGACGGGAATTTGCATGGTTCTCCTATTGGTTTGATAACCTTGGTTCTCACTGAGGGAAATACTTACCTACGCTTTGCTGTATCATCCCCTCCTCTTCAGGGAAAAACCCAACACAGTTTACAAGTATCTGGAAGGATTTCTGGCGCCGTTGCCCGGGAGCATCATAAAATTCCTATCAAGTACCTATTCGCAAATTATCATTCACTTGTTCTACTTTTTATTTTCTATTATATTTTTCTTGCTACAAAAATCAAAAATACAAAAATATTTCTGTTTGCTTGTTGCTTAGTTATCTAGTTTATTGTCTAGTTTACTCGTTTGCTTGCCTAAAATTGCTATCATGTTTGTGTTTGAAATTAGTGGTGCTTCTGTCTCTAGTGCAGAAGATTTTGATTATCCAACTTCACCTCTTAATGAGAATGCTAAAAGAAATTTTGATGATGTTGCTAAAGAAAAAGTCAATAACCTTGCGGATGATGATCCTTCTAAAGGATAACCTATTATGCAAACAAACAAATTCCGCATAGGTAGTGGTAATATCATTGGGAAAAGTGTGATTCAAGACTTTTTCACTTGTGTGGGCCCGTTATCCTTGATAGGAGGCTCTATTGTTTCTGGAACTACTAATTATGCGGATGCTATATCTTTGATTATAGTTGAATTGGAAAGACAAACCGTTCATATGCATCCTTTCATACAATTGTTGTTTCTAGAATTCTCTAATATTCAGGATCTCTCTACTAAACGTCTAGCTATAGTATTTCTTATTCTTGAATTTAATTATATCATGCAAGAGGCTAGAGACATATTTTCTCATTATAGGTTTAACGGTGAGTGCCCACCTATAGAAGAAATTCTTTATGATTTGGAAGAAATAAGAAAATTAAGATCAACAGACTATGTTGCTTATGATGAAAACCTTACAAAAAAGGTTCCACCTAATGTCTTAGTTGATAAAATTTCTGAACACAATGATCAATTTGTCATACCAAATCTTGGATTGGGTCACGTGCTTGGGAGAGAATTAAGTAAGTACCTTTCTCGAAACTTATACAATGAAGAGTCGACTATTACTTATGAAAAGCCTAAGGAGGAGCCTTCAATTCCACCCGAGATAGATCTCTCGGACCCTTGTGTTGTCAAGTTTAGTCCATTCAATTATTTTTTATTACCTATTAGAAAACTTGCTTCTGAGAGAAGGGAATATAAATATAGCATGATGGATCGTCCTCATGATTATTACAACACTTGATAATATGCATTATTCCTAGCTAGGGGCATAAAACAATAGCGCTTGTTGGGAGGCAAACCAATAGTTATCTTTAATTTTTGTTTTTAATTTCTGTCATGGTGTGATAAAATTATTATTTCTAATGTAATGATTGTGTTTTATTTTTAAATTAGTTTTTGTTCCAAGTAAATCCTTTGGGATGACTTGCATGATAAGTAAAATTGACACGGTGGAAAAACAGAAACTTTTGCGTCCAGTGCAGAATTTCTCTGATTTTACTGGAACATCCTTTTGATATGAATTTCTTACACCATATTGGTATACAAATTCCCCAGGTTGTCCTTTTTTCAGAATTTTTAGAGTTATAGAAGTGTGGTCATTGCGCTGATCATTACAGACTGTTCTGTTTTAGACAGATTCTGTTTTTGCTTGCATAGTTTACTTATTTTGATGGTGCTATGGATTGTATCGGGGGGTATAAACCAGGGAGAATTTAGAATACAGTAACTTATGCAATAATAAAATATGAATCAATTTATAACAGTACCTAAAGTTTTTTATTTACCTATCATACTAACGGAGCTCACGAGTTTTCTGTTGAGTTTTGTGTGCTAAAGTTTTCAATTTTTGGGTGCTATCACGATGGATGAAAGAATAAGGAACGGAAAATAGCCTAAGCTTGGGGATGCACAAGGCATCCCAAGATATATTCTAGGAATACTCAAGTGTCTAAGCTTGGGGATGCCCCGGAAGGCATCCCCTCTTTCGTCTCAATCCATCTGTATGTCACTTGGAGCTACATTTTTATTCATCACATGATATATGTTTTGCTTGGAGCGTCCTCTGTTTTAGTTTTCCACAATCATTGTTTGCTGGACACACCTACTTGATAGAGACACATGATCACCATAATTTGTTAGAATACTCTATGTGCTTCACTTATATCTTTTGAGCTAAGCAGTTGCTCTAGTGCTTCACTTATATCTTTTAGAGCACGGTGGTGTATAGATTTTATAGAAATAATTGCACTCTCGTTCTTCACTTAAATCTGTTTGAGAGTCTAATATATAGTGACGGTAATTTGCATGGGTTATAAGACTAGTCCAAAAAAAAGGTATTCAAGGACTGCATAATCGAAACCTTCATGTAGCACATAAAAGAGAAATTGTGGGTTAATGATAAAAAGGGGAATTCGTAGTCACTTTTTCCTGTCGCGTAAAAAAAAGTCTTTACGCGAGAGCAATAGAGGTTGGGATACATCTATCTCTTCTGAGCAACCTCTTTTGGATTCTTAAGACCACCCTTGCAGTAGGATACCATCTGCTTTGGGTTCTTTATTATCTCCTTCGAGGGATTTTTAGGATCGTTCAGGCTATATTTAATTTGCGAATGAATGCTGGGCTGGGCCACCTCAAATGGCGTGAGCCACATGCGGGGAGACCCGCACGTACGGTTTTCAGGGGGATCCGGCCGGCCGGCGCCCACCCGACTAGAGGGACTGAGAAATTAATCGAGTACAAAACTTATCTTCAAGCTTTACCTTATGTGGTAATATGAAAGGGCATGAGTGCATGGTTGTTGGTTAGTAGAAATATCGATAGTTAAAGGGCATTAAATTTGATGTTCGTCTAAATATTGGTTATGGCATGGTGATGATGTGTGAGCATTCTTATTCCTCATTGAAAACCTAGTGCTGTTTAGGCCGGGTGCGCGCGATGGTTAACTCCTACCAACCTCCTCCCTAGCGGCATGCGAGTAGTACTTTGCTTCGATAGAGCTAATAAAGCTTTGCAATAAGTATGTGAGTTCTTTATGACTAATGTGAATCCATTTATATACGCACACTCACCTTTTCATATATTGCTAACCTCTTCGGTCTCGTGCATTGCCCATTCTCACCTCGAGGATCGGTGCAACTTTCGCCGATGCATCCAAACCCCGTGACATGATACGCGATGTAGCACATAAGCCTCCTTATATCTTCCTAAAAAAAGACACCACACCTACCTATCATGGCGTTTCCATAGCCATTCCGAGATATATTGCCATGCAACTTCCACCGTTACATCATATGACTTGTGCACTCATTGCCATATTGCTTTGGATGATCATGTAGCTGACATAGTATTTGTGGCAAAGCCACCGTTCATCATTGTTTACATGTTACGTTAGATCATTGCACATCCTGGTACAATGCCAGAGGCATTCATATAGAGTCATATTGTTTAGTCGTTTTTCATATCGAGTTGTAAGTAAATAAAAGTGTGATGATTATCATTATTAGAGCACTGTCTCGGTGAGGAAAGGATGATGGAGACAATGATTCCTCCACAAGTCGGGATGAGACTCCGGATGAAAAAAAAGAAAAAAAAAGAGAAAAGGAGAAAACGAGAAAAGGAGAAAAAGAAAAAAAGAAAAGAAAAAAAGAAAAAAGAAAGAAAAAAAAGAGAGATAAAGAGAAAAGGGACAGGGCTACTACCTCTTTTTCCACACTTGTGCTTAGAGAAAGCACCATGTTTTTCATATAAAAAGTCTCATGTTTTGTCATTTTCATATACTAGTGGGAATTTTTCATTATAGAACTTGTCTTGTATATTCCGATGACGGGCTTCCTCAAATGCCCGAGGTATTCATGAGCAAGCAAGTTGGATGAACACCCACTTAGTTTCATTTGAGCTTTCATAAACTTATAGCTCTAGTGCATTCGTTGCATGGCAATCCCTAATCCTCGCATTGATATCGATTGATGGGCATCTCCATAGCCCGTTGATCTGCCTAGTTGATGCGAGACTTTCTTCTCCACTTTTACCCCTTTGAAACCTACCACCATATTCTATTCCATCTATATGCTATGTCCATGGTTCACGCTCATGTATTGATTGAGGTATAAAATGCTAAAGCGCGTGAAAAAGTATGATCCAATTGCTTGGCTTAACACCGTGGTGCTTGACATTTGTATTTGTGTGGTGAATATGGAGCCATGCCATGCTAATATGATAAAATGAATGGAGGGGGGGGGGTAAACATTCTTTAAGGATCGTATATTTTGAAAGTTGATGTTTGTGTTATTTATGCTTATGGATATTATTATGTTAATGTTTGTTGATTCATTGTTTGTCAATGATCATACCTGAAAAGATTACATGTTGGGTAGCATGTCAAATAAAAAATTCTGTTTTTATCATTTACCTACTCGTGGACGAGCAGGAATTAAGCTTGGGGATGCTGATACGTCTCTAACATATCTATAATTTTTGATTGTTCCATGCTATTATATTACCATTCTTGGATATTTTTTAGGCAATTACTAGCTATTTTATATTTTTTTGAGCACTAACCTATTAACACAGTGCCAAGTGCCAGTTGCTGTTTTCTACGTGTTTTTGGCTTTTCAGGAATACTGTACAAAACGAAGTCCAAATACCCCAAAACTTTTTTATGATTTTTTCTCGACCAAAATAAGACGTGGAAGTTTCGAAGGAAAACCGAAGCGCACACGAGGTTCCCCCAAGCCAATAGGGCCCACCCAGGGGGGTGGCCGCGCCGTGATGGCTTGGGGCCACCTCCCCGGCCCTCTGGCGTTGTTCTCTAGCCTATAAATTCACATTAATGCGAAAAACCCTAGAGAGCCTCCCGAAACACTTTTTACGCCGCCGCAAGTCTCTGTTCCACCGTGTGCCCATATGGAGCCCTGTTTCGGTGCCCTGTCGGAGGTGGGATCGATCACGGAGGGCCTCTACATCAACCTTGCTGATCCCATGGTGATGTGTGAGTAGTTCACCGCAGACATACGGGTCCGTAGTTAGTACCAAGATGGCTCTCTCTCTCTCTACCTCTCTCTATGTTCTTCATTGCCAAGATCACCGCGATTCCCTCGGTGATCTATCTTATGTAATCAATCTTTGCAGTGTGTTTGTTGGGATCCGATGAATTGTGGGTTTATGTTCAGATTATTCATGAAAATATATTGAAATACTTGCTAGTATTTTATTTACATGATTGTTATATCTTCGTAATGATCTCCAATCTATCGGTTTGGTTAGGGCAACTAGATTGATTTATCTTCAAGTGGGAGTGGTGCGTTGTAGTGGGTTCAATCTTGCGGTGCTCAATCCCAGTGATAGAAAGGGACATGACATGTATTGTATTGCTGCCACTAAGGGTAAAACAGTGGGGTTTATTCATATTGATTGGATTTAGTTTATCTACATCATGTCATCATCCTCCAAGCATTACTCCGTTTTTACTTAATACTCTAGATGCATGCTGGACATCGGTCGATGGGTGGAGTAATAGTAGTAGATGCAGGCAGGATTCGGTCTACTTGCTTATGGACGTGATGCCTATATACATGATCATTGTCGTGAATAAATATTGTATTACTATGTGCTTTTCTATCAGTTACCCAACAGTAATTTGTATACCCACCATATGCTTTGTTCGAGAGATAAGCCTCTAGCAAACACTATGGTCCCCGGGTCTCCTCACTATTATAATTACAAAACTCTAAATACGTTGCTCCCATTATTTACTTTCTTTTTATTTACTATTTATATTTATCAAATTATCTATCTATTACTACTTATTGCTTGCAAGTAACGAGTTCAAGGGGATTGACAACCCTCTTGCCCACGTTGGGTGCAAGTGTTTGCTCTTTTGTGCGTAGGCGCTGAAGACGGGAATTTGCGTGGTTCTCCTATTGGTTCGATAACCTTGGTTCTCACTGAGGGAAATACTTACCTACGCTTTGCTGCATCATCCCCTCCTCTTCGAGGAAAAACCCAATGCAGTTTAAAAGTATTAGAGGGCTGGCCACCACGCCCCTCCACCTATATATAGAGGAGAGGGGGCGCCCCCAAGAGGATACACCAGCCCCTTGGCGCCTCCCTGTCTCCCATTGCTGTGTTGCTCCTGCGTTCCTAGTTCTGACAGCGCGCAGTGAAGCCCCGTCGTGCTGGCCGAGATCCCTTCTACTGCTCCTCTCTTGCTTGCTGGATCAAGAATGATGAGACATTGATATGTCTCATTCGTATCTATAATTTTTGATTGTTTCATGCCAATATTCTACCACTTTCATATACTTTTGGCAACATATTATATTATTTTTGGGACTAACTTACTGATCTACTGCCAGTTCCTGTTTTTTGTGTGTGTTTTATTTTGCAGAAAATCCATATCAAATAAAGTCCTAACGCGATAAAAATTTACGAAGATTTTTTTGGAATATATCTGAATTTTGGGAAGAAAAATCAATGCAACATGTTGCCTGATACGTCTCCAACGTATCTGTAATTTTTGATTGTTCCATGCTATAATATTAGCATTCTAGGATACTTTTAAGGCATTTATTTGCTGTTTTATATTATTTTTGAGCACTAACCTATTAACCCAGTGCTAAGTGCCAATTGTTGTTTTCTGCATGTTTTTGACTTTTCAGGTTATAGTACGAAACAAAGTCCGATTGCCACGAAACTTTTTGATGATTTTTCCTGACCAAAAGAAGACCTGGAAGCTTCGGGAGAAGATCGGAGGCCGCACGAGGGCCCCACAAGCCAACAGGACGCGCCCGGGGCAAGCATAGAAGCGCTCTCGAAGTGGAGTAATAGTAGTAGATGCAGGCAGGAGTTGGTTTACTTGTTTATGGACGTGATGCCTATATACACATTATCATTGCTCTGAATAAATATTGCATAACTATGCGCTTTTCTATCAATTGCCCAATAGTAATTTGTTTACCCACCGTATGCTTTCTTCGGGAGAGAAGCCTCCAGCGAACACTATGGCCCCCCGAGTCAATTCACAAATATATTTACAAACGCTCTTATTTTCTTGATGCCATTATTTAATTTTTATTTATTTTAGAATTTATAATTATCAACTATCATCTACACTACTCATTTGCTTGCAAGTAACGAGTTCAAGGGGATTGACAACCCTCTTGCCCGCGTTGGGTGCAAGTGTTTGCTCTTTTGTGTGCAGGCACTGAAGACGGGAAGTTGTGTGATCCTCCTATTGGTTCGATAACCTTGGTTCTCACTGAGGGAAATACTTATCTATACTATGCTGGATCATCCCCTCCTCTTCGGATAAAAAACCAACGCAGATCACAAGTATCAGGAAGAATTTCTGGCACCGTCGCCGGGGAGTATCACCAACTTACTATCAAGCAACTTCTCACAAATTAGCATTCACTTGTTCTACTTTTTATTTATTGTTACATTTTGCTTGCTATAAAAATAAAAAATACAAAAATATTTACCTTTGCTAGTTTACTTGTTTGCTTGCTATACTTGCTAGTTTACTTGCTTTGCTTGTTACTTTGCTTGCTTGGTCACCATGTCTCAAGATAATATCAAGTTGTGTGACTTCTCAAATATTAATAACAATGATTTTATTAGTACTCCTATACCATCCACCACTAGTGTGGAGTTTTATGATATTAATGCTGCATTGCTCAATCTTCTGATGAAAGAACAATTTTCCGAAGTCTTAATGAGGATCCGACTATGCATCTCAACACCTTTGTTGAATTATGTGACATGAAAACAAAAAAGGATATGGATAATGATGTGGTAAAATTAAAATTATTTCTTTTTAACTAAGAGATAAAGCTAAGGCTTGGTTTTCATCTTTACCACGTAATAGTATTGGAACATGGGATAAATGTAAAGATGCTTTCATTACCAAGTATTTTCCTCCTGCTAAGATCATCTCCCTTAGGAATCAAATTATGAATTTTAAACAACATGAACATGAACATCTTGCATAAGCTTGGGAGAGTATGAAATTTATGATTAAAAATTGCCCAACTGATGGCTTGAACTTATTGATGATTATACGAAATTTCTATGCTGGACTAAACTTTGTGTCTAGAAATCTTCTAGATTCTGCTGTAGGTGGTACCTTCATGGAGGTGATATTAGGAGAGTCCACCAAAATTCTGGATAACATTATGATAAATTATTCTCAATGCCGTACCGAGAGAGCTCCAACTGGCAAGAAGGTAAACTCTGATGAAGAAATCACTACTTTGAGTGAAAAAGTGGATGCTCTTATGAAAATGGTTGCTAGTAAAAATGCTCATGTTGATCCCAATGATGTGCCTTTGTCTACCTTTATTGAACAAAATGATGATGCTTATTATGTGAACTTTATCTGGCGAAACAATTTCAACAACAATGCTTATAGAGGAAATTTCAATGCTAGACCGTATCCCGGTAATTCCTCTAATAATTATGGAAATTCTTATGGAGAAGCTATGGGCAGGGAGGGGATAAATGCGATGTGGAGACGCCGGCCGTGAGGGTTTATAAAGCGGGCAGCCAAGCATTGGGGGTTTGGGGGATTTCGGCGAGCCGGGCGGGAAGTTTGCGCGGGAACCTGCCGTGGTTGCGCGGGAACGGGAAGGCCAAAAGAAACTCCTGCACGTCCCGAAACATGCACTGGTATCCTCTAGAGGCAACGTGGTGACAAGACGGGACAGAGGAGGGAGAAGTGAAGTACATAAACGATTAATAATACAAAAGCGTTTGTGTTTTATTACATAGCAAACGGCCTTTCTGTACGCACCGTCGCGAACTGCTCTACGCATGAGGCAGCTGAGGCGGCCGCGGCACGCTCCGCTCACGTCCGTGCGTGTGCGCTCTACCGGCGTTCCTCCACGCACGAATGATCACGTACGTTTGGGGCGATGCATGCGATTGCGCCGCACCCAGCGCCACCATGCAGTTATACGTACGCCATCATGCAGTTAAGTGCTGCAAAAACTGCCATGTGGTCGTGCCGAAATTCCAGGCCGTCCGGCGCCCACCCTTTTATTCCCACGGCCATTTACCTTCATCTCTTCCACCTTCCGATTGCGCCACACAACACAAGAAGCACACCTAAGACGACAAATAATAGAGAGAGAGGATGCACTTCTCTTCATCGCTTCAACCTTCCCGCGCGGATCCAATGGTGGCTGCCGGTGTCGAGCGGCCGTTCACCATTATTGTCAAAGTGGACACCCACATCAGGAAGACAGACCTCTCGGTGGTGTACACCAACGACCTGGTCGTTGTGGAGAACTCCATCAACACGTTGGACCAGCTGCTTGCTGAGGATGACAAGTACAAAGTGGTCGGCTTCGACCTCGAGTACACCGCTGGTCGTGCCGGGCATGATCAGAAGGTTGTCGTCGCCCAGTTGTGCATGCATCATCACGTGCTTGTCTACCAGTACTGCCTGGTCACAAGGCCTTGCGAGCATTTTGCCAGGTTTGTCAACAACCCCGACTACAGGTTCACAATGGTGGACACCACCAACGATCTAAAGGTGCTCAAGACTTCGGGCTTGTCCTGCCAGAAGCTTGTCAACATCCAAAGTCAGTACAGGGAATGGGGCGGTGAGAAGAAGAAGCAGAAGGACTCCTTGGTTGACCTTGCTGCGAACATCATCGACCCCTACTATAGAGACATGAAGGCTGAGTGCGACAATGACAAGTCTGTCTGGCCCAAGGCCTGGGTGAACAAACTGGATGAAGAACACATCACGTATGCGGCCAAGGACGCGTACACAAGCTACGAGATGTACAGGAAAATCATTGACATGAGGAAGTGCCTCCTTCCTGCAGACGGCGAGGGATAACCACAAGCAAAGCAGTAGCGACAATCATCGTGAGAAGAACAATATGATTTGATGATTGTCTACTTCTTGTAAATTTATATTGAGGAATGTACATGTGTTGTGTAGTCACTTATGTAATTGGATGTTAAAATTGGTCATGCAACAATGTTGGTGTTCTATAGACAGAGCATATATAGATGTTGTGCAAACAGAGCAAATCACATCTCATACAATTGTTTAAAAGCAATCATCTTCCCACAACACACACAACTTGTCAGGTTGAATCGTTTGGGTTATGATTGGTCTTCCCACACAATTCTAATGAATGAACTGTTTGCTGGGCATCACACACAACTTCTTATGCTAACTCGTTTGTGTTCTACTGGATCAGCGGAAACAGTTTATCCGAGTGAACTGTATGCCGTACTTCGCACCCATATGTTTTTTGTTAACTGTTTGTGTTATCTTGGCTAATTACAAACAGTTCAGAAGAACCAACTGTATGCCACGTATCACACACGTAAGTCTTTTCTAAATCGTATTTGATGGTTCCGCCATCGCACACAGTTTTCGTTATTGGCGAAAGAGCTATAACTATACCGGATCGCACATAGTTTGGTTGTAGGGTCTCTAATTGATGTGTCATCTTTGGACCTTCCTGCAGTAGTGAGTGTTTTTGCCACAGAGTGCGGAATTTTTGGAGAAAATGTTTTCTGCAAAAGAGTGAGTGGGAGGATAGTGCAACTCGATGAGATTACAAAATCTTTGTAATTAGGTGAAAGAAACGAGATGCTAGAAATGGTTCTAGAATTTGCTAAAGCGGCAAATACGAAAGCCTCTACATTAGATATAGAGACTTAGGTCGAAATTACGACCGAACTATATAGGTTGAGGAAAATTGGTGCAAACCTCTGTGGTGCGCACACAAAATATTTTTGAAATAAACAATGAACCTATGATACACAGAGAAGCGTTGATGGACCCTGACTCCGGAAATGGCTATATGCCAAGGTAATCTGAGATAGTATCCATATACGTTAATCAACTTTAGAACTTGATCAACCCTTCGAAAGACTTAGCGTCTAATGTATAGTAATGGATCTATAAACTGACAGAGATAATAATGTTTTATAAAGCTTGTCTTGTTGCAAATAGTTTATGACAAGATTAAGGAATTGACTATAATGAGATTATCTCATCATTGCAATGATTAAAAGTCACTTCGGATTAAACTAACAATTACTACATTTTTCAAAAATGAGATATAATAGATGGATGTCAAAAGGATTTCCATGAGATGGAAATAGAACCGTGCTTGTATATATGATATGATCCAGAGTATTTTTTGTCAATCTAGTGGTTTCTAGTAAGTGTGGAAACTTCAAGAGATCCTATAATGGACTTAACCAAGAATAATGGAGTTGGAACATTTGTTCTAATGAAATGGTCAAAAAAATTATTTCATCAGGAAAGCAAAGATACTTGTATTTACAAGAAAGTAAGTGAGAGCATGATAATATTTCTGAACACTGTGTGCATGACACATTGATGATTGCAAATATATAAATTCCTTGACATGAATTAAGACTTTATTGAAACTACTTCTTCAGTAAAATACTTAGGTAATATAACCTTGGTATTAGGCATAATAATCTATGTAGATAATAGTGTCTAATTTGTCTTAGCCAAAATACATATTGACAAGATACTAAAAATGTTTAATACGAAAAATAAGCCAAGAAGTTTCTTGTCGAAGTCTCATGGAATGAGTTTTAAGCAAGAATCATATCCTGAAATACTAATGAGTAAAATAGATGATTTCAATCACACTTGTGTTAATTATATTCTATGGTATGTAAATGACCAGATATGTCCAGTACTCCAAGTAAGTTGTGAGTAAAGTTACTGCAATGGTCAAATTGTCGATCATAGGACAACAATAAAAATGACATTAAGTACTGCCGACATGTTTCTCACATACGGAAAAATGAAGAATTTACTAAGGAATTACATCAATACATGCTTGATGTAAGTAGTACATCGATAAAAATCTTCCTCGATGCTCCATGCGATTTTTGATTTCAAATAAATGATTCACGGTGGCAAAGTAAGTTGGAATTCGTCCAAGAAAGTTACTGTGGTGAGTCATATAATAGAAGGCTGAGTATACTATCGCTTTAAAAGCAATAGTGGAGGATAATGAATCAAAAGTTCATTTATGAACTTGGTATGGTTTTAGATGATTGTGCCAATGGAACACTGTTGTTAATAGTGGTTCCATAGCTAAGTCTTAGGAATCAAAGGTTCTGCCAATGATTCAATTCATACAAGGTCATTTTCACAAAATTATGAATTCTTGGGAAAGCATGGTAGATGCATTGAAACACAAATAATACACACAGATCAAAAGTTGTTAGATTCAGTCAGACGATGTCTATACAACAAGCAAATCATGGGATCACACCGGATTGCCATTGGTGTAAAAGTAAAATGTGAAAACTAGATTATTGACTTTAGTGCAAGTGGGAGACTGTTGGAAATATGCCCTAGAGGCAATAATATTGTATTATTATACTTCCATATTCATAATTAAGAGTTTATATTTTATGCTATAACTGTTATGATCCTGGAATATGCGAATCAATGGAAAACCCATATGCACGTGTGGAATGATAAACAGTAAAATAAGATTCCTAGTCTCGCCTCTAAGCTTAGCTCAAGTGTTCTTGCCGATCATGTTTTCTGGATCTTAGGATAACATTAAGTGTAACGATGATCCTAAAACAACATTGAGAGTGTGATTTTAGAAGAATGATCATATTGAATCGACCCAAACTTGTTTCTTATACTTTGAGATAATATCGTCTGAAATCAGTTGTTATAACATGAGATGTTAACATGTGTATCATGTTTCTTATACCAGGAGAGTATCATAATCATTTCTTACCATACGATGAGCTTTGGGATTGCTCAAATATCATCTGTAACTAGGTGATCGTAACGACAACTTACAGATTCATGGAAAAGTTTGAAAAACGTCTAGATAGCTCGACAGTAAGATTTGCTCCTCCGACGATTGAGAGATATTCTTAGGGCCCTCACGGTTTGATGAAATCCATCACCATCTGGCCTAACACAGGTGACTATGTCACAGGGATGTCGGAACACATCAACGAGAAAGAAGAACAAAACCGGTAACGAGAATGTGACGCCCGGGTAATTAGGCTACAGTAATCCCACGCTAATGATGCCACATCACCACGTTTATCGTTGCTAATCTCGCGTTGGATTCAAATCCCGTTCAAATTCAAATTTAAAATAAAGTCAAACAAATAAAGTTTTCAGTTATCAAAATAAAAATGTTGGATGGGTTGCAAATATTCCTTAGGATTTTATAAAATGGAAACCGGCATTTTTGGAATTATTTTAGTGAACCATTTTAATTTAAAATGGTCCTTAATTGATTTAAAAATAATAATATTAAAAAATAAACTAAAATAAACTACTGGGCCGAATTGGGCCGGCCCAACTGGCTCCTAATAAGGGAGCCAGGGGACCGAACCCTAATCGCCCCAGCCGCCCCCAGCCCCCGATCCCGTCCCCCCCCCCCCCCGACCGGCCCGGCCCTCCCGCGCCAGCCCCCCCCCCACCGACGCGCCGCCACCTCGCGGCGGCCCCCGCCAGGCGTTCGCCCCTCCGCCACCTCGCGGCCCCGGCCCCGCCACCGCGCTGCCTCCCACCCCCCCCCCCCGTCGCCGTCTGCGCCGGCCCCGCCGCCGGATCCGCCCCCGCCCGCCTCGTCCGCCGTCGCCGCCTGCGCCCGCCGCCGCCGTCGCCCGTCGCCGTCCGCCCCTACGCCGCCCCGCCGCCTCCCTGCGCCGCCCCGTCGCCCGTCGCTGTCCGCCCCTGCGCCGCCCGCCTCGGTCCCCCGCCCGGACCGCGCCCGCCGGCGGCCGCAGCGCCGCCACACCGGCCGGTGCGCGTGCGTGCGTGCGTGTGCAGGTATGTGTGTGTGTGTATATACGTACGTACGTACGTATATATACGTATGTATATACGTATGTAAATAAAACGAAAATATAATAAATAAATAAAAATAAATAAATAGATATTAATATTAATAATTAATTAATTAGAATAATTAATTAGTTAATTTGATGATTAAGTTTAATTAGATTAATTAATTAAACTGTTAATTAATCTGTCAATTAATTTATATAAACAGTATTTACTGTTTCGGATAATTCGGAATTAATTAATTAAAATAATTTCAGAATATTGATTAAATCTTTAGAAATTAATATAAAATAAACCGTAGTCCGGATTAAAAAGTTTTGAACATGAAAGTTGCTCAGAATAATTCCACGAATCCGAATACGCAGTCCGTTAGTCTGTCACATGCCTCTAGCATAGCTAACATGGAACTTTTCCATCGTTTTCATCTGTCCGGTAAAAGCCTGAGACCCAGGAAATATCGTCAGATATTCTTCCGATCCGTCTGCGATGTATAATACAACATTAGTGCATGCCTAGCTCTGAATATTGCCATGCCATTCATCGTGATGCATTTGTCTGCTTTATATTTATTGTTTCTTCCCCCCTCTTCTTACCGGTAGACCCCGAGACTGACGGTGCTGCCGGGTACGACTACACCGTTGACGATCAGCCTTTTGCCGCAGAGCAGCATGGCAAGCAACCCCTCTTGAGCATTCCGATATCGCCCATTTCTTTCCCTCTCATTCTTGCATTAGATTTTGCTACTGTATTAGTTAGCTCCTACTCTGATGCATAGCCTGTTTTTGATAAACTGCTACTATACCTGCAATCATATCAACTGCTTATTATAGGTTGATCACTGAATCCCCTGTGACCCCTTAGTCCCAGTTGCCCCTGCTTCTCCATCGACGACCCGACGACCCAAAGATTCGAAGACTCGGTCAACCGACCGACAAGCCAGGCCCCTCACATCACCGCACCCCCTTTAGTTCTACGACTCTGCAGTGCTACTATCGAGTACCGAGGGTGACACCTCGTGAAGTACTCATGATGCTAACCCTGTAGTGCAGCTAGTCGATCGTGGTTATCGAGGGTGATTCCTCCTTCGCCATTCCCGATGATGTCTCTGTCGTGCAACCCCTCAAGTGTGGGACCCTCGAGGGTGATTCCTCTAAGTCCACCTTGACGGTTATATCGAGCGGGGACCATTGAGGGTGATTCCTCAGTTCCCGCCTTGATGTGTTATACACACGGTTACTTTGACCTGGTTACAGAAACATGTTGGTGATGGGTCGGCCCTGAGGGGTACCCACGGTTTGGTGTTGATGAGGCGTGGACGGGCAGGAGAGGCCCTTGCCACAGTCCTCGAGGAGGGGCAACGGACCGCACTTCATGGGTTGCGCTTTCCTTGCATTAATAAAATGCTAATGGGTTGGGTACTTAATCTGAGTTAGGTCGTTGGCCTTAATACGCACTAACCTTCACGTGGGAGAAGTTATGGGTACTCAGCATCGTTGTATCAGCCGAAGCTCTTCGGACGTCAGCAATGGAGCGGCGCGCGCCGGATTGGACTGGACGGTATAGCTCTTGGACTGGAGTGTGCTAGGTCTGCTTCCGGCCGCGTTCGCATCGTGTAGGAGTGCAAGGGCAAGTGGGCCCACGAACCTGCGCACTTAGGAATTAGCTCGGCGGGCTGGCCTCTTCGTTGAGCCTAGGTTGGGCGACGACGTGCTGATATCCCGAGGCCGGGCATGACCCAGGAAAGTGTGTCCGGCCGGAGGTGATTCAGGCGTGTTGGGGAATATGTTGTGCACCCCTGCAAGGAAGAAATATCTATTCGAATAGCCGTGTCCACGGTAACAGGACGACTTGGAGTTGTACTCTGACCTACTACAACTATAATTGTGATTTAATTTGAAATGTATGTGGCTCCGGGATTGCTTCCTCGCAGGGAGTCGAGGAAGGATCTCTGGGCGTGGTTACTTAATAAAATTGCTACAAGAATATGACTATATGTGAGATATCAATCTACTCTCTTCTAATGCTGCAAGACGCTGAAGATGCTAGTCTTCGATAGGACTAGGCCTTCCCCCTATTCTTGCTTTCTGCAGTCAGCCCAGATATAACCCCATTCTTTGATACTGATGCATACTTAGCATAGTTCTACTGTCAGTCTTGCGAGTACTTTGGGTACTCACCGCTGCTTTGCATTCTCTTTCCCCCTCGATACGATTGCCGCGTTCAGACGATAGAGCCCAGGAGATGGAGTACGCCGGAGACGACTACTACACCACCGCTGGAGCCTACTACGTGGAGACTGCCGACGCTCAGGAGTAGTTGGGAGGTTCCCAGGCAGGAGGCCTCGCCTCTTTCGATCCGTTGTTATGTTTGTGCTAGCCTTCTTAAGGCAAACTTGTTTAACTTATGTATGTACTCAGATATTTTTGTTGCTTCCGCTGACTCGTGCTTTGTCGAGCTTTGTATTCGAGCCCTCGAGGCCCCTGGCTTGTAATATGAAGCTGTATGACTTTAATTTGTGTCTAGTGTTGTGTTGTGATATCAATCAGTGAGTCCCTAATCTTGGTCGTACGCATTGCGTGTTTGATTAGCGTACGGTCGAAATCGGGGGCGTCACAAGTTGGTATCAGAGCCGACTGCCTGTAGGTAGCCCCCTTTCCAACTCCTTGGCCGAAGTTGAGTCTAGTCGTTGAAAAACTTTTACTAACATTGCTGTGTGGCTTACGGGCCCACATCTCAATCGGGTGGTATTAGGATCTTTTATTCCTCATCTATACTCTGGGTTCTGATCTCTCTTCTCTTTCGGGTTAAAGATTTTACTAACTCTGACGCTAGGTTCTCGTAACTACTTCTCCCGGAGAGCCCTCATACCAGAAGATCACCTGCTCCGTCAGAAGATTCTGAAGATACCCTTTTGATGTTTTCCGAGACTTTGTGCTCATCGGCTTTGCAATTCCCTACCACCGATAAGTCCCTATGGATGACTAATTGCACTTGTCATTCATACAATCTTTTCTCGTTGCTCTTGTTATTACAAGATGCCCCGAAATACTCTCCATTTCCCTGATAACCCTTTGAGTTTAATGCCTTATAGTTCTTTTCCGCATGGAAGCCTTACGGATAATTCCTCACAATTGTCGAGGATCCGTTCATCCCAGTTGTTCATGTGTTTCACAAAATTCTTCGAAATACTTTTCGATCTTCCGAAAATCCTCTGTAGCTTGTTGCTTTTGAAAATTCTGCCTGCTCGCATTATGGTTAATTCCATATGTCTAGTAGTCTTCGTTGACATCCCTTGTCTTTGCCATTTTGAGCCTATTGATTCAATGTGTGTGTGTGCACGCAGTCATCAGGTGATCCGTTTAAATTACCTTTCTGGCTCAGACGTCCTTCCGGACATGAGTTGGTTCTCGGCAATTCAAACCTTTATTGATTGTCCGACTAAGTCTTTTCAACTTATCCATCCTTCATCAGAGCGTCTGCTTCTGATCCTTAGTTTTGGAAATCATAATTCCTTTGTATTTTAAGCATCAGACTATTCAGGTGTTTCTTGAACCCGATACCTCTGCATTCTTTCCTCCTCTGATTGAGTACCGATACTCACATCAACTTCGTTGTGGATCGCCCGATCCATTGTTGGATTATTCTCCGACAGTGTCGTTCATATTCAATCACCTTTTGAGTTCTTCCCCTGATACATAATGCCTTTGGTAAATTGTATCCTCTGTTTTGCCAACCATGCTCTACCTTCGAGCTTGTGTTAATTACTCTTGAAGCTTGTGGTATATGTTCCTAAGATACCCCGATGGGTTGAACCTATGCCCTCCCTAATCCGTGAGAACCCGAAAGTTTTCACTGGTCATACTCTTATGGAGCTTGCCAGATAAATTTTCAACACTACAACATCGTCCAAAGCAAGAAATGAATGAAATGTTATACATTGATGAAGTGGGAGTCGACATTGAACTTGTGTTCATGCCCATGGGAATGATGTAGACCGTCTCGGAAGCTCCTTGCAAAATAATTATTCATCCGTATGATTCTTTTGGTATCCTTAATTTGATCGATTGCAGTTATGGTTCCGACCATGCTATCCTTGTTAATTTATACGAAAGTAATTCATTCCGGTGCCTCGTCAATTTTTGACAAGGTTAAAGTATCTGATGACGCAGGTCAATGACCCAGTTCTACTTCTATCATGTTCTACCTTCGAGTTTTACCTCTGGTATCTCGAGGATATCACGCCTTTGCACTACATCTTATTAACTTTGATGAGGTAATAATTTTCCTTGTCTTAATCACTCCACGGGTTCTGGGATTGTTGTCAACCGAGAACACCGTTTGGAAAATTTATTCCACACTGCAATTCAATACCCCTTGCAATTGTTACTGGGAATATCAAAGTCAATCTGGTCATTCCTAGACTATCAGCTACGTCCTTGTCTTGCTATCTTCGATTGTGCTGCCTCGTCCTTTTCTGGTGCGCAAATTCTTCAGAGTGTGAGCATTGCTTACGTCGAGCTTTCAACATCATGTTGTTTGTCTTGAAAAGCAACCCCGATATTGAGCTTGCATCTTATCTGTTGTTTCCTATAACCTTCCACGTTGTCAATCCCCTACTTGACGCCACCGCTGTTCGGTTGCATTCTCTTGAAAACTCTCGACAAAAGGTGTCGGGATCATCGTCCACAATTTGACTTCTTCTGAGACGTCAACTGAGTTCTTGATGAGAAATACCTTCCTTGCCCTCGATGATTTTTGTTATCATCGACAATCTTCTTGGCTTCCTTTCATCGCAAATCTGTCCATGATATGGATGCAACTTGCTATCCAGCTTGTGTTATGTTCTACCCTGAAGTATTACTATCTTTTGTGTCGAGAATGATGTGAGGATTGCTCCACCTCTTAGAAATTCTTGGCATAGTGATACTTCTCACCATCAAACGATGTTGCTTTGATTCTAACTTCTAGCAACCCTATTGCTTTGAAGTTAGCGATCGACAGTTCGTTCTTAGGTTGTTGGTTATTGAATCGTCACTCTAACATTGATCTTGCTGCCTAAGGTCATATTTCGGACGCACTTTTCAACCAATGATTGATGATGTATGTTTTCCTCGATCATACAACATTATATCATTTGAGCTGACAAATGTCATCTCCTTGTTCACATAATTGTGGAAGTCCATCCGTTTGGAATTCTCGATGAATTGTCGTTGAGTCCATCAGCCACCTCCTCATCCTCTCCTTGGTTTAATGATGGACTATTGTTTCGGGAACCCGCTTCCATAGTTCATTTTCCGAGAATCTTACTATGTCACCTCGACGATGAGTTTCACCTTTTCTTCTCGGGCATCCTGAGTCTGAGGTATCCTGACATCAATCAGATCTAAATCTCGGTCAGACATGATGTTTGGGACTTTTTCCAAGGATTATAATTTTGGTCCCTTTATACTCGGTAAGGTGATGTCATGGCTAGCATGCCTTGCAGATGGACCTACGGTTATAGTATCTTGTTCAGCAAGATTAGCCATTCTTCCATGAGAAAAATTGTATGACTTAATTTTATAAGTTGTTCCTAATAGCTCATTTTCGTTCCCAAACTCCGACCCTTACCTGGTGACCTTGTCGATGCTACCTCAAGGCATGACTGTGGTATTCCGAATTTCATCAAGGACATTGGGGGCATAATGCTAAAATATTTCTTGATCAATTTTCCTAACACCGTGGTATGGATAAACTTCATAAATTCCTTGCCCTATGTCTTAATGGTTGCCTACACGGAGCCTTGTCATGATTATCTCGCTCTGCTTGCCCTTGGAAAGGATATACACCTAATGCTCGTGTGTACACATTTTCCTTTCCATTTGGTCTGTTTAAAGTGGTAATCACATTTTCCTTTCCATTGATCTATTTAACCTTTCTTGAGATTTATTTGATCTGAGCAGTGATAATTCCCTGCTTAGGTAAACACCTCGGTGTACAACTCTATCAGTAAGACCCTATTACTATTGTTGTTAACATTCCGGCAATCGCCGGTGGATGAGAACTTTGCCTATTGGTCCGCCTCGTTTCAACGAGCAGGAAGATGGTTCTCTTCGTCCCCCGCCCTTGGTACCGAAGTTGTTGCCGACATAATTGACAGATTTTCCTCTGACTTGTCTTGCTACCATGACCGTGCAAGGTGTCACCGCTCTCCATATTTTAACCCACATGATGGGCCCTTAACCCATAGTTCCACAGGATCGAAACCTGACTCTCCTGTACATCTTTAATTCCAAAGTATCCTTTGCACTTGGCTTCGTACGTAATTTCCGAGCCACCGACCAAGAGATGATCTATTCTGGTATCAGACGCAATAATTATTCTCGTTGCTCTGAGCCCCTTTCACCTTCTGATCAGGCATCGAATGATTGCCTACCCTTTTGAAACTTTGGTACCACCGCATTTTCCTCTCAATAAATTCCCTGAGTAACAACTCGAGAAATAATTCATGTCTTCTTCCTTGAGTTCACTGTTAGGTGCCCAACTTTGTGGAGATACGTTCTTCCAGAGTTTTCCCTTTCATCGCATTCGTAGGACGATGAGGATCCCGAAGAAAGGATGACGACTTCATCATGATGCCCTGATACAGCAAGTTAAAGACATCAATGCCATGGATCAACCTCTTCGAGAAGAACAACCAAGAACTATAAGACTCGTTAGAATTTCGTAACCAGAACTTTTTCCCTTACTCTACCTCTTAATTCTCGGGACGAGAATTCTTGTTAGTAGGGGAGAATTGTGACGCCCGGGTAATTAGGCTACAGTAATCCCACGCTAATGATGCCACGTCACCACGTTTATCGTTGCTAATCTCGTGTTGGATTCAAATCCCGTTCAAATTCAAATTTAAAATAAAGTCAAACAAATAAAGTTTTCAGTTATCAAAATAAAAATGTTGGATGGGTTGCAAATATTCCCTAGGATTTTATAAAATTGAAAACGGCATTTTTGGAATTATTTTAGTGCCCCATTTTAATTTAAAACGGTCGCTAATTGATTTTAAAAAATTAAAAAAAAAACTACTGGGCCGAATTGGGCTGGCCCAACCGGCTCCTATTAAGGGAGCCAGGGGACCGAACCCTAATCGCCCCAGCCGCCCCCAGCCCCCGATCTCGTTCCCCCCTCCCCCCCGCCGCTCGCTCGCCCGGGCGCCCGCGCCCGCCCCCCCCCCCCCCCCCCCCGACCGGCCCGGCCCTCCCACGCCAGGCCCCCCCCGACGGGCCGCCGGGCGCGGCCACCGGACCGGCCCCGCCGCCCGTTGCCCCCCCTCGCGGCGGCCCGCGCCAGGCGTCCGCCCCGCAGCCACCTCGCGGCCCCGGCCCCACCACCTCGCCGCCTCGGCCCCGCCACCGCGCCGCCTCCCCCCCCCCCCCGTCGCCGTCTGCGCCGGCCCCGCCGCCCGCCTCGTCCGCCGTCGCCGCCCCGTCCCCCGTCGCCATATGCCCCTGCGCCGCCCCGCCGCCTCCCGCCGTCGCCGGCCGCCGCCTCGGTCCCCCCCCCCCCGATGTGAGCAGCCCCCCCCCCCCGGACCGCGCCCGCCGGCGGCCGCCGCGCCGCCGCACCGGCCGGTGCGCGTGCGTGCGTGTGTGTGTGCCGTGCGTGCGTGCGTGTGCATGTATGTGCGTGTGTGTGTGTGTGTGTGTGTATATACGTACGTACGTACGTATATACGTATGTAAATAAAACGAAAATATAATAAATAAATAAAAACAAATAAATATATATTAATATTAATAATTAATTAATTACATTAATTAATTAGTTAATTAGATGATTAAGTTTAATTAGATTAATTAATTAAACTGTTAATTAATCTGTCAATTAATTAATATAAACAGTATTTACTGTTTTGGATAATTCGGAATTAATTAATTAAAAGAATTTCAGAATATTGATTAAATCTTTAGAAATTAATATAAAATAAACCGTAGTCCGGATTAAAAAGTTTTGAACATGAAAGTTGCTCAGAATAATTCCACGAATCTGAATACGCAGTCCGTTAGTCTGTCACATGCCTCTAGCATAGCAAACATGGAACTTTTCCGTCGTTTTCATCTGTCCGGTAAAAGCCTGAGACCCGGAAAATATCGTCAGATATTCTTCCGATCCGTCTGTGATGTATAATACAACGTTAGTGCATGCCTAGCTATGCATATTGCCATGCCATGCATCGTGATGCATTTGTCTGCTTTATATTTATTGTTTCTTCCCCCCTCTTCTTACCGGTAGACCCCGAGACTGATGGTGCTGCCGGGTACGACTACACCATTGACGATCAGCCTTTTGCCGCAGAGCAGCAAGGCAAGCAACCCCCCTTGAGCATTCCGATATCGCCCATTTCTTTCCCTCTCATTCTTGCATTAGATTTTGCTACTGTATTAGTTAGCTCCTACTCTGATGCATAGCCTGTTTTTGATAAACTGCTACTATACCTGCAATCATATCAACTGCTTAGTATAGGTTGATCACTGAATCCCCTGTGACCCCTTAGTCCCAGTTGCCCCTGCTTCTCCATCGATGACCCGACGACCCAAAGATTCGAAGACTCGGTCAACCGACCGACAAGCCAGGCCCCTCACATCACCGCACCCCCTTTAGTTGTACGACTCTGCAGTGCTACTATCGAGTACCGAGGGTGACACCTCGTGAAGTACTCATGATGCTAACCCTGTAGTGCAGCTAGTCGATCGTGGTTATCGAGGGTGATTCCTCCTTCGCCATTCCCGACGATGTCTTTGTCGTGCAACCCCTCAAGTGTGGGACCCTCGAGGGTGATTCCTCTAAGTCCACCTTGACGGTTATATCGAGCGGGGACCATTGAGGGTGATTCCTCAGTTCCCGCCTTGATGTTTTATACACACGGTTACTTTGACCTGGTTACAGAAACATGTTGGTGATGGGTCGGCCCTGAGGGGTACCCACGGTTTGGTGTTGACGAGGCGTGGACGGGCAGAAGAGGCCCTTGCCACGGTCCTCGAGGCGGGGCGACGGACCGCACTTCATGGGTTGCGCTTTCCCCGCATTAATAAAATGCTAATGGGTTGGGTACTTAATCTGAGTTAGGTCGTTGGCCTTAATACGCACTAACCTTCACGTGGGAGAAGTTATGGGTACTCAGCGTCGTTGTATCAGCCAAAGCTCTTCGGACGTCAGCAATGGAGCGGCGCGCGCTGGATTGGACTGGACGGTACATCTCTTGGACTGGAGTGTGCTAGGTCTGCTTCCGGCCGCGTTCGCATCGTGCAGGAGTGCAAGGGCAAGTGGGCCCACGAACCTGCGCGCTTAGGAATTAGGCCGGCGGGCTGGTCTCTTCGTTGAGCCTAGGTGGGGCGACGACGTGCTGATATCCCGAGGCTGGGCATGACCCAGGAAAGTGTGTCCGGCCGGAGGTGATTCAGGCGTGTTGGGGAATATGTTGTGCACCCCTGCAGGGAAGAAATATCTATTCGAATAGCTGTGTCCACGGTAACAGGACGACTTGGAGTTGTACTCTGACCTACTACAACTATAATTGTGATTTAATTTGAAATGTATGTGGCTCCGGGATTGCTACCTCGCAGGGAGTCGAGGAAGGATCTCTGGGCATGGTTACTTAATAAAATTGCTACAAGAATATGACTATATGTGAGATATCAATCTACTCTCTTCTAATGCTGCAAGATGCTGAAGATGCTAGTCTTCGATAGGACTAGGCCTTCCCCCTATTCTTGCTTTCTGCAGTCAGCCCAGATATAACCCCATTCTTTGATACTGATGCATACTTAGCATAGTTCTACTATCAGTCTTGCGAGTACTTTGGCTGAGTACTCACCGCTGCTTTGCATTCTCTTTCCCCCTCGATACGATTGCCGCGTTCAGACGATGGAGCCCAGGAGATGGAGTACGCCGGAGACGACTACTACACCACCGCTGGAGCCTACTACGTGGAGACTGCCGACGCTCAGGAGTAGTTGGGAGGTTCCTAGGCAGGAGGCCTCGCCTCTTTCGATCCGTTGTTATGTTTGTGCTAGCCTTCTTAAGGCAAACTTGTTTAACTTATGTCTGTACTCAGATATTTTTGTTGCTTCCGCTGACTCGTGCTTTGTCGAGCTTTGTATTCGAGCCCTCGAGGCCCATGGCTTGTAATATGAAGCTGTATGACTTTAATTTGTGTCTAGTGTTGTGTTGTGATATCAATCAGTGAGTCCCTAATCTTGGTCGTACGCATTGCGTGTTTGATTAGCGTACGGTCAAAATCGGGGGCGTCACAGAGAATAACGGTATAGTGAGCTTGTGATTGACTTAAGAGGATACCGATGCTTCTTGGGTTTTGTAAAGTATGGATAAACAAAGGGAATGTCACACAGTAACCAAAGGTTCACTCGAATATCATTCGTGTACTCATAGGGATCGATATGGATGTCCATGGTTCCACTATCGGTCATTAAACGAAGGGATTTCGTTCATGTCTATGAGTTACCGAACCTACAGTGTCACAAGCTTAAGGTAATCATGATCTTCTGAGTGTTAGTAGGATGGGAGTTATGAGGAAATATTTGTGAAATTGTTTCATTAATATTAAAAATAGTTTCGAGAGGATCTGGAAGCATTCCGAGGTCATCGAAAGACTTTCGGGGAGTATCGGGTAATACCAGGTATTACCGATAAATAAATATATAGGTGGAAAATGTTTCCGGTGATGTTAAATTATATAGAAAAGCTTTTGAAAATAATTTGAAGGTTTTTATAAATAAATAAATAAATACCAACATGCCTGAAAGGCCAAGAGGTGGAAGGCAACTTGGGCCACAAGGGCCCAAGTAAAGTTGGCGCCCCCTTTCGTTGTTGGGGGGTGTGGGTGATGAGTCCAACTCCTCCTTCCTTGGCCAGACAAGGAGGGAGTTCTTTCCCTCCTTGGGTGCCCCCCTCCTCTCCGCTCCAACCTATATATACTAGAGGATTTCCACCCTTTTGATACACAGTTTGGAGCCTCCTCTAGTTCCCTCTAGTTCTAGTTCTACTTGATCCTATTTGATTCATTAGAGCTAGGTCTAGATCCTCTAATCCTTATAATTAGAAGCCCACTATGGTTCCAATCTCCTCCCTTTAATTCCCTGGCGACGATTAGCTCTAGATGGTGAAGCGATGCCGGATCGTGAAGACCGTACGCTTGCAACCAAGTAGAGAGGCCATGCTTTTGGTCTTCAGTTCGAGGGATTGTTCATGGGCGGTATGCGATATCGTTCATCTATGGTTCGAGGGAATCCAAGCACGATTTACATCATCACGTTCTTCTTCCGCTGCAATTCGGTGATGGTAACGATCATGACCCCAACCATTATTGTATGTTCATAGTGTTCCTGGTTGATTGTAGGGCGATTTTTTTGTTTTCTACTACATTACCCAACACACACGTTGTAGTTGGATCGTCAAAGTCATTCTTCAAAAAATCGATAGCTATCTCTCATTGAAAGATCGGGACACCCTTTGCCTCTATCACCGAGATTCCAGTGAATAACAACCACAAAATCTGGAGGGCAAGGATGCCCCTTGAAGTTAAATTTTCTATATGGTATCTTCGTCGGGGTGTCACTTTTGCAGGAAGGTCCTAAGATGATACATGTAACTGAGGCCCTTTGACCAAATTCTATGCAAAGCATGAATCACAAATGGTATAGTTCCAGCTCTGTTACCAATAATGTGAACTGTGTGCAATGGAAGATCCATCAAATACTATTCAGAAAAGAGTTGCGTGTGTGATATGTGGCAAACAGTTGATCCAGACGAACTATTTGCGATGAGCCAACATAAACAAATGGTTAACCAAATATAGATTAGTGCGATGTATGACATACAGTTCACTCGAATAAACTATTTGCGCTGATCCAGCGGAACACAAATGATTCCTCAGATGATTATGTGTGCGATAAACATCATACGTGTCACTTGGATGAACTGTTTGTTTTGAGATAAAATAACACAAATGGTTACATAGATTAAGATGTGTGTTATAGATAGCATACAGGTCACTCAGATGAACTGTGTGCAATGAGCCAAAATAACACAAATGATTCGGCGTAACAAGATGTGCGTAATACCCGACAAACAGGTCAGTTACCTGAATAGTGGGTGAAGACTGTTAGACAACATACATGCCACTTGGATGAACTGTGTGCAACGAGCCAAATAACACAAACGATTTCTGATAATAAGTTGTGTGTGGTGTGGGAAAACACTTGCTGGTGAACAATTGTCTGTGATTGTTCAAATCATCATCATCGTGTTTGTTGGTTTAATTGTTAGCAATGTGATTTGCCTTGTCTGCAGAACAACAAGATATATGCTTATAAAGACAAGATGCATAACCAAATTAAACATGCAATTATATAAATGACTACACGTAACATTTGCACACCTCAATAAACAATTTACATGAGCAATAAACTTGGAGAAACCCTGAAACCAGCCCTAGTACAACCATTAATGGCGTGCACCAGATGGTACCTACGAACACAGATGCCCCAATGTAGCAATTATGGCATTATCCGTGTGTCCCGCAATCCACGACAATGCTTCTCACCTCTTCCTCCGTCGGTTTCCCACCATCAGCGATCGGCTAGCTCTATATGACCCTTGTGGCAACGCAGCAACACTGTGCGCAGATCTAGTAAAACAAAAATTTAAAGATAACTATGGCGTTGCCTTCCAATAAGCGCTATTGTTTTATGCCCCTAGCTAGGCATAATGCATAGTATCAAGTATTGTCATCCTTGACATCCAACTCCTTGATGTTATCCATCACATTTTTATATATAATATCATCATAAGCACTTATTACTAATTCTCTCCTTATAGCAATAGACCTCCTACTAGGAGAGCTCAAGTAATGGAACGGATTATCCTTGATAACCTTTATCTTTTCCAAATTTCATTTTTGAGAAGTTGTGTCATCAAGGGACCTTTGATAAGTAATTGTAAATTCATCAACTATAAGTACCTTAGCTCTATCAAGACATTCCTCATCATACCCATCCTTATTACCTTGGACAATCCAAGAATATTGTTTATTCATACCATTAAATACTTGTTGGATCAAGTCAAGCCTAGGTACTTCCTTTCTAGCATTTTCTTTGAAAGCAAGGTGGTCACTAGACCTATATATCCGCATAAGATCTTCATCAAAAAGAATTTCATCTATAATAGGACACTCATAATTCACCTCATAATGATCAAAAAATTCTCTATCTTTGCGGATTATGTAATCAAATTCATGCATGAGGGAAATCGTACCTATCTTTTTAGCTCTACGATCATTGATCACGAGTAATTCAAAGAATAATCTTTACAAAGTAGGATGGGTATGAATGAATCTTCTTTCAAGTTTGACAATAAGAGCAGAAATAGCTTGAGCATAACTATTAGTTCTTTCAAGAATAAGCTCATCATTGTTTACCGAAGTTCCCGTACAAGTGAAGAACTCTTGAATAACACTTTTTCCAATAATATTCCCACTTCCCGTTACAAAATTTTTGGTATCTAGCTTAATTGGAGGGTCCTTCTTACTAGGATAATTTTCCTTACTTTCACCTTTAGCAATAACAAATTCAGATAGGATAGCAACTTCAAGCAAAGCAAGCAAACAAGTAAACAAGATAACTAAGCAAGAAAGAAAATAGAAATATTTTTGTATTTTTGATTTTTTTATATAAAGCAAAATATAACAGCAAATAAAAAGTGGAACAAGTGAAAGATAATTGTGGAGAGGGACCTAATGAGAGTTTCATGATATCTCCCTGGCAACGGCGAAAAAAATTCTTCCTGCTACTTGTGAGCTGCGGTGCGATTTTCCCCGAAGAGGAGAGGAGATGCATCACGGTAGAGATACATATTTCCCTTGGTGAGAACCAAGGTTATCGAACCAATAGGAGAACCAAGGAAACTCCCTTCAACAACACCTACACACACAAAACCAAACACTTGCATCCAATGCGTGCAAGAGGGTTGTCAAACAACTTGAACTCGTTACTTGCAAGGATTAAATCTTGATCGAGATAGATAATATAAAAGAAAAATAAGATAATAGTAAATAAATTGCAGCAAAGTATTTTTAGGGTTTTGGTATTTATGATTAAGTAGACTCGGGGGCCATAGTTTTCGCTAGAGGATTCTCTCTAGCATAACATACGGTGGGTAGACAAATTACTGTTGGGCAATTGACAGAATGGCGCATCGATATGACATGTTATTCACGGGAATGATCATGTATATAGGCATAACTTCCATAAAAAAGTAGACCGAAATGATTATGCATCTACTACTATTACTCCACCGATCGACCGAAATGATTCTGCATCTATGGTATTAAGTTCAAGACAAAGAGAGTAATGCTTGGAGCAAGGTTCCATGATGTAGAGAAAGTAAGACAAACAATATGTTCAGACCCCGTCATTTTATCCTTAATGGCAACAATACAAATATGTGTCTTGTCCCTTTCTGTCCCTGGGATATAGAACATCGCAAGATTGAACCCATTACAACACACCACTCCCGATGAAGATAAATCAATCTAGTGGGCCAAACCAAAATGATATAGATCGGAGAGAAATACAAATCTATAACAATCATGCATAATAGAATTCAGAAAAGACTCTGTTACTTTCAACGAATAATATGATCATATATAAACCCACAATTCATCAGATCCCAACAAAGACACCGCGAACAAGGATTACATTGGATAGATCACCGCGAGGATCGCGATGAACATGGTATTGAAGATCAAAGAGAGAGAGAGAGAGAGAGAGAAAGTCATCTGGGTACTAGCTATGGACGCGTAGGTCTATGGTGGACTACTCACACATCATCATGGAGGCAGCAAGGTTGATAAAGACACTACTGCGAAAAGGCTACCAGTGACGGGCTCGAAATGGGCTTCAGTGGCGGGCTTTGGGCCCAGTCAGGCCCTCCACTGGTCTCCTGTCACTGGTAATAGACCATCATTGGCGGGCCCAGTCCCGCCACTGCTATGCAGTCACCATTGGCGGGCCCAGATTTAGGCTCGCCACTACTATTTTAGACCGGGATTTAGTTCCGCCTGGATTTAGGTCCCTCCCAACTAAGGCCCACCACTGGTGGCCTGTTACCAGTGGCAAGCCCAAATTTAGGCCCGCCACTGATCTTTATACCAAGCATAGAAAAAAATGCTGCCATGGCAACATTTTGCAGTTCATACAACACATTATTCATACAGATATACATACATATACTCGCATAAATTACAAGCCCATCAAAAAGAAGAAACAGCATTGTGCATTCAGTCCGTCATACATGACAAATTTTCCATAAGCATAAAATGTTCCTTGAAATATGATCCGGTCCATAAAAAAGAATAAGAAGCAACGATGTTCCAGCATCATATATGCATGCAACCCTAGATTGTCTCCGCCGTTAGATCTAATGCTTTGTCTTGGTGCATTGCCTAATAACCTTTTAAAGACAAGAAATAAGAAAAGTAAGAAGTGCATATAAACAATAAGGCAACATATATGTATATGAACTAGTAATCGTATGATTAGGAGACCATTATGAGAGCATGGTATCATCAAGAATATGTGTACAACCCCACTGATTTTAAACAACACCTAGACATCCGAATTTTGGTCAGGGCTACCAAAAAGAACGAAAAATGGGAGGACTTGCTGCTAATATTGCACACCAATATGTTAGATTAAACACCAGCAGTGAATACACTCTTTGCCCGTATACATGCAACCAAGTTCACTCAAGCATGCCCGTATACTAAATTCAGTCTGGCAGCAACACATAGCAAAATTCATTCATGCATGTAAGTAAAAAATTCAGACCACCGGCAACTCAAGCAAGAGCCTCTAAAATCAAGGTAGAAGGAGGCATGGAGGAGAAGGGAGACCTTAACCTTGAGGTTGGGCCTCGTCCCGAGAGAGAGGAAGCACGCACGCTCCTTCTCTCCCTGCATCGAGTTGGTCATCAGAAGATAAAAACAGAAGGTCCTTGTTAAACTCAAGAGCAGTTTCAAAACTCAATATGCATAACTTGCATCTAACAAACTCAAGAGCAGTTTCAAAACTCAATATGCATAACTTGCATCTAACACTAGTAGTATATGTGTTGTTGCTGGACCACAACACCTTGTCAACATCAAGTAGCAATCACTTATTATCACACACACAAAAATTCAAAACTGAATTTGTCCATTCGCAACACTGGACAACCATGCCATACTTGCGTTGGAGGCACACCGTGGGTGCTTTTTTAGCGGACGCCGAATAGCGCCACCGCTGCCGCCATCACATAGAAGTAGTAGCAACAAGGTGGCTGGCACAATGATGATGGTGATGGTGTTGTACCGAATTGGATCCTGCTGCATCAATATTCGAGATGAAGGATAAACAAGAGAAATAACAGTGAGTTAGGTTTCCTTCTGTACTTTGGTTTAATTAATAGTAGAAACAAAGTAACTAGTGTGAGTGAAGCCAAAGGCCTAAGGGTTAAGACTGGAGAGACAAGTCCACATGATACTTTGCCTATACTTAACATGTGGACACATGCTACTCCAGGCCAAAATCACCAAGTCACAAAATCACCAAGTCCACATGATACTTTGCCTATACTTAACATGTGGATGCATGTTGTCGGTCCTCAAGGCCGGCTGGCTAGGGTTTCCACCGCGAGGAGGGGGGAGGGAGGGCAGATCTGACTCAAGGCTAAGCTGCGCGGGTGGATCTACCGCGTGGGAGAGAGGGAAGGGTCTTTGGCGGTGGAAGGAAGGCCGAGGGTGGGGGAGGATGAGAGGGGAGGGTCACAACGGGTGAGGTGACGAGGGGATCTAGGAGGGGGGATGGGGGCAGCGGCTGGGCAAGATGGTTAGGGTTACGAGGGAGATGGATGGGAGGGGTTACGGTTAGATATTAGATACGGTTTGATAGGTTCGGTGGGCTTTTCGGCCCGTGGCGAGCACCTCTTAAACATAGCGACTGGCATAGGAAAAAGCCTGCCACTGCTATTTGAGTTAGCAGCGGCGGGTCAAGACGAGAGCCCGCCACTGCTATTTTTGGACAGATTTGCCTCGATACCAAAAATAACAGTGGTGGGTACATATTGCTGCCCGCCACTGGTAACTCAAGTATCGGTGGCGGTCGTAGTTCTATGCCCACCACTGATAACATTTGTCCCATGAAAAAACTAGACAGCTATCATCAGTGATGGGCGCAAACTAGTGTCCGCCACTGGTAAGCCAATAGCAGTGGCGGACGGTTCTAGCACCCGTCACAGCTAATCTGAAAAATTAGCAGTGGCGGGTGCTAGACTGCGCCCGCCACTAATGAGGGTTCACCTATATGCCCTTTCCCAGCAGTGAGAAGGTCTCCATGATCGATCCCCCTTTTGGCAGAGTACTGGAATAGAGACTTGCGGCAGTGGAAAAAGTGTTTCGGGTGGCTCTTTGTTGTTTTTCTAATTTTAGAGAATTTATAGAGGTGGAATTAGGTCAGACGGAGCCACGAGGGGCCCACAAGGTAACATGACGTGCCCTGTTACCTTGCCGTCTCCTCACTTCGCGTCTGGTCTCCTCCCTAAGCTTCCAGGGTCCCTTTTGTCCAGAAAAAATTTGTCAAAAAGTTTCATAACGTTTGGAGTTCGTTTGGTACTAATTTCCTGGAAAACCAAAAACAGGCATAAAACAACAATTGACACTAGGCACTAGGTTAATACGTTAGTTTCCAAAAATGATATAAAATAGAATATAATTGTATATAAAGTAGGTTGATAATATAATATCATGGAACAATAAAAAATTATCGATACGTTGGAGACGTATCACTCCTTCATGGATTACATCTTCAACGAGGAGAATGAGCCGGTGCAGGATTCTTGGCCCATCGACACCGATCTCGCGTGTGACACCCCAATTTTTTGGCCCTTCCTCTCTCAAGTGGCTTTTCACTCTCAAATCCTTCCCAAGGTTATGTCATTTCCATATTGGTCCAACCCCAATATTTATTTCTTGGGAATATTCCTTTTTTCTATTAAAGGAATAATCCTTTTGCCCTAGGTTGTGAAGCAACCTATATTTCCGTGTTGCCATAAATTCCCATAAAATTCTCATAAATTCTTTGGATCATATCTTCCAAAAATATGTCAAAAAATTTCCCTGCCCAGTTCAAAAATAATTCAGGAATATTTATTTTTCCATTCTGTCCAGAATGGCACTTTGTGAAGGAAGTGATATTTTCCTTTTAATGAATGCCCTCAAACTTTTTGGGAACTCTCTCATATCCAAATCATTTACTCATGACAAAATTCAGCTCCATTTGCCTAGTTAATCTTCTTCGGAAAATTTCCCCAATTTTCTGTCCAGTGGGAAGCTTTGTGAAGGAAGTGTCAGCTAGGTGTATCCAAATGGGTTGACATTTTACCAGCTCCTCCTATTGCTCAAATCATGACTCCCAACCAAATTTCAGCTCCATCCAACAATCTATATGAGACCAGCATCAAATCTTTGCTTCTGGTAATATCATCAGTTTGTGAAGCAACTATATTTTATACTAATCCATAATTGCTGAAAATTTACCAGGGCTTTCTCCTACCAATATAACTTCCCTCCACAAAATTGGGGATCATTTCACTTAGCCATTGTCCCTCAACAATTTTCCTAAGTTTCTGTCCAGAGAGGAACACTGTGAAGGAAGTACCATTTTTATTTATATAAATGATATGAAATTTTTACAGTGTCTTCTTATCTCTAAATGATCATTTTCTACCAAGTTTCAGCTCAAGTCATTCAGCCAATTGAGCACAGCTTCAACATTCCTATTCCTGTCCAGCGAGGCACTATGCAAAGCAAGTGCTAGCTAGACACCTTCATTTGAGCTGCAATTTTGCCAAGACGACCATCTTAGTGATTGATCATCCCCAGCCAAAGCCGAGCTGCTATCCCCAGGTGAACCTCCCCCAGTTCTTATCAAACACTTTGTTGTTGATTTAGGTTTGAGTTTGGTTTAGTCTCTTCTGGAGCCTCTTCTATTGTCTTCTTCTTCTTCCTAGCACCTACTAGGGGAGTGCCCATCCTCCCAGACATGCCTGGGCCACCCATAGTGTGTGACATTGCCATGGTCACGTGGAGACCACGTGGATGGCATGCCAATGCACGCACTCTGTGCATTGGGACCCTCTGCCTCGTCCGTTTCCTCGAGCCCTCAACACCTAGCCATGTCCAGTAGCTTCCCCATGGCCACACCTTCACTTCGGATCCCTCTCCCCATCCTCTTTCTTGCCTGACGTGCCAAGGCGACCGCGTCCGGGGGGCAGACTGTGTCTGCTCCACTAATGGGGTCGCGCGCCTTCCCGAGCCTTCCCCCGCAGCTATAAATGGCGTGCGCAAGCTCTACCATAGCCATCAGCTCTCCCATCCCTCTCCACCTGAGCTTGAGGAGCTCCCTTCCCCTCCCATGGCCGTCATGGCCGTCTTGGCCTCGGCGCAAAATTCGCGCAATGCCGAGCTTGCCTCCCGCTCTTTCCTCCACCATTGCAACCCTCGAAGCCCAGCAAAGCTCTCCCGCCCAATTCCCTGATTGCCGGAGCACCAGAGCATCGTGTCCATCCTCGCCCGTCGTCCATGTCCGCGGATCTCCTAGCCGCCGCGGCCCCGGCCTTCCACGGCGTCCGTGCCTAGGTCAGGCGGACGCGGATCCTCCTCCCTAGCCCGCCGGTGGCCGGAGACACCGGGGCCAACGCCTGTCGCGCTCTACCTCGCCTGTCCTCTACCCCGTCGAGAGGAAGAGGAAGAAGCGCAGGAGGAGAGAGAGAGAGCACCGGTGGCCCCCGCTCATCAGTGACCCAGAGGCCGGGCCCGCGAGTTTAAGTGGAAGCGTAATTTGTAAAATACATTTTCGTTTTCATAAAGCGTACTTTGTCTCTTCTTCGGTCGAGAATACGTTTTCAGTGCAGCGAAGACGTATTTCAGCGAAAGGCGCTTCTGTTTAATCCCGCCTGCCAAAACCCTTATATTGCGGGCGTTCGTCAGTTAAGAGAAGAAAGTAACACCTTTTTATTTGTTTTGTGTCTAACGAACGAACGGTCGTATCTTTGCAACCGCAACTCTGATTCTGGTGATACAAAAGCCCACGTTCTCTATTTGTCGAGCCCGTTCCATTGGTATAATTTTCACTATGTTGTCACATTCTGAAAATGACCATTTTGCCCTTGCCCTTAGATCCAGCTCTGCCAGGAGAGAAACATTTCCGGCAAATCCTTTCGCGAGTTCATCGCACTTCTTCCCGATGAATCCATCAACCCCAGGAAAGCCATGACAGCCACTTGCATGATAGGATAGCAGTAGCCATGATTTCCACTTGAATATTTAAATCATTTTTTGTTCATTTAATGATTTGTTAATACTTCGATTATGCTTGTGAATCCATGTCTGTGCTTATGCCATGTTCTTGTGCATCTATGATTATTTGTCATTATGATCTATTCTTGTAATTGTTCCTGATGCTAGCGATAATGATACGCTGATATGGATTATTATCATTTGTTATGAAAATACCTGTCACATGCATGATCATCACTATGCCATGATCATTTGCATCTCGTATAATGAATGATTTATTGTTGATGATGATTCATATGCTAAATGGTTATGTTGCCCATCCCTGTTCATGTTGACATCATGCTCATATGCATTATTATTTCATTATGTTATTTTATTATGGCTCAGCTCATCACTATTCAAGTTAAACCTGACATTAATTGAACTTCAACAAATCTGTTGGCTGAGTCATGGTGCCACCGAATCGAGCTCACTAGTGCAAACACACATGCCTGGATGGGTGGCCTTAATGTGGTCATGCCTCTCGCCGATGCCTCCAACTAGGGAAGGTTATGTGTGCGTGTTACCCTGATCAGGTAGGCAGCCATACCCATGTGTGCCCGAGTTGTGTTGTACCTGGGTGTCCCCGTTTGGGACGAGTTTGTTTTCCCACGACGGTGTTGGCCACAAAGGTGGCGGATGTCACGAGTTGACATCGGGGCCACCCATGGCATAGACCAAAGGGGAGTTTGTCATAGTGGTCGGGAGAGTGTCATGCCATATATTGGTTTTGTTGGAATGTCGTTTGTCCACCCAAATGGGAGCATGAGGCCATGAGTGTTGTGGTGTCGGTACAATGTACTAACCTCTGCAGAGTGTATATTCTATCGATAGCCGCGTCCTCAGATATGGACACAGTTCGTAGTAGGTCACACTATGGGTCAACAATAATATTAATCTGAATAATAAACAACCCCGGTTCGATGAGGAAACAAGTTGATTGATCTTTATGTTGTCACAAGGTGATCATGATGTTATTTAGATTATTTTTGAATATGATGTGGTTGTGTGATGATCAGAGTGGTAAGTAAGATGGTTATCTATGGTGGTTACGAAGTAACCTCCGAGCAGAGTAAGTTGGTCCATGAGACCTTAAACATCGACCCCCCCCCACTTCTCGTGCTAGTATAATCATGTTCATATCACGAGTACCATATTCATGCCATGCTCATCTCATGTTATTCTAGTAGTATCATGCGCATTATCAATTAGGCTATAAATGTCATGTTATTGTTTATCTTGATTGCTTTGGTTGTTGTGAGCTTGCAAATATATTCAAAGTACTCACCTAGCATGTCATGCCAGATTGCAGGTGATGTCATGATTGATTTCTTGTCGAGGATCTCGAGTTTGCGCTCTAGGACGTGTCCCAGACAATGTCCCTGCGTAGTGGAGTTCATCACCATCGTCATTGTCCCGCTGCTACGAGTTGTTCCGCTGCTAGCATAGATCTACCTTAGCAGGCGTGGTGTCACCGTGCCGATGTAATCCTTTGTAATACCCGAACCCTTGTACCTCGATTATTGGTAATAAGGAGATGATTTGTTCTATGCTAAGCAGTGCCGTATTCCAGAAGACTTGATCTTTGGGCTAGAATACCGGGTGTTCCGGTTCCTCTGAGCCGGGGTGCCACATCACCGTGACGTTCCTTGAGCGCATAATGGTCTACATGCAACAGAAGTATGAAGAGTTGCTTGCCATCCACCATGCAGAAGATCCAGGGCTGCTTGTCGGCATGATCAACGACCCACCCGAAGAGCCGTCGTCACCGATGCCTAATACATCTTCAACGTATCTATAATTTTTTATCTTTCCATGCTATTATATTTTCAATCTAGGATACTTTATACACAATTATATGCTATTTTATATAATTTTTGGGACCAAACCTATTAACCCGGTGCCAAGTGCCAGTTGCCGTTTTCTGCTTATTTTTGGTTTTCCAGCAAATCTGGACCAAACGAAGTCCAAACGTTATGAAACTTTTTGATGATTTTTTCTGGACAAAAGACCGACGAAGCTTCGAGAGGAGTCAGGAAGCTGCACGAGGATATGACAAGACAACAGGGTGCGCTCAGGGGGTAGGCGCGCCATGATGCCTTGTGGGCCCGCCCGTGGCTCCGTCTGACCTAATTTCACTTCTATAAATTCTCAAATATTTGGAAACCATCAGAGAACCATCCGAAACAATTTTTCCACTGCCGCAAGCCTCTGTTCCAATGGGAGGCCATCTGGAGACCTTTTCTGGCACTCTGTCGGAGGGGGAATCGATCACGAAGGCCATCTACATCAACCTTGTTGCCTCCATGATGATGCGTGAGTAGTCCACCACAGACCTACGGGTCCATAGCTAGTACCTAGATGGCTTATTCTCTCTCTATGATCTTCAATACAAATGCAAAAGAAGATTACATGGAATAGATCATGATGATGCATGAGTAGTCCACCACAGATCTACGGGTCTCGTTGATCTATTCGATGTAATCTTCTTTTGCGTGTGTTTGTTGGGATCCGATGAATTGTGGGTTTATGATCAGATTATTCATGAGAAGTTATTGACTCTCCTATGAATTTCAATATACATGATATTATTGCTTCATATTTCTCTGCAATCTATCGGTTTGGTTTGGCCAACTAGATTGATTTATCTTCAGTGGGAGTGGTGCGTTGTCATGGGTTCAATCTTGCGGTGCTCTATCCTCATGATAGAAGGGTTCAAGACACGTATTTGTATTGTTGCCATTAAGGATAAAACGACGTGATCTGAACATATCGCGTGTCTTATTTTGTCTACATCATGTCATCTTGCTCCAAGCATTACTTCATTTGTCATGAACTTAATACAATAGATGCATGCTGGATAGCAGTCGATTGGTGAAGTAATAGTAGTAGATGCAGAATCATTTCGGTCTACTTGTTTATGGACATGATACCTATATACATGATAATTGCCGTGAATAACATGTCATAACTATGTGCAATTCTATCAATTGCCCAATAGTAATTTGTCTACCCACCGTACGCTAATTTCAAGAGAGAAGCCTCTAGCAAACACTATAGCCCCCAGGTCTACTTAAACATAAATACAAAAAATCTGAATTACCTTGCTGCAATTTATTTACTTGACTTTTATTTTTCATTTACAATATCTATTCTATCAAGATTTAATCCATGCAAGTAACGAGTTCAAGGGTCTTGACAACCTCTTGCCCGCGTTGGGTGCAAGTGTTTGGTTTTATGTGTGTTGGTGCTATTGAAAGGAATTTGCTTGGTTCTCCTATTGGTTTGATAACCTTGTTTCTCACTGAGAAAAATACTTATCTCTATTGTACTACATCTCCTCTCCTCTTCGGCGAAAATCCCAACGCAACTCACAAGTAGCAGGAAAAATTTCTGGCGCCGTTGTCGAGGAGCATCATCAAATTCTTTTCAGGTACCTACACATAAATTATATTTCACTTTTTCTACTTTTTATTTGCTGTTATATTTTAATTTTTATAAAAATCAGAAATTCAGAAGCATTTCTATTTGCTTGTTTGTTTAGTTATCTAGTTTACTCGTTAGCTTACTTGTTTGCTTGCTAGTTTACTTGCTTTGCCACTATGCCTCAAGAAAATACCAAATTATGTGACTTTTCAAATACTAATAATAATGATTTAATTAGTACTCCAATATCATTCGCCACTAGTGCGGAAGCTTTTGATATAAATGGCGCTTTGCTAAATCTTGTTATGACAGAACAATTTTCGGGAAGTCCTAATTAGGATCCCGCTTCCCATCTTAATACATTTGTTGAATTATGTGATATGCAAAAGAAAAAAATATGTGGATAATTATCAGGTTAAACCAAAATTATTTCCTATATCACTAAGAGATAAAGCTAAAACTTGGTTTTTATCCTTGCCTCGCAGTAGTATTGGAACGTGGGATAAGTGGAAGGATGCTTTTATTGCCAAGTATTTTCCTCCTACTAAAATTATATCTCTCTGAAAATAAATTATGAATTTTAAACAACGTGAGCAAGAAATGTTGCACAAGCAGGGGAGAGAATGAAAATGATGATTAGAAATTGTCCCACTCATGGATTAAACTTATGGATGATAATAAAACATTTCTATGCGGGATTAAACTTTGTGTCGAGAAATCTCCTAGACTGTGTTGCAGGTGGTACCTTTATGGAGATAACACTGGGACAAGCTACTAAATTATTGGATAATATAATGAGAAATTATTCTCAATGGCACACCGAACGAGCTCCAACTGGTAAGAAGGTAAATTCTATCGAAGAAATCACTACTTTGAGTGATAAGTTGGATTCTCTTATGAATATGTTTGCAAATAAGAATGCTCAAGTTGATCCTAATGATGTGCCACTATATACTTTGATTGAGCAAAATAATGATGCTATTGATGTGAACTTTGTCTCTAGAAATAATTTCAACAACAATCCTTATAGAGGTAATTTCAATCCTAGACTGTATCCTGGAAATTCCTCTAATAATTATGGAAATTCTTATGGTAATTGATACGTCTCCAACGTATCGATAATTTATGAAGTATTCATGTCATATTTGCCTATGTTTTTACTATGGTTTTATGATTTATTGGAACTAACCAATTAATGGTTTCAAAAGTGCACAAGTTCTTGTTTCACACTTTGATGTGCAGGAATTAATTGGAAATTTTCGAAAAAACGCAAAAGGAGTCTTGTTGGAGGAGGACTCTGACTTTCCTGAAATCTGTCCACGAACATTTTGTAGAGATTGTCAGTTTGACCCCCGAAGACAGCGTCGAATGGAAAAAGCTAATACTAGGAAACTGTGGGGAATTTTATGGCATTGATTCTAGACTCCAAATTCGTCCAAAACGGAGTTCGTATGCGATCTGTAGACCCGGTTTACTGGAGGAAAATATCTGATTACGGTATTTCGAGAATTGATGACGTGATTGAGTCCAACTCTTACCATATCTGATGTATTCGGCAAGCCACTACTTTGAGGACTCATATGGGCTGTGAGGAGTCCCTAGGAAGGCTCTAGAGGTGCCCAAGAGCCATTGGATCAAGGGTTCATCCATCGGAGGGCCATAGAGAACCACAGAGGCACATATAAGGAGAGAAAAACCCTAATTTCGGGAGAGCCACGAAGAGCCACGAATTTGCCTCTCCCTTGGCAGCCGTCAAGATGGGGAGAGGCTCCTCAATTGCAGCACCAAGACCAAGGAAGAATGGGGGGCAAGGGGCCGCCGCCCGTCGCCGGCACCGTGGCCGCCATCGTCTCCTTCTCTTTGGGTCTGCACCTCACCATCAACAACTCTCTCTTTCTCACCATGATAATGTGTGAGTAATCCACCTTGGGGCTGAGGGTTTGTACCGGTAGCTATGTGTTTAATCTCTCTCTCTCGTGTTCTTGAGATGGCATGATTTTATGTATCACAGGCTTTGTTAATATAATTGGATCATATGGTGTTTTCCCCTCTCTATCTTGTTGTGATGAATTGAGTTTTCCCTTTGAGATTTTGTTATTATCGGATTGAATACTTTTATGGATTTGAGAGCACTTGATGTATGTCTTGCATGCGGATAGCCATAGTGACAGTGGGGGTATTAAAGTGATTCACTAGATATATGTTATGGCGTCAACTTGCGGATTCCGGTGACCTTGGGGATCTACGCATAGGGGTTGATTGCACATTTTCTTTCCTTGTTCTCCGATAGAAATCTTGGGGCACTCTTTGAGGTTCTTTGTGTTGGATTGAGTATTATGAATCTGAAATTGTTTGATGCGTATCGTATAATTAACTCATGGATACTTATGGTGACATTGGAGTATCGAGGTGACATTAGAGTTGGTTGATGCGTATCATATGATGTTATTCTAGTACGAACTCTTAGATAGATCGATCGAAAAGGATAACTTGGTGTTATTTTAGTACGAACTCTTGGATAGATCGGTCGGAAAGAATAACTTTAAGGTGGTTTCGTACCCTACAAACAATTCTTCTTATGTTCTCCTCTAGATAAGAACTTTGGAGTGATTCTTCGTTGCACATTGAGGGATGGTTATGTGATCCAATTATATTACCATCGTTGAGAGATTGCACTAGCGAAAGTACGGACCCTAGGCCTTGTTTTCAAGCATTGCAATACCGTTTGTACTCACTTTTGTTACTTGCTACCTTGCTGTTTTATATTTTCAGATTACAAAAACCTATATCTACCATCATATTGCACTTGTATCACCATCTCTTCGCCGAACTAGTGCACCTATACAATTTGCCATTGTATTGGGTGTGTTTGGGACACAAGAGATTTCTTGTATTTGATTGCAGGGTTGTTTGAGAGAGACCATCTTCATCCTACACCTCACACGGATTGATAAACCTTAGGTCATCCACCTGAGGGAAAATTGCTACTGTCCTACAAAACTCTGCGCTTGGAGGCCCAACAAAGCCTACAAAAATAAAGTTGCGTAGTAGACATCAAGCTCTTTTATGGCGCCGTTGCCGGGGAGGTGAGTGCTTGAAGGTATATCTTTAGATCTTGCAATTAAATCTTTTAGTTTCTTGTTTTTCACTAGTTTGGTTTTATCAAAGAAAACTACAAAAAAAATGGAGTTTAGGTTGCATCAATTGTCTCGTCTTTATAAAGTCTTTAGTGAAAATGATGGTTCGGAAAATTGTGCTCAATTGGTAGAGGAAGAATTTCTAAAAATACTTAATGGGAATTCCTTAAATGACGAGCATGATAGAAATATTGCTAGTATGAATTCTCTGAATATTCATGATGCTAATGATATGCAAAGCCACAAGCTTGTGGATGCAATGTTTGATGAAGATGATATTTTTAGTCCCCCAAGTTTTGATGAGCAAATTTATTCTGATGATGGCATGCATCCTATCTATGATGATTATGTTGATGACATGTATGATATAAAAAGTGATAGCAATTTTGAAACTTGTCATCATGATTTTAATATTGAATGTGGTTATATCAATCAAGTGTCTTATGATAGTTATTTTGTTGTGTTTGCTCCCACTACAATGAATGAGAAGAAAATTGCTTATGTGGAGAGTAATAAATTTTCTATGCTTGTAGATCATGAAAAGGATGCTTTATGTGATAGTTATATTGTTGAATTCCTTCATGATGCTAATGAAAATTATTATGAGTGAGGAACATATGCTTGTAGGAATTGCAATAATATCAAGTTTCCTCTCTATGTGTTAAAAGTTTTGAAGTTATGCTTGTTTTGCCTTTCTATGCTAGTTGATTCTTGTTCCCATAAATTGTTTGCGCACAAAATCCCTATGCATAGGAAGTGGGTTAGACTTAAGTTTGCTTGCCATGTGATTCATGATGCTCTCTTGCATATTTCAATTACTATTCCTATGTGAGCATCATTGAAATCATCATGCCTAGCTAAAAGGCTTTAAAGAAAAGCGCTTGTTGGGAGACAACCCAACACTTTTCCTTTCTGTTTCTGTGTGTTCACATGATTAAGATATTGTATTAATCATGTTTTGTGTCTTTTATTTCAATAATTCCAAGTAAAGCCTTTGGGATGACTCACAAGATGAGTAGAATTGATGCTGAACCAAAACAGAAACTTTTGACTCCAGTACAGGAATTTTCATTTTTTACTGGACCGTGATAATGATCTGAAATTTGTACACAGTCTTCATATAAAAATTCTTCAGGTTTTCGTTATATTTCAGAATTTTTAGAGACAGGGAAGTATGGTTACACTACAGATCTTCACAGACTGTTCTGTTTCTGACAAATTCTGTTTTCATTCATAGTTTACTTGTTTTAGCGCTTCCATAACTTATATTTAGTGGTATAAATTATGTGAATGGTATAATACATTAGGTATGATGTGGGAACAATTATGAATCTTGTCTTGACAGTACCTAAGTGAATGATCTATCTTTATTATACTAACCCAACTCACGAAGTTCCGTTAAGTTTTGAGTGATTGAAGTTTTCAAGTTTTGGGTGAGACACCGATATGAGGAGAATAAGGAGTGACAAGAACCTAAGCTTGGGGATTCCCAAGGCACCCCCAAGGTAATATCCAAGGAAGACTCAAGCGTCTAAGCTTGGGATGCCCCGAAAGGCATCCCCTCTTTCGTCTTCAACATTATCGGTATATCTTACTTAGCGCTATATTTTTATTCGTCACAAAATATGTGCTTTGCTTGGATCATCATTATATTTTGTTATTTTCTGTTAGGTGTTATTTATAATCATGTTTTTCAATAAAAAGTTCCAAGAATTGCCTTAGGATGCTTGCATTGCATGTTTGATGTGTGCTGTGTAAAAACTGAAACTTTTGATGTAGTGTTTGAATTTTCATATTTTACTGGAACGTGGAAAGTTTCTGAAATTTTTACACAGTGTTATCATATAAATTCTTTAGCATGTCCTAAATTTTCATAAATGTTTGAGTTACAGAAGTACACTGGTTTAATAGATTGCTATGGACTGTTCTGTTTGGACAGATTGCTATCATAGTTTTGTTATCTACTTATCCTATAGTTTCCATAGCATATATTGGTAGATATAAATTGTGGAAATGATAGTAAACAGTAGATGATGTTTGGAAATTATTATGCAACTTGTCTTGGCAGTACATGAAGTGTTGATTTATTCTTATGTGTACTAACCTATTTCACGAGTTCTTTTCGAGTTTTGTGTGGATGAAGTTTTTTAGAATAGGTGAAACCATGATATGAGAGGATTGAACGAGATACAAAAGCTCAAGCTTGGGGATGCCCAAGGCACCCCAAGTAAATATTTCAAGAAGTCTCAAGCATCTAAGCTTGGGGATGCTACGCATCCCACCTCTCTTCGTCAACTATCGGTTAGCCTATGTTGAGCCTATATTTTTATTCATTCACATGGTGCGTGCTATTCTTGGAGTTCTATTTTTTTAGTTTGCTGTTTGAATAAAATACTCAGATCTGAAAATTTTATTGAGAGAGAGAGAGAGAGAGTCCTCACATAGCTACTTAATTGTTTGACTACTCATTGATCTTCACTTATATCTTTTGAGAGTAGCTTGTCATTTACTCTTGTGCTTCACTTTTATCCTATGAGTAAATTGTTGAATGAATTGAATACCAGGAAGTTGAAATTATATGTCCATATCATGCCTAGTAGTAGCTTCACATTGGGTTTAGAAAGTGAAATCTTTTGAAGCTTGACAATCACAATATTGGTCATACAAGCAATTCATGAATGATTAGTATAAGGAAGAGAACTTTCACATACAAATATATTATCTTAGACATCTTCTATGATTGTGAATACCTATTAATTATTTTCAAACTTGAGCAAATTAGTTGAAGTTGGACAAGGAAGACAACGTAATGAGTTATGGTTGTGTATATTTGCATAGAAGTTATATTGTTATGGATCCTCCAATATGTGGTGCTTGTTTAGAACCTTTTGCTAGCCAACACTTCGTACTAAGTAGAGATACTACTTGTGCATCCAAATCCTTGAGCCAAGTTTCTTCCATAAGAGTCCACCATACCTACATATATATGGTATTTCACTGCCATTCCAAGTAAATTTGCATGTGCCACCTCTAAACATTCAAATAAACATCTGTTTTGTGTGTCTGGACCGCTCATGGAGCGACGGGGGGCGGTCAGTATCTTCCATGTTAAGCGGGTTATTCTCATCATGAGTGTTTATTCACTCGTCCTTGCATGAGAGGGGCGGTAATAGGGATTCCCAGTCCCGAAAAAAAATGCAAATAATTAAACAAAACTCCCCTAGGAATGTTGTTGGTATAGATGGTACCCGTGGATTCGGCTAGCCGTGGAGTGTGTTTGTCGGTGAAGGGGGAGTAAACCTTTACTTTTACCGCTTGGGAACCGCCGCTAATGTGTTTAACATGGAAGATATTGATAACTCTTGGTCGTAACGTTGACAGGAAGGGTGCACCTCCCAAAATTATATTTATCTCTGATTTAAGCTTTGAGCTCTGGCACCTTTGCAAATCCCTGCTTCCCTCTGCGAAGGGACAATCTATTTACTTTCATGTTATTTACTATTCATGTTGAGTCAACTTCTTATTCCAACCTCAGTCTATTAGTTGGCAAGCATCATGTGGTGGGGAAAGATCCTAACATATATATATATATATATATATATATATATATATATATATATATATACATATATATATATATATATCCAGTCAAATATATTTGATCATGAATTATTATTGTGGACAATTATCTCTATGATAAATCAGTTGGGAGGCGAAACATTAAGCCCCTATATTTCTCTGTGTTCGATGGATGCCATTTGTTCTAAAAATATGCTTTGAGTACTAGCAATCATAGAAGACTATATGATGATTGAGTATGTGGGGCTCTTGTTGGGGAACGTTGCATGGGAAACAAAAAAATTTCCTACGCACACGCAAGATCTATCCATGGTGATGAGCATCTACAAGAAGGAGAGTGGATCTACATACCCTTGTAGATCGCTAAGCGGAAGCGTTAAGAAACACGGTTGATGTAGTCGAACGTCTTCGCGATCCAAATCGCCGAGCGTCCCGCGATCCCATCACGATCCGTCTCGCGATCCAATCACGATCCGTCCCGCGATCCCATCATGATACGTCCCGTGATTAAATCACGAACCGTCTCGCGATCCTGATCATGGTCCTTTTGATCTAGTGCCGAACGGACGGCACCTCCGTGTTCAACACACATACAACTTCATGACGCCTTCTCCTCCTCGATCCAGCGGGTTCGAGAACTATGCAGACATGACCGTGACACCTCTACGGTCAATAACCAATAGCGGGACCTGGATGCCCATATTGGTTCCTACATATTCTACGAAGATCTTTATCGGTTGAACCTCTATGTCAAGGATTCAGTTAATCCCGTACGCTGTTCCCTTTGTTTATCGGTATGTTACTTGCCCGAGATTCGATCGTCGGTATCTCTATACCTAGTTCAATCTCGTTACCGGCAAGTCTCTTTACTCGTTCCGTAATACAAGATCGTGTGGCTAACTCTTTAGTCACTTTGCTTGCAAGGCTCATTGTGATGTTCTATTACCGAGTGGGCCCTGAGATACCTCTCCATCACACGGAGTAACAAAACCCAGTCTCGATCCATGCCAACTCAACAGACACCCTCGGAGATACCTGTAGAGCATCTTTATAGTCACCCAGTTACGTTGTGACATTTGATACACACAAGGCACTCCTACGGTGTCAGTGAGTTGCATGATCTCATGGTCATAGGAACAGATACTTGACATGCAGAAAACTATAGCAATAAACTGACACGATCATATGCTATGTTCATAGTTTGGGTCTTGTCCATCACATCATTCTCCTAATGATGTGATCCCGTTATCAAATGACATCTCATGTCTATGGCCAGGAAACCTTGACCATCTTTGATCAACGAACTAGTTAACTAGAGGCATACTAGGGACACAGTGTTGTCTATGTACCCAAACATGTATTTGAGTTTCCAATCAATACAATTATAGCATGGATAATAAACGATTATCATGAACAAGGAAATATAATAATAACCATTTTATTATTGCCGCTAGGGCATATTTCCAACAGTCTCCCACTTGCACTAGAGTCAATAATCTAGTTCACATCACCATGTGATTTACATTGTTATAAATCTAACACCCAATGAGTTCTAGGGTTCGATCATGCTTTGCATGTGAGAGAGGTCTTTAGTCAACGGTCTGCAACATTCAGATCCGTGTGTTCTTTGCAAATCTATATGTCATACTGCAGATGCTACCACGTTCCACTTGGAACTATTCCAAATGGTTGCTCCACTATACGTATCCGGATTGCTACTCAGAGTCATCTGGATAGGTGTCAAAGCTTGCATCGACGCAACCCTTTACGACGTACTCTTTATCACCTCCATAATCGAGAAAACATTTCCTTAGTCCTCTAGATAGTAAGGATAATTTTGACCGCTGTCTAGTGGTCCACTCCTGGATCACTCTTGTACCCCTTGACAGAATCATGGCAAGGCACACATCAGGTGCGGTACACAGCATGGCATACTATACAGAGCCTATGGATAAGGCATAGGGGACGACCGTCGTCCTTTCTCTTTCTTCTGCCGTGGTCGAGCTTTGAGTCTCACTCAACTCCACACCTTACAAATCAGGCAAGAACTCTTTCTTTGACTGATCCATTTTGAACTCTTTCAAAATCTTGTCAAGGTATGTACTCATTGAAAGTCTTATCAGACGTCTTGATCTATCTCTATAGATCCTGATGCCCAATATTTAAGTAGCTTCATTCCAGGTCTTCCTTTGAAAAACTCCTTTCAAACGACCCTTTATGCTTTCCAGAAATTCTACATCATTTCCGATCAACAATATGTCAACCACATATACTTATCAGAAATTCTATAGTGCTCCCACTCACTTTATTGTAAATACAAGTTTCTCATAAACTTGTATAGACCCAAACACTTTGATCACCTCATCAAAGCGTATATTCCAACTCCGAGAAGCTTGCTCCAGTCCATAGAAGGATCGCTGGAGCTTGCATACATTTTAGCATCCTTAGGATTGACAAAACCTTCTGGTTGTATCACATACAACCTTTCCTCACGGAAACCGTTAAGGAAACTCTGTTTTGACATCCATCTGCCAGATTTCATAATCGAAAAATGCAGTAACTGCTAACATAATTCCAACAAACTTTAGCATCGCTACGGGTGAGAAAATATCATCGTAGTCAACTCTTTGAACTTGTCGGAAACTACTTTGCGACAAGTCGAGCTTTATAAATGGTGACATTTACCATCAGCGTCTGTCTTCTTCTTAAAGGTCCATTTGTACTCAACGGCATGCCGTTCAACGGGCAAGTCTACCAAAGTCCATACTTGGTTTTCGTAAATGGATCCTTTCTCGGATTTCATGGCTCCTAACCATTTGTTGGATATCCGGGCCCACCATCGCTTCTTCATAGCTCGTAGGTTCACTGTTGTCTAACAACATGACCTCCAAGACAGGATTGACGTACCACTCAGAGGCGGTACGATTTCTTGTCGGCCTACGAGGTTCGGTAGTAACTTGATCCGAAGTGTCATGATCATCATCATTAACTTCCTCTTCATTCGGTGTAGGCGCCACAGAAACATCTTTCTGCGTCGTGCTACCATCCAAGTGAAGTGACGGTTCAATAACCTCATCAAGTTCTACCTTCCTCCCACTCAATTCTTTCGAGAGAAACTCTTTCTCGAGAAAGAACCCGTTTTAGCAACAAACACTTTGTGCTTGGATCTAAGATAGAAGGTTTACCCAACTGTTACGTTAGGGTATTCTATGAAGATGCATTTGTCCGCTTTGGGTTCGAGCTCATTAGGTGAAAACCTTTTTTCACATAAGCGTTGCAGCCCCAAACATTAAGAAATGACAGCTTAGGTTTTCGCCAAACCAAAATTCATACGGTGTCATCTCAACGGATTTAGATGGTGCCCCTTTTAAAGTGAATGTAGTTGTCTCTTAATGCATAACCCCAAAACGATAGTGACAAATTGATAAGAGACATCATAGTACGCACCATATCCAATAGAGCACGACTACGACGTTCGGACACACCATCACACTATGGTGTTCCAGGTGGCGTGAGTTGTGAAACAACTTCCACATTGTCTTAAGTTGGACACCAAACTCGTAACTCAGATAATTACCTCCATGATCATATCATAGACATTTTATCTTCTTGTCACGATGATCTCAAACTTCACTCTGAATTTGTTTGAACTTTTCAAACGTTTCAGACTTGTGTTTCATTAAGTAAATATCCCCATATCTACTCAAATCATCAGTGAAGGTAGGAAAATAACGATATCCACTGCACGCTACAACACTCATTGGACCGAATACATCAACATGTATCATTTCCAATAAGTTACTTTCCCGCTCTACCATACCGGAAAACGGGGTCTTAGTCATCTTGCCCATGAGGCATGGTCCGCATGTCTCAACCGATTCGCAATCGAATGAGTCCATAGATCCATCAGCATGGAGTTTTCTTCATGCGTTTTACACCAAAATGACATTTAGCGGCAGTGCCACAAGTATGTGGTACTATCATTATTAACTTTGTATCTTTTGGCATCAATATTATGAACATGTGTATCACTACGATCAAGATTCAATAAACCATTCTCATTGGGTGCATGACCATTGAAGGTATTATTCATATAAACAGAATAACCATTATTCTCTAACTTAAATGAATAACCATATTGCAATAAACATGATCTAATCACGTTCATGCTCAACGCAAACACCAAATAACATTTATTTAGGTTCATCACTAATCCCGAAGGTAGAGAGAGCGTGCGATGGTGATCACATCAACCATGGAAACACTTCCAACATTCATCGTCACCTCACCCTTAGCTAGCCTCCGTTTATTCCGTAGCTTTTATTTCGAGTTACTAACATTTAGCAACCGAACCGGTATCCAATACCCAGTGCTACTAGGAGTACTAGCAAGGTACACATCAATAACACGTATATCAAATATACTTCTGTCGACGTTGCCAGCCTTCTTATCTACCAAATATCTAGGGTTGTTCCGCTTCAGCGACCGTTCTCCTCATAATAGAAGCACTTAGTCTCGGGTTTGGGTTCAACCTTGGGTTTGTTCACTAGAGCAGCGACCGACTTGCCATCCATGAAGTTTCCCTCCTTGCCCTTGCCCATCTCGAAACTAGTGGTTTCACTAACCATCAACACTTGATGATCCTTCTTGATTTCTACCTTCGCGGTGTCAAACATCACGAATAGCTCAGGAATCATTATTTCCATCCCTGGCCTTTTATAGTTCATCACGAAGCTCTAGTAGCTTAGTGACAGTGACTTGGAGAACTATATCAATCACTATCTTATCTAGAAGATCAACTCCCACTCGATTCAAGCGATTGTAGCACCCAGACAATCTGAGCACATGCCCACCGACTGAGCTATTCTCCTTCATCTTGCAGGCAAAGAATCTTGTTGGAGGTCTCATACCTCTCAACGCGGGCACGAGCCTGAGATCCCAATTTCAGCTCTTAGAACATCTCATATGTTCCGTGACGTTCAAAATGTTTTGGAGCCTCAATTCTAAGCCGTAATGCATGACGCACTGAACTATCAAGTAGTCATCAGAACGTGCCTGTCAGATGTTCACAACATCTACAGACGACGCTTGAGGGGGTGGCACACCGAGCGGTGCATTAAGGACGTAAGCCTTCTGTGCAACAATGAGGACAATCCTCAGATCACGGACCCAGTCCGCATGATTGCTACCATCATCTTTCAACTCTATTTATCTAGGAACATATAAAAATTCAAGGGAGCTACAGCGCGAGCTAGTATTCTACAACATAATTTGCAAAGACATTTTGACTATGTTCATGATAATGAGTTTAGTTAATCATATTACTTAAAAACTCCCACTCAAATTGACATCCCTCCGGTCATTCGAGTGTCACATGATCCAAATCCACCAACTCAAGTCCGATCATCATGTGAGTTGAGGTGGTTTCAATGGTGAACATCTTCATGTTGATCATATCTACTATATGACTCATGTTCAACCTTTCGGTCTCTTGTGTTCCGATGACATGTCTGTACATGCTAGGCTCGTCAAGTTTAACCCGAGTGTTCCGCACGTGCAACACTGGCTTGCACCCGTTGTATGCGAACGTAGAGTCTATCACACCCGATCATCACGTGGTGTCTCGAAACGACGAACTTTCGCAACGGTGCACACTCGGGGAGAACACAATTTTATCTTGAAATTTAAGTGAGGGGTCACCTTATAATGCTACCGTCGTCCTAAGCAAAATAAGATGCATAAAAGGATTAACATCACATGCAAATCATAAGTGACATGATATGGCCATGAACTTGTGCTTTTGACCTCCATCAACAAAGCACCGGCATGATCTCCATCGTCGTCGGCATAACACCATGATCTCCATCAATGTGTCGCCATGAGGTTGTCGCGCCGACTGTTGCTTCCACGACTATTGCTAACTCATAGCGATAAAGTAAAGCAAAAACGACGAAAATAATTAAAGACAACCCCATGGCTCCTGCCGGTTGCCATACTCATCGACATGCAAGTCGTGATATTCTATACAATACATGATCATCTCATACATCACATATATCTCATCATGTAATTGGCCATATCACATCACAACATACCCTGCAAAAACAAGTTAGACGTCCTCTAATTGTTGTTGCATGTTTTACGTGGCTGCTATGGGTATCTAGCAAGAACAATTCTCACCTACGCAAAAACCACACCGGTGATACGCAAATTGCTATTCAACCTTCTCAAGGACCGCCTTTGTCGAATCCGATCCAACTAAAGTGGGAGAAACAGACACCCGCCAACCATCTTTATGCAACGAAGTTACATGTCAGTTGATGGAACCGGTCTCTCGTAAGCGTACGAGTAATGTTGGTCCGGGCCGCTTCGTCCCACAATACCGCTGAATCAAGAAAAGGCCAAGGGAGGAAGCAATCTGAATATCAACGCCCACAAACTCCTTTGTGTTCTACTCGAGATCTCATCTACACATAGACCTAGCTCTGATGCCACTGTTGGTTATGGGGAACGTTGCATGGGAAACAAAAAATTTCCTATGCACACGCACGATCTACCATGGTGATGAGCATCTACGAGAGGGAGAGTGGATCTACATACCCTTGTAGATCGCTAAGCGGAAGCGTTAAGAAACGCGATTGATGTAGTCGAACGTCTTCGCGATCCAAATCGCCGAGCGTCCCGCGATCACATCACGATCCGTCTCGCGATCCAATCACGATCCTGTGACGCCCCCGATTTCGACCGTACGCTAATCATACACGCAATGCGTATGACCAAGATTAGGGACTCACTGATTGATATCACAACACAACACTAGACACAAATTAAAGTCATACAGCTTCATATTACAAGCCAGGGGCCTCGAGGGCTCGAATACAAAGCTCAACAAAGCACGAGTCAGCGGAAGCAAAAATATCTGAGTACAGACATAAGTTAAACAAGTTTTGCCTTAAGAAGGCTAGCACAAACATAAGCAGCGGATCGAAAGAGGCGAGGCCTCCTGCCTGGGAACCTCCTAACTACTCCTGAGCGTCAGCACTCTCCACGTAGTAGTAGGCTCCGGCCGTGGTGTAGTAGTCGTCTCCGGCGTACTCCATCTCCTGGGCTCCATCGTCTGAACGCGGTAATCGTATCGAGGGGGAAAGAAAAATGCAAAGCAGCGGTGAGTACTCATCCAAAGTACTCGCAAGACTAACATCAGAACTATGCTAAGTATGCATCAGTATCAAGGAATGGGGTTATATCTGGACTGGCTGTAGAAAGCAAGAATAGGGGGAAGGCCTAGTCCTATCGAAGACTAGCATCTTCAGCATCTTGCAGCATTAGAAGAGAGCAGACTGGTATCTCATATATAGTCATATTATTATAGCAATTTTATTAAGTAACCACGCCCAGAGATTCTTCCCCGACTCCCTGCGAGGAAGCAATCTCTGAGCCAACATTCATTTCAATTTAAAATCACAATTATAGTTGTAGAGGGTCCAAGTACAATTCCAAGTCGTCCTGTTACCGTGGACACAGCTATTCGAATAGATAAATTCTTCCCTGCAGGGGTGCACCACATATTCCCCAACACGCTTGAATCACCTCCGGCCGGACACACTTTTCTGGGTCATGCCCGGCCTCGGGATATCAAAACATCGTCGGCCCACCTAGGCTCAACCAAGAGGCCAGCCCGCCGGTCTAAATCCTAAGCGCGTAGGTTCGTGGGCCCACTTGCCCTTGCACTCCTGCACGATGCGAAGGCGGCCGGAAGCAGACCTAGCACACTCCAGTCCAAGAGCTGTACCGTCCAGTCCAATCCGGCGCGCGCCGCTCCATTGCTGACGTCCGAAGAGCTTCGGCTGATACGACGACGCTGAGTACCCATAACTTCTCCCACGTGAAGGTTAGTGCGTATTAAGGCTAAAGACCTAACTCAGATCAAGTACCCAACCCATTAGCATTTTATTAATGCGGGGCAAGCGCGACCCATGAAGTGCGGTCCCATCGCCCCGTCTCGAGGATGTGTGGCAAGGGCCTCTCTCGCCCGTCCACGCCTCATCACCATCAAACTGTGGGTACCCCTCAGGGCTGACCCATCACCAACATGTTCCCGTAACCAGGTCATAGTAACTGTGTGTATAAAACATCAAGACGGAACCTGAGGAATCACCCTCAAAGGGTCCCGCTCGATGAAACCGTCAAGGTGGACTTAGAGGAATCACCCTCGAGGGTCCCATACTTGAGGGGTTGCACGACAGAGTCATCGTCGGGAGTGGTGAAGGAGGAATCACCCTCGATAACCACGACCGACTAGCTACACTACAGAGATAACATCATGAGTACTTCATGAGGTGTCACCCTCGGTACTCGATAGTAGCTCTGCAGAGTCTTACAACTAAGGGGTGTGCGGTGATGTGAGGGGCCTGGCTTGTCGATCGGTTGACCGAGTCTTCGAGTCGTCGATGAAGAGCAGGGGCAACTGGGACTAAGGGGGTCACAGGGGGTTCATTGATCAACCTATACTAAGCAGTTGGTATGATTGTATGTATGGTAGCAGTTTATCAAAAACAGGCTATGCATCAGAATAGGAGCTAACTAATACAGTAGCAAAAATCTAATGCAAGAATAAGGGGGAAGAATGGGCGATATCGGAATGCTCAAGGGGGGTTTGCTTGCCTTGCTGCTCTGCGGCAAAAGGCTGATCGTCAACGGCGTAGTCGTACCCGGCAGCACCGTCAGTCTCGGGGTCTACCGGAGAGAAGAGGGGGGAAGAAACAATAAATATAAAGCAGACAAATGCATCACGATGCATGACAAGACAATATGCAGAGCTAGGTATGCACTAACGGGGTACTACACGTTGCATACGGAGCGGGAGAATATCTGACGATATTTCCCGGGTCTCGGGCTACTACCGGACAGGCGAAAATGATGGAAAAGTTCCATGTTCACCATGTTAGAGGCATGTGACAGACGAACAGACAGCGTATTCGGATTCGTCTCGTCGTTCTGAGCAACTTTCATGTATAAAGTATTTCCATCCGAGTTACGGATTATTTAATATTAATTTTTAAAGTTTTATTAATATTCTGGAAATTAAAACAGATTAAATTAAATCGATAATTGCAATTATGACATCATGTTGATGTCATGCTAACATCAGCAGTCAACAGGGGCTGACTGGTCAAACTGACCAGTGGGCCCCGCATGTCATTGACACTGTTTTAATTAGGTTTAATAATTAATTAAACAAATTAATTAATGGGGTGGGACCCACCTGTCATTCTCTGGTTAAAACTAATTAATTAACAGAGAGTTAATTATTCTAATTAGCCTTAATTAATTAGTTAAACTAATTATACATTTAATTAATTAATTAATTAATTAACTAATTAAACATTTTTATTAATTTATTTTTATTTCTTTATTTATTTAAAACGTTTAGGGGGCGGTGGGCCCCCTCTGTCATTGACAGTGGGGGGGTTAGGCCCACTGTCCAGCCAAACACACACACAGGGCCACACAGGGCCACACGCACGCACACACATAGGGGGTGGCGGCGGCGCCAGGCCCTGGCCAGGGCGCGCCGGCGGCGGGGGCTGGCCGCGGCCGGTCGAGCGGCGGCCGATGGGACTGGCCGGCGAGACGGCGATGGGGACTAACGGCGGCGGGGCAGCTGCAGGCCGGCGGCGGTGCGCGGCCGCAGCAGGAGGGAGCGGGCGAACGCGGGCAGCAGGGCGCAGCCGTGGTGGCCAGCGCGCGGCGAGGGCGCGAGAGCGGGGCGGGGCGGATGCGAGCGGGCGCGGCGAGCGCGCGGCGGCGGCACAGCGACGACGCGGGGAGCGACGGTGGCGGCGCCGGTGCGGGACGAGCGGGAGCTGGAGGGGGAAAAAGGGAGAGGGGGGAGCCCCGGGGGCGGCTCACATCGGCGTGCAGGGGAGGGCAATGGGCTCGAGGGGGAGATGCGGCAGCCGGCGACGTTGGTGACGGGCGCGGGGGCGACGAGCGACGGGCGCGGGGAGGGGCGGCGATGCGACGCGGTGGCGATGCGTGGGGCGCCGGCGACGGTGAGGAGGGCCGGCGGCCTGCGGCGGTGGGGGGTGGCGCCGGCGTCGGTGGGGAGCAGCGTCGGTGGGGCGGCGCGGTCGGGGCTCCGGCAGCTCGCCCCGATCCAGATCGGGATCGGGGTGAGGAGGAGAGGGAGCGAGGTGAGGGGGAAGTGGGGGCAGGGGGGTGTCGGTGGGGGGGTTTTGACCCCGCGGGGGCGGCTGGGCCGGTCTGCTGGGCCGGCTGGTTGGGCCACGGCCCAGTTGGGCCGGGGTGGTGGGTTGTCTTTTCTTTTTATTTTATTTTAGTCTTCTTTTCTTTTTATTTAATTATTTCTTTTTACACCTTTATTTTATTTTAGTTTTATAAAATATAAAAGTTGTACCTAAAATAGCATCACTAATTATACCACTGCCACAAAAAGGTTAACCCCTAAATAAAATAGTTTAGTATTTTATTAATTTGGAAAAGGCATTTAATTAAATGTTTTGCTGTTGTGTTAATTATTTTAGTGCATTTAAGCACTTTATAAGAATGTGGTTTCAACATGACAAATATCCAGAGAATACTTGCCACACTTTGAACATTTTTGTTTTCATGTCTGACAAAATTGAATTTTGACTTTAATTTGAATCTGAATTTGAATAGGATTTGGATTAACGCGAGATTAACAACAGTAACTGTGGTGACATGGCATCATTAGCATGGGATTACTGTAGCTTAATTATCCGGGCGTCACAATTCTCCTCCACTACAAGAAATCTCGTCCCGAGATTAAGCGGTGGAGTAAGGGGGGAAGTTCTGGTTACGAAATTCTAACGGGTCTTCTCGGTCTTGGTTGCCCTCATCGAAGAGGTTGAGTCCTTTCATTGATGTCTTCATTTCTCTGTTTCAGGTCATCGTGATCAAGTCGTCATCCTTTCCAGGATTTTTTTATCGTCCTACGAACGCGATAAGAGGGAAAACTCTGGAAGAACGCATCTCCACAAAGTTGGGCATCTGACGGTGAACTCGGGGAAGAAGACATGAATCATTCCTCGAGTTGTAACTTAGGGAACTCATTGAGCGCAATAAGCGATGGTACAAAAGTTTCAAACGGGTAGGCAATCATTTGATGCCTAATCTGAAAGCGAAAGGGGTTCAGAGCAACGAGAATAAATATTGCGTCTGATATTAGAATAGATCATCCCTTGGACGGTGGCTCGGGAATTACAAACGAAGCCAAGTGCAAAGGATACTTTAGAATCAAGGCTGTACAGGAGAGTCAGGTTCCGATCCTGTGGAACTTTGGGTTATGGGCCCATCATGTGGGTCAAGAGTAGGAAAAGCGGTGACATCCTGTACGGACATGGTAGCAAGACATGTCAGAGGAAAGTCTGTTAGTTATGTCGACACAACATCGGCACCAAGGGCGGGGGACGAAGAGAACCATCTTCCTGCTCGTAGAAACGAGGCCGACCAATAGGCAAAGTTCTCGTCCACCGGCGGTTACCGGAATGTTATCAACAATAGTAAGAGAGCCTTACTGACAGAATTGATCACCGAGGTGCTTACCTAAGCAGGGAATCGCCACTGTTCAGATAAGCTAGATTACAAGAAAGGTTAAACAGACCAATGGAAAGGAAAATGTGTTTATCACATTAAACAGAACAATGGAAAGGAAAATGTGTTTATACTCAAGTTTTAGGAGTATATCTTTCCCAAGGAAAAACAGAGTATGATATACATGACAGGATAGCAAGTAGATAACCATTTAGGTAAAAGGGGCGAGGAAATTCATGACATTCCCATACAATGGTGTTTGGATAAATGATCAAGAAACAATTAGCATTGAGCTTACCTTATTCCTTTTGATGAACGGTATACCACATCCATGCTTCGGGATAGCAATGATATGGTGTTTCGAGGAAAGGATGGAGTTTGGATACACAAAGGATCCAGTAGGAACAACTTATAAAATAAGTCTTATAATTTCCCCTTGGAAGAATTGGCAATCCTTGCTGAACAAAGCATTATAACAATAGGTCATCCGGCCAGGTGTGCTAGCTACAACATCACCTTACCGAGTAATAAAGACCAAAGTTATAATTCTTGATAATGTTCCAACCATCATATCTGTCCGAGATTCAGATCTGGTTGGTGTCAGGATACTTCAGACAAAGAAAGCCTGAGGAGAAAAGGATGCCACACAGACCTACGAGCTGATGTTGCAAGAATCTCGGAATGAACGACAGAAGCAAGACTTGAATCATTAGCCAGAATACAAGACATCTGAACACCAGGTCAAGACATTCGTGCCCACATGGAAGTTTCTAGAATGGAGGGCAATCAAGTTCTGATTGGGGACCATCATAGAGGATATCGAAGTTCCATGTGTAAGTCTGGACTAGGACAAATCAAATCAATCATTGGCCTGGCGTGCTAGGAAATACATATGGAGTGAAGGTGGCAAATCTATCAAACCATAGAATACTTCGCACATGCCTCAATGAATTGGAACGATTCCAGAGGAAGTGAGACAAAATTTTCCCATAAGCACGGTGGCAAAAATGCACGTGAACTTATATAAATACACTTCTTTTATCAAACATATTCTTTATGAACTAGGCACAAAGATAATGCTTTAAAGGTTTCCAACACTAGCTTAAATGTTCATCATGAACCACGAGGGAGAAGAGGATGTGACTGATGGGCTCAGCAACAATTCGTCGAGATTCCCACAAAGAAGGATCTCCACGATTGAGTGAACAAAACCAGATGATATATTGAGGTATGTCCGAAGGAAAACATCCACAATTAAACATTAAGCGATAGGTGCACCTGAAATACAGACTAAGTAGCACGACCAATGTTAGAATGGTGATTGCGAGGAGTATTACTTGTACCACGAATTCTCTATGGGGTGGTGAAATTCTCATGACATCCTTGGCAAAAAGATGATAATACTCCAGGATAGAACAGACCACAGGAGGGCTGGCAAGGAACTTAAAGTTCAACTAAAACAAGACCAAGTCTGTGTTTGGGAGGAAGGCAAGGATGTTGTCAAAGACAACACAAATTACCAAGGGACAAGGATGATATTTCTCATCATGAATTTAATTGATATCTGGAAGAGCTCAGAATGATGATGACGATCACGACACATATTGTCGAGAGGTTTCAAGAAGATGTAATCGATCAACGACGACATCAAGAAAAGGAATGATGGAGCGAAAGGTTGTCGGAACCACAGATTAGAGTGCTAGCTCAGCATCGAAATTGCCTTCAAGACAACCAACATGACGTCGCAACTCGATGTAAGCTTAGAGCACTGTTGGAATTGTGTTCCGGGGATGAAGGACAAAGATATCATGGTCAAGCTCTAGCATGACAATGATGATGTAGCTTAACAGTTTGGAACGACATGATCGAGTACAACTCATAAGCAAAGAAGATTACTAAGAGTTGTTGAATCGCAAAGCGTACTCGATTCAGATATCAGTGTTCCTGAGTGTCCCACAACTCAGAACACGAGGGAAATTGGAATCAATGAAATATCATAGTTGATGAGGAGCTCATAAGAAGTTATATAGCTCCGATCAAATACAAGTAAGCTGAATGGACTTAGATGGACAATCAATTAAAGTTGATTTGTCGAGAACCAACTCATGTTTGGAAAGACGTCTGAGCCGGACAGATAATTTTATGAGAAACAACTGAAGACTGCGTGCATTCACACACAGGTTGAATCAATAAAATCAAAAGACAACCACAAAGGATTTAATGAATATTGCTAGACATATGGAATTAACCATAATGCAAGCGGTGAGAAAGGTTAAGAGCAAAAGGCTAATGAGGATTCCGGAAGATCGAATAGCAATTGGAAGGATTTTGTGAAACCCATGAACAACTGGGGATGAACGAATCCCCGGTAAGACAATTCGATGTACCTTGTAATAACAAGAGCAACTGGATATGAAAGTAAGAGCGACAAATGTATGTAATGATCCATAGGGGTTGACGGCGGAAGGAAATCGCAAAAGCGATGAGCACAAGTTCTCGGGAGAACATCGGAGAGTATCTTCGAAGTCTTCTGATGAATCGAGCCATTGTCTGAAATGAGGGGCTCTCCGGGAGGAAGAAGTTGCGAAACCTAGAGTTAGATTTAGCAAAATCTTTAACCCGAAAGAGAAGAGAGATCAGAACCTAGAGTATAGACGAGGAATAAAAGATCCTAATACCACCCGATTGAGAAGTGGGCCCGTAAGCCACACAACTATGTTAGTAAAGTTTTTCAATGACTGGACTCAACTTCGGCCAAGGAGTTGGAAAGGGGGCTACCTACAGGCAGTCGGCTCTGATACCAACTTGTGACGCCCCCGATTTCGACCGTATGCTAATCATACACACAATGTGTACGACCAAGATTAGGGACTCACTGATTGATATCACAACACAACACTAGACACAAATTAAAGTCATACAGCTTCATATTACAAGCCAGGGGCCTCGAGGGCTCGAATACAAAGCTCGACAAAGCACGAGTCAGCGGAAGCAAAAATATCTGAGTACAGACATCAGTTAAACAAGTTTTGCCTTAAGAAGGCTAGCACAAACATAAGCAGCAGATCGAAAGAGGCGAGGCCTCCTGCCTGGGAACCTCATAACTACTCCTGAGCGTCGGCACTCTCCATGTAGTAGTAGTAGGCTCCGGCGTCTCCAGCGTACTCCATCTCCTGGGCTCCATCGTCTGAACGCGGTAATCGTATCGAGGGGGAAAGAAAAATGCAAAGCAGCGGTGAGTACTCATCCAAAGTACTCGCAAGACTGACATCAGAACTATGCTAAGTATGCATCAGTATCAAGGAATGGGGTTATATCTGGACTGACTGCAGAAAGCAAGAATAGGGGGAAGGCCTAGTCCTATCGAAGACTAGCATCTTCAGCATCTTGTAGCATTAGAAGAGAGCAGACTGGTATCTCATATATAGTCATATTATTATAGCAATTTTATTAAGTAACCACGCCCAGAGATTCTTCCCCGACTCCCTGCGAGGAAGCAATCTCTGAGTCAACATTCATTTGAATTTAAAGTCACAATTATAGTTGTAGAGGGTCAAAGTACAACTCCAAGTCATCCTGTTACCGTGGACACGGCTACTCGAATAGATAAATTCTTCCCTGCAGGGGTGCACCACATATTCCCCAACACGCTTGAATCACCTCCGGCCGGACACACTTTTCTGGGTCATGCCCGGCCTCGGGATATCAAAACGTCGTCGCCCCACCTAGGCTCAACGAAGAGGCCAGCCCGCCGGTCTAAATCCTAAGCGCGCAGGTTCGTGGGCCCACTTGCCCTTGCACTCCAGCACGATGCGAAGGCGGCCGGAAGCAGACCTAGCACACTCCAATCCAAGAGCTGTACCGTCCAGTCCAATCCGGCGCGCGCCGCTCCATTGCTGACGTCCGAAGAGCTTCGGCTGATACAACGACGCTGAGTACCCATAACTTCTCCCACGTGAAGGTTAGTGCGTATTAAGGCCAACGACCTAACTCAGATCAAGTACCCAACCCATTAGCATTTTATTAATGCGGGGCAAGCGCGACCCATGAAGTGCGGTCCCGTCGCCCCGTCTCGAGGATGTGTGGCAAGGGCCTCTCTCGCCCGTCCACGCCTCATCACCATCAAACCGTGGGTACCCCTCAGGGCCGACCCATCACCAACATGTTCCCGTAACCAGGTCATAGTAACTGTGTGTATAAAACATCAAGACGGAACCTGAGGAATCACCCTCAAAGGGTCCCGCTCGATGAAACCGTCAAGGTGGACTTAGAGGAATCAACCTCGAGGGTCCCACACTTGAGGGGTTGCACGACAGAGTCATGGTCAGGAGTGGTGAAGGAGGAATCACCCTCGATAACCACGACCGACTAGCTACACTACAGAGATAACATCATGAGTACTTCACGAGGTGTCACCCTCGGTACTCGATAGTAGCTCTGCAGAGTCGTACAACTAAGGGGTGTGCGATGATGTGAGGGGCCTGGCTTGTCGGTCGGTTGACCGAGTCTTCGAGTCGTCGATGAAGAAGCAGGGGCAACTGGGACTAAGGGGGTCACAGGGGGTTCATTGATCAACCTATACTAAGCAGTTGGTATGATTGTATGTATGGTAGCAGTTTATCAAAAACAGGCTATGCATCAGAATAGGAGCTAACTAATACAGTAGCAAAAATCTAATGCAAGAATAAGAGGGAAGAATGGGCGATATCGGAATGCTCAAGGGGGGTTTGCTTGCCTTGCTGCTCTGCGGCAAAAGGCTGATCGTCAACGGCGTAGTCGTACCCGGCAGCACCGTCAGTCTCGGGGTCTACCGGAGAGAAGAGGGGGGAAGAAACAAAAAATATAAAGCAGACAAATGCATCACGATGCATGACAAGACAATATGCAGAGCTAGGTATGCACTAACGCGGTACTACACGTTGCATACGGAGCGGGAGAATATCTGACGATATTTCCCGGGTCTCGGGCTACTACTGGACAGGCGAAAACGATGGAAAAGTTCCATGTTCGCCTTGTTAGAGGCATGTGACAGACGAACAGACAGCGTAATCGGATTCGTCTCGCCGTTCCGAGCAAGTTTCATGTATAAAGTATTTCCATCCGAGTTACGGATTATTTAATATTAATTTTTAAAGTTTTACTAATATTCTGGAAATTAAAACAGATTAAATTAAATCGATAATTGCAATTATGACATCATGCTGATGTCATGCTGACATCAGCAGTCAACAAGGGCTGACTGGTCAAACTGACCAGTGGGCCCCGCATGTCATTGAAACTGTTTTAATTAGGTTTAATAATTAATTAAACAAATTAATTAATGGGGTGGGACCCACCTGTCATTCTCTGGTTAAAACTAATTTATTAACAGAGAGTTAATTTTTCTAATTAGCCTTAATTAATTAGTTAAACTAATTATACATTTAATTAATTAATTAACTAATTAAACATTTTTATTAATTTATTTATTTAAAACGTTTAGGGGGCGGTGGGCCCCCTCTGTCATTGACAGTGGGGGGGTTAGGCCCACTGTCCAGCCACACACACACAGGGCCACACAGGGCCACACGCACGCACACACACAGGGGGCGGCGGCGGCGCCAGGCCCAGGCCACGGCGCGCCGGCGGCTGGGGCTGGCCGCTGCCGGGCCAGCGGCGGCCGGTGGGACTGGCCGCCGAGACGGCGACGGGGACTAACGGTGGCGAGGCACCGGCAGGCCGGCGGCGGTGTGCGGCCGCAGCAGGAGGGAGCGGGCGGACGCGGGCGGCAGGGCGCGGCCGTGGTGGCCAGCGCGCGGCGAGGGCGCGAGAGCGGGGCGGGGCGGATGCGAGCGGGCGCGGCGAGCGCCCGGTGGCGGCACAGCGACGGCGCGGGGAGTGACGGTGGCGGCGCCGGTGCGGGACGAGCGGGAGCCGGAGGGGGAAAAAGGGAGAGGGGGGAGCCCCGGGGGCGGCTCACATCGGCGTGCAGGGGAGGGCAATGGACTCGAGGGGGAGATGCGGCGGCCGGCGACGTTGGTGACGGGCGCGGGGGCGACGGGCGACGGGCGCGGGGAGGGGCGGCGATGCGACGCGGTGGCGATGCGTGGGGCGCCGGCGACGGTGAGGAGGGTCGGCGGCCTGCGGCGGTGGGGGGTGGCGCCGGCGTCGGTGGGGAGCAGCGCCGGTGGGGCGGCGCGGTCGGGGCGCCGGCAGCTCGCCCCGATCCAGATCGGGATCGGGGGGAGGAGGAGAGGGAGCGAGGTGAGGGGGAAGTGGGGGCAGGGGGGTGTCGGTGGGGGGTTTTTGACCCCGCGGGGGCGGCTGGGCCGGTCTGCTGGGCCGGCCGGTTGGGCCACAGCCCAGTTGGGCCGGGGGGGCGGGTTGTCTTTTCTTTTTATTTTATTTTAGTCTTCTTTTCTTTTTATTTAATTATTTCTTTTTACACCTTTATTTTATTTTAGTTTTATAAAATATAAAAGTTGTACCTAAAATAGCATCACTAATTATACCACTTCCACAAAAAGGTTAACCCCTAAATAAAATAGTTTAGTATTTTATTAATTTGGAAAAGGCATTTAATTAAATGTTTTGCTGCTGTTTTAATTATTTTAGTACATTTAAACACTTTATAAGAATGTGGTTTCAACATGAAAAATATCCAGAGAATACTTTCCACACTTTGAACATTTTTGTTTTCATGTATGACAAAATTGAATTTTGACTTTAATTTGAATCTGAATTTGAATAGGATTTGGATTAACGCGAGATTAACAACAGTAACTGTGGTGACATGGCATCATCAGCATGGGATTACTGTAGCTTAATTATCCAGGCGTCACAGATCCGTCCCGCGATCCCATCATGATCCGTCCCGCGATTAAATCACGAACCGTCTCGCGATCCTGATCACGGTCCTTCTGATCTAGCGCCGAACGGACGGCACCTCCGCGTTCAACACACGTATAGCTTGATGACGCATTCACCTCCTCGATCCAGCGAGCGATGGTGAAGTAGTAGATGAGTTCCGGCAGCATGACGGCATGGTGACGGTGGTGGTGAAGAACAATCTCCGCAAGGCTTCGCTAAGCACTACGGAAACTATGACAGAGGAAGAACTAGAGGGGCGGGGTTGCCGGCACACGGCTTGGGGAATTCTTGATGTGTTCCGGGTGCTAGCTCTGCCCCTCTATTTATATGTAGAGCCTTGGGGTCAAAACTTGGAGAAAGAGCCTCCTCAAAGTCGGTTTGGCCCGCAAGGCAAGAGTCCTCCTCGGACTCCAGGACCAGACGCCACGGTCCTCGGCGTCTGGCCCCAAACGCCAGGGTTCCTGGCGTCTGGCCCCTGGCCTCCGCAAAACTCCTTTTGCACCTTCCTTAAAGCCTCGTGGGCTTTACCCCTTAGCCCAAATAAAGTGTTCTCGTACCCGAACATTTCGGGAAACATCCGAAACCCCTTCCGGTGAATTCCGGAACCCTTCCGGAGACCAAACACTATTATCCCATATATCAATCTTTACCTCCGGACTATTCCGGAGCTCCTCGTCATGTCCGGGATCTCATCCGGGACTCCGAACAAGTTTCGGTCACCAACATAATAACTCAACTATACTTATATCGTTACCAAACGTAAAGTGTGTAGACCCTGCGGGTTCGAGAACTATGCAGACATGACCGAGACACCTCTACGGTCAATAACCAATAGCGGGACCTGGATGCCCATATTGGTTCCTACATATTCTACGAAGATCTTTATCGGTTAAACCTCTATGTCAAGGATTCAGTTAATGCCGTACGCTCTTCCCTTTGTTTATCGGTATGTTACTTGCCCGAGATTCGATCGTCGGTATCTCTATACCTAGTTCAATCTCGTTACCGGCAAGTCTCTTTACTCGTTCCGTAATACAAGATCGTGTGGATAACTCTTTAGTCACTTTGCTTGCAAGGCTCATTGTGATGTTGTATTACCGAGTGGGCCCTGAGATACCTCTCCGTCACACGGAGTAACAAAACCCAGTCTCGATCCATGCCAACTCAACAGACACCCTCGGAGATACCTGTTGAGCATCTTTATGGTCACCCAGTTATGTTGTGACGTTTGATACACACAAGGCACTCCTACGGTGTCAGTGAGTTGCATGATCTCATGGTCATAGTAACAGATACTTGACATGCAGAAAACTATAGCAATAAACTGACACGATCATATGCTATGTTCATAGTTTGGGTCTTGTCCATCACATCATTCTCCTAATGATGTGATCCCGTTATCAAATGACATCTCATGTCTATGGCCAGGAAACCTTGACCATCTTTGATCAACGAACTAGTTAACTAGAGGCATACTAGGGACACAGTGTTGTCTATGTACCCACACATGTATTTGAGTTTCCAATCAATACAATTATAGCATGGATAATAAACGATTATCATGAACAAGGAAATATAATAATAACCATTTTATTATTGCCTCTAGGGCATATTTCCAACAGCTCTTACTTAGAATTTGTTGAGAATAAGTTGAATTGCAATTGTTTGGTGACTAAGAAGATAGGTTGTTAAGTTTTAAGAGAATTCATTGTTTGAACCATAACATGTGAATTGGTTGCTACTTTATCATGATGATTTTTATGAGAAAAAGTTACTGTTATGATGCTAGGAAAAGTGATTGAAATTATCATCGATCAAACTTATGCACTATGCTAGCATTCAAACTTTATAAATTATTTCTTTTATCATTTACCTACTTGAGGACGAGTAGGAATTAAGCTTGGGGATGCTGATACGTCTCCAACGTATCGATAATTTATGAAGTATTCATGTCATATTTGCCTATGTTTTTACTATGGTTTTATGATTTATTGGGACTAACCTATTAATGGTTGCAAAAGTGCACAATTTCTTGTTTCACACTTTTATTTGCAGGAATTAATTGGAAATTGTCGAAAAAAGGCAAAAGGAGTCTTGTTGGAGGAGGACTCTAACTTTCCTGAAATCTGTCCACGAACAGTTTTTAGAGATCGTAAGTTTGACCCCCGAACACGGCGTTAAATGGAAAAAGCTAAAACTAGGAAAGTGTGGGGGAATTTTATGGCATTGATTCTGGACTCCAAATTCGTCCAAAACGGAGTTCGGATGTGATCTGTAGACCCGTTTTACTGGAGGAAAATATCTGATTACGGGATTACGAGAATTGATGATGTGATTGAGTCCAACTCTTACCATATCTGATGTATTCGGCCAAGCCACGACTTTGAGGACTCATGAGGGTTGTGAGGAGTCCCTAGGAAGGTTCTAGAGGTGCCCAAGAGCCATTGGATCAAGGGTCCATCCATCGGAGAGCCATAGAGCACCATAGAGGCACATATAAGGAGAGAAAAACCCAAATTTCAGGAGAGCCACGAAGAGCCATGAATTTGCCTCTCCCTTTGCAGCCGCCAAGAAGGGGAGAGGCTCCTCCATTGCAATAACAAGACCAAGGAAGAAGGTGGGGCAAGGGGCCGCCGCCCGTCGCCACCGCCGCCGCCCGTCGCCGGCGTCGTGGCCGCCATCGCCTCAATCTCTTTGGGGCTGTACCTCTCTATCAACAACTCTCTCTTTCTCACCATGATAATGTGTGAGTATTCCACCTTGGGGCTGAGGGTTTATACCGGTAGCTATGTGTTTAATCTCTCTCTCTCGTGTTCTTGAGATGGCACGATCTTGATGTATCACGGGCTTTGTTAATATAGTTGGATCATATGGTGTTTTTCTCTATCTATCTTGTTGTTTTGAATTGAGGTTTCCCTTTGAGATTTTGTTATTATCGGATTGAATACTTTTATGGATTTGAGAGCACTTGATGTATGTCTTGCATGCGGATACCCGTAGTGACATTGGGGTATTCAGGTGATTCACTTGATATATGTTATGCTGTCAACTTGTGCCGGTGTCAAAACCGGCATATCTCGTAGTAGGGGTCCTAAGCTAGGCGTCTTGGAGTGATGGTAACATGGACACAGGATTTTACCCAGGTTCGGGCTCTCTCAAGGAGATAATACCCTACGTCCTGCTTTTGATTGTATTGATATGGGGGATGGTACATAGTACAGGTATCTACCACGTGATTGTTGTAATGAATATGAGATTGAGGTTGTCTATTGACTAGCCTAGCCTCGGTTTATATAATACACCATAGGCCTAGGGTTTAGAGGAGTCCTTGTCTTGTGCGCCAAGTCTTGTGGAATCTCCCTTGTATGCATCATGGGCTCTCCGAACTGGCCCATTAGTGAATCGCCCTGGGGGTCCTCGGCCCGACCCACTGGTCGGGAGACGACGTGGTGAGTACCCCCTAGTCCAGGACACCGTCAGTAGCCCCTTGAACCGGGCTTTGATACGTCTCCAACGTATCTATAATTTATGAAGTATTCATGCCATGTTTACAATAATTTTATATGATTTTGGTATGATTTGATTAGAACTAACCCGGACTGACGCTGTTTTCAGCAGAGCTACCGTGGTGTTGTTTTTGTGCAGAAATAAAAGTTCTCGAAATGAGCTGAAAATTTACGGAGAATATTTTGGAAAATATAAAAAATACCGGAGCAAAAAGATACCGGAGAGGAGTCCCGAGGAAGCCACAAGCCTAGGGGGCGCACCCCCCTAGGGCGCGGCCCCTGGCTTGTGGGTCCCTCGGGAGCCTCCCTGACTTGATTTCGATGCCAAGCACTCCTATAAATCCAAAAAACTCTAGAAAGAAACCTAGATCGGAAGTTCCGCCGCCGTAAGTCTCTGTAGCCACGAAAGATCAATCTTGGCCCTCTCCGGCACCCTGCCGGAGGGGGTCACCATCACCGAAGACCATGGAGGAGGAAGACGGAGGGGCCATCATCACCATGGAGGCCAAGGACCAGAGGGAGAACCTCTCCCCACCCAGGGGGGAGGCCATGGAGGAGGAAGCACGAGGGGGAGACCCTCTCCCCCTCTCTCTCGGTGGCGCCGGAGTGCCATCGGGGGAACCATCGCCGCGGTGATTGTCTTCATCAACATCACCTTCTTCATCACCGTCCTCATATCTTTTCAGCGGTCCACTCTCCCGCATCCCGCTGTAATCCCCTACTTGAACATGGTGCTTTATGCCACATATTATGATTCAATGATGTGTTGCCATCCTATGATGTTTTGAGTAGATTTCTTTTGTCCTTTGGGTTGATTCATGATCTAGATTGGTTTGAGTTGTATGTTTTACTTTGGTGCTGTCCTATGGTGCCTTCCGTGCCGCGCACACATGAAGGATTCTCGCTGTAGGGTGTTGCAATACGTTCATGATTCGCTTATAGTGGGTTGCTTGAGTGACACAAGCATAAACCCGAGTAGGTGGGTTGTTGCGTATGGGATAAAGGGGACTTGATGCTTTAATGCTATGGTTGGGTTTTACCTTAATGATCTTTAGTAGTTGCGGATGCTTGCTAGAGTTACAATCATAAGTGCATATGATCCAAGTAGAGAAAGTATGTTAGCTTATGCCTCTCCCTCATATAAAATTGCAATAATGATTACCGATCTTGTTAACAATTGCCTAGGACAATTCAGCACACCGACCCATCATTATACCACACTCGCTGTTTGTAATATATTATAATATATTCTAACTTTATGATAACAGCACCTATTTTTATATTTTAGTTCTCCGATATCATGCAAAGCTATTCTCTTCATACCCACAACGTAGTTTTATTTCTCGTTCCTAGTTGGAAGCAAACGTTCGGCGTGCGTAGAGTCGTATCAGTGGCAGATAGGACTTCAGAGAATATTGATCTTACCTTTAGCTCCTTAAGGTTCGACACTCCATACTTATCACTTCCACCTTTGGAAATTGCTATGATGATTCCTTGCACTTGGGGATTATCAAGCTCTTTTCTGGCGATGTTGCCGGGGAGCAATAGCGTGGGGTTGATATTCTCGTGTGTGCTTGTTTGCTTTCTTCACTAAGTAGATTTTGTTTTCCCTTTTTTATTTCTTTAGTTGTGGGTGAAACAAATAAAAAATTGAATAATGAAAAATACAAAAAGAATTACTTGCCTCTTATGCCTAAGAAGTTTTTCAAAAAGAGAATTGATTGGAAGGTTGTGCATTGGAGAAGTGAGGGTCGACCTTGAACACTTGTGTTCATGCTCATGAAAACAATGTAGAATTTTTCATGGAAGCTTCTCAAAAATAATTACCCCCTTGTATTTATCCATTTTAATATAAAAATAATGTGCCAAGATTTGCTTTTAGGATGATTAGATTGCTTGTTTGCTTTGTGCTGTGCAAAAACAGAAATTTTGACTCCAGTACAGGAATTTTAATTTTTTACTGGAGCATGATAATGATCTGAAATTTTTACACAGTACTTCTATACAAATTGTTTAATTTTTCCTAAATGTTCAGAATTTTTTGAGTTACAGAAGTATACGAAGTTTCCAGATTACTACAGACTGTCCTGTTTTTGACAGATTCTGTTTCCTATGCATTGTTCTCTTATTTTGATGAATCTATGGGTAGTATCAGGGGGTATGAACCATGGTAAAGTTGGACTACAGTAGATATAATGCTAATATGAATTTGGCATGAGTTCACCACAGTACTTAAAGTAGTATTTTGCTTTACTATACTAACGGATCTCACGAGGGTTTTGTTAAGTTTTGTGTGAATGAAGTGTTCGAAGATCGAGGAGGTATCGATATAAGAAGAATATGGAGAGACAAGAGTTCAAGCTTGGGGATGCTCAAGGCACACCAAGTAAATATTTCAAGGAGACTCAAGCATCTAAGCTTGGGGATGCCCCGGAAGGCATCCCATCTTTATTCTTCAACAATTATCGGTATACCTCGGTTTTTGTTTTGTTCACATGATATGCATCTTTAGTGTTTTTCTTTCCCTTTTATGCACTCTTCTAGTATGAGATAGTCCTTCATTGATTTATAGAATGTTCTTTGTGCTTCACTTAAATCTTTTGAGTATGGCTTTGTAGAATGCTCTTTGTGCTTCACTTAAATCTTTTGAGTATGGCTTTGTAGAATGCTCTTTGTGCTTCACTTAAATCTTTTGAGTATGGCTTTATAGAATGCTTCGTGTGCTTCACTTATATATTTTGAGCTTTGATATTGGTTAATATATATTAATTGTAGAATGCTCTATGAACTACACTTATGTCTTTTAGAGTATGAATAAAATTACCATCGGAATTGGGCTTGGAAGAGTATCATTAAAATGTCATGCCTAGCTAAAAAGGCATTAAAGAAAAGCGCTTGTTGGAAGACAACCCAATATTTACCCTTTCTGTTTTTGTGTTTTAAAATGATTAATCTACTGTAGTAATCATGTTTTGTGCCTTTTATTTCAATAAAGTGCCAAGTAATGCCTTTGGGATGATGTGGTTGATAGTTGACTTGATTCTGTGCAAAAACAGAAACTTTGGTGCCCAGTCCAGAATTTTTATAAATTCACCAGAGAGTCAAAAGCTTCTGAATTTTTTCCACATGATTTATATACAAATTTCCTAGGTTATCTTAATTTTTCAGAATTTTTGGGGCTGCAGAAGTATGGTCATTGTTCAGATCATTACAGACTGTTCTGTTTTTGACAGAATCTGCCTTGTTTGCGTAGTTTGCTTGTTTTAGCATTTCCATGGCTTATATTAAGTGATATAAATTGTGGAAATGATAATTTACAGTAGACATTATGCGAGAACAATTATGGATCTTGTATTTAACAGTACCTAAGTGGATGGTTTGCTCTTTATCATACTAACCCATCTCACGAAGTTCCGTTAAGTTTTGTGTGATTGAAGTTTTCAAGTTTTGGGTGAGATATCGATATGAGGAGAATAAGGAGTGGCAAGACCCTAATCTTGGGGATGCCCAAGGCACCCCAAGGTAATATTCAAGGAATATACAAGCAACTAAGCTTGGGGATGCCCCGGAAGGCATCCCCTCTTTCGTCTTCAACATTACCGGTAACCTCACTTGGAGCTATATTTTTATTCGTCACATAATATGTGCTTTGCTTGGATCGTCATTATATTTTGTTATTTTCTGTTAGGTGTTATTCATAATCTTGTTTTTCAATAAAAAGTTCCAAGAATTGCCATAGGATGCTTGCATTGCATGTTTGATGTGTGCTGTGTAAAAAACAGAAAGTTTTGCTGTAGTGTTTGAACTTTCATATTTTACTGGAACGTGGAAAGTTTCTGAAATTTTTACACAGTATTGTCATATAAATTATTTAGCATATCCTTAAGTTTCATAATTTTTTGAGTTACGGAGGTACATTGTTTTCATAAATTGCTACAGACTGTTCTGTTTGGACAGATTGCTGTCATAATTTTGTTATCCACTTATCCTCTAGTTTCCATAGCCTATATTGGTAGATATAAATTGTGAAAACGGTAGTAAACAGTATATGATGTTTGAAAATTATTGTGCAACTTGTCTTGGCAGTACATGAAGTGTTGATTTATTCTTATGTGTACTAACCTATCTCACGAGTTCTTTTCGAGTTTTGTGTGGATGAAGTTTTTGAGAATAGGTGAAACCATGATATGAGAGGATTGAACGAGATACAAAAGCTCAAGCTTGGGGATGCCCAAGGCACCCCAAGTAAATATTTGAAGAAGTCTCAAGCATCTAAGCTTGGGGATGCTACGCATCCCATCTCTCTTCATCAACAATTATCGGTTAGCCTATGTTGAGCCTAAATTTTTATTCGTTCACATGATGCGTGCAATTCTTGGACTGCCATTTTTATTTTGCTGTTTGAATAAAAGCATTGGATCTGAAATTCTAAATAAGAGAGAGAGTCCTCACATGGCTATTTAACTAATTGACTATGCATTGATCTTCACTTATATCTTTTTGGAGTAGTTTGTCATTCAATCTCGTGCTTCACTTATATCCTATGAGTAAATGGTTGAATGAATTGAATATCATAAATCTGAAATTAAATATGCTTCATATACTTATCCCATGGGGAGTAATGACTTCACACATAATAAGTATAGGTGGTAAAATTTATTGAAAGTTAGCAAACACCGCATTGGTCACTTGAACAATTCATGAAAGAATATTGAAGGAAGAGAGATTCCACATATAAATATACTATCTTGGACATCTTTTATGATTGTGAGCTCATTAATTATTTCCAAACTTGAGCAAATTAGTTGAAATTGGACAAGGAAGATAACATAATGAGTTATGTTTGGGTATATTTGTATAGAAGTTATATTGTTATGGATCCTCCAACATGTGGTGCTTGCTTCCACCTCATACTAGCCAAAACTTCCGCACCAAGTAGAAATACTACTTGTGCATCGAAACACCCTTAACCCAGTTTTGCCATGAGAGTCCACTATACCTACCTATGGATTGAGTAAGATCCTTCAAGTAAGTTGTCATCGGTGCAAAAAGCAATAAAAATTGCTCCTAAATATGTATGATCTTTTATTGTGAGGGAAAATAAGCGTTGTACGAACTTGTGATGGTAAAGAAATAAAAGCGACGGACTGCATAATAAAGGTTGCTATCACAAAGGGCAATACAAAGTGACGTTCCTTTGCATTAAGGGTTTGCACATCTAAAAACAAAAAGCGCATGACAACCTCTGCTTCCCTCTGCGAAGGGCCTATCTTTTACTTTCTAGTACTTACCTTTATGCAAGAGTCATGGTGACCTTCACCACTTCCTATATTTCGCCTTTTTCTCTTGGCAAGCGTCATTTGTTGGGGAATGATCTAGACAAATATATCCACACAAATATATTTGATCATGAATTATTATTGTTGACAATTATCTATATGATAAATAAGTTGGGAGGCGAAACATTAAGCCCCTATCTTTCTCTGTGTTCGATGGATGCTATTTGTTCTAAAAATATGCTTTGAGTGTCAATAATCATGGAAGACTATATGATAGTTGAGTACGTGGAATTTGCTAAATCAAAGCTCTTACATAGACCCTTCCTGAAAATAAGATGAATTGCAATTGTTCGATGACTAGGAATATGGTTTGATAGTTTTTAAGAAACTTTCTGGTCTATACATTAACATGTGAATAGCTTGTTACTTGATCATGAGAAGTTTTGTGAGATGAGCTACTATTTATGGTTTATATTGATGCTAGAAAAAGTGATTGGAATTATCATTGATCAAACTTGTGCACTTGCTAGCATTCACACTTCATAAATTATTTCTTTTATCATTTACCTACTCGAGGACGAGCATGAATTAAGCTTGGGGATGCTGATACGTCTCCAATGTATCTATAATTTATGAAGTATTCATGCCATGTTTACAATAATTTTATATGATTTTGGTATGATTTGATTAGAACTAACCCGGACTGACGCTGTTTTCAGCAGAGCTACCGTGGTGTTGTTTTTGTGCAGAAATAAAAGTTCTCGGAATGAGCTGAAAATTTACGGAGAATATTTTTGGAAAATATAAAAAATACCGGAGCAAAAAGATACCGGAGAGGAGTCCCGAGGAAGCCACAAGCCTAGGGGGCGCGCCCCTGGCTTGTGGGTCCCTTGGGAGCCTCCCTGACTTGATTTCGACGCCAAGCACTCCTATAAATCCAGAAAACTCCAGAAAGAAACCTAGATCGGAAGTTCCACCGCCGCAAGTCTCTATAGCCACGAAAGATCAATCTTGGCCCTCTCCGGCACCCTGCCGGAGGGGGTCACCATCACCGGAGACCATGGAGGAGGAAGACAGAGGGGCCATCATCACCATGGAGGCCAAGGACCAGAGGGTGTCATGGGAACAAGCCTGACAGTAGAAGGCAGGGGTACATAAGGAGAGGGCAGAGTCCTAGCTACGGCGAGGATGTACACACGGATGTATGGGTTCAGGCCCCTCTCGTGGAGATAACAGCCCTACGTCTCAGTGCTCGGGAGCTTCTGTCGTGTGGAATATGGGAGTTACAGGGGGTGCAAACCCTTGTGCCAGAGGGGAGGGTGGCTTATATAGAGTGCGCTGCCCCTCATGAATGCCCGACAACCAAGGGTTCGATCGTGGGAATAAAGGCATACGTTACTGATAACGTATACAATAAATGCTACTAATGGCGACTGGTCGAACACCTGCCTGTTGGCCTCCCTGGGGTGCCTATTGGTCTTCTGCCATCGACTGGCCGTTGGTTCTTCCGAGTGAAAGGAGACTGTCGAGTGGAGGGAGAAACCTCCGAGTGGATTAATTGTCGAGTGACTCATGCGCCATGATGACTTCAGTCGGAGTCTTCCTTGTAATCCTTAAGTCCTTCAATATAGCGCCCTTAGGTACGGTATGTAGGTCAGGCCTAGGACCCTATCCTAGGTACATGTCCTCGTCATTAGCCCCCGAATGGATCGGGGTTCGAGTGAAAAAGGGATCGGTGCCGGTTCTGATAAAGCACAGAAATTCCGAATGCATTCCAGGGCTTTACGGAAATCCGCGTCGACTGGAATCTTTATCATTTTCCCTGATCGATTCAACCTTGATAAGTGTCCGGGTGAACTTGAGCACAGATTCAGTTCCGAGTGAATCAAGAAGAGCTTTTGATGCGACGGGTCGCTTCGTCAGGTCCGGATTTCACGGGATTCAAAAATTTGAGAAGCGCGCGCTGCGCGAAGATGACGCCACGACTGGGGCAAGTGGGAGCATAACGCCTCGATTTCCGTGCCGCCCATTACGCCACGTACAGTGCGACTTCTGCGGCAGAGATACACAGAGATCTGGCGGGCCCACAGGTCAGTGACTCACTCGGGCTGATATAAGATTAGACCGCGCCGCGGACAGCACAGTACTTCTCCCCCAAATCCTCTCTTTTCCTCCGCCTCCCCTGCTCCACGTGCGCCGCTCAACTCCGCCTCGACGACCACCGCCGCGATGACGAAAGTCAAGACGGAGGAGCTCGAGCGCGCCAAGAAGGGAGGGGCCAAGGCGAAGAAGCCGTCGGGCGCTCGATTCACGGCGCCGCCGGGGTGGATCCAGGGAGATTTTATCCCGTCGACGGTCACGGCGGGGGACGTCGAGAACCTCGTCGCTGATGGGCTCGTAGCCGAAAGCTCGTGGAGGCTGTCGGAGGGGAAGATCGAACCGAAGCCACACGAAGGGGAGCGAGTCCTCCTCCTCACCCACGTTGAGCGAGGTTTTTCTCTGCCCCCTAATCCATTCGTCGGCGGGTTTTTGAACTTTTTTGGAGCGCAACTCCACCACTTTCCTCCGAATGCCATTTCATACCTTGCCGCTTTCATCACCTTGTGCGAGTGCTTCTTGGGTTGTCATCCCCATTGGGGTTTGTTTAAACACATCTTTACTGTCCGGTCCCAGTCGGTCAAAAAGGCCAACCCAGAGGATGATAAGACCCTTGTCATCCAGTTATGCGGTGGCTTGGGGATCCAAAAGAGAGCTAGAAGCTCCTTTCCGTCAATGACTTTTCCTAAATCTGTTCGGGGCTGGCAGTCAACTTGGTTCTATTGTAACGATGTTGCATCTCCCAACATGTCGACTGGCCTTTCCCCCTTCACACCAGAGCGACCCACTACTCCCAAATCACTGTCAGTGTTAGAAGGGGAGAAAGTCCAAGTGGGAACCTTAGTGAATGCTGTAGTGAATCTGGTTCGTGCTGGAGTGACTGGCATGGATCTGCTGGAGACATTTCTCAGTCTACGAATCCAGCCCCTTCAAGCGAGGGACCATGCCATGTGGCACTACTCAGGCCCTGAGGACACCGCTCGGACACATCCAGAGGAAGTCTCGGAGGAAACTGTCGCACAGTGGCTTCGGAGCATCACTGGAGCCTGCGACAATCCCCTGGGAGCCAAGCGGATCTTGCCTTTCTCTGCTGAGAATCCACCGCCGAATCTGGTTAGTTATATCTTTGTCGAATGCTTTCGTGTATCATCGAGTGATTGGGTCGTCAGTCGACTGACTTTACTGTTTGTATCTTGCAGGAGGTAACGAACTTTTATTCGCCCGTGCCGAATGGAAATCAACCCGATGACGGAGAAGAGAGTGCGGATGGCAGCGTGGACGTTGATTATGCTGAGGACAGCGAAGGCAATTACGAAGACTTGGAAGAGGGCGAGGAAGAAGCTGAGTCTCCTCCGTGCACCGAGCATCGTTCTAAGCAGCGCCAAGACCCTGTGACTGCTCCAAGTAAAACCTTGACGTCGAGCAGCAGGAACCCAAAGCGCGACCGAGCTTCAACAGTTGAGTCGAGTGAGCGGGCCGCAAAAGAGCCCAAGTCTAACGCGCCAAAACCTCGGAAGGCTCTGCCCCGCATGAAGATTGATGTACCTGTCGCTTCAATGTGAGTGTTCATTTTCCTTTTCCTTCTGCTGTTGTAGAACTTCATGAAGATTGCTGACCGAGTGGAATTTGTCTGTCAGAGCCGCTACTTCGGTGACGTCGCCTCCAAGAGATGAAGAGGAGCACATGGACGTGGATACTGCTGACGCGGCCACCTCTCAGAGAGGTATAGCAAACCTTCACTCTGCTGTTTTTTCTTCGAAAATGACTGGTCGATTGAAGAATCCAGTATTGTCGATTGGTAGTTGCAGACGTCATCCAGTTGGAGGATAATGAAGAGGCGCAGCAGGGTACGGGGGGTGAAGGTATGACCTTGGGTACCCCACACGTACGCGCTTGGCGAACACCATCAGGGCAGACGCCTTGTAAGTCGACCGCTGCATCATCTCAAGAACTTGGCGACTCTTCCCGAGCCAGAGCTGATCTTGTGGTTCCGCTGTCGAGTGCCCCGCCAGCAACTTCAACTCTTGTGGTTTCTACGCTGATTGGACAACCTCATGCACCTCTTGCTACCTCAGCTGCAGCACCGACTCATCCGACGTCAGCATATCCCTTGTACCACATCCCAGAGGACCAAACTGGAGCTGCCAAAGAAGCCATGATCCAGGCTGGACAAATGATGTTGCGTACGAAGGAGGCATATGAGGCCAGCAAGTTGTCCTATGATGCCAGCTCAGCGCTTCATGCCAATGTCTGAGTAAGTGTGATTGTAAGTTCATTTCCGATTGAATTACTGTCCATCTTGACTCTACACCCACTGGGTGTTTTATTTTGATGCATACTTGCTTGTTTTCCCCTCGAAGATCAGGTCGTAGCCGAGTGGTCTCTGGTCCAGTGGGGGCACGCTGAGTGCACCCACTGGGTGTAGTCCCCGAGACCGCTGTCGAATGCGGAGACATCGGCAGGGGTCTTAGATTTGTTTTGATAGTCGCTTGTCACTCGACAGTGTGGTCGAGTGATAATAGGTCCAGTGGAGGCACGCTGAGTGCACCCACTGGGTGTAGTCCTCGAGACCGCCGTCGAGTGCTTGCATCGGCGGGGGTCTGACAGAGACAATGATTGCATGTTTGCTCTTTTTTTTAACTCGGACGGGCCGGACCTGGTCGAGTGGCGTTGTATCCAGTGGGGGCACGCTGAGTGCACCCATTGGGTGTAGTCCCCGAGACTACTGTCGATCGTTTACGATGGGCAGTAGTCTTAAGAACTTGGACTCGGGGTCCTTTTTCGTACTTGTGCAGGTTTCATGGACATCATTTCCATCAACCATGATATGACGCTTTGCAGGGGTGTGGGGTGGGGCGGCGGGCAGCCGTCCAGTCGACTAAGCTTGCCCCTTTCCACTTGGGAGTGGAGAAATAGTAATGTCGACTGAATTGTTTCTTTGTTGATTTTAGAAAGCTTGTGAACTTGGGACTCGGTACATTGACCTGGAGAAGGAGAAGAATCAGCTTGAACTGGATCTGGAGGTGTCCAAGAACAATCTGGACCATGCGCAGACTGAGGTGAGGACCCTGGGAGGTAATCTTTGTCGACCAACTATACTATCACTTTCATCTTCCATCCTTTGAACCGAGTGTATCCACTCGAACAGACGTGCGTGATGAGAACCGCCGACTCCAAGCACGACTCAACAATGTTATTTCTTTAGATACCATGAAGAAGGCGCTTGAAGACAAGGACAAAGCACTCGCTGATGCTCAAAGGGTGGCAAGAGAGAAAACCGAGGCTGCCGAGGCGAAGCTTGCCGCAGCCGAAAAGTTGGAAGGTGAGAATACCAAACTCAAGCAGGAACGGGCCGACTGGATCAAGAAGACCGAACAACTGAGCAAGAGGAGTAATGGTCTGGAGAAGTACTTGGGAGACTTTGCGAAGAGGATGTTCAGCATGCTCGAAGGTAACTTTCCTTTCGTCGAGTGAATTTCCTTAATTCCTGCAGGACGGTAGCGTGACCATCTTCTCATTCTCCCTTCGTGTAGAATTCTGCCAAGACGTCGACAAGGAGACTGAGGAGATTGAGCCAAACTTGGACCCCATCAAGTCACCCGTCGGGGACACAATGGCCATGAACATGTTTTGGCTTGATGTTCGTCTCAAAAGTGTTCAGGAGTATATCACTCGACTGAGGGCTGCGCTGGAGAAGATTGACAAAGAGCTGTGGCCAGAAGACACCCTCCAGACTGACCTTGAGTCGATGATGACTCACCTCAATGAAATTCCCAGTCGAGTGCAAGCATGGAAAAAATCTGCTGCTCACTGCGGAGCCGACGTGGCGCTGTCACTCGTCCGAGTCCATTGCAGGGAGGCAAAGGAGACAAGCTGAAGACTTTCCAGGTGGTCAATACGAAGAAACTTCAATTCGAGGACTTCATGGAGACTTTCATCGATGCAGCCACTTGGATTGCTGATGGGATTGATCTGGACACTTTTGTCGAGCCCGCGAGTCCCACAGGAGCTTGATGAAACTTTGATCACAGATAAACTTTATTTGCCTCGGTATGCCGAGTGAAGGTGTAACCGCTTTAAAACTTCGTTCAGGCCTTAATCCTGAGTATTTTCGTTTGCGCGAACAACTTTTATCCACGCTAGAAACTTTGGATTTATCTGCATTTTGCTGTCAATCCTTTGTTTGGCTGAATTTGTTTTGCTCCCGAATGGAATGGATGTTCAGCACTCGGAAGAATTTCGGACTTAGGCGAAGACTGGCTCACAGCTAAGCCCCCGAGTGTAAGGATTACTCATCACTCGGAGAAGTTTTTAACTTAGGCGAAGACTGATTCGCAGCTAAGTTTCCGAGTGAATGGGATGCTATCCACTCGGCAGGGTTTTTAAACTTAGGCGAAAGCTGGTTCGCAGCTAAGCCCCTGAGTGAGAGGATCACTCATCACTCGGAGAAGTTTTGAACTTAGACGAAGACTGGTTCGCAGCTAAGTTTCTGAGTGAATGGAATACTATCCACTCGGAAGGATTTCTGACTTAGGCGAAAGCTGGCTCACAGCTAAGCCCCCGAGTGAGAGGATCGCTCGCCACTCGGAGAAGTTTTGAACTTAGACGAAGACTGGTTCGCAGCTAAGTTTCCGAGTGAATGGGATGCTATCCACTCGAAAGGGTTTTTAACTTAGGCGAAAGCTGGTTCGTAGCTAAGCCCCCGAGGGAGAGGATCGCTCATTACTCGGAGAAGTTTTGAACTTAGACGAAGACTGGTTCTCAGCTAAGTTTCCGAGTGAATGGACTGCTATCCACTCGGCAGGATTTTTTAACTTAGGCGAAAACTGGTTCGCAGCTAAGCCCCCGAGTGAGAGGATCGCTCGTCACTCGGAGAAGTTTTGAACTTAGGCGCAGACTGGTTCGCAGCTTAGTTTCCGAGTGAATGTAATACTATCCACTCGGAAGGGTTTTTAACTTAGGCGAAAGCTGGTTCGCAGCTAATCCCCCAAGTGAGAGGATCGCTCGTCACTCGGAGAAGTTTTGAACTTAGACGAAGACTGGTTTGCAGCTAAGTTTCCGAGTGAATGGACTGCTATCCACTCGGCAAGATTTTTTAACTTAGGCGAAAACTTGTTCGCAGCTAAGCCCCCGAGTGAGAGGATCGCTCATCACTCGGAGAAGTTTTGAACTTAGGTGAAGACTGGTTCGCAGCTAAGTTGTCTGTAATGATACTGTGGGGAACTCCATATCGGAATGTTATCTCTTTCATGAATTTGATAGCAGTGCGCGAGTTCAGCTTCTTTATGGGTTTAGCCTCAATCCACTTAGTGAACTTGTCGACTGCTACAAGCAAGTGAGTAAACCACTCTGGCCTGTTCGAAGGGGTCCGACCATATCCAAACCCCATACAGCGAATGGCCAGACGAGTGGAATAGTCTTCAAGGCAGATGCAGGCTTGTGCGACAAGTTTGAATAGAACTGGCACCCTTCACAGTGATCAACAATCTCCTTAGCCATCTCGTTGGCGCGTGGCTAGAAGAAACCAGCTCGGTATGCTTTGGCGACAATCGTCCTAGAGGACGCATGATGACCACAGGTCCCCGAGTGAATTTCCTCCAAAATCAGTCGACCTTCTTCAGGAGAGATACACCGCCGAGTCACGCCAGTTACGCTTTCTCTGTAAAGTTGTCCACCCATAACAGTAAAGGCCTTGGATCTGCGGACGATCTGTCGAGCTTCAACCTCGTCATCTCGGAGATCTTGCCTCAGAATGTAAGCGATATAAGGCACTGTCCAGTCGGGCGTGATCACCAGAATCTCCATGACCAGATCTATGACCGCTGGGACATCAACTTCAGTCGGATCAGAGGCGCTCTTTGCTTGCGGGGGCTCTTCAGTGAAGGGATCTTCCTGCACTGAAGGAGAATGTAGGTGTTCCAGAAACACATTGCTGGGGACAGGCTTCCGAGTGGATCCAATCTTTGCTAGCTCATCATCTGCCTGATTCTTCACTCGAGGAACATGATGGAGTTCCAAACCTTCGAACTTCTTCTCAAGTTTTCTTACTGCATTGCAGTATCCAGTCATAGCAGGGTTCCTGACATCCCACTCTTTCATCACCTGATTGACCACCAAATCAGAGTCACCGTATACCATCAGGCGCCGGACGCCGAGTGAGATGGCCATACGCAATCCATATAGGAGTGCTTCATATTCAGCTTCGTTATTGGAGGAATCAAAGTGAATCTACAAGACATAACTGAGTTTGTCGCCTTTTGGGGATACCAATACTATGCCAGCACCAGACCCATTCAGCATCTTCGAGCCGTCAAAGAACATGGTCCAGTGTGCCGAGTGGATTTGGATTGGCTGCTGCTGTTCTATCCACTCGGCCAGGAAATCAGCAAGTGCTTGAGACTTGATTGCCTTTTTCGCTTCAAACTTGATATCAAAGTAAACAAGCTCAATAGCCCATTTGGCCACTCGACCAGTCGCATCTCGATTGTTGAGGATCTCAGACAATGGAGCATCACTAACGACTGAAATTGAGTGATGTTGAAAGTAGTGTGCCACCTTCTTCGCTGACAGATATATACCATAGATGAGCTTCTGGTAATGTGGGTATCTTTGCTTTGAAGGAGTCAACACTTCAGAAATATTATAAACAGGACATTGGATTTTGTAAGCTTTGCCTTCCTCTTCCCGCTCGACAGTGAGAACTGTACTAACGACCTGATTAGTGGCCGCGATGTACAGGAGCAAGGGCTCTTTGCTGTGCGGAGCAGCAAGCACCGGCTGGGTGGAAAGCAGGGCTTTGAGCTCGACAAACGCTGCTTCAGCTTCCGGAGTCCACTCAAATGTATCAGACTTCTTCATCAGTCGGTATAAAGGCAATGCCTTCTCACCTAGACGAGAAATGAATCGACTCAATGCCGCCAGGCAACCTGTGAGCTTCTGGACATCGTGCACACGCTCAGGGCTTTTCATTCGGGTAATGGCACTGATTTTTTCAGGATTGACGTCGATTCCTCGTTCGGAAACAAGAAAACCGAGCAACTTGCCACCAGGAACACCGAAAGTGCACTTAGACGGGTTTAACTTGATATCATACCTCCTCAGGTTGGCGAATGTTTCAGCCAAGTCAGTCAGCAGGTCGGAACTTTTGCGAGACTTGACAACAATATCATCCATGTATGCTTCAACATTCCGAGGGATCTGATCAAGCAGGCATTTTTGAATCATGCGCATGAAAGTAGCGCCAGCATTTTTCAAACGAAAAGGCATGGTGATATAACAGAAACACCCGAATGGGGTGATGAAGGCTGTCTTTATTTCATCTGGACCAAACAGACGGATCTGATGGTAACCGGAGTATGCATCAAGAAAAGATAAACGCTCGCACCCCGTAGTTGAATCGACAATCTGGTCGATGCGGGGGAGCGGAAAATGATCTTTTGGGCAGACCCGATTGATATGTTTGAAGTCAATACACATGCGGAGTGACTTGTCTTTCTTGGGGACCATGACGACATTCGAGAGCAACTCGGAGTGGTAAATCTCGCGTATGAACTTAGCCGCCAAGAGACGAGCCACCTCCTCGCCGATTGCCTTCCGCTTCTCTGCTGCCGACCGACGCAAGTGCTCTTTCACAGGCTTGGCCCTCGGGTCGACTCTCAGTCGGTGCTCAGCCAGTTCCCTGGGTACACTCGGCACGTCAGCAGGCTTCCATGCGAAGATGTCCCAGTTCTCACGGAGGAACTGGTTGAGCTCGGCTTCCTATTTGCTGTCGAGTGTCGTTGAGATGTTGGTCGGGGCAGCATTTGGATCCGTCGGGTGAATGTGCACTTTCTTCACTTCGCCTGCCGACTGGAAAGCTGACTCAGAGGCGGGCTTCTTGGCACGCAGCAGGTCGGCAAGATCAGCACCCTTATTGTACTCCTCCAACTCGACCACAGCCATCTGATGATTGGCAATTTGGGAGCCTTGCTGAAGGCACTCCTCAGCCCTCTGTCGACTGCCAGTGACTGTGATCACACCCTTTGGCTCGGGCATCTTCAGCTTGAGATACACGTAGCATGGACGGGCCATGAAACGGGCATAAGCCGGACGACCAAGGATGGCGTGGTATGCGCTCTGGAAGTCCACAACTTCAAACGTCAATTTCTCTTTGCGAAAATTCTTGTCGGTGCCGAACACCACATCCAATGCAATCTGGCCGAGTGACTTGGCCTTCTTCCCAGGGATGACTCCGTGGAACTGCATGTTGCTTTCGCTGAGTCGGGACATCGGAATGCCCATCCCCTTTAGGGTATCCGCATACAAGATGTTCAAACCTCTCCCACCATCCATCAGGACTTTGCGGAGCCGAGTGCCTCCCACAACCGGGTCCACCACCAGCGCTTGCCGACCGGGGGTAGCGATATGAGCAGGGTGGTCTGACTGGTCGAATGTGATAGCAGTCTGAGACCATTTGAGGTATGTGGGGGTGGCAGGAACAGCCATGTTGACTTCTCTGTTGATAACTTTCAGTCGACTCTTGCTTTCTACATCAGCAAAAATCAACAGAGTGGCATTGACCTCAGGAAACTCTTCTTTGTCTTCATCATCCTCCTTTTCAAGAGTTTTCTCGCTCGACTGACCTTCCTTGAACTGCTGGATCAGTAAACGGCACCGTCGAGTGGTATGCTTCGGCAATATCAAATTGCCTTCCTCATCTTTCTTCGTGTGGATTGCACATGGTAAATCCATAACGTCTGTTCCCGACTGATTCTTTCCTTTCTTGGGGGTAAACTGCCCTTTGGACTTCCCCTTATTTTTTCCTTGCACCGCCAGAGCGGCCGCCTCTGCCTGAGCAGGGCCATCAGCTTTGCGCTTCTGTTTACGACTGGAATTGCCACCGGCATCATTGTCGACTGCTTTTCCTTTGCCGCTGCGGAGGCAGTCTTCCTCTTCGCCATTGGCGTACCAAGTGGCAATCTCCATCATCTTGCTCAGGGAAATATCACCTCTCCGCCCAAACTTCAGGTAAAGCTCTCTGTACTTCACACCGGCCTTGAAAGCACAAACAGCTTGGTGCTCGGAAACATTCTCCACTGTGTGATGCAAGGTGGACCAACGCCGAATGTAATCCCTCAAGGACTCATTGGGTTTCTGAACACAGTGCTGCAAATCGATCAAACCTGTTGGACGCTTGCAAGTGCCTTCGAAAGTTCTGATGAACACTCGGGCAAGATCTTCCCACCAATAGATGCTAGAAGGAGCCAAACGATTCAACCATGCTCAGGCCGAACCATCCAACATCAAGGATAAATGCTTCATGGATATGTTGTCATTTCCTCCACCAATCTGCACAGCCACTAGGTAATCATCTAACCATGTTTCCGGCTTCGACTCGCTGGAGAACTTGCTTATTCCAGCCGCCAACCTGAAGTTGGGGGGAATCTCTGCAGAGCGAATGGCTCTGCTAAAACATTCGGGGCCAGAAACAATGGTACCACTTCCACTCGGATAGTCTCTGTCATAACCATCCCTGTGGGCTCTGCCTCTGTTGATCCGCCTTTGTGCGAGGACATTCCTCGCGTCGAACCCAAGATTCCGCTCATCGCCTAACGGGCGCCTATCGTCATTGTGCCAGGGCACATATGAACCACTCCGCGGAGGAGTAGGCACTCGACAGCGGTCATCACGGTGATAACGAGGAGCAAAATGATCTCGCCCCTCATCTTGGTACCGATCTTCATGGTAACCTCCGCCCCTACGACGCAGAGGTGACCCCGGACTATGCGCCGACTGAACTGTGTCTGCTGTGGGCGAATTACTGTGTAACCTATTGCGCGACTAAGAAACAGCCGAATTCTATTGTTGTGCTGCATCAAGCAACGCTAGGATCTGTTGCAAACCTCTGCCAGCCTCTGAACACGACGGCTAAATGGAATCTGCAATCCTAGCGGCTGCTGCAACGTTTAAAACTAGAGTACGGAATACCTCGACGTTGTTCTGAGATCCGCTCAGAAACAACTGTCGCTGACGTCGACTGGGAAGTGGTGGACGCTGGCAAGCACGCTCGTCGAGTTCCTTCTGAATCTCTTCGAGCCGAAGGCGCGTGGCCTCCAAAGCCTAGGCCTCAGCAGTCGCACCGACGATGGGTGTATGGAGGATCTCCTCATCCCGGTGCTGCTGCTCATTCGACGCTCCACCAGCCTCGCGTTTGCCGTGGCCGAAGCCAGGCGGCGGACTCTGATGTGAACCAGCCATAAGAACCTCAGCCGCAGGATCGCAGCTCTCACACTCGGAGGGAACGTCAGACTGATCCGACGCCGAGTCGAACACGCCGTGAAGTGATTCGGCGGGCTCGATAGCCGCAATCTGCGAAGACGAAGTTTGGCGAGCCGCCGCATGCCTCACCCAGCGCTGGAGCCGCGAACGACCAAATCGCTTGCGGCGACGAACAGCGGGAAGGGCCGACAAGTACGGAGTCGACGACTGCCGTAGAAGAACACCGCAGGAGCTTGCGCGGAAGTGCGCCGGCCTGCGGATCGGGAGCGCCTCAACATCTAGAGGCGCTTCCTGGAGCCATGCTGAGTCGCCGGCGATGAAGGTGAGCGCTCCGAGATGGATCTCGTGGCCCAAGAACAAACCACCGCCGGAAGACATGACGAAGGAGAAAAAATGCAACCTCGCCGGAAGTCGCTTAGACGCCTGCCCCACGGTGGGCGCCAAATGTCGTGGGAACGATTCCGACATTAGAGAGGGGTAGGATAACGGAGCATGAGCTATCGAGATGCAAACAGGTGACACGAGTGTTTTAGGGAGTTCGGGCCTCTCACGGTGGAGATAACATCCCTACGTCTCGTGCTCTGCAGAGGCTTTGTTTTATCTGTCATGAACATGAGTTACATGGTATATTTGAGAGAGGGGAGAACGAATCTCCAGGCTAAGTCCTGAGACTAGAGAGAGCCAGAGCTCCAGGAGGAAGAATGAGCCCCCAGGGGGAGGAGAAGCTGCGCTAGCCCTGAGCTATGTGGTGGGGGGTGGCTTATATAGAGTGCGCCACCCCTCACCTCTTATGTTACAATCCGGAGCATTAGTGCCATGATGACAGCCCACTACGAAACGTCCACTATGAGTATGATGCTTCGACTGCCTTGTTGGTCTTTGCATATCCGAGTGAGACATATAGCCGAGTGGTTGACCGTCGTCCGAGTGGATGAACATACTCGTCCGAGTGAATGAACGTACTCGTCCGAGTAACCAGTATGTATGTATTTATCCGGACCCACCTGATGTGTGGAACCCATGGTATTATGATATTTCGACCCTTCATGGGCCTACCTATTATGTGTATCCCCAACAGTAGCCCCTGAGACTTTGACCGATTGCTGGTAGTCGGTTGGAGTCTGTAGAGTTTTGTTGAACTTGAATGTTGTTGCCGGACCTGACCGATCAGAATGTTTCTCTTTTGATTTCTCTTCCAGTGGGGACACGCTGAGTGCACCCACTGGGTGTAGTCCCCGAGCCTCTGTCGGACTGGATGAGTCAGGCAGAGGGTTTAAGTCTTCTAGTGTGGAACTGAACTGAACAAGTGAACTCTCATGCCCTTGGCGTAGTAAATTTCTGCAATCTGGAACTGAATCAGTCGGACTGATCTTTGTGCGCTGGGCACGGTAAATAAATATAACCTGGAACTGGCCCAGTCGAGTAAATCTTCGTGTGGTTGGCATGTTGAATGCTTATTGAGTCTGCCTTATATGATTGCTGGATCAAGGCTAAGTCCCCGAGTGTGGATGATAACCTCGCTTGGAATAATTTTTAACTTAGGCGATACGGAGTCGCAGCTAAGCCATCGAGTGTGGATGATGTCCTCACTCGGTGTAATTTTTAACTTAGGCGATACGGAGTCGCAGCTAAGCCCCCGAGTGTGGATGATGTCCTCACTCGGAGTAGTTTTTAACTTAGGCGATACGGAGTCGCGGCTAAGCCCCCGAGCGTGGATGATGTCCTCACTAGGAGTAGTTTTTAACTTAGGCGATACGGAGTCGTATCTAAGCCCCCGAGCGTGGATGATGTCCTCACTCGGAGTAGTTTTTAACTTAGGCAATACGGAGTCGCAGCTAAGCCCCCGAACGTGGATGATGTCCTCACTCGGAGTGGTTGTTAACTTAGGCGATACGGAGTCGCAGCTAAGCCCCCGAGTGTGGATGATGTCCTCACTCGGAGCAGTTTTGAACTTAGGCGAAATCAGGTTCGCGACTAAGCCTCCGAGTGTGGATGATGTCCTCACTCAGAGTGGTTTTTAACTTAGGCGATACGGAGTCGCAGCTAAGCCCCCGAGTGTGGATGATGTCCTCACTCGGAGCAGTTTTGAAATTAGGCGAAATCAGGTTCGCGGCTAAGCCTCCGAGTGTGGATGATGTCCTCACTCGGAGTGGTTTTTTACTTAGGCGATACGGAGTCGCAGCTAAGCCCCCGAGTGTGGATGACGTCCTCACTCGGAGCAGTTTTGAACTTAGGCGAAATCAGGTTTGCGACTAAGCCTCCGAGTGTGGATGATGTCCTCACTCGGAGTGGTTTTTAACTTAGGCGATACGGAGTCGCAGCTAAGCCCCCTAGTGTAGATGATGTCCTCACTCGGAGCAGTTTTGAACTTAGGCAAAATCAGGTTCGCGGCTAAGTCGTTCACCCACTGAGGGTTATGTTGTATATGTGTCCAGCTGAGCGATGGCGCGCAGAGCGGCCGAGTGATGAAGACGGGCCGCACGGAATTGTGATACGCGGGGCATCCGAGTGAAGTAGACGCGTCTGGCTGAGTGGCAACGCGCGGGGCGGCCAAGTGATGTAGACGCGTCCAGCACAGTGGCGATGCGCGGGGCATCCGAGTGAGGTAGATACGTCTCACTGAGTGGCGACGCACAGGGCGATCAAGTAATGACGCGCGGGGCGGCCTAGTCGAGAATGTTGTCGCGGAGGCATCCGACCAAGTGACGGCGCGCGGGGCGTCCGAGTCCAGCGTGTCGTCGAGGAGGCGTCCGAACAAGTGACGGCGCGCGGGGCGGCCGAGTCGAGCATGTCGTCGAGAATGGCGCACAGAGGCGTTCAGGTAACCTGTGTATGAAAAATAACACAAGCTAACATAAAAAATTCTCGAAGTAATTTGATGTTTGTTAAAATGATTCGTGTAAATTTCACCCATAGACACCCGCTGGGTGTGCCAGGTGCTTGCTGGTCCGGAACCAGCAAGAGTCTAAAGAGTGAAGGATCCGAGTGAACTTGTGAAAGTGAAGGATCCGACATGAAGATAAAGAACCGAGCGCAGTGGTATAGTCGGTGGCATGGCCTCCGAGTGAACGTCATGTGCGACTTACTTGACACTCGGTAATGCATAATTAATTAATTAATTGAATGGAACGTGTGAAGAATGACTTAGCTGTCTGACGGCGCACGAGCGGCCGAGTGATGAAGACGTCCCACACGGAGTGGCGATACGCGGGGCATCCGAGTGAGGTAGACGCGTCCGACTGAGTGGCGGCGCGCGGGGCGACCAAGTAAAGAAGACGCATCCGACTGAGTGACGGCTTGCGGGGCGGCCGAGTGGCGACGCGTGGGGCGGCCGGATGATGAAGGTGTGTCTCACCGAGTGGTGACGCGCGGGGCGGCTGGGTGATGAAGACGTGGCTCACCGAGTGGCGACGGGCGGGGCGGCCAAGTGACGAAGGTGCGTCCGGCTGATTGGCGACGCGCGGGGCGGCCAAGTGATGAAGATGCGTCCGGCTGAGCGACGGCGCGAGGGGCGGCCGAGTGATGAAGACGCGTCCGGCTGAGTGGCGACGCGCGGGGCAGCCGAGTGATGAAGATGCGTCCGGTTGAGTGACGACGCGCGGGGCGGCCAAGTGATGTAGATGCGTCCGGCTGAGTGGCGACGCGCGGGGCAGCCGAGTGATGAAGACGCCTCCGGCTGAGCGACGGCGCGCAGGGCGGCCGAGTGACGACGGAGCGTCTAGCAGCGTGACGGCGCGCGGGGCGGCCGAGTGACGACGGATCGTCCAGCAGAGTGACGGCGCGCGGGGCGGCCGAGTGACGACGGATCGTCCAGCAGTGTGATGGCGCGCGGGGTGGCCGGCTGACGAAGACGTGTCTCGCCGAATGGCGACGCGCGGGGCGGCCAGATGATGAAGGTGTGTCTCACCGAGTGGCGACGCGAGGGGCGGCCGGGTGATGAAGACGCCTCCGGCTGAGTGGCGACGCGCGGGGCGGCCGGGTAATGAAGGTGTGTCTCACCGAGTGGCGACGCACGGGGCGGCCGGGTGATGAAGACGCCTCTGGCTGAGTGGCGACGCGCGGGGTGGCCGGGTGATGAAGACGCCTCCGGCTGAGCGACGGCCCGCGGGGCGGCCGAGTGACGACGGAGTGTCCAGCAGCATGACGGCGCGCGGGGCGGCCAAGTGACGACGGATCGTCTAGCAAAGTGACGGCGCGCGGGGCGGCCGAGTGACGATGGATCGTCCAGGAGTGTGACGGCGCGCGGGGCGGCCGGGTGACGAAGACGTGTCTCGCCAAATGGCGACGCGCGGGGCGGCCGGATGATGAAGGTGTGTCTCACCGAGTGGCGACGCGCGGGGTGACCGGGTGATGAAGACGCCTCCGGCTGAGTGGTGACGCGCGGGGCAGCCGGGTAATGAAGGTGTGTCTCACCGAGTGGCGACGCGCGGGGCGGCCGGGTGATGAAGACGCCTCTGGCTGAGTGGCGACGCGCGGGGCGGCCGGGTGATGAAGACGCCTCCGGCTGAGCGATGGCGCGCGGGGCGGCCGAGTGACGACGGAGGGTCCAACAGCGTGACGGCGCGGGGGGCGGCCGAGTGACGACGAATCGTCCAGCAGAGTGACGGCGCGCGGGGCGGCCGAGTGACGACGGATCGTCCAGCAGAGTGACGGCACGCGGGGCGGCCGAGTGACGACGGATCGTCCAGCAGAGTGACGGCGCGCGGGGCGGCCGAGTGACGACGGATCGTCCAGCAGTGTGACGGCGCGCGGGGCGCCCGGGTGACGAAGACGTGTCTCGCCGAATGGTGACGCGCGGGGCGGCCGGGTGACGGAGACGTGTCTCGCCGAATGGCGACGCGTGGGGCGGCCGGATGATGAAGGTGTGTCTCACCGAGTGGCGACGCGCGGGGCGGCCGGGTGATGAAGACGCCTCCGGCTGAGTGGCGACGCGCGCGGCGGCTGGGTGATGAAGACGCCTCCGGCTGAGTGGCGACGCGCGGGGCGGCCGAGTGATAAAGAAGCGTCCGGCTGAGTGGCGACACGCGGGGCGGCCAAGTGATGAAGAGGCGTCCGGCTGAGTGGCGACGCGCGGGGCGGCCAAGTGATGAAGAGGCGTCCGGTTGAGTGGCGACGCGCGAGGCGGCCAAGTGATGTAGACGCGTCCGGCTGAGTGGCAACGCACGGGGCAGCCGAGTGATGAAGACGCGTCCGGCTGAGTGGCGACGCACGGGGCGGCCGAGTGATTAAGACGCGTCCGGCTGAGTGGCGACACGTGGGGTCGCCAAGTGAAGATGTGTCTCACCCAGTGACGATGCGCGGGACGTCCGAGTCACTGCACGAGATGTCCACCGAGTTATCTACTGTCCGGAGACATGATGGGATGAGTGGCCCTTGCATGGTTGGAGGAAAAAGGGCCATGGCCAGCGGCTGGCGACCGGGGGAGAAACCGTTGCGCGCGCAGATGTGTGGTCCTCCCGGGCTTTTGCGTTGATCGCCGAAATGACCAATTGAAGAAGTTGTCCACGTCCAGAACTTGCATGCAGATCAGTTTGCCGTTGTGTCGCGGGGATTGCTGTGTACGGCGACGGTGTTCGTGCGTCGGAGCACGGTGCCGGCGTTGCGGACGAGGCCGAAGACGACGGACGGTGCCGCAGATGAGGCCGAAGATGGAGGACGGTGCCGCAAATGATGTCGGAGACGGTGGACGGTACCATGGGCGGCGTGGACGAGGCCGGTAATGTCGACGGGCGGACGACGTCGCTTCATCGTCCGGGAGCCGAACCGATCGAAACACCATGTATCCGAGTGCTCCATGATCCTGTCCGAGTGCTCCCACCCGTCCGAGTGAACCATAGCCGGGCTACGATCCGGTCGGTGTGGGACTGGTTGGCCAGGTCGACACGGAGTGTTGTGCACGGAGGCGCTGCTGAGGTTCGGCGTGGTCGTGCTCATGAGTGCATGAGCGCTGCTCCCTTCGCTGGAGGTGGGCCGCTCTAGCCGGCTTGCAGGCGAACAGGATCCAGCATGTCTCCGTCTGCAGATCGAGGCCGAGCAGAAGAGACGCCTTCCAACTCCAAAACGGATCAAAATAAGCAATAAATGCCTAGTAATTGGGTGTGATTGCCTGGTTAACTGACGCATTGAACGAATTGCCACGTCCAGAATCTGCATGCAAGAGGTGTTAGCATCATTAAGCAAGAGATCGAGACGGTACTGCATGCAATTGCAGTTTCCTTCTTTCGTGGCTCATTCACTGCTTGCCGTGGGGGCTGGCCGGAAGCGCTCTCGTAGCCAACGAGGTCGGATACGGCGGACGTCGCCGTAGAAGAGGTCGGAGAAGACCGACGGCGCCGGTGTTCATGTGCGGGAGTGTGGCGTTGGTGGAGGGGACGAGGCCGGAGACGACGACAAGCGGACGACGTCGCTTCATCGTCCGGGAGCTGAGCCACCGATCGATACTGCATGAGAATCGCGTGAGCTCGTGTGCTCCCCGATGCTTTCCTATGAGTATTTTTCCTTCTCGTAGATGATGAGATGGCACGAAAACTCGAATAGTCAATTGTTCTGTGATGATTCGGGAGATCATCCCAAAAGAGCTTGAGTTGCTCAAGATTGAAGAAAAACCATGTGCATCATGGCTCGATAGACGCCATGTCCCACGGTGGGCGCCAACTGTCATGGGAACAAGCCTGATAGTAGAAGGTAGGGGTACGTAAGGAGAGGGCAGAGTCCTAGCTACGGCGAGGATGTACACACGGATGTATGAGTTCAGGCCCATCTCGTGGAGGTAACAGCCCTACGTCTCAGTGCTCGGGAGCTTCTGTCGTGTGGAATATGAGAGTTACAGGGGGTGCGAACCCTTGTGCCAGAGAGGAGGGGTGGCTTATATAGAGTGCGCTGCCCCTCATGAATGCCCGGCAACCAAGGGTTCGATCATGGGAATAAAGGCATATGTTACTGATAACGTATACAATAAATGCTACTAATGGCGACTGGTCGAACGCCTGCCTGTTGGCCTCCCTGGGGTGCCTTCTGGTCTTCTGCCATCGACTGGCTGTTGGTTCTTCCGAGTGAAAGGAGACTGTCAAGTGGAGGGAGAAACCTCCGAGTGGATTAATTGTCGAGTGACTCATGCGCCATGGTGACTTCAGTCGGAGTCTTCCTTGTAATCCTTAAGTCCTTCAATACAGCGCCCTTAGGTAGGGTATGTTGGCCAGGCCTAGGACCCTATCCTAGGTACGTGTCCTCGTTAGAGGGAGAACCTCTCCCCACCTAGGGGGGAGGCCATGGAGGAGGAAGCACGAGGGGGAGACCCTCTCCCCCTTTCTCTCGGTGGCGCTGGAGTGCCATCGGGGGAACCATCGCCGCGGTGATCGTCTTCATCAACATCACCTTCTTCATCACCGTCCTCATATCTTTTCACGGTCCACTCTCCCGCATCCCGCTGTAATCCCCTACTTGAACATGGTGCTTTATGCCACATATTATGATTCAATGATGTGTTGCCATCCTATGATGTTTTGAGTAGATTTCTTTTGTCCTTTGGGTTGATTGATGATCTAGATTGGTTTGAGTTGTATGTTTTACTTTGGTGCTGTCCTATGGTGCCTTCCGTGCCGCGCACACGTGAAGGATTCTCGCTGTAGGGTGTTGCAATACGTTCATGATTCGCTTATAGTGGGTTGCTTGAGTGACAGAAGCATAAACCCGAGTAGGTGGGTTGTTGCGTATGGGATAAAGGGGACTTGATGCTTTAATGCTATGGTTGAGTTTTACCTTAATGATCTTTAGTAGTTGCAGATGCTTGCTAGAGTTCCAATCATAAGTGCATATGATCCAAGTAGAGAAAGTATGTTAGCTTATGCCTCTCCCTCATATAAAATTGCAATAATGATTACCGATCTTGTTAACAATTGCCTAGGACAATTCCGCACACCGACCCATCATTATTCCACACTCGTTGTTTGTAATATATTGTAATATATTCTAACTTTATGATAACAACACCTATTTTTATATTTTAGTTCTCTGATATCATGCAAAGCTATTCTCTTCATACCCACAACGTAGTTTTATTTCTCGTTCCTAGTTGGAAGCAAACGTTCGGCGTGCGTAGAGTCGTATTAGTGGCAGATAGGACTTGAGAGAATATTGATCTTACCTTTAGCTCCTTCTGGGTTCGACACTCCATACTTATCACTTCCACCTTTGGAAATTGCTACGATGATTCCTTGCACTTGGGGATTATCAGTCTTCAAGTTGGGGACGCTCCTCGGTTCTTCCGAATTGTTCTTCATCTTCAGCCGTCGGTCTTGAAAACTGGTTCAACAAATCTTTCCATCTCCGATCTTGAGGATCGCCGAGGTGTATCTGAAGAGTTCACACGTCGGGCATCCGAGGAGCCCCTTTAAGTTCTCGGCCATTATCAATGCCTTGTTATTTTTTATGCCACGTCTCGGGTTTTAAGTGCTTCCCGTGTGGCGGTGTCCTCTTGCGTCCGAGTTCCAATGCCGAACTGCATCCGAGGTTTCCTGTTGCGTCCGAGCTCCAACGCCGAACTGTATCCGAGGTATCTTTTTGCAGCCGAGCTCCAATGCCGGTCTACGTCCGAGCTCCAACGCAGGTCGGCATCCGAGGTGTCATAGATTACCTCGGTCTCCGAAAATTTGAAGGAGTCAATCCGAGCTTAAATGCTGGAATAGAATTTTATCGAGCCAGCCATTCGCATTCGAGCTTTATGTCGGACTGCTTCCGAGGTGTTTTGCACAGCCGAGCTCCAACGCTGGTCGGCATCCGAGGTGTCATAGATTACTTCGGTCTTTGAAAAGGTTGCACGTGTTCGGCCGAGCTCAATGCCGGCAATGCCCTCTATTGAGCCAACCACCTGCATTCGAGCTTTACACCGGATTGCTATGGAAATAGTGCACCACCTCGGCAGTGGGCTGATTTTTTGTGGAAATAATTTCCGATCACTGCAATTTATTTACTACCGAGATTTATGGCTGGTAGCCCTCAAGGTGTGTGTCGGTCTATAACCCGAGATGCACCTGAAGGAAAATAAAATAATCAAAATAAAACCACTAATCCCAGTAGCCCCTGAGACTTAGGTCGATTTGCAAAATCGGCCTGAGGATCAAGTTCTTGCTCGGCGGCAAAAGTTAGGGATGTAAACGCGGTACGTAGTAGTTTCCGAGACTCGGGTTGGGTGCGGCCGACCAACCTAAGGATCGAATCTCCTCGGCAACCATATTACACTTTGGATTTGCTGCATTGAATAGGTAATGCCGTAGCCCCCGAGCCTTAATTTAAGCACGGGTGGTCGAATCAAGGATCGATATTTGTTTGACACAAACTTTGTTACGTTCGACACAATTTATGTATGATGATTCTATGTATCCAAGTACTTTACATCATTAATGCTCGGATCCTCATTGTACAAGACTTTGTTGACTGACCATCGGCTTCAACCTCCTCGGCCAGTAGCCGAGGAGTGTTTGTCCTACTTTATAAAGCCTGTATGAGGGCAAAGATTTACGGCAAACAAGGCAATCCGGCCATATGGTTTTATAAACAAAGGTATGTGGAGAGATATGTTATATTACTATTTAACGTAAGAAACATCTTCTGGGAAAAATAGTTCCTTTATAAGTTCCTTTTTCCAGGCTATCATGTTGACCATGATCGTGAAACCTCAACTCCGATCAATGTGGAAGGAAAATATCAAGGATTTAGTTCGGCGAATGTTCCCAAACTTTGTGGTCTTTTAATGAAGCAAAATTTTCACTTCCGTCGTTGCCGACCAATTGTATTCTTAAGATGGCTAGCTTTCGGCTTCACCCAGTCTGAGGTACTAACCCGGATGACCCAGAAGTAACAATCACAGAGGTGCTCCCTTTACCCCCTAGCCGAACAATCAGGAACGTAGGGGGTAAGCACAGGAACCAGGCAACCCAGCTTGGCCAAAATCTTAAGTCAAATTGATGCATATTTATGGCATTATAACGATGATTACGGAAGGCAGCACCCGCATATTGAATACAAATGCTTTTATGCTATATGTTGTTTTGACTCCTTTGCGACCGTTTATAATCTGAAAGTGGCCTATCGTCGGCTTCCACCCCTTTGTAGATGCTACGCAGGGTGTTTCCGTACAAACAAGACAACCCTTAGCCAACGTCTCGGTGCCCGGAGGCGGTTGTGTTAGCGGAAACGAGGCAATCAGATATTCAGGCTTTATAACTTTCACTTAGTCATAGGAGCATATGTTGGGGGGCAACTTAATAGCCCCCGGTATACGTCGACTCCTCGGATTATTCGAGGTCGAACCACCCAGAACTTGGCCTTTTCAATAAAGAGAGGCCCTTCGTTTTACTCGGATAACCTCGATCGGCTATATTTGGTTGAACACCGCCTGCGGTTCGCTAGCCGATTTACGCTTGTTGTGACAGTCAGCTTTCGGCTTTCTCCAACTGAGGCACTTAACCAGTTAAACCAGAAGTGACAATCGCAGTGGTTCTCCCTTTACCCCTCAGCCGAACAAAGCGGAAACGTAAGGGGTAAGCACAGGAGCCGGGCAATCCAGCTATAGACCAAAGACACAACTCGAAATCAATGCATATAAATGCGAAGTACCGAGGACATTTTGCCGAGGACTGCATGGAGTACCTCCGTGTTTGGTGGGTTCGGTGCTAACCGCAGAACCCCTTTAATATTGCCGATGCGTGAAATGCATCTGGCGTTGTACTGCGAGAGTTATGCTCGGAAAAACCAAAAAACTTATGCAAGAAACTTTCTGTTTAGATAAAAGAAAATTGTGCCAATCCAAAATTGGTCTAAAATTTAATTTGTGCTTCGGTCGTGCTTTAACATGATACATCCAATCTCCGGACTCCAATCGGGTCAGCCTTTGGCTTCAACCTCCATATCCCGAAGGCGGAGTGTTTCTCTGAGGTCTATTAGCGAACTAAACTTGACCGACTTTAGAAAGAAACCAGGCTATCCGGCTATTGACCACACACTTGTGTCGGAAAATGAGTAGTAAAAAAAAGACTTTGCAACGACCAAGAAGGAAACACATTTATTATAAAACGGCTCATATAAATTTAAGAGCCCCCACGTAACATAGGAAAAGAGGGTTGTTTTTTGAACAAACAATATTTTTAACAAAGAAATTTTTTGTTTTGAGAAAAAAACATAATGCTCGATTGAACCAAACAAAAATTTAAAAACTTTAAGAAATTTGAAAATGAAAGCGACTTAGCTGGTTAATATGCTCGGCGTTGATGACGTGGGCCGAGCTTGCGGTGGATCGAGGTTCCAGCCCCCAAGCTGGTCCAGAGGTGCTCGAGCGAAGTGCTCGGCTTGATGAAGCGGCGATGCAACATGGTTGGTTTGCGTGAAGAAGTGATGATGCAACACGATCGATGTGGCGAGGCGAAGCCCTCGGTCCGGCTAACATGACGAAGCTGGTCGGCTGGTGACATCGAAGTCTCCGGAACAGGTTGATGAATAGATGGTGCGGGGATGCCGACACAAGGCAGCACACCAACGTGGCGACACAATTTGGTCGACGGAGGCGAGACGACGACGCCAGCGCGCCGAGGTGACCGCGTTACACGGTCGAAGACAATTACCTGCGTACATGATATAATGCAAGCCAAAAGTACTTAACAAATAAAGATCAAAAAAGATTCTTTTACTTAATTAACTTAAGTGAAGTAAAAAAAATTAAAGAAATATGGCCTGGGCGCTGAGGTTGGCTCAGCGGAGTGGAGGCGCCGAGATTCCAGCACAGGAACATGCATCGAGGCGATGCCATAACTTCGACGGCGCAGGCGGGACAACGACATCGGCTTGCCGAGGTGGCGATGTGGCGTAGTCAAGGCCGATTACATAGGTTGGCTGGGCGACAACGTTGGTGCACCGAGGTGTTAGTACGGCACGACCCAAATCATTTACCTGCACACATAAAGTAGTGCAAGCAAAAATAATAATAATTAAAAAGAAGGTGCACAGTTAATTTATGCGAAGTGAATAATCCGATAAATATGGCCTACGCGCGGTGGCCGGCTCGACGAAGTCCCAATGAGCAGGTTGAAATTTTCATGGCGGTGCCGTGGTGCGGGGACGCCGACGCACGGCAACGAGCCGAGGTGACAACACAATTTGGTTGACAGAGGCGTGACGACCACATCGATGCATCGAGGTGACGACGTGGTCTACTCTAAATCGATTACATTAATTGCCCGTCAATCAACAGACAGATAAACCGGGCCGCAGAAGAGATGGCCAGATGCCCGGAGGCGGTGCGGCTTCCTCAATGGCGAATAGCACTTCCGAAGCAAAGCTGTACTATTGGTCAAACCTCCAAATCGTTGAACGATTAGCACACTTTGAGAAAGTATAGGTATATTAGTACATTGGAGAAGTAGCCCACTAGCAATATCACGTGAGCAGTGCACAAAGGACAAACCGCTAACGAAAAGTACAACTTAGTTAAAAAATTAAGGAGAAAGGAGGATGGAATCTCCCTGTTCTGCCGCCGATTAGGACTCTTGTCGGCCGGCCCAACTGCGTTGCTCACGTTGAGTTATGCAGCGAGGCTACTGTCCACACGCATCCTTTTGCAGGACCTTCAGGACCTGTGAGTAGATCGGATCCAAGGTATCCTTGGATGACGGATACGGCCGCCGCCGCTAAAAAATTCTGGCTCCCAATCTGAGTGTAAACAACGTAGCACAATTCGGAAGCAACGATTTGGGAAAAAAATGTTTTTACGTAAAACAAATTTAATTGAAACAGTATCACCTGATCTTCTCATCGATCCGTGACGAACACCTAGCGGGCTCTCAATGAAAGCACCAATGTCGGCGTCAAAACTGGCATATCTCGTAGTAGGGGTCCTAAGCTAGGCGTCTTGGAGTGATGGTAACATGGACACAGGATTTTACCCAGGTTCGGGCTCTCTCAAGGAGATAATACCCTACGTCCTGCTTTTGATTGTATTGATATGGGGGATAGTACATAGTACAGGTATCTACCACGAGATTGTTGTAATGAATATGAGATTGAGGTTGTCTATTGACTAGCCTGGCCTCAGTTTATATAATACACCGTAGGCCTAGGGTTTAGAGGAGTCCTTGTCTTGTGTGCCAAGTCTTCTGGAATCTCCCTTGTATGCATCATGGGCTCTCCGAACTGGCCCATTAGTGAATCGCCCTGGGGGTCCTCGGCCCGACCCACTGGTCGGGAGACGACGTGGTGAGTACCCCCTAGTCCAGGATACCGTCAACTTGCAGATTCCGGTGACCTTGGGGATCTACGCATAGGGGTTGATTGCACGTTTTCATTCCTTGTTCTCCGATATAAATCTTGGGGCACTCTTTGAGGTTCTTTGTGTTGGATTGAGTATTATGAATCTGAAATTGTTTGATGTGTATCGTATAATTAACTCATGGATACTTGTGGTGACATTGGAGTATCTAGGTGACATTATAGTGGGTTGATGCGTATCATATGGTGTTATTCTAGTACGAACTCTTAGATAGATCGATTGGAAAGGATAACTTGGTGTTATTTTAGTACGAACTCTTGGATAGATCGATCGGAAAGAATAACTTTAAGGTGGTTTCGTACCGTACAAACAATTTCTTCTTATGTTCTCCGCTAGATAAGAACTTTGGAGCGATTCTTCGTTGCACATTGAGGGATGGTTATGTGATCCAATTATATTAGCATTGTTGAGAGATTGCACTAGCGAAAGTACGGACCCTAAGCCAAGTTTTCAAGCATTGCATTACCGTTTGTGCTCACTTTTGTTACTTGCTACCTTGCTGTTTTATATTTTCAGATTACAAAAACCTATATCCACCATCATATTGCACTTGTATCACCATCTCTTCGCCGAACTAGTGCACCTATACAATTTGCCATTGTATTGGGTGTGTTGGGGACACAAGAGACTTCTTGTATTTGATTGCAGGGTTGTTTGAGAGAGACCATCTTCATCCTACACCTCCCACGGATTGATAAACCTTAGGTCATCCACTTGAGGGAAAATTGCTACTGTCCTACAAAACTCTGCGCTTGGAGGCCCAACAAAGTCTGCAAGAATAAAGTTGCACGGTAGACATCGGTAATTCCTATGGTAATTCTTCCAATAATAATAATAGTATGCCCTTTGATCTTTAGAACACAATTAAAGAATTTATTAGTTATCAAAAGATTTTCAATACTATGATAGAAGAAAAACTACATAAAGTTGATGATATGGCTAGAAACATGGATAGGATTGCTCATGATATGGAAACTCTTAAAAGTAAAACTTTGCCACCCAAGAATGATATTAATGGGTCTAGGAAATCCATCCAAATATCTATTAATGAACGCAAGGAGAGAACCGCTAGGCTGAGAGCTAAGTGAGAATTCCTAGAAAAGGCGCTTCCTCTCGGTTTTTATCGTAATCACGATGAAGATGTTAAAATGATTGGTGTTTCTCCTATTGAATCTTTATTTACTAATCTGAAAATTGATGATAAAGGGACTGGATATGAGTCAACTTTAGCTAGAAGGCGTCTCGTTTGTTCGGAGGGTATGATTTTATTGATAAAAATGAAAAAAGTGGGTTGTGAGAGGTCAAACTTTAATTAGTGATGCCCCCACTACTTTGGATTACAAGGACTTTAATTATGAAAGTTGCTCTTTATTTCAATGTATTTCCTTGTTGCAATCCATGATTAGTTCACCCAATGCTTAAGAACAAAATAAAGCTTTCACTAAACATATCGTAGAAGCTATGATAAAAGCTCATGAGGAGAAACTTGAGTTAGAGGTTTCAATACCTGGAAAGCTACATGATGAATGGGAACCTACTATTAAAATAAAATTTAAAAATTATGAATGCAATGCTTTGTGTGACCTTGGTGCTAGTGTTTCTACAATACCAAAATCTTTATGTGATGTGCTAGGTCTAACCGATATGAATGAATGTTCCCTTAACTTGCATTTAGTAGATTCTACTATTAAGAAACCATTGGATAGAATAAATGATGTTCTTATTCTTGCTAATAGAAATTATGTGCCCATGGATTTCATTGTATTTGATACTGAATGCAATCCATCTTGTCCAATTATACTTGGTAGGCCTTTCTTACGAATGATAGGTGCTATTATTGACATGAAAGAAGGTAACATAAGATTCCAATTCCAATTAAAGAAAGGGATGGAACACTTCCCTAGAAATAGAATTAAACCACATTATGAATCTATTATGAGGTCCACCTATGGAATTAATTTGAAGGATGACAACACTTGATACTATGCATTATTCCTAGCTAGGGGCATAAAACAATAACGCCTGTTGGGAGGCAACGAATAGTTAAATTTAAATTTTTGTTTTACTTTCTGTTTTAGTGTGTTGAAATTACTATTTCTACTGTAGTGATTGTGTTTTTATGTTTAAATTAGTGTTGCCAAGTAAAGCCTTTGGGATGATTTGGAAGATAGTAGAATTGATACGATGCAAAAACATAAACTTTTGCGTCCAGCACATAATTTTCTCTTATTTTACCGGGACGTCCATTTGATCTGAATTTTTTACACAGTATTTGTATAAAAATTATACAGGTGTACCTAATTTTTCAGAATTTTAGGAGTTACATAAGTACAGTTTTTCTACAGATCTTTAAAGACTGTTCTGTTTTAAACAGATTCTTGTTTGCTTGCATAGTTTGCTTGTTTTGATGATGCTATGGATTGTATCGGGGGGTATAAGCCATGGAGAAGTTAGAATATAGTACCTATTATGCAATAATGAAATATTAATCAATATATAACAGTACCTAAAGTATTTGATATGTCTATTATACTAATGGATCTCACGAGGTTTTGTTGAGTTTTGTGTGCTGAAGTTTTCAAGTTTTGGGTGAGAGAACGATGAATGAAGGAATAAGGAGCGGTAAGACCCTAAGCTTGGGGATTCCCAAGGCACCACAAGGTAATATTCAAGGAATACACAAGCGTCTAAGCTTGGGGATGCCCCGGAAGGCATCCCCTCTTTCGTATCCAGTCTATCAGTATGTCACTTGGAGCTTTATTTTTATTCATCACATGATATGTGTTTTGCTTGGAGCGTCGTGTGTTATATTTTGTTTTTCTTTTAGTTTTCCACACTCACTATTTTCTAGACACACATATTTGAGAGATACATGTGCTTATCATAATTTGTTAGAATACTCTATATGCTTCACTTATATTTTTTAAGCTAGGCAGTTGCTCTAGTGCTACACTTATATCTTTTTAAAGCACGCCGGCGTCTAAATTTTGTAGAAATAACTGAATTCTCATGCCTCACTTAAATCTTTTTGAGAGTATAATAAGAAATAGGAACGGTAAATTGCACGAGTTATAAGACTAGTCCAAAAAGGATATGTATTCGAGGGGATATAATAAAAACTTTCATGTAGCTCACTAAAGAACAAACATGAGTTGAGTATATTGATGTAGTAATATGAAAGGGCATGAGTACTAGATTGTTGGTTAGTAGAAATATCAGTAATTAAAGTTTGTTATTTGTTATTCATCTAAGTATAAACATGGCATAGTGACGATGTGTGAGCATTTTTATGTCTGAAATGATATCCTATTGTGTTGTTTGAATTGGGGGCGCGCGATGGTTAACTCCTACCAACCTCCTCCCTTGGGGTATGCGGTAGTACTTTGCTTTGAGAGAGCTAATAAGGCTTTACAATAAGTATGTAAGTTCTTTATGACTAATATGAATCCATGGATATACCCACTCTAACGTTTTCGTATTTGGTATCCTCTTCGGTACCGTGTATTTCCCATTCTCACCTGTAGTGACCCGACCCAAATGGATCGGCGTCTCTGTGCCTTTCTATGCTATCCCTGGATCAGTATGCTAGCACACACAGTACATTGATGAAAAACCGTAACATCACATGTTAAAAAGTTAACATAGATCCAGAGTATACCTCATATAACACAGCAGAAAACAATCATAAGGGTGTGGAGTCCCATCAATGCTAATGGCAAGTTGAGTATAGACCGTAACCCTACATCGTAACTCCTACTCGTCGTAGAAATATCTGCAACATGATAGGTTGCAGCCGTGTAGGTCAGTACATTGAATGTACTAGCAAGATCACATATAAAGGCAGGTGAAAATAACTCTATCACTATATGCAATATGGCTATGGTGGCTCTATGTTTAAGTGTTTGCATAAAAGCCAATTTTTTCATACATCAAAGGAATAACAAAACTTATTACTACAAAGTTGATATAATTAATGAGATGGTTCCACCAACCAAATCTCATATCCCAAAGTCATTACTAAACCCAATCCTAAATTTATGGTGCATTGTTGAGAGTTCTGAGATAAATCCAATTCTAGAGTCCCGGAATTGTCTGTAACCGAGGACACGACTAATCTATTAGTTTAATTCTCTGCAGAGATTTGTGCTTTGTACCCACAAGATTTGATTCCCTCCGTTTACGTTCTCGCACTGCATGGTGTTTGAGAACCGGATGAATGAAAAATGGTCTTCCAGAGAGTTCCTCTGACCGCTGCCAGTCACCCATCCGATCCTACTGTTAATCTACATGTGCTGGTAACTGTCTAGCCAGAGTCACAACTAAGCACTGGTGCAATGACGTGCTAAACAAACTGTTTTTAACCCCTTTCTACGAAGTACTTTGAAACCGGCGCCTTGCATGTGTGGGCGATAGGGGGGTCCATCCCACACGACACGGAAAACCCGTCAGCGATTGTGACCAACGAGCGCAAACGATATCTAAAACGTAATCTTGTGCGGTGCAGGAATATATCGCACACGCTATAATTTGAGCGTATGTGTAAGATTTGGGATCAATCACACACGGCAATCACGAGTTAAACGCGTCCAATTGATCATGGAAAACAAACGATTGAGGAGCTCTTAAGCACACGTATAAGTGTTGCAGATCGTTTCCGACTTCTTATGTATCGCCAACGTTTCTGTTTATATTTTGTGTGCTTCTCCTGTAGATCACGGGCGGTTGCGCTATGAGTTGCGTGTGCTTTTACTATTGATCACAGGCGGTTCCGCTATGAGTTACGTGTGCTTTCCGTTTTGTATCGCAGACGATTAGTTGCTTGAACCGTGTGCGCTAAAAAAGCCAGCTTATTGGAAAATATCGCATTTGAACGAATAGTGTCCACAGGAAGAACATTCATCATAATTCGCCACAATATGCAATCGACAAATAGTGTCCACATGAAGAACATTCATCATAATTCAGCAAAATATGCAGTTGAACGAATAGTGTCCACAGGAAGAACATTCATCATAATTCGCGACAATATGCAATTGAGCAAATGCTAGCTAAATTCCACATATGTAAGACAGACTTTTGCAGTACATAATCATAGTGTACGAAATACGAAGACATGATCACATGGAAAACAATGCATCCATGCGTATATGTTTAGCTGATAACACTATATGAATGCGTACTTATTATTGAGGAATACGAATCTTGAAATCTTCCACGTCTCTAGAGGGCTTGATATAGTGTTTCACAAAGAAGGTGCTGATAAATTTCCTAACAGACAGCAATTCATCTGCGGCGAGCGGTTCAGAGGTCATCGGTCCAAAGATCCTCTGCAGGACTTTTAGATCAGAATGTGACATCCGTGTGGAGTAGAAGATAGTAATTAAGAAACAGACTTACTGGTTCTATTTTGTCAGCATTGAAACCACATTCAACATGTCTGCATAGGTTCATCATGTGTGCGCAAACGTAGTATCCACATAGGTTGGTCCCTAGTTGTTGTTGAGGACACTGCAATTTTTTGTACAAAATTAGTCATGTATTTGCCATGTTAGGAACTACCTAACCGGTGTAGGTTGTTTATTTATATGGAGAGAAATAGAAAGAGATTTACTTAGAAATTTGAACATCTGACTAGCATTTTCTGAAAATAACGGATTTTGTTGTCTTACCGGAGAAACGATCACGTGCTGCAGAGGTAGTTGGCGGTCGAACTGTAACCCTCCTAATGTTATGTTCTTTGACAATACACTGCAAATGAAGATGAATTTTCACACACTCAATTCTGGAACCAAATATGAACATAACGCATTAACATCAAAGAATTCAATACCTATCCATGAAATCCTGAAGATGACTTAGATTCTGAGGCGCATTTGACTCTCTGAGAGAATCCAGGTAGTAAACTGTATTGCGTTTTGGAACAATGACCACTAAGATCCAGTGATCTCTACAGTTTAAGAAAACCTTGAGCTTACGAACTATGTCGAAAACTGAAAGACGATGAATGTATGCATGGTTTTAAATTTAACTCACCCTTCATGATACAGCCACATGAAGAATTCTCCTATCGGTAACTCCCACAAGATCTTGGCGACATACGAGATGGAAGCCTCGCGTGTTTCATTCATACTTAACAAAATGTCGTTTGCTAAATCAGGATCTATGAAATGCCAATGCGCCCTTATCGATCTCTGCGCCGTCAATCCCCTGAGAGGAATACAATACAATTAGCTTTTTTTTCATTTTCAACCTTGTATGGAGAAGTTGATCACAGAGTTTGTGAAGTACTTACAACATCAAGCATTTGACAACAGTGGCAGCAAGCTTATCGAAGTTGAAGAAGAGATGAAAGTCCTCGAATTCCACACTGATGGTACCTGCATCGTGAAAGAAATGCCTACGGTAGTAGTGCAATTCCACAATGTTATGATCTTCTCCTTTTGACATTATGTCCATGCAATATTTATGTAACTTGCGACAACTGGAACTGCACTCGTCACAGTATTCGCCAACAAGAAATGACTGGCCATGCTTGTACTTGCGTACTTCAAATGGGTCTACTTTCTGACTAGAAAGTAGCTTTTTAAATTTTGCTTCAGACATTTGGTCAGAACCGGGATTACATGGGTCTTCATCGGCCATGCCATGGTTCTGCTCGAAGATTCTTCGTAGCAGGATGCTCTGGTACTCATCCCTCCTCTGTTTCTTTCATGTATAATAACAAATTGCCAATTTTACCAGGAAGCTAAATATAGATGCAACAGTCTTTGTAGTACAGGATGCACATCGGCAGTGTTTGAATGATATCAAATTAATAGTGACAGGTACGTACATTATGCTGTCAAACATTCCAATCTGTTAAAAACTACTGTCTTGCACCATGTTTTTTCACTAAGTCTGAGAATCTGTTTATTTTAGATTGCCATGTTTCACGTGGTTCAGCCACCTGACAACCCAGGTGTGTGTACGCTTGAACAGTGTTGATGCTAGCCATGTTTCAGTGCATAATTAGACCTTGCTCGTGCTGAATGAAATGAAGTGCTTCATGTGTACTAACTTGTTGTAAATTTTCATGCAATGATAACTCATGTAGCACATAGTTTTCTTGCTGTCAATATGCCTTCAGGTTAAAACTATGACAATGTCTTAATCACATCCAGAATCAAATAGCACACGGGAAGTGTCTGAATCACACCTAATATAACAAATGATTTCTAACAATGAGAGTTAGGCTTACCTTCTTTGCACGTCCCAGAAACTTCCTCCCACTGTACCCAGGTTCAAAAGCTCGTAACTTCACGGATTGAAATTGATGTTGACCATGAACAGGTAGGTCTTCAGCTACCCCTCTCCATTCCTTGAAAGTGATTGTCCTAGGGAGCTACAAGAGAAAGAAATGGCACAAATGGGCCTGCCGCTTTTAAATCCCCAATTCCAAAACAAAACCCTAAGCCTAGTTGAGCCAGAGAGAAGAGAGACGAATACCTAGCTGGTGAGAGATTCATCGTCGTCGGAGATACCGCTTGAGGGGTCACTCGAGGAGACCATGGCGTGTCCGCGACGGCCGGAAGCTAGAGGGAGAGATGTGGGCGGCGGCGGGCGCGGGGGGGGGGGGTCGGGGGTGGGGGGTTGCAGGGGAAATGTGGCCCTTTGAGGGGAGGGGGGAGCCTGATATTTTGGCGGTCGGCGGAATTTTTCGCTCGTTACAGGGAACCTTGGCGCGCAAAGATTCATCAGACACGGTGTTTCTGCTTTTATCGTGTGCGATGATACAGAACATACAAAATTTTGCCCCTCCCCACATATTCCCTAGTTATAGTGCACATCCATGTCATTGCATAATGTAACATCAACTGCTAAATTGGGTATACAAATTAGCGGACACACATAGCTCATAGTTACTAAACCGAGCAAGTTCACTAAATAATCAAGCTGCTTGAACTAGAAATAGCTCTTACAAAAGACCGGCTCTCTGAGCAAAGGCTATTAGTAATACGCATAATTTTAACAAAGATGCTGATGAGCAGCCGCCCTATGCCTCGCCGATGTTTGATGAGATGTCGACGACTTGTCCGGGCAACATTTCGCCGGTGCTGGACTCTGCATCCCCCAGGCTGACTTCGACCGCGGTGACGTGCTCATCCTCGGCATTGTCCTCGTCATCGGTGTCACCCTCATCTTCGTAGTACTTGTAGTAGTGGTGCCGCCATAGCTCGCGTTGGTACTCCACCGCCAATTCCTCGATGGACAGGCGCTTCTCGACCTCTTCTTGACCCACGCGCAACTCCTCCCAGCACTCGGTGCTCTCGGACGGCTCTCGCATCTCCAGCTCTCGCTCGGAGATCTCGTGTGGAAGGGGCTCCATGGCCTCCGCCGCCGCATCGTCAGCATGCATCTCTGCATCCACAGCAGCCGCCTCTTCGGACGTGTGGTGCATGCTGGATTCCGGCGAAGCTTGGAGTATCTTGGCGTGGCCGTTCTCGATGATATAGGCCTGGATGGCCTTGACCCGTGCCAGGCGGCCTCCGTGGCACGACACGCTGCTCGAGCGCTCTTGGCATTTGCAGACGCAGTCGTAGCAGCTGCAGCTCCCGTCTCCACGGCTACAGACGCCCTTTCGGCCACTGCAGAAGCCCTGTCGGCCGCCGCAGAGGCCCTTTCGGCGGATGCGGCCGCACTTAAGGCGGATGCGGCTGTGCTCTTGGCCGAGCGGCCGCATTCTTGGCAGAGACAGGAGCGCTCGGGGCCAATGGGGCGATCGTACACACCCTTACGTAGCGTTCCCACGGCATCATTCTTTGCAGAGAGGGTTTGTTGGGGAATGGGGATCTAGGGTGAACAGAATCCGAGCTAGACGAAGCCGATGAAGCTTCCCTCGTAAGACATAAATAGATCCGTGAATTTTCATCGCAAACGGTTCCTCTATGGAACCGTGTGTACGCAGTTCACTTTTTGTATTGAATTGTAAAACTATTTTGGGGTACAGCGGTATCCGATATTGTTTTATTTGTAAGAAAAAGATCCCTACCGTCAAAATCCACTAACGACATCCTAAAGTTGTGAAATATTCGGGGTTCAATTGGCATTTTTATACATTAAGTTAGTTTGTACAAATTTTACGGCCATAATTCAAAATTGTAACACACGAACATGCAAGATGAAGCAAAAACTGTTGGAAAAATCATATTTATGTACTACTTGCTTCCCTATATATGTCGCTTGCAATAAATTTTAAGGAGTTCCAAACATCTTAGGTAACGGTTTGGACACACGTGCATGCATTGGGAATCTAGGTTTTACAATTCAAAAAATGAAAAAAATGCTCTGAAGTACATGATAATAATCTCCATGTTTTCCCGACTTGGGGCCAAGATGTCGTGGTCAAAGTAACGGCTTGGTCGAGATAAGCTTTGACACATGCCTCTCACAAAACGGAGCATCACACGAAGGGTCGTAGTTCCGAGAGGGAACATGAGCCTTGTTTGATGATGAACCGCTAGTCGTTGTCTCATTTGGCCTAGCTTTTTTTTAATTTGATACAATGCCTGAAATTTGGACATTTTCGGGGTTCAATGAGCATTTTTATACATTAAGTTAGTTTCTAGATATCTAGTGGCCATAATTCAAAACAAAAACACATGGACATGTGCAAGATGAAGCAAAAACTGCAGGAAAAAAATCATATTTATATACTCCCTCCGTTTCAGAATATAAGGTGTATTGTTTTCTGTGCAAGTCAACCATTTGAAAGTTTGACCAAGATTATAGAATAAACTAACAACATTTGCAATATCAAATAGATAAAATATGAAACTACTTTTCCTGATGGATCAAATGATATAAATTTTGTATTGTGGATATTGGTATATTTTTTCTAAAAACTCGGTCAAACATCACCTCGTTTGACTTTTAAAAAAACAAATACACCTTATATAATGGAACGAAGCATTTTTCATGTACTAGTGCTTCCGTCTATATGCCATGTGCAATAAATTTGAAGGAGTTCCAAACATCTTGAGTAACGGTTAGGACACAAGCATTGAGAATAATCTAGGTTTTTAAATTCAAAAAATAAATAAAAAATGCTATGAAGTACATGAAAATCAACATGATTTCCCTCCATGGGGCCAAGATGTCGTGGTCAAAGTAACGGCTTGTTCGAGATAAGCTTTGACACATGCCTCTCACAAACCGGAGCATCCCACGCAGGCTCGTATAGTTTCGAGAGGGAACGTGGGGCGTTGTGTGATGACGAACCGGATCGCTGCCTCATTCGGTCTAGTTTGTTTTCATCGTTACAATGTACGAATACGACCGTCATCCTAAAATTAGGAAATATTCGGGGTTCAATTGGCATTTTTATACATGAAGTTAGTTTCCAGAAATTTAATGGCCATAGTTCAAAACTGAAACACATGAACAAGCAAGATGAAGCAAAAACTGTTGGAAAATCATTTTTATGTACTACTTGCTTCCGTATATATGCCACGTGCAATAAATTTGAAGGAGTTCCAAACATCTTGAGTGACGGTTTTGACACAAAAGCATTGGGAATCTAGTTTTTTAATGTCAAAAATTGAAAAATGCGCTGAAGTACATGAAAATATGCATGATTTCCCGACATGGGGCCAAGATGTCATAATCAAAGTAACGGCTTATTCGAGATAAGCTTTGAAACAGGGCAAGCTGGCAATGCATGGTTAACTGTTACCCGCGTCCCCATGGGCAATTACTCTATTAGGGCATGGGTGCCAGCTTGAATGCCCATCTCAAAGTTGGTGGGTCAAATACCTTACCGAGCGTGCAGGACAGGGATGAGGATGGGATAGTATTACCCGCCTTACCCATGAATTGAAGTACTTATATGTGGGCTTTGAAATTAGTAGCCCCCATGTAATTTGTGGCCTCGATCACCCAAATTTACACACATCCCACCCCTTTGGCCCAAAATTCCCTAAGAAATCCAAAACCTAGGCACAACATATTGTTTATTGTGTTGAAATACTATTTTTTCTACTGAAATACGCGAAGGTTGTTCTTAAATGCATGTGTGAGTTTCCCCACGGTGATAAAGCACTCGGTGGGGACATGGATGTGAAACTTTTTATCCCCACGCACGGGTATGTAGACGGGGACGGGGATGGGGGTGGTGATGGGGACGGAGATGGGACTCCAATACTCGCCTAAGAAATCCCCATCTTTAGACACAAGCCTGTCACAAACCGGAGCATCACACGAAGGCACGTCGTTCCGAGAGGGAACGTGGGGCCATGTGTGATGACGAACCAACAATCGTTGTGTCATTTGACCAAGTTTTTTTTATCGATACAATGCACGAGTACGACCGGCATCCTAATTTTTTTTAAAAATGGTGTTCTATTGGCATTTTTATACATTAAGTTAGTTTATAGAAATTTAATGGCCATAGTTCAAAACTGAAACACCTGAACAAGCTAGAAAAAGCAAAAACCGCTGGAAAATCATATTTATGTACTACTTGCTTACATATATATGACACGTGCAATAAATTTGAAGGAGTTCCAAACATCTTGAGTGACGGTTTGGACACAAAAGCATTGAGAATCCAGGTTGTAAATTCAAAAAAAATGAAAAAAATGCTTTGAATTCTGAAGTACATGAAAATATGCATGATTTCCCTCCATGGGACCAAGATGTCGTGGTTACTTCTCTCGGACTTGCTTCCGTAACACAAATGGCACACATGCATTATATTTGGATAGAAAATGTAAATATTTGGCAAAACAAACGGGTCCCACATGATTGGCGCCCTGTTTCGCGTTTCGAGTTTTGGAAGCCAATTTTCGCGGGCTATTAATCACACGTGGTCATGCATTGGGAACCGTCGGTGATGTTAATTCACACACGATTGTTGACTAGGAAATCGTGTGCAATCACTGGTGGCGTCGATCAAGATTCCAGCCGCCTATAAATGCTGCCCCTCGAGACGTCATCCCGCCGGCATTCTCTCGTCTCTCTATCCCACCCCTCGCACAAAACTCTGCCATGACGCGACCGGTCTGTGCACAAGCAAAGGAGGAGGCACCACCCCGCGAGGACATGGCAAAATGCAGTGACGAGGAGGACCCCTTCGCGCCCCCAGACGAGGTCGCGCCAGACCCCCCAACTGAAGATTGGTTTTGGGGCCAGTACAATCTGGCTTTGTGGAAGGCGCTGCCGCTGGCTAAGAGAGCCAGGCAGGTGGCGTTCAAGGAGGAGCGGGCTGAGGAGCGCGCCAGAAACCTCGCGGCCTGGAATGCCCTTAGTGCCGCAAGGGAAAAGGGGGAGCTGGAGCTTTGGCGGCGGGGGAGTCGACGAGCGGTGGAGGTGTACGAAGACGGTCGGTACCACACAATGAAAGCCAGAGGCGCTAGGCGCCTCACTGCTGCGTGGGCGTGGGCCGATAAGCTCGAGCGTGCCACCACCAAAGAGCTCCAGTGGGCGCCCAGTGAACTGTCCTGCATGGTCGCACGCCTTCCCCAGCAAGAGGCTGATCGGCACGTCGAGCGCTGCGAGGTGGAGGAGGTGGCGAACTCCCTCCACGTTGGGAAGCCACCGCGCACCAGGGAGCTGCTGGCGAGAGGCTGCCATTTTACTGCTCCCCGCTCAAGGAGGGGTTATTATTAGTTTAGTTTTTATTCATTGTACGTATTAGTTAAGTACTATTATCACGTATATGTGATGATATATAGTGTATATGTATCATGTCTTCAATGAGCTATTCAACAGTAAATATATATTATTAGTTTCACATTTCCATCTGTTTTCATACTGATTTTCTGGCTCTAACTGTTAGCCTTTTACATATATTGAAACATAACAATAGAACATAAATCATTCATACATCTAAACATATCAATATTGTGATTGTTTTCCAGACATTGGGATCGACATCTAAACGATTCAAAAAAATAAAACGCGTCCATGACTACACCCTAACCTATGGAAGCTCTTGGTTGTGCCTGAACTCGGTCAGGCGTTCGTCCATGCGGTTTACATGCTCGCGGTACAGCTGGAGCGCGATCTTGAGCTCCAAGCTGGCTATTTCGTCAGAGATTACCATCTCGACGATGCGAAGACCATTTTCTTCTACCGCTCCCCGCTAGACACCTGGGCCAAGGAGGCGCTCGAGCCTACCTATGAGCCCGTTAGCATCGAGGGGGCCGCGGACAAAGCGAACGGCGCGACCCATGCGAACGGCGCGGCCGGCATCCGGTGCAAGGACGGTGCGGCCGGGCTCTGGTGCAAGTACGGCGCAGACGGACGCTGCCCATTCCTGGCGAGAAATAGGGCTACTCACGTGCCTTGGACACAACTGCAATGTCATGTCGGGTGGGATAGTAGGCAAGCAGGGATGGAACCGCTCTTGCTTTGCCGCGCACCTCGTCTCTCACTCTGCGGCCCTCCATCGGTCTTGCTGTGCGGCGCGCCTTGCCCTCTCGGCTCGGACACGCATGTTTTGCTCTATGGAGCACCACAGATGATCTTCTTGTGCGGCGCGCTGCAGCCTCTCAGCGGTGAGGCGGCTATGTTGCTCGGCGGCGCTGCCGCGCCCTGCGCCAAGGGTCTGCTCAACCCTTGCAATGACGCGCAACACAGCATTGTCCGACACATCACCGAACACGCCATTGGCCTCGACAGGCCGTTGCGCCTGCACCGGATTGTTTTCTTTGTCGAGGAGGTTGATGGCAGAGGCGGCGCTTGGTCGGGTTGGCATGCTTCATAGATGGGCTAGGCTGCACTAGGTGTGCATCCGCGTGTGACGCGTGCATGCTCTTATGCTCATTCGCTTTTGGCAGGAAATTGACGGGGAAGCTTGCGCGGGAACATGTGCGGTTCCACGCGGGAACATGGCCAAAAGAAACGCCGGTGCGGTACCGAAGCGTGCACTGGAATCCTTGGGCGAAAACGCGGTGACAAGATGTGAGAGAGGAAGAAGAGGTGATGCGCAGTCAGACTGGTAATAACAATAAAACATCTGCGATATTAATATGGGCAAACAACACTTCCGTATGTACCGTCGGTAATGTTTTTATCAATTGCTGACAATTGTTTGGCAGCAACCGTCTGCCCACAACACACACAACTTGGCTGGATGAATCGTTTCGGTTATTATTGGTCTTCCCACACAATTCTGATGAATGAACTGATTGCTGCGTATCACACACACCTTCTTACGCTAACCCATTTGTGTTCTGCTGGATCAGCGCAAACAGTTTATCCGAGTGAACTGTGTGCCGTACTTCGCACACGTACGTAGTTTTGTTAACTGTTTCTATTATCTTAGCTAATCCCAAACAGTTCATAAGAATAAACTGTTTGCCATGGATTGCACACGCAACTATTTTCTGAATAGTATTTCATGGATCCACCATCGCACACAGTTCGTGCCATTGGCGATGGAGCTTGAACAATACCGTTTGCGATTGGTGGATCGCACACAGTTTCGTCGAAGGGTCTCTTATTGATGTGTCGTCTTTGGACCATCCTGCAGTAGTGAAGGTCAAACAAGCCAGCGCACATATTGACTTGTGGTTGCACGGTAAGCTTCCAGTCTTGAAGTATTGATCCGTCTCTTTGAACCTGGGTGACAGTCCGTCGGGCTATCACAGGTAGAAACCAGGATCCCCTAGGAAAATCCTAATAGGTACCCGGGCAAGTTCTGAAAACAGGTACTCTGGGCAAGTCTTAATAGGTGCCATGCAACCAATCCACCTAGAGGTACTTTGAAAAGTTGTCTTGAGTCATGAAGTCATTGCGGTTATTGTCATCAGTCTTGAGGTTGTTGTCATCAAATATAATTCATCACTCTCACAACTTCCATTAACACTCATACCAACCCCCGTCTACTAAGCAGAGCAAAATGAAATAAATACCATTACGGGGGCTTAGTAACAATGGACATTGGGTTCCTACCACATGATACAAATCAAGACTAAAATTTCCAAATTACGTACTTGAGCATGTATGGTGGAAAAGTTGGATACTACAATGCAACAAAACATGGGTATAATCTTAACATGATCAAAGTGAACTTGCCTGGTAAAGTTGATGAAGATTTTACCGCTCTCAGAAATTCCTGATAGTACTATTCTTCACTCTCTGAGAGATCTAATATAGTCAAACAGTTGCATCCATATAAGCGAACATTCTAGCAATCCATAGAACAATCAACAAATAAAAATCAATAAAGAAAACCATAATGAAAACAAATAAAGTAATAGGAAAATCCAAAGAAAACTTCAAAGAAAGCAAAAAAAGGAAACTATAAAACTTAACTACAAACAACAACATATTTTCTGTCGTAATTAAAATTTTAACAGAAAAGAAAATACTAAACTAATAAGTAAACCGAAATTAATTCACTAAATTAATAACTAGCAAAAAGAACTATTTAAAAGCTATTGTAAAATTCTAGTTACGACCTAAAGAAATTTTAATACACAACAACAGCAAAATAATTTTAAAAACTCTTAAAGAAATTGTCTACTACTGTCTAATAGAAGCATATAATAATTTTTCAAAAGTGACAAAAAGAAATAATTAAAAACAAAAAGATTAAGAATAAAGCAAAACTAAACCAAAACAATACCGTTTTTTATGCAGACAAATTCTAAATTAATCTAAAAGTAATTTGCGAAACCCTACTGGTTAGATAAAAAATAAAGTGACAACTAGCAAAAGAATCAACTAAAAACCTATTTTTCAATAAAATTTATTAGCTATTTAGTGATTTGAACAAATTTCATCACATTCAAACTTAAAAACTTAGAATATGAAAACTTTTGGATCTAACACAAACTTTATAAAATTTGTGATCTAATGCCAAAAAGAATTACTCAATTTGGATTAAAAACATAAAATATATATAGATTCTAGAAACAAAACTAATACTAAAAAGAAATTAAAACGGAAAAAAGGAAAACGCTATGGAACGGCCAAGGTACACGTGGCGGTTGTCTACTGGCTCAAACTGTGTGCGCGAAACGAAAACGAGAGGGCGACTGAAACTTAGCGCGTACCTGTTTGGGGTTATAAAATTTATAATCTAACATGTTCGTTTTAGATCTAACGGTCTGGGCGACTCCGGTGACATACAACAGAGGGGGAAGATTTCCAGCAATGTCTACGGTGAGGCAGAGATGGCGAGGTGATGCAGGCGAGCTCTCCGGTGGTCGTCGACGTCTGGGAAAACGTCCTGTTGATGCGGGTGAGCTCGGCGATGAGGTAGGTGGTTGATGTCTACGACACAACTTTATTCTTGTAAACTCGTGTTGGGCCTCCAAGCGCAGAGTTTTGTAGGACAGTAGCATTTTTCCTCAAGTGGATGACCTAAGGTTTATCAATACGTGAGAGGTGTAGGATGAAGATGGTCTCTCTTAAACAACCCTGCAATCAAATACAAGAAATGTCTTGTGTCCCCAACACACCCAATACAATGGCAAATCGTATAGGTGCACTAGTTCGGCGAAGAGATGGTGATACAAGTGCAATATGGATGGTAGATATAGGCTTTTGTAATCTGAAAATATAAAAACAGCAAGGTAACAAGTAGTAAACAGCGAGCAAGACAGTATATCAATGCTTGGAAATAAGGCCTAGGGTACATACTTTCACTAGTGCAATCTCTCAACAATGCTAACATAATAGTATCATATGATCATCCCTCAACGTGCAACAAAGAACCACTCCAAAGTTCATATCTAGCGGAGAACATAAGATGAAATTGTTGTAGGTAGTAAAACCACCTCAAAGTTACCCTTTCCAATCAATCTATTGGGCTATTCCTATAGGTGTCACAAACAACCCTAGAGTTCGTACCAAAATAACACCTATGATACATATAAATCAACCCTGATGTCACCTAGATACTCCAATGTCACCTCAAGTATCCGTGGGTTAATAATTTGACACACATCAAACAATTTCAGATTCATCATATTCAATCCAACACAAAGAACTTCAAAGAGTACCCCAAGATTTCTATAGGAGAACGTAGTATGAAAACGTGCAATCAACCCATATGCATAGATTCCCAAGGTCAACAGAATCGGCAAGTCGATGCCATAACATATATAGAGTGAATCAATAGAATACCCTAATATCACTACGGATATCTGCATGCAAGACATACATCAAGTGTTCTCAAATCTGACATACCAAAATCTCAAAGGGAAAGATTCAATTCACCACAACAAGATAGCAAGGGACGAACACCATATGATCCAATTATATTAACAAAGCCCGTGATACATCAAGATCGTGCCATCTCAAGAACACGAGAGAGAGAGAGAAAGAGATTAAATACATAGCTACTGGTACATACCTGTAACAGCCCGAGACCGACGCTCCAGAAGATTCCCCTTTTATTCCCATTCTCGTCGTGTGGTCTGTTCGGTTGTCGCATTCATCATCGCATCATTCGCATCATCTGCATGGCATCATCACTCGTTTTCTAAAAACTTGCATCCGTTCATAGTTACCGGTTCTCTCCGTTCGTGTCGACGACCGTTTCGAGACCAACCACACTCGCACGCGCCCGCAGCATTCGTTTAAAAAAAATGTTCTAAAAGGCGCGCGAAAAATATTCTCGGATTGGGTCGAAAGTTGGCATGCGGTCTTGTTATATTGTAGGTAGACCGCCTGCCAAATTTCGTCGCAATCAGAGGTCATTTGATACCCCAAGGGTCAACCATAGCAGTGCAGTCATCGGTTTATTCGTCAGACGTTTTTGGTTTTTAAAACTCCGTTGCCGGGCCGCAATCTTCCCTCTCATCTCAGCCCAACACCCCTCTACACAGCCCACTAACCCAGCTAACCAAACCCCGCGACTGTAGCCATCCGATCGCGATCGCACGGTCGAAATCGGTGCAAAACCCCCTAACCCTAGCCCCATTTGCTATAAAAGAAAGCCTCCCCATCCATTTTTGGCCTTCCCATAGCCTCCACCTACCTCTGCATCGTTTTCCGTGCCTACCCACCTCACCGCCGCCACTTGTCGCCGCCAGATCGCCCGCGCCGCCGCTCCTGGCCACTCCCGAGCCGCCACGTCACCGCCCCAGCAGTCCCCGCCGCCGCGGCCCGCCCAAGCCCAGGTGCGGCCCGCCCTGGGCCAAACCGGGCCCGAGCCGGCTTGCCCGCCCCGCGCCCCGTGAGCACTGTGGCCAGCGCCGCCCGGGAGCTCGCCGGAGCTCGCGCCCGCCGCCGCACTTCGCCTCGCCGGCGACCACGCCGTTTGCCGCCGCCTTGCCTCGTCAACTCCGGTGACCTTGCGTCCCCGCCGGACTCCGCCACCGTGCTGATCCACCACCGCCCGAAGCTCCCCGCCGCCATGGATGCGGTCGCCCTCGACCGCAACCGCCACAAGCCTGCCGCCGCCATGCCGCCATCTGCGCCTCGCCGCCGAACCCTCCTGCCGGTCGCCGCGACGCCGGTGGCCTCTGCCCTGTCGAATCCGCGCGGCAATGGCCAGATCCGGGCCGCCCCGCCCCAGATCCGCCGTCCCCGACCATCCTTGGCCTCGTCGGAGCCGCCACCGGCCGATCTGGACGACCCCGTCCCGGTACGGCCGCACCCCGTGAACCAAACGTCGTCCCCGCCTCATCCCGCACCACGCCGTCCCGTATGCCCCGTGGTGATGATTTTTTCTAAGTCCTAAAAACTGCTAAGTTTCAGCAGCGTATTGCATTTTGTGGCGCGTATATCTCCGCAACCGTGCATCGGTTTTTGATGTTTAGTATATCAAAATGCATCTACGTTTCGTGCTCTACATGTTAGCATCATTTGCATGCATTATAGGAATCATCTAAGTGGTCTAGTCTGTGATACAAAAGTGCATCTCATTTTTAGTTGCGAATCTGTTATTTTATTCGATTTTGCGCGGATGGTTGCATCTCACCCGTAGGTCTTTTGCATGTGGTTTCTTCATGAGATGTGCCCTATTATATGTGTACTTTGATTCCATGCCTCTGGTTGCTAGGTAGGAGTTCATTATCATGTGAATCCCTTGCTCTCAAGTGGCTATCACGTTAAAACTGAAATCTGTTAACGAAGAGTTCCGTTTTGTGAGCATCATATTAAGCAATCCATGACCCGTTTGAACATGTGCCAATGGTATGTTTTGTTGTGTGTCATGTCTTCTTGCTGTTGGTGTCCTTGCCATGCTCATAGAGGATTGTTAAGCTACTGTTATTGCCATGTCTACATGCCTAATGAAACTGCAGTTTTGGGAGATAGCTAAATTTCACTAAGTCTGAAACTGTTATTTTGTTGCCATGTAGCCATGTGATTTGCTATTGATCTAGGAATCTTTTGTGGTTGCTCCAATGGAGTCTTTTGTTAAGCATGTTATGCTCTATCATGTTGTGCCAATAGTTTGCATGAATAGGTGTAGCATCATAATTAATTCTGTTGTCCAATATGTCAATCTGTTAAAAACTGTTGCACATGTCTAGTCTAATTTTCACCAAGTGTGAGAATCTGTTTTCTTCATAATGCCATGTTGTGTTGATGCTAGCCATGTTTCTATGCATAATTAGACCTTGTCACCATGGAATGAATTGTAATACATCATGTCTACTACCATGATGTTAATTTTGATGCCATGATATGCCCTGTAGCATATAGTTTTATTGCTGCCAATATGCCTTCGTGAAAATCTGCTATGCTAAAAACTGTTATTTCACCAAGTCCTAATCTGCTATATTTTATTGCCATGTTGTGAGCTTCCTACCATGTGTTCCATAACTATTTTGAGTATGATATGTGAAGTTGAAATGAAGTGTGTGTTATATGCTACTGCCCCATGCTTAGTTTGTGCATTTTAGAATATTGTAACTTGTTGTTTTTATGTGTGCAAAATGCTATCCTGCTGTTTTGGGCAGATTTCAACTAAAACTTGTGTTGGTTGTATTTGTTGAACCGTAGCTCCGTTTTGAACATGTTGCATATGTAACTTGACTACAATTTCATGTAGTTTCATAATATCTTGTTGCATACATGATTTAACATGTTTGTGGTGGGTGTTTGCATGCATTTTGCATTCATGGCATATGCATCTTGTGATTGTCATATCTTTTAGACCGTAGCTCCGTTGCCAATGTTCTATATATGTAAATCGACTAGAATGACGCGTAGAATCACATGGTGCATTTTGTTTTGCTGTTTAACAAATATAAACCTGGTTAGTTCAGATCTGGACCAATTTCGAAATTAACATATGGGGTCGTTTCGGAAATGCTATATGTTGTTTCCGGCCTCATTTAAACTTGCCTAGATGTCTAATTTACTTATGCTTCACCTCTTGCCATGTTTAACAACATTTAATATTGTCGTGCACCTAAACGAGAATGAACTAAATATTCGAATGTGGAGTTTCGTCAATATGCAACTCGTTGCATATTGAGCTTCACTTAATGTGTAGTAATTGATTGTTATGCTTTGCCTTGTCATGCATATGTGAACGAACATGCATCATGCATGTAGTGCATCATGTCATGCATATGTTGTGGTGTTTATCGTGTGTTGATTGTTTGTTCCGGATTGCTTCTTCTCGGTAGAGTTCCGAAAGCGTTCGGAGTGTGAGGATTTGTTCGACTACGTCCCGTTCGTCTATTTCACGGATCGTCTACTTCATGGATTCGTTCTTCTTCCAAGCGGGATCTCAGGCAAGATGATCATTTCCCTGGATACCATTACTATCATTGACATGCTAGATGTCTCGTTTCTATCGCGATCTCGCTACCTACCACTTGTATGTCAAGCCTTCCAATTGCCATGAAAAGCCTCTAACCCCTCCACATCCCAGCAAACATTGTTTGGCTATGTTACCGCTTGCTCAGCCTTTCTTATAGCGTTGCTAGTTGCAGGTGCATTGTCTCCATGTGCCAACATGGGTATCCTTTTGTTATATCACAATATTATTGCTATTTAATTTAATGCACATATATACTTGGTAAAGGGTGGAAGGCTTGGCCTTTTGCTCGGTGTTTTTTTCCACTCTTGCCGCCCTAGTTACTTGTGTACCGGTGTTATGTTCCATAGTTGAGCGCTCCTAACATGCTCGGGGTTGTTATGGGGACCCCCTTGACTTTTGTTTTAGGATAAAACTTGTCTGGCAAGGCCCAACTTTGGTACTTGAGGGATCACTAGAAGTGTGTCTAGAGGGGGGGGGTGAATAGACTACTAGCAGGAATTTAAAACCTAACCTTTTCCCATGTTAATAGGTTGGCAGATTTTAACAATTATAGCAAGTCTAACACACCCTACACATGCAAGTCAACAAGTATGGCAGCGGAAAGTAAAGACATTGCACATGAAGTAAAGAGTTGAGATAGGGAGATCAAACGCATGAGGGACACGAAGATTTTTCCCGTGGTTCCGATAGGTGGTGCTATCGTACGTCCATGTTTATGGAGTCTTCAACCCACAGAGGGTAACGGTCGCGAGAGTCCACGGAGGGCTCCACCCATAAGGGTCCACGAAGTAGCAACCTTGACTATTCCATAACGGCTTCCGTCCACGAAGGACTAGCCTCACTATGGGTAGATCTTCATGAAGTAGGCGATCTCCTTGCCCGTACAAACTTCTTGGTTCAACTCCACAACATGAAGTAGGAGGCTCCCAAGCGACACCTAACCAATCTAGGAGGCACCACCCTCCAAAAGGTAATAGGCTCGGCAATGTCGGTGAACTCCTTGCTCTTGTGCTTCAAGATGATAGACTCCTCAACACACAATCACTCTCTCACAGATTTGGTTATGGTGGAGAGATTGATTTGGTGGAAAGCAACTTGGGGAGGCTAGAGATCAAGATTCATATGGATAGAGTGGAATGGCTTAATCTCAACACATGAGTAGGTAGCCCTCTCTCAGAAAACTGGATGGGGCAAGTATGGAATAGTTCTGAGTGCTTCTCTTTCGAGTGGGTGGTGGTGAAGGGGTATATATAGGCATCTCCAAAAATCCAACCGTTACATCTTAAGTGACCAACTCGGTGACACCGATGTGTGAATCTCGATGGTACCGAGTTGCTCCAAAGGTAGCAACTTTTGAATCTCGGTGAGACCGATATATAAATCTCAGTTGCACCGATTAGGTGACCAACGGTCAGATTGCCCAATCTCGGTGACGCCAATTCAATAAACTCGGTGGTACCGATTTTGTGAATCGAGGTAACAGAAAGTTGGCAACCCAAACTCGGTGGCACCGAAGTGGAATCGGTTGCACCGATGTGCTAGGGTTTGGCATGGGTCTGTCTGAGTTTGGGAATCGGTGGCACCGAGTGGAAAGTGTTGGTTGCACCGATTTTGGATATTTGACTTTGGAGAGACTTTTGTGGAAGAGCTTGTGGGTGTTTTTGGTGACTATCACTTGTGCACGTATGAGCATTTTGTTCACCAACAATACCTTACCCGCTTTTAATAGTATTGGCTTTCCTATGGACTCAAAGTGATTTCTCACAAAGTAAAACATAGAGTCCTCTTGCTTGAAGCTTTGCCAATCTATTTCCTTGCATCTTGGGGTTCTCCACAATCCTTTTTGCCAACTCTTCTTCCTCTATGGACTTTTATCTAAAATACACTAGGTAGAAATATTATTCCAAGAGACAATGTATGTTGTCATGAATTATCAAAACCACCAAGGGAGCATGTTGTGCTTTCAATCTCCCCAATTTTTTTAATTGATGACAACATACAATCAAAGCTTCAAATAGAGATATGCATGGATATAATGAAGACTTTGAGAGACACATGACTTAAACTTGCTCCCCCTAAATGTGTGCAATCCTTTTAAAGGATAGTTGCTTTGGAATGCATGAACACACATATAGTAGAAGGGATATAAGGAGTCATGTGTATCTTGGCTATATGCATCAAATGTATATGAATGAGATGTATCCTTGTTCAAGACTTCACTCTTGCAAACAGTATGTGCAAGAAGCAAGAGATCATCTTGATCAAAGAAATGATGCACATATTTACCTTGAGTTCTTGAGCATTCTTGTAGTAGAAACACACTTGAGAAAACAATGTTAGGAAACACAAGAGTATTCTACCAATCAAAAAGCAATAGAACTCAATAGTACCAAGATATGGAGAACATATAGAAGATAGTATTCTTTAAGATTGATATGTCTCCAAGATCATTTAGAACTTTCTCCCCTTAGATATGAAAATAGTAGATCATCCTCTCCCCCTGAATCTTAGCATGTAGATATTGGGATTGGATAGGGTGAGAAAAGTCTAACATGAGTGGTCAAATGAAATAACATCTTTTCTCCCGAACATATTTTTCTTCCCCTACTTTGGTATTCTCACCTTGTCTATATAAGTATAAGCTTTGATATCTCCTCTCCCCCTTGATTATATCTCCCCCTTTGCATAAGCATGTATCTCCCCCTTTAGCATTGAAGCTTTGGTATTTCTCCCCCTTTGGCATTAATTTCCAAAAAGGTCATACATAGGGTTAGATACAGGGATCATTGATTAAGAAGGGATCCTTGAGAACAAGGGTCATTGAATGTAGGGATCATAGAAATGAAAACTGAGGGAATTATTGAAAATAATTTCTCTCCCTTTGTCTAAGCTAAAGGCTTGTAAGACTTCTCCTCCTTTGAGTTAGGGATCCTTGAATAAAGTTTCTCCCCCTAAGATTTTTTTTTGAATAAGAAGGGATCATCGAAGAAACAAAGACATCACTTGTAGGATCACTAAAGAAACACAGATTTGCAATTATGAACACAAATAAGAGAAGAAATCAATCGGTGACTCCGAGACAAACAAGTCGGTGGAACCGAGATGATGTTTTGCAGCTCATCTGCTAGTTTGGTAGTACCGAGTTATTTGTATCGGTGGCTCCGAGGCTTAAACAGAAACTTGGCAATGTTTGAGAAACTTGCAAATAGATTTAGAAAACTTTTAACAAAGTGTCAAAAGAAATTTTCAAAGAAAATGCAAAAGATTTTACAAAAGGATGTCAACTAGAGAAGATTTGAGTGGTTCCAAGAACTCTTGCAAAATAGAGAATGAACCAACCAAAATACTTAACTAGATGATGGGCGGTGACTAGGTCACCTATATTAGAGTATATTGACTTAGGAGCCAAGCAAGAATACTTGATCATAGGTCATACTCATTGTTAAGCTCAAAATGGGGTTACCATTTTTCGATTAAGCATTTTAATGTTTTCATATCACTTGAGTTGCTTTAGCTCATGACTTGGAGTAAAGCCTTTTCAAGGATATGAGTACATACCTTTGAGTGATGTTGATGACGTGGCTTGTAGGTGAACTTGTTGAGGATGCTCGAGGTTGATGAAGATCATCTTGAGTTGGGAGCAATCCTTCTTGTTTTGGTACACTTGTCACCTACATAGGTTAGTCATGCAAGGAAGAACATGATATGACACGATACCAATTGTGAAGTACAAATATGTGTCGAGGATATGTTTTGTTGTCTTCTTCCTTCCATCATCAAGAGGGGATGTGGATACTTGGTGATGACAAGATTGCTTATGATTGGAGTTGATGGCAATCTTGTGGAATGAAGTTCTTCCAAGTAGCTACAAAATGTTAGATGCAATACAAGGGAGCATAGAATTCCATGGTATAAGATAACATGTTAAGCGTATCATGGAAGAATCAAGTAAGCTCATGCCCTTGCATGCAACCGAGTGAGTCTAGCTCAAGTTTGAAGCATCAATGATGTTCAACTCACTCCTCAAGTAACAAAATGTTTTCTCATCAAGTGGCTTAGTAAAGATATCGGCCAATTGCTTTTTAGTGCGAACATGCTTAAGATCAATATCTCCTTTGGCAACATGACCACGAATAAAATGATGTCTAAGTTGAATATGCTTAGTTCAAGAATTTTGCACAGGATTATGACCAATTTTAATAGCACTTTCATTGTCACAAAGTAATGGAACATTTTTAACATGGATTCCATAATCCTTAAGAGTCTGTGTCATCCATAGTAATTGTGCACAACAAGATCCGGCAGCAATATACTCAGCTTCGGCAGTAGATAGAGATACCGAGTTTTGTTTCTTGGAGGACCAAGACACAAGAGATCTACCCAAAAATTGACAAGTACCCGAGGTGGATTTTCTATCAACCTTGTCACCGGCATAGTCCGAGTCGGAATAGCCAATAAGGTTAAAAGAAGATCCCTTGGGATACCAAATGCCAAAGTTTGGTGTTTGTATCAAATATCTCACAATACGTTTCACGGCCAAAAGATGACACTCTTTAGGTGCATCTTGATATATAGCACACATGCAAACACTAAGCATAATATCGGGACGGGAGGCACATAGATATTGCAATGAACCAATCATAGATCGATAAACCTTTTGATCAACCGGTTCGTCCTCCTTGGTAAGATCAACATGTTCACTAGTAGGCATAGGAGTTTTCATACCTTTGCATTCCTGCATGTTGAACTTCTTGATCAAGTCCTTGGTATACTGAGTTTGAGAGATGAAAGTTCCTTCTCTCGTTTGCTTGATTTGCAAACCAAGAAAGAATTTCAGCTCACACATCATGGACATCTCATACTTCTCGGACATCAACCTTCCAAATCTTTCACTAAATTGTGGGTTAGTAGATCCAAAGATAATATCATCCACATAGATTTGGCACACAAATAATTCACCATTTACTCTCTTAGTGAATAAGGTTGCGTCAATTTTACCAATTTCAAAACCCTTTTCAATGAGAAACCTCGTTAAGCATTTGTACCAAGCGCGTGGGGCTTGCTTAAGACCATAAAGAGCTTTACGAAGCTTGTAAACATGATTAGGTTTCTTAGGATTCACAAAACTAGGTGGTTGCTTAACATAGACCTCTTCGTCAATCTCACCATTTAAAAAGGCACTTTTAATGTCCATTTGATAAAGCATGATATCATGGTGATTAGCATAAGCAAGAAGAATGCGAATAGCTTCAAGTCTAGCGACGGGGGCATAGGTCTCACCGTAGTCCATACCTTCGACTTGCGTATATCCTTGGGCTACGAGACGTGCCTTGTTGCGTATGACTTGACCGTCTTCGTCTTGCTTGTTTCGAAACACCCATTTGGTTCCGATGATGTTGTGCTCGTCCTCGGGCTTCTCTACGAGTGTCCACACTTCGTTCCTCTCGAAGTTGTGAAGCTCTTCATGCATTGTGTTTACCCAATCCGGGTCTTCAAGAGCTTGTTCTACCTTCAAGGGTTCAATGCTAGAGATGAAATAATAATGCTCACAAAAATTAGCCAAGCGAGTTTTGGAGCGAGTGATTCTTCCGGTTTGTATGTCACCAAAGATTTGGTTTAGAGGATGGTTCTTGATTACTCTTTCTCGAACTCGGGGTAGCTTAGGCTTGTTGGATGGTGGAGCTTCTTCTTCTTCATCATCATCTCCTTCATCTTCGTTGTTGTTGAAGGTGTCATTCCCTTGAGGTGGTGGTGAAGGAGGTTGTGGTGGATCTTCATGATGTACTTCCTCCTCTTCATCATCTTGTCGTGTACCACTTGTGGATGCCTCCATGTCGTGTTGAGGTTCACCTTGACGTGAAGTAGGGGCTTCCACTTGAGTTGACGAAGTACTTTCCTTCACCTTCATGGGACAAATCTTGCCAATGGACAAGTCTTGAATAGCTTCCGAAGGGTCCTTATCTCCTACATCATTTGGCAATTGTTCGACTTGCGAACCATTAGATTCATCAAACTTCACATCTACTGTCTCTTCAACATTTCGAGTGAAGTTGTTGTATACACGGTAAGTGTGAGAGTTCGATCCGTAACCAAGTAGGAATCCTTCATGAGATTTAGGAGCAAATTTAGTACGATGATGCTTATCAAGAATGTAGCACTTTGAGCCAAATACCCGAAAGTATCCAACTTGGGGTTTGTTACCGGTGAGTAGCTCATATGCCATTTTACCGAGAAGCTTGTGCAAGTAGAGTCGGTTCGTGGCATGACATGCTGTTTCCACGGCTTCTGCCCAAAAGTGTCTTGGCGTCTTGTATTCGTCAAGCATCGTTCTTGCCATCTCAATAAGAGTTCGGTTCTTCCTCTCAACAACTCCATTTTGTTGAGGCGTGTATGTAGCCGAGAATTCATGTGAAACACCTTCTTCGTCAAGAAAGGTATCCACATGGGTGTTCTTGAACTCTGATCCGTTATCGCTCCGAACCTTCTTGATCTTCACTTCAAACTGATTTTGCGCTTTGCGAACGAAGTTCTTGAAGATCTTTTGTACCTGCGACTTATCATCAAGAAAGAATACCCACGTAAATCTGGAAAAATCATCAACTCTAACTAGACCATAGGAATTTCCACCGAGACTCTTGTAAGCATTGGGACCAAAAAGATCCATGTGAAGTAACTCGAGTGGTCTCCTAGTAGTCATGATGTTCTTAACGGGATGACTTCCACCTACTTCCTTTCCAGCTTGACACGCACTACAAAGTCTATCTTTGTCAAAGATAACATCTTTAACACCAAGTATATGATCACCTTTGATAAGCTTGTCTAAGTTACGCATGCCAACATGTCCTAGTCTTCTATGCCAAAGCCAACCTTTAGAAGATTTTGCAATAAGACAAGTACGAGGTTTGGATCTCTTAGTGAAATCGACAATGTATAGATCACCTCTACGGAAACCGGTAAAGACCATTTTGTAATTATCTTGACGAAACACAGTAATTGATTGTTGTGCTTTGCCTTGTCATGCATATGTGAACGAACATGCATCATCCATGTAGTGCATCATGTCATGCATATGTTGTGATGTTTATCGTGTGTTGATTGTTTGTTCCGGATTGCTTCTTCTCGGTAGAGTTCCGAAAGCATTCGGAGTGTGAGGATTCGTTCGACTACGCCCCGTTTGTCTACTTCACGGATCGTCTACTGCATGGATTCGTTCTTCTTCCAAGCGGGATCTCAGGCAAGATGATCATTTCCCTCGATACCATTACTATCATTGCCATGCTAGATGTCTTGTTTCTATCGCGGTCTTGCTACCTACCACTTGTATGTCAAGCCTCCCAATTGCCATGAAAAGCCTCTAACCCCTCCACATCCCAGCAAACATTGTTTGGCTATGTTACCGCTTGCTCAGCCTTTCTTATAGCGTTGCTAGTTGCAGGTGCATTGTCTCCATGTGCCAACATGGATATCCTTTTGTTATATCACAATATTATTGCTATTTAATTTAATGCACATATATACTTGGTAAAGGGTGGAAGGCTTGGCCTTTTTCTCGGTGTTTTGTTCCACTCTTGCCGCCCTAGTTACTTGTGTGACGGTGTTATGTTCCATAATTGAGCGCTCCTAACATGCTCGGGGTTGTTATGGGGACCCCCTTGACTTTCGTTTTAGGATAAAACTTGTCTGGCAAGGCCCAACTTTGGTACTACATTTGCCCAACATAATAATACTGAACACCATAACTAAATCATAGGGCGTCATGAACCAGAGGAGTTAATTCAACATAATACAGGGGGGCCAGTGCTGCCGGTGCTCGTCCAAAATAGAGCCGTGTGCAGGGCCAACCCGGGGCAACTCGGGAGATGTCTATCAGGCTACTGTACGCTGTGCTTATCCGCCGTGTCCTGAGAACGAGATACGCGGCTCCTATCGGGATCGTCGACACGTCGGGAGGCCTTGCTGGATTTGTTTTACCTTTCTCGAACGTCTTGTGCGAGGGATTTTGACGACACTTCGGGCTATCTCGAAGTCGAGATTTTCCACCGGGATTCCGCAAATACCACGGGTGATTCCGCGGTTGAGGAATTCCAACGCGGCGTGTGGTTAGTTTGTGATGGATGAGTTGGAACACCCCTGCAGGGTTAAATCTTTCGGAAAGCCGTGCCCGCGGTTAAGTGGCAACTTGGAAACTTTGTTTAACACCCGGTCATAGCAAACTTGAAGTAAACTCAAATAAAATACACCAACCGTGTGCGTAACCGTGACTGTCTCTTCTCGTGATTTCTGAACCGAGAGAGAACACGGTGGGGTTATGTTTGTTCGTAAGTAGGTGTTCAAGATCTCTTAGAGATCATTACTAGTTCACGGCCGTTTATGCGACAATCATCCCCCCTTATTCTTGTACTCGTAAGTTAGCCACTCAAATAAATGCTTAGTGCTTGCTGCAGCCTCACCACTTAACCATACCACACCCATTAAGCTTTAATAGTCTTGATACCCTTGGAAATGAGATTGCTGAGTCCCCGTGGCTCACAGATTACTACAACAACAGTTGCAGGTACAGGTAATGCGATGATATGACATGAGCGCGATGTTTGTTTGATTTGGAGTTCTTCTTCTTCTTCTTCATCGATCTAGGATGGGTTCCAGGCGGCAGCCTGGGATAGCAAGGATGGATGTCATTTTATCATTTGATTTCGTCCGTAGTCGGACCCTGCTCTTCTGTATGATGTTTGGATATGTTGTTGTATTGATGTGATATTGATGTAGCTTGTGACGAGTGTAAGCCAATTCCATATACTCATCTCTTCTTTACATGTACTTGTAATGATATCCATTCTTGCGAAACGACGAGATGCGCTTCTATCCCTGTCGAGGCCCTCGTGCCAAAAATAAGGATAGGATCGCATCTTGGGCGTTACAATACCCTCAGCCCCGAGGGTGAACTACTCCCTCCTCGTCATGGCCTCCACCGGGATGATGAAGATGGCCACCGCATGATGATTTCCCTCTCCGGCAGTGTACTAGAAAGACTCCAGATGGCTTTTTCGTCGATACAGAGAGTTGCGGTGGCGGAGCGGAGAGTATCTATTTATTTCTGAGGGTTTCTATATATATAGGATTTTTTGGCGTTGGTATCACGCTAAACAGAGCCATGTGGGCCCCACAAGCCATCAGGGCGTGGCCAGGGGGTGGTCTTGCCCTGTTGGCTTGTGGCCCACATGTGGCTCCCCACCGGTGGTTCTTCGCTCTAGTATTTCTTATTTTCTTCAGAAAAAATCATAAAAAAATTAGGGCGATTCCGAGAACTTTTATTTTCTGCACAAAAAGAACACCACGGTAATTCTGCTGAAATCAACGTCAGTCCGGGTTAGTTCTAAATAAATAATATAAAGTGCATCAAAATCATATAAAAGTATTGTAAACATAAGCAAATATGGCATGAATACTTCATAAATTATCGATACATTGGAGATGTATCAGCATCCCCAAGCTTAATTCCTACTCGTCGTCGAGTAGGTAAATGATAAAAGGAATAATTTATGAAGTGTGAATGCTAGCATAGTGAATAGTTTTGATCATTCATAATTTCAGTCACTTTTCTAGCATCATATCCAGCAACTTTTTCTCATAAAAATCATCATGATACAGTTGCAATCAATTCACATGTCATGGTTCAAACAATGCATTCTCTTGAAACTTAACAACATATGTTCTTAGTCATCAAACAATTTCAATGCATCATCAAGTCTAAGTAAGATCTCCACATACTCAATTATCATATAGTCTTCTATGATTGCTAATACTCAAAGCATATTTTTAGAACAAACAATATCCATCGAACACAAAGAAAGATAGGGGCTTAATGTTTCGCCTCCCAACATACTTATCATGAAGATTATTGTCAACAATAATGAATCATGATCAAATATATTTGACTGGATATATGTGTTTGGATCTTTCCCCGCCAAAGGATGCTTGCCAACTAATAGATTGAGGTTGGAATAAGAAGTTGAGTCAACATGAAAAGTAAAAAACATGAAAGTAAATAGATTGTCCCATCATAGAGGGAAGCAGGGATTTGTAGAGGTGCCAGAGCTCATTGTTTTCAAACAAAGATGAAAATATGTGATTTTGAGTGGTATACTTTTCCTCTCAACGTCACAACATAGTTTTCAATATCTTCCATGCTAAACACATTATTGGCGGTTCCCAAACAGAATTGAAATTTTACTCCCCCTCCACCATTCAAACACATTCCATGGCTGGCCGAATCCACAGTTGCCGTCCAAACAATCAACTTTCTAGGGGGAGTTTTTATTTATTTATTTTTGCATTATGCAGGACTAGGCATCCTTTTTACCAGCCTCTCTCGTGCAATGACAACTGAATAAACACTCGTCTTGAGAATAACCCGCTTAGCATGGAAGATAGTGACCGCCTCGTCGCTCCATGAGCGGTACGAGCACACAAAACGGATGTTTATTTGAATGTTTAGAGGTGGAACATGCAAATTTACTTGGAAATGACAGTGAAATACCATATATAGGTAGTTATGATAGACTCTCATGGAAGAAACTTGGCTCAAGGATTTGGATGCACAAGTAGTATTTCTACTTAGTACGAAGTTTTGGCTAGCAAAAGATAAGACAGGACCACATGTTGGAGGATCCATAACAATATAACTTCTATGCAAATATACCCAAACATAACCATTACGCTGTCTTCCTTGTCCAACTTCAACAATTTGATCAGGGTTAAAAATAATTAATGGGTATTGACAATCATAAAAGATGTCCAAGATAATATATTTGTATGTGAAAGTTCTCTTACTTATACTAATCATTCATGAATTGCTTGTATGACCAATACTATGATTGTTAAACTTAAATAGATTTTAATTTCTAAACCAAATGTAAAACTACTACTAAGCATAAAGCACATGTATAATTTCAGATTTGTGATATTTCATTCAGTCACAATTTAGTCTTAGGATATAAGTGAAGCACAAGAGTAAACATCAAACTACTCTCAAAACATATAAGTGAAGATCAATGAGTAGTCAAACAATCAAGTAGCTATGTGAGGAATATCTCTCAATAAATATTTTCAGATCTGAGTATTTTATTCAAACAGCAAACAAAACAAAAATATACTCCAAGAATAGCACATATCATGTGAAAAAATAAAAATTTAGGCTCAACATAGGCTAACCGATATTTGTTTGATGAAGAGAGGTGAGATGCGTAGCATCCCCAATCTTAGATGCTTGATACTTCTTGTAATATTGACTTGGGGTGCCTTTTTCATTCCCAAGCTTGAGCTTTTGTGTCTCATTCAATCCTCTCATATCACAGTTTCACCTATTCTAAAAAACTTCATCCACACAAAACTTGAAAAGAACTCGTGAGAAAGGTTAGTGCACATAAGAATAAATCAACTCTGTATGTACTTCCAAGACAAGTTGCATACTAATTTTCAAATATTATCTACTGTTTACTATCATTTCCACAATTTATATCTACCAATATAAGTTATGGAAACTATAGGAGAAGTAGATAACAAAACTATGACAGCAATCTGTCTAAACAGGATAGTGTGTAGCAGTTAATTTACAAAGTGCACTTTTGTATCTCCAACAATTATGAAAATTTAGGACATGATAAAAAATTATATTAAAATACTTTGTAAAAATTTCAGAAACTTTCCACGTTCCAGTAAAATATGAAAATTCAAACACTACAGCAAAAGTTTATGTTTTTACACAGCACACATCAAACATGTAATTCAAGCATCCTAAAAGGCAATTCTTGGAATTTTTTATTGAATATTCTAAATAATAACAATCAAAGTTTTACAAAATAAAACGATCTCCAAGCAAAACTCATATTATGTGACGAATAAAAATATAGCTCCAATTAAGATATATCGATAGTGTTGAGGACGAAAGAGGGGATGCCTTCCGGGGCATCCCCAAGCTTAGACGCTTGAGTCTTCCTTATATATTACCTTGGGAGTGCCTTGGGAATCCCCAATCTTAGGCTCTTGCCACTCCTTATTCTCCTCATATCGGTATCTCACCCAAAACTTGAAAACTTCAATCACACAAAACTTAATGAAACTTCGTGAGATGGGTTAGTGTAATAAAGATAGATCATTCACTTAGGTACTGTCAAGACAAGATAAAAAATTGTTATCACATAATACCTACTGTATTCTATCATTCCCATAATTTATATCACTAAATATAAGCTATGGAAACACCAAAACAAGCAAACTATGCATGCAAAATAGAATCCGTCAAAAACAGAACAGTCTGTGAAGATCTGAATGAAATCCATATTTTCGTATCTCTAAAAATTCTGAAACATCATGAAAATGTAAATCATTTGCATGTAAATACTGTGTAAAAATTTCAGAATTATTTGACTCCTCAGTAAAATCAGAGAAATTCGGCACTGGACGTAAAAGTTTCTGTTTTTTCACGGAATCAAACTAGCAAGTATCCACACTATCCCAAAGGATTTACTTGGTACTTTATTGAAATAAAAGATACACAATATGATTACTACAGTAGCTTAATCATGTGAACACACAAAAACAGAAAGTAAAAGTTTTGGCTTGTCTCCCAACAAGCGCTTTTCTTTAAAGCCTTTTTAGCTAGGCACGATGATTTCTATGATGCTCGCATAAAAGTAAAGAATTGAAACACAATGGGGGCATCATGAAGCATCTGAAAAGAACATTTAAGTCTAACCCACTTCCTATGCATAGGTATTTTACAAGCAAACAATTTATTGTAGCAAGAATCAACTTGCATAGGAAGGCAAAACAAGCACAACCTCAAAATTTTCAACACATAGGAAGGAAACTTGGTATTATTGCAATTCCTACAAGCATATGTTCCTCCCTCCTAATAATTTTCAGTAGAATAATGAAGGAATTCCACAATATAATTATCACATAAAGTATTCTTTTCATGATCTTCAGGCATAGAAAAAATTATTACTCTCCCTACAAGCAAACTTCTCATACATAATAGTGGGAGTATCATAGGGGACTCAAACACTATAAATTCTTTCCATATTAAAAGAGTAATGTTCAAAAAAAGGGTATTCATAATTGTGAAAAGTTTCATAATAATATTAATCACTACTTTTTATAGCATAAGTATCATCACAATAATCATCATAAGTAGTAACTTGGTTTTCATCATAATCAATTGAAACCTCTTCCAAGATAGTGGAATCATTACTAAATAAAGTCATGACCTCCACAAATCCACTTTTATCATTATAATAAGATTAAACACCCTCCAAAATAGTGGGATAATAATCATCTAAAGTTGACACTCTTCCAAACCCACTTTCATAAAAATTGCAATCATCATAAATGGGAGGCATGCAATCATCATAACAAATTTGATCTTTCGAAGTAGGGGGACTAAAAAGATCATCTTCATTATGCATAGCACCCCCAAGCTTGGAATACCCATCCATTGCAGCAAATATATTGTCAAATATGTCATTCTCATCAAGCATATCATCCCCAAGCTTGTGGGTTTGCATATCATTAGCATAATCATCAATAGCATGAATAACACCAATAGTGTAACAATTATTATAACCATAATTTTCCAAGTTGATGCCAAAAATATTTTCAATATTATAAGGGGTATCATTATCTTCCCAATCATCCTCATCACAACAAGTAGTAGGCATAACAAAATAATCATCAAGTGTATCATCGTCCATACTACTTTCGTATTCATTCTCAACGATTATAGGAGCAACATTATTTGGGAGAGATACCTTTTTACCTCTACTTTTCCTTTTTTATTCTTCTTCACCACCTTATGCGTGGGTTTAAGTAATCTTTTCGAGCTTCTTATTGAAGATATTGGTTCGATGGGAAGCTCTTCCTTGCAACCTGATTCATCACGAGAAACAATAGGAGAGTATTGGGTGACTTTTACCCTTTCATTAGTATTCCTTTTATATTCTATTGGTTTCTCGTTCTTTCTATAGTTGACAATATAAGCATTCTCATTGCAATTCACTACACAAAACATATAGATTTCTTGTACATTAGTTTCATTATCATTAGTGATAAATAATATATCAAACCAATCATTTTTATGTGACAATTCTTCACACCCCAAAACTAAACAAAGTTCATTATAGAGTTCACGGGAGATGAAATTATCACAATATTTTGAAATGGTTCGATCATGAAAATGCATGCATTGGAAATTAAGATGACCAACCCTATTGCAAAGTTCACAAGTAATGGGATGGAGAGAGCATAATCTTGTGGCAAATTCACCTATCACTTTAAGCCACCAATTAGTTTTATCAAGTTTATGCTTCTTACAAAATCTATCATCCCTATATGGCACGCATTCACAAATTTTATTCACTCCACAAAAATTGACATGCTTATAGGAAATCTTTATATCGTGACTAGTGCAATCATCATTAGCATCATGGATATTCAAAGAATGCATACTAACAATATTGCTATCATGCTCATCATTCAAGGATTTAATGCCAAACATTTTATTGAACTCTTCTTCTAACACTTTGGCAAAATTTTGCGATCCATCATTTTCAACAAAAACATCATAAAGGTAAAGAACTTAATGTAACATCAATTCCATTTTTTTGTAGTTTTCATTTATAAACCAAACTAGTGATAAACAATAAACTAAAAGATGTAATTGCAAGATCTAAAGATATACCTTCAAGCACTCACCTCCCCGGCAACGACGCCAGAAAATAGCTTGATGTCTACTACACAACTTTATTCTTGTAGACTCGTGTTGGGCCTCCAAGCGCAGAGTTTTGCAGGACAGTAGCAATTTTCCCTCAAGTGGATGACCTAAGGTTTATCAATCCGTGGGAGGTGTAGGATGAAGATGGTCCCTCTCAAACAACCCTGCAATCAAATACAAGAAATCTCTTGTGTCCCCAACACAGCCAATACAATGGCAAATTGTATAGGTGCACTAGTTCGGCGAAGAGATGGTGATACAAGTTCAATATGGATGGTATATATAGGTTTTTGTAATCTGAAAATATAAAAATAGCAAGGTTACAAGTAGTAAATAGCGAGCAAAATGGTATATCAATGCTTGGAAATAAGGCCTAGGGTTCATACTTTCACTAGTGCAATCTCTCAACAATGCTAACATAATAGGATCATATGATTATCCCTCAACGTGCAACAAAGAATCACTCCAAAGTTCATATCTAGCAGAGAACATAAGATGAAATTGTTGTAGGTAGTAAAACCACCTCAAAGTTACCCTTTCAGATCAATCTATTGGGCTATTCCTATAGGTGTCACAAACAACCCTAGAGTTCGTCCCAAAATAACACCTATGATACATATCAATCAACCCAAATGTCACCTAGATACTCCAATGTCACCTCAAGTATCCGTGGGTTAATTATTCGACACACATGAAACAATTTCAGATTCATCATATTCAATCCAACACAAAGAACTTCAAAGAGTACCTCAAGATTTCTATCGGAGAACGTAGTATGAAAACGTGCAATCAACCCCTATGCATAGATTCCCAAGGTCACCAGAATCCACAAGTTGATGCCATAACAAATATCAAGTGAATCAATAGAATACCCCAATGTCACTAAGGTATCCACATGCAAGACATATATCAAGTGTTCTCAAATCTGACATAACAAAATCTCAAAGGGAAAGATTCAATTCACCACAACAAGATAGCAAGGGACGAACACCATATGATCCAACTATATTAACAAAGCCCGTGATACATCAAGATCATGCCATCTCAAGAACACGAGAGAGAGAGAGAGATTAAACACATAGCTACTGGTACATACCCTCAGCCCCGAGGGTGAACTACTCCCTCCTCATCATGGCCTCCGCCGGGATGATGAAGATGGCCACCGGATGATGATTTCCCTCTCAGGGTACTAGAAAGGCTCCAGATGGGTTTTTCGTCGATACAGAGAATTGCGGCGGCGGAGCGGAGAGTCTCCATTTATTTCTAAGGTTTATATATATATATATATATATATATATATATATATATATATATATATATATGATTTTTGGCGTTCATATCACGCTAAACAGAGCCATGTGGGCCCCAGAAGCCATCAGGGCGCGACCAGGGGGTGGTCGTGCCCTATTGGCTTGTGGCCCACAGGTGTCTCCCCTTCAGTGGTTCTTCACTCCAGTATTTCTTATATTCTCCAGAAAAAATCATAAAAAAGTTTCGGGCAATTTCGAGAACTTTTATTTTCTGCACAAAAACACCACCACAGTAATTCTGCTAAAAACAGCGTCAGTCAGGGTTAGTTCTAAATAAATCATATAAAGTGCATCAAAACCATATAAAAGTATTGTAAACATAAGAAAATATGGCATGAATACTTCATAAATTATCAATACGTTGGAGACGTATCTGTGGTGTCAGCGAGGCTTGGGGACCGTTGGGGCGTGCAAAGTGTACTCGGGGGCGGCGGCGGGTGTGAGCAACTCCGGCGAATAATTGGCTAGTGTGGAGAGTGTAGGGGTAGGGTGTTTTGTGAGGAACGGGTCGAGGGGCTTGGTTATTTATAGGAAGTGCATGCTTGGAGGTGGGGGCAACGTGGGACGGCAGAGAATCGCGAAGGATTCGGTGTGGCGGCGGTCTCCGGCGTCGAGAAGGAAAGGGGAGGAAGAAGGAAGGCCAGGATACGTATCGGGCCTGGGACCCACTGTCAGCGGCTGCAGAGAAAACACAAGGCATCGGGCAGGCGATCCGTAGCTGATTCGGGCACGCGAAGGGGTAAGTGGGCCGGCCTGGCACTATAGTTTTAGTAGGCTTCGGCCATTTTTTTGTTTTTAAATTAAACACAGAAAAGAAAAGGTCAAAATAAACAAATGATATGAAAATATTATATAGTCATATAATATATCAAAATTTTCAGGAGAAAATGAACATATTTTGATGGCAAAATAAAATAGTTTCAAAAAATTGTTTTTGCAAATAACTCCAAAATGAATTGGATTTTGAATTTCAAATAAATTGCAAATGTTTCCGTTTTCCAAATTAGAATCTCAACACCAAAATGATCTCTGATTTGGAGTGTCATTTTCCTCCTCTCATTTTTTTGAATGTTTTCAGGGAATTTGAAATTTAAAATAACTTCAAATGGGGAGTGGGTTTCAGAAAATTTCAAAAGGGCTTTCAAAATGATTCTTTTAAACCTAAAACTCCCTTTTTCAAATGGAAGAAGTCATGTCATCTTCTCTCTTGGATTTTGTTTTTGAAATGAAATTTTGAATTATTGGAAATCCAAATGCAAAGATGAAAGTTTTAGGAAAGTCCTTTTATTCCCTCTCATTTCAGTTTCAAAAAGTTTCAAATTCCACTCAATTTCACACAATCAGTCACACAAACAATCACAATTACTTATTTAATATAACATTCCAAAATTCAGAATTTTGGATGTTACAAACTACCACACTTAAAATGAATCTCTTCCTCGAGATTCGGAGAGGCTAGGAGGAAAATGTTAGGGTTTGTGGTCTGCTTGAAAATCCATCGAGCATCAAAATGGCTGAGGTGCTACCACCCTTAGAATAAAAGTCACGGTTCCCTCATAACTCATGTACTTCCTCTTTGGTGTTGACATCATCCGATCTTCTTCAAATAACTCCTTTATTGATGTTCTTCTGGAATAGGCATAATGTTTTTTGAGTTGTTTAATAAGCTCTTCCGAGACTGGGTTTTCTTGTGTGACAGGTCTTGGCGCTAATACTAAACAACTATCAATAGTATCATGGTAGTCAACAATTGGTGGTTCATGTAGGAAACGGGTCTTGGCTTTATTCTCACCAAATAACTTACGATTGGCAACAGCTGCCTTGTATAGGGTTTGATCGTCATACCATTCTAAGGTTTAAACATGCTTTGACATCATGCTCTCTCTGCAATAGGTAAGTCACTCTAGATTTACCATTCCAAATAGCAAGAGCGAATGATAAGAGTAGTCGTCATGGTGATCGATCCATTCCGCACCCAAATAATTACCCTATATAAGGTTTAGCGAATCTCACCAGGATTGCAGAATTTCTCTTGTAGACGAACTAAGTTTGGATAAATCCATCGATTCTTCAAGCTAAACAAAACACCTATCGTTTCTTCACAACTCTCGGGTTTGCGTAACTTCCTATAAAATGTCTGTTGAAGATATCAAAGCTTGTTTCAGGGTTCTGCCTTCAACAGGATTGTGCTTGTTCCTTGTCAGGTCCTGGGACCTATGGGTTATGGGCCAACTTCATTCTTGTATAGCTTTGCCTTGTATTCGGGAGTATGTCCTCTCCTTATTCCATTATAAATCCCTCATGGCCTTCGTAAATCCAATTGCACCGCCCAGTTTTTTCTTTATCCAAAGTCCTTTTTATGGGATGGCATTAACAACACATTCTTTTCTCCTTTGATCCTATGGTTTTACGGATTACTACCACACTTAAAATAAAATGTACTAGTTCATCCATACACCATATTTACAGGGTATTAACTCATCACATATTATGACATTTCAACTTTATTCATTACTGGAATTATTACAATCTCCGAGACTTCCATTACATAACTTAATTCCACAAAATAAAAATGCTTCCTACTACACTTAGTATCGATATCAAAATCTTAACTACTTAGCTCCAGCTTTCTCCTTTTCGGGACATATATCAGTATATGTCGGGCTTCCTTGCAGTGTATCCTAGTGACTTACATTGAGTCTAGGGGCTTCTTTGTAATTACGTAAGCTCCTTTGGTTCATGGCTTCTTTCCTGGACATTTAGTGGCATAGTGACCTGAATTTTTGCAAGTGAAACATATGATATGACTCCGGTCCTTCTTTGCCAAAATTGGGTTGATCGAGGGATTCATTGTGTTTCTCTTCCTGGATTTCGTCGTTCCGATCAAATTCTCTATTTCCTGTGGGTCAAAGTTCATTTCTCCCGTCCGGAAGTCTCCCAGATACTCTTTTACTTCCTTCATGCAATATTATGAAAAATGCCCTTCTTCTCCACATGAATAGCATGCCCTGGAGTAAATTTTGAACGGGTCTTCTTCATGTGTGTCTTCAACATCTTCATACCCCATAGGTTCTTCAAGAATTTCCCTGAAGGTTTCTGTCATTGCTTCTTTCTGCTGCTTGACAACTTGTTGCACCTTGGGGTAAATGTGGCACTGAGCTGGGTAGTGGGCTGTTACTTCAGACAAGAAACAAGTCACCTGCCTAGTTGGGCATTCCTCAGCTAGGTGATTTCCTTCACAATTAGGACATCCATATTTGTGTTCATCATGGGTATGTCCTATTTCTCCACAAATCTTGCATGCACAAGGTTTATTCATTATATTATCACGTTGCTTCCGGATAAGACGGGATCCTAACAAAGTCTTCTTGAAATCTTTTCAAGTTATTGCTCCATTCCATCCTTGTATAGCTTGATGCATCCTCCACCAGGTTGCAGCGCTTTTTGCAAAGTACTGAATAGCATATTGAACCTCTTTCTTTCTTTCAATAACGTTGTTCTTGAAGTGAGTCTCCATGTTCTTAATCCATAGTTCTGCCTCCAACTGAGTCATTGGTCCAGAGAATGCAAGTCCATCTTCATTCATCATCTATTGGGCCCAAGGTTTTTTTGGGATGATATGGATGAGAGAGAGAGATAAATGGATACACACCACAATTAACAACAACTCAAATGCACAAAGGATAAATCATCGAATCATTCGAACTAAGACTCAAATTTCACACATTCCTAAAGTTCAATCAATACTATAATATAGCCACCCACATAAGTCGGTATGGTCAGATACTCTAATCGCAAACATTCATCTTTATTCGCGCATGGTGGGCTATTGCTAAGCTAGCTTATCCAGGTCTTCATCTCCATTGGGCTTCTTCTGGTTGTGCTTGATATTCTCAAGTTCTTTAGCCAGATCATCCCTGTTGACGCGAAGCTTCTTGTGACGTCCCTGTATTTCTTGGAGTTGGATCTTGACCTTCTGGATTTCAACATCCTTAGCTTGAGACATGGTCCGACTATCCTTCAGTTCCTAATAAATATTCTGGATCTCGAGGTCTTGCTTCTCCTGCTTGGCTACCTTCAGTTTTTGGGTCATGAGTTCCTCACGAAGTGCTTCCTGGTCAAATAAAGCTTCTAGAAGGTCCATCTAAAGATACTTGACGTATTGTTCCAGATCCTGGTTATACACCAACAGTGGTGAAAAATTCATCTTCTGCTGATTTGTTAGGGCAATAGTTGCTTCGTCAACCTTCTGCCATCCAACCTTTCCAACGAAATGTGTGCTTAGCTTAACACGATGACGATAGTAGAAGCGTGCGATAGCATCATGGATGGCAGAGTTTATGCCCATATCACAGTCATGATTTCACGCCCCATAGGTGATGTCTCCAGTCTTGGGGTCTTCTTTACGACCAAAAACTTGAGTCTTGATGCCCCATGATCCAGACTTCCTCTTACACACCTTGATCTCAGGTATTAGCAGCTTCAGCAGTTTGACAAGCTCCACGAGGAATGAGCCACCAAGAACATCCTCGTAGTGTTCTCTTTCATTCAGGATGTAGCTCTCCATCTATAATTTGAAGTAAAGAGGGTTCAGTAAAAGAATTCAAAGATTACGAGAGTAGTTTAAAGTAAAAGTTGTTCCTATCAGGGTCTTCCTATTTCTAAGCCATTTTCTAGGGTCATGTCCTACAGTCAACATGTTCTCTAATACCATCTCTGTATCGACCCGACCCAAATGGATCGGTGCCTCTGTGCTTTGTGTGCTATCCCTGGATCAGTATGCTAGCACACACAGTACATTAATGAAATACCATAACATCACATGTTAAGAAGTTAACATAGATCGAGAGTATACCTCATATAACACATCGAAAAACAATCATAAGGGTGTGGAGTCTCATCAATGCGAACGGCAAGTTGAGTGTAGATTGTAACCCTATATCATAACTCTTACTCGTCATAGAAATATCTGCAACATGATAGGTTGTAGTGGTGTAGGTCGGTACATTGAATGTACTGGCAAGATCACATATAAAGGTAGCCCAGAGATCAAGTCTTCTGGAATACGACACTGCTTAGCATAGAACAAATTGACTCTTTATTACAAATAATCGGGGTACAAGGGTTCGAGTATAACAAAGGATTACATCGGCACGGCGACAATACACCTGCTAAGGTAGCTCTTTGCTAGTAGTGGAACAACTCGTAACAGCGGAATGACTTCTAGCAGCGAAACACCGACGACGGTGATGGAATTCAATCCGCAGGGGACTCTGGCTGGGACCCATCCTAGAGCGTAGGCTTGGGATCCTTGACAAGCAATCAATCACAGCATCACCTGCAATCTGGTATAAGGGGAAACATCCCATCTGCAACATCAGGGAGCGCACCCTCGTTACCACAAATTCCAAGTAGAAGGAGCCCATCCATGACAAGTGAGGCAACATCCTGTGAGTGAATCATACTTTTTCTAGCTAGCCCTCTCGTACCCATTGTTGTAGTAGCTCTTGCCATGCAATAACTATGTCGTGTTTAATTATTTTAGTTATGCAAAAAAATATAGTTCAATAGGGCTATTTGATGTTTAAGAATGAATTGACCAGTTCAATTTCATGAATGGCTATATTTGGTTGCTTATAGTGAGCATATGACTTGTTTCTCTGTATTTGGTTGTTAGGTTGGCTGTAGTGAGCAATTGTCCAGTTTTCAAGCAGATGCCTTGCTTTACTGTATCTGGTTGTTAGGTTGGCTGCAGTGAGCATTTGTTCAATTTTCAATGACTATATTTGGTTGTTATAGTGAGCATATATGCCTTGTTTATTTCATTTATTCACAATGTGATGTTCATTATGCGCAAGTATGAACTGTGTAGTTCCATTTCATCAGTACTACCTCTTATGCCTAATGTAGTTAATGATACGTCTCCAACGTATCTACTTTCCCAAACACTTTTGCTCTGGTTTTGACCTCTAATTTGCATGAATTGAATGGAACTAACCCAGACTGACGCTATTTTCAGCAGAACTACCTTGGTGTTATTTTTGTGCAGAAATAAAAGTTCTCGGATTCGGACGAAACTTTTTGTGAATTATTTTTGGGATTTATAATAAATTTTGGAGGAAAGAACTGTCGGAGGGGGTGTGCCAGGGGGCCACCACACATCAGGGCGCGCCCCCCTAGGCTGCGCCCTGCTGGCTTGTGGGGCCCTCGAGGCTCCTCCGACCCTAATTCCAGTCCTATAAAATCACATCTTCAGAGAAAAAAATCAGAGAGAAGTTTTCATCGCGTTTCACGAGATGGAGCCGCCGCCACCTCCTGTTTTTCCTCGGAAGGCTGATCTGGAGTCCGTTTGGGGCTCCGGAGAGGGGAAATCGTCGCCGTCGTCATCACCAACCCTTCTCCATCAACACCGCAATGATGCTCACCACTGGGAGTGAGTAATTCCTTTGTAGGCTTGCTGGACGGTGGTCGGATTGGATGAGATTGATCATATAATCGAGTTAAGTTTGATAGGGCTTGATCCCTAGTATCCACTATGTTCTGAGATTGATGTTGCTATGACTTTGCTATGCTTAATGCTTCTCACTAGGGCCTGATACGTCTCCAACGTATCTATAATTTTTGCTTGTTCCATGCTGTTATATTATCATTCATGGATGTTTTACAATCACTTTAGAACAACTTTATAGCATTTTTGGGACTAACCTATTGACATAGTGCCAAAGTGTCAGTTGTTGTTTTTGCTTGTTTTTTACTTCGCAAAATATCAGTACCAAACGGAGTTCAATCGCGACGAAACTTTTTGGAGATTTTTTTGGACCAGAAGACACCCAATGGGCCAAAGAAGTGCCAGGGAGGTGGGCTGTGGAGGCCACCACCCACCAGCGCGCCAGGGGCCCCCGGCGTGCCATGATGGGTTGTGCCCTCCACGGGCCCCCCCTCCACCGCTTATGACGCCTATAAATACCCAAATATCTAGAAACCCTAGGGGAGTTTACAAAAAACACATCTAGCCGCCGCAAGTTCCAGAACCTCGAGATCCAATCTAACACCATCACGGAGGGGTTCATCTTCTTCATAGATGCCTCTCTGATGATGCGTGAGTAGTCCACCATAGACCTACGGGTCCGTAGGCAGTAGCTAGATGGCTTCCTCTCTCTCTTTTGATTCTCAATACAATGGTCTCTTGGAGATCTATTTGATGTAAACTTTTGCGGTGTGTTTGTTGGGATCCGATGAATTTTGAGTTCATGATCAGTTTCTATCCATGAATATCATTTGGGTCTTCTTTGATCTCTTATATGCATGATTACTTATAGCCTCGTATTTCTTCTTCGAATCTTTGGTTTAGTTAGGCCGACTAGATCAATTTTTCTTGCCATGGGAGAGGTGCTTTGTGATGGGTTCGATCTTGCGGTGTCCTTTCCCAGTGACAGAAGGGGCAGCAAGGCACGCATATATCGTTACCATTAAGTATAACAAGATGGGGTCTATTCCTACATGAATAGATCTTGTCTACATCATGTCATCATTCTTATTGCATTACTCTGTTTTTCCATGAACTTAATACACTAGATGCATGTTGGATAGCGGTCGATGTGTGGAGTAATAGTGGTAGATGCAGGCAGGAGTCGGTCTACTTATCTTGGACGTGATGCCTATATAATGATCATCGCCTTGGATATCGTCATGATTATTTGATCTTCTATCAATTGCCCAACAGTAATTTGTTCACCCACCGTGTGCTATACTCATGAGAGAAGCCACTAGTGAAACCTACGGCCCCCGGGTCTACTTTTCCAACATATTGCTTTCCGATCTTTCTTTTGCTTCTTTGTTTTCAGATCTACTATACCAAAAACCCAAAAATATATTGCTTTACTTTTTATTTGCCCTTTTTTTTTTGTGTTCTTGAGAGATCTATCTCTCCTATCTATCATATCCTGATCTCTCTTTTTACCGTAGAGAGATTGACAACCTCTCTTTCGCGTCGGGTTGCAAGTATTTGTTATTTGTGTGCAGGTGCTGCTTATTAGGTGGTGGTGATCCTCCTACTAGTTCGATACCTTGGTTTCATAACTGAGGGAAATACTTACCGTCGCTGTGCTGCATCATCCCTTCTCTTTGGGGAAATACCGACGCAGTCTCAAGCCACGTCAGGGCCCGAGCGCCATGATTTTATATATGAACATATTATATTTTCTCTGAATATAAGTATGATTTGGATCGTATCTTGCAAGTTGTATGCACCTATTATATGTCTTGGTCCGCATACCCCAAGGTGACAATGATTGGGATTCTTTCCGGTGATTCCCGTAGTTTGAGGAGTTCATGTATTCACCATGTGTTAATGTTTCATTACAGTTCTCTATTAAAAGGAGGCCTTAATATCCCTTAGTTTCCAATAGGACCCCACATCCACGGGAGGGTAGGACAAAAGATGTCATGCAAGTTCTTATCGCAAGCATGTATGACTATATATGGAATACATGCCTACATTATATTGATGAATTGGAGCTAGTTCTGTGTCGCCCTAGTGTGTAACTGTTACATGATCAATGTCATCTAAATCATTATCCACCACCGATCCACGCGCCTACGCTTTACACATACTGAATCTTGCTAAGTCACTATTGCTACTGTTATTGTCACAAGTGCTACAAAATTGTTGCTGTCACTACTACTGTTACTTTTGCTACTACTATTAGCTGTGCCACTAAACCTTTGATGTAGAGAGATATCCCAGGTGCGGTTGAATTGACAACTCAACTGCAAGGCCAATAAATATTCTTTGGCTCCGCTTGTTTCAAATCAATAAATTAGGGTGAAATACTACCCGTGAAGACTGTCGCGATCCCCTATACTTGTGGGTTATCAAGACCTTTTTCTGGTGCCGTTGCCGGGGAGCATAGCTCTATTTATTGTGTTAACTTGAGGATATCCAATTGCCACTATGAAGAATCTGAAAGATAATCGAAGTAAGATTGCCCCCTCTCGCACGAGAGGAGGTAAGGAACTGCCATCTAGCTCTGCTTTTGATTCACCTACTGCTTTGAATCATCTTGTTACACCACCACCTATTGATCGTCCTGATATGTCACATGAACTTGATGATGCTACTTCTGAAATTAATGATGATACTATTGCTACACATGCTAAAATTGAAAATGTGCCATTGAATTAATTACTTGATGCTCATATTGCTAAAGCTAGAGAACTTGAAAATGCTGAAATTGATGAGGACTTTGAATCACCTGTTACACCTCGCTCTCCTAATAGATATGAATTGCCTCATGTACCTGAAGGTTACATCATGGATAAGAAAACAACTAGTGATTTCTTTGCTTGTGAAAATAGAGATGATTTGAAGAAACTATTATGCAAACTAAAAGAAAAATCTATGATGGAGAAAATGAAATATGATCCTAAATTTGCTACTTCTCCTATATTTGTTACTGATAAGGATTATGAGTTCTCTGTGGATCCTGAGTTAATTCCTATAGTAGAATCTGATCCTCTCCACGGTTATGAAAATGAAACTGTTGTCGAACATCTTATGAATCTGAATGATATTGCTGCTCTGTTTACCAATGATGAAAAGATACGCTACTATTATATCCTTAAGCTTTTTCCTTTCTCGCTAAAAGGCGAGGCCAAGGAATGGTTCCTTTCTCTTGCACTTGGTTGCATGCATAGTCCCCAGGATATGCTCCATTATTTTTCTATGAAATATTTTCCTGCTCATAAGAAACAAGCTGTCTTACAGGAAATATTTAACTTTGTGCAAATTGAAGAAGAGAATCTCCCTCAAGCTTGGGGAGGCTTCTCCGATTACTTAGAGCTTTGCCTGATTGTTCTCTTAAGAAAAATGAAATTCTTGATATCTTTTATAATGGACTAACCGATGCGTCTAGGGACTTCCCAGATAGTTGTGCTGGTTGTGTTTTCCGGGAAAGAACTGTCAGTCAAGCTGAAGAATTATTGAATAACATATTGCAAAATGTCGATGATTGGACACTTCCTAAACCACCTCCGGAGCCTATTCAAAAGAAGGGAGGTATTCTATTCCTCAAGCCTGAAGGTATTCGAGAAGCAAAAAGATCTATGAAGGAGAAAGGTATTAAAATTGAGGATGTCAAGAAACTACCACCTATTGAAGAAATCCATGGACTTGATACCCTGACACAGGTAGTAGGGGTAAACTCACTCCGTTCCTTTAGTGAAAATGATATACCTTGTACTAAGACTCCTGAACAATGCATGGATGCATATGATAATTACGTTGTTAAGCAAGAACACTTCAACAATTATGTTAAAGATCAATTGAGACATAATGCTATGATGATAGACTGTTTAAGTGACTTGATGTTTAGAATTGCTAATGATGTAAAAGGTCTAGGTAAACATGCTTCTATGGTTCACACTCAACTAGACCAAGTTGCTAAGTCACAAAATGATTTGCTTGCTAAAATGAATAATAATATGAATGATCATGATGTTAGAGTAATGACTAGGGGAGGTCGTATGACCCAAGAACCTCTCTATCCGGAAGTTCATCCTAAAATAATAGAACAAGATTCCCAGAGAATTAATGTTGATGCACCTAGTTCCTCTAATAAGAAAAAGAAAAAGAAAAATGATAGGAACTTGCATGATCCTAGTGAACCTGTTACAAAAACACCTACTGAGAACCATAATGATGTTTCTATTTCTGATGCTGAAACCCAGTCTGGTAGTGAACATGCACCAAGTGATAATGAAAAGGAGGATGATGATAATAATGTGCAAGTAGATGCTCCACCAGATAGTAATAAAGAACACGATAATGATGTAGAAATAGAACCTGGTGAGGATCTTGATAACCCACCTCCTAAAATAAACGTTATGATAAGAGAGATTTTGTTGCTAGAAGACATGGCAAGGAAAGAGAGCCATGGGTTCAAAAACCTATGCCATTCCCTCGTAAGGCTTCTAAGAGTAAGGACGGTGAAGGTTTTGAGCGCTTTGCTGAAATGATTAGACCCGTCCTTTTGCGCGCTCATTTGACCGATATATTGAAAATGCCTCCACATGCCAAGTATATGAAAGATATTGTTACCAACACAAGAAAAATACCTGAAACTGAAATTGCTACTATGCTAGCCAATTATTCTTTTGATGGAGGAATACCTAAGAAGCTAGGAGATCCTGGCATACCCACAATACCTTTCTCTATTAAAAGAAATTACGTTAAAACTACTATATATGATTTAGGGGCCGGTGTTACTGTGATGCCTTTCTCACTTTATAAAAGACTTGAATTGAGTAAGCTTACACCTACTGAGATATGTTTGCAAATGGCTGATAAATCCACTGCTTTACCTATTGGAATTTGCTAGGACGTTCCTATTATGGTTGCAAATGTTACTATCTTAACAGACTCTGTTATTCTTGATATGCTCGAGGACGACAATATGTCTATCATCCTTGGTAGACCCTTTTTCAATACTGCAGGGGCTGTTATTGATTGCAATAAAAGCAAGGTTACCTTCCACATCAATGGCAAGCAACATACCATTCATTTTCCGAAGAAGCAAACTTTGGTCAATAATATTAATGTCATTGAGCCTACTCCCACGGTTATCATTGGAAGTTTTGCAATTCCTCTACCTACTGTCAACAAGAAATATTATAATCTTATTGTTGGGGAGATGCAAATCCCCATTGAGGTAACCTAGTGATATACGAAAATTCTTCGGTTTCATGTTAACCGGAAACAGTTGTTAATAAGACTTGATCAACCTTATTAATGCATCCTTTTCGGAAGGCATGTGATTGATGAATCTAGTAATCCCAACTCTGTGTATCAAAAGTTTATCCTCTGTTATTTTCAGTTTATATTAAATAAAATTAGCATGATTTTCCGTTTTTCGGTTTTCCCATGCGTAGAAAAAAATGCCGGAAAATAAAGAGTCTCAGATTGCCACAAAATTTTAACATGATTTTTTCTTGAATAAATAAGAATTTTTGGCATAAAAATTACAGCAGGGTATTGCACCTGTGTGGCACCACACATCAGGGCGCGACCCCCGTAGGTCGTGCCCTGATGGCTTGTGGGGCCCACAGGCCCCCTGCCTTATCCCTTCGTCCCATTCCTTCTCCTACCCCCAGCAAAAAATTCCTATCCATCTCCCTCCCGTGTTCTTCAACGAGAAACTGAAATTTTTGATCTCTTTGCTCGGAACCCCGATTTCGAAACTGTTTTGAGGAATTGTTCCTTGGTATGTGACTCCTCTACTCCTCCAATTAGTTTTTGTTTTAGTGTGTTATATTTTGCAAAATGTGCTACACTTCGTGCTATAGAAAATGAGCTTGGATGTTGAATTCTTTGAGTTCCAAGTAGTATGAATGCTTGATATGGCCTCTAGGCACCCATATGAGTAGTTGCTATCAATCTTGCACAGTTTTATTGACATGAATTTGTGGCTCAAAATTTTCAGAAATTTGTGCTTAGGAAAATGAACTTCTTGAGGAAAGATTCTTCGAGCCGGAGCCCCAAAGGAGTTGTTAGCAGAACTCAGGACCGAGACATCAACCTTGTTCGCAACACGGAGGTTAGCCATGTACCTGAGCAGGAACACTTTCCCAGACCTGACGGCTATTACCAGTGTTGATCACCACGCTAGGCGAACACCTAAGCTTGGGGGAGTACGTATTTCTAACCGACATTACAATCATGTTCACACACTTCATAGAAATTGTCGGTGTTCATCCTCTTTCATTGTATATCCGTGTTAGTTTTATTTTTCCGCTTTCTTCTTGTCTGTTTATTTTTTTGGAAAAACCAAAAATATTTCTCGCTTCTTTTTAGTTTTCTTTACCCGTTTTAATTATCTTAGTACTAAAAAGAAAACTCAAAAAGATTTCCTTTGCATGTTGGGAGCTTTCTCGTGTAAATATTTTTTCTCATTCTTGTTTTCCCTTAGTTGATTTGCTTGCTTGAGGAAAACAAAAACTCCAAAAACATTTCAGTGTGTTCCTCTGAATTACTTTTCTTTTGGTTGAGTCTTTGAAAGGAGAAGACCACGATGAAAATGTTGAGTGGCTCTTATATGATTTATTGTTGATCTAACAGAGAGCCAATATTACGTTGTCTTCTCCTTTTTCCAAAACTACCTTGCAAATTCCAGCTTAGTCCACGGTATTCTTGCACTATTATTATTATTACATCATTTGGTCATGCAAGTGATAGGCAATAATGATGATATTTGACGAAGTGATCATGGCAAAGGAAGCTGGTATGAACTCTTCTTGTTTTCCATTTTGTAAATATGTTTAGCTCGTTCGATCTCGATTCAGTATATTATGAGCACTGTTCAAAAAAATCTTTCGATTCAGTGATTTATAGTCCGATTTATCGCTACTCATGGGGTGACCAACAAGATTATGCCTTATCTTCACCGTTTATCTTTTTAGCCGATTTATCGCTCTAACAAGCGAATTACCGGGAATCTACCGATAAATTAGTTCTATTCCTAGCACTATGTTTGCAAAATACTATGTTTATTTGTGTTTTTGTCGACCTTGTTATGCAATATGTACCATTGCCCTATTTTTGTCATTATACGAGCATTCAAGGGATAGGAATCAAGGTAACACTTCTATCCCATATTTTTTGTGATGTTTAATATAGAATATTTCAGTGTTGGGAACCTGGGATTTGCAAAAAAATGGCCGATTAATAGTCGACTGATAAAATCAATTAATCGGCCAATTTCCGATTAATCTCTAATCCCCAGCTGACCGAGACACTAACGATAAGCGATATCCTCAACATTGATTAAGAGTGAACATGTTCATGATGACAATTAGAGATTATAGCTTCACAGGCCATGCTTAAATAGCTAGAAGTGAATAATGATTTATCGTATAGGTCAACATGCATTAAAATGGTTATGATGTGGTATGGTAGTATGGTATTTACCTTTGAGAAATTCAAGCGGCTTGACTTGGCCCATGTGCAAACATGTAGTTGATTCCAAACCAATGCAGCCTTCATGATGTTTAAATTCAGAGTGTCCATATCCTACTCATGCTATGTCCAATGTTAATTATTTACAACGCAAACCTATAACCGTTTTCTCACTCTAGCTGGTCACTTCTCAACCTATTGCTAGCCTTCACCTGTACTAAGCAGGAATGCTGCTTGTGCAACCAAAACCTTTAAACCAAGTTATTACACATGAGTCCACCATACCTACCTATATGCGGTATTACCCTGCCGTTCCAAGTAAATTTGCAGGTGTCATCTCTAAACATTCAAATAAATATCTATTTTGTGCACGCATCTCGCTCATGGAGCAATGAGGCGGTCAGTATTTTCCATGCTAAGTGAGTTATTCTTAAGACGGTCGTTTATTCGCCTTCATTGCACGAGAGAGGCTGGTAAAAGGATGCCCAGTCCTGCATAATCAAAATTAGTTAAACAAAACTTCTTGGGATAGTTGACATGTTGGCAGGCATCCGTGGATTCGGTCAGCCATGGTTTGTGTATGGATGGTGGCTGGGAGTAAATTTTACTATTCTGTTTGGGAACCACCAATAATGAGTTTAGCATGGAAGATATTGAAAACCTTTGTCGTAGTGCTGACAAGGAAAGTGCACCAATCAAAAACTATATTTCAATCTTGTCTTAAAAACTTGAGCTCTGGGACCTCTGCGAATCAATGCTTCCCTCTGTGAAGGGCATATCTATTTATTTTTTATGATGAGTCATCATCCTCTTATTAAAGGCACCAGACCAGAGAGCACTATTGTCATTCTTATGCATTGAGTCTAGTTAATGTTGGATGTTAGCGTGACTGGATCTTTTCTATTTTGAATTATAATGTTTAGTCGTTGTTTGAACCTCAGAGGTGCTCTGCATTTATCTTTTGCGGTCTCAGAAAGGGCTAGCGAAATACCATGACACCATATTATATTATGATTGTTTTGATAAATTGTTGGCATGTGAGATATCTTATTATTGCTTGCTAGTTGGTTATGTATTTCCATGAGTTGATATGAGGTTTAATTGTCATCATGAGCGTGGTTATTTATGATTTATGCTGAAAACTTGAGCACTAGCTAAGCATGTGTATAATGACGAGAACAAAAGAGTTTGTAAAAGTTTTCTTTATCACTTTCAGTTTGTCAACTGAATTGCTTGAGGACAAGCAATGAGTTAAGCTTGGGGGAATTGATACATCTCCAACGTATCTACTTTTCCAAACACTTTTTCTCTGGTTTTGACCTCTAATTTGCATGAATTGAATGGAACTAACCCGGACTGACGATGTTTTCAGCAGAACTACCTTGGTGTTATTTTTGTGCAGAAATAAAAGTTCTTGGATTCAGACTAAACTTTTTGTGCATTATTTATAGGATTTATAATAAATTTTGGAGCAAAGAACTGCCGGAGGGGGTGTGCCAGGGGGCCAGCACACATCAGGGTGTGCCCCCCCTAGGTCGCGCCCTTATGGCTTGTGGGGCCCTCGAGGCTCCTCCGACGCTAATTCCAGTCCTATAAAATCACATCTTCGGAGAAAAAAATCAAAGAGAAGTTTTCATCACGTTTCACAAGACGGAGCCACTGCCACCTCCTGTTTTTCCTCGGGAAAGCTGATTTGGAGTCCGTTTGGGCCTCCGGGGAGGGGAAATCGCCGTCGTCGTCATCACCAACCCTTCTCCATCAACACCGCCATGATGCTCACCCCCGGGAGTGAGTAATTCCTTTGTAGGCTTGCTGGACGGTGGTGGGATTGGATGAGATTGATCATGTAATCGAGTTAAGTTTGATAGGGCTTGATCCCTAGTATCCCCTATGTTCTGAGATTGATGTTGCTATGACTTTGCTATGCTTAATACTTGTCACTAGGGCCCGAGTGCCATGATTTCAGATCTGAACATATTATATTTTCTCTGAATATAAAATGATTTGGATTCTATCTTGCAAGTTGTATGCACCTATTACGTGTCTTGATCCGCATACCCCAAGGTGACAATAGTTGGGATTCTTTCCGGTGATTGCCATAGTTTAAGGAGTTCATGTATTCAACATGTGTTAATGCTTTGTTATGGTTCCCTATTAAAAGGATGCCTTAATATCCCTTAGTTTCCAATAGGACCCCGCTGGCACGGGAGGGTACGACAAAAGATGTCATGCAAGTTCTTATCGCAAGCACGTATGACTATATATGGAATACATGCCTATATTATATTGATGAATTGGAGCTAGTTCTGTGTCACCCTAGTGTGTAAGTGTTACATGATCAATGTCATCTAAATCATTATCCACCACCGATCCACGTGCCTATGCTTTACACATACTGAATCTTGCTAAGTCACTATTGCTACTGCTACTGCCACAACTGTTACAAAATTGCTGCTATCACTACTACTGTTACTTTTGCTACTACTATTTGTCATGCCACTAAACCTTTGCTGCAGAGAGATATCCTAGGTGCGGTTGAATTGACAACTCAACTGCCAAGGCCAGTAAATATTCTTTGGCCCCCCTTGTGTCAAATCAATAAATTAGGGTGAAATACTACCCGTGAAGACTATCGCGATCCCTTATACTTGTGGGTTATCAGTTAACACTTGCCCTTTACTCCCGTTTTAAACATTTATCCAGCGTGATGTTTAAGCATGAGCGTCATTCTGTTCATTTTCAACAATACTTGTTTGAATTACAATAGTTGGTCGCTCCTAAGCCTGTTGTAGCTAAAACCCCTGCCATTTTTATATGCTTTAATAGCATGCTGAAACCAACACATTCAAGCTATCATTTGGAGATGAAATTGTTTACCTTGGCTATATTTGGTTGATGTTAAGCCCGTTGTACTTATCATGACTTTCCATGTAATTACACAGGACAACAATGGGAGTGGCCGACATTTTCCACTGTAGTTAGTTTTATCCCTTGGCATATATTCCCTCCGTTCCATAATGTAATGCATATAGATTTTTTGAACAGTCAAACTTTGTAAACTGTGAACAAATTTATAGAGAATACTATTTATATCTACCACACCACAATGTATACAATATGAAAGTAAATTTTGTGATGTATCTAATGAAGTGTATTTGGAATTCAAGATTTATATGTTTTTCTCTACGAACTTGGTCAAAGCTAGAAAATGTTGACTTCTCAAAATATTTATACGCAACACATTGTGGAACCGAGGGAGTATTATATTACCATTCTGCAACTTGTAATGCTGACTTGTTGTTTGTAGGTACATATGGCCTTGGTAAAGATCCACGCTTGGACCTTTTTTGCGTGTGGGGCAATAAACTATTCAGGATCTGCTTATTCTTTTTTTCAGAATTTGGATTTAATAAACTCTTTTTACAAAAGAAATCTTAAAAAGGAATTTTTAGATCAAGTAAAAAAATATACAGTTGGTCATATAATCGTGGTTATATAGATATTTTCTATACTAGGGTCTTTACCCTCGGTATAAGAGGGTTAACTGAACTAACAAAGTTTTTTGATATGGGTGTTATTGATGGAATTACCAATGGAGTGGGTCTTGCTAGTTTTTGTATAGGAGAAGAAATTAAATATGTAGAGGGAGGTCGAATCTCGTCTTATTTATTCTTTTTTTATGTTATGTATCAGCATCATGTGAGGAAACTGATAAGGATTGTTAGAGAAAAAAGACAAACGATTAATCTATTTGTTTACGCTCTATCCAACACATTAATGAGTTGTAGTATGGTAACTACGAACTCTGTAGCCTTCTATTAGTACTGCCCATAATGAGTTGTCACACAACAATGTCTGAATCTTTTTCTTTTGCAGTGGTTCCCAAAGCAGCTTACTCAAGATTACCTCACAAAGTACATGTTTGGTGGACATGGAATTAAGGTGAAAGTATTTCATCGAGACTACAATGAGTATCAAGAAATCGTAATGAAGAGAGTGAAGGATGGGAGGGCGGTCATCACTAGGGGTTGACCTAGAGTCGTGTGTGCGTTAGGCATGGAGGAGGGCACAAGATGGGCATTCCTCTTCACCTTCTCCAACAACCAGAATATCTTTCGGCTCTCTCCCTACCATCTTTAATACAACTATGGTTCCATCATTCTTTATTTGGTCCTTCTGTAGTTTTCCTTTTTTTGAGAATTGGTGCTTTTGTAGTTCTTGAGTATATGTACATGTGAATCAAATTATGTATTCGTTGTTGAACCTATATTTGTAAACATGATTCGATATGAAATAATTGATTTCCTACATTAAAACTTAAATTATGTGAATTTTAAATGCATGTATTAAATTAGGGATAAATTATGCTCTGTGGGACATTACAATGCACACAGTTTGAGAAAGCAAAACGTCTGCGATCAACGTCAAGATCAGACACGTTTCTCCACTCATGACGTGTGCGATTAATCTCTGTTGCACACACCATCACCCAAGAAATAACGTGTGAGATTAAGAACACTAGCGCACATAGTTACTTCTTATCAAGTGTTTGTGATAGTCTCCTTATCACACACACTTTGGTATCGTCAACTGTTTATGATGTCGTGTCCATCATAAACGTTGGTCACAGAAGAACGTGTGCGATATGTCTTCATCTGACACGGGTAGACCAGATGAAATGTTTGGGAAATTTTATATACCACAAATGTTTATCAATAGCGCAACGTGTGGGATAGTTCAACCTTCACATACGGTTTTATAAGGATAACTGTATGCACCCTTGATACGTCCATTTTGCATCATGATTTCCTACTGTTATTTATAATGTTTGGCTGAATAATAATGCTTTAGGGAGTGATTCTAATGCCTTTTCTCTCATAATATGCAAGGTTTACACAAAGAGGGAGAATACCGGCAACTGGAATTCTGGACCTGAAAAAGCACATCAGAGATACCTATTGTGCACATCTCCAAACAAGCTGAAACTTTACGGAGAATATTTTTGGAATATATTAAAAATACTGGAGCAAATAACTACCGGAGGGGCCCATCCTGGTGGGCACAAGACACCAGGGGGCGCCAGGCCCCCCATGCGTTCCCTGGTGGGTTGTGCCCTCCTCGGCCCACCTCCGGTGCCCATCTTCTGGTATATAAGGTCTTTTTACCTAGAAAAAAATAAGGGTGGACTTTCGGGATGGAACGCCGCCGTCTCGAGGCGGAACTTTGGCAGGAGCAATTTTGCCCTCCGGCGGAGCTATTCCGCCGGGGGAACTTCCCTCCCGGAGGGGGAAATCGAAGCCATCATCATCACCAACACCCCTCTCATCCTTGGGAGGCCAATCTTCATCAATATCTTCAACAGCATCATCTCCTCTCAAACCCTAGTTCATCTCTTGTGTTCAATCCTTGTACCGGAACCTCAGATTGGTACATGTGAGTGACTAGTAGTATTGATTACATCTTGTAGTTGATTACTATATGGTTTATTTGGTGGAAGATTATATGTTCAGATCCATTATGCTATTCAATACCCCTCTGATCTTGAGCATGAATATTATTTGTGAGTAGTTACCTTTGTTCTTGAGGTCACGGGAGAAGTCATGTTGCAAGTAATCATGTGAATTTGATATGTGTTCGATATTTTGATGATATGTATGCTGTGATTCCCTTAGTGGTGTCATGTGAACGTCGACTACATGACACTTCACCATCCTTGGGCCTAAGGGAATGCATTGTGGAGTAGTTATTAGATGATGGGTTGCTAGAGTGACAGAAGCTTAAACCCTAGTTCATGCGCTACTTCGTAAGGGGCTGATTTGGATCCAAACTTTCAGATTTTATCTTAATACTTTTCTCGTAGTTGCGGATGCTTGCGAGGGGGTTAATCATAAGTGGGAGGTTGTTCAAGTAAGAACAGCAACCAAGCACCGGTCCACCCACATATGAAATTATCAAAGTAGCGAACACAAATCAAACCAACATGATAAAAGTGACTAGATGAAATTCCCGTGTATCCTCAAGAACACTTTGCTTATTACTAGAGACTGTTCTGGACTGTCCTTTGCCACAAAAGGATTGGGCTACCTTGCTGCACTTTACTTACCTTTACCGTTACTTGCTCGTTACCAATTATCGTGCTATTAAACTATCTGTTATCTACAATTTCAGTGCTTGCAGAAATTACCTTGCTGAAAACCGCTTGTCATTTCCTTCTGCTCCTCGTTGGGTTCGACACTCTTACTTATCGAAAGGACTACGATTGATCCCTTATACTTGTGGGTCATCAAGACTCTTTTCTGGCACCATTGCCGGGGAGTGAAGCGCTCTTGGTAAGTGGAAATCGCTAAGGAAAAAGTTATACTACGTGCTGAAATTTATTGTTACTTGCTACTATGGAAAACAATCATTTGAGGGGTTTGTTCGGGGTATGTTCACCTCGACCGGAACCACAATTAGTTGCCCCTCAACCTATTGCACCTATTGAAAATATTGGTTATGAAATTCCTTCGGGTATGGTAGAACAACTGCTTGCTAAACCTTATGCGGGAGATGGAACTGAACAACCTGATATGCACCTATTATATGTGAACAAAATTTGTGGATTATTTAAGCATGCAGGTTTACTCGGAGATGAAGCTAATAAGAAGGTTTTCCCTTTATCTTTGAAGGGAAAAAGCATTGACATGGTATAGGCTATGTGATGATATTGGATCATGGAACTGGAATCGATTGCAATTGGAATTCCATCAAAAGTTTTGTCCCATGCATCTAGTTCATCGTGATCAGAATTATATATATAATTGTTGGCCTCGTGAAGGAGAAAGTATCACTCTAGCTTGGGGGAGGCTTAAGTCAATGTTATATTCATGCCCCAATCATGATATCCAGATAAAAGTTATTATTCAGAATTTTTATGCTCGGCTTTCTCATAATGATCAATCCATGCTCGATACTTCTTGTACTGGTTCTTTTATGAAGAAGACTATTGAATTCAAGTGGGATCTCTTAAAAAGAATTAAACGCAACTCTGAAGATTGGGAACTCAACGAAGGTAATGAGTCAGGTATAAAGCTTAAGTTTGATTGTGTTAAATCGTTTATGAATACCGATGCTTTTCAGAAGTTTAGCACTAAATATGGACTTGACTCTGAGATAGTAGCCTCTTTCTGTGAAGCATTCGCTACTCATGTTAATCTCCCTAAGGAGAAGTGGTTTAAATATCATCCCCCTATTAAAGAAGAAATTAAAGAACCAGTCATAGCTAAAGATGAAACCATCATTTACAATGTTGATCGAGTTGTGCCTACCGCTTATATTGAAAAACCAACTTTCCTTGTTAGGATAAAGGAACATGCTAAGGTATCAACTGTGGTTCGCAAGAGTAATATTAGAGCACCTAAGCCCCCTGAGCAAATTAAAGTAGAACCTAGTGTTTCTATGGTTAAAGATCTCTTGGTAGAAAATATTGATGGGCATGTTATCTACTTCTGTGATGAAGCTGCTAGAATTGCTAAACCTGAGGAAAAAGATAAACATAGACCCGTAGTGGGCATGCCTGTTGTCTCAGTCAAAATAGGAGATCATTTCTATCATGGTTTATGTGATTTGGGTGCTAGTGTGAGTGCTATCCCTTTTACCTTATACCAAGAAATTATGAATGAAATAGCACCTACTGAAATAGAAGACATTGATGTAACTATTAAACTTGCTAATAGAGAAACCATCACACCACATGGGATTGTTAGAGATGTTGAAGTCTTGTGTGGGAAAGTAAAATATCCTACTGATTTTCTAGTTCTTGGTTCCCCACAAGATGACTTTTGTCCCATTATCTTTGGTAGACCTTTCTTGAACACCGTCAATGCGAAGATAGATTGTGAAAAACAAACTGTTGGTGTCAATTTTGGTGATGTATCTCATGAGTTTATTTTTTCCAAGTTTAGTAGACAACCTCGTGAAAGAGAATTATCTAATAAGGATGAAATAATTGTTCTTGCTTCTATTGCCGTGCCTCCTACTGATCCATTAGAACAATATTTGCTTGACCATGAAAATGATATGCACTTGCGTGAAAGAAATGAAATAGATAAAATTTTCTTTGAACAACAACCTCTCCTGAAACACAATTTTCCTATTGAAACTCTTGGAGGTCCTCCTCCACCTAAAGGTGATCCTGTGTTTGAATTAAAGCAATTGCCTGATACTTTGAAGTATGCTTATCTTGATGAGAAAAAGATATATCCTGTTAGCTAACCTTTTAGAACATGAAGAAGAAAGATTATTAAAAATTCTGAGGAACCACCGGGCTGCTATTGTATATACTCTTGATGATCTTAAGGGCATTAGTCCCACTCTATGTCAGCACAAGATTAATATGGAACCTGATGCTAAACCCATTGTTGATCACCAACGGCGATTGAATCCTAAGATGAAAGAAATTGTAAGAACTGAAATATTAAAGCTTCTAGAAGCAGGTATAATCTATCCCATTGCCGATAGTAGATGGGTAAGTCCCGTTCATCGTGTCCCTAAGAAAGGAGGTATATTACTGTTGTTCCTAATGATAAAAATGAACTCATTCCACAAAGAATTGACACTGGCTATAGAATGGTAATTGATTTTAGAAAATTAAATAAAGCTACTAGAAAAGATCATTACCCTCTGCCTTTCATTGATCAAATGCTAGAAAGATTATCTAAGCCCACACACTTTTGTTTTCTGGACAGATATTATGGTTTCTCTCAAATACCTCTATCACAATCTGATCAAGAGAAAATCACCTTACTTGTCCTTTTGGAACCTATGCTTATAGACGTATGCCTTTTGGTTTATGCAATGCACCTGCTACCTTTCAAAGATGTATGTCTGCTATATTCTCTGAATTTTGTGAAAAGATTGTGGAGGTTTTCATGGATAATTTTTCCGTTTACGGGACTTCTTTCTATGATTGCTTAAGCAACCTTGATCGAGTTTTGCAGAGATGTGAACAAACTAATCTTGTCTTGAATTGGGAGAAGTGCCACTTTATGGTTAATGAAGGTATTGTCTTGGGGCATAAAATATCTGAACGAGGTATCGAGGTGGATAAAGCTAAAGTTGATGCAATCGAGAAAATGCCATGTCCTAAAGATATGAAAGGTATTCAAAGTTTCCTTGGTCATGTTGGTTTCTATAGGAGGTTCATTAAAGTCTTATCTAAAATTTCTAGGCCTCTTACTAATCTTTTGCAAAAGGATATACCTTTTGTTTTTGATGATGATTGTGTGGAAGCCTTTGAAACACTCAAGAAAGCCTTAACTTCTGCACCTATCGTCCAACCACCTGATTGGAACTTGCCTTTTGAAATTATGTGTGATGCTAGTGATTATGCTGTTGGCGCTATTCTAGGACAAAGAGTTGATAAGAAATTGAATGTTATCCACTGTGCTAGCAAAACTCTAGACAGTGCCCAACGAAATTATGCTACTACTGAAAAAGAATTTTTAGCAGTTGTGTTTGCTTGTAATAAATTTAGATCCTATATTGTTGACTCCAAGGTTATTGTTCACACCGATCATGCTTCTATAAAATATCTTATGGAAAAGAAAGATACTAAACCTAGACTTATTACGTGGGTTCTCTTGCTTCAATAATTTGACTTACATATTGTTGATAGGAAGGGAGCTGAGAACCCCGTAGCTGATAACTTGTCTAGGTTAGAAAATATTCTTGATGACCCACTACCTATTGATGATAGTTTCCCTGATGAACAGTTAGCTGCAATAAATGTTTCTCAAAACACTCCTTGGTATGCTGATTATGCTAACTACATTGTCGCTAAATATATACCACCTAGCTTCACATACCAACAAAAGAAAAAATTCTTCTATGATTTAAGACATTACTTTTGGGATGACCCACATCTCTATAAAGAAGGAGTAGATGGTATTATTAGACGTTGTGTACCTGAGCATGAACAGGAACAAATCCTACGGAAATGTCATTCCGAAGCTTATGGAGGACATCATGCGGGAGATAGAACTGCTCACAAGGTATTGTAATCTGGTTTTTATTGGCCTACTCTCTTCAAGGATGCCCGTAAGTTTGTCTTGTCTTGCGATAAATGTCAAAGAATTGGTAATATCGGTAAGCGTCAGGAAATGCCTATGAATTATTCACTTGTTGTTGAACCATTTGATGTTTGGGGTTTTGATTATATGGGACCTTTTCCTTCCTCTAACGGGTACACTCATATTTTGGTTGTTGTTGATTATGTCACTAAGTGGGTAGAAGCTATTCCAACTAGCAGTGCTGATCACAACACCACTATTAAAATGCTTAAAAAAGTTATCTTCCCGAGGTTTGGAGTCCCTAAATACTTAATGACTGATGGTGGTTCACACTTCATTCATGGAGCTTTTCGTAAGTTGCTTGCTAAATATGATGTTAACCATAGAATTGCATCACCCTATCATCCTCAATCTAGTCGTCAAGTTGAACTTAGCAATAGAGAAATAAAATTAATATTACAAAAAACTGTCAATAGGTCTCGAAAGAATTGGTCTAAGAAACTAGATGATGCACTTTGGGCCTATAGAACAGCTTATAAAAATCCTATGGGTATGTCTCCATACAAAATGGTATATGGAAAAGCTTGTCATTTACCTCTAGAGTTAGAACATAAAGCATTTTGGGCAATTAAAGAACTCAATTATGATTTCAAACTTGCTTGTGAGAAGAGGCTATTTGATATTATCTCACTAGATGAATGGAGAACCCAAGCCTATGAAAATGCCAAACTATTCAAAGAAAAAGTAAAAAGATGGCATGGCAAAAGAATCCAAAAGCGGGAATTCAAAATAGGAGACTATGTTCTTTTGTTCAACTCTTGTTTAGGATTTTTTGCAGGTAACCTTCTCTCCAAATGGGAAGGACCTTATATTATCGAAGAAGTTATCGTTCTGGAGCTATCAATAATGCTGAAGGTACTAACCCGAAGGTGGTCAAGGGACAAAGAATTAAGCGCTATATCTGATGGACGCCCATTAATGTTAAAAGCAATGTTATTCAAACCATGACACCGACGGAACACATAAAAGAAACCTTCCGGAACACTCCAGAATTCTGAAAAATAGAAGGTACGTGATACGGTAAGTAAACGGACTCCAAAAAGTCCACAAAAATATTTTCTGTCAGTTTTGGAATATTAGAAAAATTACGAAAATAAGAAATAAACCGGAAGGCAACCGAGGTGAGCACGATACACCAGGGCGCGCCCTGGTGGGTTGTGCCCACCTCGGACACCTTCCCGACTCCGTTTTCCTTCCATATGCTTGCTTCCCAAGAATAAAAATTCTTTATATATACCCCAACTGTTTTGATGATCGCATCGCAGAAAAATCCTCTGTTCTTATTTCGTGCTGATTTCTCGTTAGATCTAGACCCCCATGGCTCCACCAAGCTCCTCCAAGGACAAGTTCTTTGAGAAGGTCATCAACTCGTACTTGCCGGAGGTGATGAAGCACCCTCAAGCCATTGAGATGCGTGAGGGGATGCTCCACATCTGCGATGTTTAGGGACCAAGAGGACTGGAAGCGTGGAGGCTAGGCTCGAGGCGCTGGAACAAGACATCTTCAAGTGCCAAACGATGGTGGAGCGTGGACTTAGTGCCAATCACTCCATGATCACGGAATTCACCCGTGATCAGGTGGTGGATGGCCGGTCTGTGAAGGACACCATCTTCACCCTCAACGAGCAAATCAATTTTCTGCAAAGTCAAATTTATGATCTTCAAAACCAAGTTTTTGAATATGAAGCAAGATTTAAAGGTATGATTTTAGCTGCCAGTTGCATGACTCAGGGGACTAGTGCGTCAACTTTTGATGGTGAGCCCTTGCCCTGGAAGCTGGAAGACAAGCCTGCCACATCATCGCCACCACCTTCTTCATCACCACCACCAAAGGAGACTTGAGCACACGGGTATGGGCACTCCCCTTGGCTTGAGCCAAGCTTGGGGGAGGTGCCCCGGTATCGTATCACCATCACTTTTATCCACATTTACCTATTTTAGTTCGATCTTTAGTTTCCTTTTTGTTTTAGCTGAATAAAAGTTTAGCATGATCTATTTTCGTGTGTTAGTTTCGTGGTCTATCTATCTATGTAATCGAGTGAGAGTTATATAATAAAGTTTGGTTTGAGTTTTTTCCTCTCTACTTTCTTGTTGCAATCAAAATAAAAGGAAAGAGAAATAAATGAAAAGAATCATATGCTAATCTTATGGTAAGTAAAGACATCACATAAGGAAAAGTATAAGTGGTAAAATTTATTGGAGAATGACAAACATAGCATTGGTCAATGATGCAATTCATGAAAGAATTAATAAGGGAAGAGAAGATTCACATGCAAATACACTATCTTGGACATCTTTTATGATTTTGAGCCCCCATTAAATATTATATGTCAAAATTGTTGACATTGGACAAGGAAGACAACGTAATGATTTATGCTTGTTCATATTCGCATAGAAGTTATATTGTCATAGATCCTTCAACATGTGGTGCTTGCTCAATATCTTTGCTAGCCAAAAATTCCGCACTAAGTAGAGATACTACTTGTGCATCCAAAAACCCAAAACCCAAATTCATGTTTTGAGAGTCCACCATACCTACCTATGGATCGAGTAAGATCCTTCAAGTAAGTTGTCATCGGTGCAATAAGGCAATAAAAATTGCTTCTAAATGTGTTTTGATCAATTAGTGTAAGAGAAAATTGAGCGCTATACGAACTTATGATGGAAAAGTAATAAAAGCGACGGATTGCATAATAAAGGTTGCTATCATAGGGGGCAATATAGCATGACGTTCTTTTACATTAAGGGATTGGGCATACAAACCAAAAAGCCCATGACAACCTCTGCTTCCCTCTGTGAAGGGCCTATCTTTTACTTTTATGTATTTACTTTTATGCAAGAGTCAAAGGTTTCTCCCTATTCCTTTTTACTTTTTCTTTTTGCAAGCATCATGTGGTGAGGAAATATCTAGGCACATATATCCAGTTGGATGTGAGTGAGCATGAGTTATTATTGTTGACATCACCCTTGAGGTGAATACGTTGGGAGGCAAAACTATAAGCCCCTATCTTTCTATGTGTCCAGTTGAAACTTTTTGCTCATGGGTATGCTGTGAGTGTTAGCAATCATAGAAGACTAAATGATAGTTGAGTATGTGGACTTGCCAAAAGACTCCGACATGAGACCCTTCCTGAAAATATGATGAATTGTAGTTGCAAAGTTGACTGAGAACATAGTTAGTTGGTTTTTAATAAGGTTTATGCTTTATACTTCTATGTTGTGATGAATTGTTACTTGTTCATGAGAAGTTATATGATGAGGTTATATGAATAAGCTTTATGATAGAGTTTGTTGCCGTTATAATAATAAGCATGATGCTACTATGTCCGTATATTGTTTTTATCGACACCTCTCTCTCAAACCATGTGGACATGCTTTTCAATATCGGCTTTCGCTTGAGGACAAGCGAGGTCTAAGCTTGGGGGAGTTGATACGTCCATTTTGCATCATGATTTCCTACTATTATTTATAATGTTTTGTTGAATAATAATGCTTTAGGGAGTGATTCTAATGCATTTTCTCTCATACTATGCAAGGTTTACGCAAAGAGGGAGAATACCGGCAGTTGGAATTCTGGACCTGAAAAAGCACATCACAGATACCTATTCTGCACATCTCCAAACAAGCTGAAACTTTACGGAGAATATTTTTGGAATATATAAAAAATACTGGAGAAAATAACTACCGGAGGGGGCCACCCTGGTGGGCACAAGACACCAGGGCTCGCCAGGCCCCCCAGGCGCGCCCTGGTGGGTTGTGCCCTTCTCGGCCCACCTCCGGTGCCCATCTTCTGGTATATAAGGTCTTTTGACCTAAAAAAATAAGGGAGGACTTTCGGGATGGAATGCCGCCGTGTCGAGGCGGAACTTGGGCACGAGCACTTTTGCCCTCCGGCGGAGCGATTCCACAGGGGGAACTTCCCTCCCGGAGGGGGAAATCGGAGCCATCGTCATCACCAACACCCCTCTCATCCTTGGGAGGCCAACCTTCATCAACATCTTTAACAGCACCATCTCCTCTCAAACCCTACTTCATCTCTTGTGTTCAATCTTTGTACCGGAACCTCAGATTGGTGCCTGTGGGTGACTAGTAGTATTGATTACATCTTGTAGTTGATTACTATATGGTTTATTTGGTGGAAGATTATATGTTCAGATCCATTATGCTATTCAATACCCCTCTGATCTTGAGCATGAATATTATTTGTGAGTTGTTACCTTTGTTCTTGAGGTCACAGGAGAAGTCATGTTGCAAGTAATCATGTAAATTTGATATGTGTTCGATATTTTGATGACATGTATGTTGTGATTCCCTTAGTGGTGTCATGTGAACGTCGACTACATGACACTTCACCATCCTTGGGCCTAAGGGAATGCATTGTGGAGTACTTATTAGATGATGGGTTGCTAGAGTGACAGAAGCTTAAACCCTAGTTTATGCGCTACTTCGTAAGGGGCTGATTTGGATCCAAACGTTTAATGCTATGGTTAGATTTTATCTTACTACTTTTCTCGTAGTTGCGGATGCTTGCGAGGGGGTTAATCATAAGTGGGAGGTTGTTCAAGTAAGAACAGCAACCAAGCACCGGTCCACCCACATATCAAATTGTCAAAGTAGCGAACACAAATCAAACCAACATGATAAAAGTGACTAGATGAAATTCCCGTGCATCCTCAAGAACACTTTGCTTATTACTAGAGACTGTTCTGGCCTGTCCTTTGCCACAAAAGGATTGGGCTACCTTTCTGCACTTTACTTACCGTTACCGTTACTTGCTCATTACCAATTAACTTCCTATCAAACTATCTGTTACCTACAATTTCAATGCTTGCAGAAATTACCTTGCTGAATACCGCTTGTCATTTCCTTCTGCTCCTCGTTGGGTTCGACACTCTTACTTATCGAAAGGACTACGATTGATCCCCTATACCTGTGGCTCATGAACCCTATCACAGACGGTCTCGTAGAACGAAATGTGTGTGATAGTCCCCTTATCATGCACGCTTTACAATCATGAACCGTTTGTGATGTGGCGCACATTGTAAATGGTGCACCATAGAATAGCGCGTGCGATGGTAATGCGATCCCATACGAGTAGCAAGGATGAACCGTATCGGAAATATGACATATCTCAAACAGTTGACCGAAAACTCTCGTTTGTGATCGATGCGCACATCGCATACGCTTACTTAAGCCAAACGTTTGCATTCTTGTTCCATATCGCCGACGATTTTTCTGTATCTCATGGGATGGACCCCTCTACCGCACACACAGGCAAGGCGATGGTTTAAAACTATGTCACGGAAAGGAGTTAAAAACCATTTATATAGCACGTCACTGCACCAGTGTGTGGTGCTCAAAAAGATAACCTCGCTCGATGCAAATCTCATACAAGTATGAAATTTAGTTTTTGTCATCATAATGAGGCAATTCAACACTTTTTCCTCCAATACACTTTTTGCAAGCACTACATGGTCAGTCATCCAAATTGCGTTGGATTTGTATCCGCCTCGCAATGTTGCTAATATATATGGTCACTGGCTAGATGGGATTCCTAGTAAGTTTACTACTCTAATAAGGTTTTCAATGGTTAAATTTCATCTCCCATGCAGGTTATCTATCAATGTACGCACTTACTTAGTTCGTGGTCCTCTCTTCAATGAGTGAAAAACAAACGTATGTTTACGACAATTTGCATAGTCTACGGATACACCCTCCATCCTAGTTGTCGTAGGCTACTTGTCTTCTAGAGTTTACTATGTCCAATGATCTTTACTGATTTTGTATGCTTATATTGTCATTGGTTGTGTGCATCATAATCATGTAGAGGCTAGATATATGCTCATTATGATTTGTATCCTCTTGATGCTACACTTTAAGTTAATAAAAACGTTGTTTTTCAAAAAAGGAAAAAATAACTATTCCTCATGAATTAGTGCGACTGCCTAGGAGATATACTCATTCGTTTTTTCGTTGTGGGAAGAGAGATATACCCATGCATTTTTTATGAAAAGGACTCATATCTATTATAAAGGTTCAACCAAAGTATAAAACACTCCAAACACAATATAATTACATCAATGTTTCTGGACCATCAAAAACCACTGCCAGAACGAGATGTCGTCGCCGCTTTCATATTGGAGCCGACCTGGCCTTGTTGATGACATCCAAGAAGTCTTCATGCATGTGTCCCTAAGTGTCAACGCCCTGGAGCCGCAGTTGTTGTCATTGAACCCTTGAATGAATCCAAAGACTTTGACACCAAAACTCATCGTTGCGTACGCACGACGAGAAACCCTAACCTCGCCGTCTCAAGGAGCTGACAGGAATCTACATTGGAGCTCATCCATCCCGACGGATGAACTTGAGGAGGATCAAATCCTGGAGAACTGACTAAAAAAGCGTGGCCATCCGTCTAATCGCGGCCTCTGCGAGGACTAAAAACCTAGACGTATCTAGCTACTAGTCAGAGCCGAGGCACCAAGATTCTCCTCCTTGTCACCGGTTGACGGAGCGACTACTGAAGGAATGAAGAATCCACATCCCCACTGGCGGAGAACAAGGGGACGAAGCCTTTGTCCTAGTGGCCTTGTGAGAGGGAAAAGATATATCCCATTCGGTTGAAAGGTTTGGCAGATCCAAATTGCATCCATGGTCTCTTGTTAAAGGATTATGGTGATATGACTGGTAACCAATAAAGCTCTTGTTGACCGTTCAAGGTTAAGAAATCATAAATGATCTTCGGGTATACTCTGTTCGTTTCATAATGTAGTGCATATAGACTATTTTAAAGTCAAACTATGCAAACTTTGATTAAATTTAGAAAGAAAACTATTTTTATCTACAAAATAAAATATATAAAATATGTAACTACATCTTACGATGAATATAATGACATATGTTTAGCATTCTAAATGTAAATATTTTTCTTCACTAACTTGATAAAAGTTTATGAGAAACTCTGCAAGGTCCTGGGAGGCCCAAGACCTTGCGGAGTTTCTCCAGATCAGGGCCACGCAAACCGTGTGGCGTCGCCGCTTATTTTGGATGATCTTTGCGTCGCACCTCTCTGTGATACGCTCCCAGGCCTGTTCAAGCACACCAAGAAGAAAAACAGGATGGTGAAGTCAGCACTACAAAACTCAAGATGCATCAGGGACCTGCAGCATGGTGATTTAGCAGCAATTGCGCCTGACTTTCTGTCCCTATGGCAAAAAATTAGAGGTGCCAACTTCGATCTGAATGATCAAGTGAAAGATGAAATTCGTTGGACGGCACATAGCTCAGGGACATACTCAGCTCACTCTTCCTATCTGTTGCAATGCAAGGACTTGCAGCCCACTGATTTCAACTCTATCATCTGGAGCCAGTGGGCACCTGGCAGGTTAAAACTGTCCTTCTGGATACTAAACCTTGACCGGTTGTCGTGCAACAACGGGTTGCAGCGTCGAGGGTGGGAAAATGGATACTACTTTCAGTTCTATCTCAGAAACCTCGAGTCCTTGATACACCTGTTCTGGAGTTGCCCTGTATCTTCACAAATTTGGAGGGAGGCAAAGAAATGGAAGGGACGCAAGGCCCTTTGCCAGGACAATTGGAACTCAGCAAAGTCTACAACAGAAGCCATTCAAATGATCCTGCAAAAGACTGAAACAAGGTAGGAAAAAAGGCCATAAAGTACTCCTCATTCTGATCACGGGAGAGATGTGGCAGGAGAGGAACATCTGCACCTTCAGAAACAAAGTTGTCTCTGTAGGAAGTGATCGCAAGAGTCAGAAACAACATCAACCTCTGGAGGCTTGCAGGGGCAAAATGTTTTGAGCACCCTTTTGGGGATGCTGCTGCGAGAATTTAGTATTTAGAAACTTGGGCCATGCGGCCACGGCCTTCAAGCCGCTGTTTTTCTGCCATCCACTTGATCACTTGATCAAACTTGTAATAGCAACTCCAACCGGGCGACCCATTTTGTCCGCTCATGTCTTTTTGGGTCGCCGCGGACAAAAAAGATGGCCCAACACAGAGACCCAAACCCAAATCATGTCCGCTTCGTGTCTGCGCCGACCCATTTCAGGCCCAAATTTGGGCCGGATTTGCGTCCCCACGGACACAAAACGGCCGCGCCGCGCGTCCCCTCCGTGTTCGCCACGGGCCCACTAGTCGGCCGCTCAACCACCGCACGTGTATTATTAAATGCCAGCACCTACCTTGGGGCCCGCTTGGCAGTGGGTGGAAGGTCCGCGTGCCTGTCCTTTTTAATGGAAGCGTGCGGCGGGGCCGGCCTCATCCACTTCCAAACACCCGTCCACATCTGGCCACACGGTGCTCCCTCGCCGGCGACCAGAAAACCCTATCAAGCCCTAGCCACCATGGGGTTCTTCAACGGGAATGGGAAGGGGAAGCTCAGTGTCGGCGCGAGCTCTTCCCGCGTGCTTCCTTCTCCGCCGCCGCCTGCTAAACGCACCTCGCCACCGGAGCAGGACCGGTTGTACATACCAGTCCACCAGGCGCGGTGGCACTGGCAATACCGCTGGCCGCCGTAGTATCTCGATGTCAACTTGCCGCACGGTTAGCATCTGGATCCACAGCGGATCCCCATTCGGGCAGTGCCGCACTCGACGCAGGCGCACACCGAGAAGGTTCGCCGGCATCGCGAGGTCCTCACTCCGGAGCAGCGGGCGATGCGTGCCTAGGCGCCGGACTCCCCCAACTGGGAGCGCTGGTTCGCGCTAGAGCACGAGGAGGAGCGTCGCCGGGGTGTCCACGTCGTTCCTCCGCCGCTGCACGAGGTTCTGCCAGAGGAGGAGGGCAAAGAGGCGGCGTACCAAGCCGCCCTCGAATTGCGCCTTGAGGAGGAGGAGGAGGAGCACGCTTGGCGAGCCGCAATGCTGCCGCCGCAGCAGATGCTAGAAGAGGCTGCCCTGGCAGCCTACCAAGCGGCGTTCGGGTGGGCTGGGCCGCCTCCCGTCTTCATCGACCTCACCGGCGGCGATGGCGACATCAAGGGCAAGGGCAGCAAGCGGGCACGGTCTTTTTTTGTTTTTAATTAATGTTTAATTATGTTTTAAGTGGACTTTGACCGGCGGTTGACCGGTCACTTATGTTTAATAAAAAAATTATTATGTTTATCTGTGTCACGTGTTTATCTTTTTTGTTTTTTTACGCGGGCAAATTTGGATATGCCTCCTGTTGGGCGCACCAGCCGACTCAAATGAAAAAACGGACGCGTCCGTTTATCTGGCCAACCCAAACGGATAAAAAACAAACAAACCGCGCGTCCAGGTCAGCGCGTTGGAGTTGCTCTACGGCTCTCTCATGCTAAATAAATGAAAAGTCAGCAACAAGCTAGATCTTTCAAAAAAAAAAAAAACGTTACGAGCCCGCGCGCTCTCTCTCTTAACCGAGAGCAAGTGACACTTCAAGGTCAGAAACGTCGCTTTCATTTGCCGACGGCAGATATTGACCGCGTGTCTATAACCCTACATATCCAAGCTTGACGAACTCCCGGAATAATCAAACGTTGATTTTTCTGAACAGGAGCAGAAAGAACATCAATATTGCACCACTGGAGTTGAACGCGCGCACGCACACAATGGACAATACTGGTCGTCGCGGCCAGCTAGCGGCACCAAGCCACCGACTACCTCCAGCGCCACCACCACCACGCAGTACCTCCGTGCCGCAGTGGTGCACCCCGCGGCCCGCGCTTGACCCGTCGCGATCCCGGAGTGGTGGTGAGTCCCGTCGAACCAACACGCTATATAATGACGAGCCGTCCACACGATCGAGGAACCTCTCGTCTCCTCCTCCGCCCCCAGCATCCTTCCCCAGCGCGCCGACGCCGCCCGTGCCGTTGCTGTCGATGGACACCTCAAAACGACCCGGTGTCTCCGGCTGCTACACCACTCCCTCGGCCGACAGGCTCTGGAGGCAGCGCTCCTCTCCGGCAGCTGTTGTGTCCGCCTTCCTGCCGTGCGGCGGCTACGGTGCCCAGGCGCGAAGAAAGATCAGGAGCGCACGTCTAGGTGGGAATGTTGGGCACCGCAACGGCGACGACGGCGAGGAGGCAGAGTTGAGCCCTGCTGCGTGGCCAGGCGGCATGGGGTTCGCGCGAGCGCTGTGGATGCGGGTCGTCGGGAAGGTGATGAGCCTGAGGGGTTCCTCCGTGAAGGAGCAGTACGCGCAGGAGGATTACGAGCAAAACTTCGACGAGGGCGACGCGGCTGGAGAGCCCGAGAACCTCCCGCGCTCCTTCTCCGCGCGGTACGCCCGCCGCCGTACTGAAATCACGTTCTCGGATGTGGCTGACCGCCGGCATTTGCATCCTGATTGTGGGTAGTTAAATCTTGTGAGGAGTTTGTAGACGTGAAAAACGATCACGTCATCAACTCATGGGTGTATCATTGTCTAGTTTGTCTTTTAGGAAAAAGGAATACGATCGTAGTATTATCTAGCGTGTTCTGACTTCTCACAGAACTACAGACTGTGAGCCGTGATTGGCGCCCCCCAAAAGAGACAAGCCGGAGCCAAATCACAAAAGAACAAGATTAACTGCTTTCTATGTATATCAAAATATAAGAGAGTGTATATTATTGTCACATCTGATTTATCAAGACTCGTGTGTGTTGCATGTGTTTCTATTTCAACGTGCTTGTTTTTTTCTTTTCTTCTTCTTGCTTACCGGGCTTCAGGATTTGCGTTGCCATCAAGGGCATTGCCGTGTGTCACCTCTAGCGTTTTCGGTTTCCCGCTTGTTGGACTTTGGGTTGTTTCCACATGTGAGGACCACGTGTATTCAGATTGTGTTTGCAGGGCTACGTGCCTACATTGTTTATTTATTTTTCTTTCTTTTGGAATGTGTTAGGCAACCAGATATCTCTATGATATTCGGTGATCCTTTATCATACCTTGTGCCTGACAGTAGAGCATGTAAACTGACCGTTATGGTTAGAATTTGATTGGGTTTATTCCTAGTATCTCTCCTGTACTCCTTTTATATATCAGATAACATGGAAACCACCACGGTGTGGTCAATTCTCACTAATATGTCCAGCTTACACGGTAGCTATATGAGTCTTTCCCCGAGCCGCTTCCGCTGCAACTCTCTCGCCGGCTCTTTCTCGCTAATGACCCTCTCCCGTCCCTTCTCCCCACGTAGCATGTAATACGTCTCAAACGTATCTATAATTTTTAATTATTTCATGTTATTGTATTATCAATTTTGTATGCTTTATATGTAATTTTATATAGTTTTTGGGTACTCACCTATTAAATGTCAATTCCTATTTTCTGCATGTTTTTTGTTTTTCGAGAAATCCATACCAAATGAAGTCCAAACGTAACGAAATTTTTGACAATTTTTTTCTGGACAAAAAGAGACTCTATAAGCTTCGGAAGAGGACCAGCCGGTGCATGACGAAGCCACAAGGCAGGGGGCTGGGGGTAGGGCACGCCCATGTGCCTTGTGGCCCCCTTTTGCCTCGGATTGATCTAATTTTTGCGTTATAAATTCTCATATATTCAGAAACCTTCATAGGAGCACCCAAAACAATTTTATCGCCGCCGCAAGCTTCTGTTTTCCACGATCCCATCTGGAGGCATTTTTTGTTACTCTGTCGGAGAGGTAATCCATCCTAGAGGCCATCTTCATCAACCTTCCTATCTCCATGATGATGTTTGAGTAGTTTCCACAGAACCTACGGGTCCATAGTAGTAGCTAGATCTCTCTCTCTCTCTCTCTCTCTCTCTCTCTCTCTCTCTCTCTCTCTCTCTTTCTCTCTCTCTCATGATCTTCAATACAACAATCTCTTCGGAGACCTATTCGATGTAACTTTTGCGGTGTGTTTGTTGGGATCCGATGAACTGTGGGTTTATGATCAGATTATTCACTAAAAATATTTGATCTTTTTTGGGATTTATCTGTGTGTGATTTTATAGCTATGTATGATTTTCAATCTATGAGTTTTCTTTGGCCAAGATTAATGAGTAGATCTTCAGAGGGAGTGGTGCATAGTAGTAGGTTCAATCTTGCCGTGTCCTTACTGGGAGGAGTTGCAAGGCACGTACTTGTATTGTTGCTACTAAGGCTAAAACGACGGGGTTCGGCCATATTGATTGAGCTTACTTTGTTTACATTATGTCATCATGCTTCAAGCATTACTCTGTTTGTTATGAACTTAATACCCACTACTCGGAAAAGGCTTATAGGTGAACCCTAATGAGTGACGGGCACGGCGTGGCACATGCCACACCTATTTTTGAAAGCAAGCAGTGGCGACTAGCAAAAAGTGCCCGCCACAGCTACATGAGTTGTAGTGGCGGGCGCTTATACCCGCTCGCCACAGGTGAAGCATTCCAAATCTTATCCCGTGATGAAACACGACAGAGGCGGGCGGCGCACCGTGCCCGCCACTGCTCCTTCTACCAGTTGTGGCGGGCAAGCCTATCGCCCCACCACAGCTAAGCCGTCGTTACTTTTGTGGTGGTGGTGGGGGGGGGGGGGTCTCAGGAGGTCATTTTAACAGCGGCGGCCTCCTGGTACCGACCGCCACTGCTTGTTGCGATACGTGTGGCGGGCTTTGTACCCTGCCCACCACTCGTAATTCCACTACGCTGGCAGTTCAATTTTCACACAAAAACCGCCACTTCTCCCCGCGCCGTCTCTCCCCCCCCCTCACATCTCGCCCGACTCGCAGCTCCGCCCCTCGGTGTCGTCGCTCCTCGCCGCCGCGCGCGCCCCTCATCGCTGCCGCTGTTCCTCGCCGCCACGCCCCTCCTCGCGCTGCCACGGGCGCTCATGGCCTCCTCCTCCAATACCGGAGGAGGGATCTCATTGTCGCCGCCACGGCCGCCGCCGAGCTCCACCCTGATGGCTAGCGGTGCGGCCATATCCCCCTCCCCCACCAACATCGAAGACCTCGGGCTGCATTCGAACTCCAAGCGTCCCACCTCTCTGGTATGCATTGCCAGATTTGTGCCTAGTGTAAATATTAGTAGTTTAGAAATACATGCCAATGTTTCTCAATGTTATTTTGTATGATGGTTAGATTTGTGCCTAGTGTAAATATTAGTAGTTTAGAGTAAATATATACTAATATTTTAGAAATATTTGGTAAGTTTATGCGTACGAACCCTTCTAGTGTGGTTGACTTATAGTTGTATGTTATGACATGCGTGCTAATGTTTTGACGAAACGTTGATTCATTTATGTTTCGCCGAATTTCTAGCACTCGTTATGTCCTCTTGTTAGCAAAGGTCATGTCGAATTTTTATTTCATTTTTTAACTAGGATCAATTGTAGTATCGTTGGCTTATACGACATGAGTGCCAATGTTTTGGCGAAACGTTGATTCATTTCTGTTTCGTCGAATTTCTGGCACCCGTTATATCCTCTTGTTAGCAAAGGTCATGTCGAATTTTTATTTTATTTTTATCTAGGATCCATTGTATTGTTGTTGGCTTATATTTGCAGGTATCGACATGAGTCCCAATGTTTTGGCAAAATGTTGATTCATTTCCGTTTCACCGAAGTTCTGGCACTCGTTATGTCCTGTTGTTAGCAAAGGTCATGTCGAATTTTTCTTTCATTTTTAACTAGGATCCATTGTAGTATCGTTGTCTTATGTTGGCAGGTATCGTCGTGAGTGCCAATGTTTTGGCGAAACGTCGACTCATTTCCGTTTCGCCGAATTTCTTGCACTCGTTATGTCATCTTTTTAGCAAATGTCATGTCGAATTTTTCTTTCATTTTTTTATGCATCATGACTCATAATTGCACACTAAATTTTAGCAAACCCCAAAAATGCATTCCGGAGAACCATCTTATATGGACCCCTCAGCTCAGCGTCGTAAAAAGGGCAGAAAGCGAAAGAAGAAATCAACCAATGAACTTACCACCAGTAAGGCACCAGGAGAAGATGTGGTGAATGTTTCTGTCAGTCGGTGCTTCATGAAAATGTTTAATCCCGATGAACCGATTTTGCCACAACACAAATTGAGTGCACTAAGCGTTGAAATTCAGCTTCTACACAAAGACGTAGTAACTAGGTTAGGAAAGGGTGAGATGTATTACACCGCCAATGTTATAGAGGGCCTTGGATTTGTCGACAAGTACCCTGCTGATAAAATACATCTTGGATTTGAGAGTGTGGTCAATGGCAATATTTTTTATGTGGACGTAATCAAGCCGTCTTTAATGAGGCTTTGGTCGCTCTGGCATGCTACAAATCCATTACTCCAGAATGAGGAAGTTCGATTCCTTGATCCGTATCTTTCACTCGGCCAATGTGGATTCTGATAAAGGCCAACGTCTTATGACGAATTACCTCCACAAGGACATTCTTCATAGTCCTCGGCGGAAGCACAACTTTATCGTGCCTTACTTCGAAACGTAAGTTCATTTGTTTTTGCTTTGCACATATACACCTGGGTACTTTGATGTCAATCTCATTAATGTTGCATTGTTCAATTGTTTTGCGCAGCAATGAACACTAGATCGTCATCGCACTGATGCCCCGGGATGGTCGAGCATATTTCTTTGATTCCAGGAGACACCCTAAGAAGTCGGGGGCCGATCTGAAGAAAGTTCTCAATGCTGCTCTTCTTATGTGTCATAAGTCCGACCATAAGAACATGCCCCATTCGCAGTACATATTTTAAACTAGCTTTTATTGCTGGCAACAACCGAAAGGCGAGACCATGCAAATGCCTGGCTACTATGCCATGGTCTTGATGGATGACTATGTGCGCGCGGGACCACTATTAAGAAGTGATTCAATGTTGTAGAAATTGTCTGAAGTCAATGAGAAGGAAGTTAAGCTAGCTCACTTTTGGACAGAGCACGAGCGCCTTTAGCGACTGCTCATGAATATCATCAATCGCCATGTAGTGAAGGATTAGGGGATGTTCTACTGTGGGGCAGAGAGTGAAGAAGAACGAGACATGAGAATGGAACATCAAGATGGTTATATACATGCTCCTTTCTAGTCTAGTAAACCATAAAAAACATTAAGCTATGTCATGACACAATGATTGTTACCTTGTGATCTCTACTTTATATGTATGAGTGTCATATGTTTATATATTAACCTTGTGGTCTTTTCTATATGTATGTATTTTGAATGTTATTATCTGCTAAAAATAACAAATGGGACCGCCAAAAGATTTATGGGAGGGGGTCTCTGCGACGGACATGGAGAAGCACTATCTATGGACATGGGATAAGTATCGTGCAGAGCACCTCAAGGAGGCAATGTTAGCTTGGGTCGAAAGTGTTCCAATGTCCCATTGTTCTCTCCCAGCGACTGAGAAGATTACAGAGAGGCGGTTCACTGACCTCACAGTGTGCATCCTTGTGGAGGCGACCCCGGATGAGAGGCTGAGGATCTGGCCGGGTATGAGTCCAACCACCATACCCACGCCCGTTGAGGTTGTGCAATGGGCTCTTCGAGAGGCCAAATCTCCAAATCAAGCGGCCCGTTGGTGCCCGATCGTTCCATCAAGTACTAATTCATGTAGTATGTGCGGCTTCTACTAACGTTCTGTGTGTTGAACATCGGTCGACACTCATTTCACTCATATATATGCTTATTAATTATTGTAATGCACTTGTTATATTTTATAACTACTACTTTTCATTAATCTAAAATCATTGTAATGTGGTGCGTGTATGTGGACCAAGGTTCAAACCAGAATTTATGTATCAAATGCTAAATGATGATATGATCCAGGTGCAATATGTTGTAATTCAATCATGTCGGCATGCAACAAGAGTAGTGGCGAGCGGTTGAAAATGACCGCCACAGCAGCGCGAAAAACCAGTGGCGGGCAAAACAGAGTGTTGTGGCGGGCTCGACCTAGTGCCCGCCAGTGCTCCTGGCCTAACAGTGCCAGGCGGGCACCCACCACAGATGGTGTTCTAGTAGTGGCGGGAGGTCAGTGGCGGGCGGCCCTGAGAGCCTTGCCCGCCACTGTTGGGCTTTTCCCACCGGGCACTGCTAGGCATTCCTGCAGTAGTGACCTCGCAATGCATATTGGATAGGGTCAAGGGGTGGAGTAATATTAGTAGATGCATATGGATGTTAGTCTACTTTATACAACCGTAATGCCTATATATTGATCATGCCACGAAGAATCATCATAATTATGCGATATTCTATCAATTGCCCAACAATAATTTATATATCCATAGTTGCTATGCTTATGAGAGATGCCTCTAGTGAACGTTATGGCCCCGGGTCCATTCGCTTTATATTTACTAAAACCCTAAACATACTTGCTACAATTTATTTAATTCTATTTCCATGTTTTGTCTATCTACCACTATCAGATTTGATCCATGCAATTAACGAGTTCTACGGGATTGCGAACCCTCTTGCTTTCGTTGGGTGCAAGTAGTTTCTTAATGTGTGTGTCGGTACTATTTACCATTGTTTGTGTGGCGTCTCCTACGAGTTCGATAAACCTTGGTTCTTAACTAAAGAAAATACTATATGCTACTATACTACGTCACCCTTCCTCTTCGGGGAAATCCCAACGCCTATCACAAGTAGCAGAAGAATTTCTAGCGACGTTGGTGGGGAGACTTCACCAAACAATCTAGGTGCCTTCGCACACACTTATCATTTACTTTTTTTATTTTCCTTGCCTTTAACTTTATTAGTTTGCTTTGCAAAAAAATACCAAAAATATTTGTCTCACTATATCTGCTTGTGTTGCCATGTGCCGTCTATTTTCTTACATCTTCGCTTGCCAAAAAAATATTGATATGGATCCTCATTCACTAGCTAATCTTTTCAAATATGATCAACCAATTTCTAGTGAGGAAAATATTATTTCTATAAGCTCTTTGAAAGAAAAGATTAAGTTGAGTGCATTTCATTATGTCTATGAAGTTTTGCTTGAAAATCATTAGTCTAAATATTGCTATGAAGTATTAAAAGAGTCTTATAAAGTGATTCATGATAGTTCCTTGAATGAAAAGCATGATTGCAATGATGTTAGTATGAATTCTCTAAATGTCAATTGTGCTAATTATATGCAAACTTATAAGCTTGGGGATGATGAGTTTGATGAGCATGATAATTTTATTCCTCCTACTAATCAAGATGTTATAAAAGAAAATTTTGATATCTTAATGATTCAAGTGATGAAAATGACAGGCTTTATATTGTTCCTTATGGTGACACTATGTCTATAGGCACTATTGAAGATGATTCTATTATGCCTACTACTTGTTATAATGATCATGATTGGGGTGATAATTATGATGCTTCCTGTGATCTTGAAAATTTATTTAAGCCTCATAATGAATCTACTATTGACAATAAAAATTTAAATACTATTGAAAATGGGTTTGGAAGAGTGTCAACTTTAGGTAAAAATAATCCCACATATTCGAAGAGTGTTCAATCTTATGATATTTTTTATAAAAGTGGATTTGTAGAGGTAATAACTTTAGTTGATGTTAATCCCACTATCTTGGAAGAGTATAAAATTTGCATGCATGTGGATCATGTAGAAAATATGTTACATGATAGCTATGTTGTTGAATTTGAATATGATACTGCATGTAATTATTTTGAGAGAAGCAAGTATGGTTATAGAAAGCTTCATGTCACTAAATTGTCTCTCTTTATGTTAAAGTTGTTAACGTTTCCTTCTTGTTTGAATAGGCTAGATTTTTCTTGCCTCGATAATTTGATTACTTATAAGATGCCTATGCATATAAAGTATGTTAGGTTTAAATGTGTTTGTTACATGCTTTCTTACGCTCTCTTTGCTATTGAATTCTTGTCATTCAAGTGAGCTTCATTAAAATCTCAAGCCTATCTTAATGGCTATAAAGAAAGAGATTGTTGGGAGGCAACCTAATAGTTATCTTTTATCTTATTTTGTTAGTCAACATGATTATTACTATTGTAATGATTATATTTATATATTTTCTTTTGATTGTGTGCCAAGTAATGCCTTTGGGATAGTTTAAACATGTCTTGATTTGATCCTGTGCAAAAACAGAAACTTTTGTGTCCAGTATATGATTTTTTTTTCACTGGAGCGCTATCAATTGCTGAAATTTTACACAGTAATGGGCTGCAAATTGGTTATGTTTCCTAATTTTGCTGAATTTTCAAAGTTACAGAAGAACGGTTAGAAAATTCATCATTACTTATTGTTCTGTTTTAGACACATTTTGTTTTGATTGCATATTGTGCTTCTTTTGATGATTTTATGGATTGTATCGGGGAGTATAAGTCATAGAGATGATAGAACGCAGTAAGTATTATGCAATAACAATTATGGCTCTATTTATAACCATACCTAAGTGAATTAATATTTTATTATACTAATGGATCACACGAGGTTTGGTTGATTTTTGTGTGATCAAAGTTTTCAAGTTTTGGGTGAGATGACGCTGGATGAAAGAATAAGGAGTGGCAAGATCATAAGCTTGGGGATGCCCAACGCACCCCAAGATAATCAAGTAAGATCCAAACATATAAGCTTGGGGATGCCCTGGAAGGCATCTCCTCTTTCGTCTCCAATCTATCAATAATATAATTCGGAGTTATATTTTTATTCATCACATGATATGTGTTTTGCTTGGAGCGTCAGGTGTTTTTGTTTTGTTTGTTTGCTTGTTCCCACAATCATTATTTACCGATTGCACCTCTTATGAGAGACACACATTCATCATGATTTATTATACTTCTCATTATGCTTCACTTATATCTTTTGAGTTAAGGCAATTTTCTGATGTGCTTCACTTATATCTTTAGAGCACGGTTATACTTATATTTTATAGAAATCAATTGCACTCTCATGCTTCATGTATACCTTTTTGAGAGTTGAATAGTTGGTGGTAATTTTCATGAGTTATATATGTTTGGTCCAAAAACAATAGGTATACAAGAGTGGTATAATAAAAACTTGCATGTAGAGCACTCAATAGGTTGTAGTTGATCAACGATATAGAGATTATAACATGAAGCCTTACTAGTAAATAATCTTGGTCTAGTAAAAATATTGATGTTAATTTGTGATGTCCCACTCATTAAAATGTCTTACAGGGCATGGCCAAGAAGTTGGAGTGTAACTTATCCTTGATTGATATCCCTTGTGTTGTCCAAATCGGGGGCGCGCGATGGCTAAGTCCTCCCAACCTCCATCCTCAGGGCATGAGAGATTACTTTGCTTCGAGGGTAATAAAAATTTCACAAAAAATACTTGAGTTATTTATGACTAATGTGAGTTTATGGACTATAAGCACTTGCACCTCCCCATATTTTGCTAGCCTCTTCTGTACCATGCATTGCCCATTCTCTCCTTGAGGCTTGGTGTAAACTTCGCATGTGCGTCCAAACCCCGTGATATGATACGCTCTATCACACATCAGCCTCATTATATCCTTCCTCATAACAGCCATCATACCTACCTATTACGGCATTTCCATAGCCATTCCAAGATATATTGCCTGCAACTTCCATTGTCACTATTCATTACATGACTTGAGCATTCATTGTCATTTTTTGCTTTGCATTATCATATAGAGCTGACATGGTACTTGTGGCAAAGCCACCCTTCATCATTGTTGTACATGTTATGCTTAATCATTGCACATCCTGATACACTGCCAGAGGCACTCATATGTAGTCATCAAGTGGTTCATATATCGAGTTGTAATAAGTTAATAAAGTGTGATGCATTATTAGGGTGTACCATTACATATGAGGATAAAAAAAGTCAAAGCCCAACAAAAAAAGAAAAAATAAAAAAATAGAAAAAAAGAAAAAATGAGAGAAAAAGAGAGAGGCGGCACACAACTATCATTTTCCACACTTGTGCTTCAAAGTAGCACCATGTTCTTCATATAGAGAGTTTTCATATGCTTCATGATTATGCTAGTGGGATCCTTACATTATATATCTTGTCTTGTATATTCCGATGATGAGTTTCCTCAAATTCTCGAGGTCTTGGTCAACCAAGTTGGATGCACACCCACTTAGTTGCATTACGAGAGCTTTTCATACACTTATATCTCCAGTGCATCCGTTGCATGGCAATCCCTACTCCTTGCATTAACACGATTGTAAGGCCTCTCCATTGCCTAAATATCAGCTGTGTTGATGCGAGACTTTCTACTATTTTTGTCTTCTTATAAACCCCAATCATCATTCTCTTTGCCATCCAAAGTGCAAAGTTCATGGCTCATGCTCATTTATTGAGTGAAGTATAAAAAGCTGAAGTGAGAAAAAGTATGATACAAATGCTTGGTTTGGCATCGGGGTGTTCATCGTTTATACTTTATGCTAGGAAGAATGAGGTATGCCATGCTTGCATGATTAAATGAGTAGGAATAACATTCTTTAGCATTCTTTATTTTAAAGTCAGTGATTACTTTCTAGTACTCCTGCATATTATTGATACGCCTCCAACGTATCTACTTTTCCAAACACTTTTGCTCTGGTTTTGATCTCTAATTTGCATGATTTGAATGAAACTAACCCGGACTGATGCTGTTTTCAGCAGAACTACCTTGGTGTTATTTTTGTGCAGAAATAAAAGTTCTCGGAATTGGACGAAACTTTTTGTGAAGTATTTTTGGGATTTATAAGGAATTATGGAGCAAAGAACTGCCGGAGCGGGTGTGCCAGGGGCCACCACACATCAGGGAGCCCCCCTAGGCCACGCCCTGATGGCTTATGGGACCCTCGAGGCTCCTCCGACCCTAAATCCAGTCCTATAAAATCAAATATTCAGAGGGAAAAAAATCAAAGAGAAATTTTCATCGCGTTTCACGAGACGGAGCAGCCGCCACCTCCTGTTCTTCCTCGGTAGGGCTGATCTGGAGTCCATTTGGGGCTCTGGAGAGGGGAAACCGTCATCGTCGTCATCACCAACCTTTTTCCATCAACACCGCCATGATGCTCACCACTGGGAGTGAGTAATTCCTTTGTAGGCTTGCTGGACGATGGTGGGATTGGATCAGATTGATCATGTAATCGAGTTAAGTTTGATAGGGCTTGATCCCAAGTATCCACTATGTTCTGAGATTGATGTTGCTATGACTTTGCTATGCTTAATGCTTGTCACTAGGGCCCGAGTGCCATGATTTCAGATCTGAACCTATTATGTTTTCATGAATATAAGAGTGAGTTGGATCCTATCTTGCAAGTTGTATGCACCTATTACGTGTCTTGACCCGCATACCCCAAGGTGACAATAATTGGGATTCTTTCCGGTGATTGTCGTAGTTTGAGGAGTTCATGTATTCACCATGCGTTAATGCTTTGTTCCGGTTCTCTATTAAAAGGAGGCCTTAATATCCCTTAGTTTCCAATAGGACCCCGCTGCCACGGGAGAGTAGGACAAAAGATGTCATGCAAGTTCTTATCTCAAGCACGTATGACTATATACGAAATACATGCCTACATTACATTGATGAATTGGAGATAGTTCTGTGTCGCCCTAGTGTGTAATTGTTATATGATCAATGTTATCTAAATCATTATCCATCACCGATCCATGTGCCAACGCTTTACATATACTGAATCTTGCTAAGTTACTATTGCTACTGCTACTGTCACAACTGCTACAAAATTGCTGCTGTCACTACTACTATTACTTTCGTTACTACTATTTGCCATGCTACTAAACCTTTGACGCAGAGAGATATCCCAGGTGCGGTTGAATTGACAACTCAACTGTCAAGTCCAATAAATATTCTTTGGCTCCCCTTGTGTCGAACCAATAAATTAGGATGAAATACTACCCGTGAAGACTGTCGCGATCCCCTATACTTGTGGGTTATCAATTATCGTTTTGATATCTATTAAATCATCGCTTCCCAACATTCATACCCAAATTATGACATGATTAACACATGTTAGGTAGCATTTCACATCAAAATTCTATTTTTATCATTTACCTACTCGAGGACGAGCAGGAATTAAGCTTGGGGATGCTGATACGTCTCCAACATATCTATAATTTTTGATTGTTTCATGCTATTATTATCAATATTGTATGCTTGATATGCATTTTGTAACGTTTCAAGGGACTAACCTATTTACTCAGTGCCCAGTGCCAGGTCATGTTTTATGCATGTTTTTGGTTTTTCCAGGAAATCAATAACAAATGAAGTCCAAACGTAACGAAAATTTCTGGAAAAAAAATCATGACAAAAAGAGACCTTATAAGGTTCAGGATAGGACCACACGGTGCACGATGGAGCCACAAGGGTGGGGCGCGCCCTGGGGGCATAGGGCGCGCCGAGGTGCCTTATGGGCCGTACTATAAATTCCCTATTCAGAAACACTCAGGGGAGCACCCAAAACAATTTTATCGCCGCCACAAGACTCTATTCTTCCGCATTCCCATCTGGAGGCCTTTTTTGGTACTCTTGCGGAGGGGGGTCTATCATGGAGGCCATCTTCATCAATCTTGTTGCCTCCATGATTATGTGTGAGTAGTTCCCATAGAACCTATAGGTCCATAGCAGTATCTAAATCTCTCTCTCTCTCTCTCTCTCTCTCTCTCTCTCTTATGATCTTCAATACAACAATCCCTTTAGAGAACTATTCGATGTAACCTTTGTGGTGCGTTTGTTGGGATCCAATGAATTGTAAGTATGATCAGATTATTCAATGAAAGTACTTGTTCTTTTGTGATTTATCTATGTGTGATTTTATAGCTATGTATGCTTTTCGATCTATGAGTTTTCTTTGGCCAAAATTAATGAGTACATCTTCAGAGGACTGGTTCATAGTAGTAGGTTCAATCTTGCGGTGTCCTTACTCTATGACAGGATGAGTTGCAAGCCATGTATTTGTATTGTTGGTACAAAGGGTAAAACGACGGGGTTCGACCATATTAACTGATCTTACTTTGTCTTGATGATGTCATCATGCTTCAAGCATTACTCTGTTTGTTATGAACTTAATAACTTGCGATCCATGTTGGATATCCAAGTGGTGGAGTAATAGTAGTAGATGCATATGGATGTCGGTCTAGTTGACAGAGACGTAATGCATATATATTGATCGTGCCACGAATAATCATCATAACTATGCGCTATTCTATCAATCGCCCAACTGTAATTTGTGTACCCATGATGTGTCTCCAACGTATCTATAATTTATGAAGTATTCATGCCATATTTAACTAAGTTCAACATGGTTTTGGTGCAATTTTATATGATTTTTACGGACTAACCTATTGACCTAGTGCCCAGTGTCAGTTTCTATTTTTGGCTATTTTTTGTTTTCCATATCATCCATACCAAACGAAGTCCAAATGCCATGAAAATTTACAGTGATTTTTTTGGAACATAAGATACCCCCGAAGCTTCGAGGAAGGATCACAAGACCCACGAGGGAGTCACGAGCTCACCCCACCCGTCCTGGGGGTAGGGAGTGTCCTCTGAGCTCGTGGGTCCCACGTAACTCCGATTGGTGTGGAACCAATGCTCAAATTATTATAAATCGGGAAACCCCCATAAAGAAACCTAAAACTTCCACGACGCCGCCGCAAGCCTCTGTTCTAAAGTGGTCCCATTTGGAACCCTTTTCCGATACCCCTCCGAAGGGGGAAATCATCACCGGAGGCCATCGTCATCATCCCAGTGGTCTCCATGGCGAGGAGGGAGTAGTTCACCCTCGGGGCTAAGGGTATGTACCAGTAGCTATGTTTGGATCTCTCTCTCTCTCTCACACTCATGTTCTCGATTTGGCATGATCTTGATGTAACACGAGCTTTGTTAATATAGTTGGATCTTATGTTGTTCTTCCCTCTCTATCTTGTTGGTGATAATGGGGTAATCTAGGCACATAGGTTGATACACATTTTCATCCTACTTTCCCCGGTAGAAACTTTTGGGTACTCTTTGAAGTTCTTCGTGTTGGATTGAATATTATGAATCTGAAATCGTTTGGTGTTATTTTAGTACGAACTCTAGGGATGTTTGTGACACTTATAGGGATGGATCAATAGATTAATCATAAAGGATAACTTTGAGGTGGTTTGGTACCTACAACAATTTCATCTCATGTTATCTGTTGTTGATAAGAACTTTGGAATGATTCTTTGTCGCATGTTAAGGATGGTTATATGATTCAATTATGTTAGCACAGTTGAGAGATTGCACTAGTGAACGTATGAACCCTTGGCCTTGTTTAGAAGCATTGTAATACCGTTCGTGCTCACTTTTGTCACTTGCTACCTTGATGTTTTTGTTTATTAAGATCACAAAAACCTATATCTACTATCTATACTACACTTGTATCACCATCTCTTCGCCGAGCTAGTGCACCTATATAATTTGCCATTCTATTGGGTGTGTTGGGGACACAAGAGATTGCTTGTATTTGATTGCAAGGTTATTTGAGAGAGACCACCTTCATCCTACACCTCTTGCAGATTGTCGGTGTACTAAAGTTTGGGTCTTTTAGAACCCCATACTTGTGCACGGACAGTTGCAGCCACACCAGCGGCCAGGCCTGCCGGGGGACAGCTGAATGCAAGTGCGAGAATGTCAAGAAAGCAGTCAAGTCAATAATCAGAAGACAGAAGACCAAAGGCTGGGATCCCGGCAAGATCCTTGCCGGGATGGCTTGTGAAGCCCCGGCAAGACTCGCACCCGGCAAGACTTCGCCACCGTGTCACCGCTCCAGCGCAACGACTGGCCTGTCGTTTAGGGTTTGTCCTCCTGGGTGCGTGTCAAGGCGCTACGGCGGATGGGGTTAAGCGGTGCTGATGGGACGGACTCTTTTCCCGTCCCCAAGAAAGTAAGGGACACCTAAACGGAGCATTTAATGCATTTGTCCTAAGGCGTCAGTATTAGGCATGATACGCTGTAGCAACTTTACACCTCTTGTACTTCGCCACTGTTGGTGACCCCTTCGACATATAAAAGGAGGCCCAAGGCGTAGCTACGGGGAGAGGACCTTCTGGCCCAGACTGCATGGGTAGCGGCTGTGTACTGTTCATCACATAGTGCTCCTGGAGCTTGGGCTTAAACACATCCAATACAACTAAAGCAGGAGTAGGGTTTTATGCTTCTGAGCGGCCCGAACCTGGGTAAAAATCCCTCGCGTTGATCGCTGGATCTGCTCTTTGTGCGAGCCTTCTTCCCTGCCGAACCATAAAAGGGATCCACGCGATCCCATAGGTGTCGTACGCCGACATCTTTGGCGCGCCAGGTAGGGGCTTGAAGGGTTGCGTGAACCTGATCTAGCGATCAGCGCGCCAGTTTCTTCATCATCTTCATCGCCATGGCTCCCAAGAAGAAGGGTTTTACGGCGGTTGGTCCATCCGCGTCCGGTATCCCTGTAGCTATGCGGACGGGCGACGGTGTGGACGCAGGCGGAGGTGGCGGAGGTCTTGAGCCTCCGCGACACTCTGGCGATCAAAGCCAAGCGAGCGGCATCGTTCGCAGCGGCGACGGCAACCCGCGCGCCGCTAGATCTAAGGACGGAGCTGTGCTGCCTACGGGCGGCGTAGTGAACTCCAAGGACGGAAGGCGCCTTCTAAGACACCCACGCCGGCGCATGCACCGCGGCCTTCTCAGGTCGCACGCGATGAACAGCGCTGCGACGTTGGTGGTTCTAACCGTCCCCAAGGAAAGACCCCTGAGCATCACTCTCGAGATGCGCGGGGCTAGAATGCATGCCAAAACGCTGGTGGAAGCGGCGTGCAGTCGCGGGACCGTGATGGAGCTCCTTCTAACACGGTTAGGAGTCAGAGCACCTCACGTTCCTCGCACCTTTCGCCGCCGCCTACACTAGTATAAGCATTGGCGCGAGCACAGCTGCTCCTGGATTTTCCTCCTGCTGTGGAGAAGCTCGAAGAATGGAGAGCTGCTATTCAGAGCCTCATTGGCTTCGCTAATGAAGATAGGCCGCGGCGGGCGGAGCCTTCGCGACGGCAGTCCATCGAGCCGGCGCGCGCCGATGGCGAAAAGACTGGAGGTGGTACGACCACAATGCATTCTCCTCCACGGCGGCAACAGCGGTCGCTGACTCGACGGATCGACGCCTGTGATGATGATTCAATGGCGTCGTCTGATCCGCAAACTCGCCGCGATCAATGTCAAGTTCTTCGGGAACGAAGCAAAGAAGACGCTCGGACTACCATCGTGCAGCGGCGGGAAGCGCGCCATCAATCTGATAGGCGCGCAGGACCCACTGTAGACAAGCCTGCGCCAGGGTTTCCTATCGACCTACCTTATGAGGTGGGTTGTCCAGCTTTTACCCGTGAGCTGCGGCGAGTCCAGTGGCCCAATTCCCGAACGTTCAAACCGGAGGTCCCGGAGAAATACGACGGCAAGACTCACCCATCAGAGGTCTTGAGCATCTACACCATTGCAGTGCAGGCTGCCGGGGCTCGCGACGACAAGATACTCGCCAACTACTTCCCATTGGTACTTAAGCCCAACGTCAGGTCGTGGTTGATGCATTTGCCGGAAAATTCCATTTCTTCCTGGGCAGATCTGTGTCATGAGTTTGTTGGCGCCTTTACCGGAGGTCACCAAGATCCTGGCCAGGAAAGTGATTTGCATCTCATCCCCCAGAGAGAGGGCGAAACCTTGCGCAAGTACATACAAAGATTCAGCCGTATACAGCACAACATCCCAGACGTTCATCCTGCCGCTGTTGTCAGCGCGTTCCATCAGAACGTGCGCAACCGCATGATGCGCGAAGAGCTGGCGATGAACAAAGTCAGGGATATTGCCGAGCTCTATGCTCTGGCTGATAAATGTGCTTGAGCTGAAGAAGGGAGGAGATTCCCCGGCGAGGATGTTGGCGCAGGAATCGACTCTGAAGACGAAGACGCCGCCGCCCCGGCAAAGAAAGGCCGACGGCGTTACAGGAAACGCAAGGGCAAGGCCGTGCTTGCCGTCGAGGAATCTGGAAACCTCGACACCACCAAGAAGATCAATGTTGACGGCCCTGGCAAGGAGGTTGCCGGGTGCGCCTCCTGTCAGGCCTTGGCGGCTGCCGACAAGCCGGAGGGCTCCGACAAGCAGTAATGCAAGATCCATCGCACCAAGGGCCATGATCTCCAAAATTGCCGGCAAGTTGAGCAGCTTGTCGAGAAGCAGAAAGCAGAGTATAAAAGGCGAGATAAGGAGAAGGCCCAGGATGGTGCAGAGGGGTCCGGCAAGAAACGCGGTGGCCGAGGAGGTCGCCACGGCAAGGCCAAGCAATAGAAGGAGAGGCCCGCTTGCGGCCGCGACAAGGAAGAGGGGGGTGACGATGACGATGAGGAGGACGACGAGTCCAGCGATCACAAATTTCAAAAAGCTATAGAAGTCATGTGCATTGACGGGGGCGCCTCGTTGCATTCTTCCCACCGCTGACTCAAACAGTGGGCGCGCGAGGTTAATGCGACAGAGCCATCTGCCGGTGCCCAGAAACCATTGAAATGGTCCAACACGCCTATCATTTTTGACGCTGAGGATCACCCTGATCGCACAACTGCGGTCGGGTGTCTGCCATTGTTGGTCTCACCAACGATTCGCAACCTCAAAGTGACGAAAATGTTAGTTGACGGTGGGGCCGGTTTGAACTTGATCTCTCCTAATGTGATCAAAAGGTTGCAAATTCCTGATGAAGATCTCGAGGAAACGGGCACATTTCAGGGGATCAATCCAGGAAGGAGCCAGCCGAAGGGTAAGATCACACTACCAGTAACATGTGGTAGTGATCTGAACTACAGAACAGAAAAGATTGTTTTCGAAGTCACCGAGATTCCATTGCCATATAATGGGATCCTTGGCCGTCTAGCGCTGGCCAAGTTCATGGCGGCATCGCACTACGCTTATAATACACTGAAGATGCCCGGGCCGATGAGCGTCATCACCATCCACTGCGACAAGAAGGATGCGCTTATCTGCATTGACCAACTTTACCGGGAGGCAGTTGCAGCATCTACCGCCAAGGCATTTGCTCCTGCCGCTGAAGCTCCCAGGGGGAAGAAGACCGGCCAGACCTCTAGTGCTCACTCCGGCAAGCGCACCTCCTCGAAGTGATGCGCTCCCGTTGAGGATGTGCCAGAGAGCTCCATCGGCAAGAGCAAGAAATCCAAAGCAGCTCCACCAGAAACTAAGAAGGTGCCCGTCAAGGAGGATGGTACGGGAGGAACTTTCACCATAAGTTCCACCCTTAATGACAAATAGGAAAGCGCGCTCATTGCTTTCCTGCGGGCGAATATCGATGTGTTTGCATGGCAACCATCTGATATCCCCGGTGTTCCCAGGGAAGTAATTGAGCACCACCTTGCTGTCTGTCCTCATGCACGGCCCGTCAAGCAAAAGGTTAGGAAGCAGGCTTTGGAGCGGCAACAATTTATTGCCGAGGAAATCAAGAAATTGGAAGCGGCAGGTTTGGTAAGAGGAGTGCTCCATCCAACATGGTTGGCCAATCCAGTTGTAGTGCGCAAGGCGAATGGAAAATGGAGGCTGTGTATTGATTATACAGATATCAATAAAGCCTGTCCAAAAGATCCTTTTCCCTTGCCGCGCATCGACCAGATTGTGGACTCCACTGCCGGCTGTGATTTGCTTTAATTTCTTGACGCCTATTCAGGATATCATCAGATCTTCATGGCAAAGGAAGACGAAGAGAAAACCACATTTATCTGTTGGGGAACATAGTAATAATTCAAAAAAATTCCTACGTGTCACCAAGATCAATCTAGGAGATGCTAGCAACGAGAGAGAGGGAGTGCATCTTCATACCCTTAAAGATCGCTAAGCGGAAGCGTTGCAAAGAACGTGGTTGATGGAGTCGTACTCGCGGCGATTCAAATCGCGGAAGATCCGATCCAAGCGCCGAACGGACGGCGCCTCCGCGTTCAACACACGTACAGCCCGGGGACATCTCCTCCTTCTTGATCCACCAAGGGGGGAGGAGAAGTTGAGGGAGAGCTCCGGTAGCACGACGGCATGGTGGCGGTGGAGCTCGTGGTTCTCCGGCAAAGCTTCGCTAAGCACTACGGAGGAGGAGGAGGTGTAGGAGAGGGGAGGGCTGCGCCAGGGGCAAGGGGTGTAGCTCCCATGCGCCTCCCCACTATATATAGGGGTGGAGGGGGCTGGTTTCTTGCCCTCCAAGTCCATTGGGGCGTTGGCAAAGGTGGGAGGAAAGAAATCCCATCCTTTCCCTTCCCCACCGATTGTTATCCCCCCTTTTTAGGGATCTTGATCTTATCCCTTCGGGATATGATCTTATTCCTTCTAAGGGGAGATCTCGGTGCGCCTTGACCAGGGGTGTGGGGCCTTGCCCCCACTACCCACGTTCATGTGGGTCCCCCCATGCAGGTGGGCCCCACTCCGGAACCTTCTAGAACCTTCCCGGTACAATACTGAAAAATGCCAAACATTTTCCGGTGGCCAAAATAGGACTTCCCATATATAAATCTTTACCTCCGGACCATTTCGGAACTCCTCGTGATGTCCGGGATCTCATCCGAGATTCCGAACAACTTTCGGTAACCACATACAATTCCCATTACAACTCTAGCGTCACCGAACCTTAAGTGTGTAGACCCTACGGGTTCGGGAACCATGCAGACATGACCGAGACACCTCTCCGGCCAATAACCAATAGCGGCATCTGGATACCCGTATTGGCTCCCACATGTTCCACGATGATCTCATCGGATGAACCACGATGTCGGGGATCCAATTAATCCCGTATACAATTCCCTTTGTCCATCGGTATGTTACTTGCCCGAGATTCGATCGTCGGTATCCCTATACCTTGTTCAATCTCGTTACCGGGAAGTCTCTTTACTCGTTCCGTAACACATGATCCCGTGACTAACTCCTTAGTCACATTGAGCTCATTATGATGATGTATTGCCGAGTGGGCCCAGAGATACCTCTCCGTCACACGGAGTGACAAATCCCAGTCTCGATTCGTGCCAACCCAACAGACACTTTCGGAGATACCTGTAGTGCACCTTTATAGTTACCCAGTTACGGTGTGACGTTTCATACACCCAAAGCATTCCTATGGTATCCGGGAGTTGCACAATCTCATGGTCTAAGGAAATGATACTTGACATTAGAAAAGCTCTAGCAGACGAACTACACGATCTTGTGCTATGCTTAGGATTGGGTCTCGTCCATCACATCATTCTCCTAATGATGTGATCCCGTTATCAACGACATCCAATGTCCATGGTCAGGAAACCATGACCATCTATTGATCAATGAGCTAGTCAACTAGAGGTTCACTAGGGAAATGGTGTGGTCTATGTATTCACACATGTATTACGGTTTCCGGTTAATACAATTATAGCATGAACAATAGACAATTATCATGAACAAGGAAATATAATAATAACCATTTTATTATTGCCTCTAGGGCATATTTCCAACAGTCTCCCACTTGCACTAGAGTCAATAATCTAGTTACATTGTGATGAATCGAACACCCATAGAGTTCTGGTGCTGATCATGGTTCGCTCGTGAAAGAGGTTTAGTCAACGGATCTGCGACATTCAGATCCGTATGTACTTTACAAATATCTATATCTCCATCCTGAATGTAGCCACAAATGGAGTTGAAGCGGCGCTTGATTTGCTTGGTCTTCTTGTGAAACCTGGGGTCCTTGGCAATGGCAATAGCTCCAGTGTTGTCACAGAAGAGAGTCATCGGGCCCGACGCATTGGGAATCACTCCTTGGTCGGTGATGAACTCCTTCATCCAGACTCCTTCCTGCGCTGCTTCCGAAGCAGCTATGTACTCCGCTTCACATGTAGATGCCGCCACGACGCTTTGCTTGCAACTGCACCAGCTGACTGCCCCACCATTCAAAATATACACGTATCCGGTTTGTGACTTGAGTCATCCGGATCTGTGTCGAAGCTAGCATCGACGTAACCCTTTACGACGAGCTCTTCGGCACCTCCATAAACGAGAAACATATCCTTTGTCCTTTTCAGGTACTTAAGGATATTCTTGACCGCTGTCCAGTGTTCCATTCCGGGATCACTTTGGTACCTCCCTACCAAACTTATGGCAAGGTTCACATCAGGTCTAGTACACAGCATGGCATACATAATAGAGCCTATGGCTGAGGCATAGGGGATGACACTCATCTTTTCTCTATCTTCTGCCGAGGTCGGGCATTGAGCTGTGCTCAATCTCACACCTTGCAATACAGGCAAGAACCCCTTCTTGGACTGATCCATATTGAACTTCTTCAATATCTTATCAAGGTATGTGCTTTGTGAAAGACCAATGAGGCGTCTCGATCTATCTCTATAGATCTTGATGCCTAATATGTAAGCAGCTTCTCCAAGGTCCTTCATTGAAAAACACTTATTCAAGTAGGCCTTTATGCTTTCCAAAAGTTCTATATCATTTCCCATCAACAATATGTCATCCACATATAAAATGAGAAATGCTACAGAGCTCCCACTCACTTTCTTGTAAATACAGGCTTCTCCATAAGTCTGTATAAACCCAAACGCTTTGATCACCTCATCAAAGCGAATGTTCCAACTCCGAGATGCTTGCACCAGCCCATAGATGGAGCGCTGGAGCTTACATACCTTGTCAGCATTCTTAGGATCGACAAAACCTTCCGGCTGCATCATATACAATTCTTCCTTAAGGGAACCGTTAAGGAATGCCGTTTTGACGTCCATTTGCCAGATCTCATAATCATAAAATGCGGCAACTGCTAACATGATTTGGACGGACTTCAGCATCGCTACGGGTGAGAAAGTCTCATCATAGTCAACTCCTTGAACTTGTCGATAACCCTTAGCGACAAGCCAAGCCTTATAGACGGTCACATTACCATCCGCGTCAGTCTTCTTCTTAAAGATACATTTATTTTCTATGGCTTGCCGATCATCGGGCAAGTCCACCAAAGTCCATACTTTGTTCTCATGCATGGATCCTATCTCGGATTTCATGGCTTCAAGCCATTTGTTGGAATCCGGGCCCGCCATGGCTTCTTCATAGTTTGAAGGTTCACCGTTGTCTAACAACATGATTTCCAGGACAGGGTTGCCGTACCACTCTGGTGCAGAACGTGTCCTCGTGGACCTACGAAGTTCAGTAGTAACTTGATCCGAAGTTTCATGATCATCATCATTAACTTCCTCTCTAGTCGGTGCAGGCACCACAGAAACATTTTCTTGCGCTGCGCTACTCTCCGGTTCGAGAGGGGGTACAATTACCTCATCAAGTTCTACTTTCCTCCCACTTACTTCTTTCGAGAGAAACTCTTTCTCTAGAAAGGATCCATTCTTGGCAACAAAGATCTTGCCTTCAGATCTGAGGTAGAAGGTATACCCAATAGTTTCCTTAGGGTATCCTATGAAGACGCACTTTTCCGATTTGGGTTCGAGCTTTTCAGGTTGAAGTTTCTTGACATAAGCATCGCATCCCCAAACTTTCAGAAACGACAGCTTAGGTTTCTTCCCAAACCATAATTCATACGGTGTCGTCTCAACGGATTTAGACAGTGCCCTATCTGAAGTGAATGCGGCAGTCTCTAATGCATATCCCCAAAATGATAGCGGTAAATCAGTAAGAGACATCATAGATCGCACCATATCCAATAGAGTGCGATTACGACATTCGGACACACCATTACGCTGAGGTGTGCCAGGCGGCGTGAGTTGTGAAACAATTCCACATTTCCTTAAGTGCGTGCCAAACTCGTGACTCAAATATTCTCCTCCACGATCAGATCGTAAGAACTTTATTTTCTTGTCACGTTGATTCTCTACCTCACTCTGAAATTCCTTGAACTTTTCAAAGGTCTCAGACTTGTGTTTCATTAAGTAGACATACCCATATCTGCTTAAGTCATCAGTGAGGGTGAGAACATAACGATAGCCACCGCGAGCCTCAACGCTCATTGGACCGCATACATCGGTATGTATTATTTCCAACAAGTTGGTTGCTCGCTCCATTGTTCTGGAGAACGGAGTCTTAGTCATCTTGCCCATGAGGCATGGTTCGCATGTGTTAAATGATTCATAATCAAGAGACTCCAAAAGTCCATCTGCATGGAGTTTCTTCATGCGTTTGACACCAATATGACCAAGGCGGCAGTGCCACAAGTATGTGGGACTATCATTATCAACCTTACATCGTTTGGTATTCACACTATGAATATGTGTAACATGACATTCGAGATTCAATAAAAATAAACCATTGACCATCGGGGCATGACCATAAAACATATCTCTCATATAAATAGAACAACCATTATTCTCGGATTTAAATGAGTAGCCATCTCGCATCAAACGAGATCCAGATACAATGTTCATGCTCAAAGCTGGTACTAAATAACAATTATTGAGGTTTAAAACTAATCCCAAAGGTAGATGTAGAGGTAGCGTGCCGACGGCGATCACATCGACCTTGGAACCATTCCCGACGCGCATCGTCACCTCGTCCTTCACCAGTCTCCGCTTATTCCGCAGCTCCTGTTTTGATTTACAAATGTGAGCAACCGCACCGGTATCAAATACCCAGGAGCTACTACGAGCGCTGGTAAGGTACACATCAATAACATGTATATCATATATACCTTTGACGTTGCCGGCCTTCTTATCCGCTAAGTACTTGGGGTAGTTCCGCTTCCAGTGACCGGTTCCCTTGCAATAAAAGCACTCAGTCTCAGGCTTGGGTCCATTCTTGGGCTTCTTCCCGGCAACTGATTTACCGGGCGCGGCAACTGCTTTGCCGTCCTTCTTGAAGTTCTTCTTACCCTTGCCTTTCTTGAAACTGGTGGTCTTATTCACCATCAACACTTGATGTTCCTTTTTGATCTCCACCTCCGCTGATTTCAGCATCGAATATAACTCAGGAATGGACTTCTCCATCCCTTGCATATTGAAGTTTATCACAAAGCTCTTGTAGCTAGGTGGAAGCAACTAGAGGATTCTGTCAATAACCGAGTCATCCGGAAGATTAACTCCCAGCTGAGACAAGCGGTTGTGCAACCCAGACATTTTGAGTATGTACTCGCTGACAGAACTATTTTCCTCCATCTTACAACTGAAGAACTTGTCGGAGACTTCATATCTCTCGACCCGGGCATGAGCTTGGAAAACCATTCTCAGCTCTTGGAACATCTCATATGCTCCGTGTTGCTCAAAACGCTTTTGGAGCCCCGGTTCTAAGCTGTAAAGCATGCCGCACTAAACCAGGGAGTAATCATCACTACGCGACTGCCAGGCGTTCATAACGTCTTGAGTTGCTGGGAAAATGGGTGCGTCACCTAGCGGTGCATCAAGGACATATGCTTTCCTGGAAGCTATGAGGATGATCCTCAAGTTCCGGACCCAGTCCGTATAGTTGCTTCCATCGTCTTTCAGTTTGGTTTTCTCTAGGAACGCGTTGAAGTTGAGGGCAACATTAGTGTGGGCCATTGGATCTTCAAGATAGATTGTAAAGACAATTTTAGACTAAGTTCATGATAGTTAAGTTCATCTAATCAAATTATTTAATGAACTCCCACTCAGATAGACATCCCTCTAGTCATCTAAGTGATACATGATCCATATCGACTAGGCCGTGTCCGATCATCACGTGAGACGGACTAGTCATCAATGGTGAACATCTCCATGTTGATCGCATCTACTATATGACTCATGTTCGACCTTTCGGTCTCTCGTGTTCCAAGGCCATGTCTGTACATGCTAGGCTCGTCAAGTCAACCTAAGTGTTTCGCGTGTGTAAATCTGGCTTACACCCGTTGTATGCGAACATTAGAATCTATCACACCCGATCATCACGTGGTGCTTCGAAACAACGATCCATCGTAACGGTGCACACTTAGGGGGAACACATTTCTTGAAATTTTAGTGAGGGGTCACCTTATTTATGCTACCGTCATTCTAAGCAAATAAGATGTAAAAACATGATAAACATCACATGCAAATCATAAAGTGACATGATATGGCCAATATCATCTTGCGCCTTTGATCTCCATCTTCGGGGCGCGGCATGATCACCATCGTCACCGGCACGACACCATGATCTCCATCATCATGATCTCCATCATCGTGTCTTCATGAAGTTGTCTCGCCAACTATTACTTCTACTACTATGGCTAACGGTTAGCAATAAAGTGAAGTAATTACATGGCGTTTTTGATTGACACGCAGGTCATACAATAAATTAAGACAACTCCTATGGCTCCTGCCGGCTGTCATACTCATCGACATGCAATTCATGATTCCTATTACAAGAACATGAGTAATCTCATACATCACATATATTTCATCACATCCTTTTGGCCATATCACATCACATAGCATACCCTGCAAAAACAAGTTAGACGTCCTCTAATTGTTGTTGCAAGTTTTACGTGGCTGCTATGGGTTTCTAGCAAGAACGTTTCTTACCTACGGAAAAGCCACAACGGTGATATGCCAATTTCTATTTACCCTTCATAAGGACCCTCTTCATCGAATCCGATCCGACTAAAGTGGGAGAGACAGACACCCGCTAGCCACCTTATGCAGCAAGTGCATGTCAGGCGGTGGAACCAGTCTCACGTAAGTGTACGTGTAAAGTCGGTCTGGGCCGCTTCATCCCACAATGCCGCCGAATCAAGGTAGGACTAGTAACGGCAAGCAAATTGACCAAATCATCGCCCGCATCTACTTGTGTTCTACTCGTGCATAGAATCTACGCATAGACCTAGCTCATGATGCCACTGTTGGGGAACGTAGTAATAATTCAAAAATTTCCTATGTGTCACCAAGATCAATCTAGGAGATGCTAGAAACGAGAGAGAGGGAGTGCATCTTCATACCCTTAAAGATCGCTAAGCGGAAGCGTTGCAAAGAACGCGGTTGATGGAGTCGTACTCGCGGCGATTAAAATCGCGGAAGATCCAATCCAAGCGCCGAACGGACGGCGCCTCCGCATTCAACACACGTACAGCCCGGGGACGTCTCCTCCTTATTGATCTTGCAAGGGGGAGGAGAAGTTGAGGGAGAGCTCCGGCAGCACGACGGCGTGGTGGCGGTGGAGCTCGTGGTTCTCCGGCAAAGCTTCGCTAAGCACTACAGAGGAGGAGGTGTAGGAGGGGGAGGCCTGCGCCAGGGGCAAGGGGTGTAGCTCCCATGCACCTCCCCACTATATATAGGGGTGGAGGGGGCTGGTTTCTTGCCCTCCAAGTCCATTGGGGCGTTGGCAAAGGTGGGAGGAAAGAAATCCCATCCTTTCCCTTCCCCACCGATTGTTATCCCCCCTTTTTAGGGATCTTGATCTTATCCCTTCGGGATATGATCTTATTCCTTCTAAGAGGACATCTCGGTGCGCCTTGACCAGGGGTGTGGGGCCTTGCACCCACTACCCACGTTCATGTGGGTCCCCCCATGCAGGTGGGCCCCACTCCGGAACCTTCTAGAACCTTCCCGGTATAATACTGAAAAATCCCAAACATTTTCCGGTGGCCAAAATAGGACTTCCCATATATAAATCTTTACCTCCGGACCATTTCGGAACTCCTCGTGATGTCCGGGATCTCATTCGAGACTCCGAACAACTTTCGGTAACCACATACAATTCCCATTACAACTCTAGCGTCATTGATCCTTAAGTGTGTAGACCCTACGGGTTCGGGAACCATGCAGACATGACCGAGACACCTCTCCGGCCAATAACCAATAGCGGCATCTGGATACCCATATTGGCTCCCACATGTTCCATGATGATCTCATCGGATGAACCACGATGTTGGGGATCCAATTAATCTCGTATACAATTCCCTTTGTCCATCGGTATGTTACTTGCCCGAGATTCGATCGTCGGTATCCCTATACCTTTTTCAATCTCGTTACCGGCAAGTCTCTTTACTCGTTCCGTAACACATGATCCCGTGACTAACTCCTTAGTCACATTGAGCTCTTTATGATGATGTATTGCCGAGTGGGCCCAGAGATACCTCTCCGTCACACGGAGTGACAAATCCCAGTCTCGATTCGTGCCAACCCAACAGACACTTTCGGAGATACCTGTAGTGCACCTTTATAGTTAACCAGTTATGTTGTGACGTTTGATACACCCAAAGCATTCCTATGGTATCCGGGAGTTGCACAATCTCATGGTCTAAGGAAATGATACTTGACATTAGAAAAGCTCTAGCAGACGAACTACACGCTCTTGTGCTATGCTTAGGATTGGGTCTCGTCCATCACATCATTCTCCTAATGATGTGATCCTGTTATCAACGACATCCAATGTCCATGGTCAGGAAACCATGACCATCTATTATTCAATGAGCTAGTCAACTAGAGGCTCACTAGGGACATGGTGTGGTCTATGTATTCACACATGTATTACGGTTTCCGGTTAATACAATTATAGCATGAACAATAGACAATTATCATGAACAAGGAAATATAATAATAACCATTTTATTATTACCTCTAGGGCATATTTCCAACATTATCACCCCATGTGGTACGTATTGCTTTGTGCGTATGCCTTTTGGGTTGAAAAGTGCTGGTTCGACATTTGCAAGAGCGGTCCAGATTGGTTTTGAGCCCCAGCTACATAGAAATATGGAAGCTTATATGGATGATATAGTGGTTAAAACCAAGGACAAAGCAACGCTCATACAAGATTTAGAGGAGACATTTGCAAATCTGCGCAAGATCAATTTGAAGCTCAATCCTGAGAAGTGTGTGTTTGGCGTTCCGTCCGGCAAGCTTCTCGGGTTCTTTGTATCTCAACGTGGAATCGAAGCAAATCCCGACAAGATCAAGGCAATTGAGCAGATTGAAGCACCAAGACGTGTCAAGGATGTGCGTCATCTTGCCGGCTGCGTTGCTGCTCTGAGTAGGTTCATCTCCAAGTCTGCTGAGCGCGCCCTGCCCTTTTTCAAAATCTTGAAAAAGGCAGGTCCAGTGAAGTGGACTCTAGAAGCGGAGGCAGCGCTACAGGATTTGAAAAGGTACCTCTCCTCTCCGTCAGTACTAGTCGCGTCAAAACCACAAGAGCCGTTGCTACTATATCTAGCGGCAACAAATCAAGTGGTGAGTGCTGTGTTAGTGGTAGAGAGAGAAGTCGACGAAGAAGCAGCGGCAGCGGCAAGACCGCCAAGCGACGAGCTGGGATCTTCCCCGGCAGAATCTAGTGCTGATAAAGTAGGATCTGCGCAGTCAAATGAAGCAACACAGAAGAAGAAGATGGTGCAGCGCCCAATTTATTTTGTCAGCTCCCTTTTGCAGGGGGCTAGGTCAAGATATTCTAGCGTGCAGAAGTTGCTCTTAGGCCTCCTTATGGCCTCGAGGAAGTTGCGCCATTATTTTCAGGCACATGAGATCACCGTCGTCACTCGCTTTCCGTTGCAGCGGATTTTGCGAAATCCAGATGCAACCGACAGGATTGTGGAGTGGGCTTTGGAACTGTCAAGTTTTGGTCTCAAGTTTGAAAGTACTTCAACTATCCAGAGCAGAGCTTTGGCGGAGTTCATTGCGGAATGGACCCCAATGCCAGACGAAGAGATTCCGGAGACAACTCTCCCCGGCAAGGAAACGAATCAAGAGTGGATTAAGTATTTTGATGGGGCTTTCTCGCTGCAAGGCGCCGGTGCTGGCGTGCTGCTTGTCGCACCCACCGGAGAGCACCTCAAATACGTGATTCAGATGCACTTTCCCCAGGAGAGATCGACAAATAACACTGCAGAGTATGAAGGGCTGCTTGCCGGTCTCAGGATTGCGGCGGACCTTGGAATTAAGAAGCTCATCGTCAGAGGTGATTCGCAGCTTGTCGTCAAGCAGGTGAATAAAGATTATCAGAGTCCATTAATGGAAGCTTATGTCGATAAGGTGAGGAAATTGGAAGGGTGTTTTGAATGTCTGCAAATGGAGCACGTTCCTCGTGCGGAAAACAGCATTGCTGATGACTTGTCAAAGCGCGCTGCCCTTAAGTTACCTGTGGAACCAGGAACTTTTGAGCTCCAATTGACTCAACCATCCGTAACACCATCAATGGGACAGGAAAAAAGGAGGAAGTTGAGTTCCGGCAAGTATTTTACGGTAGAGCTCCCAGAGGCCGCCGGCGAAGAAGTTGCCGGGAACGACACCAAGCTTGCCGGTGAGCGACAGGCTCCGGCAGGGCCTCAAGCTCTTGCCGTAGAGACAAATGCTCCCGCCGAGCTTGTCGGGGAGCAACAGGCTCCGGCAGGGCCTCGAGCCTTTGCTGTAGAGACAAACGCTCCCACGGCAGAGGACGTGCCTTTAGTCCTTGTTGTCGAGCCCCAGGCTCCAGCATGGGCACAGCACATCGTCCATTTCCTTCAGACAGGAGAACTTCCCGAAGAGCAGGAAGAAGCGGAGAAAGTAGCCCGTCAGTCTAGTATGTACCAGTTCGTGGACAACGTTCTGTACAGAAAGAGACCGAACGGTGTGAAATTGAAGTGTATTCCTCGGGAGGATGGACTGGAGTTGTTGGCAGAGATACATGGAGGCATATGTGGCTCCCACATAGGATCAAGAGCTCTTGTTGGTAAGGCATTCCAGCAAGGTTTCTTTTGGCCCACTGCTCTCCAGGATGCAACTGCCCTAGTAACCAAGTGTGAAGCGTGCCAGTTCCATTCAAAGAAATTGCATCAACCAGCTCAAGTTCTTCAGACAATCCCTCTTTCCTGGCCATTTTCGGTATGGGGGTTCGACATATTGGGCCCTTTTCCCCGTGCTACCGGGGGCTTTGAGTACTTGTACGTCGTAATCGACAAGTTCACAAAGTGGCCGGAAGTGGAAGCAGTGAGAAAGGTGACATCACAATCAGCCATCAAGTTCTTCAAAGGACTAGTTTGTCGTTTTGGTGTGCCTAATAGGATCATCACCGACAACGGTACACAGTTCACGAGCCACACCTTCATGCAGTACGTCCAAGACCTTGGCGGCAAGATCTGTTTTGCTTCTGTTGCTCATCCAAGGAGCAACGGCCAAGCGGAAAGGGCAAATGCTGAAGTGTTGCGAGGTCTCAAGACAAGGACTTTCGACAAGCTGCGCAAGTGCGGAAGACGCTGGATTGATGAGCTGCCGGTGGTTCTTTGGTCAATCAGAACGACACCAAATCGAGCCACTGGACAGACACCCTTCTCCCTAGTATACGGGGTGGAGGCAGTTCTCCCCACGGAACTTATATACGGGTCACCTCGAGTGCTCGCCTATGATGAGCTTGAGCAAGAGCAGTTGCGGCAAGACGACGTTACGCTCCTTGAGGAAGATCGTCTTCAGGCTGCTGTGCGAGCTGCACGCTACCAGCAAGCCTTGCGCCGCTACCATAGCCGTAAGGTTCATGCCCGAAGTCTTGAGGAAGGCGACCTTGTTCTTCGGCGCGTTCAGTCGGCCAAGAATTCTAACAAGTTGACGCCGAAGTGGGAAGGCCCTTATCGGGTAGTACGAGTCACCAGGCCTGGCGCAGTCCGCCTAGAGACCGAAGATGGCGTTCCAGTGAGCAATTCCTGGAATATCGAACATCTTCGTAAGTTCTATCCATAAGGCGCGATTGCCGGGTCTCCCGGCAACCACCTTTTGTACGAGTCTTGCCGCCAAGGCATGTAATCCTTTGTACAAAGCTAGGCGCAGACCCTGTGCATAGTTGAATAAGCTTAAGTGCTTTACAGTTCTTGTCGATTTCCATGTTAATCTATATGCATGCTTATTTGAGACATTGTATTACACCTGCTTCCGGTAAGCATTGACGAACCGCCAAGGTTCCATATCTCTATTTTTTCTTCTTTCTTTCTCTCAAAGGATAGAAGGTTCCCTCGCGTGCAAGTTTGCCGGGGGGGGAAATGATGGTATGGATACCGACAGGCGACGTTCAGGGTTGACATCTTGCCGGAAGGAGTACAACAACGAAAAGCTAAGTTGCAGAAACTTTAAACAATTTTTGTTTTGTAAGGTTATTCTCCTTGAACGATTTCGGCCTATGTATGGGAAACCTGCACGCGAAGGAACCTTGTCATGATCGGTTGCGGCCTTGTTTTGTTTCGAGTCCGCTCAACAGTTTAAGTGGCTGCACTGAAAACGTCAAGGTTTCTTGCTGGTAGCAGCACCTCCAGCAGGCTGCTAAAGTCCCGCACCTAGCGCTCGCGGCAAGGGTGCGCGCGCTGACAAGTTCCCAATAAGCGTAGGGTTTTTTCTATACAGAAAAAATCAGATAAGGGAAATAGCATACATTCATCCAGAGCATAGCAAGTTATATTACATTAATAGCTGCCGCGATTCTAACATAAGACAAAATTGTCTTTGGCATGGAATGGTGGCGGCAACCAGAAGTGAAGCAGCTAGTCTCTGCGCTCGCCTTCAACCCTCTTGACTTGACCCACCTTGTCGATGATGGGTGCGACAAGCTCCTCGAGTGCCTTGAGGGCTACATCCTTCGGCAAGTGGTCAAGGACGTTGGTGAGGTTGATGCCAGGGTTCTTGTGCACCACTTTGATGAGCACCTTGCGGAGGACGGCCCGGCAGAGTTTGCAGGATTCGTTGGCCAGATGGGTTGCTCGATCAGAGTGGAGCAGCTTCAGTGCGTCAATCATGCCCTCAAAGAACATGGTCAGCCTGGCGCTCGGAGACACCCTATCGTTGGAAGAAAGGTTGAAGTTTTGCAGGCCCATGGTGGACTGAGGCACCAGAGGTGGCTTTCCGCGACATCGACAAGGCGCTCAGTCCAGATCTGCACACCTGCCGCATAGTCATTATAAGTGGCAGCGGCGCTCTTGAGCAGGTCCTTCTCATTCTAGAGATCTTTGATCAAGACCTTCTCACGAGCCTTGCCGTTCTCAAGAGTCTCCTCCAGCGTGGTCAGCTTCAGCTTCAGATCGGCGATAGAGTCATTGGCTGAGGAGAGCTGCTTGATCTTGTCGGACATGGCAACTTGTATCTCCGCCAAGCTGTAGAGAGTCTTCTCTCTTTCGGCTTTGAGTGTTGAGAGCTCCTTGCCGTGATCTTCAAGATCTGCTTCCAGCATCTTCACCTTTCGCTCCAGTTCGTTCTTGGCGGCCCCTGCAGCTCTGGCAGCATCGACGGCTTCCTTCAGTTTGCCGGCATGGTCTGTGGCCAGAGCCTCGAGGGCTTCCTTGTGTTTCTGCTCCAGCTCCTGGGTTCGCTGCGCGACAAGCTTTTCAATTTCTTCATCCCTGCCACGAAGCTTGTCGGCAAGCGCCTTCTCGCGAGCGGCAAGGTACTCTTCATAGGCATCAAGCCCGACACGGCGCTCTGTTAGGCGAGCTTCCTCTGTTGCGGCCTGTTGTGCGGCCTCCTCTTGTGCATTCTCAACATCAGACTGCTTCATGAGGAGCTTGTTCCAGCTTTGATTCAGCTGCTCTTGACTCGCCTTCAGCTCCTAAAAGGCCTCATCATACCAGATTTGTGTTTCCTCGATGCGCTTCTGGAAATCTACCTCCGCTGCTTCGACAACTGCTGCCCTGGAATCCAGCTTCTCTTTTCGGGCGCGGTGAAGCGCTTGGAGCTTCTGAAAGTTGTTGCTCATGGCCTGGAGGAGCTTTTCTTCTTCGAATTTGCTGCAGCTGGTGCATGGCTCGTCGACAATCTTGAGCCCAGCAGCGGCGATGACATCTTCGTCAAAGATTTCCCCTTCAGTTGGCACCCCAATGCTTGCCATTCCTGGTATGCTGACGAACAGGTTGTCGCCAACCTTGGGGTATTTGCTTGACGGAGGGGTGCCACATGTTGACGGTTGGTCCTCGACGCTCGCCTCACCGGCGGCTGGGGGCTCTGTGACCGGTGAAACGCCGAGCACTCCTGCGGTAGGAATGCCGTCAGTATGGTCACCGGTCTCCTTGCCGGCCCTCTCAGTAGACTCCTTGGTGGCTTCTTCCTGTGCGGCCTTGGCGGCCTCGGCGGCAGCATCCTTGGCGGCCCCAACGGCAGCATCCTTGGCGGCCTCGTCAGCGGCAACTCTGTCAGCCTCGGTGGCAGCATCCCTGGCGGTCTCCTCGATAACGGTATCAACATCCATGTGCTCCGTCGAGGGAAGATCTGAAGGCCAAGAAAACAAACAAGATAAAGGCTGAGGTGGAAGTTCAAGAAGACAAAAAGAAAGACAGAATGACAAGTACTCTGAGGCAAGCGGTTTACCTGCGTCAAGCTGTTGAGAGGTGATTTCTCCTTTCCCGGCAACATTGGTTGCCGATGAAGGACTGCCGGTGCCTATGCTTGCCGGCTCCTCCTCAACAAGAATGGGCTCGCCGGCGGAAGCCCTTGCCGAAGATCCGTCTCTGGGCGGCGTAGTTGACGGAGGCGGCGCATCAGGGGCGGCCTCCAATGGTGCTCCTTGTTGCCGCTCCTCTCCTATAGGCTCGGTGATGTCAGTAGTGAAGATAAACACCCCGACACTTGCCAGCGGAAAGTGAGTAGTGAACTCATGCTGGGGGCTGCGTCGGGGGCTGCGTCGTGGGCTGGGCTCCGGGCTGATGGTGATCGGCTCTGGCGCACCTGTGGTGCTTCCTGCCGGCTCATCGCTCGTTGAAGTCTTCACCTTCTTCGCCATCCTTTGCGCCAACGTTTCCGTATCTCTGCGGGGACAGGCCGAAGCAAGGCAAACAAGTTAGGCAAACCGGAAATCCAGAAGTTAAAAGATGTGATAGGACCCTTACTCTTCGCTTCCCGAGCTAAAGGCGGAGAGGTCGAAGTCAACTTCCGCCACGGTGTCTGTGTGAGGAGGTGAAGGAGTGGTCCTGGGTCGCTTGGCTGTGGCAGAAGCGGAGGGTTGATGTGACCCCGCTGCTCCGGTTGTTGGTGCCGTCATATGAGACGCCCCTGCCGCTTTAGTCGTAACCTTGCCAGGGGCTGCACCGCTTGAGGAAGGTTGGTGGACTGAGGCACCAGAGGTGGCTTTCCGAAGAACACATTTCTTCTTCTTCTCGGGAGCTGGGGGCTCCTCGTACAGCTGCTCCTCGGCTGTATCTTCGGCAGAAGGGCCCCCGGCAACTGTGCCACTCTGCTCTCCGGCAACCTTGCCCTGGCCAGCAAGTTTTCCCTCTGACATCACCTCTTCTTCACTGGCTTCCCCTTCCATGAAGCCAGCGCTGCCGGCCTCCGCGGCAAGATTCGCTTCTTCCACCCTGCTGGCGATGTACGCCACTTCTTTATCAGTGGTGGGGCGGACGAGGTGCGTTTCTTCCCGAATGGCCCTCTCCGACAAATTGTCAAAGAACTCTTGTGCCTGCTCTGCGGATGGCTAGTCCCAAGTTCCGTCAAGGCCATGAGCATTACACACCGGCATCATGGCGATGATTGAGGCCAGAGCGGAGTTGTTGCACAAAGGAATCACGCTAGCCGGCAACTTGTACTTCCCGTCAGGCCTGAATAGTTTGTGGCAAAGAGCTGTGTGCTGCAAGACCGTCAAGTTGTTACTCAACCCAGGGCACAGCCTCATGATATCTGCCACATTCCGGAACTCCCAGGCTGGTCTCCCTTTGCTCTGCAGAGGGGCGATGCACCGGCGAAGGAAATCAGCGCCAACCATTTCTATTGTGAGCCCGGCAACTCTGAGGCGGTGGATCCTGGTAACTGTGATTGTGAGCTTCTCATCTTGAGGATCGAGGGCGCTCCAGTCATTGCCGCGCGCCATCTTTGTTTGTCGAGGCAAACAGAAGGGCTGCGGATCTTTCTCCTGAATCCAGCACCACTTGGCCCGCCATTCTTCCCACTTCTCGCGGTAGACCCCGTCTGGGTATATCTCTTTATTCCATGCTCTTGGAATCCAGGAGATAGAACCAGAAAGGGCCTCCCCTTTTTGAATGCGAGGAACGAAATAATGGCGGAAGAGGGCTGTGCTAGGGACTACTCCGGCAAAATTTTCACAAAGATGGGCAAAGACTGACATGCATGTCACGGCATTCGGCGAAAAATCCAAGAGATGGAAGCCATATGTGTACATGATGTCGATGAAGAAATCAGAAAACGGGGGGCAGAGCCCGCAGTAAAAGTAGTCGGCAAAGAAGGGGAATTTATCTGGGCCACACTTGGAGGAACCTGGGCTCACGCGAGTAGCAGGATGAGCCTTCGTCTCCCTCGCCCACATGCATAGGTATCGGTCCTTCAGAGCGCTCGCATCGAGCGCCGGAGTGAAGACGACGAGCTTCTTCCGCATCTTCGCCAGTTCGCTCTCCAGGACGGCGGCTTTCACCTCCTTGCCCTTGCTTGCCTTGGGAGGCATGGCGACTATGGGAGCAGAGGATGGTGAGGGCGTGGAGGCGATGGTGGCTGGGAGAGACTCTGTTTCGGGCTCGAGGAGGAAGACGGCGGTTTCCAGATTGGAAAGGACAGGAGGTAAATGAGCAGCGCCTCTGCAGATTCCTTTTTATGGGGAAGGCGCGAGGTTGCCTCTTTGCCAATTAATGTGGGTGCGCTTTTGTGGGCGCACTACTGTTGCAACCGCTTCGCGTGCGTATCCCACGTCCCGCGTTTAGCGGGTGTCGTGGGAGGGGGGGCGGTAAATGAAATTGTTCTAACAGTTAACTCCTGCCACGCGTGCCCGTGCACTGTTTGGGCCTAGCCCAACAACGCCTCGCACCCGTGTATGGCCTAGGCCCGGGGGCTCCTGTCGGTGTACTAAAGTTTGGGTCTTTTAGAACCCCATACTTGTGCACGGACAGTTGCAGCCACACCAGCGGCTAGGCCTTCCGGGGGACAGCTGAATGCAAGTGCGAGAATGTTAGGAAAGCAGTCAAGTCAATAATCAGAAGACAGAAGACCAAAGGCTGGGACCCCGGCAAGATCCTTGCCGGGATGGCTTGCGAAGCCCCGGCAAGACTCGCACCCGGCAAGACTTCGCCACCCTGTCACCGCTCCAGCGCAGCGACTGGCCTGTCATTTAGGGTTTGTCCCCAAGAAAGTAAGGGAAACCTAAACGGAGCATTTAATGCATTTGTCCTAAGGCGTCAGTATTAGGTATGATACATTGTAGCAACTTTACACCTCTTGTACTTCGCCACTGTTGGTGACCCCTTCGACATATAAAAGGAGGCCCAAGGCGTAGCTACGGGGAGAGGACCTTCTGGCCCAGACTGCATGCGTAGCGGCTGTGTACTGTTCATCACATAGAGCTCCTGGAGCTTGGGCTTAAACACATCCAATACAACTAAAGCAGGAGTAGGGTTTTACGCTTCTGAGCGGCCCGAACCTGGGTAAAAATCCCTCGGGTTGATCGCTGGATCTGCTCTTTGTGCAAGCCTTCTTCCCTACCGAACCATAAAAGGGATCCACGCGATCCCATAGGTGTCGTACGCCGACACAGATTATAAACCTTAGGTCATCCACTTGAGGGAAATTTGCCTCTGTCCTACAAAACTCCGCGCTTGGAGGCCCAACAGATTCAACAAGAATAAAGTTGTGTAGTAGACATCAAGCTCTTTTCTGGCGCCGTTGCTGGGGAGGTGAGTTCTTGAAAGTATATCTTTAGATCTTGCAATTGAATCTTTCAGTTACTTGTTTATCACTAGTTTGGTTTATAAAAAGAAAACTACAGCAAAAACTAAAAATGAGGTTGCCTCAAATTCTTCGTCTTTATAATGTCTTTCTTGAAAATAATGGATCGGACAATTGTGCCAAAGTGTTAGAAAAAGAATTCAATGAAATGTTTGGCTTTAAATCCTTAAATGATAAGCATGATTGAAATGTTGTTAGTACGCTTTCTTTGAACATCCATGATGCTAATGATATGTAAACACATAAGCTTGGGGATGTTATATTTCACGAAGATGATATATTTAGTCCCCCAAGTTTTGATGAGCAAATTTATTATGATGATAGCATGCCTCCTATTTATGATCATCACAATGATGAAAGTAGGTTTGGAAGAGTGTCAAATCTAGGTAATGATCCCACTATTTTGGAGGGTGTTGAATCTTATTACAATATTGATAAAAGTGGATTTTGAGAGGTCATGACTTTATTTAGTGATGAATCCACTACTTTGTTTCAATTGACTATGATAACAAAGTTGCTATCATGATGATTATTGTAATGACATGTATGCTATAAAGAAAAATGATAACCATGAAATTTGTCATCATGATTTTAATTTTCAATTGGATTATGCCAATCAGGTATCACATGATAGTTATTTTGTTGAGTTTGCTCCCACTACTATTCATGAAAAGAATGCTTCATGTGAAAGTTACATTGTTGAATTTATTCATGATGCCATTGAAAATTATTATGAGAGGGGAAGACCGGCTTATGTATATTTCAACAATATCAAGTTCCCTCTCTATGTGTTGAAAATTTTGAAATTATGCTCGTTTTGCCTTCCTATGCTTGTTGATTCTTGCTACAATAAATTGTTTGCTTACGAAGTGGGTTAGTCTTAAATGTGTTTTCTATATGCTTCATGATGCTCCCTTTGTGTTTCAGTTCTTTACATTTATGTGAGCATCATTGAAATCATCATGCCTAGCTAAAAGGATTTAAAGAAAATCACTTGTTGGGAGACAACCCAACACTTATACTTCATGTTTGTGTGTGTTAACATGATTAAGCTACTATAGTAATCATGTTTTGTGACTTTTATTTCAATAATCCAAGTAAAGCCTTTGGGATAGTATCGATACTTGTTGATTTAATTTTGTGCAAAAACAAAATCTTTTGCGTGTGAATTATCTGACTTTACTGGAGTGTGAAAATATTATATTTTTTTACATAGTATTGCTTTGCAAATTTCCTACGTTTTACTATTTTTTAGAATTTTTGGAGATAGGGAAGTATGGTTTTAGTTCATATCTTTACACAAGGTTCTGTTTTTGACAGATTTTGTTATGCATGCATAGTTTGCTTGTTTTAGTGTTGCCATAGCTTACATTTAGTGATATAAATTTTGGGAATGATATAATACAGTCGGAATTATGTGAGAACAATTAGGAATCTTGTCTTGACACTACCTAAGTGAATGATCTATTTTTATTACATGAACCCATCTCATGAGTTTCGTTAAGTTTTGTGTGGTGGAAGTTTTCAAGTTTTGGGTGAGATACCGATATAAGGATAATAAGTGTTAGAAATATTCCCTAGAGGCAATAATGTTGTATTATTATATTTCCATATTCATAATTAAGAGTTTATATTCTTTGCTTCAACTACTATGATTCTGGAATATGTGATTGAGTGGAAAACTCATATGTACGTGTGGAATGATAAACGGTAAAATGAAGGTTGCTAGTCTAGCCTCGAAGACTTGCTCAAGTGTTGTTAGTGATCATGTTTTTTGGATCTTAGGATATCGTTAGGTGTAACGATAGTCCTAAAACAATATTGAGAGTATGACGTTAGAAGAACAATCATATTGAATCGACCCAAACTTTTTTGTTATACTTGGAGATAATATCGTCTGAGATCGATTGTTATAACACGGAGTGTTAGCATGTGTTTTATGTTCCTTAGACCATGAGAGTATCATAGTAACTCTTATTGTACGATGAGCTTTGGGGTTGCTCAAACATCATCTATAACTAGGTGATCATAACGACAACTTACAAGTTCATCGGAAAATTTGACAAGGGACTAGATAGCTCGAGAGTGGGATTTTGTCCTCCGACAATGGAGAGATATTCTTAGGGCCCTATTGGTGTGACGACATCCATCATTGTCTGTCCAGACATAGGTGACTATGGATGTCGGAGCAAATAAACGAGAACAAAGAACAAAACCGGTAATGAGAATAATGGTATAACGAGCATGCAGATGACTCGAGAGGATACCGATGATTCTCGATTATTGTAAATTATAATGAAGCAAAGGGAATGTCACGTGCTAATCGATGGTTCACTCGAATATCATTCATGTACTCATATGGATCGATATGGACGTCCACGGTTCCACTATCGGTCATGGACGAAGGAGTTTTGTTTATGTCTACGAGTTACCGAACCTACGGGGTCACAAGATTAATGTAATCATGATTTTCTGAGTGTTAGTAGCTCGAGAGTATCGAGGATTTATTTATGGAATTGTTTCATTAATATCTGAAAAAGTTTCGAGAGGATTGAGAAGCATTCCGGGGTCACTGGAAGGGTTTCGGTGAATATCGGGTAATATCGGGTATTACCGATAAATATATATAGGAGGAAAATGTTTCTGGAGATGTTAAATTATATATAAAATGGTCTGAAATTATTTTGAACAATTTTATATTTAATAAAATATCAACGGGACTTAAAAGACCATGAGGTGGAAGCAAACTTGGGCCACAAGGGCCCAAGTGGTGGAGGCGCCCCCCCTTTCCTTATGGGGGGCCAAATTGGAGTGGGGGAGGAGTTGGACTCCTCCTCCCCTTGGCTAGTTCCCCAAGGAGGTTTTCCCTCCTTGGTGGCTGCCCCTCCCTCCCTCTCCAATCTATATATACTTGAGGTGTTGGCCGGCCCTTTTTCAATAAACAAGTTTTGGAGCTTCCTGTAGTTCTTCTAGTTCTAGTTGTTCCTAGTTGACTAATTAGATCTGGGTCTACTTCCTCTAATCCTCATAATTAGAAGTCCAGTGTGGTTCTAATCTTCTCCTTCTAATTCTTTGGCGATGATTAGCTCTGGACGGCGAAGCGCTGCCGGATTGTGAAGATCATACGCTTGCAACCAAGTAGAGAGGTTGTGCTTTTGGCCTTCTGTACGAGGAATTGTTCCTCTACGGTTTGAGGGACTCCAAGCTCGATCTTCATCGCCACATTCTTGTTCTGCTGCTACTTGGTGTCGGTAATGATTGTGATCCCAATCGTTATTGTATCTCCATAGTGTTCCTCATTGATCGTAGGGCGATTTTTTTTGTTTTCTACTATGTTTCCCAACAATGGTATTAGAGTGATTCTATAAGTAGATACAGGTTTTGATCTAGATCACATGTGTATATGAGGGTTTGATGTTCTTGTTATGCTTCCATCGAGTGTTGCTTCGGTTCAGTTCATTGACGGCATGATGTGGTTGTGTACAAAGTTCTGACAATCGATCGGCTCTGGCTATCGACGGCCTGCTAATAGTTCTTTGTGCGTCATCATAGTCAAGAATAGTGAACCATCGCGTACGCAAGAGGGTGATGAACACGACGAATCTTCTAGGTGGTCATGCTTATTGACGAAGTTTAGTGTGGGGCTAGAGATTTTATAATTAAATCTCTTCTCTCACACACCTCGAAACTTAATCTAGCAACAAGGATTATCGCCTTAATGGTGGACGTAGGTATCTAGTGTTATCCCAAAACCCTAGAAACCATGTAATTAAAATTTGCAAACCGATTAGAGGACTTCTGACTTGGTGAAAAGTATCCAAAGTATCGATAATTTTTTATTGTTCCATGCTATTATATTATCAATCTTGGATCCTTTATATGCAATTATATGCTATTTTATATCATTTTTGGGAACTAACTTATTAACCCAGTGCCTAGTGGCAGTTGTTGTTTTCTGCTTGTTTTTGGTTTTCTAGGAAATTAGTACCAAACGAAGTCCAGACATTATGAAACTTTTTGACGATGTTTTTTTTCGACAAAAGAGACCATGGAAGCTTCGGGAGGAGACCAGACGCAAAGCGAGGAGACGGCAAGGCACCAGGGTGTGCCCTGATGCGTTGTGGGCCACTATGGCTCCATCTGACCTAGTTCCACCTCCATAAATTCTCTAAAATCAGGAAACCAATGGAGAGTCACCCGAAAACAAATTTTCTGCCGACGCAAGTGTGTGTTCCGCCGTGATCCCATTTGGAGACCTTTTTCGGTGCCCTGCCGGAGGGGGAATCGATCACGGAGACCGTCTACATCAATCTTGCTGCCTCCATGATGATGTGTGAGTAGTCCACCAAAGACCTATGGGTCCATAGCTAGTACCTAGATGGCTTTCTCTCTGTGTTTGATCTTCAATACCATGTTCACCGCGATTCTCATGGTGATCTATCTGATGTAATCCTCTTTTGTGGTGTGTTTGTTGGGATCTGATGAATTTTGGGTTTATGATCAGACTATTCATTGAAAGTAACTGAGTTCCCTTGGAATTCTATTATGCATGATCATTATAGCTTTCTATTTCTCTCCAATCTATTGGTTTGGTTTGGCCAACTAGATTGATTTATCTTCAGTGGGAATGGTGCATTGTAATCGGTTCAAGCTTGCAGTGCTCTATATCCCAGTGATAGAAGGGGACAAAACACGAATTTGTATTGTTGTCGTTAAGGATAAAACAACGGGGTCTAAACATATTGCTTGTCTTACTTTGTCTACATCATGTCACCTTGCTCCAAGCATTCCACTGTTTTTCATGAACTTAATACCTAGAGAGGCAAGCAAGGAGCGCTCTTGATGTTGAGTAATAGTAGTAGACGCACGGTCATTTCGGTCTACTTGTTTATGGACGTGATACCCATATATATACATGATCATTGACGTGAATAACTGATACATCTGCAACATATCTATAATTTTTTATTGTTCCATGCTATTATACTATCATTCTAGGATACTTTTTAAGCATTTACATGATGTTTTATATTATTTTTGACCACTAACCTATTAACCTAGTGCCAAGTGCCAGTTGCTGTTTTCTGCATATTTTTGGCTTTTCAGGAATACTGTACCAAACAAAGTCCAAATACCCCGAAACTTTTTGATGATTTTTTCTGGACCAAAATAAGACATGGAAGCTTTGGAGGAAGACCATAGGGCACACGAGTTGCCCCCAAGCCAACAGGGAGCGTCTAGGGGGTGGTCGTGCCCTGATGGCTTGGGGCCACCTCCCCACTCTCCTGGCCCTGATCTCTGGCCTATAAATTCACATATATTTCAAAAACCCGAGAGAGCCTCCCAAAACACTTTTTCCGCTGCCGCAAGTCTTTGTTCCTCCGCATGCCCATCTGGAGCCATGTTCTAGTGCCCTGCTAATGTCTACTACACAACTTCATTATTGTAGACTCTGTTGGGCCTCCAAGCGCAGAGTTTTGTAGGACAATAGCAAGTTTCCCTCAAGTGGATGACCTAAGGTTTATCAATCCGTGGGAGGTGAAGGATGAAGATGGTCTCTCTCAAACAACCCTGAAAGCAAATACGAGAAATCTCTTGTGTCCCCAACACACCCAATACAATGGCAAATTGTATAGGTGCACTTGTTCGGCGAAGAGATGGTGATACAAGTGCAATATGGATAGTGGATATAGGTTTTTGTATTCTGAAAATATAAAAACAGCAAGGTAGCAAGTGGCAAACAGCGAGCAAAACGTTTTATAAATACTTGGAAATAAGGCCTAGGGCTCATACTTTCACTGGTGCAATCTCTCAACAATGCTAACATAGCAGAATCATATGATCATCCCTCAACGTGCAACAAAGAATCACTCCAAAGTTCATAAGTAGCGGAGAACATAAGATGAAATTGGTGTAGGTAGTAGAACCACCCCAAAGTTATTCTTTCCGAACAATCTTTTGAGCTATTCCTATAAGTGTGACAAACAACCCTAGAGTTCGTAGTAAAATAACACCAATGATACATATCAATCAACCCTAATGTCACCTAGATACTTCAATGTCACCTCAAGTATCTGTGGCTTAATTATTCAACATGCATCAATCAATTTCAGATTCATCATATTCAATCCAACACAAAGAACTTCAAAGAATACCCCAAGATTTTTATCGGAGAAAGTATGATGAAAACGTGCAATCAACCCATGTGCATAGATCCCCCAAGGTTAGCGGAATCCGCAAGTTGATGCCATAACATATATCAAGTGAATAGAACACCCCATTGTCACCACACTACTAGAAAAAGCCCTATTAGTGGCGCACCTGTTTTCTTTAGTAATGGCGCACTATAGGTGCGCCACTATTAACACGCCACTAGTAACAGATAGTAATGGCGCACCTCTGGTGCGCCATTAGTAATCCAGATAGTAATGGCGCACCTCTGGTGCGCCACTACTAACCCTTAGGTGCTCCACTGGTATTCCCTCTAGGTGCGCCACTCATAGCCTTATAGGTGCGCCACTAGTAATAAAGGAAGGTGCGCCACTAATAAGGGCTGAAATGCGCCACTAGTAATGTAGTTGGAAAACAAAAAAAAATCCAAATTTACAGAAAACAACCTATAAGGAAAAATAATTTAAAAACAAAAAATGAAATAGAATCATAATTTTTATTATAGTAAGAATATTACAATGTCTTTACAAGTATCCAATAAAAGAAAAATTACAAGGAAATAAAAGAAAATTCTAAAACTAATCTTCTAGTAATCTTTTCTTCTTTTTCTTTACTTTATCCCTGCAAAGAATGATAGAAATATGTGAGAATGAACATTGCAGAGAAGTGAAATTGAGCAATTATTTGCATCCGACATCGAAGATCTAAGATACCTTGAATCATAGACATGGGTCATTTCATGAAGCCAAGAGTCTATGCCATTCAGGATGCATAGTTCCCTGTCAGAAGAACTTAATTATTCAGTAAACACAGTCCTAAGCTTTTTACATGAGACAAAACATAAGGTACATGCTTGACCTAAGCTACGGCCACGCTAATCCTGCTAACAACACACATGCAACTAGCTAATCAAGATTACTACTAACATAATTCACCGAAAAGAGTAACAGGTGATGCATCAAAAGGAATCTGGCCAGATCCGATCACATTAGACGAGCCTAGGTGTGTGGATCCAAAACAAAGTGTGCAGACCTTTGATAAATGAAAGTTAAGGTTAATAATCTAAACTTTAATATTCTGAACTTTGTTACAGTTTAGCCCAAGGAGACATGCTCTATTCCAAAGAAATTAACTATTCAATGACATAAACGTTGTGACTGATGTGACGATGAAGGAGTTTAAGTTCTGTACCTCATGCATTGCGCCACCGTCCAGTGCGGCTCGCTGTGCCGTAGGGTCCTCATCTCGACAGTGTGTGCGTTTTGAAATGAGAATGTGATCTATTCTAGAACCATAACTGAATTCTTCAGCTCCAACGGTTTGATTAAAGCAAGTATAAGCTCCCTCCCTGCACAAAACAAATGAAGGAAGCATACGGTACATCGTTAGCATGTGATTATCATGAAGTACACTATAGTTGTAATAATCCTATATAACTATAAAGTCAATCCCCACTGAACATTTTTCCTGCCCTCACAGCCTACCACATCAGCAAATTACTAACTTCTTTTAGTTGTTCAAAGATGGAAACCAGCACTGATACGTGCAAAGTTCTGAGGACATTGTTTAACCAATAGTAAAATATGTACTTACATTGTTGGTTCTGAGGACATGGAGTAATAAGCTATAACAAAGTTGCAAAATTATGAGAAGAATAAGAGTAGCAAGTAAAAAACAGGAGCCGCGATACCTTTCAGGGTATTTTGATCTGAAAGCATCCAATAAGGGACCTCCATGTTCTCTCAACATGTATCTCAGCCACTCACGAAACCTTGAATCAGAAAAAGAACAATAAACCAACTATCATTATTCCTGAGTGATTCCATGATTAGATTTACTTCTAAGAGAGCCGACTAATGCATTTATCAAAGTTGGAAAGCCTATTAAAGACATTAGTTTGAAACCTGACTGTAAACAGCTGTTATCAAGAATTTCCTAGTTTTTTACTTGGCTCGTAGTCTTCATATGTCACGGTGAAATTACAGAAGATATAAACATGTACTATAAAGAGCGTAGACTATAATGCATTCATCAAAAGTGGAGACCAGCAGATACCATTAGTTTGAAACCTTTGTATGGAATTTAGTATGCAGCCTCACTGTAAATGCACCAGCTGCAACAAACACGGCCTGCACCCCTTGGCTTCCTTCACTAGCTAGGAAAAACGTACTGTGCCTATCAAGCAATGTTGCTCGGTGTTGAGTTGCAACATGATCCTCTTGAACAGTCTCCTAACGCTGCTCAAGTCAATAATATTATCATCACTCAGCTCTATGAAATCTACTATTGTCATTGTGTGGCCAGAAACAGTAAAAATTTGTGAGCAATGATTAATAAAGAGTGGCACAGGAACAAAAAGAGCTAAAGCTATATCCATCGAACTGGGTCAACTGTGCACCCAGATCACCAGATAAACCATGTCTAAAATAGTAAGGAGAAAAGCTGGAAAGGTATGCTGACGGTTATGTATTTGCTAACTGAGTATACCACAAAATTTGTATTGAATGTGTTGATATGTTATTTTTTTCAGACATAATATGTTATTTTTTGTATTAAATAGAAAACCTTGTGATTATATCTTATTTTTCCACCATCAAGACTTTTTAAGTTCAGTGTAGTAATACTCAGCAAATTCTGTAGTAGATGACCAGCAAAACAACATAATGGAAATGCACAGTACCATTGATAAAAGCACACAAGTTCCAAGTGCTATCACCATTTTCAAGTTTCAACACAAGAAGAGAATGAGAATTAGTAGCATGTTTACAGTTTTAGATAAAAATTCAGTTATTGAGATCTTTGTAAACAGAAGATTGATGTTTGTGAAGCTACTGTCTTAGCTTGCACATATGTGAGTCTTTGTAAACAGGCCTATATGCAGAGTGATTGATGTAGTTTCCTGACTATTCATAAAAGCTAAGTTACCTTCGACTTATTCAGAGTTTGTAGTGTTCATATTGTTGATATACTGCAGATTTTGTAGTTATTCAGAGTGCTTCCTCTTTGGTTTTCCATGAGTAAATGAGTTTATCCCTATATTTCTGTATTATACAGAGAGATACCACTGGTTTAACAAATGAAAATGTAGATTTTGTAAACATATGCATATGCATACTCACTGAACATATTTTTCTTCCCTCCCTTGTTTACATATGCTAGTGTATCCTGTGAAAAGCACTAGCAGGTTCAGTGCTATCACCAATTGTTACAAGACATTGATAAAAAATAATCTTGTAATCCACTGCAATTTATGTATGCTTGAAAAACAGAGCATCTCATTTTGGGTAGTGGCAAATTGAGCATCTCACTGAGGCAAGATGAACAATCTACTACCACTGTTTTGGGCAAGATTCAAATTTGGGCAAGATTCAAAGTGCATATGCATGGATTATTTTGTGTGAACCAGAAATGAAGGAGGGGGATGAGGAATGAGGGAGGGAGGAGGAAGGAGTGGTGGCTACCTGCCTATGGAGTGGTCGCCGGCGTTGCTCCTGGGAGGGGGGTCCTGGACCGGCGGTGGAGACGGGCAGGAAGTGGATCTGCTACAGAGGAGGGGGCACGGTGAGAGAGAGAGAGAGGGGGGGGGGGATAGAGAGCGGGGGAGGGAGAGGGAGGCATACCGTGGCGGGGGGGGGGAGACCACCGGAGCGGAGGGAGTCACCGGCGGCGGAGACGGGCAGGGAGGGGATCTGCTGCAGAGGAGGGGGCGCGGTGAGAGAGAGAGAGAGAGGGAGAGAGGGAGATGGAGGGAGGGAGACGGGAGGCATACCGTGGCGGGGGGGGGGGGGGGGGAAGACCACCAGAGCGGAGGGGGTCGCCGGAGACGGGCAAGGAGGGGGCGGCGCGGCGGGGCGGTCGCGGGAGAGGTGGGGATGGGAGTGCGGCGGCGGCGAGAGTTAGCTAGTTTACGCGCGGGAGAGCGAGATGTGGTGGGGATTTTGGCCGGTATGGGAGGGGTGCTAACAATGGCGCACCTTTTGCTGGTGCGCCATACATATTTTCTAGAAATGGCGCACTCTTTAGGGGTGCGCCATTAGTAAAAAAAATAGCAATGGCGCACTTTCCCCTGGTGCGCCACTGCTAAGTCTGGGGAGGGGTGTAGGGCCAGGACAAACTTAGTAGTGGCGCACCACATGCAATGTGCGCCATTAGTAATATGGCCATTAATGGCGCACCCATATCTGGTGCGCCACTGCTATATAGCAGTGGCACACCACATACATGGTGCGCCATTAATGTCCATATTAGCTATAGCCGTTTTTCTAGTAGTGCCACAGGTATCCACATGCAAGACATACATCAAGTGATCTCAAATCCAATATTCAATCCGACATAACAAAATCTCAAAGGGAAAGATTCAATTCATCACAGCAAGATAGCAAGGGAAGAACACCATATGATCCAACTATATTAACAAAGCCCGCGATACATCAAGATCGTGCCATCTCAAGAACACGAGAGAGAGATTAAACACATTGTTACTGGTACATACCCTCAGCCCCGAGGGTGAACTACTCCCTCCTCGTCATGGACACCGCCGGGATGATGAAGATGGCCTTTGATGATGATTTTCCCCTCCGATACTGTGTCGAAACAAGGTTCCGGATGAGTTTTCTTCGGTACAGAGGCTTGCGGTGGTGGAGCGGAAGTTCTAGGTTTATTTTTGAGAGTTTTTGTATATATAGGATTTTTTGGCACTGGAATCACGCTAACCGGAGCCACGAGGGGCCCACAAGCTATGAGGGCACGCCCAGGGGGTGGGCGCGCCCTGTTGGCTTGTGGCCAGTAGGTGGCCCCCTCCGCTCTGGTATTGCTCATATTGTCCACAAATCGTCAAAAAGTTTTGGGCAATTCCAAGAACTTTTATTTTCTGCATAAAAACAACACCACGACAATTCTTTTGAAAACAGCGTTAGTCCGGGTTAGCTCTAATTAAATCATATAAAATGCATCAAAACCATATAAAAGTATTGTAAACATGGGTAAATTGTCATGAATACTTCATAAATTATCAATACATTTGAGACGTATCACCTGTCGGAGGGGTGGGTCGATCACGGAGGGCCTCTAAATCAGCTTTGTTGCTCCCGTGGTGATGTGTAAGTAGTTCACTGTAGACCTATGGGTCCGTAGTTAGTACCTAGATGGCTATCTCTCTTTCTGTATGTTCTTCATTGCCAAGATCACCGTGATTCCCGTGGTGATCTATCTTATGTAATCAATCTTCGCGGTGTGTTTGTTGGGATCCGATGAATTGTGGGTTTATGTTCATATTATTCATTAAAAGATATTGAATCTTTACTGGTATTTTATATGCATGATTTTTATACCGTCATAATGCACTCCGACCTATCGGTTTGGTTTGGCCAACTAGATTGATTTATCTTCAAGTGGGAGCGGTACGTTGTAGTGAGTTTAATCTTGCGGTGCTCAATCCCAGTGATAGAAAGGGACATTACACGTATTGTATTACTGTCACTAAGGGTAAAACGATGGGTTTAATTCGTATTAATTGGATTTACTTGTCTACATCATGTCATCGTCTTCCAAGCATTACTCCGTTTTTACTTAATACTCTAGATGCATGCAGGATAGCGGTCGATGGGTGGAGTAATAGTAGTAGATGCAGGCAGGAGTCGGTCTACTTGTTTATGGACGTGATGCCTATATACATGATCATTGTCGTGAATAAATATTGCATAACTATGCGATTTACCCACCGTATGCCTTCTTCAAGAGAGAAGCCTCTAGCGAACACTATGGCCCTCGGGTCTCCTCACAAATATAATTACAAAAACTCCTAATATATTTCTGCCATTATTTACATTCTTTTTATTTACAATTTATATTTATCAAACTATTTATCTATCACTACTTATCGCTTGCAAGTAACAAGTTCAAGGGGATTGACAACTCTCTTGCACGCGTTGGGTGCAAGTGTTTGTTATTTTGAGCGTAGGCGCTAAATACGGGAGTTTGCGTGGTTCTCCTATTTGTTCGATAACCTTGGTTCTCACTGAGGGAAATACTTACCTCTACTGTGTTGCATCATCCCCTCCTCTTCGGGGAAAATCCCAACGCAGTTTACAAGTATCAATAACATGTCATAACTATTCGCTATTCTGTAAATTGCCCAACAGTAATTTGTTTACCCACCGTATGCTATGTTCAAGAGAGAAGCCTCTAGCGAAAACTATGACCCCCGGTTCTTCCTAATCATAAATACTAAAACCCTAAAAATACCTTGCTACAATTTAGTTATTTTTTTTTACTTTTATTATTTGTATCATCTATCTCTATCAAGATTTAATCCTTGCAAGTAACGAGTTCAAGGGGCTTGACAACCCTCTTGCCCGCGTTGGGTCTAAGTGTTTGGTTTTGTGCATGTAGGTGTTGTTCAAAGGGGTTTGCTTGATTCTCCTACTGGTTTGATAACCTTGGTTATCATTGAGGGAAATACTTATCTCTACTGTACTGCATCTCCCCTCCTCTTCGGCGAAAACTCTAACGCAGCTCACAAGTAGCACTTGGTTTTGCAGGATTGCATGTGATGTGGTATAGCCTTTGTCATGATAATTTGTTTATGTATGAGATGCTTATATGATGTAACATTAAGTGACCTGCACGTGACAGTACGACATGATTGTTGGAGCCAAGGATTGTCACTTTAATGATGTGTGTGTCAAACTCATTATTTCATTATCGATGGACTTGACAGTCGTGCTACGAAGGACCCCGGAGCGAGGTGGCTTCACCCAGCATAGGAGATCATGGCGGTGACTGAAGTATCATCCCGAAGAATTGGCACCAGCGCCTAGGGCTATACCTTATCATGCTTTTATGAATTGCCTGAGATGTTTATCCCTTTGTTGTTAGCACCTTTGATTGCGCAGTAGCCAATTATTAGGGTGATCTCTCACCAAAAATATCAAGTTAAAAGGCGCTCTTCCCTGTGTTGAAAATCGTCTATAACGCATAACTTTACAGCGTGCGTCATGTCCACATGAGTACAAATGGTTCATGATGTGTAAGACGGGTTAGGTCAGACCTAGCAAAGCAGATAACACTCTGTTATCTTGAGGTTCTAGCAGAATTGTTCTAAGTTCGAAGCACAGAGCATCGAAAGATGAACAAGAGTCATATGGATATATGATCGGCAAAAGATTGCCTACCGGTTAAAATTCTCTTCTTTAGTGTTGTCCACATCAATGGCTGAGAATAAGATCAGGTCCTTGAATCACTTACTAATCAATTATGAGAGATATTGATTTAAGTGGGAGTGTAGTTCATATTAAAATTTCTTTAATAATAGTCAAATTTAATTATCAAATATATCTAAATAAATTTTTTGTTTATCATTGTAGATCAATGGCTCGCAATATGTTCAACTTATCCCCTATGTTAGAAAAAGAAAAGTTGGTTGCAAATTGTGGAAACTATGCGGATTGGATCCGGAACCTGAGATTTGTTCTGAGGAGTGCTAGAAGGAGTTTGTGCTGGATCAACCCCTAGGTGATTCTCCCGCAACGGATGCACCACCACAAGTCGTGGTTGCTTTCACTGCTCGTAGTGATGACTATGAGTCAGTCCAGTGCCGCATGTTAACTTGCTGGATCCTGAGCTACAAAAACGTTTTGAACAATCTACCACCGAGTTTATAATTGGGTCACTGGAACTTCTGTACAAGAAGCAGGCAAGGACCAAACGTTTTGAAATAACCAAGGCCTTGATTTAATGCAAGATGACAGAAGGTTCCTCAATGAGTCAGCATATAATAAAGCTTGCTGGCTATATTGATAGACTGGCTTCTTTGGAATTTGGAATTCCTCCAACATTCGGTATAGACATTGTGCTTGCCTCACTCCCCCCCCTTCTTATGATGGTTTTATCCTGAATTACAACATGAATGGGGTGGAGAAAAGTGCAAATGAGTTGTTTGCTATGCTCAAAACCGCGGAAGCTGGGATGCAGCAGAACAAACAAGTGTTGATTGTCACTAAGACCGCAAGTTTCAAGAAGAAGGGCAGGTCCAAGAAGAAATCTACTGGTGCCAGTAAGACCGAGACTTAGAAGAGGAACAAGGGCGGAGCCACTAAGGAGACCGAATGTTTCTACTCCAAACAACAAAATAATGGAAGCGCAACTGCAAGAAGTACTTGGCGGAAAGAAGAAGAACGTTCTTCCTATAAAGGTATAAAAGTTATACAAAGTTAATGTTATTCTACTTGTCGATTTCCTGTATGACATGAGTATTTGATACTAATCGGGAGCTATTTTCAACCTGATGCAGGGACTACGAAAAATTCACAAGCTGAGAAGGAATGAAGTCGTTATGCAAATCGGGAATGGTGATAGGATTGCTGCTCAGGACCGTTGAAGTCATGCCTTTAGTTTATCTTAAAGGTTTATATTAGAATCGGATAATAGTTATTTCTCTTTGGAGTTGTGTAAAACATTATGTTATGGGTTATGCGATATTCTTATAAAGTTTTAAACAATGGTTTTTCAAGTTATTACAAGGATATGTTTTGGATTTACCTCTATTGTTAGTCGTTTATTCCTAAATCTTGAATTAGAATTTATAATAATAAATTTCTAAATGCCTTGTGAAGACTGATTAAATACCACTTAAATGTGACACTGCATGGTTATATTGAAAAATAATCTTCATATCGATGAAGTGTTAAAAGTCAAATCAATTGACAAAATACAAGGTGATGTATATGATCTAATGAGATGACCAGGGTGCGGTGGATGATTATACTTCATTAATGATATAAGAAAATATGATTTATTGAATATAAATCTGACATTTTGAAATGTTCAAAGAGATTTAGAGTGAAATATTTGAAAGGTTCAAAAGATTCAAAGTGAAGTCAATGATCAGTATGACAAAAGATTATTCTATCATGAAGGAATCCAAGTCATGAGTTTAGCAAAAGCACTCGATTAATTATGAAATTGTTTCATACCGATCCTCTTTTACTAAATTTTTGGGATATATGTTGATATACTTGAAACAGCAACAAAAACACTAAACATGACACCACCTTATAGTATGTTGGGATGACACCATATGAGTTGTGGAAATGATAGAAATTTTGTCACATCTCGAGATTTGGGGTTATAAGATTTTTATGTAAAGAGTTTACGTCCAAATAAACCTAATCCCAAAGCAGAAAAGTAATTGCAATTTTGTAGGATATCCAATGGGAAGTATTGGGTATTCCTTCTACCAAAAGTCCAAGGACAAAAGTGTTTGTCACATATGAATGGACACCTTTTCAAGAAGATGTTTTCTCGCTAAAGAAGTAAGTGGAAGGACATTACAAGCTAGACAAGATTACTGAATCTCCGACAAAGATTAGCAACAAAATGGAAATTGTTCTGAAAGTTGTTTGCAACATTCAAACCAGAATTTTTCTACACTGGTTGTAGGAATTAAAGTTTGTAACTAAAATTCATAGATTAGTAAAGATTATTTCATAGGGAAATATTTATCTTATGAGAAGATGAAACTATGCACTACAAGGAAGCAATGGCGGCGGCTAGCTCAAAAGAATTGGCTCAAAGCCATTAAACTCCAGAATGGAGAAGGTATATAACAATTAAATTTGGAACTTCGTTGATCCTATGAAAGGTATAAACATATGAATGAAAAGTTGGTTTTATAAATGGATGGATGTATGTATGATACAACTAGAAATTTTTTGTGAAATTTTGAAATTACCAGAATAAGTATGCAAAAACTTTGAAGGAGTTTGAAGCAAGCATCAAGGAGCTGGAATTAACAATTTAAATAGTGAAAGAGTTTTGCTATGTTAGAATGATAAAGAAATTTATATATACATACAAAGTTTAGTGGGAGCTATATATCATTTCTAAAGTCCATATGTAATTGACATATTGGAAATGATATAAAGTTCTTAAGCACAAAATAATAATATTTCCACTAAAAGTTTAAAGGCAAGAGCAACTTATTAGTCATCAAAAGATCTATATAAGATAAGATCAAGATGTCTAATTGTACTGAGCCAATGTGAATACATTGACAAGGTTTTAAAATGTTCAAATGGAGAATTCAATTTCTCTCAATGTCACATGCATGATACTTAGGAGTAATCAATGTCTGATGACAAATTGATAAGCATGAAAAGTTCAGTGGTATTCAATATAAATCGATAAATTGAATCCATCATAAAATCTATGGAGTTTATAAAGTCATAAGTCTCTGACGTACTAAAATGTTAGTAACAAATACCAAAGTGATCTTTGATTAGTTCACAAGGTATATGTTTTAGGTATCTTAGAGATGACAAAGAAATTGTTCCTAGTCAAATAGAGGAGATGAAGCAGGTTGTCGTAAATGGTTACAAGCAACATCAGCTTCATGAGTGATACAAATTGGGCTGAAATTATGTTGTAGAAATAGTTTTCAAGCATGAATAATATTGTGGATTCTATACCGTTAATAGTGTATATGGAAAACATTAAATGTTTCAAAGATGTCTGGATCAAGAAGTGTCTTGATATATATAATAAGTGTCTTGATATAAATAACGTATTCAAGAAGTGTCTTGATACGTATAATGTGATCCAAATTGCAATGATACCAATGTCACCATATTATGAATAATAGTGACATTGCTCAAAGCAAAAGGAATTAAGTATGCTAAAAAATACACGTCTGACACAAATATTATATGGTTTTAAATTTGTCAAAAATGGTGACGAAGGCTCTACCACTAAAGCAAAGCATGAGCAACACTAGATAAGCCATCAGTGCTAACAAACCATGCAACTAGATTATTGACTGTAGTGCAAGTGGGGGACTGTTGGAAATATGCCCTCGGGGCAATAATATTGTATTATTATATTTCCATATTAATAATTAAGAATTTATATTTTATGATATAACTGCTATTATTCTGGAATATGTGATTCAGTGGAAAACTCAAATGTACATGTGGAATGGTAAACGGTAAAACAAAGGTTCGCTTATGAGACTTGCTCAAGTGTTGTTAGTGATTATGTTTTCCGAATCTTAGGATATCATTAGGTGTAACAATAATCCTAAAACAATATTGAGAGTATAACGTTAGAAGAAATGTCATATTGAATTGACCCAAACTTGTTTGTTGTACTTTAAGATAATATTGTCTGAGGTCAATTGTTATAACATGGAGTGTTAGCATTTGTTTTATGTTCCTTAGACCATGAGAGTATCGTAGTCACTTCTTACTATATGATGAGCTTTGGGGTTGCTCAAACGTCATCTGTAACTAGGTGACCATAACGACAACTTACTGGTTCATCATAAAGTTTGACAAGGGACTAGATAACTCGAGAGTGGGATTTTCTCCTCCGACGATAGAGAGATATTCTTAGGGACTTCTCGGTGTGACAGCATATGTCATCGTCTAGCCTGACACGGGAGACTATGTCACTGGGATGCCCGAACACATCAACGAGAAAGAAGAACAAAACCGGCAATTAGAATAACGGTATAACGAGCATGCAGGTGACTCAAGAGGATACCGATGATTCACTGGTCTTGTAAAGTATCATGAAGCAAACGTAATTTCACATGGTGACCGATGGTTCACTCTAATATTGTACGTGTACTCATAGGGATCCATATGGATGTCCATGGTTCAACTATCTGTCATTGGAGGAAGGAGTTTCCTTCATGTCTACGAGTTACAAAACCTACAGGGTCACAAGCTTAAGGTAATCATGATTTGTTGAATGTTAGTAGGTCAAGAGTATCGAGGATTTATTTATGGAATTGTTTAATTAATATTCAGAATAGTTTCGAGAGGATCCAGAAATGTTCCGGGGTCACCGGAAGTGTTTCAATGAATAGGAGGAAAATGTTTCCGGAGATGTTAAATTATATATAAAATGGTCTGAAATTATTTAGAACAATTTTATATTTAATAAAATATCAACGGCCTTAAAAGGCCATGAGGTGGAAGGAAACTTGGGCCATAAGGGCCCAAGTGGTGGAGGGTCCCCCCACTTCCTTATGGGGGGAGAGAATTGGAGTGGGGGAGGAGTTGGACTCCTCCTCCCCTTGGCTGGCTCCCCAAGGAGGGTTTCCCTCCTTGGTGGCTAATGTCTACTACACAACTTTATTCTTGTAGACTCGTGTTGGGCCTCCAATCGCAGAGTTTTGTAGGACAACATCAATTTTCCCTCAAGTGGATGACCTAAGATTTATCAATCCGTGGGAGATGTAGGATGAAGATGGTCTCTCTCAAACAACCCTGCAATCAAATACAAATAATCTCTTGTGTTCCCAACACACCCAATACAATGGCAAATTGTATAGGTGCACTAGTTCGCGAAGAGATGGTGATACAAGTGTAGTATGGATAGTAGAAATAGGTTTTTTAATTTGAATAAATAAAAAACAGCAAAGTAACAAGTGGCAAACAGCGAGAAAAACAGTATGTCAATGCTTGGAAATAAGGCCTAGGTTTCATACTTTCACTAGTGCAATCTCTCAATAGTGCTAACATAATTGAATCATCTAACCATCCCTCAACATGTGACAAAGAATCACTCCAAAGTTCCTATTTAGCATAGAACATAAGACGAAATTGTTGTAGGTAGTAAAACCACCTCAAAGTTACCCTTTCCGATCAATCTATTGAGCCATTCCTATAAGTGTCACAAACATTCCTAGAGTTCATACTAAAATAAGAGAGTATGATACGCATCAACCAACTCTAATGTCACCTAGATACTCAAATGCCACCGCAAGTATCCATGAGTTAATTATTCGACATGCATCAAACAATTTCAGATTCATCATATCCAATCCAACACAAAGAACTTCAAAGAGTACCCCAAAGTTTCTATCGGAGAAAGTAGGACAAGAACGTGCATCAACCTATGTGCCTTGATCACCCCATTGTCACCACGGGGATCCGCAAGTTGATGACCAAAACATATATCAAGTGACTCAATAGAACACCCCATTGTCACCATGGGTATCCACATGCAAAACATATATCATGTGCTCTCAAATCCAAAGTATTCAATCCAACATACGAAACCTCAATGGGTAAGACTCAATTCATCACAACAACATTGAGAGGGAAGAACACCATATGATCGAACTATATTAACAAACCCATGATACATCAAGATCATACCAACTCAAGAACACGGGGGAGAGAGATTAAACACATGGCTCCGAGGGTGAACTAATCCCTCCTCGTCTAGGAGATCGCCGGGATGATGAAGATGGTCTCCGGTGATGATTTCCCCCTCCGACAGGGCACCAGAAAAGGGCTCCGAATGATATTTCTTTGGAACAAAGGCTTGCGGTGGCGGAGCAGAAGTTCTAGGTTTCGTTCTGGAGTTTTCTATATTTATAGGAATTTTTGGCATTTGTTTCATGCCAGGGAGGTGCCCGAGGGGCCCATGAGCTAGGAGCACACTCCTTACCCCCTAGGCCGCACCCCCTAGCTCGTCGGTCCCTTGGACTTCGTCTGGTCCTTCCACGAAGCTTCGGGTGTCTCTTTTGTTGCAAAAAAAATCACCAAAAAATTTCAGCCCAATCTGAGTAATTTTTTTCTTCACAAAAATAACACCATGGTAGTTCTGCTGAAAACAGCGTCAGTCCGGGTTAGTTTCATTCAAATCATACCAAAACCATGTAGAACTTGGGTAAGTATGTCATGTGTACTTCATAATCGATACGTTGGAGACGTATTAGTGGTTGCCCATCCCTCCCCCTTCAACCTATATATGCTTGAGGTATTGGCCCTTTTTCAATACACAAATTTTGGAGCCTCCTCTAGTTCTTCTAGTTCTAGTTCCTATAATCATCATAATTAGAAGCCCAGTGTGGTTCTTATCTCCTCCCTCTAATTCTCCGGCGATGATTAACTCTGGACGACAAAGCTGAAAGTGCAATCATGCCCTTAATCATATTTTCATGTTGTTGACAACGTACATATAGGGAACTAACCATCTCTGTCAAGAGCATATCAGGTTTAGCTACAAAAATACTATTGTGCGGATCATGACTAATGTATTCAAGTTGCTCAAAGTACGGAGAAACATGACAAAAAGCTCTAGCTCTTTTCGGTTTACTCTTGAGTATAGGGATCCCGCACTATTAAGAGGGGATCACTGGCTCTCGCAAAAGACTTGCTCAAAAACTCACAAAAACTTCATGGTTTAGGTTTTCCTTTTGTCTATGATGTTTGGCCTCTGCTTTGTCCAGACGTCCGGCGGCCTTCGGACGACTGGTGCATCACAGCCCACGGGATGTCCGTGTTCTCTGGAAATCTGGTGCCACCACACCAGCAACAAATCTACGGATTTCTGGTCTGTCCGGACGACCGGTTACCAGACGTCCGTATGTGACCGGAAATCCAGTGCCTCCTCACCAGAGCCAAATTGACGGATGTCCGGTCCTCTCCGGACGACTGACATTCTCCGGACGTCCGTTCCATGCATTCCCTGTTTCCTTTGCTATTGCCCTTACTAGCTCCACTTTCCAGTGTCCGAATGACCGGCGTTGATTGGACGTCCGTTCCTTGTTTTATGTCCGGAAGTCTGGTGTCCTTCGGACGTCCGGTAACTGCGCAGCTTAAGTGGTCTCCAACGGCAATTTCTACACTACTACTATATATAGATTTCTCCCACTCCGGGTGAGGGTTATCCAACACATTGAAAAGATTCCAAGAACACTATTTCTCTCGCTCTCTCTTTCTTACACCAAATCCTAGATCCCGAGTGCATTTGTGAGGATTCTTGAGTGTTGCTCCAATCAAAAGATACATCGTCTCTGTCCCCTCCTCTCAACCAAAGGAATTCGTGATTTGAGAAAGTTTTGAGCATTTCCCTTGATCTTTTTACTCTTGGAGGTTGGAGACTCCTAGGCGGTAGGAGTTCTTTGGAGAGGAATCAAACCATTGTGATTACCCCTGAAAAGTTTGTGAGGGTTTGGAGACCAGCCCAAGGTCTACCACTAGTGGTTGAGAAACGCCTTCATAGTGTCGTCTCAAGGAGAGAATAGGGTGAGCTTTCGTGGCGTTGGTGTGCCTTCGTGGTAACATCCACCTCTCTAAACAGTGACGTAGCTTCCCTCCAAGGAAGTGAACATCGGCATACATCCTTGTCTCTCGGAGTTGCGGTTATCCCTAACCCTAGCTGCCTGCTTGTCGTTACTTGTCTCCTGTGTTCACTTGCTTTATATTGTGTTTGTCTATCTATTTAGTTGCTTAACTTGTTTACTTTACTTGCCACTTTATCACCTGTGAAATTGATAGGCTCACTTTCATATTCCGCATTATTGCTTAAAATTGCTAAGTAACAAATAAAATTTGTAATTGTATCTTCACCCCCCCCCCCCTCTAGGTCCATCTCGATCCTTTCAATGGGTATCAGAGTCTCGTGCTCTAATCTTGTTGCTAAGGACGAGAACCCCTTTGTTCCACTTCCTCTTGAGAAAGGTACATCTTCTTCGGAAGTGCATAAATCCTTCACCTCTAAGGATTTAGAAAGGGCCCTTGCTAAGCAAAAGGAGGAGCATGATGCTTCTATTGAGGCCTTGGTCAAAATGAGGTTGGATGCATTGGGTGCAAAAACTCCACCATCGGAGAACCCATTGGGTGTGATAAAGCAACCAAATGCATCTCTTCCTAATTTGGGCCAACAACCTCAAGTTGTTGATAACACCGGTGTTTCATGGTTATATGCAAAATCTAGAGTGGAGAAACCTAAGTATAATGCTGGGGGCAGCCTCCTTTACTTGATGACACTGCCGATTTTATTTTGTGGAGAGTTGGTATGCAGGATCATCTTAGGTTTGCCAACGATGAGATGATGGAGATCTTGGAGAAAGGCTACAACCCCGTGAACCCCATGGATCTCACACCGGGTGAAGTCTATGACAAGCACCTCAATGACACTGCAATTATGCTCATAAGAAAGGGCATGTCTCACAAGCAGAAAAGCCTCTACATGCACCTCTCCAATGCAATGGAACAATGCACTGGAGCAGCGACGTGCTATAGAAACGGTTTTTAACCCCTTTCCGCGACATAGTTTTAAATCGTCGCCTTGCTTGTGTGGGCGATAGGGGGGTCCATCCCACACGACAAAGAAAAATCGTCGGCGATGGTGGCCAACGAACGCAAACTTTTGGAAAAACTAAGCATATGGGATTTCCACATCTATCACAAACGAGGTTCACCGAGCAATCGTTTGAGATATGGTGCCCATACGGTCCATCCTTGCAACTCGTGTGAGATCAAACTAACATCGCACGTGCTATTCTGTGGCTCACCGTTTACGATGTGCACCAAATCGCAAACAGTTCATGATTATAACGCGTGTATGATAAGGGGGCTATCACACACATTTAGTTCCACTATGACCGTCTGTGATATGATATAAGAGTGCATGCGTTTATCATGATAAATCCGTATGCGAAGGTTGAATCTATCCCACACGCGGCGTTTTTGATAAACGTTTGTGACTTACAAAACGTCCCAAACGTGTGATCCATACTTCCCAAACGTGTTATCCAGACTAACTGTGTCGGATGAAGGCCTATCGCACGCGTTCTTCTTTGACCAACGTTTACGATGGACACGATATCATAAACAGTTCAAAATACCAAATCGTGTGTGATAAGGAGACTAGCACAAATATTTGACGATAAGTAATTGTGTGTGCTGGTGTTGTTAATCTCACACGTTCTTTCTCGTCTGACCGTGTGCGAAGCCGAGACTCATCGCACACACCGCGAGTGGAGAAACGTGTGTGATGTTGAAGTTGATCATAGACGTTTTGCTTTCTCAAACTGTGTGCATTGAAATGGCATGTAGAGCATGATTTCCCCCTAATTTAATACATTTGTTCATAATTCACATAAGTTTAATTTGAAAGTAGGAATTCATGTATTTCATATCGAATCATGTTTATATGTAAGTTTAAGAACGAATGCATAATTCCATTCACATGTACATATACTCAAGAACTACATAAGCATCAATTCTCAAAAAAAGGAAAACTACAAAAGGGACAAATAAAGAATGATGGAACCACGGTTGTATTAAAGATGGTAAAGAGAGAGCCGAAAGACATTCTCGTTGCTGGAGAAGGTGAAGAGGAATGCCCATATTGTGCCCTCCTCCATGCCTAACGCACGAATGACTCTAGGCCAGCCCCTAGTGATGGTCGCCCGCCCATCCTTCAATGTCTTCATTACGACTTCTCGATGCTCATTGTAGTCTCGATGATATATTTTAACCTTCATTGCATGTCCAGCAATCATGTACTTTGAGAGGTAATATTGAGTAAACTGCTTTGGGAACCACTGCAAAAGAAAAAGATTCAGACATTGTTGTGTGACAACTCATTATGAGCAGTACTAATAGAAGGCTACAGAGTTCGTAGTTACCATCCTACAGCTCACTGTTGTGTTGGATAGAGCGTAAACAAATAGTCTAATTAGCATTGTTCGTCTCTTGTCCCTAACAATCATTTTCAGTTTCCTCACTTGATGCTCGTTCATGAATACTTCATTGCCCCACACGCAAAAATGGCCCGGGCATGGATCTTTACCAAAGCCATATGTACCTACAAGCAAGAAGCTGATATGAGAAGCTGAAATGTAGTTGCAGAATGGTGTAATATATTACTCCATTAGTTCCCCAATGTGTTGCGTATAAACATTTTGAGAAGTCAACATTTACTAACTTTGACCAAGTTCGTAGAGAAAAACATATACATCTAGAATTGCAATTCCATTTCAGTAGATACATCACAAAATTTCATATTGTATACAATTTAGATGGTATATGTAGATACATCATCAAAATCCATATGCACTACATGATGGAACGAATGGAGTATAAGCGGAGGGATGAAAAAACCTCGGTGGAAAACGTTGGCCACTCCCATTGTTGTCCTGTGCAAGTACATGTAAAGTCATGATAAGTACACTAGCTTAACATCAACCAAGTATACAAGGTATCTGCTTGAAATAAACAAGGCATATATGCTCACTATGACAACACATTTAGCCATTTGATACTGGACAAATGCTCAATGGAACCAACCTAACAAGCAGGTACAGAAAAGCAAGGCGTGTGCTTGAAAACTACACAAATGCTCACTGCAATCAACCTAACAACCAGATACAGAAAAACAAGGCATCTGCTTGAAAACTAGAAAAATGCTCGCTGCAACCAACCTGGCAATCAAATTCAGAGAAACAAGGCATAAATGTTTAAAGCGGGAGTTAAGGGTACATGTTAACAACACTAGGCATAATAGGTGGTATTGATGAAATTGAACTACATAGTTCATACTTGCACATAATGAACATCACATTGTGAATAACTGAAAGAAACAAGGCATTCATGCTCACTATAACAACCAACTATAGCCATTGAAAACTGGACAAATACTCAACGCAACCAACCTAACAACCAGATATAGAAAAGCAAGGCATCTGCTTGAAAACTGGACAAATGCTCAATTGAACACTTCAGGATTGTCACATGGCAAAAGCTACTACAACAATGGGTACGAGACGGCCAGCTAGAAAAAGTATGATTTGCTCATAGGATGTTGCCTCACTTGTCATGGATGGGCTCCTTCCACTTGGGATATGTGGTGCCCAGGGTGCGCTCCCTGATGTTGTGGATGGGACGTTTCCCCTTGTAATAGCCGTAGTGTGTGCCATTATCTTGGTCGATGAGATCTGACTTTGAAGATAAGCATCCCAAGCCTCCGTCGTAGAACGTTTCCTTGAAAAATGACAAAAGGGGCTCGATGGCATAGAAGGATCGCAAATCCATGACCGCAAGGCGGTGGAGATCAGTGGCAGGGCCTTTGAATAGATCGACGACAGTTGAACCAGAGGCATTGTCGGTGGACCACTTAACTTGTGACATGGCCCAAGTGAAGCCGGTGATGTTGACGAGCTTGATGTCGTAGCTGGCTCTCCTGAGATGCAGGAATATGCGAGCCCGCAGACTTGAAGCCTTCGGCATGGCAACGTAGTCAACACCCTCACCGGCTTCCGCAGCGAGGTGTTCGTCCGGGGTCGAAGGGTCGGCGCGCGTATGGCGGAGAACCCATTATAGAACTCTTTTTTCTCATACACTCCTCGAGCTCCACAGGAGATTTGGTCGGGCTGATTAGGCTGCGACTCTCTAGAGTACGGTATGGGGATCTGGGGGAAAGGGACATCATCGGCCTCATCTAAAAACTCAAGGCGGTGATGGTGTATGTGGATCGGTGAGGACCCTGAACTTCTTTAGCTATGAGGCACAGGCAGACCGACTGAGGTTGGTGGTGGAAGGTGGCGGCGGGGGCGAACTAGGGTTTAAGCGGGGGAGGAAGGGGAGGGAGGTTTGTGTGGACGGTGGGGGGGTGTTTACGGATGTGCCGCTGCTGCTAAAAATTTTAGTAGTAATGATGTGGGTGGAGATGGTGGTGGACGAGGGATTGCGACGGTTCAAATGCCTCGGTAGCTGAAATTTTACTATAGGGTCAGTGCGGTGGACGAGGGAGGGCGGCATGCAGTTGAAATACCACTTCCACTTAAATTTTGGTAAAGGAACTGTGCGGGGCGGGAGCAACCAAGATCGCACACGGTCCAAACATAATAAAGTGTGTATGGTGTAATGAAATGTCGTGCCACGAACCCACGAATTTTTGCATCGCTCAATGCGGGTAGCTCTGTCTGAGATTTCTCAAGGCGGGTTCATCTCACACGGTTCATCCTCAATTTCAGTCGCAGACGTGAAATTCATCCTAAATTTCCACATGCCCACAAATAGATGACACAAACATTTGGCAAATTTTCACCACAAAATGCCTTATTTTGCAGCGGATTAGTTGACATTAGTTCATATGCTCAGTAATTTACAAACAGTTCGTCAATTTACATGAAGATGAACTACACAAAATATTCACTACGCCATGGATGCATACAAACGCCACGCCTCCACCATCGTCATGACCTTCCTCGGCTCAGAACGAGTATTCAGAGGAGCTCGTCAAGTTGATGAGCTCCACTAGTTCCACGGCGGAGACCGGCGGGGCTACCTCAGCCGGAGCGACCGCGACGCCTCTCGCCAGGCCTACCGTTGTCGACGAAGCTATCGTGGCATCCACGTGGGCCATCGGGATATATACGGGCGCCGCTCTCGCGAGAGCTGCGTCCCTGGTCATTGTGGCCACTGTTGCCAGGGCTGCCGCCGCAGCTGCAAGGCCTGCACTGGCCTCCAACGCAGCTGAGAGGCATGCGGAGGCGTCATCCCACCTCTTTTTGCCCTCTGCATCAAAGTTCTTCATCATCCGCTTCCTCTTCGCACTCTCCCGTCGTTTCTGCCGCTTCAAATCCCTAGCCACGTTGCGGATGGCATCCGCAGATGCGATAGATTGTTCCACACCGCCACTGAGACGTCGCTCGTCCTCGGCGCATAGGAACGCATCGAGGCCCGATTCCTGGACGGACAGAGCGATGGCCATTTGCATCCGACGCTGAAACTCTGGGTCGTCGGCGGCGGCGGTGGCGGCCGCGGCAGATGACGATTGACCGTTGACCGACATGGAGGACAACGTGTCAAAATCTTCTACCCCGTCGTCGTCGGCCATAGCAGCTGGTTGTTTGACATTGCCCGCCATGGCGGCCAATGCGTCAGAATCCTCTATCACATTGTCGTCCAACACTATCAGGACGGCACCATGCACATCCCCATGGTTGAGCACCTGTTCCATTTGGTGTGTATTGTGGTGGTGGCGAGCTATCGGCAGAAAAACTTAGCTGTTAGCCACAGCCAGCGGGATCTTTTATAGGTCATTGTTTGGTTTGGGTTTTTACTGTGCACATTACCCCTTTGCACTGGCTGACGCTTGCGGTTGCCACCACTACGCAAGGCCGATTTTGCAGTGTATGGGCATCACACACGGTTAGAGTAGCACACTCGTGCCTGTTGGGGATACAATCGCATACAGTTGCTTCGTCAGATTCGTTTGCTATTTTAGATAATATCATCTTTGGGGTAAATAGAAAAAAAAACAACGCAAGAGAGGGTCAAAACACAACCACGCCCACTGGTGGCCCAAATATATACTCCCTCCATTCCTAAATATAAGTCTTTTAGAGATTCTAGTACGGACTATATATGTATGTAGTTCGTAGTGAAATCTCTAAAAAATACTTGTATTTAGGAATGGGTGAAGTATATATATGTACGAACATGGTGTTGTCATGTTTAAATTCACAATGCGTGACTTTAATGTGTGGCACATTATGCATATGTGCATGCCTAAAAGTGTCCAGTGTGACAGAAAAGGGTTTCATGACAAACGTAGGGTGTTGCCCTTACACTATGTGCCGGAGGAGGGGGTCCTATGAACACATGACCTGGTTCAAACTTTGCCACACGTTTATTCATGTTTGACTTGTCGTAAGACAACCAAGAGAATTTATACCTTAATTTGACCAAACCATCACATATTTTTGTTGGACAAGAGGGATATATAGATCGCGCGGTCGCACAAGTTGGCGCGTCGTCGAAGATCGGTTGAGCGGGGCTAGAAGAACACCATCCCCCTGCATATGGCCAAATGTATATAGGCAAATGGCGTTGTCCGGTGTTTCAATACACAATGCACAACACTAGCTATGATGTGGCATGCACCTAGCTGAGATAACTGGACATATATACCCCCCTTAAGATTGGTTATATATATACTACCTAGGTCGTTATGGACATATATATCGTTCCCCTCCCCCAACCCTGCACCCCACACACACATGACACGTAGCTAGGGTGGCGTTCCAGCGTTGTCAGTCAAATGGATGATATATATGTATACCCTACATAGCGGCCCATCGATATATAGGCGTGTCGTTGAAAACCGCACAATGGAGGCATGCATGGTCAACACACACACACACACACACACACACACACACACGTGTGCACGTACGTCACCCATCGATCCTTGGCGTTCTAGCATGGTCAGTCATAGCTGGATGACATACCCTATATACTAGGGGCCCACCGATAGGTGTGTCGTTAAAAACCGCACAACGGTGAGGCACATGGTTCACACACACATGCATGCATGGGTTCACACACGCACGCGCGCACGCGCAAACACACACACACACACACACACACACACACACGCACACACACACACATACACACACATGTGCACACACACATACATACACACACACACATATGCACATACGTCACCCATCGATCCTTGGCGTTCTAGCATGGTCAGTCAAAGCTGGATGACAGACCCTATATACTAGGGGCCCATCGATAGGTGTGTCGTTGAAAACCGCACAACGGAGAGACACGTGGTCCACACACACATGCATGCATGGGTTCACACACGCATGCGCGCACGCGCGCGCGCACACACACACACACACACACACATGCGCGCGCACACACACACACACCACACACACCGTCACCCATCCTTGGCGTTCTAGCGTTTGTGAGTAAAAGGCATGACAGACCCTAAGGGCCTACCGATAGGTTTATCGTCGGAAACCAGACAATGGAGGCATGGTCCACACACAGGGCTGACACGCACACACACAAACAGCACACACGCACACACACATTTTCAAAACAACAATAGAAAATCATGGGTTGACACACACACACACACACACACATTTTCAAAAAGGCAAAAAAAATCACTCAATTTTTTTTCAAAGGCATGGTCCACACACACATTTTGAAAACGTCAAAAGAAAATCATGGGTTGACATACACATACACATTTTTTAAATGGCAAAAAAAATCAATCAATTTTTTTTGAAAGGCATGGTCCACACACACATGCATGGGTTGCCACACACGCACACAAATTTTCAAAACAACAAAGGAAAATAGCTCTAAATCTTTTCAAAACAAGGACCTCAAGATTTATTTAACAAGAATGACATGTCACCACAGGCATTTACTACTAAACACCTATAGTGATCATATCACACCGCCTAAATGAACCTTGAGATCTAGCAACTTCCCAACCGGTCACCCATCCTTGAACTACTCCACCCAAAGCACACGAAACTTCCAAGTTCCATTCGAATCGGTTAGGGGTGGGAAGCTGCAACTTGCTCATAAGGGTTGCCTCCTATCATTTATAAGGGGTGCCCCGACGGGTACCTCGCGGGGCCAGTTACGTATCGCAAACGTTTCTGGTAACTAGAAATCGTGTGGGATGATGGAATGGCGCCGCCTGCCGACACCTGCATGGGCTGATGATGACGTCTCGCTCTAGCTCGATTGCGTGATGCCGCTTTTTCCTGCTCTCCGACCTGCTCCGTCTCGTCCCCCTCGTCCAGGAGGTTGATGACATGACCGGCCCTTCGGCGGGAAACCCATTGGGGGAGTGGCGGGAGAAGTGTTTGGATATAACACCATTTTACTAAAATTTGGATAACTTATGATAGAAGGAAGCTCGAGCTAGCACGACACGTGGGCACACCGTGCTTACACACGCACGAGCTCCAGACGGGCGTATAGAACTGCTTTAAATTATTCATGGTTTGTTTGCCCTTTGGTATACTACACTAATTAAGTTTCTAGGCATTTGATGTGCATAATTCAAATTTGAACTAAAAGCACATGCTCCATGTCACCGAAATGGGTTGAAAAACATATTTGTGTCCTTGGTTCCTTGTTTAGGTCCCATGCAATGAACGAGACTGGATTACAAACATCTAGGCGTCGTGACTAGGCCTCAAACATTAAAAACTTGGTTTTTAAATCCCCATAAATCCCAAACTTACCCCGGTGTCATGACACAAAACTTATACAACATGATAATTTTTTTGTCCAATTTGGCACAAGTTTTGGGACAAGTCTCTTGCACACCGGAACTTCTCAAGAAGCATCGTGGTTTCGATACGGAACACGTCAGCTCTGTGGAGGGAACGACATTCATTGTCTCTTCTTGCCTTGATAATTTTCTACATGCAACATAGACTAAGACTACCCACAGTGGGAGTAACATAGGTAGTAACATAGATGCCACCTAAGCGAAAAATATGATGTGGTAGCTAATTAATGAGAAGAGGGAGAAATTGAGCAACATAGCTAGTTACTCATACTATGAGTAACATAACACATACCAAGACAAGATGAGTCTGTAAGCTAATAAATGAAAGACTCAATGTTACTACCCCTATGTTATTACCCACTGTGGAGGTAGTAACTTAGACTAGTAACATATGCATGTTACTACTCTATGTTACTTCCCATTGTGGGTAGTCTAATACAATGGCGGTGCTACAATGTGAAATTATTCAGGGCTCATTTGGCACCCTTTACACATTAACTGAGCTTTTTTATCCATTTAATGTGCATAATTCATATTTCAACTACAAGCGCATGCTCCAGGGCACCAAAATGGGTTAGAAAATCATTTTTATGTCCTTGGGCCCCTGTTTAGGTCCCATGCAATGATTACAAACATCTCGGCATCGCGACTAGGCAGCAAACATTGAGAAACTTGCGTTTAAATTCCCATAAATCAAAAACTCGTGTGGAATTCTTGAAACTTACCCCGGTGTCATGACACGACACTTATAAGACAAAAAAATTGACCAATCCGGGACAAGTTTTGGGAAAAACCTCTTACAAATTGGAGCTTCCCATGAGAAGCATTGTGGTTTCGATAGGGAACATGTGACATTTGTGGTCGAAACGACATTGAGTTTTCTAGGCATGCACTTAAGGTGAAGAACTCAATTAATCTATAAAGGGCGCTAAACATCGAGCTTTTTTAGCGTCATGACTAGGGTGGAAACATTGAGAATCTTGGTTTTTAAATCCTTGAGAACCCCAAAGCTTGTCTGGAATTCATGCTCTAGTGCGTGAAAATTCGTTGCAAAATCATTTTTGTGTGCCTGGCTACTTGCTTAGGTCCCATGCAACGAATGTGAATGAATTAGAAACATTTGGGCATGATAGCTCGACCGCAATCATTGATAATCTTATTTTTTGAATTCCCGTAAATACAAAACTCGTATGATAATCATTTGGTGCCACGCGTCCAAATTTTTTTACTTGATATGGGGGGCCGCGCATGCAGATGGTAGATGACAGGACGCATGCGATCTTTCCGCCGTGCAGGCTCGACGGGACGTGTGCGAGCTGTCCACCACGGAAGCTTGACGGGACGGATGAGATCAGTCTACTGTGCAGGACTCATCGGGAAGCGAGACTTTGACCTCCACCCTCTGCTCGCCATGCTCCCAAATTAATGGCGTCCGACCCTTTGTTTATCATGCGGTTAATGCGCCTGGACGGACGGACTAGTTTCCTTTTTGTTTTTGATTCCGACTAGTGTGCTTTTGATCCTATTGCGCCGCTGAACGTAACCATTATTTTGTTAGTGCCTCGCAGAGAACTTGACTCGTATACATGTACCTATGAACGAAATAAGATAACGACAAATTCGCACTAGCAAAGGATAATAATTTTCTTACATATTTAGGATAATAAAAAATGCCACATGCGGCAACTCCCCAAAGACACAGGGGCAAAAGAAGAAGGAAGAGGCTGAAGAAGGAAGACACAGAAAAAGATCTGGAACACTGCTATTTAATTCTTGATGGATTGTTGGGCGCGGAGTTCCTCAATCTCCTTCATCATAACCTCCACGACCTCCATCTCCTCTCGCCTCTTCTCCGCCATCTTCCGCATTGCGTCCATGGCTTAGGCTTTTTGCTCGAGAGCGTCGATGGTCTGCATCACGTACGCATGAAGTTCCTTGACGCGCGCCACAGATTCCTTCACCAGCCCCTCGCGCACGATGTGGAGCTTCGCCAAGTCTTCCAAAAGTTTCTCGGCGAGTTCTTTCAGCCTACCCTCTGAGGCACTTTTCTTCTCAAGCAGTTTCTTCCAGGCGGCATTCTCCTCCGTAAGTTTCACCACGAGGCCGGTCGCCTTGTCAACCGAGGCGTTGCTCCTCTCCAGCAGCTTCTCCAAGGCATCGATCAGCGCCTCCTTCTTATAGAGCTCAGCGCGCATGTCGTCGCTGGCTGAGGAATCCAACACTGCCAACTCGTCCAGTTCGCCTCCAAGGCGAATGCGCTTGTGATTGTGATAGTCGTCACCTCTCCGCGAAAGATCCTCCCTGGCGTCCGCGGCGCCACCGGACATCTCTGCTGCGGAAAACGCGGTGTGGCTGGAGCTCTCTGGCGCTTCCCAGGCGCGACGACGGGACCTCTCAATTGCTTCTACGGCCTTGGTCTTTCTTCCCTGGTTATATCTCGACCCAGAAACCCCCTCCTACCGGCCATGGCAGACGAAATGAACGACTAACAAAGAAATGCCTGTTTTTTTTGCTGGCGGGGTGAGGAACGTGCGGTAATTTTTGAGTAGGTGTTTTTATAGACTACTACAGTAAACAGCTGCTAAGTGGGAACACATTTAGGTTTGGTAGGTGTGAATTGATTTTCAATAAATTTAGCGCGTGGTAATTTGGAATGTGACAGAAAACAAGCTCAAGATTTATTGATGGTTTTAATTCCCAAGCACGGAACGCTTTATTGTTTTTAGAAACCGTGTGGGATGGCATACGTGGGCCTGCATTCCTCGGATGTGTGTACGTGTGTGCCCACTATTACTGCGGGGTCGGGGGCCAATACCGACGACGGTGTCGTGGCGGCCAAGATGGCCGCCGCTATGGAGGCGGCCTCGGCGGCTGTCGGTGGGGTGGCGGCCAAGGCGGCCACGGCGGCCGCCGGCAGTAGCTGCCTTCGGGCAACCGTGGCGGAGCATAGTGGGTAGCGCGCTTTTGTGCGCGGTTGTGCGTGGGAACGGGCTCATCGAGCAGACGCGTGGCCCCGCCTCTATGAGAGGTGGGCCCCGCCTATCAGGCAAATGTGAAAATTAACGTAAAACTAAGTTTTTTTAGAAATCTGGAAAAGGTTTGTAAATTCTAATCTCAATAACAAACATACCATTTAATTATCCGTGTGGTATAAAAATTATACATACAAAATAAATAAATTACGTTTCATAATTGTTCAAATATACATACAAAAAAATGTTCGCGCAATTTATAACAATACAAATATATGTCAATATAATTAAATGTCAGTATTAGCAACAAGTGTATACTCTTCTCTATTATTTAATATTTTTGGTGACAATATTAGCAACCGGTGTAATTTACTATATTTTATAACTTTATTGGCTAGTAGGTATTGTGGGTGCAGGTTTGATTAGACGGGAAGCGTGCGAGCAGTCCACCGCACAGGCTCAAAGGGACGCGTGCGAGCAGTCCGCCGCGTAGGCGCAGCTCGCTCACCGGGAATCAAGCCCTTTGACCTCAGACCTCCACCCACGGCCCTATTCTCTCCCAAGTTTTCCATTAATGCTCCACCTTCTCCTCCGGTCTTATCTATAAGGGCTGCCGCCAAGGATCACCTCCTTTATTGATGGACGACGAGGCGGCCAACAAGCGGGGGCGGGTTGAGACTGAACCACACGAGCCTCCGACGAGCGTGGACTTCATCATCAAACTCCCCGTCGAGATGTTGGTAACCATCATGTCCCTTCTCCCCATCAAATCTGTCGTGCAGACCACCATCCTCTCCAGGCGGTGGCGCCCCCTATGGCACTCCACCCCCATTGACCTCCTCGATGACGACGAGCTCTGAGGCGGGGATTGCAAATGCTTGGACGCATTGTCCCACATCCTTGCCACGCACACTGCGTCAGTCAGACGCCTTGCCATCGGCACTTTCTGTTCCAACTGCAAGGCCGAACCCAAGTTTCTCGAGTGGTTCTTATCCCCCGCCCTAGATGAGCTCAAGGAGCTCAACTTTGTTGCTGGACATGGGCGCTCGCTGCCTCCGTCCGTCCTCCACCTCGTGCCCGCGCTACGTTCATGCGGTGCCTTTTCCCCAAGATTAATGCTGCGCACGCTCTTCATCTCCCTAAACTGAAGCACCTTGAGCTCATTGGCGTCATCATCTCGAAGGCGGATTTGGAGCGCCTTCTCGGCGGCTGTACAACGCTCGAGTACATTCGTCTTCAGATGATGTTTGGGTTCAGTAGCATCCACATCACTACGATGAATCTCCGTACGATTTATGTGCATGGCTGGTGCTGCAACACGCTGTCAGTTGGGGAGTTTCAGGATATGGTCATTGAGAATGCGCCTTTCCTTGAGAGATTGTTTGTACTTGATAAAGAAGGTCGAAAAAGAATCAGGGTCATTGACGCACTGAAATTGATAGTGTTGGGCTATTCGTGTGCTGAATTCTCTGAACTTGTTACAGCTGGATCTATACCCATTCAGGTACAACAATCTTCTTCTCATTCTTATCATTGTACATCACATTTTATCTAGTTTTTGTTGATCTATGTTCGGCTGTCATCCAGAAAATGATTCCCACAGGCCTCGCATTGTCTCTGCGCATAGTGAAGATCTTGGCACTACAATCTATCGACCCCAATATGGATGAAGTTGTTAAGTTCCTTATATGCTTTCCGTGCACGGAGAAGGTATACGTCGAGGTGATGTTCCTTTCCTGTTAATTGTTAACCACAACGGAGTTCAATTTGTTGGTACTTTTACCCATGATTACAATGACAGATGTACTATACTTCTTTTTGAGATGTTAATCATGAACGATCAAAGATGGCATGCCAATCTATTAGTGTATTTTATAAATCATGCAAGTCAAAGAGGCCCATAGTGTTCAAAACTGCATCTAAGCGCTGATATGTTGTCTTCGTTTGCAGATACAAGCTTGACTTGGAGTGGAAAAGGTGGCACAATATAACAATCCCATTGAATGCCTTGAATTCCATCTCACGGAAATTACTTTGAACGAGTACCGAGGCACCAATCCAGAGATTCAATTCGCCAGTTTCTTTGTTCAGAAAGCAAGGGTGCTCAAGGTAATGAGGTTTGCACTATTTTTAGTGCGCCATAATGGATGGTTTACTCATCAGCGAAGGCGTCTATAGCGGAATGGAAAAGGCTCTGCAGAAGTTGATTTTCACTTTGGCAGTTCATATGACAGATTATTCGGAAGTGATTCTATCGATCCGATATATGAATTCTCGGTGGTTGATCCCTTCGCAGAAATATTTCACCCCATGGATCCTGAAGATTGGATTTGAATTCTAATATCAGTTTGTACCTTGTAATCTTTGAATTTGGGTCTTGTTATGCTGGAATTTGAACCTTGTAATATTGCTAGTATTTGTGATACAATATTTGAAATTGCATTGTGTTCTTTTTTGTCTATGCAATCATGTTCTTATAAGTACATATGTTGTTGTTCCGTAGGCACAACATTAATGTTGTGCAGACCGAGCAAATCACAGTACACACGTACTAAACTACGAAACCGGTCGGTGATGATTTCATCAATCGCTGACAATTGTATACGAGCAAACATTTTCCCACAACACACACAGGTTATTAGCACCAAGCATCTGCATTATTTCTGCTGTTCGCACACCATTCTCATTACTCACTTGTTTGCTATATATCGCACACATCTTAGTATGCCGAATCATTTATGTTCTGTTGTATCTTCACACACAGTTTATCCGAGTGAACTGTATGCCGTACTTTGCACACATATGTCGTTTTGTTAACCGTTTCTGCTATCTTCACTAATCACAAATGGTTCATAAGAACAAACTCTCTGTCGTAGATCGCACACGCAACTATTTTCTGAATTGTATTTGATGGATCCGCCATTGCACACAGTTCGTGTCATTAGCGATGGAGCTTGAACTATATTGTTTGTGATTCATGCATGACACAGTTTTGTCGAAGGGTCTCTGATTGATGTGTCATCTTTGGACCATCCTGCAGTAGTGATGGGATAGCATTGTGATGACCAAGACGGGAATGTCTTCAATTCGTCTTGCACAATATGAGATTGCAAAACCGGCATTACAATATATTTGCATGGAGAAAGGTGAGAACCTCAAGCATCTTCTTGAGCAATTGATGACACTTGCTGCCGACATTCAGTCATATGATTGTGACAAGAGCCAAGATGGATTCAACTTGACCAAACGGTTTCTTGTGGATAAATTGCTAAATGCACTTGCTCCATATCACCATCAAATGGTATGGGACATAAGAAGAGAGCATGGTTTCAAGGACATGTCTCCCGATGATGTCATTTCAACCTTCCAACTATTTGAAGAATCAAAGGCCAATGCTACAAGACACCATGCTATGCATGGTTCCTCATCACCCAAGACAAACCTTGCCTTCAAGGCCAAGCATGTGAGGGATTATGATGTCAGTGAATAAGAAGAGGTAGATGATGAAGAAGGTTATGAGGTTGACTCGGGTGAAGGGCTCTCATATGAAGACATGGCTCTCTTTGTGAAGAATTTTAGTGTGGGAAAATTCAAGGGAAGATTTCCAAAAAAGAAAGTAAGGACTTGCTACAATTCTGAAGAAACCAACCAGTTCTCAAACGAGTGCCCCTATGAGAAGAGAGAAGATAAACCAAGATTTTCGAAGACATTTGTGAAGAAGAAGTTGCCGAACCCATTGAACTCCAAGTTTAAGAAGAGAGATGGGAAGGCAATTGTTGCCAAAGATGAGTCTGATCCCGATGATGTTGGAGGTGTTGCCGGTGTACATCAAGAAACTCAAACCACATTGAGACTTGTCAACGAGAGTGCTGATGTTGTCACATATAACTACATGAAAGACTACAAGGGTAACGCACACAAATGTCTCATGGCAAATGCTGTGGTAGATGATGATGAGGGCCAAGCCTCCCCGGACAAGGTAAAGGTAACACCATGGACAAACCCTCCTCTATTTACTCCTACCACACCTAGTGATGAATATCTTGATGCGGAGTATCATGACCATGAATGTGACATGAATGATGTTATGTTTGCTAAAATAAATAAAGTCATGTGCTCCCTCAAAGGAAAGAAGCTCATTATGTTTCATATGCTTATGGAGATGGTGAGTAAGCACACCATCACCATTAAGGAATTCGAAACCCTTGTCATTGAGGAAAAGGATAAATGTGAAATCCTTGAGCGGAAAGTCATATATGAGGAAGCACGTAATGATGAATTGTTCTTAAAGATTGGTGCAAACATTGATATCCATACTAAAGAACTTGCCTCTTTGAAAAAGGGTAAAAGTGCTCATAAAGTATTAATGAATGATAAAAGTAAGCTTGAAGAGTCTCACGCTACTCTCTCTAAGGATTGTGAGCTCTTACATTTGTCTCTCAAGACAAAGGAAAAAGATCTCAACATCCTTACAAAGAAGTTCAACGAACTCAAGCTCGCTTACCTTGACACCCTTGAACTCGTTACTTGCAAGAGATAAGTAGTGATAGATAGATAATTCGATAAATATAAATTTTAAATAAAAAGAAAGTAAATAATGGCAGCAAGGTATTTAGTGCTTTTTGTAAGTATAATTGTGAGGAGACCCGGGGGCCATAATGTTCGCTAGAGGCTTCTCTTTCGAGGAAGGCATACGGTGGGTAAGCAAATTACTGTTCGGCAATTGATAGAAAGCGCATAGTTATGCAATATTTAATTTATTCACAACAATGATCATGTACATAGGCATCACATCCATAAACAAGTAGACTGACTCCTTCCTGCATCTACTACTATTACTCCACCCGTCGACCGCTATCCAGCATGCATCTAGATTATAAATAAAAATGAATAATGCTTGGAGGATGAAGACATGATGTAGACAAAGTAAATCCAATTAATATGAATGAACCCCATCGTTTTACCCTTAGTGGCAGCAATACAATACGTGTCATGCCCCTTTCTGTCACTGGGATTGAGCACCACAAGAATAAACCCACTACAACGCACCACTCTCACTTCAAGATAAATCAATCTAGTTGGCCAAACTAAACCGATAGATCGGAGAGCATTACGAAACTATAAAAATCATGCAAATAACATACCAACAAGTATTCAATATGTTTTCATGAATAATCTGAACATAAAACCCACAGTTCATCGGATCCCAATGAACACACCGTAAAGATTGATTACATAAGATAGATCACCGCAGGAATCGCGGTGATCTTGGCAATGAATAACATAGAGAAAGATATATCCATCTAGGTACTAATTACGTACCCGTAGGTCTGCGGTGAACTACTAACACATCACCATGTTAGTAGCAAGGTTGATGTAGAGGCCCTCCGTGATTGATCCCCCTCTGGCAGGGCACCGGAACAGGGCTCCAGATGGGCACACGGTGAAACAGATACTTGCGGCAGTGGAAAAAAGTGTTTCGGGAGGCTCTCTAGGGTTTTCTAGATATTCGAGAATTTATAGGCCAGAAAACGATACTAGAGGGCCGGGGAGGTGCCCCCAAGCTATCAGGTTGCGTCCACCCCCTGGGCACGCCCTAATGGCTTGGGGGCACCTCCTGTGCCCTCTGGTCTTCCTCTGAAACTTCCAGGTCTTATTTTGGTCCAGAAAATATCATGAAAAAGTTTCAGGGTATTTGGACTTCGTTTGGTACAGTATTCCTGAAAAGCCAAAAACAAGCAAAAAACATCAGCCGACACTTGGCACTGGGTTAATAGGTTAGTGCTAAAAAATAATAGAAAACAAGTAATTGCCTAAAGAGTATCCTAGAATGATAAAATAATGGCATGGAACAATCAAAAATTATAGATAGGTTGGAGACATATCATCATCCCCAAGCTTAATTCATGCTCGTCCTTGAGTAGGTAAATGATAAAAATAGAATATTTGATGTGACATGCTACCCAACATGTAATCTTGTCAGGTATGATCATTTAGAAATGATGAATCAATAAACATTAACATCGTAATATCCATAAGCATAAATAACACAATCATCAACTTTCAAAATATACAATCCTTAAAGAATGTTTACCCCCCCCCCCCATTCATTTTATCATATTAGCATGGCATGGCTTCGTCTTCACCACATAAATACAAATGTTAAGCACCACTGTGTTAAGCCAAGCAATTGGACCGTACTTTTTCACGCACTTCAGCATTTTATACCTCACTTAATAAATGAGTGTGAACCATGGACATAGCATATACGTGGAATAGAATATGGTGGTAGATTTCAAAGGGTTAAAAGTGGAGGAAAAAGTCTCGCATAAACTAGGCGGATCAACGGGCTATGGAAATGCCCATCAATCGATATCAATGCGAGAAGTAGGGATTGCCATGCAACAGATACACTAGAGCTATAAATGTATGAAAGCTCAAATGAAACTAAGTGGGTGTGCATCCTACATGCTTGCTCATGAAGACCTCGGGCATTTGTGGAAGCCCATGATCGGAATATACAAGATAACTTCTATAATGAAAAATTCCCACTAGTATATGAAAATGAAAAACATGATACTCTCTATATGAAAACATGGTGCTTTCTCTAAGCACAAGTGTGGAAAAACAGGTAGTAACACTGTCCCTTCTCTCTTTATCACTCATTTATTTCTTTTTTCTTTTTCTTTTTTTCTTTTTTTCTTTTTATTTCTTTCTGCTTTTTCCTATTTCTCCTTTTCCTCCTTTTCTTTTTTTTCTTTTTCTTTTTTTCTTTCATTTTTCGTCCGGAGTCTCATCCCGACTTGTGGGGGAATCATTGTCTCCATCATCATTTCCTCACTAAGACAATGCTCTAATAATGAGATTCATCACACTTTTATTTACTTACAACTCGATATGAAAACTACTAAACAATATGACTCTATATGAATGCCTTTGCAGTGTACTAGGATGTGCAATGATCTAGCGTCACATAAACAATGATGAACGGTGGCTTTGCCAAAAATACAATGTCAGCTACATGATCATGCAAAGCAATATGACAATGAGTGTACAAGTCATATGATGTAAAAGTGAAGTTGCATGGCAATATATCTCGGAATGGCTATGGAAATGCCATGATAGGTAGGTATGGTGGCTGTTTTGAGGATGATATAATGAGGCTTATGTGCAACAGAGCGTATCATGTCTAGAGGTTTGGATGCACCGGCAAAAGCTGCACCGATCCTTGAGGTGAGAATGGGCAATGCGCAGTACCGAAGAGGCTAGCATATATGAAAAGGTGAGTGTGCGAACATCCATGGATTCACGTTAGTCATAAAAAACTCACATACTTATTGCAAAGCTTTGTTAGCTCTCTTGAAGCAAAGTACTACTCGCATGCCCCTAGGGAGGAGGTTGGTAGGAGTTAACCATCGTGCGCCCCCGACCTAAGCAACACTAGGATTTCAACGAGGAATAAGAATGCTATAACCAATATTTAGATGAACAGAAAATTAACACCCTTTAACTATCGATATTTCTACTAACCAACAACCATGCACTCATGCCCTTTCATATTACCACATCAATATCATTAACCCATAACTTCTCTTTTATGTGCTACATGAAGGTTTTGATTATGCACTCCTTGAATACCTATCATTTTTGGACTAGTCTTATTGCCCATGCAAATTACCGTCACTATATATTAGACTCACGAACAAATTTAAGTGAATAACGAGAGTGCAAATATTTCTATAAAATTTATACGCCACCGTGCTCTAAAAGATATAAGTGAAGCACTAGAGCAACTGCTTAGCTCAAAAGATATAAGTCAAGCACATAGAGTATAATAAAAAATCATGGTGATCATGTGTCTCTCAAGTAGGTGTGTCCAGCAAAAACGATTGTGGAAAACTAAAACAAAAGCAAACTAAAACACACGACACTCGAAGCAAAACTATATCATGAGATGAATAAAAATGTAGCTCCAAGTGATATATCGATGGATTGAGACAAAAGAGGGGATGCCTTCTGGGGCATCCCCAAGCTTAGGTGCTTGAGTATTCCTAGAATATACCTTGGGGTGCCTTGGGCATCCCCAAGATTAGGCTCTTCACCCCTCAGTATTCCTTCATCCATCTTGATAGCACCCAAAACATAAACACTTTAGCATACAAAACTCAACAGAAAACTCGTGAGCTCCGTTAGTATGATAGGTAAATCAAAAACTTAGGTACTGTTATAAATTGATTCATATTTTATTATTTCATAAGGTACTGTATTCTAACTTATCCATGGTTTACACCCCCCCCCCCCCCCCCCGATACAACCCATAGCATCATCAAAACAAGCAAACTATGCAAGCGAAAACAGAATCTGTCTAAAACAGAACAGTATGTAATGATCTGTGCAATCCCCATACTTCTTTAACTCCAAAAATTCTGAAAAATTATGAAATCCTGGGTAATTTGTATACCAATACTGTGTAAAATATTCAGATCAAAAAGACGTTCCAGTAAAATCAGAGAAATTCTGCACCGCACGCAAAAGTTTCTGTTTATTGCACCATATCAATTCTACTTATCATTCAAGTCATCCCAAAGGCTTTACTTGGAACAAACACTAATTTAAATATAAAAACACAATAATTACATTAGCAATAATCTTGTTGTCACACCATGACAGAAAGTAAAAACAAAAATTAAAGATAACTATTGGGTTGCCTCCGAACAAGCGCTATTGTTTTATGCCCCAAGCTAGGCATAATGCATAGTATCAAGTGATATCATCCGTAGTGTTCTCATCTTGGGGAGGAGGCTTTTCAAAGACAATAGGAAACACATCATCAAGTACTATCTTGGCATTATCAATGCTACTTTCCTTAAAACCTTTCGTATTCTCTCTTACTATCCCAAAATATTGTTTATTGATGGCATTAAAAACTTGTTGGATAATATGAATAGGAGGAACTTCTTTACTCGTGTTTTCATCAAAAGTATGGTTATCTCGAATAACATACCTCATCATATAGTCCTCATTGTATAAAATTTTGTCCATCACAGGATGTTCACAACTCATATTATAGTGATCAAAGATATCCCGAGCCTCTCGTACTATATAGTCAAATTCATGCATGAGGATAAGAGTGGCTATCTTCTTGGCCCTAGGGTCTTTTATGACTGGCAAATCATAGAAAAGCCTTTGTAAATTAGGGTGAGTACGCATAAATCTTCTTTCAAGCTTAAGAACAAGAGCGGAAATAGCATCGGCGTAACTTTTTGTCCTTTTAAGGATTGGCGTATCCTTGCAAGCCAAAGTACCCGTACAGTTAATGAATTCTTGGAGAATGCTTTTCCCTATGATATTCCCCTTCCCCGCAACAAAACTTTTACATCTCGCTGTGGGGGAGTTTCCTCTTTGGGGGTTTTACTTTCATCATCCTTCTGAATGATAAAATAAGACATGATAGCAACTTCAAGCAAGCAAACAAGTAAACTAGCAAAGATAAATATTTTTGTATTTTTGTATTTTTATAGAAAGCAAAATATAACAGCAAATAAAAGGTAGAACAAGTGAATGATAATTTGTGAGAAGGTACTTGATAGGAATTTGATGATGCTCCCCGGCAACGACGCCCGAAATCCTTCCTGATACTTGCATCTACTACTATTACTCCACCCATCAACCGCTATCCAGCATGCATCTAGAGTATTAGGTAAAAAAGGAGTAATGTTTGGAGGCTGATGACATGATGTAGACAAAGTAAATCCAATTAATATGAATGAACCCCATCGTTTTACACTTAGTGGCAGCAATACAATATGTGCCATGTCCCTTTCGGTCACTGGGATTGAGCACCGAAAGATTACTCCCACGACAACGCACCACTCCCACTTGAAGATAAATCGATCTAGGTGGCCAAACCAAACCGATAGATCGGAGAGCATTACGAAGCTATAACAATCATGCAAATAAAATACCAGCAAGTAGTCAATATCTTTTCATGAATAATCTGAACATAAACCCACAATTCATCAGATCCCAACAAACACACCGCAAATATTGATTACATAAGATAGATCACCGTAGGAATCGCGGTGATCTTGGCAATGAAGAACATACAGAGAGAGATAGCCATCTAGGTACTAACTACGGACCTGTAGGTCTGTGGTCAAGTACTCACACATGACCATGGGAGCAGCAAGGTTGATGTAGAGGCCCTCCGTGATCAATCCCCCTCCGACAGGCCACCGATACAGGGCTCCAGATGGGCACATGGCGGAACAGAGACTTGCGGCGGTGGAAAAAGTGTTTCGGGAGGCTCTTTAGGGTTTTCAAGATATTAAAGAATTTATACGCCAGAGAACGATACCAGAGGGCTGGGGAGGTGGCCCCAAGCAATCAGGGCGCAGCCACCCCCCTGGGCACGCCCTGATGGCTTGGGGGCACCTCGTGTGCCCTCCGGTCTTCCTCCGAAGCATCCACGTCTTCTTTTGGTCCAGAAAAATCATCAAAAAGTTTTGGGGTATTTGGACTTCGTTTGGTACAGTATTCCTGAAAAGCCAAAAAACACGCAGAAAACAACAAGTGGCACTTGGCACTGGGTTAATAGGTTAATTGCCTAATAATTATCCTAGAATGATAATATAATAGCATGGAACAATCAAAAATTATAGATACATTGGAGATGTATCACGTTCTTCTTCCATTGCAACTTGGGGACGGTAACGATCGTGATTCCAACTGTTATTGTATCTTCATAGTGTTCCTGGTTGATGGTAGGGCGATTTTTTTTGTTTTCTACTACATTTGCCAACAATAAGGGGCGGTAACACCCTTAGCTTGGAGATGCCCAAGGCACCCCAAGGTAATATTCAAGAAAGACTCAAGCGTCTCGGCTTGGGGATGCCCCGATGGTATCCCCTCTTTCTTCTTCAACAATATCGATATATCTTACTTGGAGCTATATTTCTATTCATCACATAATATGTTTTTTGCTTGGAGCATCATTTTATTTTGTTGGGCTTTGCTTACTTTATTTATAATCACGTTTTTCAATAAAAAGTTCCAAGATTTGCCTTACGGAGATTTGAATTGCATGTTTGATTCCTATTGTACAAAAATGGAAGGTTTTGTTGTATTGTTTGAATTTTGATATTTTACTAGAACGTGGAAAGTTTCTGAAAGTTTTACACAGTACTTTCGTGCAAATTCTTTATTATGTCCTAAATTTTCAGAATTTGTTTAGTCACATAAGTACACATTTGGAATTAATTGCTATAGATTGTCCTGTTTAGATAGATTTTTTTTAGATCAATAGGGAGGTTCCCTGGCTCCATTTGATAGAAGCCCGAAAATGCGTGGGACTGGTTCACAAGTTATTACAGGCGAACACTTAAGATGAAAAAACTCATTCACACCTGACAAGCCGACTCCTCACCTAAACTTAGAATTGAACCTACATTAGCTGCCAGATAGCAGAGCATGAAACTGAAATACCATCTAATGACAGAAACCAGACATGCACTGGCCCGCCGAAACAAACACTAAAAGCAGTTCACCAGGAAAATGAAACAGATGTCCAGATTTGAGAGGAAGAGGTGTCGCTATCTCCTTTTTCACGTGATGCTTGAACTAGGCCACTAGTCCATGCAGCACTGAGACCGACGAGCAGAGGGCGTCCAAGGTGGATGTTGGACTCGCGGTAGTCTCACTAGTGCAGTCGCGTGCTATACAAATAGTTTTTACCCCCTTTCCATGACGCAGTTCTAAACCATCACCTTGCATGTGTGGGCGATAGGGGGGCAATCCCACATGACACAGATAAATCATCGGTGATGCCTCGGTCCGGTCACACACGCTAGGTAAAAATAGAGCATGCGCGATTGACAGGACCATCACAAACAGACATATTGAAGAAGTCGTGTGAGATGTGCTTCGCATCCCACATAGGGAATCCCAAAGATACGTCTCTGTTCGTATTGCACATCACACACAATTTTCTGCATCACATCGTTTGTGATACGGCTGGCCATCACACACGATAGTCATAATTCTGTCGATTGTGTTATTCAATACATCACTCACGGTGCCTAGAAGAAACTGTTTGGCAAATGGTTGTCCATCACACACATTTGTTATGTGAAAACGTTTGTGATAGGGTGGCCTAACGCACACAGTTGTCGACTGGAAGTCATGTGTGATTGTTCACTTATCCAACAAGTTAACTTTCTAGAAACCATGTGGGTTCATTGAGGTCATCGCCCACGGTGTTGTATTAGAACCTGTCTGCAATATGAACCACAATTATCAGCCTAATTGCTCTATTATTTATAATCCATTTAGTAATCAAATTAACATTTCATATCAAGCACACAATATATTTCTTATTCGTATTACGGCAATCAGGATTTCATAATTGAATTACATCAGGGTACAACATCATATAGGCATATACTACCTAGCTACCCAATTGCACAACAAGACAAAGTTTCAAATGCAACATCTAAAACCTTTGGAAATTAAGTATCATTATGGACGGTAAATAGACAGATGAGTCTCGTCTAGAAAATTGTTGAAGCGGAAGGCGTATATTGAGCCTTCAGTGATGTTGATGGTCCTCGCAACTTTAGGCCAGTGCCTGTGGATGATAACCCACCCATCCTTCGTCCTCTTGAGGAAGACTTCAAGATTATACCGTGGGTGTTGTATGAATACCTTCCTCGCCTCTTGACCATACAGGTGGTTTGAGATGTAATCATTGATGAACTGCCTTGAAAAGGACTGAAAATAAACATATGCATAAATATCTTTTCTAAAATTTGAAATGGCGCAAAGGGAAAAGGACAAGGTGAAAGAGATGGTACCATCCTATAGTTGACTGATATCTTCTTCATTGTTCATAAAAACATCTAGTTGTTCTTCGTAGCTAGTTTCTTTATCTTAACAATCTTTCTGAGTTTCTTGATTTGACTGATATTCAAGGACACCTCATTTCCCCGCATGCAAAAAGGGTCTAACGGTGGGTCTAAACCTCTTACAACAGGACCTACATGTGCAAGATCAAATTATTAAAAATCTTAATATTAGAATGGTTCCTGCAATTGCACAATAATGTGCTATTAGCCAAAGGACCATGGCAGTGCAATCCTTGATGGTAAACTTTAGTGTCTCCCATTGTTTCCGCCTGCAACAGATTTAAGATAGATATTGATCAGGTTATAAGTGATATTTGGCATACTATCAGTGAAATAAGTTAATGAAAAATAAACACATTGCGGATCCAATAGATTAATTCGAGCCACATGGAAAAGCGAGTTGTCTAAACCAAATGTGCTAAGAACTAGGAAATATAGCAATTGTATATGTTTCACATGTATTTAGTACATTTAAATTCGATTTATTTCTCACATGCATAACAATACAAAATTGTACTAACAACATTCGAACACCAAATTGCAGAATTGAACTAAATAGTTAAATGATCACCACAACAAATGAACGAAACAGTTAACTAAGCACCACATTGCACAATAGAAAATTTACTAGAAGGTCAGATTGCAAGTAGCATTATATTGGGCATTTCACTGGAATTTCTAAATGAAAGGCAGGAGCAACACATGCAACAGGTAAACCAAACATTCTTAACTGGTGTAGCTAGCTGAACATATATAGGTCCTTAGTGATAAAGCTAAGAAAAACAAGTTATTCCTCATCGTCGGAGATATCGATGACGATGGGCTCCTTCAACTTGGAAGAGGGCGAGGCCTCCACACCGTGGGTGCGCCCCTCGTGTGGTGAGTGGCCTGATCCTGCCCCAGCACCAACATACCGGCTCTGGAGCTAAGGTAAGGATGGGCATGCTGAGAAAACACATCGTAGTCTTCGTCGAATGCATCGGCGGTGCCCTCGAGAAAAGACCACAAGCTGTCATTTATAGCAGCCAGCCGTGTGGTGTCATCCGCACGCGAGCCTTCGACGGTGGCCTCAACGGCGAGGTGCTCCTCCAAGATCTAGGGGTGGGCACGCATGGCATCCATCGCTGCCTCATCCGCGCGTGCAGCCATGATTTGCTTCTCCGCTACCAAATGCTCCTTGAGATCCTGGCTATATTGCGTGCACCATGGCTTTTGGCGGCGATTATTTGAAGGATGGGGCAGTGATTTGGGTGGAAGGTGTCACGCCGACGGTCGGGCAACGTGGGATGGAGGAGGAGGGGGTGGGAGAGAGGGGGTATTGGGGAGGTCTGGATTACCTGACTAGATGGAGGAGGTCGAGAAGCAAGAAGGAGTGTCGCCGGCGAGGAGGCGGCGCTGGAAGCAAGCAGTGATGGTTTGAACTAGGAAAGGAACGAGGAAAAGGGGAAAATGTGGCTTTTGATTGGTACCGGGGGTGAAGGAGGTAGATATTTCTGCGGTAGCCCAAATTTTTTGTTCGGTGCAGCGAAAAACTGGCACGGAAAGTATCATCAGACACACTCCATTATTCAGAACTGTGTGCGATAAATAAACATCGCAAGCGAAACCTATGCTTTACCCCGTGTGTGATGATCTTGAACGTGCAAATTATTCAGAACAGTTTGTGATATCTATACATCACAAGCGAAGCCTGTGTTATACCCCGTGCGTGATGAGCTTGAAGGTGCATATTATTCAGAATAGTTTGTGATATCTACACATCACAAACGAAGCCTGAGCTATACCCCGTGTGTGATAAGCTTGAACGTGCAAATTTTTGACTCCAAGCTTCCGATGTAAGATTGGATAGGAAAAGGGGAAATGTGGCTTTTGATTGGTACTAGGGGGAGGTAGATATTTCCGCGGTAGCCCAAAATTTTCGTCGGTGCAGCGAAAAACTGGCGCCGAAAGTATCATCGGACACAATCCATTATTCAGAAATGTGTGCAATATACATCACAAAGGAAGCATGTGCTATACCCCGTGTGTGATGAGCTTGAATGTGTAAATTTTTGTCTCCAAGCTTCCGACGTAAGATTGGATACTACATTGCACATGGTTCGTGCGAACAAATAGTGTGTGATGAACTTGAATTTCATTTTCAATTGGAAGACGGAATAGGGATATGGAGGAAAATTTTTGTCCGAATTTCCCTGGTTACAATGGTCATCCACATCGTCGCATAATTTGACATCAATTGCTAATTTGGGTACTACACAAAAGAGCGTACACCACAGCCCGCACTTACTTAATCGAGCAATTAAACAGAGCTGGTTAACCTTAACATTACTCTAACAAAAGAACATCGCTCTAAACAAAGATTAATTTTCCACCTGACGCTCGTTGATCTCCACCGCATCCTCCATGACCAGCTTGCGCTCGACGACCTCCAGGGGAAGGGGCTCCATGGCATCCATCGCCACATATTCCACAAGCATCTCATAGTCCGCATCCACCATCTCTTGGGAAAAGACCGCCATGAGCCGGGTGTGGGCAGCCGCGGTCCGGGTGTTGACGGTGTCCATCTCGGCTAGGGAGGCAATCAACGAATGGACGGCTGCCCGAGCGCTCTTGGCGATTGCCAACTCCTTGGACGTAGGTTGCCGACCGGTGTCGAAGAAGGCCGCTGCTATTTGTGCGGTGACCGACATGAGCTGAGCATGGGCAGCCGCCATCAAAGCTACGGCGGCCGCCGATGAACAGACATTTGTTGTGCCGTTCTCGCCATTTGCTATCCCGGTCGTGAATGTTGCTGCCGCCATCTCAGCTACAGCTGCTGCCCTTTCAGCGGCTGCAGTCGCCCTGTTAGAGATTGGCCATGCTCAGGGATATTGTGAGCGTGCTCATGGCTGATGCGGCCGCGCTCATGCCGGAATGGGTCGCCGAAGTTGCCTTCACGATGCGGATCCACGTCCCCATCTTTCACGGGTGACGTTTGAACAGTACAGTGGTCTTGGGAAGCAAGTGTGACTGTGTGGTCAACGCGCCGGCGGTGGATTGTAGCCGATGAAGCTTCCGACGTAAGCCATATATATGAGGACTGGCCCAAGATATTTTATACCATATCACACACGTTTCGTGATCAAGAACTGTTTGCGATGTACTTGATTTTCATATTGTTTTGAAACGAAAATGAGGTTACATTGGCAATTGAAGGTGTTTGGATTGCAATAACATTTATCTGCAGTGAATATGCAACTATAGGAGTGCCTTTTTAATACATTAATTGAGTTTTCTAGGCATTTAATGTGCATAATTCAAATTTGAACGACAATCACAAGGTCCAGTGCATGAAAATAGGTTGAAAAATCATATACGTTTCCCTGGATGCATGATTAGGTCCCACGCAAGAAATGGGAATGAATTTCAAACAACTCAGCGTCTTCGAACGACTGCAATCATTGGGAAACTTGGTTTTTAAATTCGTGCAAATCCAATCCTTTTCAGAAATTCATGAAACTTGGGCATGGTGTCATGACATTGCCCTGTTGTGTGTTGTGGTAAAAAACATCGCAATTTGGGACAATGTTTGGCACAAACCTCTTACAAACCGAAGATTCTCACAAGAAGCCATGTGGTTCCGATAGGGAACGTTCACTTTTATGTGTGAAACAACATCCGCTATCTCTTGTCACCTTGAATTTATTTCTTGAGTCACCATGGAGGAACATAACTGTCATGCTAAACTATGGAATTTTCCAGGGTTCATTTAGCCATTTTATTATATTAATTGAGTTTTCTAGGCATTTAATGTGCATAATTCAAATTTGAACTACCATCACAAGGTCCAGTGCATGAAAATAGGTTGAAAATCATATACGTTTTCCTGGATGCATGTTTAGGTCCCACGCAATAAATGGGAATGAATTTCAAACATCTCAGTGTCTTGGAACGGCCGCAAACAATGGGAAACTTGGTTTTTAAATTCGTGCAAATCCAAACCTCGTCAGAAATTCGTGAAACTTGGGCATCATGTTATGACCTTACCCTGTTGTGTGTTGTGGTAAAACAATTGCCCAATTTTGGACAAGTTTTGGCACAAGCCTCTTACAAATCAGAGATTCTCACAAGAAAGCCATGTGGTTCCGATAGGGAACGTTCACCTTTTATGTGCGTAACAACATCCATGGTCTCTTCTCGCCTTGAATTTATTTCTAGAGTCACCATAGAGCAACATGACTGTCGTGCTAAACAATGGAATTTTCCAGGGTTTGTTTGGCCTATTTAATACATTAATTGAGTTTTCTAGCCATTTAATGTGCATAATTCAAATTTGACTATAATCACAAGGTCCACTGCACGAAAATTGGTCAAAAAATCATATATGAGTCCCTGTACGCATGTTTAGGTCCCATGCAAGAAATGGGGATGAATTTCAAACATCTCAGTGTCTTTGCTCGATTGCAAAACACTGAGAAACTTGGTTTTCCAATTCATGTAAATCCAAAACTCGTTAGAAATTCTTGAAACTTGGCCTGGTGTCATGACAAGGGCACTCATATGCCCTGGTAAAAAAATTTCCAACTTGGACATGTTCTTGCACAAAGCCTCTTACAAACCAGAGCTTGTCACAAGAAGCTTTGTGATTTCGATAGGGAACATTATGCATGTCACATCTTTGGGTGAAACGACATCCGATGCCTCTTCTCTCCTCGATTTTTTTATAGAAACAACATAGACAAATAGGTGCGAAGTGCAAAAATATGAATAAATTAAGGGATACATCTCACTTTTTAATACATTATTTGAGTTGTATGTTCATTTAATGTGCATAATTTAAAGTTGATCTACAATCACAAGGTCCAGTACACCAAAATGGGTTCAAAAATCATATATGTGTCCCTGAATGCATGTCTTAGGTCCCATGCAGGAAATGTGAATGAATTTCAAACATCTCAGTGTCTTGGCTCGACCATAAATATCGAGGAACTTGGTTTTTAAATTCCTGTAGACCAAAAACTCGTCAGAAATTCATGAAACTTGGCATGGTATTACGACAAGGCACACATATGTAGTGGTAAAATATTTACCAACCTGGACATGCTTTGGCACAAGCCTCATACAAACCGGAGCTTCTAACAATAAGCTACGTTGTTCCGATAGGGAACATGCATGTCACATCTAGTGAAACGACATCCGATTTGCCTTTTCTCTCCTTGATTTTTTTCTAGAAACAACATGGACCAATAGGTGTGTACCCCAAAAATATGGAATTATTAAGGGTTCGTCTGGCCTTTTATACACTAATTGAGTTTTATGTGCATTTAATATACATAATTCAAATTTGAACTACAGTCACAAGGTCTATGTTGGGAAGTGCCTCGTCATATAGCACAAATATGTTGTGGTATTTTTTGTATCCACTTTGAGAGAAGGCGCAAACATTATTAATAGCCAACAAAGGCATCTTGGAACAAAAAGTTGTAACATTACCATCACAAACGGGCATATTATTTATAAATCGTGGACGTTCTACTGACCATTTACGTGCTGCCATGCGTTGCACGCTGTATTGGCTAGGAGGTAGCATGCGGACAGGTGTTTGAGTAGACGGGAGCACGCTCATCGGGGATGCATGTCCTTTCACCGTCATCGCAAACGTTTGAAATTGAATACTTGTATGCAGACCAAGGGCAATGGTTCCTTCGTTACTAAGCCAAGCCAAAATTTGGCGCGAAGGATATTTTTCATTGCGTCATCGCAAACGGTTATGTATAATGACCCGTGTGCTTAGTACATAAAATGAGTTTAGATTTGCGTCTGTCATATTGGGTAAATTGCCATTTGTCAAATTGGAAACCTTGGCATTTGTCGATCTAGTAAAATTGACATTTAACATTATTGTAAGACTGACGTTTGTCAAATTTCGAAGGAACAAAATCACTATTACGATGCAATTTTGCAACTGAAATTCAATACACATAGATTTCATTCATAGATTAAGCAGTGGTCTTTGTACAAAATAGTTCAACTCGACAGCTGAACCGAACAAACTTTTCCCCAATTGTTGCCAACCACATACTGAAATAGCTAGTTCAACTATATATATATATATATATATATATATATATACACACACACTAGCTAATTTAAAGTACGTGGTACAGTTCAACCATATCTATAGTTAGATGAACTGGATAAAATAGCCCCTAAATACTAGTACTATGGAGGGGCTTTGTACTAATTCCAGCATCCTCTCCTCTGTCGAGCACGTTCAGTAAAAGACAGAGGAGGAGGAGCCTACCGACAAGCTGGAGGAGTCGAATCTGTCGCTTGCCGCTGCTACCTTCCGCCGCTCCTCACGCGTCTTCTCGAAGCGGTGGGACTTGGCATAGATCTCCTCATTCCACGCCTGACGGTGTCCTGGACTAGGGGGTACTCACCACGTCGTCTCCCGACCAGTGGGTCGGGCCGAGGACCCCCAGAGCGATTCACTAATGGGCCAGTTCGGAGAGCCCATGATGCATACAAGGGAGATTCCACAAGACTTGGCGCACAAGACAAGGACTCCTCTAAACCCTAGGCCTACAGTGTATTATATAAACCGAGGCCAGGCTAGTCAATAAACAACCTCAATCTCATATTCATTACAACAATCTCGTGGTAGATACCTGTACTATGTACTATCCCCCATATCAATACAATCAAAAGCAGGACGTAGGGTATTATCTCCTTGAGAGAGCCCGAACCTGGGTAAAATCCTCTGTCCATGTTACCATCACTCCAAGACGCCTAGCTTAGGACCCCTACTACGAGATATGCCGGTTTTGATGCCGACATTGGTGCTTTCATTGAGAGCCCGCTAGGTGTTCGTCACGCATCGATGAGAACATCAGGTGATACTGTTTCAATTAATTTTGTTTTACGTAAAAATATCTTTTTCCCAAATCGTTGCTTCCGAATTGTGCTACGTTGTTTACACTCAGATTGGGAGCCAGAATTTTTTAGCGGTGGCGGCCGTATCCGTCATCCAAGGATACCTTGGATCCGATCTACTCACAGGTCCTGAAGGTCCTGCAAAAGGACGCGTGTGGACAGCAGCCTCGCTGCATAACTCAACGTGAGCAACGCAGTTGGGCCAGCCGACAAGAGTCCTGATCGGCGGCAGAACAGGGAGATTCCATCCTCCTTTCTCCTTAATTTTTTAACTAAGTTGTACTTTTCATTAGCGATTTGTCCTTTGTGCACTGCTCACGTGATATTGCTAGTGGGTTACTTCTCCAATGTACTAATATACCTATACTTTCTCAAAGTGTGCTAATCGTTCAACGATTTGGAGGTTTGACCAATAGTACAGCTTTGCTTCGGAAGTGCTATTCGCCATTGAGGAAGCCGCACCGCCTCCGGGCATCTGGCCATCTCTTCTGCGGCCCGGTTTATCTGTCTGTTGATTGACGGGCAATTAATGTAATCGATTTAGAGTAGACCACGTCGTCACCTCGACGCATCGATGTGGTCGTCACGCCTCTGTCAACCAAATTGTGTTGTCACCTCGGCTCGTTGCCGTGCGTCGGCGTCCCCGCACCACGGCACCGCCATGAAAATTTCAACCTGCTCATTGGGACTTCATCGAGCCGGCCTCCGCGCGCAGGCCATATTTATCGGATTATTCACTTCGCATAAATTAACTGTGCACCTTCTTTTTAATTATTATTATTTTTGCTTGCACTACTTTACGTGTGCAGGTAAATGATTTGGGTCGTGCCGTACTAACACCTCGGTGCACCAACTTTGTCGCCCAGCCGACCTATGTAATCGGCCTTGACTACGCCACATCGCCACCTCGGCAAGCCGATGTCGTTGTCCCGCCTGCGCCGTCGAAGTTATGGCATCGCCTCAACGCACGTCCCTGTGCTAGAATCTCGGCGCCTCCACTCCGCTGAGCCAACCTCAGCGCCCATGCCATATTTCTTTATTTTTTTTTACTTCACTTAAGTTAATTAAATAAAAGAATCTTTTTTGATCTTTATTTGTTAAGTACTTTTGGCTTGCATTATATTATGTACGTAGGTAATTGTCTTCGACCGTGTAACGCGGTCACCTCGGCGCGCTGGCGTCATCGTCTTGCCTCCGTCGACCAAATTGTGTCGCCACCTTGGTGTGCTGCCCTGTGTCGGCATCCCCGCACCATCTATTCATCAACCTGTTCTGGGGACTTCGGTGTCACCAGCCGACCAGCTTTGTCATGTTAGCCGGACCGAGGGCTTTGCCTCGCCACATCAATCGTGTTGCATCATCACTTCTTCACGCAAACCAACCGTGTTGCATCGCCGCTTCATCAACCCGAGCTCTTCGCTCGAGCACCTTTGGACCGGCTTGGGGGCTAGAACCTCGATCCACCGCAAGCTCGGCCCACGTCATCAACGTTGAGCATATTAACCAGCTAAGTCGCTTTCATGCTCAAATTTCTTAAAGTTTTTAAATTTTTGTTCGGTTCAACCGAGCATTATGTTTTTTTCTCAAAACAAAAAATTTCTTTGTTAAAAATATTTTTTGTTTAAAAAACAACCCTCTTTTCCCATGTTACATGGGGGCTCTTAAATTTATACGAGTCGTTTTATAATAAATGTGTTTCCTTCTTGGTCGTTGCAAAGTCTTTTTTTACTACTCATTTTTCCGACACAAGTGTGTGGTCAATAGCCGGATAGCCTGGTTTCTTTCTAAAGTCGGTCGAGTTTAGTTCGCTAACAGACCTCAGAGAAACACTCCGCCTTCGGGATATGGAGGTTGAAGCCAAAGACTGATCCGATTGGAGTCCGGAGATTGGATGTATCATGTTAAAGCACGACCGAAGCACAAATTAAATTTTAGACCAATTTTGGATTGGCACAATTTTCTTTTATCTAAACAGAAAGTTTCTTGCATAAGTATTTTGGTTTTTCCGAGCATAACTCTCGTAGTACAACGCCAGATGCATTTCACGCATCGGCAATATTAAAGGGGTTCTGCGGTTAGCACCGAACCCACCAAACACGGAGGTACTCCATGCAGTCCTCGGCAAAATGTCCTCGGTACTTCGCATTTATATGCATTGATTTCGAGTTGTGTCTTGGATCTATAGCTGCATTGCTCGGCTCCTGTGCTTACCCCTTACGTTTCTGCTTTGGTCGGCTGAGGGGTAAAGGGAAAACCACTGCGATTGTAACCTCTGGTTTAACTGGTTAAGTGCCTCAGTTGGAGAAAGCCGAAAACTGACTGTCACAACAAGCGTAAATCGGTCAGCGAACCGCAGGCGGTGTTCAACCAAATATAGCCGATCGAGGTTATCCGAGTAAAACGAAGGGCCTCTCTTTCTTGAAAAGGCCAAGTTCTGGGTGGTTCGACCTCGAATAATCCGACGAGTCGACGTATACCGGGGGCTATTAAGTTGCCCCCTAACATATGCTCCTATGACTAAGTGAAAGTTATAAAGCCTGAATATATGATTGCCTCGTTTCCGCTAACACAACTGCCTCCGGGCACCGAGACGTCAGCTAAGGGTTGTCTTGTTTGTACGAAAACACCCTGCGTAGCATCTACAAAGAGGTGGAAGCCGACGATAGGCCACTTTTAGATTATAAACGGTCGCAAAGGAGTCAAAACAACATATAGCATAAAAGAATTTGTATTCAATATGCGGGTGCTGCCTTCCATAATCATCGTTATAATTCCATAAATATGCATCAATTTGACTTAAGATTTTGGCCAACCTGGGTTGCCGGGCTCCTGTGCTTACCCCCTACGTTCCCAATTTTTTGGCTAGGGGGTAAAGGGAGCATCTCTGTGATTGTTACTTCTGGGTCATCCGGGTTAGTACCTCAGACTGGGTGAAGCCGAAAGCTAGCCATCTTAAGAATACAATTGGTCGGCAACGACGGAAGTGAAAATTTTGGTTCATTAAAAGACCACAAAGTTCGGGAACATTTGCCGAACTAAATCCTCGATATTTTCCTCCCACATTGATCGGAGTTGAGGTTTCACGATCATGGTCAACATGATAGCCTGGAAAAAGGAACTTATAAAGGAACTATTTTTCCCAGAAGATGTTTCTTACATTAAATAGTAATATAACATATCTCTCCGCGTACCTTTGTTTATAAAAACATATGGCCGGATTGCCTTGTTTGCCGTAAATCTTTGCCCTCATACAGGCTTTATGAAGTAGGACAAACACTCCTCGGCTACTGGCCGAGGAGGTTGAAGCCGATGGTCGGTCAACAAAGTCTTGTACAATGCGGATCCGAGCATTAATGATGTAAAGTACTTGGATACATAGAATCATCACACATAAATTGTGTCGAACGTAACAAAGTTTGTGTCAAACAAATATCGATCCTTGATTCGACCACCCGTGCCTAAATTAAGGCTCAGGGGCTACGGCGTTACCTATTCAATGCAGCAAATCCAAAGTGCAATATGGTTTCTGAGGAGATTCGATCCTTAGGTTGGTCGGCCGCACCCAACCCGAGTCTCGGAAACTACTACGTACCGCGTTTACATCCCTAACTTATGCCGCCGAGCAAGAACTTGATCCTCAGGCCGATTTTGCAAATCGACCTAAGTCTCAGGGGCTACTGGGATTAGTGGTTTTATTTTGATTATTCTATTTTCCTTCAGGTGCATCTCGGGTTATAGACCGACACACACCTTGAGTGCTACCAGCCATAAATCTCGGTAGTAAATAAATTGCAGTGATCGGAAATTATTTCCACAAAAAATCGGCCCACTGCCGAGGTGGTGCACTATTTCCAAAGCAATCCGGTGTAAAGCTCGGATGCAGGTGGTTGGCTCAATAGAGGGCATTGCCGGCATTGAGCTCGGCCGAACACGTCCAACCTTTTCAAACACCGAAGTAATCTATGACACCTCGGATGCCGACCAGCGTTGGAGCTCGGCTGTGCAAAACACCTCGGAAGCAGTACGACATAAAGCTCGGATGCCGACCAGCGTTGGAGCTCGGCTGTGCAAAACACCTCGGAAGCAGTACGACATAAAGCTCGGATGCGAATGGCTGGCTCCATAAAATTCTATTCCAGCATTTAAGCTCGGATTGACTCCTTCAAATTTTCAGAGACCGAGGTAATCTATGACACCTCGGATGCCGACCAGCATTGGAGCTCGGACACAGACCGCCGTTGGAGCTCGGCTGCAAAAAGATACCTCGGATATAGTTCGGTGTTGGAGCTCGGACGCAAGAGGACACCTCGGATGCAGTTCGGCGTTGGAGCTCGGACGCAAGAGGACGCCGCCACACGGGAAGCACTTAAAACCCGAGACGTGGCATAAAAAATAACAAGGCATTGATAATGGCCGAGAAACTAAAGGGGCTCCTCGGATGCCCGACGTGTGAACTCTTCAGATACACCTCGGCGATCCTCAAGATCGGAGATGGAAAGATTTGTTGAACCAGTTTTCAAGACCGATGGCTGAAGATGAAGAACAGTTCAGAAGAACCGAGGAGCGTCCCCAACTTGAAGACCGGTTCAGGGGGTACTGACGGTTTCCTGGACTAGGGGGTACTCACCACGTCGTCTCCCGACCAGTGGGTCAGGCCGAGGACCCCCAGTGCGATTCACTCATGGGCCAGTTCGGAGAGCCCATGATGCATACAAGGGAGATTCCACAAGACTTGGCGCACAAGACAAGGACTCCTCTAAACCCTAGGCCTACGGTGTATTATATAAACCGAGGCCAGGCTAGTCAATAGACAACCTCAATCTCATATTCATTACAACAATCTCGTGGTAGATACTTGTACTATGTACTATCCCCCATATCAATACAATCAAAAGCAGAACAAAAAACTTGCACCCAACACCGGCAAGAGGGTTGTCAATCCCCTTGATCTCGTTATTTGCAAGCAAGTGAGTTGTGTAGATAATTGTAGATAATAGTAAAGTACATTATAAAATAAAAGGTAATTAATAACATCAAGGTAATGATAGCGTTTGTGAATATATATAAGTGGATAGACCAGGGGGACGTAGAGTTCTCTAGTGGCATCTCTCATAAGCAAGCATACGGTGGGTAAACAAATTACTGTTGGGCAATTGATAGAAAAGCGAATAATTATGTGATGTTCACGGCAATGATCATGTGTATATAGGCATCACGTCCATAAGCAAATAGGCCGACTCCTGCCTGCACCTACTACTATTACTCCACTTCAAGAGCGCTTCTATGATTGCCTCTCTACGAATTAAGTTCATGACAAACGGAATAGTGCTTGGAGAACGATGACATGATGTAGACAAAGTAAACTCAACTAATATAAATAAACCCCATCGTTTTATCCTTAGTAACAACAACACAAAGACGCAACTTGTCCCCTTCTGTCACTAGGATATAGAAACTCGTCAGGTTGAACTTACTACAACGCACCCCTCCCACCGAAGAAATATCAATCTAGTTGGCCAAACTATCTCAATAGATCGAAGAGCATTACAAAGCTATGATGATCATGCAAATAAGAATCATAGTAATCAGGTTTTACTCAAATACTTTTCATGAATAATCTGAACATAAACTCACAATTCATTGGATCCCAACAAACACACCATACAAAGGGGTTACATCGGATAGGTCAAGGCAAAGATGCGATGAACATTGTATTGAAGATCAAGAGAGAGAGATTGCCATCTAGGTACTACCTACGGACCCGTAGGTCTGCGGTGAACTACTCACACATCATGGTGAGGGCAGCAAGGTTGATGAAGAGGCCCTCCGTCACCGATCTCCCCTCCAGCAGGGTGCCGAAACGGAGGTGTAGATGGCCTCCCGTCGGAATAGAGACTTGCGACGGCGGAAAAAGTGTTTCGGGAGCGCTTCTGGTGTTTTTAGGGTAGATGTGAATTTATAGGCCAGAGAACAACGTCGGGAGGCGCTCCAGGGGACCACAACATATCTGGCCGCGCCCCCTGGGGGCGCGGCCAGATGGCTTGTGGGCCCCTGGTGCATCTCCTGGCCGTTCTCCGAAGCTTCTAGGTCTTGTATTGGTCCAGAAAAAATCACCAAAAAGTTTCGTGGCAATTGGACTCCATTTGGTATTGTATCTCTGAAAAGGCAAAATCACGCAGAAAACAGGAACTGGTACTGGGCACTGGGTTAATAGGTTACTGCTAAAAAGTATTATAAATTGGTAAATAAATACCCAAAAAGTATCCTAGAATGATAATATGTCATCATGGAACAATCAAAAATTATAGATACGTTGGAGACGTATCACTCCTCCTCCTCGTGTGGGAAGTTCATGTAGCGCGCAAGGTCGCTGACGCAAAAGCCGAGTGGCTGGGCATTGCTGGCTGCCTCCTCCTCCCGCCTTTGGGTCGCGGTAGTGACATGGCTAGAGACTGCGTCGGTATTTCCCCAAAAAGGAAGGGATGATGCAGCACAACGACGGTAAGTATTTCCCTCAGTTATGAAACCAAGGTTATCGAACCAGTAGGATGATCACCACCACCCAATAAGCAGCACCTGCACACAAATAACAAATACTTGCAACCCAACGCGAAAGAGAGGTTGTCAATCTCTCTACGGTAAAAAGATAGATTAGGTAGTGATAGATAGGAGAGATAGATCTCTCAAGAACACAAAATAAAAAGAGCAAATAAAAAGTGCAGCAATATGATTTTGGATTTTTGGTTTAGTAGATCTGAAAAAAAAGAAGCAAAAAGATAGATCGGAAAGCAATATGTTGGAAAAGTAGACCCGGGGCCGTAGGATTCACTAGTGGCTTCTCTGATGAGTATAGCACACGGTGGGTGAACAAATTACTATTGGGCAATTGATAGAAGATCAAATAATCATGATGATATCCAAGGCGATGATCATTATATAGGCATCACGTCCAAGATAAGTAGACCGACTCCTGCCTGCATCTACCACTATTACTCCACACATCGACCGCTATCCAGCATGCATCTAGTGTATTAAGTTCATGGAAAAATGGAGTAATGCAATAAGAACGATGACATGATGTAGACAAGATCTATTCATGTAGGAATAGACCCCCTCTTGTTATCCTTAATGGCAACAATACATGCGTGCCTTGTTGCCCCTTCTGTCACTGGGAAAGGACACCGCAAGATCGAACCCATCCCAAAGCACCTCTTCCCATGGCAAGAAAAATCGATCTAATCGGCCTAACTAAACCAAAGATTCGAAGAAGAAATACGAGGCTATAAGTAATCATGCATATAGGAGATCAAAGAAGACTCAAATAATATTCATGGATAGAAACTGATCATGAACTCAAAATTCATCGGATCCCAACAAACACACCGCAAAAGTTTACATCAAATAGATCTCCAAGAGACCAATGTATTGAGAATCAAAAGAGAGAGAGGAAGCCATCTAGCTACTACCTACGGACCCGTAGGTCTATGGTGGACTACTCACGCATCATCGGAGAGGCACCTATGAAGAAGATGAACCCCTCCGTGATGGTGTTTAGATTGGATCTCAAGGTTCTGGAACTTGCGGCGGCTAGAATTGTGTTTCGTCGACTCCCCTAGGGTTTTCCAATTATTTGAGAATTTATAGGCATCAGAGGCGGTGGAGGGGGCCCCATGGAGGGCACAACCCATTAGGGCGCGCCGGGGGCCCCCTGGTGCCCCGTGGTGGGTTGTGCTCTCCACAACCCACCTTCCTGGCACTTCTTTGGCCCACTGGGTGTCTTCTGGTGCAGAAAAAATATCCATAAAGTTACGTCGCGATTGGACTCCGTTTGGTACTGATATTCTGCGAAGTAAAAAATAAGCAAAAACAGCAACTGGCACTTTGGCACTATGTCAAAAGGTTAGTCCCAAAAAATGATATAAAGTTGTTATAAAATGATTGTAAAACATCCAAGAATGATAATATAACATCATGGAAGAAGCAAAAATTATAGATACATTGGAGACGTATCAGCATCCCCAAGCTTAATTCCTACTCGTCCTGGAGTAGGTAAATGATAAAAATAGAATTTTTGATGTGGAATGCTACCTAACATGTTGATCTCATATTCTTTTCTTTTGCATAGCGTGGACATTTGGACTTGTAGATGAGTCAAAGCAATAGTCTAGTTTTAACATAATGACTTCAATACTCAAGCATGCCAACAAGCAACCATGTCTTTCAAAATATCAACACTAAAGAAAGTTATCCCTAGCCCATCATGCTTAATCATTGATCCATTCATGAAACACACTCAAATATTAGCTATACCCAATGCTCAAGTACGATCATAGTGCCCCCTAGTTGGCGCGTTATAAGAGAAGATGGAGACTCAAGGTAAAAATAAAAAATGCATAAAGTAAATAGATAGGCGCTTCGCAGAGGGAAGTCGGGATTTGTAGAGGTGCCAGAGCTCAAAGTTTTAAATTGAGAGAGAAAAATATTTTGGGTGGCATGCTTTTCCTGTCAACGAAAACGACAAAGTAGCTCACAATACTTTCCATGCTAGATATATCATAGGCGGTTCCCAAACAGAAAATAAAGTTTATTCCTTTTTCCACCAAACTGTCACATTCCATGGCGGGCCGTATACACGGTTTCCTTCCATACCAACACTTTCCAAGGAATTTATTATTTGACAACATAAAGTAAATATTTTTTTCTTTTTCATTTCGGGAATGGGCATCCCTATTACCGCCGCACTCTCGTGCAATGACAAGTGAATAAACATTCATCTTGAGAATAACACATCTCGCATGGAAAAATATTGGACACTCCCCACCGTTTCATGAGCGGTACGAGCACACAAAAGAGAAAATTTATTTTGAAATTTTAGAGATGGCACATACAAATTTGCTTGGAACGACATGGAAATACCGCATATAGGTAGGTATGGTGGACTCATAAGGCAAAACTTGGTTTAAGGATTTTGGATGCACAAGTAGTATTTCTACTTAGTACAAATGAAGGCTAGCAAATAGATTGAGAAGCAACAAAACCAAGAAACGAAAATTCACATAAGTGAGCATTGACCATAACTAACACCGAATAATGCACCACAAGTAGGATGTAATTTCATTGCATAACTATTGACTTTCGTACTTGCATAGGGAATCACAAACCTTAACACCAATATTCCTACTAAAGCATAATTACTCACTAACATGGCTCACATATTACTATCATCATGTCTCAAAACTATTACAAGGAATCAAGTTTAATTTGTCCAATGATCTTCATGAAAGTTTTTATTATATCCTCCTTGGATATCTATCACTTTGGTACTAGTTTCATATATTTCCATTGCTTTTTTGACAAGCTCAAACAAATCTAAGTGAAGCACATGAGCATAAAGATTTCATCTCTCAAAAAGGTATAAGTGAAGCATGAGAGGATTTCTTCAAAATTTACTAACTCTAAAATTAATCTAAGTGAAGCATGAGAGTATTTCTACAAAAAGTTCCAAGCACACCGTGCTCAAAAAGATATAAGTGAAGCACTAGAGCAATTCTATAGCTCAAAAAGTTTAAGTGAAGCATAGAGAGCAATTCTAACAAATTGTAGCATAATTTTGGCTCTCCCAAATAGGTGTGTACAGCAAGGATACAAATGAAAAACTAACAAGCAAAGCAAACAAAGATACAAGACGCTCCAAGCAAAACTCATGATATGTGACGAATAAAAATATAGCTCCAAGTAAAATACCGATGGTCGTTAGAAGAAAGAGGGGATGCCACTCGGGGGCATTCCCAAGCTTAGTTGCTTGTTACTCTTTGGATATATCTTGGGGGTGCTGTAGCCTCCCCAATCTTAGGCTCTTTTCACTCCTTATTCCTTCATCCATCGTGATCTCACCCAAAACATGAAAACTTCAATCACACAAAACTCAACAAAATCTTCGTGAGATCCGTTATTATAATAAAGCAAATCACTACTTTGGGGGCTGTTGCAAACCCATTCATATTTTGTTATTGCATTATACCTACTGTATTTTAACTTTACCATGGCTCATACCCTTCAATATAACCCATAGATTCATCAAAACAAGCACACAATGCAACGAAAACAGAATCTGTCTTAAACAGAACAGTATGTAGTAATTTGTACTCTAACCATACTTTTGTAACTCTAAAAATTCTGAGACATTAGGACAACGTAAATAATTTGTATAAAAAAACTGTGTTAAAATTTCAGCTCAAGATCACGTCCTAGAAAAAAATGAAAATTCAAATACTGGACGCAAAGTTTCTATTTCAGATTCAGCATCGCTTCTACTCATCTTATGAATCATCCTAAAAGCTCTACTTGTCACAAACACTAAATAAACCATAAAAACACAATAATAACAGAGGCATAATTGTGTCAACACTCAAAAACAGAAAGGAAAAAGAAAAAAATTATTTATTCATTGGGTTGCCTCCCAACAAGCGCTATGGTTTTACGCCCCTAGCTAGGCATAACGCATAGATTCAAGTATTGTCATCTTTGGTTTTGGATCCATAGGATGCCCTAATGATTGATTAATATGGTGGCTTAATTCTTGTTCTAGGGAAGTGTTCCATACCCTTTCTTAGTGGAAATTGAAAACGAAGATTGCCTTCTTTCATATCAATCACGGCACCTATAGTGCGTAAAAACGGTCTACTAAGTATAATGGGACAAGACGGATTGCAATCAATATCAAGCACAATAAAATCTATGGGCACATAGTTCCTATTTACAAGAATAAGAACATCATTAATTCTTCCCAAATGTTTTTTATAGTAGAATCCGCCAAGTGCAAATTAAGAGAACATTCTTCAATATTGGTAAGACCAAGCACATCACATAAAGATTTCGTAATCGTGGAAATACTAGCACCCAAATCACATAAAGCAAAGCACTCAGAATTTTTAATCTTGACCTTAATGGTAGGTTCCCACTCATCATGCAATTTTCTAGGAATATAAATCTCCAACTACAACTTTTCTTCAAAAGATTTCATCATGGCATCAACGATATGTTTAGTAAAAGCTTTAGTTTGCTCATAAGCATGGGGTGACAACATGGATTGGAGCAAAGAAATACATTCAATCAAAGAGAAACTATCATAATTAAAGTCTTTGCAATCCAAAATAGTGGGCACACCACTAGTTAAAGTTTTGACCTCTTCAAACCCACTTTTATCAAAAATTTGACCCTCCAAATTATTGGGACGCCTTCTAGCTATAGTTGACTCTACTTTAGTCCCTTTATCATCAATTTTAATATTACTAAACGAGGACTCAATAGTAGAAACACCAATCACTTTAAGATCTTCATCTTTTTTATGAAGGCAATCACTAGAAAATGATTTTTCTAAGATTTCTCTTTTAGCTCTAAGCATAGCGGTTCTTTTCTTACTTTCATCCATAGAGACATATAAAGCTTTAATTGATTCATCAATCATAGGAACAAAAGCTTTCAACTTGAGATTTTCAACATCATGAGAAATTCTTTCAATGCTTCTAGACATATCATCAATCTTATTCAAATTTCCATCTATCGTAGTATTAACAGCCTTTTGCGCATTGATAAATTCTTTAATATTACTCTCAAGATCAGAGGTGTTCCTATTATTATTGTAAAAGGAATTACCATAATTATTAGAGGAATTTGCAGGAAAAGGCCTAGAATTAAAATTACCTCTATAAGCATTGTTGTTGAAATTGTTTCGCGAGACAAAGTTCACATCTACGGAATCACTATTTTGCTCAATCAAGATAGACAAAGGCACATCATTAAGATCAATAGGAGCATTTTTACTAGCAACCAATTTCATCAAAGCATCAACCTTATCACTCAAAGTATTAATTTCTTCAACCGAATTAACTTTTTTACTAGTAGGTGTTCTTTCGGTATGCCATTGCGAATAATTTTCCATAATATTATCTAGCAATTTAGTAGCTTCCCCCAAAGTAATTTCCATAAAATTACCAACCGCGGCGGAATCTAAAAGATTTCTAGAGACAAAATTCAATCCCGCATAAAAAATTTGTATGATCATCCAAAGATTTAAACCATGAGTAGGACAATTTCTTAGCATCAATTTCATTCTTTCCCAAGATTGTGCAACATGTTCATGCTCAAGTTGCTTAAAATTCATGATTTGTGTCCTAAGGGAAATAATTTTCGCGGGCGGAAAATACTTAGTGATAAAAGCATCCTTGCACTTATTCCAAGAATCGATACTATTGCGAGGCAAAGAGGAAAATCAAATTTTTGCACGATCCCGCAAGGAAAAAGGAAATAATTTCAACTTCACTATATCATTGTCCACATATTTTTTTTCTTTTGCATATCACACAATTCTACTAACGTGTTTAGATGGGACGCGACATCCTCATTACGAGTACCGGCAAATTGATCTTTCATGACAAGATTCAACAAAGCGGCATTAATATTACAAGACTCCACACTAGTGTCGGGAGGAGCAATAGGAGTACTAATAAAATCATTATTATTAGTATTGGAAAAATCACACAACTTGGTGTTTTTTTGAGTCATCGTGACTACGCAAACAAAATTGCAAGCAAGGAAGAGATCCAGCGAGAAAAAGGCAAACGAAAAAAGAGGGGAAATAAAACGGCAAATTGGTGAAGTGGGGGAGAGGAAAACGAGAGGCAAATGGCAAATAATGTAATTGCAAGGAGATGAGATTTTTGATTTGGAACCTGCTAGATGATGATGGAGTCTCCTCGGCGCCAGAGATTGGCATGTAGAAGAGACCGCTTCCTCCCCGGCAACGGCGCCAGAAATTCCTTTGACGTGGCTTGAGACTGCGTCGGTATTTCCCCAAAGAGGAAGGGATGATGCAGCACAACGACGGTAAGTATTTCTCTCAGTTAAGAAACCCAGGTTATCGAACCAGTAGGAGGATCACCACCACCCAATAAGCAGCACCTGCACACAAATAAAAAATACTTGCAACCCGGCGCGAAAGAGAGGTTGTCAATCTCTCTACGGTAAAAAGATAGATTAGGTAGTGATAGATAGGAGAGATAGATCTCCCAAGAACACAAAATAAAAAGAGCAAATAAAAAGTGCAGCAATATGTTTTTCAATTTTTGGTTTAGTAGATCTGAAAACAAAGAATAAAAAATATAGATCGGAAAGCAATATGTTGGAAAAGTAGACCCGGGGGCCGTAGGATTCACTATTGGCTTCTCTGATGAGTATAGCACACGGTGGGTGAACAAATTACTGTTGGGCAATTGATAGAAGATCAAATAATCATGACGATATCCAAGGGGATGATCATTATATAGGCATCACGTCCAAGATAAGTAGACCGACTCCTGCCTGCATCTACCACTATTACTCCACACATCGACCGCTATTCAGCATGCATCTAGTGTATTAAGTTCATGGAAAAATGGAGTAATGCAATAAGAACGATCACATGATGTAGACAAGATCTGTTCATGTAGGAATAGACCCCCTCTTGCTATCCTTAATGGCAACGATACATGCGTGCCTTGCTGCCCCTTCTGTCACTGGGAAAGGACACCGCAAGATCGAACCCATCCCAAAGCACCTCTTCCCATGGCAAGAAAAATCGATCTAGTCGTCCTAACTAAACCAAAGATTTGAAGAAGAAATACAAGGCTATAAGTAATCATGCATATAGGAGATCAAGGAAGACTCAAATAATATTCATGGATAGAAACTGATCATGAACACAAAATTCATCGGATCCCAACAAACACACCGCAAAAGTTTACATCAAATAGATATCCAAGAGACCATTGTATTGAGAATCAAAAGAGAGAGAGGAAGCCATCTAGCTACTACCTATGGACCCGTAGGTCTATGGTGGACTACTCATGCATCATCGGAGAGGCGCCTATGAAGAAGATGAACCCCTCCGTGATGGTGTTTAGATTGGATCTCGAGGTTCTGGAACTTGCGGTGGCTGGAATTGTGTTTCGTCGACTCCCCTAGGGTTTTCCGAATATTTGAGAATTAATAGGCATCAGAGGCGGTGGAGGGGGGCCCCGTGGAGGGCACAACCTATCAGGGCGCGCCGGGGGCCCCTGGCACGCCCTGGTGGGTTGTGCTCTCCACAGCCCACCTTCCTGGCACTTCTTTGGCCCACTGGGTGTGTAGGACCGAAAGTATGTCTAGAGGGGGGTGATTAGACTACTTGACCAAATAATAAATCTACCTTTTCCCAATTTTAAGTGTTGGCAGATTTTAGCAATGATAGCAAGTCAAGTACACCCTACACATGCATGTCTCAGAGTATAGCAGCGGAAAGTAACAACAAGGATGTATAGTAGAGGGTAGGAAGGAACATCAAACGCAATTTGTAGACACGAAGATTTGTCTCGTGGTTCCGATAGGTGGTGCTATCGTACGTCCATGTTTATGGAGTCTTCAACCCACGGAGGGTAACGGTCGCGAGAGTCTACGGAGGGCTCCACCCATAAGGGTCCACGAAGTAGCAACCTTGACTATTCCATAACGGCTTCCGTCCACGAAGGACTAGCCTCACTATGGGTAGATCTTCACGAAGTAGGCGATCTCCTTGCCCGTACAAACTTCTTGGTTCAACTCCACAACACGAAGTAGGAAGCTCCCAAGCGACACCTAACCAATCTAGGAGGCACCACCCTCCAAAAGGTAATAGGCTCGGCAATGTCGATGAACTCCTTGCTCTTGTGCTTCAAGATGATAAACTCCTCAACACACAATCACTCTCTCACAGATTTGGCTTTGGTGGAAGAGATTGATTTGGTGGAAAGCAACTTGGGGAGGCTAGAGATCAAGATTCATATGGTTGGAATGGAATGGCATAATCTCAACACATGAGTAGGTGGCTCTCTCTCAGAAAACTGGATGGGGCAAGTATGGAATAGTTCTGAGTGCTTCTCTTTCGAGTGGGTGGTGGTGAAGGGGTATATATAGGCATCTCCAAAAATCCAACCGTTACACCTTAAGTGACCAACTCGGTGACACCGATGTGTGAATCTCGATGGTACCGAGTTGCTCCAAAGGTAGCAACTTTTGAATCTCGGTGAGACCGATATATAAATCTCGGTTGCACCGATTAGGTGACCAACGGTCAGATTGCCCAATCTCGGTGACGCCGATTCAACAAACTCGGTGGTACCGATTTTGTGAATCGAGGTAACAAAAAGTTGGCAACCCAAACTCAGTGGCACCGAAGTGGAATCGGTTGCACCGATGTGCTAGGGTTTGGCATGGGTATGTCTGAGTTTGGGAATCGGTGGCACCGAGTGGAAAGTGTTGGTTGCACCGATTTTGGATATTTGACTTTGGACAGACTTTTGTGGAAGAGCTTGTGGGTGTTTTTGGTGACTATCACTTGTGCACGTATGAGCATTTTGTTCACCAACAATACCTTACCCCCTTTTAATAGTATTGGCTTTCCTATGGACTCAAAGTGATTTCTCACAAAGTAAAACGTAGAGTCCTCTTGCTTGAAGCTTTGCCAATCCATTTCCTTGGATCTTGGGGTTATCCACAATACTTTTGCCATCCCTATCATTGAACTTTTCCTGAAATATGCTTAGTGGAAACATTAGTTCAATGATATATATGTTGTTATTAATTACCAAAACCACCAAGGGAGCAAATGTCCTTTCAATCTCCCCCTTTTTGGTAATTGATGACAACATATAGATTAAAGCTTCGACATATGATATAATCAATGAATATAATCGTCGCTTTGAGAAGTATGTGATAAGCAAGAGCCCCCCCTAAATTTGTGCATTATTTTAAATTTGCGTTTGAATGCAAATGCACAATCGATTAGGTACATAGGGCACTCTTTCATGTCACATACAACTTGGTGGTGTGCGAGAATAATTAGAATTAACATCATAGCACAACACAATCAAGCAAAGGTGAATGATCATTTCATAAGCATCAAAAGATAGGAAATAGTAGCAACACACATCAAGCGTATGATCAAACACCACATAGTTCAACACATCCAAAACAAAAGACCAAATGTTTTTGAAAAAGCGATAAAAACCAAACGCTCTCTCACTCGAAGCCTAAAGATCTATATACACTTCTCCCCCTTTGGCAACAAGTTACCAAAAAGTTCAAAGAGATATGGCTAATCATTCTTGGGCTGATCTCCTCTGGTAGTCGATGAAGGAGTCGAGAGAACTGCGTCGGCGAAGACTTCTGCGGATGTCATGGATGGAGTTGGTGTAGCAACTGGAGGTACTGGAGCTGATGTAGCTGAGGAGGCTGTAGCAGGTGCTGATGAAGAAGGCCTCAAATCTGGAGCTGGCACTGTGGCTGAACTGGCCTGGGTAGTGAAGTGAGTGCCTGGCCTAAGAGGAGAGTCATCCTCATCATCTGAAGTGTCGGGACTGGGCACGCTATCAACTTCCTTCTTTAGCTCGTTCACTGTCTTTGTCAGCCCATCCACTTTGTCATTTAGGGTCTTGATCCTACTCTCAAATATCCTCACAAGACTGTCTTGATTCCCCAGTATGTCCTTGATGTCCTTCTGCATGCCCTAAACGACAGTGATCCAGAGATCCATTTGCTCGTTCCTGGATCTAGGGACTTGAGCACTAGTGGCTCTAGGTGCCTCTGCCTCTGCCTGTGCTTGAGCTACAGCTGATGTGGGATGTTCTGGGTCCATCACCACAATGTTATCCTCAACATCTGGCTATAGGGGCAAGTGGGGCCTGTCAAGAGGAAAAATGTGCTTCTCCAGCTTGGAGTTGATGAGCATCTGAATATAGGGTGCATAGCAGCATGAGCGCTTCTGATCAGCAGCAACCCTCTACACAGTTTCTACAATCAAGTCCATCACTCGTATCCTAGTGTGTCTATCAAGATGGATCAGCATATTGATGGAATAGCCACGAATCATCTTCTCATCTCCAGACTTAGGCATCAATGTGTGCCTCAAGATAGTGTTCATGGTGCGGAGGCTAGCCTGGAGGAAGTAAATGGATCCTAACTTGTGAGATTTCAAATTGGTAGCAGGGATAGCATTGTACATGTCCTTCATGGAATCATGGCTCTCCTTGGATTCAGAATAGACATCCAAGTCACCATCTTGCACCTCTGGGACTCCTAAGATGGCAGCCCATTCATCAACAGTAAACTCATATCTTGCTCCTTCAGTCATCCATACAATCCTACCATCTCCATAGAAATGAGCAGTGGAGTAGAATTGCATGATCATCTCGTCGTTCCATGCAGTGAATTCTTTGCCAACAAATTCATCTAGGCCAATGCAATGAAAATTGTCTTGAACATTTGGAAAGTAATCCTTATTCTCCTTGATATACTTCCAGTCAACGTATCTCATATCACTGACGGCTGGGCTCTTATCAAGTAACACAGTCTCATAGAAATCCTGTTGCTCCTTGGTGTAGAACCTGTAATCCACAGCTGTTTTTCTCCTCTGGGCATATGGATCAATTGCTCTCCATGCCCTCAAACCAGAATCCTTCCTCTTCTTCATATCTTCAGCAAGCAGGTGGCTGGCATTGTGCTCTGGAAGGTGTGGTCTGAGCTTCATCAAAGCAGAAAAGTCATCATCATCCTCAGCTTCCCTCAAAGTGGAAGTCTTGTTCTTGGAAGAAGCTGGAATATCTCTGGAGAACCTCTTGGGTTTATCAGCAACAACAGCCTTCTTGGGAGCAGATTTGGTGCTCTTGGAAGTGGTAGCCTTAGGCATAGCATCTGCCATAAGTTTATTTTTCTTCTTGGGAAGGGCCTTAGCAGCTGGCTCTACCTCGTCCTCTTCAGCAGCAGCCTCCTCTGGATCCTCATACATAGAGGTAGGCCTGCCAATAACATTGATAATCCTCTTCCTGGATTTCTTCTCCTCACAGCCTTCTTAGGCATAGACTTCTTGGGAGGCACAATAGTCATAGTTGCTCTAGAGCTCTCTGGTGCTCTCACTGTCTCAGAGCTAGCATACTCCTTTCCGATAGCTTTCTTGTTCTTGGAAGAAGTGGCAGCAACATCTTTCTTTGGCAGCTCCTCAGGGACGAAGTTCTCATCCTCCTCATCTGAGTTGAGCTTCCTCCTAGTTCTTGTAGCAGCTTTGGGCAAATCAGGAGAACTAGGCACATCATCAAAACTTCCTTCAGGACTAGTGCCTGAGTCCAAGTCAACACTCTGCTCTCTGAAGTTGTTCTCACTGTCATCTGAAGCAGACATCTCTAACCCTGCGAATAGAGTGTAGAAGAGTAGAAGAAGATAAGTCCTCACAAAATGCAGCTATTTTTGAAAGTTTGAACAGAAAAATCTTAGATGTAGTTCACAGCAAAAAGGAATTTCGGTGTCACCGAGTCAAAATTTTTGGTGCTGCCGAGACTCACAATACTCTTAACAGAAACTTGGCAGCAGTTTCGGTCGGACTGAAAACTGCTACTCGATTTCACCGAGTATTGTCCTCAGTAGCACAAAAATAAAATCGGTGGAGCCGATTTTTCTGACTCGGTATCACCGAGATGCGATTTTGCAGGCAACTAAACCTAAAAAATTTCGGTTTGCTAATCTAATGAGATTTCCAGTGGATGGAGAGGTTTGCAAATGGTGGATTATCGATGGAATAAACTTCAATGCGCAAGATTCGGACGGGGAGCACAAAGAAGGGCCGGATCCATACCCTAACTTGGCGACAGATCCGCTATGGCAGCGACGGGGGTGATGATTCTGTCGGCGGCGGCGATTCCCAGCGGCGGAGACGAACGGGGAAACAAAGGCGACGACCAGGGGTCACGAATCGGCAGCGTAGGGTTTTGGAGGGGGTGACGGTTTGAAGGAATTTTCAAAGGTCGGGTCTGCCTCTTATATACCCTCGGCTGTCGGTGACACCGATTCTAAATTTTCGGTGTCACCGAGTTCCTCAACTGTCAGCTGACAGGGAAACTCGGTGTAACTAAGAATATGGAATCGGTGGTACCGAGATTTTGGGTTGGTTCCACCGAGAGGCACTTGGGAGGTTTTAATGGTCAGTCCTTTGTCGATACGGAACTCCGAGTGCTCCTCACACAGAGGGATCGAAAAGTACTTGTTCAAATTTTGTGATGCAGCATGAATAGAATATGAGGTGAGAAAGCATAGATAGCTAGAGAGTGGTCCTAGGAATTCTTGTCCATCCAATTGGCAAAAGAGAAAGCAAAAGCCAAATAGCAACAATTGGATGTCCTCGAATGGATAAATAAATGCAGACCAACATGCTCACACAATAAGATGTCAAATGAAATCATGGCAAACATGCACATACACACTAGCATCTAACAAGCATTTTGGCGATGACGGAGTCATCTATATATGAGTATATTGACTTAGGAGCCAAGTAAGAATACTTGACCATAGGTCATACTCATCGTTTAAGCACAAGTGGGGTTACCACTTTTACATAAAGCTTTTAATGTTGTCACATACTAAGAGATGATTTGACTCAAGTCTTAGAGTAAAGCTCCCCCTTGATGTGACATCCCCCCATAGGAGGGATAAACTAACCTTGGGTTTTGTCGATGAAGACTTCATGTTGGTGAGGTAGTGGTGGATGCTCAAAGTTGATGAAGATCACCAAGAGTTGGGAGCATCCTTGTTGTTTCCTTACTCTTCTCACCTACATGGGTTAGTCCCAACACACAAGAGACAAATACAAGGATATCTATGGAAATGGAGTGCAAAGCATGTGTGATGATGTCCATTGATTTGTTGATTACCTTGTCCCTTGCTTAACTTTGAGGGAATGTGTGACTCCTCGAACTATTGCATAGAGTTGATGTTGATTGCAAATAGTTCTTGCCAATAATGAATGTGAGTGAATTTCATTAACGGAGTCACCCCTCAAGAACTTCTCAAGTTCTTCTTCTTGGGGACCCACATCAACTTGATGGGGATCCTTGGTGTTGAAGTAGCCCTTGTTGAAGTTAAGCTTGGAGTAGCCTTGGGAACCCACTCCACCAAAGCTTGGGATTCATCTTCATATGAGTCAATGTCCTCTTGAAGCTTGTTCTTGCCCTTGAGCTTGTGGTCTTGTGGTGGAAGGTCATCTTGAGTGTTTGTTCCCTTGGGAGGAGTATTTTCATACTTCTCTTTTTGAGGAACAAACTTGGGCTTGGGGTATTGACCTTCTTCCCATTCAACTCCATTAGCGTTGAAGTAGCCAATGCCATGGTTCTTTCGGTATCCTCCGTGATTGCGTAAAATTTCCTCAAATTGCTTACACCCGGCAAGACTCTTGTAGATACCTTTCTCTATAATTCCATTCAATAAAGCATTTTCTTGCTCAAGTGTAGCTTGGCTAAGAGAATCATCATTAGTGGAATCAATAGAACTACTAGAAGCAACATCATTAGGTTTGACATTTTTATTGTTGCTACTAGATGAAGAACCTTTCTTGCCTTTGTTACTAGCTTGTTTAGATTTAACTTGTGGCATGAATGTAGACAAGAGTAATCGTTTGGCTAGATAAGATGAAGTCTTCTTTCGGAGATCGTCATTGATAGCTTTAAGAAACTCATGCTCTTGCTCCAAGTTGAGCTTCTCGAAGCGTAGATTCTCATGAGTCCTTACAAGCTCTCTATGATCTTCGAGAGTAGATTCATGGGCTAACTTAAGAGTGTTTAGTTCTTTAGTTAGTTGTTCTATTTTCATCTTATCATCATCAAATGACTTATCTTGACTAGCATGAGAATTATCAAGTTCATTTTGACTAACATCACTAGTTTCATCAAAGTGCAAGTCATCATCACAAAGCAAATCATCTTCATCACTATTGAAATCAAGATACTCGGGGTGCGATACCTTGGGGCCTTTAGCCATGAAGCAACTTCCACTCCCTTCATTTGTTGAATCAAATAGATCATAGGAGTTGGTAGTCACTAGTGCAAGTCCGGCAACACCTTCATCTTGACTATAGTCGGAGTTGGAGTGATATCTTCTCTCGGAGTTGTTGTCGGAATCGGAGCCGGAGACCCATTCACCAACATGAGCTTGATGTCTTCTTTTTGTGTAGCTCTTGGTGTACTTGTCCTTCTTCTCCGAGTCCCTACTTCTCCTTGAGGGTCTTCGTTCATAACGATCATCTCTACTCCTTCTCTCTCTTTGAGGTGATTCATTCCTTGAGCTTCGTATTCTAGGTGACTCTTCTCTTCGTTTGTAGGGAGCCATGCACTCATTGGAGTAGTGTCCGGGATTCCCACAATTGTAGCAATTGCGGTCATGACTTGACGAACGCTTCTCTTCATATCTTGAGTTGGAGCTTCGTTCTTTGCCTCTATTCTTGTAGAACTTGTTGAATTTCTTGACCATGAGGCTTATCTCATCATTAGTGACAAGGTTGTCGCATGAAGTTGCGGGAGCATCACTTGTGGCTTTGTAAGCACCGCTAGACTTGTTGTGAAGCTCTTCTTTGTCTTTGAGTGTTATCTCATGAGCAACAATCCTTCCAATGACTTCCGTAGGCTTGAGATCTTTGTAGTTGGGCATCATTTGGATGAATGTGCACACGGTGTCGTATCTCTCATCCAAAGCTCTTAGTATCTTCTTGATGATGAATTTGTCAGTCATTTCTTCACTTCCTAAGCCGGCAATCTCATTGGTGATGAGAGCTAACCTAGAGTACATCTCCGCGACTCCTTCACCATCCTTCATCTTGAACTTGTCAAGCTGACTTTGAAGAACATCCAACTTGGATTCTCTCACGGACTCGGTACCTTCGTGCATATCAACCAAAGTATCCCAAATCTCTTTTGCATTCTCAAGACGGCTGATTTTGTTGAATTCTTCGGGGCATAGGCAGTTGAAGAGAATGTCACATGCTTGAGCGTTGTATTGTAACATCTTCAACTCATCCGTGGTCGCTTCACGATCCGGTTCCTTTCCATCACCAAAGAATTCACCTTGCAAGCCAACACGAACAACAGCCCATACGGCGGGGTTATGACCAAGAATATGCATTTTCATTTTGTGCTTCCAACTAGCAAAATTAGTGCCATCAAAGTACGGACCTCTATGGAGATAATTTTCCTCACTAGACGCCATACTATCCTAGGTTGTGAGACCAATGCAATGGAGACCAAAGCTCTGATACCACTTGTAGGACCGAAAGTATGTCTAGAGGGGGGGTGATTAGACTAGTTGACCAAATAAAAATTCTACCTTTTCCCAATTTTAAGTGTTGGCAGATTTTAGCAATGATAGCAAGTCAAGTACACCCTACACATGCATGTCTAAGAGTATAGCGGCGGAAAGTAACAACAAGCATGTATAGTAGAGGCTAGGAAGGAAGATCAAACGCAATTTGTAGACAAGAAGATTTTTCCCGTGGTTCCGATAGGTGGTGCTATCGTACGTCCACATTTATGGAGTCTTCAACCCACGGAGGGTAACAGTCGCGAGAGTCCACGGAGGGCTCCACCCACAAGGGTCCACGAAGTAGAAACCTTGACTATTCCATAACGGCTTCCGTCTATGAAGGACTAGCCTCACTATGGGTAGATCTTCACGAAGTAGGCGATCTCCTTGCCCGTACAAACTTCTTGGTTCAACTCCACAACACGAAGTAGGAGGCTCCCAAGCGACACCTAACCAATCTAGGAGGAACCACCCTCCAAAAGGTAATAGGCTCGGCAATGTCGATGAACTCCTTGCTCTTGTGCTTCAAGATGATAGACTCCTCAACACACAATCACTCTCTCACAGATTTTGCTTTGGTGGAAGAGATTGATTTGGTGGAATGCAACTTAGGGAGGCTAGAGATCAAGATTCATATGGTTGGAATGGAATGGCATGATCTCAACACATGAGTAGGTGGCTCTCTCTCAAAAAACTGGATGGGGCAAGTATGGAATCGTTCTGAGTGCTTCTCTTTCGTGTGGGTGGTGGTGAAGGGTTATATATAGGCATCTCCAAAAATCCAACCGTTACACCTTAAGTGACCAACTCGGTGACACCAATGTGTGAATCTTGGTGGTACCGAGTTGCTCCAAAGGTAGCAACTTTTGAATCTCGGTGAGACCGATATATAAATCTCGGTTGCACCGATTAGGTGACCAACGGCCAGATTGCCCAATCCAGGTGACGCCGATTCAACAAACTCGGTGGTACCGATTTTGTGAATCGAGGTAACAGAAAGTTGGCAACCCAAACTCGGTGGCACCGAAGTGGAATCGGTTGCACCGATGTGATAGGGTTTGGCATGGGTCTGTCTGTGTTTGGGAATCGGTGGCACCAAGTGGAAAGTGTTGGTTGCACCGATTTTGGATATTTGACTTTGGACAGACTTTTGTGGAAGAGCTTGGGGGTGTTTTTGGTGACTATCACTTGTGCACGTATGAGCATTTTGTTCACCAACAATACCTTACCCCCTTTTAATAGTATTGGCTTTCCTATGGACTCAAAGTGATTTCTCACAAAGTAAAACGTAGAGTCCTCTTGCTTGAAGCTGTGCCAATCCATTTCCTTGCATCTTGGGGTTATCCACAATCCTTTTGCCATCCCTATCATTGAACTTTTCCTGAAATATGCTTAGTGGAAACATTAGTTCAATGATATATATGTTGTTATTAATTACCAAAACCACCAAGGGAGCAAATGTGCTTTCAGGGTGTCTTCTGGTCCAGAAAAAATCTCCAAAAAGTTTCGTCACGATTGGGCTCCGTTTGGTACTGATATTCTGCGAAGTAAAAAACAAGCAAAAACAGCAACTGGCACTTTGGCACTATGTCAATAGGTTAGTCCCGAAAAATGATATAAAGTTGTTATATACTATAACAGCATGGAAAAAGCAAAAACTATAGATACGTTGGAGGCGTATCAGGTAGCGGAGCGGGTGATGGCCCCGGCGGCTGGCGGTGGGGTGGCGGCCAAGGCGGACGATGCTGTGGTGGCGGCCAAGGCGGCCGCTGGTGGGGTGGCGACAACGCCGGCTGGCAATGGAGTGGCGGCCACGGTGGTCGCCGGCAGCAACTGCCTTCGAGCAACGATGGCGGAGCATGTGGTGGGTGGCGTGTGTCGGTACTGAATCCGGCATATCTCGTAGTAGGGGTCCTAAGCTAGGCGTCTTGGAGCGATGGTAACATGGACACAGGATTTTACCCAGGTTCGGGCTCTATCAAGGAGATAATACCCTACGTCCTGCTTTTGATTATATTGATATGGAGATAGTACATAGTACAGGTATCTACCATGAGATTGTTGTAATGAATATGAGATTGAGATTGTCTATTGACTAGCCTGGCCTCGGTTTATATAATGCACCGGAGGCCTAGGGTTTAGAGGAGTCCTTGTCTTATGTGCCAAGTCTTGTGGAATCTCCCTTGGATGCATCATGGGCTCTCCGAACTGGCCCATTAGTGAATCGCCCTGGGGGTCCTCGGCCCGACCCACTGGTCGGGAGACGACATGGTGAGTACCCCCTAGTCCAGGACACCGTCAGTAGGCCCCTGAACTGGTCTTCAAGTTGGGGACGCTCCTCGGTTCTTCCGAACTGTTCTTCATCTTCAGCCGTCGGTCTTGAAAACTGGTTCAACAAATTTTCCCATCTCCGATCTTGAGGATCGCCAAGGTGTATCTGAAGAGTTCACACGTCGGGCATCCGAGGAGCCCCTTTAAGTTCTCGTCCATTATCAATGCCTTGTTATTTTTTATGCCACATCTCGGGTTTTAAGTGCTTCCCGTGTGGCGGTGTCCTCTTGCGTCCGAGCTCCAACGCCGAACTGCATCTGAGGTATCTTTTTGCAGCCGAGCTCCAACGCCGGTCTGTGTCCGAGCTCCAACACTGGTCGGCATCCGAGGTGTCATAGATTACCTCGGTCTCTGAAAATTTGAAGGAGTCAATCCGAGCTTAAATGCTGGAATAGAATTTTATGGAGCCAGCCATTCGCATCCGAGCTTTATGTCGGACTGCTTCCGAGCTGCAACGCCGGACTGCATTCGAGCTCCAACGATGATCAGGGTCCGAGGTCTCATAAATTAGCTCAGTCTTTTTAAAAAATGAAGGAATTCAGTCGAGCTTAATGCCGGAAATGCCGTCTATGAAGCCAGCCACTTGCGCCCGAGCTTTATGCCGGACTGCTTCCGAGGTGGACCATAGGCTGATTTTTTGTGGATATTTTCGATTGGTGCAATTTATTCTCTGCCGAGATCTATAGCCAGAAGCCCGCAAGGTGCGTGTCGGTCTAAAACCCATGATGCACCTGAAGGATAAAAGAAAACCACTAATCCCAGTAGCCCCTGAGACTTAGGTCGATTTGCAAAATTGGCCTAAGGATCACGTCCTTGCTCGGCAGCATACATAGGAACAAATACGCGGTGCGCCTGGTTTCCCAGACTCGGGTTGGGTGCGGCTGACCAACCCGAGGATCAATTCTCTATGGAAATAGTATTGCACTTTGAATTTGCTGCATTGAATAGGCAGTGCAGTAGCCCCCGAGCCTTAATTTGGGCACGAGTGATCGAATTAAGGATCGATATTTATGTGACACAAACTTTGTTATGTTTGACACAATTTATATGTAATGATTCTATGTATCCAAGTACTTTACATCATTAATGCTCGGATCCGCATTGTACAAGACTTTGTTGACTGACCATCGGCTTCAACCTCCTCGGCCAGTAGCTGAGGAGTGTTTGTCCTACTTTATAAAGCCTTTATGAGGGCAAAGATTTACGGCAAACAAGGCAATTCGGCCATATGGTTTTATAAACAAAGGTACGCGGAGAGATATGTTATATTACTATTTAACGTAAGAAACATCTTCTGGGAAAAATAGTTCCTTTATAAGTTCCTTTTCCCAGGCTATCATGTTGATCATGATCGTGAAACCTCAACTCCGATCAATGTGGGAGGAAAATATTGAGGATTTAGTTCGGGGAAAGTTTCCGAACTCTGTGGTCCTTAGTGAACCTAAATTTTCACTTCCGTCGTTCCCGACCAATTATATTCTTAAGATGGCTAGCTTTTGGCTTCACCCAGTCTGAGGTACTAGCACGGATGACCCGGAAGTAACAATCGCAGAGGTGCTCCCGTTACCCCCTAGCCGAACAATCGGGAACATAGGGGATAAGCACAGGAGCCAGGCAACCCAGCTTGGCCAAAATCTTAAGTCCAATTGATGCATATTTATGGCTTTATAATGATGATTACGGAAGGCAGCACTCGTAGATTGAATACAAATGCTTTTATGCTATATGCTATTTTGACTCCTTTGTGACCGTTTATCATTTGAGAGTGGCCCATCGTCGGCTTCTACCCCTTTGTAGATGCTATGCAGGGTGTTTCCGCAGTAACAAGACAACCCTTAGCCGACGTCTCGATACCCGGAGGCGGTTGTGTTAGCGGAAACAAGGCAATCAGATATCTAGGCTTTATAACTTTCACTTGGTCATGGGAGCTTAAAGTTTGGGAGGCCAGTTACTAGCCCCCGGTTAGTGTTCGGCGTCAGCCGAGGTCAAGTTGTTAACACTCTGGCCAATTTTATGAAAGGCCCGTTGTTTAATACGTTCATTGGATCGCCGACCAGTTTATGCTCATTGTGACAGTCAGTTTTCGGCTTTCTCCACTGAGGTACTTGACCAGCTAAACTGGAAGTACAATCGCAGTGGTTCTCCCTTTGCACTCCTAGCTGAACAAAGCGGAACGTAGGAGGCAAGCACAGGAGCCGGGCCACCCAACTATTGACCGAAGACACAATTCGAAACTGGTGCATATAAAGCAATATCCGAGAACGTTTTGCCGAGGACTCCTCGGAGTGCTTTGGCTTTTGGTGGGTTTGGCTCTAGTCGCAGCCCCCCGTTGATATTGCCGATGCTTTAAAAGTGTACTGCGAGAGTTATGCTCGGAAAAAACAAAAATTTATGCAAAAAACATTATGTTTAGATAAAAGAAAATTGTGCCAATCCGAAACTGGTCTTAAAATTAATATGTGCTTCGGTCGTGCTTTAACATGATACATCCGATCTCTGGGCTCCAAGCGGGCCAGCCTTTGGCTTCAACCTCCATATCCCGAAGGCGGAGTGTTTCTCCGAGACCTATTTAGCGAACTAAACTCGAGCGGCTTTAGAAAGAAACCAGGCTATCCGGCTATTGACCACACACTAGTGTCGGAAAAAGGAGTAGTAGAAAAAGACTTTGCAACGACCAAGAAGAAAACACATTTATTATAAAACAGCTCATACAAATTAAAGAGCCCCCGGTTAAATCGGGTCAAGAAATTTTTAACAAACAAAGTTTTTAACAAACAATTTTTTGTTGTTTAACAAAAAATATAATGTTTGGTTGAACCGAACAAAAAATAAAATTTCAAAGAGAGCTGAGCACGAAAACGACTTAGCTTGTTAATGTGCTCGGTGCAGTCCGGGGTTGTGGCGGGATGGAAACGTAGTCCTCAGCCTGGCTGAGCTCCCAGCCCCCAAGCTTGAGGTAATCGAGCGAAGAGCTCCGGTTGAGACGTGGCGATGCAACACGGTTGCTGCGACGAGGCGAAGCCCTCGGTCCAGCCGAGGAGACAGAGTAGTTCGGCAGCGTGACGGCGAAGCCCCCAGTTATCATGGGAAAATGAAGTGTTTTTAACAAACAAACTTTTTTATTTAACATAAATATAATGCTTGGTCGAACCGAAAAAAAATTGAAAATTGAAAAAAGTTGAGCATGAAAGCGACTTAGCTGATTAATGTGCTGGGTGTTGATGACGTGGTCCGAGCTTGCGGCGGGTCGTGGTCCCAGCCCCCAAGCCGGTCCCGAGGTGCCCGGGTGGAAAGCTCGGCTTGATGAAGTGGCGAGGCAACACGGTCGATGTGATGACGCGAAGCCCCAGGTTCAGCCGAGGAGACGTAAGTGGTCGGCTGGTGACGCCGAAGTCCCCAGAGCAGCTTGATGAAGAAATGGAGAAGCCCCCGGTCTAGCCGGGAAGTTGAAGCAGATTGACAGAGAGATGCTGGAGCCTCCATGTCAGCCGATGTGTTAAAGCAGGTCGGCATGGTGGTTATTGGCTTGAAGAAAAGGCGGCACGTCGGTGCTAACGCAGGTCAAAATTTGTGACGCGGTCAATGCCAGCTTGATGAAGTGACCGCGCGGCGATTCTGGTGTGCCAGCCCCGTGCAATCCGTGGGGCGACGATGCCGAACTCTTGGTCGGGTTGCCGAACTCTTGGTTGGGTTGCCGAACTCTTGGTTGGCTTGCCGAGGTGATGAATCTGAAGAGGTTGACCTCGGCTCGACGAAGCGATGATCTAGCGCAGGTCGGCAGCCGTGGAGCAATGTTGTCGGGCCGGTTTGACATTGGCATGACGGTGAAAATCGCCTCAAAAAAGACTTAAAATTTGTGGGCACATGTTTGAGAACAACACAATAACCTAGACAAAAAATTCCTTTAAGAAGGATGTCCAATATCCCGTTCATGAAGAAAGATGAATTCGGGTCGGATTCGTTTTCGCGCAGGAAACAGATCCGAAAATTGACGCACTTATCGGGCCGTTTCCGGAGTTGGAACGGTCGGATCGAGCTGAAATTTTGAAGGGCTGTCGATGTAGGAATTCCGCAGTGGATCAATGGTTGGATCTTCCAAAGGATGAACGATCTGGGCACTGGACTCCTCGCCCTAAAGTCGTCTAAATTCACATCCAGATTTGACACGGCTCCGTTATATTGTAGATCGCTGGAGATTCCTCCACCGGAACGCGACGAAATTTTGCAGGGTTGTTCTAGACTCAATTCCGCACAATTCCACCAAAGCAATCGTCAAAGCGACACTCGAGGAGGCGGGGACAACGAACACGAATTCGCTGTCCAGAATAATTGCATGATCGAGCGAGGGCAATGTTGACGTTGAGCCCCCGAGCACCATGGAGGATTCTTCCATGATCTTGGTTGAGATTGAAGTTGATGTTGATGAAGACACCCGTCCGATCTAGATGATCCGACGTGGCACGTAGTCCTCGGCCTAGCCGAGGTGACCAATCAAGCCGGCGACGAAGATCCCGATGTAGCTCGGTTCCGACGCGTAGATCGCGATGGAGCCGATCTGAATTCCCATCGCACCGCGGCGACTACCCAGCAGGCTCTCAATGAAAGCACCAATGTCGGTTCTGAATCCGGCATATCTCGTAGTAGGGGTCCTAAGCTAGGCGTCTTGGAGCGATGGTAACATGGACACATGATTTTACCCAGGTTCGTGCTCTCTCAAGGAGATAATACCCTACGTCCTGCTTTTGATTATATTGATATGGAGATAGTACATAGTACAGGTATCTACCACGAGATTGTTGTAATGAATATGAGATTGAGATTGTCTATTGACTAGCCTGGCCTCGGTTTATATAATGCACCGTAGGCCTAGGGTTTAGAGGAGTCCTTGTCTTGTGCGCCAAGTCTTGTGGAATCTCCCTTGTATGCATCATGGGCTCTCCGAACTGGCCCATTAGTGAATCGCCCTGGGGGTCCTCGGCCCGACCCACTGGTCGGGAGACGACGTGGTGAGTACCCCCTAGTCCAGGACACCGTCAGCGTGCACACACCGAACAAGGACGCCATGCGCACTGCACGTTTCCGAGGACTCCGCCGCCGACGTGGTGTAGCCTCCCAGCTGGAGCTGTCCTCTGGCGAAGTGGCGGAGCGACGACGATGGATGGGTGCCATTGGCGATTGGGGGAGAAGCAAATTAGAGATGCTACAGGGAGAGAGGGGATGAATGCCGTGTGCAGACGCCGGCCATGAGGGTTTATAAAGCAGGCGGCCAAGCATTGGGGGTTTCTGCGATTTCGGCGAGCCGGGCGGGAACCTGCGCGGTTGCGCGGGAACGGGAAGGCCAAAAGAAACCCCGAAGCGTGCACTGGAATCCTCGGGCGGCAACGCAATGACAAGACGGGACAGAGGAGGGCGAAATGACAAGTAAACAAACGGATAATAATAAAAAAGCGTTTGCGTATTATTACATAGCAAACGACCGTTCTCTACGAACCGTCGCGAAATGCTCTACGCATAAGGCGGCCAGCTGAGGCGGCCGCGGCGTGCTCGCTCACGTCCGTGCGCGCGCTCTCTACCAGCGTCCCTCCACCTTTGGGGCACCATATGCATGCGATTGCACCACACCCGGTGCCACCATGCAGTTATACGTGCGCCACCATGCAGTTAAGCACTGCAAAAACTGCCATGCGGACGTGCCGAAATTCCAGGCCGTCCGGCGCCCACCCATTTATTCTCTTGCCCATTTACCTTCATCTCTTCCACCTTTTGATCACGCCACACAACACAAGAAGCACATCCACGACGACAAATAATAGAGAGTGGATGCACATCTCTTCATCGCTTCTACCTTCCCGTGCGGATCCAATGGCGGCTGCCGGCACCGAGCGACAGTTTGCCATTATTGTCAAAGTGGACACCCACATCAGGAAGACGGACCTCTCGGTGGTGTACACCAATGACCCGGTCGTTGTGGAGAACGCCATCAACACGTTGGAGCAGCTGCTTGCTGAGGATGACAAGTACAAAGTGGTCGGCTTCGACCTCAAGTACACCGGCGGTCGTGCCGGGCATGACCAGATGGTTGCCATTGCCCAGTTGTGCATGCGCCATCACGTACTCGTCTACCACTACTGCCTGTCCACAAGGCCTTGCAAGCATTTCACAAGGTTTGTCAACAACCCCGACTACAAGTTCGCAATGGTGTACCCCAGCAACGATCTCAAGGTGCTCAAGACTTCGGGCTTGTCCTGCCAGAAGCTTGTCAACATCCAAGGTTAGTACAGGGTCTGAGGCAGCGAGAAGAAGAAGCAGAAGGACTCCCTGGTTGACCTCACCGCGGCAATCATCATCCCCTACTACAGAGACATGAAGGCTGAGTGCGACAAGGACAAGTCTGTCTGGCGCAAGGCCTGGGTGAACGGACTGGATGAAGAACACATCAAGTATGCGGCCAAGGACGCGTGCACAAGCTACGAGATGTCTAGGAGGATCGTTGACATGAGGAAGTGCCTCCTTCCTGCAGACAGTGAGGGATAGCCACAAGCAGAGCAGTGGCGGCAACCGTCGTCAGAAGAACAATATGATTTGGTGATCGTCTACTTCTTGTAAATTTATATTGAGGAATGTACATGTGTTATGCTGTCACTTATGTAATTGGATGTTAAAGTTGGTTATGCAACAATAATGTTGGTGTTCTGTAGTCAGAGCATAGTTGTTGTGCAAACAGAGCAAATCACACCTCATACAATTGTTTAGCATCAACCGTGTGCCCACAACACACACAGCTTGTCAGTATGAATCGTTTGGGTTGATATTGGTCTTCCCACACTATTCTGATGAATGAACTGTTTTCCTGGTATCGCACACACCTTGTTATGGTAACTCGTTTGTGTTCTAGCTGGATCAACGCAAATAGTTTGTCTGAGTGAACTGTATGTCGTACTTCACACACATATGTATTTTGTGAACCGTTTTTGTTATCTTGTCTAATCGCAAACAGTTCATAAGCACCAACTGTATGCCCTGCATCACACACGCTAGTCTCATCTCAAACATGGGTGATGGACCAGTTATTGCACATGGTTTTCTTTATTGGCGACAGAGATATAACTATATCGTTTGCAATGGATCGATCGGACACAGCTTGGTCGAAGGGTCTCTAATTGATGTGTTGTCTTTGGACCTTCCTGCAGTAGTGTTGGCCTTCATGGTTGTGAAGCTTGCATAGCAGCAGAGGTCCATAAACCTGCATCACCCCGCCTCCAGTCGCTCTGCCCTCTGCACCCGTGTCTGAAGATGCTGACAGAACAGGTTTGTCTATTCCAGCGTGTGCTCCTTGAAGATCACACGCCATATTCTGATTGTTCTTAAAATCCACCACCCGTGTCTGACCAAATCTGTTTGAAAGACAGCCAGATGACACCATTAAACACCATGCTATTTCGGTGCTAACACAAAGCCCAGAGAGTAGCAGCTACAATGGTATTAAATACATTAGTACCCACTGGCTTGGAAAGGAAGTGGCTAATTTCATTCCAAACCAGTTTGGCAACCAAACAATCAAAAACAAGTTGTTGGACACTTCCATTTTCAGAACAGAAAACACAATCCAATGGCTTGTTCATCATTCTCTTCTGCAGATTATCTCTAGTCATGATCTTATTATATGAAACTAGCCAGAGGAATATGTGTATCCTGGGGGGAACAACCAGTTTCCAAATAGCAGGAATGAACACAGGTGTTACCCCTCTATAATTGATGATAGCATAGAGAGAACTGGTGGTGTAAGTGCCTGAAGAATTGTATTGCCAAACAAGGGCATCAGTATCATCAGAGTAAGAGATGCTCCTAGCAACAACTTCTAGCTCATACCATGAGTTCATAAGGTTGGGAGGGAAGGCTCTCCTAAAGGTGAGCTTCAGGTTTTCTCCATCCCAAACCTGACGAATTGTTTTGCTTTGCTCTCTACAAATCACATAGAGTTCCCAGAATTGGATTGAGAGAGGAGAGGATCCAAACCAACAATCCTCCCAAAATCTAATCTGTTTGCCATTCCCCACAGACCACATGTAGCCAAATTTAACTGCTTTGGAGGCCCAGATCACTCCCTTCCAAAAGACAGAGGTCTAAGTACTTTGACTACAGAATATGTTGGGAGCAGGATTATATTTATTATCTATAATTGTTTTCCAAAGCTTGCCCTCACTACAAGAGTACCTCTTAATCCATGCCCCTAGGAGGGAAGTATTAAGATCATGGATATTAGGGATGCCTAGCCCACCAAACTCTTTCATCGTGGTAACCAAATGCCAATTGGCTAAGTGGATATTCATGTGACCTTCATAGTCATTACACAAGCAATTTTCCATTTGGGTGTTAATCATATCAACTACCCACTTGGGGAATTTGAAAAAGGAGAGAAGGTAAATGGGGATACGTGCCAAGAAAGATTTGATAAGAGTAAGCCTAGCAACATAAGAAAGAAGCTTACCTCTCTAGCCTACAATTCTTTTTAGAATCTTGTCTACTAGAAAGCTTGTCAAAGTGAAGTGGGTTCATAGATATTTAATGGGAAAATTACCTACAGGGCATCCACAAAAAAAAGTGAAAGAATCTATCTCAACCTCATCAAGGTTCATAGGGATCATTTCAATTTTTAGGTAGTTGATCTTCATCCCAGAGACTTGTTCAAAGCAAGTCAATACCCATTTGAGGTTAGTAGCCATAGAGGGGTTACCATCAACAAATAGGATAGTGTCATCAGCATATTGCAGGCTGATGACACCTCCAGGGCAAAGTTCAGACCCTAGCCCTTTAAACAACTGCCTGTTGGTGGCTTTTGTAAGCATCCTAGTCAGCACATTCACTACTAAATGAAAGAGCAAGGGGGACATGGGGTCTACTTGTCTCAATCCTTTGCCAGTGAGGAAGAAATGACTCTCTTTATTGTTTATTTGGACACCCATGGACCCTTTATGAGTGATCTGGTCTATCCAATGCACCCATTTGTCATTAAACCCTCTAATTTTAAGCAAGTTGTGAAGGAAATCTAGGTCCACCCTATCAAATGCTTTCTCATAATCAAGTTTCAAGACTACAACCTTGTTGTTAGATCTAGCTATGGAGTGGATAACTTCATGTGCTATCACCACACTCTCCAGAATATACCTGCCTTTAATAAAGCATTTGATGATTTTTACAGTACCGAACAAAGTCCAATTGCCCTGAAACTTTTTTATGATTTTTTCTGGACCAAAAGAAGACCTGGAAGCTTTGGGAGGAGACCGGAGACCGCAAGAGGGAGGGAGCACACAACAGGGCGCGCCCAGGGGGGTGGCCGCGCCCTGATCTATGCTGGTCCCCTCGAGTGGCCCTCGACATCCCTCTCTCGGCTGTAAATTCTCATTAATCCCAAAAACCCTAGAGAGCCTCCCAAAACACTTTTTTCGCCGTCGGAAGTCTCTGTTCCGCCGTGTGCCCATCTGGAGCCATGTTCCGGTGCTCTGCCGGAGGGGGGATCAATCACAGAGGGCCACTACATCAACCTTTTTGCTCCCATGGTGATGTGTGAGTAGTTCCCTACAGACCTACGGGTCAGTAGTTAGTACCTAGATGGCTATCTCTCTCTCTCTCTCTTGATCTTCAATACAAAGTTTACCGCATCTTCGCGGTGATCTATTCGATGTAATCACTTTGTGCGATGCATTTGTTGGGATCCGATGAATTGTGGGTTTATCTTCAGATTATTCATGAAAAAGATTTGAGTCTTCTTTGATTTCTATTATGATTCTCTTCAGTGAGAGGGGTGCGTTGGAGTGGGTTCAACCTGACGGATTTCTATATCCCAGTGACAAAGTAGGGGACAAGATACGTCTTTGTGTTGTTGCCACTAAGAATAAAACGATGGGATTAATTCATATTGATTGACTCTTTGTCTACATCATGTCATTGTTCTCCAAGCATTACTCTGTTTTACTTAATACGCTAGATGCATGCTGGATAGCGGTCGATGGGTGGAGTAATAGTAATATGTGCAGGCAGGAGTCGGCCTATTTGCTTATGGACATGATGCCTATATACACATGATCATTGCCGTGAATAAAGATTGCATAACTATGCGCTTTTCTATCAATTGCCCAACAGTAATTTGTTTACCCACTGTATGCCTACTACAAGAGACATGCCACTAGAGAACACTACGTCCCCCGGGTTTATTCTCCTATATATTTACAAAAGCTTTCAATACCTTGCTGCAATTTATTTCCTTTTATTTTATTTCGCATTTTACAATAATCAACTTTTATCAACATACTTCACTAGCTTGCACATAAAGAGTCCAAGGGGATTGACAACCCTCTTGCCCGCGTTGGGTGCAAGAGTTTGCTCCTTTGTGTGCAGTCGTTGAAGACGAGGGTTGCGTGCTACTCCTATTGATTCGATAAACCTTGGTTCTCTGCTGAGAGAAATACTTATCTATATTGTGTTGCATCACCTGTTCCTCTTCACGGAAAACCCAACGCAGATCACAAGTATCAAGCCGGACCTTGTACGCGGGTAGGTTGGCGAAGGTTTCCCGGAGGTCATCGAGGAGGCTGAAGTGCTTCTTGGTTTTGATGACAATGTCATCCACATACACATGCACATTCCTGCCGATCTAGGGCGGGAGGCACTTCTGCATGCAGCACTAGAAGGTGGCCCCGGCATTCTTCAAGCCGAACGACATGGTGATGTAGCAGTAGGCCCCGAAGGGGGTGATGAAGGAGGCTTTGAGCCGGTCGTCCGGATCCAGCTTGATCTGGTGGTAGTCGGAGTAAGCGTCCAGAAAGGACAGCAGGTCGCAGCCGGCGGTGGAGTCGTTCACCTTGTCGAATCGGAGTAAAGCGAAAGGATCATTGGGGCATGCCTTGTTCAGGCTAGTGTAGTCGATACACATGCGCCAAGTCTTGTTCTTCTTCAGCAGCAGGACCGGGTTGGCCAACCAGTCCGGGTGGAAAACTTCCATGATGAAGCCGGCTGCGAGCAACCGGGCAATTTCTTCACCTATGGTGCGCCGCTTCTCCTCAGAGAAATGGCGGAGCGGTTGCTTGACCGGCTTCGCATCCGGCCACACATGGAGTTTGTGCTCGGCATACTTCCTTGGCACACCTGGCATGCCTTTTGGAGACCATACAAAGATGTCCCGATTCTCACGAAGGAAGTCGATGAGCTCGCCTTCCTATTTGTTGCCGAGGTTGGCGCCGATGGTGACGCATTGCTTGGGGTTGGCCGGCTCGAGCGGCACTTGCTTTGTCTCCTTGTACCGCGTGAACATTGCCTCATGCCGGTTGCGCCGCGGCTTGGGCCACGAGCTGGTCGAGTTAGCGCCTTTCCTCAATGATGACCAAGGATTCGGCCTGTCGGCTGCCCGCTTGGGTGCACTCGATGGACTTCTAGTAATCCCCGTCGATGGTGATTATGCCCTTGGGACCTGACATCATCATCTTGAGGTACGCATAGTGGGGGATCACCACGAACTTGGACGGCCCAACAACGTGTGATAGGGGCTGCTTAGGTCCACCACCTCGAACCAAATCGGCTCGCGACGGACGTGACTCTTGGTGCCGAAAGGACATCAAGCCAGATCTTGCCAATGGGGGAGCAAGATTACCCTGGCACGATGCCATCGAAAACCGTCCAGGTCGGCTGCAGGTGGCTGTCCTTGAGGCCCAGCTAGAGCAGGCTGCCATGGTAGAGGATGTTGATGCTGCTACCACCGTCGACGAGCACCCGCGAGAACCGGCAGATGAGCTTCTCGAACACGAAGGTGGGATCGCGAATGAGAGTGTAGTTGCCAGGGTTCGGCATTATGGCCGGGTGGTCCTCCCGGCTCCAGGTGATCGACCTCTCGGACCTCATGCTGGCGCTTGCGCTGGCTGTGCTTGTCATCATCTTCGCTAGTGAAGATGACGTACACCCTGTTCTGGTCGGGGAAACGATCTAGGAGGCGGCAGACGGCCAGAGCCGGGGCTCGTGGGGCCGGGGGAGGAGGAGCCAGAAGGCCCTCGCCCTGGACAGTCGCTGGGAGAAGTTGCATTGCCGGAGCGTGTGCGTGGCCGGCTTCGCGCCGTTGTGCATCTTGCACGGTTCATCGAGCATCTGCTCAAAGGTGAGCTTCGGTTGCCAGGCGGCCTTGTCGGTTCGCTGCCACTTGTTGTTGCCGGCGTTGTTATTCTACTGCTGCCAGCTATCACCAGTCGGTCGCGGGTTGGCCGGCTGGGCCGGCACGGCTTTGCCGGCCGCGTTGACTTTGACGCGCATCGCAGAGTCGACCGTGGCATACTTTTCCGCCTTGGCCATGAGCTCTGCAAGGGTGGCCGACTCGGAGCACATGAGCTTGTGCTTGAGGAGCGTGCCATCCCAGCAGCCCCTCGGTGAAATATTGGATCGCATGTACCTCGTGCACCCCTTCACGGGAGATGTGCAGCTCGGTCTAGCACGTGAGATAGTCGCAGAGGGACTCGTCCGGCCCCTGGACGCACATGGCCAGCTCACGGGGTCGGCCGGGTGGTTTATAGGTGCCGGTGAAGTTGTGCAGGAATGCTTCCTCGAAGTCCACCCAGGTGTTGATGCTGCCAGCCGGCAGGCTGTTGAGCCATGTCCGACCTGAGCCGAGTAGCATGAGGGGAATATAGCACACCGCTACACGCTTGTTGCCTCTGGCGATGCCGACTACCGTGGTGTAGTCGATCAGCAAGTCCTCTGGCTTGGCGGAGCCGTTGTACTTGGGGGTGTCGCGGGGCAGCGTGAAGCCGGTCGGGAATGGCTCATTGCAGATACGCGGACCGAAACATGCCGGACCGATCGGGCCCTCCTCCTCTAGGAGGAGGGATTCGGCCAGCCGGTCGAGGCAGCGCCGAGCGTCGTTCTCGTCCTGGGGCACGCGGGGCCCTAGCCGGGCGGCGAGCTCAAGGCATACGGCTGGCCCGGGGTAAGGGGCCCGGTCTCGCCGCGGGGGCAGAGCGCGCACGGCCGTCTGGAGGCGGTCGTCTTCCAGGACGTCATTCCACTGGCTCGTGACAGCCGGCTACTCGTCGCGATGCCGAGGGCGACCGTCATGGCTCCGGCCAGCCCGGCGGCCGGAGCCGGGCGGGGAGGACGCCTGCTGCATCTGCCGGCATCCACCGACCAGCAGCTGGTCGTCGCCCCGAAGGTGGGGGGACTCGGAGCCGGCCAGGGCGGCTGGAACTGGGTCTGGTGCGTATTGGTGGCGGTGACGAGGTTGCCGACGCGCTGCACTTGATGGTCGCGCTCCTCGCCCTCGAGGGTTGCCAGGTCATCCTTGGCCGCCTAGGCGACTTTCATGTTAGCCGCCGGGGTTTCGTAGGTGGACAGGTTTCCACCGAGAAGATCGCAACCACGCGGCCACGTTGCCGCACCTCGTCACGCAGGCCGGGCTCGGTGCCAACCGGGGTGAAGCCGTAGATGGTGTTGTATTCATGCTGGGTGGACTCCATTCGGCGTCGCATGGCGGCGAGCATGGTGGCCTTTGCGAACAGCTGTTTGCGGGCCTCCTCAAGCTCGGCCACGGCGACAGCCGGGTCAGCAGCAGGTGCGATGGGGGCGCAGGCCTAGCGGGGTGGCATGCAGGGGGTCAGACGTGCCGGCTCGAGCCGCAGCCGCGACTGCCCTAGCCGCATCCCTGCCTCACGCTGAGCTTGTGCTGGACCCGGTGGTCAACACTTCGACACGGACGCAGAGGCCATCGACATCGTCGAGAGTGCTGATGCTGGGAGAGGGCAGCGGGTTAGAGAATACGAGCACCTTGCTGGGGTACTCGTCGAGAATGGACGCGACGCTGATGCGCAGCTTGGCGAAGCGGGTGCAGAGGTCGTCAATGTTGTCGGAGGTCAAGCCGCTAGCGGATGGCAGCGAGTCAGAGACGCTGAGCACCTCGCTAGGGTACTGGTCGGGGATGAGCGCACTGCCGGCGCGCGTCTCACTGAGAGGGACGACGGTGCTGTCTTCGGTGCAGGTGGAGCCAGCGCCGCGTGTTGTGTCGTCTCCCGCGGAAACGGACGCCACGGGCGTGCAGAGTCTCTCGTGCGCGATGCGCTCTTCGGAATCGGTGGAGAGTCTCGCCCGGAGCATGTATCCGGCCGACGCTGTGGACAGCCCCATGGTGGGTGCCAGCTGTCGTGGTTTTGTCATGGCAGATGCCATGGGGTCGCTTATCGAGTGTGGTTGGGGCCAAAGTGGATCGACGGGCTCCGGAAATGAGATAGGGGACAAGCTGTGCGGGACAAGCGATGTGCCCAAGTCGGGGCCCTCCGTGGGAGGTAACACCCCTAGTCCTTCCGGGTCTAGTAAATGGTGGGTGGACAATACAACGGTGCTCCTTGAGTTGTTGGTTGGAGGAGGAAGAAGGGGCTGGCTTGCCCTCTCTCTGCCTCTCCTATATGTGTGTGATCGTGTGGGGGGAAAATGACTTAGTGCTCATGCCTCCTGAACTAGGAGGAGGGCTGGGGGTTTTATAGGTCAACCACCCAACTTACAATATGCAAAGATAACTGGGGCGGGCCCGGGACGGAAGCCTCTCTGGCCAGCGGTGGGGCCCACCGGCTATGTGGTCTTGTCGCTGGTAGGGCTCGCCGGCTGCTGAGTCCCGTCGTAGGTGGGTCCCACCGTCCGGAGCTACTGTAGCCATGCATCACCGGCCTCATGGAGTGGGTAGGTGCATGCCGGCTACAGGGTCGGTCCGCTCAGTTAAGGTTAGCGGTACCCGCGGCCATCTAGCTTTGTCTTGGTCGCGTCAGGGGGTCCTGTAGCCGCTTGTGCTCTGTCAATGGGTCATGTAGCCATGCGCGCCTTGCTGGAGAGGTCATGTCTTATCGCCGCATGTTGGTACGGGCGGATGGGACGGGCGCTGAACCGCCGACTACTGCCACAGCCGGTAGGGAGGGTCGGTCGTTGACCAACCGGTCAGCGGCTCGGGGAGCCGGCCCGTGAGAGCAGTCGGCCACACGACCAGGCGGCAAAGGGGAGGTCAGCTGGCCCAAATGTTTTGAAGTGTTGCTTCCTCTGCTTTAGTATACCCAGGGTTATATCCCCGACAGTAAATGACAAGCATTTCCATAGACCATTTTAAAGGGGGGCATACCCATAGGATTTTTATAAGCAGTTCTATATGCCCACAATTCATCACCTAGTTTCTTATACCAATTCTTCATAGATCTATTAATGGTCTTTTGCAAAATTAACTTTATTTCTCTATTACTCAATTCAACTTGAACACTAGATTGAGGATGATATGGAGAGGCAATTCTATGATTGACATACTATTTAGCTAAGAGTTTGCGAAATGCACCATGAATAAAATGTGAACCACCATCAGTCATTAAATATCTAGGGACTCCAAACCTCAGAAAGATAACTTCTTTAAGCATTTTTATAGAGATGTTGTGATCAGCACTACTAGTTGGAATAGCTTCTACCCACATAGTAACATAATCAACATCAACTAAAGTATGAGTATATCCATTGAGAGGAAGGAAAATGTTCCATATAATAAAATCCCCAAACATCAAATGGTTCAATAATGAGTGAATAATTCATTGGCATTTCCTGACGTCTACCAATATTACGAATTCTTTGATATTCATCACAAGAAAGGACAAAGTTACACAAATCCTTAAAGAGAGTAGGCCAATAAAAACTAGACTGTAGTACCTTATGTGCAGTTCTGTCTCCCGCATGGTGTCCTCCATAAGCTTCAGAATGACAATTCTATAGGATTTGTTCATGTTCATGCTCAGGTACACAACGTCTCATAACCCATCTATTCCTTCTTTGTATAAATGTGGGTCATCCCAAAAGTAATGTCTCGTGTCAAAGAAGAACTTTTTCTTTTGTTGGTTGTGAAACTATGTGGTATATATTTAGCAACAATGTAATTAGCATAATATGCATACCATGGACTATTACGAGAAGTACAAGGATTTATAACAGCTAATTGCTCATCCGAAAAACTATCATCAATAGGTAGTGGGTCATCAAGAACATTTTCCATCCTAGAAAAATTATCTGCTACATGGTTTTCAGCTCCCTTCCTATCAACAGTATGCAAATCAAACTCTTGAAGTAAAAGAACCCACCTAATCAGCCTAGGTTTAGCATCTTTCTTTTCCATAAGATATTTAATAACAACATGATCAGTGTGAATTATTAATTTAGAATCAACTATATAAGATTTAAATTTATCACATGCAAACACAACTGCTAGAAATTCTTTTCAGTAGTAGCATAATTCTTTTGAGCGGTGTCTAGAGTTTTACTGGCATCATGAATAAAATTCAATTTCTTATCAACTCTTTGTCCTACAACAACACCAACAACATATTCGCTAGCATCACACATTATCTCAAAGGGTAGGTTCCAGTTAGGTGGTTGAACAATAGGTGCAAAAATTAAGGCTTCTCAAGTATTTCAAAGGCTTCTACACAATCATCATAAAAAACAAATGGAATGTATTTTTGCAAAAGATTGGTAAGAGGCCAAGAAATTTTAGAGAAATCTTTAATGAACTTTCTATAGAAACCAACATGCCCAAGGAAACTCCGAATACCTTTGATATTTTTAGGACATGGCATTTTTTCAATTGCATCAACTTTAGCTTTATCTACCTCAATACCTCTTTCAGAAATCTTATGCCCGAGGACTATACCTTCATTCACCACAAAGTGGCACTTCTCCCAATTCAAGACACGATTAGTTTCCTGAGATCTCTGCATAACTCGATCAAGGTTGTTTAAGCAATCATCAAAAGAGGTTCCGTAAATGGAGAAATCATCAATGAATATCTTAACACTATTTTCATAAAATTCAGAGGATATAGCAGGCATACATCTTTGAAAGGTAGAAGCTGCAATGCATAAACCAAAAGGCATACGTCTATAAGCATAGGTTCCAAAAGGACAAGTAAATGTGGTTTTCTCTTGATCTTCTTTTGCTACAGGTATTTGCCAAAAGCCAGAATATCCATCTAAGAAAAAAAGTGTGTATGCTTAGACAATCTTTCTAACGTATTATAAATAAAAGGCAAGGGGTAATGATCCTTTCTAGTAGCTTTATTTAATTTCCTAAAATCAATTACCATCCGATAGCCAGTTACAATTCTTTCTAGGATAAGTTCATTTTTATCATTAGGAACAACGGTAATGCCTCCTTTCTTAGGAACACAATGAACAGGACTTACCCATCTACAATCAGCTATAGGGTAAATTATACCTGCCTCCAGAAGCTTTAATATTTATGTTCTTACCACATCCTTCATTTTAGGATTAAGACAACGTTGGTGATCAATGACGGGTTTAGCATATGGTTCCTTATTAATCTTGTGTTGACATAAAGTGGGACTAATGCCCTTAAGATCATCCAGAGTATATCCAATTGCAACATGGTGCTTCTTCATAACCTTAAGTAATCTCTTTTCTTCGTGTTCTGAAAGGTTAGCACTGATAATAACAGGATATATCTTCTTTTCATCAAGATAAGCATATTTCAGTGTATTAGGTAATTTCTTTAACTCAAACACAGGGTCACTCTTAGGAGGTACAAGGCCTCCCAAGGTTTCAACAGGAAAATTATGTTTAAGGATAGGTGTTTGATTAAATAATATATCATCTATTTCTTTTCTTTCTTTCATATGCATATCATTTTCATGGTCTAGAAAATATTGTTCTAACGGGTCAGTAGGAGACACAACTGTTGGGGAACGTTGCATGGGAAACAAAAATTTTCCTACGCACACGCAAGATCTATCCATGGTGATGAGCATCTACGAGAGGGAGAGTGAATCTACATACCCTTGTAGATCGCTAAGCGGAAGCGTTAATAAACGCAGTTGATGTAGTCGAACGTCTTCGCGATCCAAATCGCCGAGCGTCCCGCGATCCAATCACGATCCTTCCGATCTAGTGCCGAACGGACGGCACCTCCGCGTTCAACACACGTACGGCTTGATGACGCCTTCACCTCCTCGATCCAGCGAGCGATGATGAAGTAGTGGTTGAGTTCCAGCAGCACGACGGCGTGGTGATGGTGGTGAGGAACAATCTCTGCAGGGCTTCGCCAAGCACTACGGAGATTATGACGGAGGAACTAGAGGGCTAGGGTTGCCGGCACACGGCTTGGGAAATCCTGATGTGTCCCGTGTGCTAGCCCTGCCCCTCTATTTATATGTTGAGCCTTGGGGTCTAAACTTGGAGTAAAAGCCTCCTCCGGGTCGGTTTTGCCCGCACAAGGTCGGTTTGGCCCGCAGGGAAAGAGTCCAACTCGGATCCCTGCCGAACCGTGCACAGCCGCGCACAAGCGGTAGTACCGCTTCACACAAGCGGTAGTACCGCTTGGGCGGTAGTACCGCTTCACACAAGCGGTAGTACCGCTCGGGCGGTAGTACCGCTTCACCAAGCGGTAGTACCGCTTACGCGGCAGCAAAACTACTTTTGCACTTTCCAATACCTTGTGGGCTTTATCCCTTTGGCTCATATAAAGTGTTGCTGCACCCGAACACTTCGGTAAACATCCGGAACCCATTCCGGTGAACTCCGGAACCCTTCCAGAGATCAAAACACTATTATCACATATATCAATCTTTACCTCCGGACTATTCCGGAGATCCTCGTCATGTCCGGGATCTTATCCGAGACTCCGAACAACTTTCGGTCACCAACATAATAACTCAATTATACTAATCGTCACCAAACGTTAAGTGTGTAGACCCTGCGGGTTCGAGAACTATGTAGACATGACCGAGACACCTCTACGGCCAATAACCAATAGCGGGACCTGGATGCCCATATTGGCTCCTACATATTCTACGAAGATCTTTTATCGGTCGAACCTCTATGTCAAGGATTCAGTTAATCCCGTATGCTGTTCCCTTTGTTCTTCGGTATGTTACATGCCCGAGATTCGATCGTCGGTATCTCTATACCTAGTTCAATCTCGTTACCGGCAAGTCTCTTTACTCGTTCCGCAATACAAGATCTCGTGGCTAACACTTTTAGTCACATTGCTTGCAAGGCTCATTGTGATGTTGTATTACCGAGTGGGCCCTGAGATACCTCTCCGTCATACGGAGTAACAAATCCCAGTCTTGATCCATGCCAACCCAACAGACACCCTCGGAGATACCTGTAGAGCACCTTTATAGTCACCCAGTTACGTTGCGACGTTTGATACACACAAGGTATTCCTCCGGTGTCAGTGAGTTGCATGATCTCATGGTCAAAGGAACAGATACTTGACATGCAGAAAACAATAGCAATAAACTGACACGATCAAATGCTACGTTTACAGTTTGGGTCTTGTCCATCACATCATTCTCCTAATGATGTGATCCCGTTATCAAATGACATCTCATGTCAATGGCTAGGAAACCTTAACCATCTTTGATCAACGAGCTAGTCAACTAGAGGCTTACTAGGGACACAGTGTTGTCTATGTACCCACACATGTATTTGAGTTTCCAATCAATACAATTATAGCATGGATAATAAACGATTATCATGAACAAGGAAATATAATAATAACCAATTTATTATTGCCTCTAGGGCATATTTCCAACAGTCTCCCACTTGCACTAGAGTCAATAATCTAGTTCACATCACTATGTGATTTACATTGTAATGAATCGAACACCCATGCAGTTCTGGTGTTGTTCATGTTTAGCCCTTGGAAGAGGTTTAGTCATCGGATCTGCAACATTCAGATCCGTGTGTACTTTGCAAATATTTATGTCGTCCTCCTTGATGTAATCGCGGATGGAATTGAAACGTCGCTTTATGTGTCTGGTCCTCTTGTGAAATCTTGGTTCCTTGGCTAGAGCAATGGTACCAGTATTATCACAAAACAGAGTCATTGGGTTAAGTGCACTAGGCACTACTCCAAGATCTGTCATGAACTCCTTCATCCAGACACCTTCCTTCGCCGCCTCCGAGGCTGCGATGTACTCCGCTTCGCATGTAGAATCAGCTACCACGCTTTGCTTGGAACTGCACCAGCTAACCACACCCCCATCAAGAATAAATACGTATCCGGTTTGCGACTTAGAGTCATCCGGATCAGTGTCAAAGCTTGCATCGACGTAACCCTTTACGACGAGCTCTTGATCACCTCCATAAACGAGAAACATGTCCTTAGTCCTTTTCAGGTACTTCAGGATATTCTTGACCGCCGTCCAGTGTTCCATTCCTGGATCACTTTGAAACCTTCCGGCCATACTTATGGCAAGGCTGACATCGGGTCTTGTGCACAGCATTGCATACATGATAGAGCCTATGGCTGAAGCATAGGGGATGACACTCATCTTTTCTCTATCTTCTGCAGTCACTGGGCATTGAGTCTTACTCAACTTCACACCTTGCAAAACAGGCAAGAACCCCTTCTTGGACTGATCCATTTTGAACTTCTTCAAAATCTTATCAAGGTATGTGCTTTGTGAAAGTCCTATTAAGCGTCTCGATCTATCTCTATAGATCTTGATGCCTAATATGAAAGCAGCTTCTCCTAGGTCCTTCATTGAAAAACTCTTGTTCAAATATTCCTTTACGCTTTCCAGCATTTCTATATTGTTTCCAATCAACAATATGTCATCCACATATAATATTAGAAACGCTATAGAGCTCCCACTCACTTTCTTGTAAATACAAGCTTCTCCGTAAACTTGTATAAACTCGAACGCTTTGATCACCTCATCAAAACGAAGATTCCAACTCCGAGATGCTTGCACCAGTCCATAAATGGATCGCTGGAGTTTGCAAACATGATTCTGACGGACTTAAGCATCGCTACGGGTGAGAAGGTCTCATCGTAGTCAACTCCTTGAACTTGTGAAAAACCCTTTGCCACAAGTCGAGCTTTATAGACGGTGACATTGCCGTCCGCGTCCGTCTTCCTCTTAAAGATCCATTTGTTCTGAATGGCCTTACGCCCTTCAGGTAATACTTCCAAAGTCCATACTTTGTTTTCATACATGGATCCCATCTCGGATTTCATGGCCTCTAACCACTTCTCGGAATCCGGGCCCATCATCGCTTCTCCATAGCTCGTAGGTTCATCGTTGTTTAACAACATGACCTCTAAGACAGGGTTGCCGTACCACTCAGGAGTAGTACGCGTCCTTGTCGACCTACGAGGTTCGATAGCAACTTGATCCAAAGCTTCATGATCATCATCATTAACTTCCTCTTCAGCTAATGTAGGCTCCACAGAAACAACTTTCTGCGCTGCGCTACTCTCAGGTTGAAGTAAAGGTTCAACAACCTCATCAAGTTCTATCTTCCTCCCACTCAATTCTTTCGAGAGAAACTCTTTCTCAAGAAATGTTCCGTTTTTAGCGACAAACATTTTGCCTTCGGATCTGAGATAGAAGGTATACCCAACTGTCTCTTTTGGGTATCCTATGAAGACGCATTTCTCCGCTTTGGGTTCCAGCTTTTCAGGCTGAAGCTTTTTGACATAAGCATCACATCCCCAAACTTTAAGAAACGACAGCTTTGGCTTCTTGCCAAACCAAAGTTCATATGGCGTCGTCTCAACGGATTTCGATGGTGCCCTATTTAAAGTGAATGCAGCTGTCTCTAATGCATAACCCCAAAACGATAGTGGCAAATCGGCAAGAGACATCATAGATCGCACCATATCTAATAAGGTTCGATTACGACGTTCGGACACACCATTACGCTGTGGTGTTCCAGGCGGTGTCAATTGTGAAACAATTCCACACTGTCTTAAGTGACTGCCAAACTCATAACTCAGATATTCTCCTCCTCGATCAGATCGTAGGAATTTAATCTTCTTGTTACGATGATTCTCAACTTCACTCTGAAATTGTTTGAACTTTTCAAATGTTTCAGACTTGTGTTTCATTAAGTAAATATACCCATATCTACTTAAGTCATCAGTGAAGGTGAGAAAGTAACGATAACCACCGCGCGCCTCAATACTCATTGGACCGCACACATCAGTATGTATGATTTCCAATAAGTCACTTGCCCGTTCCATTATTCCAGAGAACGGCGTTTTAGTCATCTTGCCCATGAGGCATGGCTCACATGTGTCAAGTGATTCAAAATCAAGTGACTCCAAAAGTCCATCAGCATGGAGCTTCCTCATGTGTTTTACGCCAATATGACCTAAACGGCAGTGCCACAAGAAAGTGGTATTATCATTATCAATTCTACATCTTTTGGCATCAATGTTATGAACATGTGTATTATTACTATCGAGATTCAATAAGAATAAACCCCTCACATTGGGTGCATGACCATAAAAGATATTACTCATATAAATAGAACAACCATTATTCTCTGATTTAAATGAGTAACCGTCTCGCAATAAACAAGATCCAGATATAATGTTCATGCTTAACGCAGGCACCAAATAACACTTATTTAGGTTCATCACTAATCCCGACGGTAATCGAAGAGCGAGCGTGCCGACGGCGATCACATCAACCTTGGAACCATTTCCCACGCGCATCGTCACTTCGTCCTTTGCCAGCCTCCGTCTATTCCGCAGTTCCTGTTTTGAGTTGCAAATATGAGCAACCGCACCGGTATCAAATACCCAGGCACTACAACGAGAGTTGGTAAGGTACACATCAATAACATGTATATCATATATACCTTGTTTGTTTTTGGCCGCCTTCTTGTCAGCCAAATACTTGGGGCAATTCCGCTTCCAGTGTCCAGTTCCCTTGCAATGAAAACACACAGTTTCTGGTTTGGGTCCAGCCTTGGGTTTCTTCACGAGAGGAGCAACTGCTTTGCCACTCTTCTTGGAGTTACCCTTCTTACCCTTGCCATTTTTCTTGAAACTAGTGGTTTTATTGACCATCAACACTTGATACTCCTTCTGAATTTCAGACTCAGCGATTTTCAGCATCGCAAACAGCTCGGCGACTGACTTGTTCATCCCGTGCATGTTATAGTTCAACACGAAGCTCTTGTAGCTAGGTGGCAATGATTGAAGAACTCTGTCAGTGATAGCCTCTGGCGGAAGGGGCATCCCTAACTCAGCCAGACGGGTGGAGTACCCAGACATTCTGAGCACGTGATCACTGATAGACCCGTTCTCCTCCATCTTGCAAGCATAGAACTTATCGGAGATCTCATATCTCTCGATCCGGGCATTTTTCTGAAAAATAAACTTCAACTCCTGAAACATCTCATATGCTCCATGACGTTCAAAACGTCTTTGAAGTCCCGGTTCTAAGCCATACAACATTGCACATTGAACTATTGAGTAATCATCAGAACGAGCCTGCCAGGCGTTCACAACGTCTAGAGACTCAACTGGAGCGGGTGGATCACCAAGCGGTGCATCAAGGACATAAGCCTTCTGGGAAGCCGTAAGGATAATCCTTAGATTACGGGCCCAGTCCACAAAGTTACTTCCATCATCTTTCAACTTAGCTTTCTCTAGGAACGCATTAAAATTCAGGGGTGCTACTGCGCGAGCCATGATCTACAACATAAATACTGCAAAGACAACTTAGACTATTGTTCTTAGATAATGAGTTTAGTTAATCATATTTAAAAAACTCCCACTCAAATTGACATCCCTCCGATCATTCGAGTGTAACATGATCCAAATCCACCAACTCAAGTCCGATCATCACGTGAGTTGAGGTGGTTTCAATGGTGAACATCTTCATGTTGATCATATCTACTATATGACTCATGTTCGACCTTTCGGTCTCTTGTGTTCCGAGGCCATGTCTGTACATGCTAGGCTCGTCAAGTTTAACCCGAGTGTTCCGCACGTGCAACATGGCTTGCACCCGTTGTATGCGAACGTAGAGTCTATCACACCCGATCATCACGGCGTGTCTCGAAACGACGAACTTTCGCAACGGTGCACACTTGGGGAGAACACAATTTATCTTGAAATTTAAGTGAGGGATCACCTTATAATGCTACCGTCGTCCTAAGCAAAATAAGATGCATAAAAGGATTAACATCACATGCAAATCATAAGTGACATGATATGGCCATGAACTTGTGCTTTTGATCTCCATCTCCAAAGCACCGGCATGATCTCCATCGTCACCGGCATGACACCATGATCTCCATCATCTTGATCTCCATCAACGTGTCGCCATAAGGTTGTCGCGCTGACTGTTGCTTCCACGACTATAGCTAACGTTTAGCGATAAAGTAAAGCATTACATAGCGCTTAATGATTGACACGCAGGTCATACAATAATTAAAGACAACTCTATGGCTCCTGCCAGTTGCCGTACTCATCGACATGCAAGTCGTGATATTCTATACAAAACATGATCATCTCATACATCACATATATCTCATCATGTAATTGGCCATATCACATCACAACATACCCTGCAAAAACAAGTTAGACGTCCTCTAATTGTTGTTGCAAATTTTACGTGGCTGCTACGGGTTTGCAAGAACCGTTCTTACCTACGCAAAACCACAACGTGGTGTAGTGATTGCTTTTTGATCTTCTAAAAGAACCCTCTTCATTGAACCGATTCAACTAAAGTGAGAGAGACAGACACCCGCCAGTCACCTTTATGCAACAAGTGCACGCAGCGGTAAAACCAGTCTCGCGTAAGCGTACGCGTAATGTCGGTCCGGGCCGCTTCATCTCACAATGCCGCTGAATCAAGTATCAACTAGTAACGGCAAGCAATATGTATACATCCACGCCCACAACTCGTTTGTGTTCTACTCGAGATCTCATCTACGCATAGACCTGGCTCATGATGCCACTGTTGGGGAACGTTGCATGGGAAACAAAAAATTTCCTACGCACACGCAAGATCTATCCATGGTGATGAGCATCTACGAGAGGGAGAGTGAATCTACATACCCTTGTAGATCGCTAAGCGGAAGCGTTAATAAACGCAGTTGATGTAGTCGAACGTCTTCGCGATCCAAATCGCCGAGCGTCCCGCGATCCAATCACGATCCTTCCGATCTAGTGCCGAACGGACGGCACCTCCGCGTTCAACACACGTACGGCTTGATGACGCCTTCACCTCCTCGATCCAGCGAGCGATGATGAAGTAGTGGTTGAGTTCCAGCAGCACGACGGCGTGGTGATGGTGGTGAGGAACAATCTCTGCAGGGCTTCGCCAAGCACTACGGAGATTATGACGGAGGAACTAGAGGGCTAGGGTTGCCGGCACACGGCTTGGGAAATCCTGATGTGTCCCGTGTGCTAGCCCTGCCCCTCTATTTATATGTTGAGCCTTGGGGTCTAAACTTGGAGTAAAAGCCTCCTCCGGGTCGGTTTTGCCCGCACAAGGTCGGTTTGGCCCGCAGGGAAAGAGTCCAACTCGGATCCCTGCCGAACCGTGCACAGCCGCGCACAAGCGGTAGTACCGCTTCACACAAGCGGTAGTACCGCTTGGGCGGTAGTACCGCTTCACACAAGCGGTAGTACCGCTCGGGCGGTAGTACCGCTTCACCAAGCGGTAGTACCGCTTACGCGGCAGCAAAACTACTTTTGCACTTTCCAATACCTTGTGGGCTTTATCCCTTTGGCTCATATAAAGTGTTGCTGCACCCGAACACTTCGGTAAACATCCGGAACCCATTCCGGTGAACTCCGGAACCCTTCCAGAGATCAAAACACTATTATCACATATATCAATCTTTACCTCCGGACTATTCCGGAGATCCTCGTCATGTCCGGGATCTTATCCGAGACTCCGAACAACTTTCGGTCACCAACATAATAACTCAATTATACTAATCGTCACCAAACGTTAAGTGTGTAGACCCTGCGGGTTCGAGAACTATGTAGACATGACCGAGACACCTCTACGGCCAATAACCAATAGCGGGACCTGGATGCCCATATTGGCTCCTACATATTCTACGAAGATCTTTTATCGGTCGAACCTCTATGTCAAGGATTCAGTTAATCCCGTATGCTGTTCCCTTTGTTCTTCGGTATGTTACATGCCCGAGATTCGATCGTCGGTATCTCTATACCTAGTTCAATCTCGTTACCGGCAAGTCTCTTTACTCGTTCCGCAATACAAGATCTCGTGGCTAACACTTTTAGTCACATTGCTTGCAAGGCTCATTGTGATGTTGTATTACCGAGTGGGCCCTGAGATACCTCTCCGTCATACGGAGTAACAAATCCCAGTCTTGATCCATGCCAACCCAACAGACACCCTCGGAGATACCTGTAGAGCACCTTTATAGTCACCCAGTTACGTTGCGACGTTTGATACACACAAGGTATTCCTCCGGTGTCAGTGAGTTGCATGATCTCATGGTCAAAGGAACAGATACTTGACATGCAGAAAACAATAGCAATAAACTGACACGATCAAATGCTACGTTTACAGTTTGGGTCTTGTCCATCACATCATTCTCCTAATGATGTGATCCCGTTATCAAATGACATCTCATGTCAATGGCTAGGAAACCTTAACCATCTTTGATCAACGAGCTAGTCAACTAGAGGCTTACTAGGGACACAGTGTTGTCTATGTACCCACACATGTATTTGAGTTTCCAATCAATACAATTATAGCATGGATAATAAACGATTATCATGAACAAGGAAATATAATAATAACCAATTTATTATTGCCTCTAGGGCATATTTCCAACAGTCTCCCACTTGCACTAGAGTCAATAATCTAGTTCACATCACTATGTGATTTACATTGTAATGAATCGAACACCCATGCAGTTCTGGTGTTGTTCATGTTTAGCCCTTGGAAGAGGTTTAGTCATCGGATCTGCAACATTCAGATCCGTGTGTACTTTGCAAATATTTATGTCGTCCTCCTTGATGTAATCGCGGATGGAATTGAAACGTCGCTTTATGTGTCTGGTCCTCTTGTGAAATCTTGGTTCCTTGGCTAGAGCAATGGTACCAGTATTATCACAAAACAGAGTCATTGGGTTAAGTGCACTAGGCACTACTCCAAGATCTGTCATGAACTCCTTCATCCAGACACCTTCCTTCGCCGCCTCCGAGGCTGCGATGTACTCCGCTTCGCATGTAGAATCAGCTACCACGCTTTGCTTGGAACTGCACCAGCTAACCACACCCCCATCAAGAATAAATACGTATCCGGTTTGCGACTTAGAGTCATCCGGATCAGTGTCAAAGCTTGCATCGACGTAACCCTTTACGACGAGCTCTTGATCACCTCCATAAACGAGAAACATGTCCTTAGTCCTTTTCAGGTACTTCAGGATATTCTTGACCGCCGTCCAGTGTTCCATTCCTGGATCACTTTGAAACCTTCCGGCCATACTTATGGCAAGGCTGACATCGGGTCTTGTGCACAGCATTGCATACATGATAGAGCCTATGGCTGAAGCATAGGGGATGACACTCATCTTTTCTCTATCTTCTGCAGTCACTGGGCATTGAGTCTTACTCAACTTCACACCTTGCAAAACAGGCAAGAACCCCTTCTTGGACTGATCCATTTTGAACTTCTTCAAAATCTTATCAAGGTATGTGCTTTGTGAAAGTCCTATTAAGCGTCTCGATCTATCTCTATAGATCTTGATGCCTAATATGAAAGCAGCTTCTCCTAGGTCCTTCATTGAAAAACTCTTGTTCAAATATTCCTTTACGCTTTCCAGCATTTCTATATTGTTTCCAATCAACAATATGTCATCCACATATAATATTAGAAACGCTATAGAGCTCCCACTCACTTTCTTGTAAATACAAGCTTCTCCGTAAACTTGTATAAACTCGAACGCTTTGATCACCTCATCAAAACGAAGATTCCAACTCCGAGATGCTTGCACCAGTCCATAAATGGATCGCTGGAGTTTGCAAACATGATTCTGACGGACTTAAGCATCGCTACGGGTGAGAAGGTCTCATCGTAGTCAACTCCTTGAACTTGTGAAAAACCCTTTGCCACAAGTCGAGCTTTATAGACGGTGACATTGCCGTCCGCGTCCGTCTTCCTCTTAAAGATCCATTTGTTCTGAATGGCCTTACGCCCTTCAGGTAATACTTCCAAAGTCCATACTTTGTTTTCATACATGGATCCCATCTCGGATTTCATGGCCTCTAACCACTTCTCGGAATCCGGGCCCATCATCGCTTCTCCATAGCTCGTAGGTTCATCGTTGTTTAACAACATGACCTCTAAGACAGGGTTGCCGTACCACTCAGGAGTAGTACGCGTCCTTGTCGACCTACGAGGTTCGATAGCAACTTGATCCAAAGCTTCATGATCATCATCATTAACTTCCTCTTCAGCTAATGTAGGCTCCACAGAAACAACTTTCTGCGCTGCGCTACTCTCAGGTTGAAGTAAAGGTTCAACAACCTCATCAAGTTCTATCTTCCTCCCACTCAATTCTTTCGAGAGAAACTCTTTCTCAAGAAATGTTCCGTTTTTAGCGACAAACATTTTGCCTTCGGATCTGAGATAGAAGGTATACCCAACTGTCTCTTTTGGGTATCCTATGAAGACGCATTTCTCCGCTTTGGGTTCCAGCTTTTCAGGCTGAAGCTTTTTGACATAAGCATCACATCCCCAAACTTTAAGAAACGACAGCTTTGGCTTCTTGCCAAACCAAAGTTCATATGGCGTCGTCTCAACGGATTTCGATGGTGCCCTATTTAAAGTGAATGCAGCTGTCTCTAATGCATAACCCCAAAACGATAGTGGCAAATCGGCAAGAGACATCATAGATCGCACCATATCTAATAAGGTTCGATTACGACGTTCGGACACACCATTACGCTGTGGTGTTCCAGGCGGTGTCAATTGTGAAACAATTCCACACTGTCTTAAGTGACTGCCAAACTCATAACTCAGATATTCTCCTCCTCGATCAGATCGTAGGAATTTAATCTTCTTGTTACGATGATTCTCAACTTCACTCTGAAATTGTTTGAACTTTTCAAATGTTTCAGACTTGTGTTTCATTAAGTAAATATACCCATATCTACTTAAGTCATCAGTGAAGGTGAGAAAGTAACGATAACCACCGCGCGCCTCAATACTCATTGGACCGCACACATCAGTATGTATGATTTCCAATAAGTCACTTGCCCGTTCCATTATTCCAGAGAACGGCGTTTTAGTCATCTTGCCCATGAGGCATGGCTCACATGTGTCAAGTGATTCAAAATCAAGTGACTCCAAAAGTCCATCAGCATGGAGCTTCCTCATGTGTTTTACGCCAATATGACCTAAACGGCAGTGCCACAAGAAAGTGGTATTATCATTATCAATTCTACATCTTTTGGCATCAATGTTATGAACATGTGTATTATTACTATCGAGATTCAATAAGAATAAACCCCTCACATTGGGTGCATGACCATAAAAGATATTACTCATATAAATAGAACAACCATTATTCTCTGATTTAAATGAGTAACCGTCTCGCAATAAACAAGATCCAGATATAATGTTCATGCTTAACGCAGGCACCAAATAACACTTATTTAGGTTCATCACTAATCCCGACGGTAATCGAAGAGCGAGCGTGCCGACGGCGATCACATCAACCTTGGAACCATTTCCCACGCGCATCGTCACTTCGTCCTTTGCCAGCCTCCGTCTATTCCGCAGTTCCTGTTTTGAGTTGCAAATATGAGCAACCGCACCGGTATCAAATACCCAGGCACTACAACGAGAGTTGGTAAGGTACACATCAATAACATGTATATCATATATACCTTGTTTGTTTTTGGCCGCCTTCTTGTCAGCCAAATACTTGGGGCAATTCCGCTTCCAGTGTCCAGTTCCCTTGCAATGAAAACACACAGTTTCTGGTTTGGGTCCAGCCTTGGGTTTCTTCACGAGAGGAGCAACTGCTTTGCCACTCTTCTTGGAGTTACCCTTCTTACCCTTGCCATTTTTCTTGAAACTAGTGGTTTTATTGACCATCAACACTTGATACTCCTTCTGAATTTCAGACTCAGCGATTTTCAGCATCGCAAACAGCTCGGCGACTGACTTGTTCATCCCGTGCATGTTATAGTTCAACACGAAGCTCTTGTAGCTAGGTGGCAATGATTGAAGAACTCTGTCAGTGATAGCCTCTGGCGGAAGGGGCGTCCCTAACTCAGCCAGACGGGTGGAGTACCCAGACATTCTGAGCACGTGATCACTGATAGACCCGTTCTCCTCCATCTTGCAAGCATAGAACTTATCGGAGATCTCATATCTCTCGATCCGGGCATTTTTCTGAAAGATAAACTTCAACTCCTGAAACATCTCATATGCTCCATGACGTTCAAAACGTCTTTGAAGTCCCGGTTCTAAGCCATACAACATTGCACATTGAACTATTGAGTAATCATCAGAACGAGCCTGCCAGGCGTTCACAACGTCTAGAGACTCAACTGGAGCGGGTGGATCACCAAGCGGTGCATCAAGGACATAAGCCTTCTGGGAAGCCGTAAGGATAATCCTTAGATTACGGGCCCAGTCCACAAAGTTACTTCCATCATCTTTCAACTTAGCTTTCTCTAGGAACGCATTAAAATTCAGGGGTGCTACTGCGCGAGCCATGATCTACAACATAAATACTGCAAAGACAACTTAGACTATTGTTCTTAGATAATGAGTTTAGTTAATCATATTTAAAAAACTCCCACTCAAATTGACATCCCTCCGATCATTCGAGTGTAACATGATCCAAATCCACCAACTCAAGTCCGATCATCACGTGAGTTGAGGTGGTTTCAATGGTGAACATCTTCATGTTGATCATATCTACTATATGACTCATGTTCGACCTTTCGGTCTCTTGTGTTCCGAGGCCATGTCTGTACATGCTAGGCTCGTCAAGTTTAACCCGAGTGTTCCGCACGTGCAACATGGCTTGCACCCGTTGTATGCGAACGTAGAGTCTATCACACCCGATCATCACGGCGTGTCTCGAAACGACGAACTTTCGCAACGGTGCACACTTGGGGAGAACACAATTTATCTTGAAATTTAAGTGAGGGATCACCTTATAATGCTACCGTCGTCCTAAGCAAAATAAGATGCATAAAAGGATTAACATCACATGCAAATCATAAGTGACATGATATGGCCATGAACTTGTGCTTTTGATCTCCATCTCCAAAGCACCGGCATGATCTCCATCGTCACCGGCATGACACCATGATCTCCATCATCTTGATCTCCATCAACGTGTCGCCATAAGGTTGTCGCGCTGACTGTTGCTTCCACGACTATAGCTAACGTTTAGCGATAAAGTAAAGCATTACATAGCGCTTAATGATTAACACGCAGGTCATACAATAATTAAAGACAACTCTATGGCTCCTGCCAGTTGCCGTACTCATCGACATGCAAGTCGTGATATTCTATACAAAACATGATCATCTCATACATCACATATATCTCATCATGTAATTGGCCATATCACATCACAACATACCCTGCAAAAACAAGTTAGACGTCCTCTAATTGTTGTTGCAAATTTTACGTGGCTGCTACGGGTTTGCAAGAACCGTTCTTACCTACGCAAAACCACAACGTGGTGTAGTGATTGCTTTTTGATCTTCTAAAAGAACCCTCTTCATTGAACCGATTCAACTAAAGTGAGAGAGACAGACACCCGCCAGTCACCTTTATGCAACAAGTGCACGCAGCGGTAAAACCAGTCTCGCGTAAGCGTACGCGTAATGTCGGTCCGGGCCGCTTCATCTCACAATGCCGCTGAATCAAGTATCAACTAGTAACGGCAAGCAATATGTATACATCCACGCCCACAACTCGTTTGTGTTCTACTCGAGATCTCATCTACGCATAGACCTGGCTCATGATGCCACTGTTGGGGAACGTTGCATGGGAAACAAAAATTTTCCTACGCACACGCAAGATCTATCCATGGTGATGAGCATCTACGAGAGGGAGAGTGAATCTACATACCCTTGTAGATCGCTAAGCGGAAGCGTTAATAAACGCGGTTGATGTAGTCGAACGTCTTCGCGATCCAAATCGCCGAGGGTCCCGCGATCCAATCACGATCCTTCCGATCTAGTGCCGAACGGACGGCACCTCCGCGTTCAACACACGTACGGCTTGATGACGCCTTCACCTCCTCGATCCAGCGAGCGATGATGAAGTAGTGGTTGAGTTCCAGCAGCACGACGGCGTGGTGATGGTGGTGAGGAACAATCTCTGCAGGGCTTCGCCAAGCACTACGGAGATTATGACGGAGGAACTAGAGGGCTAGGGTTGCCGGCTCACGGCTTGGGAAATCCTGATGTGTCCCGTGTGCTAGCCCTGCCCCTCTATTTATATGTTGAGCCTTGGGGTCTAAACTTGGAGTAAAAGCCTCCTCCGGGTCGGTTTTGCCCGCACAAGGTCGGTTTGGCCCGCAGGGAAAGAGTCCAACTCGGATCCCTGCCGAACCGTGCACAGCCGCGCACAAGCGGTAGTACCGCTTCACACAAGCGGTTGTACCGCTTGGGCGGTAGTACCGCTTCACACAAGCGGTAGTACCGCTCGGGCGGTAGTACCGCTTCACCAAGCGGTAGTACCGCTTACGCGGCAGCAAAACTACTTTTGCACTTTCCAATACCTTGTGGGCTTTATCCCTTTGGCTCATATAAAGTGTTGCTGCACCCGAACACTTCGGTAAACATCCGGAACCCATTCCGGTGAACTCCGGAACCCTTCCAGAGATCAAAACACTATTATCACATATATCAATCTTTACCTCCGGACTATTCCGGAGATCCTCGTCATGTCCGGGATCTTATCCGAGACTCCGAACAACTTTCGGTCACCAACATAATAACTCAATTATACTAATCGTCACCAAACGTTAAGTGTGTAGACCCTGCGGGTTCGAGAACTATGTAGACATGACCGAGACACCTCTACGGCCAATAACCAATAGCGGGACCTGGATGCCCATATTGGCTCCTACATATTCTACGAAGATCTTTTATCGGTCGAACCTCTATGTCAAGGATTCAGTTAATCCCGTATGCTGTTCCCTTTGTTCTTCGGTATGTTACATGCCCGAGATTCGATCGTCGGTATCTCTATACCTAGTTCAATCTCGTTACCGGCAAGTCTCTTTACTCGTTCCGCAATACAAGATCTCGTGGCTAACACTTTTAGTCACATTGCTTGCAAGGCTCATTGTGATGTTGTATTACCGAGTGGGCCCTGAGATACCTCTCCGTCATACGGAGTAACAAATCCCAGTCTTGATCCATGCCAACCCAACAGACACCCTCGGAGATACCTGTAGAGCACCTTTATAGTCACCCAGTTACGTTGCGACGTTTGATACACACAAGGTATTCCTCCGGTGTCAGTGAGTTGCATGATCTCATGGTCAAAGGAACAGATACTTGACATGCAGAAAACAATAGCAATAAACTGACACGATCAAATGCTACGTTTACAGTTTGGGTCTTGTCCATCACATCATTCTCCTAATGATGTGATCCCGTTATCAAATGACATCTCATGTCAATGGCTAGGAAACCTTAACCATCTTTGATCAACGAGCTAGTCAACTAGAGGCTTACTAGGGACACAGTGTTGTCTATGTACCCACACATGTATTTGAGTTTCCAATCAATACAATTATAGCATGGATAATAAACGATTATCATGAACAAGGAAATATAATAATAACCAATTTATTATTGCCTCTAGGGCATATTTCCAACAACAACAATAGGGGCATGACCAATTATTTCATCTTTACTAGACAATTCTTCCTCATGCACATGTCTACTAAACTTGGAGAAATTAAATTCATGAGATATATACCAAATGTTAACACCGACCGTTTCCTTAGTGTAGTCAATTTTAGCATTAACAGTATTCAATAAAGGTCTACCAAATATAATGGGACAAAAATTATCTTTTAATGATCCAAGGATTAAGAAATAAGTACGGTATTTCATCTTAGCACACAAGAGTTCAACATCGCTAACAACCCCGAGTGGTGAAATAGTATCTCTCTCTCTCTCTGCAAGATTAATAGTAGCATGAATATCTTCTAACTCAACAGGTGCAATCTCATGCATAATTTCTTGATAAAGAGTAAATGTAATAGCAATAACACTAGCACCCATATCACATAAGTTATGATAACAATGATTTCCAAACTTAACAGAAACAAGTGGACTTTAGGATCTTGCTTAGCAATGCGAGATGCTTCATCACAAAAAAATATAACATGACCATCAACATTATCAACCAATAGATGTTTAATCATTGCAACTTTAGGTTCTAATTTTATTTGTTCAGAGGGTCTTTGTGGTTTGATATTACTTTTATTAACCACAATTGCAACTTTAACATGTTCCCTAATCCTAACAGGAGAAGCTGGTTTCTCAATACAAGCATTAGGCACAATTGGATCTTATTTAGCTTTAACATGTTTCTTATTTAGCTATAACATGTTCCTCACAAGTTTCTTCAATAGGTGGATGAAATTTAAACCACTCTCCTTAGGTAGATCAACATGACTAGCAAATGATTCACAGAAGGTAGCTACTATCTCAAAGTCAACTCCATACTCTACACTAAACTTATGAAAAGCTTCAGTTTCCATAAAAGATTTAACACAATCAAACTCGAGATTTATACTTGACTCTTTACCTTTGTCGATTTCCCAATCTTCAGAGTTCTGTTTAATTCTTTCTAGAAGATCCCATTTGAATTCGATAGTTCTCTTCATAAAGGAACCAGTAGATGAAGTATCGAGCAATGATTGATTATCATGAGAAAGCCGAGCATAAAAGTTTTGTAAGATTATTTCCCTTGAGAACTCATGATTGGGGCATGTGTGCATCATGGATTTAAGCCTCCCCCAAGCTTGAGCGATACTTTCTCCTTCACGAGGCAAAAAATTATATATATAATTCCGATCACGATGAACCAAATGCATAGGATAAAATTTCTGGTGGAATTCCAATCCCATGTACCGACATCATCCAATACCCTATACCAAATCAATGCCTTTCCCTCCAAAGATAAAGGGAAAACCGTCTTATTAACACAATCTTCAGATAAACCTCGAATTTCATCTATATAGATCAAGTGCATATCAGGATGTATTGTCCCATGTCCATCATAAGGATTAGCGAGCAGTCTCTAACATACCCGAAGGAATTTCATAGTAAATATTTTCTGTAGGTTGAGGGTCGGCTCTTGCCACTTTTGGGCGACATAAAGATACCTCGAACAAACCTCTCAAAGGATTATCTTCCATAGTAAAAGGTGACAATAAATTTCAGCATGTAACAAAAGTGTTTCCTTACCAAATTCCGCTTACTAGAGGTGCTTGACTCCATAGCCGGATCATCGAAGCCGCCCGGCCACCGCGACCCCCACGGATCGATGGAGCCGCTCGCCCGTGGCCCACGGACGCCGACCGTCCGCGGGAGCTGGGCCCGGACCCCACCGTCGTCACCACAATTCGCATCGGGCTCTGTGGAGCATCACTCGCAGCGCCACCTGACCCACGAGCGTGGTCGCGACCCCTTGCCATCTCGAGGGTGACATGCCGGAGAAGGTGGCAGAAGACGAGGTAGGAAACTAGTGGACGATGAACAGAGAGCAGAAGGGCGCGGATGAGCAACGCCTCCCCTCGGTCCTCCCCTCTTTATAGGGCTGGGGAAGGGGGAGGGCCGACTCTTCGTGACCTGGGCAGGACGCGCACTGGCTCTCAGTCAGCGCCCGTGAGCGCCCCTCTCAACCAATGACAGCCCCGCATATGACACGCATCATGCGAGACGCGATGGGGTGGAGCAGAGACGCTCAAGCGACGCTGGAGGGCTTGGAAATCGACCGTCCAGTACCAAGCGTGCTACTTGGGCGATCGTCTCCCTTCCCCGCGCACGACCCCACGTAGAGACACATGGCGCGAGGGAGCGACGCTACCTGTCCAGGACGGCGCGGCTTTTTGGGCGCGCCCCTTCAGGATGCCGCCCCGCTCCGCCACTCCTTTGACCCGCAGTTATTGCGCGTTGTGGGAAAGGTCAGTAAAAAATCATCATAATTGTAGAAAATTGCGGCTGCGTGCGTCTGTGCACTGTTTTTTGGGCCTAGCCCAACAAGCGTCACAGACTCATGTGTGGCCCAGCCTGGGGGCTCCTGTCGGTGTACTAAGAAACATGGCCCTTAGCACCCTGACTTGTGCACCAGACACCCGCAGCCACCAGACCAGCAAGATCTTGCCGGACAGAAACATTCCTCCAACTACACCAAGCGAAGGACCAAGAAACCCCGATAAGACGCCTTGCCGGGGGCTCAAGGGTGAACGCACCCGCCAAGGACTCCGCTCGCCAAGGCCTAGCTCCACGTCACCGAGCTGGTTGTCCACATCAGCTAGGTGGCGAGCGGGCAGGTGATTAGGTGGAGCCGGTCGAGGCGTGTGGCAGCATGGAGGGACTTACAACAGCTTTATCGACACCCGTCCCGTGGAGTGGACGGCACAGAAGGAGATGCAATCCTTGCCGGGAGACGTCGCGTGCTTGACACCTCACGACGCATTCAATGCGCTTGTCCGAGTCCGTCAGGGTTAGGTATTTCCCACTACCACCTCTACTGACACCTTGGCAGAAGCAGTTGATGTCTACTACACAAATTTATTCTTGTAGACTTTGTTGGGCCTCCAAGCGCAGAGTTTTTGTAGGACAGTAGCAATTTTCCCTCAAGTGGATGACCTAAGGTTTATCAATCCGTGGGAGGTGTAGGATGAAGATGGTCTCTCTCAAACAACCCTGCAATCAAATACATGAAATCTCTTGTGTCTCCAACACACCCAATACAATGGCAGATTGTATAGGTGCACTAGTTCGGCGAAGAGATGGTGATACAAGTGCAATATGGATGGTAGATATAGGTTTTTGTAATCGGAAAATATAAAAATGGCAAGGTAGCAAGTGACAAAAGTGAGCACAAACGGTATTGCAATGCTTGAATACAAGGCCTAGGGTCCGTACTTTCGCTAGTGCAATCTCTCAACAATGCTAATATAATTGGATCACATAACCATCCCTCAACGTGCAACAAAGAATCACTCCAAAGTTCTTGTCTAGCGGAGAACATAAGAAGAAATTGTTTGTAGGTTACGAAACCACCTTAAAGTTATCCTTTCCGATCGATCTATTCAAGAGTTCGTACTAAGATAATATCAAATTATCCTTTCCGTTCGATCTATCTAAGAGTTCGTACTTGAATAACACCATATGATACGCATCAACCAACTCTAATGTCACCTAGATACTCCCATGTCACCACAAGTATCCATGAGTTAATTATACGATACGCATCAAACAATTTCAGATTCATAATACTCAATCCACACAAACAACCTCAAAGAGTGCCCCAAGATTTATATCGGAGAAAGTAGGACAAGAACGTGTATCAACCCTTATGCATAGATTACCCCAATGTCACCGCGGGAATCCGCAAGTTGAGTACCAAAACATATATCAAGTGAATCAATAGAACACCCCATTGTCACCACGGGTATCAACATGCAAGCCATATATCAAGTGTTCTCAAATCCAATATTCAATCCAACATAACGATATCTCAAAGGGAAAGATTCAATTCATCACAACTAGATAGAGAGGGAAACACATCATATGATCCGACTATATTAACAAAGCCCGTGATACATCAAGATCATGACATCTCAAGAACACGAGAGAGAGAGAGATTGAACACATAGCTACTGGTACATACCCTCAGCCTAGAGGGTGGACTACTCCCTCCTCGTTATGGCCTCCGCCGGGACGATGAAGTTGGCCACCGGAGATGGAGTCCCCTCTCCGGCAGGGTACTGGAACGTCTCCATATTGGTTTTTCGTTGATACAGAGAGTTGCGGCGGCGGAGCAGAGAGTCTCAGGTTATTTTTTGAAGGTTTCCGAATATTTGGGAATTTATAGGCATCGGAGGTGGTGGAGGGGGTGCCCGAGGCATCCAGCACCCACCAGGCCGCGCCAGGGGGCCTTTGGCGTGCCCTGGTTCTGGTGTTCTTTGGCCCATCTTCTTTCTTCTGGTCCGTAAAAAATCCACAGAAATCCCCGCAGCGTTTTGTCTCCGTTTGGTACTGATTTTCTGCGAAGTAAAAAACAAGCAAAAACAGCAACTGGCACTTTGGCACTATGTCAATACGTTAGTCCCAAAAAATGATATAAAGTTGTAATAAAATGATTGTAAAACATCCAAGAATGATAATATAACAGCATGGAACAAGCAATAATTATAGATACGTTGGAGACGTATCAGCAGTGCTCACTGTTTACTAAATGTAAAGACCATTTTGCCACTGTGGTAACCCCTTGCCTATAAAAGGAGGTCCATGGCTACCTTCACAAAGGTCGACACACACGCATAGCTGCACTCCCGAGGCACCTCTTGCCGGGGTTGTTGCGCCTTGTTATGTGAACACTCATAAAGCACCAAAACACGGGACGTACGGTTTTACACTCCGGCGGCCCAAACTTGTCTAAACCCCCAGCGTGCGCAGGAATCAGTGATGCTTTTTGCATGTTAGAAGCTCTCACAGCCGAACCATAAAGGGGCCTTGCTGGGCCCATAGATCGTCGTACCCCGACACTATTGGTCCTTGAAGAAGCAGAACTGCGTGTCACTATCTACTGCTGAAGCTGAGTATGTTGTTGTTGGTTCCTGTTGCTCTCAGCTTATGTGGATGAAGCAAACCCTCAAGGACTACGGCATCAAAGTGAAGAAAGTCCCACTCTACTGCGACAATGAGAGTGCCATCAAGATTGCTCACAACCCAGTTCAGCACTCACAGACTAAGCACATCCAGATTCGTCATCATTTTCTTCGCAATCATGTGTTGAAGGGCAACATTATAATTGACCATGTGAAGACTGAAGAACAACTGGCTGATATCTTCACTAAGCCCTTGGATGAGAAAACATTTTGCAAGTTGTGGTGTGAGCTAAATATCTTAGAATCTTCGAATGTTCTTTGAAAGGACACACATCCTATCACCTATGCAAAATTGATGACTTAGAGTGCAACACACGAAGTAACGTTTATCTTCAATCAATGAAGACTAACCCTCTGAGTGTGAGGAAATCAATGAAGAATTCGATTCTTAGAACCCTACGAGAATTGTACGCGGTGTCTAAAATCATCATAATTCTTATACGGTGGGTTACGCCACCAACATTGTTGAGATTCTTCAAAATTGAGTTTTCCCATTTTTGCAAATTCCTCAAAATGTTCAGATTCTTCAAACTATCCAATCTCCTCAGATTACTCAAAGTCTATAAATTCTTCATTTGATATTTCTCTTCATTCATTATATATATATATGTGTGTGTGTGTGTGTGTGTGTGTGTGTGTGTGTGTGTGTGTGTGTCTGTGTGTGTGTGTGAGTTTTTCAATGTCCTCAACAGGATTCACTTATAGCTAATTCTTCAAGTTGATTTTTCGTCTACGTGAATGTGATCGGACCCGTTCCCCCTCTATTCTAAACTCAACCCGGACTGTTCACAAATTCTTCATATGCGTTCTATTTGACACCTATTCGAAGTCTTCAATGTGTCCTTGTCAGTTGAAGAATTTGTGAATGAGACATTAAAATTTTCATATCAAATTTTGTGGTTGCCGCTCAATCCTATCTCTCCTTCACGTCATGATTAATATATTCACCCACGATCCCCACTATACCACTACTCAGAACGTGGGTAACACATGGCAATATGGTAGCAAGGGGCAGGGGCATGTTTGTCCAAAAAATTTGGGTTGTTCAATTATTTCGCCCGGCTATAAATACCCCTCCACTTTCACTTCTCTAAGTTAATCCGCTCGATCCTCACTCTCATCTCGCTCGAGCAAGGACCTAGCATCGCTGCTACTCCATCGTCGCCGGAGAGGAAGAGCTTCACTGCCTCGACCTCCTCGCCGTCGTACTCATGTCGGCTATGGAAATCTTCACTCTGCCGCCGCCGTAGCTGTCTTCCGCCGCCAAGTTAGGGCGTCGGAGATCTGAACTGATGAACTTCTACGATCTTACTCCCTGTTCGTCGTGTTCATCATAAAGGGTAGTTAAAATCTAATTTTACTGCCCGATTTGATTGTTTTTGCTTCCTTAAAAATCTTCAAAAGGTGTTTATTCTTCAATGATTCATCCTCTAAACACCGTGAATCCACTCTTCATTGATTTATTTCTCAAAGTTATGATTTTCTTCAAGGTTCCTCAATTGTGTGGATTTTCAAAATCTGCACAACTCTAGAACCTAAGTCAAGAACACTTTGTGAAATTCTTCAAGACATCTATGGTCAAATTCCTCAACTTGAGATTCTTTTGAAAAAATTCTGAGAATGCATATGACCTCTCCAAATGCTTCGCACCTATACTCTGTTCATAGGTACAATGTCTGCTGATGAATCTCTAGGTTCTCATCAACTTAACTCATTTCCAGCGTTCCTCGAAGAAAAAGTGTACACGTCCTCAGAGTCCTCAAAAGTGCAAAATCCTCTAGTGAAGAAAATGGCTGACGGCAAAAGATCTCGGAAGGGAGGAAAGAAGAGAGAACTTCACACAGCTTTTGAGATCCCAGAAGATCTCTATGATGAATACTGCACTCTGATGAGGAGATATATGGCATGGAAACAAAAGAGCGGCGCAAACGCGCATTCAACATATTGACCGCAGATGGGCAAGGGAGTGGAAAGAATATAGATATGTCACTCCCAAGTATATGAAGAAGTTCGCTTTAACACCTCCATGCTCCAGGCCTGTTCTGGCTGCTGGTCAAGAAGTTGATCCCACCAGCATCATGCATGGTGAGGAATTTCCCAAAGAGTGGGCAAAACGACAAGCTAAACTAAAAAGATTGCAGCAAAAGCAGTAAGGAAATTCAATCAAGATACTTAGGCTGCTACAGCTGCACCTGAAGCCTCTGTCAGTGAACATCTTCCAAAGAAGACTTTGCCTAAGAAGTCTGTTTTGAAGACAAAGTCTTCAACTCCGATGACCTCATGGCCAAGTTCTTCAACTGCAAAGTCCTCAGCTACGAGGCCCACTGTTCAAATTCCTCAAGCAACTTCCTCAAAGGTAGCTCAAATGCCCTCTGTGTCTGGAACTTCTTCAGCCGCTGCTGAAAGCACATTTGCTCCCTTGGTGGTTTTGGTAATTAATAACAACATATAAGTCATTGAACTAATGTTTCTACTAAGCATATTTCAGGAAAAGTTCAATGATAGGGATGGCAAAAGGATTGTGGAATTACCCCAAGATGCAAGGAAATGGATTGGCAAAGCTTCAAGCAAGAGGACTCTACATTTTACTTTGTGAGAAATCACTTTGAGTCCATAGGAAAGCCAATACTATTAAAAGGGGGTAAGGTACTATTGGTGAACAAGATGCTCCACGTGCACAAGAGATAGTCACCAAAAACACCCACAAGCTCTTCCACAAAAGTCTGTCCAAAGTCAAATATCCAAAATCGGTGCAACCAACACTTCCCACTCGGTGCCACCGATTTCCAAACTCAGACAGACCCATGCCAAACCCTCGCACATCGATGCAACCGATTCCACTTCGGTGCAACCGAGTTCAGTTGCCAACTTTCTGTTTAGCCATTTTCAGTCTTCAGTACCACCGAGTTTTGCCAGTCGGTCTCACCGAGTTTTGGACCAACTCTCTGGATAGCCATTCACAAGAATCGGTCCCACCGAGAATTGTGAATCGGTACCATCGAGTTTCTGGACCAACTCTCTGGTAAGCCATGGTCAAGAATCAGTACCACCAAGATGTGAGAATCGGCGTCACCGAGTTGCGCAATCTGACCGTTGGTCGCCTAATCGGTACCACCGAGAATTATATATCGGTCTCACCGAGATTCAAAAGTTGTCACCTTTTGGTCACTTCGGTACCATCGAGATTCACACATCGGTGTCACCGAGTTGGTCACTTTAGGTGTAACGGTTGGATTTTTGGGGATGCCTATATATACCCCTTCACCACCACCCACTCGAAAGAGAAGCACTCAGAACTATTCCATTCTTTCCCCATCCAATTTTCTGAGAGAGAGCCACCTACCCTTGTGTTGAGATCAAGCCATTCCACTCCATCCATACGAATCTTGATCTCTAGCCTCCCCAAGTTGCTTTCCACCAAATCAATCTCTTCCACCATAGCCAAATCTGCGAGAGAGTGATTGTGTGTTGAGGAGTCTATCATCTTGAAGCACAAGAGCAAGGAGTTCATCGACATTGCCGAGCCTATTACCTTTTGAAGGGTGGTGCCTCCTAGATTGTTTAGGTGTCGCTTGGGAGCCTCCTACTTCGTGTTGTGGAGTTGAACCAAGAAGTTTGCACGGGCAAGGAGATCGCCTACTTCGTGAAGATCTACCCATAGTGAGGCTAGTCCTTCGTGGACGGAAGCCGTTATGGAATAGTCAAGGTTGCTACTTCGTGGACCCTTATGGGTGGAGCCCTCAGTGGACTCTCGCGGCCGTTACCCTCTGTGGGTTGAAGACTCCATAAACGTGGACGTGCAATAGCAGCACCTATCGGAACAACGGGAAAAATCTTCGTGTCTACAAATTGCGTTTGATCTTCGTTCCTACCCTCTACTATATACATGCTTGTTGTTACTTTCCGCTGCTATACTCTTAGACATGCATGTGTAGGGTGTGCTTGACTTGCTATCATTGCTAAAATCCGCCAACACTTAGAATTGGGAAAAGGTAGAATTTTTATTTGGTCAAGTAGTCTAATCACCCCCCCCTCTAGACATACTTTCGGTCCTACAAGTGGTATCAGAGCTTTGGTCTCCATTGCATTGGTCTCACAACCTAGGAGAGTATGGCGTCTAGCGAGTGAAATTATTACCGTAGAGGTCCGTACTTTGATGGCACTAATTTTGCTAGTTGGAAGCACAAAATGAAAATGCATATTCTTGGTCATAACCCTGCCGTTTGGGCTGTTGTTCGTGTTGGCTTGCAAGGTGAATTCTTTGGTGATGGAAAGGAACCGGATCGTGAAGCGATCGCGGATGAATTGAAGATGTTGCAATACAACGCTTTAGCATGCAACATTCTCTTCAACTGCCTATGCCCCGAAGAATTCAACAAAATCAGCCGTCTTGAGAATGCAAAAGAGATTTGGGATACTTTGGTTGATATGCACGAAGGTACCGAGTCCGTGAGAGAATCCAAGTTGGATGTTCTTCAAAGTCAGCTTGACAAGTTCAAGATGAAGGATGGTGAAGGAGTCGCGGAGATGTACTCTAGGCTAGCTCTCATCACCAATGAGAATGTCGGCTTAGGAAGCGAGGAAATGACCCACAAATTCATCATCAAGAAGATACTTCGAGCTTTGGATGAGAGATATGACACCGTGTGCACATTGATCCAAATGATGCCCAACTACAAAGATCTCAAGCCTACGGAAGTTATTGGAAGGATTGTTGCTCATGAGATGACACTCAAAGACAAAGAAGAGCTTCACAACAAGTCTAGCAGTGCTTACAAAGCCACAAGTGATGCTCCCGCAACTTCCAGCGACAACCTTGTCACCAATGAAGAGAAAAGCCTCATGGTCAAGAAATTCAACAAGTTCTACAAGAATAGAGGCAAAGAACGAAGCTCCAACTCAAGATATGAAGAGAAGAGTTCGTCAAGTCATGACCGCAACTGCTACAATTGTGGGAATCCCGGACACTACTCCAATGAGTGCACGGCTCCCTACAAACGAAGAGAAGAGTCACCTAGAATACGAAGCTCAAGGAATTAATCACCTCAAATAGAGAGAAGGAGTAGGGATGATCGTTATGAACGAAGACCCTCAAGGAGAAGTAGGGACTCGGAGAAGAAGGACAAGTACACCAAGAGCTACACAAGAAGAAGACATCAAGCTCATGTTGGTGAATGGGTTTCCGGCTCTGACTCCGACAACAACTCCGAGAGAAGCTATCACTCCAACTCCGACTATAGTCAAGATGAAGGTGTTTCCGTACTTGCACAAGTGACTACCAACTCCTATGATATATTTGATTCACCAAATGAAGGGAGTGGAAGTTGCTTCATGGCTAAAGGCCCCAAGGTATCCCACCCCGAGTATCTTGATTTCAATAGTGATGAAGATGATTTACTTTGTGATGATGACTTGCACTTTGATGAAACTAGTAATGTTAGTCAAAATGAACTTCATAATTCTCATGCTAGTCAAGATAAGTCATTTGATGATGATAAGATGAAAATAGAACAACTAACTAAAGAATTAAACACTCTTAAGTTAGCCCATGAATCTACTCTCGAAGATCATAGAGAGCTTGTAAGGACTCATGAGAAGCTACGCTTCGAGAAGCTCACCTTGGAGCAAGAGCATGAGTTTCTTAAAGCTATCAATGACGATCTCCGAAAGAAGACTTCATCTTATCTAGCCAAATGACTACTCTCGTCTACATTCATGCCACAAGTTAAATCTAGACAAACTAGTAACAGAGGCAAGAAAGGTTCTTCATCTAGTAGCAACAATAAAAATGCTAAATCTAATGATGTTGCTTCTAGTAGCTCTATTGATTCCACTAATGATGATTCTCTTAGCCAAGTTACACTTGAGCAAGAAAACACTTTATTGAAAGAAATTATAGAGAAAGGTATCTACAAGAGTCTTGCCGGGTGTAAGCAATTTGAGGAAATTGTACACAAGCACGGAGGATACCGGAAGAACCATGGCATTGGCTACTTCAACGCTAATGGAGTTGAATGGGAAGAAGGTCAATACCGCAAGCCCAAGTTTGTTCCTCAAAAGGAGAAGTATGAAAATACTCCTCCCAAGGGAACAAACACTCAATATGACCTTACACCATAAGACCACAAGCTTAAGGGCAAGAACAAGCTTCAAGAGGACATTGACTCATATGAAGATGAATCCCAAGCTTTGGTGGAGTGGGTTCCCAAAGCTACTTCAAGCTCAACTTCTACAAGGGCCACTTCAACACCAAGGATCCCCATCAAGTTGATGTGGGTCCCCAAGAAGAAGAACTAGAAAGTTCTTGAGGGGTGACTCCGCCAATGAAATTCACTCACATTCATTATTGGCAAGAACTAGTTGCAATCAACATCAACTCTATGCAATAGTTCAAGGAGTCACACATTCCCTCAAAGGTAAGCAAGAGACAAGGTAATCAATAAATCAATGGACATCATCACACATGCTTTGCACTCCATGTCCATAGATATCCTTGTATTTGTCTCTTGTGTGTTGGGACTAACCCATGTAGGTGAGCAGAGTAAGGAAACAACAAGGATGCTCCCAACTCATGGTGATCTTCATCAACCTTGAGCATCCACCACTACATCACCCACATGAAGTCTTCTACGACAAAACCCAAGGTTGGTTTATCCCTCCTATGGGGGGATGTCACATCAAGGGGAGCTTTACTCTAAGACTTGAGTTAAAGCATCTCATAGTATGTGACAACATTAAATGCTTTATGTAAAAGTGGTAACCCAACTTGTGCTTAAACGATGAGTATGACCTATGATCAAGTATTCTTACTTGGCTCCTATGTCAATATACTCATATATAGATGACTCCGTCATCGCCAAAATGCTTGATAGATGCTAGTTTGTATGTGCATGTTTGCCATGATTTCATTTGACATCTTATTGTGTGAGCATGTTGGTCTGCATTTATTTACCCATTCGAGGACATCCAATTGTTGCTTTTGGTTTTTGATTTCTCTTTTGCAAATTGGATGGAAAAGAATGCCTAGGACCACTCTCTAGCTATCTATGCTTTCTTACCTCATATTCTATTCTTGCTGCATCACAAAATTTGAACAAGGACTTTTCGATCTCTCTGTGTGAGGAGCACTCGGAGTACCGTATCGACAAAGAACTGACCATTAAAACCTCCCAAGTGCATCTCGGTGGAACCAACCCAAAATCTCGGTCTCACCGAATGCCTAGGGTTGATCTGGTTTTCTATATCGGTACCATCGATTCCATCTTCTCGGTTACACCGAGTTTCCCTGTCAGCTGACAGTTGAGGAACTCGGTGACATCGAAAAGTTAGAATCGGTGTCACCGACAGCCATGGGTTTATATAGAGGCAGACCCGACTTTTGAAATCTATTCTTTAACCGTCGCCCCCTCCGAAACCCTCGAGGCCGAACCAAGACCCCTGGTCATCGCCTTCGTCTTCCCGAGCGCCTCCACCGTTGGAAGTCTCCGCCGTCGATGGTATCCTCACCCCCCTCGCCGCCGTAGCAAAATCGTCACTAAGCTAGGGTATGATTTCACCCCCTCTTGCACTCCAACCTCCGATTCTTGCGCATTAGGGCTTCTCCATCGATAAGCCACAATTTGAGATTGAATCATCCACGAGAAACTCCAGTAGAATAGCGAACGAACGATTTTTTAGATTTTTTTCGTCCGCCACATGAATCTTGGTAGAACCCACGCAAAAGAATCAGTAGCACCGATTCGTTTTTTCTGGCAAACTGAGAACACCTCGGTGGAACCGAGTACCAATTTTCGGTGTGACCGAAAATGGTGCCAAGTTTCTGGAAAGTAGGATGTCTGTCTCGGTGGGTCCGAAAAATTTGCTTCGGTTGTACCAACATATATTTGGCAGAATGCAAAGTTTAAGAAATCTTAGTTCAATCTTTTGAAAATGTCTGCCTTTTGTGATGACTCGTCTTTTCCACTCTTCTACACTCTATTCACCGGGTCAGAGATGTCAGGCTCAGATGACAGTGAGAACAACTTCAGAGAGGAGAATGTTGTCATGAGTTCAGGCACTAGTCCTGAAGAGAGTTTTGATGATGTGCCTAGTTCTCCAGATTTACCCAAGGCTGCTACAAGAACTAGGAGAAAGCTCAATTCTGATGAGGAGGATGAGGACTTCATCCCTGAGGAGCTGCCCAAGAAAGTTGATGCTGCCAAGAGCACCACTGTTGCCACAACTTCCAAGAAGAAGAAAGCTATTAGGAAGGAGTATGCTAGCTCAGAGACAGTGACAGCACCAGAGTGTGCTAAGAAAACTATGACTCTTCACCTTGAGTCACCCCCAAAGAAGTCTATGCCTAAGAAGTCTAGGGAGAAGAAGAGAGAGAGGGCAAGATTTGTCAAAGCTAAAGTTCTTCCATCTACTCCAGAGTATCTAGATGAGGAAGAAGAGGAGGTAGAGCCAGCTGCAAAAGCCCCTCCTAAGAAGAAGAAGAAGCTTATGGCAAATGCTATGCCTAAGGCTACCACTTCCAAGAGCACCAAGTCTGCTCCCAAGAAGGCTGCTGCTGCTAAAAAGCCTAAGAGGTTCTCCAGAGAGATACCAGCTTCCAGCAAGAACAAGACCTCCACCTTTAGGGAAGTTGAGGATGATGATGATATCACTGCTTTGATGAAGCTCAGACCACACCTTCCAGAGCACAATGCCAGCCACTTGCTTGCTGAGGACATGAAGAAGAGGAAGGATTCTAGTTTGAGGAAATGGAGAGCAATTGATCCATATGCTCAGAGGAGGAAAACAGCTGTGGACTGCAGGTTCTATACCAAGGAGTAACAAAATTTATATGAGACTATCTTGCTTGATAAGAGCCCAGCTGTGAGTGACATGAGATACGTTGATTGGAAGTACATCAAGGCAAATGAAGATTACTTCCCAAATGTTCAAGACAACTTTCATTGCATTGGCTTAGATGAATTTGTTGGCAAAGAATTCAATGCATGGAATGATGAGATGATCATGCAATTCTACTCCACTGCTCACTTCTACGGAGATGGTAGGATTGTGTGAATGACTGAAGGAGCAACGTATGAATCTACTGTTGAGGAATGGGCTGCCATCTTAGGAGTCCCAAATTTGGAAGATGGAGACTTGGATGTCTATTCTGAATCCAAGGAGAGCCATGATTCTATGAAGAACATGTACAATGAGATCCCTGCTGCCAACTTGAAATCTCACAAGTTAGGATCCATTTACTTCCTCCAGGCTAGCCTCCGCACCATGAACACCATCTTGAGGCACACCTTGATGCCTAAGTCTGGAGATGATAAGATGATTCGAGGCTATTCCATCAACATGTTGATCCATCTTGATAGACACACCAGGATAAGAGTGATGGACTTGATAGTAAAGACTGTGAAGAGGGTTGCTGCTGATCAGAAGCGCTCATGCTGCTATGCACTCATCAACTCCAAGCTGGAGAAGCACATTTTTGCTCTTGACAGACCACATTTGCCCCTACAGCTAGATCTTGAGGACAACATTGTGGTGATGAACCCAGATCATCCCAACTCAGCTGCAGCACAGGCAGAGGCAGAGGCAGCTAGAGCCACTAGTGCTCAAGTCCCTAGATCCAGGATCGAGCAAATGGATCTCTTGATCACTACCGTTCAGTGCATGCAGAAGGACATCAAGGACATATTGGAGAATCAGCATAGTCTTGTGAGGATCATGAAGAATAGGATCAAGACCCTCAATGACAAGGTGGATGGGCTGACAAAGACCATGAACGAGCTCAAGAAGGAAGTTGATAGCGTGCCCAGTCCCAACACTTCAGATGATGAGGATGACTCTCCTCTCAGGCCAGGCACTCAGTTCACGACTCAGGCCAGATCAGCCACAGTGCCAGCTCCAGAGTTAAGGCCTTCTTCATCAGCACCTGCTACAGCCTCTTCAGCTCCATCAGCTCCTCCAGTACCTCCCATTGCTACACCAACTCCATCCATGACGTCTGCCGACATCTTCGTCGACGCAGTTCTCTCGACTCCTTCATCAACCACCAGAGGAGATCAGCCCTAGAAGAATGATTAGCTATATCTCTTTGAACTTTTTGGTAACTTGTTGCCAAAGGGGGAGAAGTTGTATATAGATCTTTAGGCTTCGAGTGAGAGAGCGTCCGGTTTTTATCGCTTTTTCAAAAACATTTGGTCTTTTGGTTTGGATGTGCTAAACTTTGTGGTGTTTTGATCATACACTTGATGTGTGTTGCTACTATTTCCTATCATTTTGATGCTTATGAGATGGTCATTCACCGTTACTTGATTGTGTTGTGCTATGATGTTCATTCTTACTATTCTCGCACACCACCAAGTTGTATGTGACATGAAAGAGTGTCCCATGTACCTAATCGATTGTGCATTTGCATTCAAACGCAAATTTAAAATAATGCACAAATTTAGGGGGAGCTCTTGCTTATCACATACTTATCAAAGCGATGATTATATTCATTGATTATATCATATGTCGAAGCTTTGATCTATATGTTGTCATCAATTACCAAAAAGGGGGAGATTGAAAGCACATTTGCTCCCTTGGTGGTTTTGGTAATTAATAACAACATATAAGTCATTGATCTAATGTTTCCACTAAGCATATTTCAGGAAAGTTCAATGATAGGGATGGCAAAAGGATTGTGGAATTACCCCAAGTTGCAAGGAAATGGATTGGCAAAGCTTCAAGCAAGAGGACTCTACATTTTACTTTGTGAGAAATCACTTTGAGTCCATAGGAAAGCCAATACTATTAAAAGGGGGTAAGGTACTGTTGGTGAACAAGATGCTCCACGTGCACAAGAGATAGTCACCAAAAACACCCACACGCTCTTCCACAAAAGTCTGTCCAAAGTCAAATATCCAAAATTGGTGCAACCAACACTTCCCACTCGGTGCCACCGATTTCCAAACTCAGACAGACCCATGCCAAACCCTAGCACATCGGTGCAACCGATTCCACTTCGGTGCCACTGAGTTCAGTTGCCAACTTTCTGTTTAGCCATTTTCAGTCTTCGGTACCACCGACTTTTGCCAGTCGGTCTCACCGAGTTTTGGACCAACTCTCTAGATAGCCATTCACAAGAATCTGTCCCACCGAGAATTGTGAATCGGTACCATCGAGTTTCTGGACCAAGATGTGAGAATCGGTGTCACCGAGTTGCGCAATCTGACCGTTGGTCACCTAATCGGTACCACCGAGAATTATATATCGGTCTCACCGAGATTCAAAAGTTGTCACCTTTTGGTCACTTCGGTACCACCGAGATTCACACATCGGTGTCACCGAGTTGGTCACTTTAGGTGTAATGGTTGGATTTTTGGGGATGCCTATATATACCCCTTCACCACCACCCACTCGAAAGAGAAGCACTCAGAACTATTCCATACTTGCCCCATCCAATTTTCTGAGAGAGAGCCACCTACCCTTGTGTTGAGATCAAGCCATTCCACTCCATCCATATGAATCTTGATCTCTAGCCTCCCCAAGTTGCTTTCCACCAAATCAATCTCTTCCACCATAGCCAAATCTGTGAGAGAGTGATTGTGTGTTGAGGAGTCTATCATCTTGAAGCACAAGAGCAAGGAGTTCATCGACATTGCCGAGCCTATTACCTTTTGGAGGGTGGTGCCTCCTAGATTGGTTAGGTGTCGCTTGGGAGCCTCCTACTTCGTGTTGTGGAGTTGAACCAAGAAGTTTGTACGGGCAAGGAGATCGCCTACTTCGTGAAGATCTACCCATACTGAGGCTAGTCCTTCGTGGACGGAAGCCGTTATGGAATAGTCAAGGTTGCTACTTCGTGGACCCTTATGGGTGGAGCCCTCCGTGGACTCTCGCGACCGTTACCCTCCGTGGGTTGAAGACTCCATAAACGTGGACGTACGATAGCACCACCTATCGGAACCACAGGAAAAATCTTCATGTCTACAAATTGCGTGTGATCTTCCTTGCTACGCTCTACTATATACATGCTTGTTGTTACTTTTAGCTGCTATACTCTTAGACATGCATGTGTAGGGTGTGCTTGACTTGCTATCATTGCTAAAATCTGCCAACACTTAAAATTGGGAAAAGGTAGAATTTTTATTTGGTCAAGTAGGCTAATCACCCCCCCTCTAGACATACTTTCGGTCCTACAGCTGCCACAAAGTCCTCAACACCTATCCATCTTGCGACGTGTCAGCGAACTGCCGGATTTTCAATTGCCTCAGGGGCATCTGCATCTGCCTCAGCCAGCGGACATACTTCTTCAAGTGCTACAGGACTGAAGTCAAAGCCACTGTTGGACGAGGTACAGGACCAAGTCCTCACAAGCGTATTGTCATCAAAGTTCTCTCAGCATCAGAGGATGATCAAGAACTTGCTGAAATCATCAGAGACAAGCAACAAAGAGTTGTCCAAGCAAAAGGCACTCAGGTTCCTCTTCTACTGGATCCAAGGACTATGGTTGACTTCATTGACATCTATCACAATGATCCAAACGCTACTATTGATGATTTGAATCTGCCTCCTGGACCAAGCCATGTGTTGACGGCTTCTATAGCTGAAGAAAAATGGAAGTATGAGACTGCCCGCAAGGTCAGGAAGGCTCAGTATAAGAGAGTGCGCTTCATGAAGAACAACGTTCTGAGAATGACTCTTGGGCAAGTCCTCGCCATACAAGCTAAGATCAAAAGCTTCAGTGACGAATATGATCGCTACTATGCTGACTGGAAAGGAGCTAAGGTCAGATCCGTCAACACTGCGACTACGACCATCAATAATCACAATGCAAGGGTTGCAGCTCGATCGCAACCACAATCTACTTAGGCCAGCCCATCTGCACCACCACGTAAAAAAACTGCTACGGCAACTTCCAATTTTGCGCCTGATGAACCATCTAGGCCAGCTGAAGAATTTGTTACGCCTCAAGAAAATCAAGAAATCAGGGCGACAACTTAAGTTGCGCCTGAAGAAATACCCAACGCAACTGCATCAGTCGTACCTAAAGAATCTGCACCACCTTCATCCTCTGCTACTGTTGCAAAGTCTTCAAGAGTGAAGAATGTCACACTTCCTTCTGCATCAGAAGTGAAGAAAACAAAGACTGCAGAGAAAGAGGTTGCAAAGAAGAGAAAGGCATCAAGCACTGCAAAAATCTCAGATGCGACGAAACCGAGGACTTTGCCAGTTTCCTCCACAGAGCCCATTGATGCAACTCCAATCTCTGTTGTGCCCTCTTTTGAGATTGTTCCATTTGGTGAAGACTATGTCTTGCCAGATGATGAAGATGAAGAAACACACTCTGCTGCTTCCTCAAAGCAAGTGGATGAAGAAATTGAAGTTGAAGCAAATGCTTCACCTTCACAGGTATCATCGCCCCAGTGACGGTGTCCTGGACTAGGGGTACTCACCACGTCGTCTCCCATACAGTGGGTCGGGCCGAGGACCCCCAGGGCGGTTCATTAATGGGCCAGTTCGGATAGCCCATGATGCATACGAGGAAGATTCCACAAGACTTAGTGATCAAGACAAGGACTCCTCTCCACCGACGTAGCCGACTAGGACTCTTGTTATCCTAGGCCTCTGGTGTGTTATATAAGCCGAGGCCAGGCTAGTCATTAGGGAGAATCAGATCATCATAGATCATATCATTGTACGAGCATAGCTCTTAGGGTTTAGACCACTACATACGATGTCGTGGTAGATCAACTCTGTACTCGATACACCATCATCAATACAAACAAAGTAGGACGTAGGGTTTTACCTCCATAGGAGGGCCCGAACCTGGGTAAACACCGTCTCCCTTGTCTCCTGTTACCCATCGATCCAAGACCCACAGCTCGGGACCCCCTACCCAAGATCCGCCGGTTTTGACACCGACATTGGTGCTTTCATTGAGAGTTCCGCTGTGGGATCGCTAGAAGGATCGATGGCTCGTCTGCATACTGCAGTTTTTTCTGGACAACGAATTTGTGTTCGTCGTCCCTGTTTCCTCGAGCGTCGTTTTGACGATTGCTTCGTTGAAATTGTGCGGAATTGTATCTACAACAACCCTACAAAATTTCGTCGCGTTTCGATGGAGAAATCTCCGGCAATCTCCAATATACCGGAGCCCTATCGAATCTGGACGGGAATCTTGATGAGTTTAGGACAAGGTGTCCAGTATCTAGCTCGGATATCTGTTGGAAAATCCCACCGTTCATCGGCTGCGGAATTCCTATACCGATCACCCCTCAAAATTTCAGCTCGATCCGACCGTCCAAACTCCGAGAAACGTCCGATGAGTACAACGAATTTTGGATCTATTTTCTGCGCGAAAACTAATCCGACCCGAGTTCATATTTTTCATGAACGGGTTGTGAGGCGTTCTTTTTGAAGAAAATTTTCTCATCACCTCGGTCAACCGACCAAGAGTTCGGCATCGCGAGGGCCGAATAATCATCAAGAGAACCTCATCATCCGCGGGTTGTACGGGTCAGGCGCTCCGTTGCTTCATCAAGCCAGCTTTGACCTCGTCACAAATTCCGACCTGCGTCGGCATCGCCGCGCCGTTACTTTTTCAAGCTGATGTCCACCACGCCGACCTGCTTTTACACGTTGGCTGGCATGGGGCTCTAGCATCACCTTACCGATCTGCTCCGTCACCTCGGCTATACCGGGGGCTTCGTCATCTCCTCATCAACCCGCTCCGGGGACTTCGGCATCACCAGCCGACCAGCTTCAACACCTCGGCTGGCATGAGAATTCGGCATCACCAGTCGACCAGCTTCGACACCTCGGCTGGCATGACAATTCGGCGTCACCAGTCGACCAGCTTAACACCTCGGCTGGCATGAGAATTCGGCATCACCAGCCGACCATCTTTGACACCTCGGCTGGCGTGAGACTTCGGCGTCACCAGTTAACCTGCTTCGACACCTCGGCTGGCATGAGACTTCAGCGTCACCAGCCGACCTACTCCATCACCTCAGCTAGACCGGGGGATTTGGCATCTCTTCATCAACCTGCTCCAGGGACTTCGGCGTCACCAGCCGACTAGCTTCGCCATGTTAGCTGGACCAGGGACTTCGCCTCTCCACATCGACCGTGCAGCGTTGCCACTTCGTCAAGCCGAACTCTTCGCTCAGGCACCTCGGCGCCCAGGCCATATTCCTTTACTTATTTGCTTCACTTAAATTAACTAAGTAGAAGATTTTTTTTAATATATTATTACCTTTATTTGTTATTACTCTTGGTTTGCACTATATTGTGTGCACAGGTAATCGACTTCAGTTGTGTCATGCGGTCACCTTGGCGTGCCTACATTGTCGTCCCACCTCCATCAACAAAATTGTGTCGTCGACATGGTCAACGGACCTGGGGGCTTCACTGTCACGCTTCCGAACTACTCTCCTCGGCTGGACCGAGGGCTTCGCCTCGCCGCAGCAACCGTGTTGCGTTGCCACTTCTCGACCGAGCTCTTCGCTCGATTACCTCGGGCTTGGGGGCTGGGACCTCTGCCAGGCCGAGGACTATGTCTTCGTCACGCCACAACCCCGAACCGCACCAAGCACATTAACCAGCTAAGTCGTTTTCGTCCTCAGCTCTCTTTGAAATTTTATTTTTTGTTCGGTGCAACCAAGCATTATATTTTTTGTAAAAAAAACTTTGTTTGTTAAAAATTTATTTACCCAATTTAACCGAGGGCTCTTAAATTTGTATGAGCCGTTTTATAATAACTGTGTTTTCTTCTTAGTCGTTGCAAAGTCTTTTTCTACTACTCCTTTTTCCGACACTAGCGTGTGGTCAATAGCCGGATAGCCTGGTTTCTTTCTAAAGCCGCTCGAGTTTAGTTCGCTAAACAGGCCTTAGAGAAACACTCCGCCGTCGGGATATGGAGGTTGAAGCCAAAGGCTGGCCTGCTTGGAGTCCGGAGATCAGATGTATCAGGTTAAAACACGACCGAAGCACAAATTAAATTTTAGACCAATTTTGGATTGGCACAATTTTCTTTTATCTAAACATAAAGTTTTTTGCATAAGTTTTTTTGGTATTTCCGAGCATAACTCTTGCAATACAATGCCATATGCATTTCACGCATCAGCAGTATTAAAGGGGGTCTGCGGTTAACACTGAACCCACCAAACACCGAGGTACTCCATGCAGTCCTCGGCAAAATTTCCTCGGTATTTCGCATTTATATGCGTTGATTTCGAGTTGTGTCTTTGGTCTATAACTGGATTGCCCGGCTCATGTGCTTACCCCTTACGTTTCCGCTTTGTTCGGCTAAGGGGTAAAGGGAGAACCACTGCGATTGTCACTTCCGGTTTAACTGGTTAAGTGCCTCAGTTGGAGAAAGCCGAAAGCTGACTGTCACAACAAGTGTAAATCGGTCAGCGAACCGCAGGCGGTGTTCAACCAAATATAGCCGATCGAGGTTATCCGAGTAAAACGAAGGGCCTTTCTTTCTTGAAAAGGCCAAGTTGTGGGTGGTTCGACCTCGAATAATCCGAGGAGTCGACGTAAACCGGGGACTATTAAGTTGCCCCCAAACATATGCTCCTATGACTAAGTGAAAATTATAAAGCCTAAATATCTGATTGCCTCGTTTCCACTAACACAACCGCCTCCGGGCACCGAGACGTCGGCTAAGGGTTGTCTTGTTTGTACGGAAACACCCTACGTAGCATCTTCAAAGGGGTGGAAGCCGATGATAGGCCACTTTCAGAGTATAAACAGTCGTGACGGAGTCAAAATAAACCATACCGAGGGTTCCTTGTGGCACCTCGGCATAGATACATTGGGATTCCTGGAGAGCCCAACATATCATCAGCGTTTGTATTTAATATACGAACGCTGCCTTCCATAGTGATCGTTATAACGCCATAGATATGCATATGTTTGACTTAAGATTTTGACCATGCTGGGTTGCCTGGCTCATGTGCTTATCCCCTACGTTCCCCATTGTTCGGATAGGGGGTAAAGGGAGCACCTCTGTGATTGTTACATCCGGGTCATCCGAGTTAGTACCTCAGACTGGGTGAAGCCGAAAGCCAGTCATCTTAAGAATATAATTGGTCGGCAACGACGGAAGTGAAAATTTCGGTTCATTAAAGACCACAAAGTTCGGGAACATTTGCCGAACTAAATCCGCAATATTTTCCTCCCACATTGATCGGAGTTGAGGTTTCACGATCATGGTCAACATGATATCCTGGGAAAAGGAACTTATAAATGAACTATTTTTCCCAAAAGATGTTTCTTACGTTAAATAAGTAATATAACATATCTCTCTGCGTACCTTTGTTTATAAAACCGTATGGCCGGATTGCCTTGTTTGTCGTAAATCTTTGCCCTTATAAAGGCTTTATAAAGTAGGAAAAACACTCCTCGGCTACTGGCCGAGGAGGTTGAAGCCGATGGTCGGTCAACAAAGTCTTGTACAATGCGGATCTGAGCATTAATGATGTAAAGTACTTGGATACGTAGAATCATTACACATGAATTGTGTCAAACGTAACAAAGATTGTGTCAAACAAATATCGATCCTTAACTCGACCACCCGTGCCCAAATTAAGGCTCGGGGGCTACTGCATTGCATATTCAATGCAGCAAATTCAAAGTGCAATACGGTTTCTGAGGAGATTCGATCCTTAGGTTGGTCGGCCGCACCCAACCCGAGTCTCGGAAACTACTGCGTACCGCGTTTACATCCCTAACGAATGCCGCCGAGCAAGATCTTGATCCTCAGGCCGATTTTGCAAATCGACCTAAGTCTAAGGGGCTACTGGGATTAGTGGTTTTATTTTGATTATTATTTTTTCCTTCAGGGGCATCTCAGGTTTTAGACCGACACGCACCTTGAGGGCTACTGACTATATATCTCGGCAGAGAATAAATTGCACCAATCGAAAATATCCACAAAAAATCAGCCCGCGTTCGGGATGGTGCACCACCTCGGAAGTAGTCCGGCATAAAGCTCGGGCGCAAGTGGCTCGCTCCATAGAAGGCAATTCCGGCATTAAGTTCGGCTGAATTCGTTCAATCTTTTAAAAGACCGAGGTAGTTTATGACACCTCGGATGCTGATCATTGTTGGAGCTCGGATGCGGTCCGGCGTTGGAGCTCGGAAGCATTCCGGCATAAAGGTCAAGATCAAAGACACTTCGGAAGCAGTCCGACATAAAGCTCGAATGCGAACGGCTGGCTCCATAAAAGACTATCCCGATATTTAAGCTCGGATGAACTACTTCAAATATTCAGCGACCGAGGTATCCTATGACACCTCGGATGCAGATCAGCGTTGGAGCTCGGGCTCAGAAAGACACCTCGGATACAGTTCGGTGTTGGAGCTCGGACACAAGAGGATACCGCCACACGGGAAACACTTCGGACCTGAGTTGTGGCGTAAAAATAATGAGGCAATAATACAGGCCGATAACTTAACGGGGCTCCTCGGATGCCCGACTTGTGAACTCTTCGGATTCACCTCGGCGATCCTCAAGATCAGTGATGGGAAGATTTATTGAACCAGTTTTCAAGACCGATGGCCGAAGACGAAGAACTGTTCGGAAGAACCGAGGAGCGTCCCTAACTTGAAGACCGGTTCAGGGGGCTACTGACGGTGTCCTGGACTATGGGGTACTCACCACGTCGTCTCCCGACCAGTGGGTCGGGCCAAGGATCCCCAGGGCGGTTCATTAATGGGCCAGTTCGGATATCCCATGATGCATACGAGGAAGATTCCACAAGACTTGGTGATCAAGACAAGGACTCCTCTCCACCGACGTAGCCGACTAGGACTCTTGTTATACTAGGCCTCTGGTGTGTTATATAAGCCGAGGCCAGGCTAGTCATTAGGGAGAATCAGATCATCATAGATCATATCATCATACGAGCATAGCTCTTAGGGTTTAGACCACTACATACGATCTCGTGGTAGATCAACTCTGTACTCGATACACCATCATCAATACAAACAAAGCAGGACGTAGGGTTTTACCTCCGTAGGAGGGCCCGAACCTGGGTAAACACCGTCTCCCTTGTCTCCTGTTACCCATTGATCCAAGACCCACAGCTCGGGACCCCCTACCCGAGATCCGCCGGTTTTGACACCGACACCCAGCCTCAGTTTACTGCTGAAGAGGCTAGTGTTGAAGAAATTGATGAGTGAGGAAGTCCTGGACTAAGGGGTCCTCGGGCCGCCGACCTATCTCTCACAGGCCGGCTTGGTGGGCCGCTCTCTGATTGTCACAGGAATGGTCAGATATGCGGCGACCCCGTATTCTAGAAGGAAACCTCCGAAGACGCAGCGTGCACTCCAAGTCAAGATGAGAGGATCGGCGTCTTTACTTCCGGCTGAAGACTTATCATGTGTAAACCCTAGGTACCCCCGGTGTCTATATAAACCAGGGGGTTTAGATTGTAGAGGGCAGACAAGCTCATCTAGGGTTTTGGCTACTTGATCTCGAGGTAGATCGACTCTGTAATCTTCATACACATCAATACAACTAAGCAGGACGTAGGGTTTTACCTCCATAGGAGGGCCCGAACCTGGGTAAAACATCGTCTCCTTCGTCCCCTGTTACCCATCGATGCTAGTCTCATAGCTCGGGACCCCCTACCCGAGATCCGCCAGTTTTGACACCGACATTGGTGCTTTCATTGAGAGTTCCGATGTGGGATCGCAACAGGAATTGATGGCTCGTTTAACCATTAGCGATGAAGTCCGTGACGGGGGCTCCTTCGCCCAGGACAGATTTTCGCTGTTGGCAGCATCGTGCTGCACGCCGACCCAACCAGCCACCCTGGCTGGATCGGGAGTCTCGCCCCCGATCAGGAGATCAGATTCAGGAACCTAGAGTTCTCCGTAGACTCCCGGGGCGATCTTTCATTCACTGGGCTCGCAATCTCATATGACGAGCCCGAAGTCTCCGAAGCCTTAATTTCGGATCTCCTTCTCAACTCCGCCCTCGGGTCTATCCCCGCTGATGATCTGGCTCTTAGTCCGGATCCGGTTACAGTACCTGGGGATCGGGGGTTGGCCCCTGCCGAACACACTCTTCGTACGAACACGTTGGAGGTCAACTCCGAAATCCTAGGCAGATCGATCCGATCAAGCTCTCGACGATTAACGAAGCGCTGGATCGGATCCTATCAATGAAAATCACAGACGACCCGACCTCGACCCAGGCTCAGATCGGTCTGGAGGCGGGTCATCGGGAATTTTTCAACCCACCCACCACCCACTTGGTAGCCACTATCGAAGACTTAACCGATATGCTGGACTACGCCTCCGAGGAGGCAGAAGACATGGATGAAGAGGACAACGCCCCCGCCCCTGTCAACACTGGGCGATGGACTGCCACCTCCACCTACGACGTCTACATGGTAGACACCCCCGACGATAAGGGCGATCACTCCCCTAAGAAGAACGTCGATAAATCCGGTGAGGCGCCGTCAAGGCACCGGAAACAGCGCAAACGATCTAAGGCAAACAAGGGAACTGCAGCCATTGCAGGCACCGGGGAAAACGACACCCCGGAAGACCTCGGCGACCCTGAAGCCCCCGAACAGCAACTGGAGGACCAGGAAAGGCCCGAAGATCGGCACGACACCGACGATCCTAATGATCCCGAGGATGACAACTACCTTCCCCCTGTCGAGGAGGAAGACATCCTGGAAGCCGAAGACTTCACCGTCCCCGAAAACCCCACGGATCAGGAATGGTTTAGGTGGCAGCTTCTAGCCACCGCCCGAAGTCTGAAGGCAAAACAACAGTAGCTCAAAACCGAGCAAGATACCATCAACGATAGATGGACGAGGGTCTTGGATGCCGAAGAAGGGTATGATACCGAACTACCGGACCAACCCAAAAGCTACCCTCGCCGGCGGCTGCTGCCGCAGTTCGATGATGAGGCCCTTGAAATATCGCCTCCCAGGCGTACTTCGTACGACCAGCCAGACATCCCTCCCCGAGGACGGGATAGGACGGCCGGCGCTGCCGAGCAAAGACCGGCGATACCCCGCATGAGAGGAAAGGAGCCAGCGGGGCCCGAAGACAGATATGACTTACGACAGGACCTGGATTATAGAGCTGGCCGCACAAGATCCATTTACGGATCTAGAGGGTACTCCCCCCCGCTAGACGGGATGGGCACCGGTCTGGGCTCAACCGCAACGATAGAGGTCAGGAACAATACCGGGCCCGACCTACCGCCGATCACAGGCATGACATAGCTCGGGTCAGAGGCGCTGCCCACCCACTGTGTTTCACAGATGAGGTGATGCAGCATCAGTTCCCTAAAGGGTTTAAACCCGTTAACATAGAACAATACGACGGGACAACAGACCTAGCCGTGTGGATTGAGGACTTCCTCCTCCACAATCATATGGCACGAGGAGATGATCTCCACGCCATCAAGTATCTGCCCCTAAAACTTAAGGGGCCAGCTCGGCACTGGCTAAACAGTCTCCCCGAGAATTCTATCGGGAGCTGGGAAGAGCTAGAGGATGCCTTCCGATCTAATTTCCAGGGCACTTATGTCCGGCCACCGGACTCCTCCGACTTGAGCAATGTTGTCCAGAAAGCAGGAGAATCAGCTCGGCAATTCTGGAATCGGTTTTTGACCAAGAAAAACCAGATCGTTGAATGCCCGGACGCCGAGGCAATAGCCTCCTTCAGACATAACATCCGGGACGAGTGGCTAGCTCGTCAGCTCGGCCAGGACAAGCTGAGGACAATATCCGCCCTTACCTCACTTATGACCCGCTTTTGCGCGGGTGAGGATAACTGGCTAGCTCGACGAAGCCATAACCCCGAAGACCCCGGCACCTCCGAAGCCCGGGATGGAAACGGGAAACCACGGCGCAACAAAAACAAACGCCGTCACAACAACGGCGATGCGGAGGACACGGCCGTCAATGCCGGTTTCCGCAACCCAAAATCCGGACAGCGGAAGAAATCTTCTAAAGGTAATAAGGACGGACCTACCACGCTGGACAAAATCATGGATAGGGCATGCCAGATCCACGGCACCCACGACAAGCCCGCTAACCACACCAACCGTAATTGTTGGGTATTCAAACAAGCTGGCAAACTTGCAGCCAAGGAGCAAGGCAAGAGCCCACGCAGCGAGGATGATGACGAGCCCCGCGGTCCAAGCAATGGAGGACAAAAGCAGTTCCCTCCAGAGGTAAAAAGTGTGAAGATGATATATGCCGCTCACATACCAAAAAAAGAGAGGAAGTGCGCCCTTCGGGAGGTCTACGCCGTAGAGCCCGTAGCCCCGAAGTATAACCCATGGTCGGCTTGCCCGATCACCTTTGATCGACGGGATCATCCGACCAGTATCCGTCACGGAGGTTCGGCAGCCCTCGTCCTAGACCCCATTATCGATGGGTATCACCTCACTAGAGTCCTCATGGACGGAGCAAGTAGCCTCAATCTGATTTACTCAGAGACGGTGAAAAAGATGGGTATAGATCCATTAAGGATCAAACCCAGCAACACTACCTTTAAAGGATTGATCCCAGGCGTCGAAGCCCGCTGCTCGGGCACCGTGAATCTGGAAGTAGTGTTCGGCTCGCCCGATAACTTCCGCAGCGAAGACTTGATCTACGACATTGTCCCGTTTCGCAGCGGTTATCACGCCCTACTCGGCCGCACAACATTCGCTCGCTTTAACGCCGTCCCCCACTACGCGTACCTGAAGCTAAAGATGCCCAGGCCCAGGGGGTCATTACTGTCAACGGCAACACAGAGCGCTCTCTCCAAACCGAGGAACACACAACGGCCCTGGTGGCGGAATCCCAGTACGGCGATGAAAGGCCGACGCCCAAATCAGCCATAAAGGCACGTCATGATAGCAAACGAGTTCGGTCTCAAACCGAACTCCCGGAACCGCCTTCCGCCCAACAAAAATAGGGATACGCCCCCCACAGCACAGCCCTAGTTACCGTAAAAAATGTGCCAAGAAGGCACAACTTCGCGCTCAAAATACCATGGTTGCTGTGGGGACCCACAATGAAAGGCAAAGTGCTCGGCTGGACCGAACTACTGCCAACAAATGTCTTTGGACAAATCACAGGTACCATATAGGACCTCCCACGCGTAAAGCTCATCCACACTTCGGCGACTTCTCAAGATCTTCTCCCCAAGGTCCGTTCGCTGACAACAATCACCTTTAAAGGAATGCAACCCCCTCGGGAGCAAAGGAGCAGGCATGTGACAGGGCAAACTGAGGACATCAAGCCACCTCTCGAAGACCCAGGGTAAAACCTCTCCTTCGTAAACTTTATTTTTCATTTCAAAAAACCTGTAACAGTTGTTTCGGCAGTTCGAGTTGTCAGAATTCATCAAAAATAAAGACCACCCTTTATGGCCTCCTCGCTGTACTTTGTGTCACATACTCTGTTCTCTTCTCGGCGACGCCGATAGCAAGGCTGTTTGGTACATCTCGATGCGACCGGCTAATAGACCGGGGGCTCGACTACAAAATCGCCCCAAGCATCACCCCGGCACTACTATTTATGTGTTCGGCCTCTCGGATGTTGCGTTATATGAATCGGTTCCGAATTATGTCTTGGGTCAATAGTTGGGTTGCCCGGCTCCTGTGTTTACCCTCTTACGTTCCGCCCATTCAGCTAAAAGGGTAAAGGGAGAACCACTGTGATTGTGCTTCCAGCTCGCTTGGTCAAGTGCCTCAGTGGAGAAAGCCGAAAACTGACTGTCATAATAAGCGAGAACCGGTCTGCAATCCGAGCATAAGTGTCAAACTAAAATCGATAGAGGTTATTCTGTGTCATACGAAGGGTTTGTACTTTTACGAACCATGTGATGCTGGTTTCAACCTCGGTGTACCCGAATATCACAAAACACTGGGCTGGTCATCAGCCCCCGCAGTCAAGCTCCTACGGCTAAGTGAAAGCACTAAAGCATCATAGTCCGATTGCCTTGTTCCCCTCACGCTACCGCCTTCGGGCACCGATACGTCGGCTAAGGGTCACAGTGCGGAGGCAGAAACACCTCGTGTAGTATCTACATGGGGGCTGAAGCCGACGACTCGCAACTTTCAGATAAAACGGCCACACAGGAGTCAAAATAATGCAAAGCTTAAAGACATGATAAACCATGCAACCGCATTATAAAGTGGAACAGTCATCGGATACATGACAAGACATTCATTCATACATTACATCCTTAGGGCATTGAGCCTCTATCGACCGAGCACCATCCATCACATTGGCAAAGTATTTCTCGGGGCGCCTATGCTCCTTCCCAGGGGGCAGAGGCGCGGTGGCCATCTCGGTCGGCTTGATCTTCGGCTAGTGCACCATGGTCCTTGCAAAGGCCATTCGAGCCCCCTCGATGCATGTAGAATGCTTTATAGCATCAATCCGAGGCGCAGCATTGCATAGTTGTTGCACCAATCCGAAGTAACTTCTCAGCAACGGCTCTGCAGGCCATAGCCGGATGCAGAGGTCCCTCATGGCCAGCTCCGCCATCCTGTGTAGCTCCATCAGTTGTTTCATCTACTTGCTCAGGAGGGGAGGATGCTCGGGGGCTTGAAATTGCGCCCAGAACAGCCGAGGCTCAACATCCCCATCCCGAGAGGCGAAGTATTTGTTCGCGTCAGCTGCACTCCTCGGGAGGTCCGTAAAGGCGGCTGAGGAACGCCACACCCGGGTGAGCAATGCAAACCTATTTCCACCAAAGGCACATTGCAGTAAGTATGGCTTACCATCCGCGATCGCCTTGACTTGGCGGAGTTCTTCTTCAAAGAACCGCCTATCAACACGCTCCGCTTTGAGCTCGAATTTTAGCATGGATAGTTCGGCGGTCTGCTCTTGGTTCTTTTGCTCAAGGGCCTCGCACTTCGTGCTGGCATCCTTGAGCTCCAGCTGCACCTCTCCGACCCGGGCCTCGTGCTTGTCGTTCTCGGTTTTTAGCGCCGAGAGTTCGGCTACGCCGCCGCCTTCTCATCTGTGGCCTCCTGCCTCGCCTTTTCCAACTCGGCCTTGAGTTTCTCGATCTCCGCGGCCACAGCTGTGGTAATACAGAGAAGATAACACTTAGAGATAACAATCCAGATATCTCAGTCAATGAGGATAGACCAGGCCTACAAAATAACTTATGTTCATTCAAACTCCCGAGCTGTCAGATTCAGACCCCCTGCTACGTACTCTTCGGAGCTCTTAGAATAGCAAGGAACAAAGGGTGCTTTGAGCATCATTTCTGATTTTCAGACATTCGACCCCCGGGTGGGTTTTTCAAACTCACCCAGAGCTCGGGGGCTACTACACTTATAAGATTTGCATAAATTCGGTAAGTTAACCTTTTCGGGAAGAAAGAGTATTACGTGGCTCACCTTGAAGCCTGTCAGGAGACCATTGAAGGCCTCTTTCAGCCCGCTATCAATGGACTGAATGCCTTGCAAAACCGCACCAATAAGGGCGGGGTGATCTTCGGCAAAGGAGGAGCCGGATAAAGCTTCCTCCATCATGGCCGGCCACCCAGTCATGGGCGGCACTGGTGTTGACCCGCCAACCCTCCCTCCGGTCGGGGATTGAGCTGGCACCTCCGGAGGCATAGAGCGCTCCGGAGATGTTCTCGAAGGGGACTGGGCCAAACGCCGGTCCCCCTCTTCAGCCGCCAGGGGAGTTTCCTTCTCCTGGTCTTCGGCGGCCGAGGTATTAACCTCAGCCATAACGTCGTCACCCCCGCCGCCGGTGTTCGGCTCAAAAGGAGCCCGGCGTGATAAGACCTCCACGGCCTCTTTCGAGGCCTCAGGAGGCGTAGGGTGTGACGCGGTCCCACTTTCCGCCAGTTCGGCGGGCGGAGACTCCCCGTCTGAAACTTGATCGGTGGGAAGATCGCTTGGGGGGCTGCAAATTGAAAGACGCTCGTCCGTTAGGCATCAAAAGCTCTATATAAGTAATCCAGAGGGTCTTCGGATTCATACCTCTGGGCTGGGGGCTTAACCCTTGGGTTCCTTCGGGGAACCCTCTCAAAAGACTCAGACTCCTTATCAGAGTCCGAGTTATCATCGGCCAGGACTGCCTTTGTCCGGCATGTCCTCTTTGGGGCCGGAGGAGGTAGATCCTCCGCGGCGTCCGCTGACGCCCCCCTTTTCCTTGTGAGGGGGGAGCCGCACTCCCTCTCGTCCTCGTGCTCTTCCTCGTGAGTAGAAGAAGCATGGGTCTCCTCATACTTAGAGTCTGGAAGACCCCTTTGACGAAGACCCTCTCAAGCCTCCTTCTTCTCTTCTTTCTTCTTATTCTCCTTCTTCTCTGGCGCTGAATACGGCGCCACGACGAGCATCTCCGCCAATAGATCCGATCGAGGGTCTTCGGGCTGCGGGGCCAGACAGTCGATTTGCACGGCCTTGTTCAGCCATTTCTGTGAAGATGAGGGAGAAGGGGTTCACGTTTTTGTCAAAAAACAGAACTAGAGAGTTAAAAGTTTCGTCACACACCTTGGTGGCAGGAGTTTCGGCGTCAAGACCGGTGTCCTCCTCCTCGGCCGGCCATCTCTTTTGGGGCTTGAATATTGCCTTCCACAATTTCTCGTGGGTAGTGCGGAAGAAGTGACGCACGGTGGCCGGGTCCCCGAGCTGGTGAGCCCACATTGGGGAGGACCGATGCTGGCAGGGGAGGATACGGCGGCGGAGCATGACCTAGACCACGTTGACCAGCTCGATTTTGGCCTCGATCATCGAGGAGATGCGCTTCTGCAGTGATCTTACCTCTGCGGCCGACCCCCCAGTCAAGGCCTTTCTTGAGCCACGAGGTTAGCCTCATGGGGGGTCCGGATCTAAACTCGGCAGGTGCCGCCCAGTCCACGCTCCTTGGTTCGGTGATGTAGAACCATTCCTTCTGCCAGATCTTGACCGTGTCAATGAAGGTGCCATCCGGCCACTCAACATGGGGGAGCTTACTGATCATCGCCCCTCCACAATCCGCATGCACGCCCGCAACTGTCTTCGGCTTGACATTGAATACTTTGAGCCACAGGCCGAAGTGCGGCTGTACCCGCAGGAGCTTCACAAACAGTGATGAACGCCGAGATGTGCATAAAGGTGTTTGGGGGGAGGTCATGGAAATCCAGCCCATAAAAGAACATGAGGCCCCTGACAAAGGGGTGGAGCAGAAAGCCTAGTCCCCGGATGAAATGGCGGACGAACACCACCCTCTCGCCCGGCTTCGGTGTGGGCACCACCTGGTTCGCCTCTGGGGCGCGGTGGGTGATGTCGGCGGAGAGGTAGCCAGCACGCTTGAGCTCTTGGATGTCGTTGCCGGTGACGGAGGAAACCTCCCACTTGCCCATGGAGCCGGAACTAGCCATGGCCGAGCTCGGAGAAGAGATTGAGGAAGAGCTGGATCTGGACTCTCGGAGCTTGGAAAGGTTGAGGAGGCGGAGGGCGCGGATTTGGAACGTGAATAGGTCTTGGGGGTTTTCTCCCTTTTATGGGGTGCCGTAATACCAAGAGCCTCCCTCTTACTATGCCGCAGGCCTCGCCGCTTCCCGAAACAATCGTGGCATCATGCGCGCGTGGGATAACCCAGGACATTGAACATATTCCGTAATAAACGGGACACGATCGACACGTTGATGAGACGTGCCAATGGAGAAACGGCCTTGAACCGCGAATCGAGCTTTGGTAACTGGCTTAGCGGCCGTGACTGGCCACGACCCTTCGTCAGAAAGGTTGTCAGGAAATACTATTCACACTTTGACGTTTGGCCTTCGAGGTTAAACAACTTATGGCGTCCGGATAACTACATGTTCGGATAACTACGTATCATCGGCGGCCGGACTAGAGCCAGCCGATCATAAGGGAGGAGAAGAGCTCGCCCCACAAGCCGAAGACTCTGATCACGCGAATCTACTGATGTCATGACCCAGGGCGTTGGAGGCTAGTTCGGGGGCTACTGAGGGAGTCCTGGACTAAGGGGTCCTCGGGCCGCCGGCCTATCTCTCATAGGCCGGCTTGGTGGGCCGCTCTCTGATTGTCATAGGAATGGTCGGATATGCGGCGACCCCATATTCTAGAAGGAAACCTCCGAAGACGCGGCGTGCACTCCAAGTCAAGATGAGAGGATCGGCGTCTTTACTTCCGGCTGAAGACTTATCATGTGTAAACCCTAGGTACCTGCTACTTCTTGAGCTTGCGTTGGTTTTCCCTTGAAGAGGAAAGGGTGATGCAGCAAAGTAGATAAGTATTTCCCTTAGTTGTTGAGAACCAAGGTATCAATCCAGTAGGAGATACAAGCAAGTCCCCAATCTTCGCACCTACACAAATAATCAAACTCTTGCACCCAACGCTAAAAGGGGTTGTCAATCCCTTCACGGTTATTTGCAAGGATGAGATCTGATAGAGATAGATATAAAAGATTGCTAGAACGTAAAGTAAAACAAAAATAAAAATAATGCAGCGAGGTATTTTTGATATTTTTGGATTATAGATCTGAAAATATAATATGGAAAATAGACCCGGGGGCCATAGGTTTCAGTAGAGGCTTCTCTCATGAAGGAAAATAATATGGTGGGTGAACAAATTACTGTCTAGCAATTGATAGAAAAGCGCATAGTTATGACGATATCCAAGGTAATGATTATGCATATAGGCATCACGTCCGTGTCAAGTAGACCGAAATGATTCTGCATCTACTACTATTACTCCACACATCGACCGACTCCTGCTGCATCTAGAGTATTAAGTTCATGAAGAACAGAGTAACGCATTAGGTAAGATGACATGATGTAGAGGGATAAACTCAAGCAATATGATGAAAACCCCATCTTTTTATTATCGATGGCAACAATACAAATACGTGCCTCGCTACCCCTACTTTGTCACTGGGTGAGGACACCGCAAGATTGAACCCAAAACTAAGCACTTCTCCCATTGCAAGAATTACCAATCTAGTTGGCCAAACCAAACCAATAACTCGAAGAGACTTGCAAAGATATGAAAAATCATGCATATAAGAATTCAGAGAAGATTCAAATAATATTCATAGATAAGCTGATCATAAACCCACAATTCATCGGATCTCGACAAACACACCGCAAAAGAGTATTACATCGGATAGATCTCCATGAAGATCATGAAGAACATGGTATTGAAGAACAAAAAGAGAGAACAAGCCATCTAGCTACTAGCTATGGACCCGAAGGTCTGTGGTGAACTACTCACGCATCATCGGAGGGGCAATGGAGTTGATGTAGATGCCCTCCGTGATCGAATCCCCCTTCGGCAGATTACCGGAAAAGGCTTCAAGATTGGGTCTCACGGGAACAGAGGCTTCCGGCGGCGGAAAAGTATTTTCGTGGCTCTCTTTGGTATCCAGGGAATATTTGAGAATTTATAGGCCGAAGAATAGGGTTCAGAGGGCTACCGTGGGGCCACAAGCCAGGGGGGCGTGCCCTGGTGGCTTGTGACTCCATGGCAGGTCTCCTGCCTTCGTCTCCAAGTCTGGTGGGTTTCTTCTGGTCCAAGAAAAATCATTCCGAAGATTTTATTCTGTTTGGACTCCGTTTAATATTCCTTATCTGCAATACTCAAAAACAAGGAAAAACAGAAAGTGGCACTAGGCTCTAGATTAATAGGTTAGTCCCACAAATAATATAAAATAGCATATTAACGCATATAAAACATCCAAAACAGATAATATAATAGCATGGAACAATCAAAAATTATAGATACGTTGGAGACGTATCAAGCATCCCCAAGCTTAATTCCTGCTCGTCCTCGAGTAGGTAAATGATAAAAACAGAATTTTTGATGTGGAATGCTACCTAACATATTTATCCATGTAATATTCTTTATTGTGGCATGAATATTCAGTTCCATAAGATTCAAAACAAAAGTCTAATATTGACATAAAAACAGTAATACTTCAAGCATACTAATAAGGCAATTGCATCCTTTCGAAATAACATGGCCTTAGAAAGTTATCCCTACAAAATCATATGGTCTGGCTATGCTCCATCTTCCCCACACAAAGTATCTAAATCATGTACAACCCCGATGACAAGTCAAGCAATTGTTTCACACCTTTTATGTTCTCAAACCTTTTCAACTCTCACGCAATACATGAGCGTGCGCCTTGGATATAGCACTATAGGTGGAATAGAATATGGTGGAGGTTGTGAGGAAAAAGGAGAAGATAGTCTCACATCAACTAGGCATATCAACGGGCTATGGAGATGCCCATCAATAGATATCAATGTGAGTGAGTAGGGATTGCCATGCAACGAATGCACTAGAGCTATAAGTGTATGAAAGCTCAAAGAAGAAAACTAAGTGGTTGTGCATAAGATGAAAAATCCCACTAGTTATATGAAAGTGACAAAATAGGAGACTCTCTATCATGAAGATCATGGTGCTACTTTGAAGCACAAGTGTGGAAAAACATAGTAGCATTGTCCCTTCTCTCTTTCTCTCATTTTTTTTATTTTGGTGGGCATCTTTGGCCTCTATTTTTTATTATTTGGGCTTCGCTGGCTTCTTTTATTATTTGTAAAGTCCGGAGACTCATCCCAACTTGTGAGGGAGTCATAGCTTCCATCATCCTTTTATCTCATGGGACAATGCTCTAATAATGAAGATCATCACACTTTTATTTACTTACAACTCAAAAATTACAACTCGATACCTAGAACAAAATATAACTCTATATGCAATATGAAAGTGATGGTGCGTGTCATGAAAAACGGAACGGTGGAAGTTGCATGGCAATATATCTCGGAATGGCTATGGAAATGCCATAATAGGTAGGTATGGTGGCTGTTTTGAGGAAAGTATATGGTGGCTGTTTTGAGGAAGGTGGGTTTAATGCACCGGCGAAAGTTGCGCGGTACTAGAGAGGCTAGCAAAGGTGGAAGGGTGAGAGTGCGTATAATCCATGGACTCAACATTAGTCATAAAGAACTCACATACTTATTGCAAAACTCTAGTTATCGAAGCAAAGTATTAGACGCATGCTCCTAGGGGAGAGGTTGGTAGGAGTTAACCATCGCGCGCTCCCGACCCTCACACAAAGGTTGACAATCATTAAACAAATCATGCTCCGACTTCGTTACATAACGGTTCACCATACGTGCATGCTACGGGAATCACAAACTTTAACACAAGTATTTCTTCCAATTCACAATTACTCACTAGCATGACTCTCATATTACCATCTTTATATCTCAAAACTATATGCAAGGAATCAAACTTCTCATAGTATTTGATGCACTTAATATGAAAGTTTTTATTATATCCCTCTTGGATGCCCATTATATTAGGACTAAATTCATAACCTAAACCAATTACCATGCTGTTTAAAGACTCTCAAAATAATATAAGTGAGGTACGAGAGTTCAATAATTTCTATAAAATAAAACACCACCGTGCCCTAAAAAGATATAAGTGAAGTACTAGAGCAACATTGCCTAGCTCAAAAGATATAAGTGAAGCACATAGAGTATTCTAATAAATTCACGATTAATGTGTGTTCCCCTCAAAAGATGTGTGCAGCAAGGATGATTGTGGAAAACTAAAAAGCAAAGACTCATATCATACAAGACGCTCCAAGCAAAACACATATCGTGGTGAATAAAAATATAGCCTCAAGTAAATTTACCGATGGATTGAAGACGAAAGAGGGGATGCCTTCCGGGGCATCCCCAAACTTAGGCTCTTTGGTATCCTTGAATATGGCTTGGGGTGCCTTGGGCATCCCCAAGCTTAGGCTCTTCCCACTCCTTATTCCATAGTCCATCAAATCTTTACCCGAAACTTGAAAACTTCACAACACAAAACTCAACAGAAAACTCATGAGATCCGTTAGTATAAGAAAAATAAATCACCACTTTAGGTACTGTTGTGAACTCATTCTTTATTTATATTGGTGTAATATCTACTGTATTCCAACTTCTCCATAGTTCATACCCCCCGAGACAACCCATAGATACATCAAAATAAGCAAACAACACAAAGAAAACAGAATCTGTCTAAAACAGAACAGTCTGTTGCAATCTATAGACTTAGAATACTTCTGTAACTCCAAAAATTCTGAAAAATTAGGACAATCAGGGAAATTTATATATCAATCTTTTGTAAAAATTTCAGATCAAAATCACGTTCCAGTGAATTTACAAAATTCCTGGACTGAGAGCGAAAGTTTCTGTTTTTCAGCAAAATCAAATCACAAACACCGTAGACCATCCCAAAGGTCTTACTTGGCTCAAACACTAATTTAAACAAGAAAACACAATTACTACAGAGGTAATAATGTGCAAAACACTCAAAAATAGAAGCAAAAACAAAAGCAAAAGAAATAAAATTTGGTTGCCTCCCAACAAGCGCTATTGTTTAACGCCCCTAGCTAGGCATAACACAATAGATCTAGGTATTGTCATCTTTGGTATTGGCAACTTTTGTGAGGGCCTTCTCAAATACGGGGGGCTCTTTCCTCTTCCCCGGGTTTGTAGGGGAAGAAACCATCTTAATATCCAAAATATCCAAACGCTTATTGCAAAGGGTAATCAAAGTATTCAAGCGATAGAGGTTCCCACTAATATGTTTAAGGGGTTCGTCATATTGTTGTAACTCGACCAAGTGCTTATGTAAGTCACTCAATTTGTCAAGAATTTGAACTCCCTCTTCTGAGAAATCAAACCCCTTTTTTAGTGGAGGAACCCCCAAAATCCCCTCCAAAACTTCATAAGCAGCGTTCGTATCCAGTTCAATAAAATTCCCTTTTGAGGCGAAATCTAAGAGCTCTCTATGATGCAAAGCCAATCCAATGTAAAAATTTCTAAGCAAAACCTTTGCATCTCCTTTTAGGTTGGAGATACGATAAGATTCCATTAGCCTATACCAGGCATCTTTCAAATTTTCCCTTTGTTTTTGTTTGAAGTATAGAACTTCAAAATCTGGTGACAAAGGGGAAGTAGTAACGCTAGTCATAGAAACAAGTAAGAGATCCGGTAGGAAAGAGGCAAACGAAAAAGGGGGCGAATAAAAAGGCAAATCTTTTTTGGTTTTTCTGAATATCATTTTAGAAGTGGGGGAGAGGAAAACGAGAGGCAAATGGCAAATAATGTAAATGCAAGAGATGAGTTTGTGATGGGTACTTGGTAGGCTTGATGTAGATCTCCCCGGCAACGGCGCCAGAAATCCTTCTTGCTACGTCTTGAGCTTGCGTTGGTTTTCCCTTGAAGAGGAAAGGGTGATGTAGCAAAGTAGATAAGTATTTCTCTCAGTTGTTGAGAACCAAGGTATCAATCAAGTAGGAGATACAAGCAAGTCCCCAATCTTCGCACCTACACAAACAATCAAACTCTTGCACCCAACGCTAAAAGGGGTTGTCAATCCCTTCACGGTTATTTTCAAGGATGAGATCTGATATAGATAGATATAAAAGATTGCTAGAACGTAAAGTAAAACAAAAGTAAAAATAATGCAGCGAGGTATTTTTGGTATTTTTGGTTTATAGATCTGAAAATTTAATATGGAAAATAGACCCGGGGGCCATAGGTTTCACTAGAGGCTTCTCTCATGAAGGAAAATAATACGGTGGGTGAACAAATTACTGTCGAGCAATTGATAGAAAAGCGCATAGTTATGATGATATCCAAGGCAATGATTATGCATATAGGCATCACGTCCGTGTCAAGTAGACCGAAACGATTCTGCATCTACTACTATTACTCCACACATCGACCGACTCCTGCCTGCATCTAGAGTATTAAGTTCATCAAGAACAGAGTAACGCATTAGGTAAGATGACATGATGTAGAGGGATAAACTGAAGCAATATGATGAAAACCCCATCTTTTTATCCTCGATGACAACAATACAATTATGTGCCTCGCTACCCCTACTTTGTCACTGGGTGAGGACACCGCAAGATTGAAACCAAAACTAAGCACTTCTCCCATTGCAAGAATTGCCAATCTAGTTGGCCAAACCAAACCAATAACTCGAAGAGACTTGCAAAGATATGAAAAATCATGCATATAAGAATTCAGAGAAGATTCAAATAATATTCATAGATAAGCTGATCATAAACCCACAATTCATCGGATCTCGACAAACACACCGCAAAAGAGTATTACATCGGATAGATCTCCATGAAGATCATGAAGAACATAGTATTGAAGAACAAAGAGAGAGAAGAAGCCATCTAGCTACTAGCTATGGACCCGAAGGTCTGTGGTGAACTACTCATGCATCATCGGAGGGGCAATGGAGTTGATGTAGATGCCCTCCGTGATCGAATCCCCCTTCGGCAGATTACCGGAAAAGGCTCCAAGATTGGATCTCTTTGGTATCCAGCGGTGGAAAAGTATTTTCATGGCTCTCTTTGGTATCTAGGGAATATTTAGGAATTTATAGGCCGAAGAATAGGGTTAGGAGGGCTGCCGTGGGGCCACAAGCCAGGGGGCGCCCCCCCCCCTAGGGCGCGCCTTGGTGGCTTGTGACTCCACGGTAGGTCTCCTGCTTTCGTCTCCAAGTCTGCTGGGTTTCTTCTGGTCCAAGAAAAATCATTCTGAAGATTTTATTCCGTTTGGACTCCGTTTAATATTCCTTATCTGCAATACTCAAAAATAAGGAAAAAACAGAAAATGGCACTAGGCTCTAGATTAATAGGTTAGTCCCAAAAATAATATAAAATAGCATATTAATGCATATAAGACATCCAAAATAGATAATATAATAGCATGGAACAATCAAAAATTAAAGATACGTTGGAGACGTATCAGTACCCCCGATGTCTATATAAACCAGGGGGTTTAGATTGTAGAGGGCAGACAAGCTCATCTAGGGTTTTGGCTACTTGATCTCGAGGTAGATCGACTCTGTAATCTTCATACACATCAATACAACCAAGCAGGTGGTTTTACCTCCATAGGAGGGCTCGAACCTGGGTAAAACATCGTCTCCTTCGTCCCCTGTTACCCATCGATCCTAGTCTCATAGCTCGGGACCCCCAACCCGAGATCCGCCGGTTTTGACACCGACAATGAGGATGTGGACATTGCCTCAACAACGGCATTAATCAATGATGAATATTGCGAAGCTTCTCACCCAAATTCTCCAATGAACACACCCCTCACTCGAATTCCCCAGTCCCCTGCTCAGACTGAAGAAATATTGAATGGATGTGAAGGAAGTCCAACTCCTCTTGAGTCCATCCCTGAAGTTACCCAGACTGAAGTTAAAGAACCTGATACTCAAATTCCTCAATCTGACAGCTCTATGCCAGCTGATGCCATCACTGTGAGGAGGCACACTACAAATCTTCAGCCAAAGCCCCCACTGCCTTTCAAAGGAACACGAGCTCCAAAGCCCAAGTTCAACAACGCCAATTTCTTCGATGAGTGCATGTTCCTCACTAGTGAATCGACATATGACTCTACAAGAATCAGGCGCAAAAGGTTCTGGACTGCCAGTCAGGTCAACTACTATGCCACTGTTTTGTTTGAGAAGAACAAAGTCTTCCAGCACAGTCAAATTCCACATGTTGATATGGAGTCCATCCCATGCTTCACACCCGTCCTCACAGTTCTTGATGAAGCTGGGCTCCTGAATTTCTGCTCTAACATTTGTGATTGGAATGACGAGTTAATTCTTTAATTCTATGCCACTTTGCATACTTCATGTGAGGTTCATGACATCAACTCCTGGAATCTTGACTGGATGACTGAGGATACTCACTTCAAAGCTCCAGCCACAGAATTGCTTCGAGCACTTCCAGTTGCTCCACCTCAAGAAGGTGCTAAGTGCATATATGAAGAACCTGAGCTCCCTGACAATATGATGCAAGTGTTGGTGAAGCCTTTGGCATCTAGCCAAGCCCCAAGGAGGACCTCCTTGTGAAGGACCTGCTGTATGTGCCAAGGACAATTTATAGAATAATGACCAAAACCCTTAGTCCAATCAAAGGGCACAACTCTGAAGAAGAAGATGTTGTTGGAATCATGAAGAATCCGCTAGTCTATATCATCCATGGGATCCCCATAAACATCCATGATTTATTCATGAGGACTTTGGACAAAGCTGCACTGTCACCATTTGACTTGAAGCCTTAAGCCCCTTGGCTTATGAGATTCATCAGGATAAGGTCTTCAATTCAATATCTAGCTGACTTTCAAAATAATTTCAACTTTTTGCCTCTAATTGAAGTCCTCAAAAAGACAACTTCCTCAGTTCCTGGCAAAGGCAAGGCTGTTGTTGATGAAGGCACACGTCCATTGGATGGTAAATTTCGTCATGTTGCTTCCTATTTCCACCAATGATGACACTACCTCACAAGTTTTTGCTGCAAAGACCCCAGAGCAAAATCCTTAAGAGTTCTGTCCCTTGGGTGATGACTGATCACGAGCTTCTCATAAGTCTTCATCAGAAGGTCGATCGCAATCACAAGTGGGTCAAGCGTCGGTTTTATTCAGTTCTTCAAAACATGACAGTGACTCAGAACTCGGTGAGGAAGAACAACTACTATGCCCATCAAATCTTTGACCGCACCTGGGCCATCCTCTCACACCTCAAGACTCCTCAAGAACTCAAGGAGATGAACTTTCAGCAGGACTTCGACTAGTCTAATCCTCCTTCCAAGAGATTCATGAAGGTTCAAGTTCCTCAGCTTGTCACAAGCTCATATTCTTCATCATGCGAGATGGATGAAGCTGAGGACGTTGACGACACTGTTGCATATCCTGCTTCGACAAATGACCCCAACAACAACGTTGGCGCTCCTTCACCACCTTCAAGATGAATGTCTTCAGGGGCGTTAGTCCTCATTTTTCGTCCCTTTTGGTCATCTGATGACAAGGGGGACAAATTTGAGTTAGTCTTCAAGCGGACTATAAATATGGCTTTTTTTGTTAAGTTACATCTCTCACTCTTCTGAAGTGTTTATTTGTTGAGTTGTAAACTTAAGTCCGATGGTGGTCTGACAATTGCTTTCTGCATGCTTATTCCTCAAGTTCATTAATGCACGCATGTTGACTTTCATGAGACACCATTTTCCATCATGCATTTCAAATTCTTCATATTATATGACTAATGCATGAATGAATTACAAGATATAGGGGAAGATCTCCAAAAAATTATCCCGCCATGTGCATTTGCAGTTCAAAGAAAATTCTTCAAATATGCACATCTTCAGGGGAGAGTTCCTCTATATCTTGCAATCAAATTCCTCAAACTCTGTACTTACTCTTCATATGTTTATCCCCATTGAAAACTTAACCTATTTGTCATCAATCACCAAAAAGGGGGAGATTGTAAGTGCATCTAGTGCCCCTTAGTGATTTTGGTGTATTGAAGACTTATAGGTTAAGGGACTAATGAGTTTGTGAGTGTACACAGGTCCTCTAAGTCCCTGGGAGTTTGGTATATCCGATGGATGTCGACCCCTAAAAAAGTATGTCTTTATCTGAAGACTTTGACGCTCTTCTTGAAGTCTTTGAAAATGAGGAAATTGGTGTGACCTTGAAGATATTGATGCAAGGACTATAAAGCTTGAAGACTTTAGTTTTATTATTTCATTTTATTTATTTTGAGTCCAGGAAACACCGTAATGTTAAAGGGGGTCGAGGTAAAACTAAGGAAAATTTCCAAGTGATGCTCATCTCAAAACCTACACCTACCCAATCCTTCGAGTGAAGCCTTTGGAAATCTCTTGTAGTTCGGTCAAATTCTTCAGTGACAGAGACGAAGTTCTTCTGGTCTCTAAGGAAATTGGTCTGACTGAGGTGTTAGGATTTCTCCAGTGCGAACTGCCTATCGTGCGGAATATGATAGCCTGAGGATTTTGCGATTTCAAATTCTGACCATTCTTGTGCCTTGCGCTAGCTGTCCAATAGAATCTTATCCTGACAACGGTCATATCATTAGGGGCATTTATGTCTTATTATGTCGGGTTGCACCCTGACTATAAATAGCCGCCCCCCACAACCACTAGCTGGTTGGCTGCTCCGAGAGAGATTGACTAGTGTCATTTAGAGCAACCCATCCTCCGACAACTTTGAGAGAAAATCATCAGTGAGGAAAAACCCAAAAACCCCAACACCTAAAACCCAAAGTGATTGAGCATCACTTAAGAGATTGTCCTATATGGAACCGATGCTTTTTACCTTAGAAGACTGTGCATCTTCCAAACGGTTAGGTGTCATGGTCTAGAGCATCCAATAGGAAATTGTGGATCGTCGGGTGACCAAGTTTGTGAAGGTTTGGAAGTATACCTTGAAGACTTACCACAAGTGATTTGGCGAGGTCTGTGTGACCTTAGCTCAAGGAGAATACGGTAAGGACTGTGTGTCCTCGGACTATGTGTCCTTTGGTTTAAATACCAAGCCGCTCCAAACCAGACGTACGACCGTCATGGCAGTTGGAATTGGTAGACCAAATCATTGTCTTCACCGAGCAACTGGTTCTATTTCCTCAACCCTTTCATTTCCTTGTTAACATGCTGACGAAATTGATCGTTACTGTTTGAAGACTTTGACTGAAGACTTTCTCAATTTCCTCAACCAAAATTCTTCAGTCACCTTGTCTTTCGCCTGCTTATCCATTTACTTGCTACTTGTGCTATGTGTATGTTTGATTTCATCATGATGACTATGCTACTGCCATGCTATGTGTACACCTGAGTACTTTATCTGCTGCATCTGTTTCGTCTCTTAGCAAATTCCTCAAGGAGAAATTCCTCAGTCACAAATTTATAAAAATCGCCTATTTACCCCCCTATAGTCGATATAATGCACTTTCACAAACAAGGTAATGCTTTAAGCAAGATAACATGATGTAGACATAGTAAACCCAATCAATATGAATAAACCCCGTCGTTTTATCCTTAATGGCAACAATACATATTCGTGTCTTGTCCCCTTCTGTCACTGGGATATAGAGCACCACAAGATTGAACCCACTACAAAGCACCTCTCCCGCTGAAGATAAATCAATCTATTGGGCCAAACCAAATGGATAGATCAGAGAGAAATACAAAGCTATAACAATCATGCATAATAAAGTTCAGAAAAGACTCAATTGCTTTCGTTGAATAATCTGATCATAAACCAACAACTCATCGGATCCCAACAAACACACCACAAAAGAACATTACATCGGATAGAACTCCAAGATCAAGGAGAACGTGGTATTGAAGATCAATGAGAGAGAAGAAGCATCTAGCTACTACCTATGGACCTGTAGGTCTGTGGTGAACTACTCATACATCACCGTGGAGGCAGCAAGGTTGATGTAGATGGCCTCCGTGATCGATTCCCCATTCGGCGGAGTATCGAAAAAGGCCTCCAAATGGGATCACGGAAGAACAGAGACTTGTGCCAGCGAAAAAAGTGTTTTGGGTGTCTCTGTGTTGGTTTGGGAATATATGTGAATTTATAGAGGTCAAATTAGGTCAAATGAAGTTGCATGGGAGTCATGAGTTCAAGGGGCGCACCCTACCCACCAGGGCGCGTCGGACGAGCTTGTGACTCTCACGTACATCTTTTGGCCTCCTCCCGAACCTTCTAATGTCCCTTTTTTGTCCAAACAAACACCATAAAGTTTCATCATGTTTGGACTTCATTTGGTATTGATTTTCTGAAAAGTCAAGAACACGCAAGAAAAACAGGAACTAGCACTGGGTTAATAGGTTAGTCCCAAAAATGATATAAAATAGCTTATAATTGCATATAAAGTATCCAAGATTGATAATATAATAGCATGAAACAATCAAAAATCATAGATACGTTGGAGACGTATTAACATCCCCAAGCATAATTCCTCCTCGTCCTCGAGTAGGTAAATGATGAAAACAGAATTTTTGATGTTGAATGCTACCTAGCATGTGTATCATGTAATCTCTTTCCGGTATAAATATTGAGAAATGATAAAGTAATTAATATCAACATAATAATATGCATGAATATAAGAAGCATAATCATTACTTTTTCAAAATATACGATCCTTAATGAATGTTATCCCAACTCATTTTATCATATTAGCATGGCATGACTCTGTCTTCACCGCATAAGTATAAATCATGAGCCCCTGGTGTTAAACCAGACAATTGGATCGTACTTCTAACGCGCTTTAGCATTTTCAACTTCACACAATACATGAGCGTGAGCCATGGATATAGCACTATAGGTGGAATAGAATGCGGTGGTAGGGATAAAGGGGAAGTCAAAAAGGAAGAAAGTCTAGCATCAATTAGGAGGATCAACAAGTTATGGCGATGCCCATCAATCGATATAAATGCGAGGAGTAGGGATTTCCATGCAACGAATGCACTAAGAGCTATAAGTGTATGAAATCTCAATGAAAACTAAGTGGGCGTGCATCCCACTTGCTTGCTCATGAAGACCTCAGGCTTTTCAGGAAGCCCATCATCGGAATATACAAGCCAAATTCTATAATGAAAAACTCCCACTAGTATATGAAAGTGACAACTCAGGAGACTCTCTATATGAAGAACATGGTGCTACTTTGAAGCATAAGTGCGGTAAAAAGATAGTAGCATTTCCCCTTCTCTCTTTTATCTCATTTTTTCTTCTTTTCTTTTGAGGGCACTTTTTGGCCTCTTTTGTTTGAGTCCGGAGTGTCATCCCCACTTGTGGGGAAATCACGGTCTGCATCATCCTATCCTCACTGGGACAATTCTATAATAATGATGGTCATCACACTTTTATTTACTTAAAACTTGATAAAACTATACAAGATGTCTCTATATGAATGCCTCTAGCAGTGTACCAGGATGTGCAATGATCTAGCATAACATGTATCATAATGATGAACGGTGGATTTGCCACTAATATCATGTCAGCTCTATATGATCATGCAAAGCAATATGATGATGAACACACAAGTCATTTGACGGAACGGTGGAGGTTGCATGGCAATATATCTCAGAATGGCTATGAAAATGCCATAATAGGTAGGTATGATGTCTGTTTTGAGGAAGATATAAGGAGGCTTATGTGTGATAAAGCGTATCATATCACGGGGTTTGGATGCACCGACGAAGTTTGCACCAACTCTCGAGGTGAGAAATGTTGGGGAACGTTGCATGGGAAACAAAAAATTTCCTACGCACACGCAAGATCTATCCATGGTGATAAGCATCTACGAGAGGGAGAGTGAATCTACATACCCTTGTAGATCACTAAGCGGGAAGCGTTAAGAAACGCGGTTGATGTAGTCGAACGTCTTCGCGATCCAAATCGCCGAGCGTCCTGCGATTCAATCCCGATCCGTCTCGCGATCCCATCACGATCCGTCCTGCAATCCCATCACGATCCGTCCCGCGATCAAATCACGAACTGTCTCGCGATTCTGATCACGGTCCTTCTGATCTAGCGCCGAACGGACGGCACCTCCGCGTTCAGCACACGTACAGCTCGATGACGATCTCCGCCTTCTTGATCCAGCAAGAGGGAGCGGAGAGGTAGAAGAGTTCTCCGGCGGCGCGACGGCGCGTCGGTGCGACGGAACGGCGGCGATGGTGGTGGAACAATTCCGGCAGGGCTTCGCCTAAGCACCGCTGAAACTAGACTAGAGGAGAAACCGATCTAGATGAAGTAGAGGGAGCACGTGGCAATTAGGGTTATTTTTCTCCTCTAAATCCTCTAGTATATATAGGAGGGAGGGAGGGGAGGAGGCAGCCTCAAACCCTCAAGGTTTGGCCGAAATTGGAGGTGGAGGAGTCCTACTCCAATCCTACTAGGAGTAGGATTCCTCCTCTCCACTTGGAAACCCTTTCCACCTTTCCATCTTTGGTTTTTTTTTCACCTCCAGCCGCATGGGCCTTAGTGGGGGGCTTGGCCAGCCCACTAAGGGCTGGCTTGACTCCTCCCAAAGCCCATGAGGCCGCTTGGGTTGAAATACCCCTCCCGATGGTCCCCGGTACCCCTCCCGGCACTCCCGGTACACTACCAAAATATCCGAAACTTTTCCGGTGACCAAAACAGGACTTCCTATATATCAATCTTTACCTCCGGACCATTCCGGAGCTCCTCGTGATATCCGGGATCTCATCCGGGACTCCGAACAACCTTCGGTCACCACCATACATAACTCTATACTACCGAAATGTCACCGAATGTTAAGTGTGCAGACCCTGCGGGTTCGAGAACTATGTAGACATGACCGAGACACCTCTACGGTCAATAACGAATAGCGGGACCTGGATGCCCATATTGGTTCCTACATATTCTACGAAGATCATTATCGGTTGAACCTCTATGTCAAGGATTCAGTTAATCCCGTATGCTGTTCCCTTTGTTCTTCGGTATGTTACTTTCCCGAGATTCGATCGTCGGTATCTCTATACCTAGTTCAATCTCATTACCGGCAAGTCTCTTTACTCGTTCCGTAATACAAGATCCCGTGGCTAACACTTTAGTCACATTGCTTGCAAGGCTTGTTGTGATGTTGTATTATCGAGTGGGCCCTGAGATACCTCTCCGTCATACGGAGTAACAAATCGCAGTCTTGATCCATGCCAGCTCAACAGACACCCTCGGAGATACCTGTAGAGCATGTTTATAGTCACCCAGTTACGTTGCGATGTTTGATACACACAAGGTATTCCTCCGGTGTCAGTGAGTTGCATGATCTCATGGTCATAGCAACAGATACTTGACATGCAGAAAATAATAGCATAATACTGACACGATCATATGCTATGTTCATAGTTTGGGTCTTGTCCATCACATCATTCTCCTAATGATGTGATCCCGTTATCAAATGACATCTCATGTCTATGGCTAGGAAACCTTGACCATCTTTGATCAACGAGCTAGTCTATTTGAGGCATACTAGGGACACAGTGTTGTCTATGTACCCACACATGTATTTGAGTTTCCAATCAATACAATTATAGCATGGATAATAAACGATTATCATGAACAAGGAAATTTGATAATAACTAAATTATTATTGCCTCTAGGGCATATTTCCAACAGTCTCCCACTTGCACTAGAGTCAATAATCTAGTTCACATCACCATGTGATTTACATTGCTATGAATCTAACACCCAATGAGTTCTGGGGTTCGATCATGCTTTGCATGTGAGAGAGGTCTTTAGTCAATGGTCTGCAACATTCAGATCTGTGTGTTCTTTGCAAATCTATATGTCATACTGTAGACACTGCTACCACACTCCACTTGGAGCTATTCCAAATAGCTGCTCCACTATACGTATCCAGATTGCTACTCAGAGTCATCCGGATTGGTGTTAAAGCTTGCATCGACGTAACCCTTTACGATGAACTCTTTATCACCTCCATAATCGAGAAATATTTCCTTAGTCCTCTAGTTACTAAGGATAATTTTGACCGCTGTCCAGTGATCGACTCCTGGATCACTCTTGTACCCCTTGACAGACTCATGGCAAGGCACACACAGGTGCGGTACACAGCATGGCATACTATACAGAGCCTATGGATAAGGCATAGGGGACGACCTTCGTCCTTTCTCTTTCTTCTGCCGTGGTCGAGCTTTGAGTCTCACTCAACTCCACACCTTACAAATCAGGCAAGAACTCTTTCTTTGACTGATCCATTTTGAACTCTTTCAAAATCTTGTCAAGGTATGTACTCATTGAAAGTTTTATCAGACGTCTTGATCTACCTCTATAGATCAAGATGCCCAATATTTAAGTAGCTTCATTCCAGGTTTTCCTTTGAAAAACTCCTTTTCAAACAACCCTTTATGCTTTCCAGAAATTCTACATCATTTCCGATCAACAATATGTCATCCACATATACTTATCAGAAATTCTATAGTGCTTCCACTCACTTTATTGTAAATACAAGTTTCTCATAAACTTTGTATAGACTCAAAAACTTTGATCACCTCATCAAAGCGTATATTCCAACTCCGAGATGCTTGCTCCAGTCCATAGAAGGATCGCTAGAGCTTGCATACATTTTAGCATCCTTAGGACTGTCAAAACCTTCTGGTTGTATCACATACAACCTTTTCCTCACGGAAACCGTTAAGGAAACTCTGTTTTGACATCCATCTGCCAGATTTCATAATCGAAAAATGCAGCAACTGCTAACATAATTCCAACAGACTTCAGCATCGCTACGGGTGAGAAAGTCTCATTGTAGTCAACTCCTTGAACTTGTGAAAAACCCTTTGCCACAAGTCGAGCTTTATAGACGGTGACATTACCGTCCGCGTCTGTCTTCCTTTCAAAGATCCATTTGTTCTGAATGGCCTTTCGCCCTTCAGGTAATACTTCCAAAGCCCATACTTTGTTTTCATACATGGATCCCATCTCGGATTTCATGGCCTTTAACCATTTCTCGGAATCCGGGCTCATTATCTCTTCTCCATAGCTCATAGGTTCATCGTTGTCCAACAACATGACCTCTAAGACAGGGTTGCCATATCACTCAGGAGCGGTACGCGTCCTTGTCGACCTATGAGGTTCGATAGTAACTTGATCCGAAGCTTCATGATCATCATCATGAACTTCCTCTTCAACTAACGTAGGCTCCACAGAAACAACTTTCTGCGCTACGCTACCCTCTGGTTGAAACAAAGGTTCAACAACCTCATCAAGTTCTATCTTCCTCCCACTCAATTATGTCGAAAGAAACTCTTTCTCGAGAAAGGACCCGTTTTAGCAACAAACACTTTGTGCTTGGATCTAAGATAGAAGGTTTACCCAACTGTTACGTTAGGGTATTCTATGAAGATGCGTTTGTCCGCTTTGGGTTCGAGCTCATTAGGCGAAAACCCTTTTTCACATAAGCGTCGCAGCCCCAAACATTAAGAAATGATAGCTTAGGTTTCTGCCAAACCAAAATTCATACGGTGTCATCTCAACGGACTTAGATGGTGCCCCTTTTAAAGTGAATGTGGTTGTCTCCAATGCATAACCCTAAAACGATAGTGGTAAATCGATAAGAGACATCATAGTTCGCACCATATCCAATAGAGCACGACTACGACGTTCGGACACACCATCACACTATGGTGTTCCAGGTGGCGTGAGTTGTGAAACAACTTCCACATTGTCTTAAGTTGTATACCAAACTCGTAACTCAGATATTCACCTCCACGATCATATTGTAGACATTTTATCTTCTTGTCACGATGATCTCAAACTTCACTCTGATTTTGTTTGAACTTTTCAAACGTTACATACTTGTGTTTCATTAAGTAAATATCCCCATATCTACTCAAATTATCAGTGAAGGTAGGGAAATAACGATATCCACTGCACGCTACAACACTCATTGGACCGAATACATCAACATGTATCATTTCCAATAAGTTACTTGCCTGCTCCATCATACCGGAAAACGGGGTCTTAGTCATCTTGCCCATGAGGCATGGTCCGCATGTCTCAACCGATTCGAAATCGAATGAGTCCAAAGATCCATCAGCATGGAGTTTCTTCATGCGTTTTACACCAATATGACATTTAGCGGCAGTGCCACAAGTATGTGGTACTATAATTATTAACTTTGTATCTTTTGGCATCAATATTATGAACATGTGTATCACTACGATCAAGATTCAATAAACCATTCTCATTGGGTGCATGACCATTGAAGGTATTATTCATGTAAACAGAATAACCATTATTCTCTAACTTAAATGAATAACCGTATTGCAATAAACATGATCTAATCACGTTCATGCTTAACGCAAACACCAAATAACATTTATTTAGGTTCATCACTAATCCCGAAGGTAGAGAGAGCGTGCGATGGTGATCACATCAACCTTGGAAACACTTCCAACACTCATCGTCACCTCACCCTTAGCTAGCCTCCGTTTATTCCGTAGCTTTTATTTCGAGTTATTAACATTTAGCAACCGAACCGGTATCCAATACCCAGGTGCTACTAGGAGTACTAGTAAGGTACACATCAATAACATGTATATCAAATATACTTCTGTCGACGTTGCCAGCCTTCTCATCTACCAAGTATCTAGGGTTGTTCCGCTTCAGCGACCGTTCTCCTCATAATAGAAGCACTTAGTCTCGGGTTTGGGTTCAACCTTGGGTTTCTTCACTGGAGCAGCAACTGACTTGCCATCCATGAAGTTTCCCTCCTAGCCCTTGCCCTTCTCGAAACTAGTGGTTTCACTAACCATCAACACTTGATGCTCCTTCTTGATTTCTACCTTCGCGGTGTCAAACATCGCGAATAGCTCAGGGATCATTATTTCCATCCCTGGCATTTTATAGTTCATCACAAAGCTCTAGTAGCTTAGTGACAGTGACTTGGAGAACTATATCAATCACTATCTTATCTGGAAGATCAACTCCCACTCGATTCAAGCGACTGTAGCACCCAGACAATCTGAGCACATGCTCACCGATTGAGCTATTCTCCTTCATCTTGCAGGCAAAGAATCTTGTTGGAGGTCTCATACCTCTCAACACGGGCACGAGCCTAAGATCCCAATTTCAGATCTTAGAACATCTTATATGTTCCGTGACGTTCAAAACATTTTGGAGCCTCAATTCTAAGCCGTAATGCATGACGCACTAAACTATCAAGTAGTCATCAGAACGTGCCTGTCAGATGTTCATAACATCTACAGACGACGCTTGAGGGGGGTGGCGCACCGAGCGGTGCATTAAGGACATGGGCCTTCTGTGCAGCAATGAGGACAATCCTCAGATCACGGACCCAGTCCGCATTATTGCTACCATCATCTTTCAACTCTATTTCTCTAGGAACATATAAAAACACAGGGGAGCTACAGCGCGAGCTAGTGATCTACAACATAATTTGCAAAGACTTTTTGACTATGTTCATGATAACGAGTTCAATTAATCATATTACTTAAGAACTCCCACTCAAATTGACATCCCTCCGGTCATTCGAGTGACACATGATCCAAATCCACCAACTCAAGTCCGATCATCACGTGAGTTGAGGTGGTTTCAATGGTGAACATCTTCATGTTGATCATATCTACTATATGACTCACGTTTGACCTTTCGGTCTCTTGTGTTCCGAGGCCATGTCTGTACATGCTAGGCTCGTCAAGTTTAATTCGAGTGTTCCGCACATGCAACACTGGCTTGCACCCGTTGTATGCGAACGTAGAGTCTATCACACCCGATCATCACGTGGTGTCTCGAAATGACAAACTTTCGCAACGGTGCACACTCGGCGAGAACACAATTTTATCTTGAAATTTAAGTGAGGGATCACCTTATAATGCTACCGTCGTCCTAAGCAAAATAAGATGCATAAAAGGGATTAACATCACATGCAAATCATAAGTGACAAGATATGGCCATGAACTTGTGCTTTTGATCTCCATCTCCAAAGCACCGGCATGATCTCCATCGTCACCGGCATGACACCATGATCTCCATCATCTTGATCTCCATCAACGTGTCGCCATGAGGTTGTCATGCCGACTGTTGCTTCCACGACTATTGCTAACTCATAGCGATAAAGTAAAGCAAAACGGCGAAAATAATTAAAGACAACCCTATGGCTCCTGCCGGTTGCCGTACTCATCGACATGCAAATCATGATATTCTATACAATACATGATCATCTCATACATCACATATATCTCATCATGTAATTGGCCATATCACATCACAACATACCCTGCAAAAACAAGTTAGATGTCCTCTAATTGTTGTTGCATGTTTTACGTGGCTGCTACGGGTATCTAGCAAGAACAATTCTTACCTACACAAAAACCACAACGGTGATACAAAAATTGCTATTCAACCTTCTCAAGGACCGCCTTTGTCAAATTCGATCCGACTAAAGTGGGAGAAACAGACACCCGCCAGCCATATTTATGCAACGAAGTTACATGTCAGTTGATGGAACCGGTCTCTCGTAAGCGTACGAGTAATGTTGGTCCGGGCCGCTTCATCCCACAATACCGCCGAATCAAGGAAAGACCAAGGGAGGAAGCAATCTGAATATGAACGCCCACAAACTCCTTTGTGTTCTACTCGAGATCTCATCTAAACATAGACCTAGCTCATGATGCCACTGTTGGGGAACGTTGCATGGGAAACAAAAAAATTCCTACGCACACGCAAGATCTATCCATGGTGATGAGCATCTATGAGAGGGAGAGTGGATCTACATACCCTTGTAGATCGCTAAGCGGGAAGCGTTAAGAAACGCGGTTGATGTAGTCGAACGTCTTCGCAATCCAAATCGCCGACCGTCCCGCGATCCAATCACGATCCGTCTCGCGATCCCATCACGATCCATCCCGCGATCCCATCACGATCTGTCCCGCGATCAAATCACGAACCATCTCGCGATCCTGATCACGGTCCTTCCGATCTAGCGCCGAACGGACGGCACCTCCGCGTTCAGCACACGTACAGCTCGATGACGATCTCCGCCTTCTTGATCCAGCAAGAGGGAGTGGAGAGGTAGAAGAGTTCTCCGGCGGCGCGACGGCGCGGCGGCGATGGTGGTGGAACAATTCCGGCACGGCTTCGCCTAAGCACCGCTGAAACTAGACTAGAGGAGAAACCGATCTAGATGAAGTAGAGGGAGCACATGGCAATTAGGGTTACTTTTCTCCTCTAAATCCCCTAGTATATATAGGAGGGAAGGAGGGGAGGACGCAGCCTCAAACCCTCAAGGTTTGGCCGAAATTGGAGGTGGAGGAGTCCTACTCCAATCCTACTAGGAGTAGGATTCCTCCTCTCCACTTGGAAACCCTTTCCACCTTTCCACCTTTGGGTTTTTTTCACCTCCAGCCGCATGGGCCTTAGTGGGGGGCTTGGCCAGCCCACTAAGGGCTGGCTTGACTCCTCCCACAGCCCATGAGGCCCCTTGGGTCGAAATACCCCTCCCGATGGTCCCCGGTACCCCTCCCGGCACTCCCGGTACACTACCAAAATATCCGAAACTTTTCCGGTGACCAAAACAGGACTTCCTATATATCAATCTTTACCTCCGGACCATTCCGGAGCTCCTCGTGATATCCGGGATCTCATCCGGGACTCCGAACAACCTTCGGTCACCACCATACATAACTCTATACTACCGAAACCTCACCGAACGTTAAGTGTGCAGACCCTGCGGGTTCGAGAACTATGTAGACATGACCGAGACACCTCTACGGTCAATAACCAATAGCGGGACCTGGATGCCCATATTGGTTCCTACATATTCTATGAAGATCTTTATCGGTTGAACCTCTATGTCAAGGATTCAGTTAATCCCGTATGTTGTTCCCTTTGTTCTTCGGTATGTTACTTGCCCGAGATTCGATCGTCGGTATCTCTATACCTAGTTCAATCTCGTTACCGGCAAGTCTCTTTACTCGTTCCGTAATACAAGATCCCGTGGCTAACACTTTAGTCACATTGCTTGCAAGGCTTGTTGTGATGTTGTATTACCGAGTGGGCCCTGAGATACCTCTCCGTCGTACGGAGTAACAAATCCCAGTCTTGATCCATGCCAGCTCAACAGACACCCTCGGAGATACCTGTAGAGCATCTTTATAGTCACCCAGTTACGTTGCGACGTTTGATACACACAAGGTATTCCTCCGGTGTCAGTGAGTTGCATGATCTCATGGTCATAGGAACAGATACTTGACATGCAGAAAACAATAGCAATAAACTGACACGATCATATGCTATGTTCATAGTTTGGGTCTTGTCCATCACATCATTCTCCTAATGATGTGATCCCGTTATCAAATGACATGTCATGTCTATGGCTAGGAAACCTTGACCATCTTTGATCAACGAGCTAGTCTATTTGAGGCATACTAGGGACACAGTGTTGTATATGTACCTACACATGTATTTGAGTTTCCAATCAATACAATTATAGCATGGATAATAAACGATTATCATGAACAAGGAAATATGATAATAACTAAATTATTATTGCCTCTAGGCCATATTTCCAACAAGAAAGGGCAATGCACGGTACCTACGAGGCTAGCAAATTGCAGAAAGGTGAGAGTGTGTATAATCCATAGACGCACATTAGTCATAAAGAACTCATATACTTATTATGAAAGTCTATCAGCCCTCGAAGCAAAGTACTATACGCATGCCCCTATGTAATTGGTTGGTAGGAGTTAACCATCGCGCGCATCCAATTATAACAGCACTCAAGGATTTCATTTCACACAGAAAAATGTTCACACCTCATCACCATGTCATGACCAATACTTAGATGAGAAGTTAATAACAAGCTTTAATACCGATATTTCTACTAACCAATGATCCTGAACCAATATCATTTCATATTAAGACATCAATATAATCAAACCATATGTTTCATATTTAGTGATCCACATGAAAGTTTTTTATTATATCCTCCTTGAATACCTATCATTTTTGGACTAGTCTGATAACACGTGCATATTTCCATTACTATTTATTAGACTAAAAAATATTTAAGTGAAGCATGAGAGTGCCATCATTTCTATAAAATATAACCACTATCGTGCTCTAACAGATATAAGTGAAGCACTAGAGCAACTGCCAAGCTCAAAAGATATAAGTGAAGTACATAGAGTATTCTAACAAATCATGATAATTATAATACTCGACGCTCCAATGATTGTCGCAAATTCAAAATAAACAACTATAATACACGAGGCTCCAAGCAAAACTCATATCATGTGATGAGTAAAAATGTAGCTCCAAGTGACATAAAAATAGATTGTAGAGGAAAGAGGGGATGCCATCCGGGGCATACACAAGCTTAGACGCTTCAGTCTTCCTTTAATATTACCTTGGGGTGCCATGGTCATCCCCAAGCTTAGGGTCTTGCTACTCCTTATTCTTCCATCCATCGTTGTCTCACCCAAAACATGGAAACTTCAGCACACAAAACTCAACAGAAACCTCGTGAGATCCGTTAGTATAATAGACATATCATAAACTTTAGGTACTGTTGTAAATAGGTTAATATTTAATTATTTCATAATAGGTACTGTATTCTAACTTCTCATGACTTATACCCCCCGATATAATACATAGCATCATTAAAACAAGCAAACTATGCAAGCAAAAATAGAATGTATCTAAAACAAAACAGTGTGTGATGATATGTACTAAAACCATACTTATGTAACTCCTAAAATTCTAAAAAAGTAAAACCAAAGCAATTAAATACTTGGCACAAAAGTCTACGTTTTTTCACAGAATCAATTCTACTATCATCCAAATCATCTCAAGGTTTTACTTGGCACATACACTAATTAAAACATAAAACACAATCATTATAGTAGAAATAATTGTGTGAACCCACAATAAGAGAAAGTAAAAGCAAAAATATAAGATAACTATTGGGTTGCCTCCAAACAAGCTCTATTGTTTTATGCCCCTAGCTAGGCATAATGCAAAGTATCAAGTATTGTCATCCTTCTTATCCAACTCCTCAATTATACAACCATGCTTCCTAGGAGGGTTGGCATACAAGTTATTAATAATCACACTCCTAGGAACAAACTTGGGAAATTTGCTTTTAGTGATAGGTTCCTTTATTATATCAATGGAGTTGGGGTGCACACTAATCATTTTAAGATCTTCATTCCTTTTACTGCGTGTGGCACTCTTATTCTTAGTAACATACATAACCGCGGAATTCCAATTAGGAGGAGTCATTTCAACAGTTTTGACGGAATAAAAAAACAGAACCTAAATTACTAATGGTTTCTTCCAACTTATCAATTCTAGATGGACATTGCCCTAACCTTTTATTAATTATGGGTTCCTTCTTCTTAAGCATCTTTAGAGTAATTCCTACTTTTGAACTAAATTGAGCAACTTGATTATGGACCTTTTTGTCTAAATTTTTAGTATGCTCACTGGTAGGCATCTTATTCTCAATAATTTCTGACCTACGCATAACATGTTCCAAAGTCAATGTCGTTTCATTAGTAACGATAGGTGGTGATCCCACTGAATTTCCCATAACATTGAAAACATAATTGGGGTGAGTACTCAAGAAATTCCCTTTGGTAATAGTATCAAGCACAAATCTATAGCAAGTAGTAACACCCATATAAAAATTATGAAGAAGAACGGTAGTGGATTGCTTACGGGTTGATCTATTCTGAGCATCGCAAATCCTATACCAAGCATCTTTTAAGCTTTCTCCTCCTCTTTGTTTGAAATTAAGCACTTCATTTTCAGGAGTACAAGCAACAAGAGAAGAACTAGCCATAGTGACAAAGCAAGCAAACAAGCAAATAAAAATATTTTTGTGTTCTTGATTTTTTTAGAGAAGTGGTGGGAGATGAAAAAACAGAGGCAAAGGCAAATAAAAAGGAAAATAAAAGTAGAACCTAGTGAGAATTTGATGATGTCTCCCCGGCGCCAGAAATTATTTCTGCTACTTGTGAGCTTCGTTGGGATTTTCCCCGAAGAGGAAGGGTGAAGCAATATAGTAGTGGATAGTCTTTCCCTCAGTGAGAACCAAGGTTATCGAACCAATAGGAGAACCACACAAATTCTCATTGTCAACATCTACACACACAAAAGCAAACACTTGCACCCAACACGGGCAAGAGGGTTGTCAATCCCCTTGAACTCGTTACTTGCAAGCATTAATTCTGATAGTGATAGATATATAAAAAGGAAAGTAAAAGGGAAATCAAACAAATAGCAGCAAGGTATTTTTGGTTTTTAGCTATCACTAGTGCAGCCGAGTCCTATACAAATGGTTTTTAACCCCTTTCCACAATGTAGTTTTAAACATTCGCCTTGCCTGTTTGTGCGATCAGGGGGGCTATCCCAGACGATACAGATAAATCGTCGGTGATGCCTCCTCGGTCCACACACGCTGGGCAAATAGAGCTCGTGTGCGATTGGGAGGAACGTCGCAAACAGGTATATTGGAGGAGTCATGTGAGATGCACTAGGCATCCCACACAACGAATCCCAAAGATAGTTTTCCGTTCGGATGGTACATCACACACAATTTTCTGCAGAGCATCGTCTATGATAGGGGTCGCCATCACACACGCTAGATATAGTTATGTTGTTTATGTTATTCAATACATCCTGCACTATTCCTAGAAGAAACTGTTTGGCATAGGGCTACCCACACACAATTTTTTATGTGGAAACATTTGAGCAAGGTGACCTAACGCACACAGTTGTTGGCCGGAAGTCGTGTGTGATTGTTCACTCATCCAACACGCCAACTTTCTACAAACCATGTTGGTTTATCAAGTTCATCACCCACGGTGGTGTCTGACAAACCATCTGCAATATGAAAACCTAATAAGCAGCCTAATTGCCCTATTATTTATAATCCATTTAGTATTCAAATTGACATTTGATATCAAGTAGACAATATATTTCATATTCGTCTTATGGCAACCAGGATTTCATAATTGAAATCACATCAGAGTACAATATCATATAGGCATATACTACCTAGTTACCCAATTACACAAGAGGACCAAGTCTCACATGCAACATCTAAAACATTTGGAAAGTAGTATCATAGATGGTAAATACACAGATGAGTCTCGTCTAGAAAACTGTTGAAGCGAAAGGCGAATATTGAGCCTTCAATGATGTTGAAGGTCCTTGCAACTTTAGGCCAGTGATTACCCATCCATCCTTCGTCCTCTTGAGGAAGACTTCAAGATTATACCGTGGATGTTGTATGAATACATTCCCCGCCTCTTGACCATACAGGTGGTTTGAGATGTAATCATTGAAGAACTACCTAAAAAAGTACTAAAAACAAAGATATGCATAAATATTTTTTCTAAAATTAGAAATGGGGCAAAGGGAAAAAAAGACAAGGTGAAAGAGATAGTACCATCCTATAGTTGACTGATGTCTTGTTCATTGTGCATACAAATATCTTGTTGTTTTTCATCGCTAGTTTCTTTATCTTAACAATCTTTCTGAGTTTATTGATTTGGCTGATATTCATGGACACCTCATTTCCCCACATGCAAAATGGGTTCGAACAGTGGGTCTAAATCTCTTACAGCAGGACCTACATGTGTCAGAAAAAATTGTTAAAAACCTATATATTAGAATGGTTACTTCAATTGTACAATAATGTGCTATTAGCCAAAGGACAATGCGTGTGCAAACCTGGATGGTAAACTTCAGTGTCTACCATTGTTTCCCCCTGCAACATATATAAGATAGATATTGATGAGGTTATAAGTGATATTTGGCATACTATCAGTGAAATATGTTGATGAAAAACAAACACATTGCAGATCCAACAGATTAATTCGAGCCACATGGAAAAGACAGTCATCTAACCCAAGCGTCCTAAGAACTAGGAAATATAGCAATTGTATAGGTTTCACAAGGTTCTAGTACATCCAAATTCAATTTATTTCTCACATGTATAGCAATACAAAATTGTACCAAAACCAATCGAACATCACATTGCACAATTGAACCAAAAAGTTAAATGATCAGAACAACAAATGAACCAAACAGTTAACTGAGAACCACAACAAATGAACCACATAGTTAACTGAGCACCACATTGCACAATAAACATGCTTAACCGGTGTAGCTAGTTGTACATAGGTCCTTAGTAATTAAGCTAAAAAACAAGTTATTCCTCATCGTCGGAGATATCGATGACGATGGGCTCCTTATACTTAGAAGAGGACGAGGCCTCCACATCGTGGGTGCCCTCCACGTAGTCATGAGCGACCTAAGTCTGTCCGGGCACCCACCTGCAAGCTCTGAAGCCGAGGTAAGAACGGGCAAGCTGAGGAAAGACCCCGTACTCTTTGTCGAAGGCACCGACAGTGCCCTCGAGAAAACACCATGAGCTGTCGTTTAAAGTAGCCGTCCACGTGGCGGCATCCACGTGCAAGGCATCGACATTGGCCTCGGCAGTGAGGTGCTACTCCAGGATCTGGGGGTCAGCACGCATGGGAGCCATCGCGGCCTCATCCGCGCGTGCGGCCGTGATTTGCTTCTCCGATGCCAAATGCTCCCTGAGATCCTGGATATACTGTGTGCACCATGGCTTTCGGCAATGATTATTTGGGGGGGTGGCGCAATGATTTGAGTGGAAGGTGTCGCACTGGCAGTCGGGGCATGTGAAATGGAGGAGGAGGGGTGGGGGAGGGGGGAGGGGAAGGCGCGGATTACTTGACTAGATGGAAGAGGCCGAGCAGCAGGAAGGAGCGTAGCCGGCGAGGAGGCGGTGTTGCGAGCTATAAGTGAAGGTTTGAACTTAATTTAGGAAGGGGGCACAGGGGAAAATGTGGCTTTTAGTTGGTATGAAGGGAGGGGGAGATAGATATTTCCGCCGTAGCCCAAAATTTTCATTTGGTGCAGCAAAAAACAGGCGCACAAAGTCTCATCGGACACAGTCCCTTACTCAGAACTATGTGCGACATGTAAACATCACAAATGAATCCTATAGTTTACCCCGTGTGTGATGAGTTTGAACATGAATTTTTTTGTCTCCAAGCTTCCGGCGTAAGATATCGGATACTACATTGCACACGGTTCGTGCTAACAAATTGTGTGTGATGTACTTGCATTTAATTTTCATTTGGAGGACAAAATGGGGATACGGCGGCAAATTTTGGTCCGAATTTCCCTCATTATAGTGCTCATCCACATCATTGCATAATTTAACATCACTTGCTAATTTGAGTAGTACAAAAAAGAGCCTATAGCACAACCCGCACATACTTAATCGAGCAATTAAACAGAGTTGGCTGACCTAAAAGTTACTCTAACAAAAGACCATTGCTCTAAACAAAGACTAATATTCCGCCCGGCGCTCGTTGATCTCCGCCGGCGCTCCCTCCTCCATGACCAGCTAGTGCTCGACGACCTCCGGGGGAAGGGGCTCCGTGGTATCCATCGCTACATACTCCGTAGGCATCTCGCAGTCCACGTCCGCCATCTCTTTCGAAAAGGCCACCACGAGTTGGGCATGGGTGGCCACGGTCCGGGCGTTGATGACCTCCATCTCGGCTAGGGAGGCCGCCAACGAACGGACTGCTTCTTGAGCGCTCTCGGCAATTGCCAACTCTTCGGACATGGGTTGCTGACCAGTGTCGGAGTAGGTTACTGCTATTTGTGCGGTGATCGTCACGAGCTGGGTGTGGGCGGCCTCAGCATAGGCCTGGTCAGCAGCCATCAGGGCTATGGCGACTGCCGAGGAACGGACAACTGTTGTGCCATTCTCGCCATTTGCTATCCCTATCGCAGGTGTTGCTGTCGCCATCTCAGCTGCAACAGCTGCCCTTTTAGCTGCTATAGCCACCATGTCCAAGATAGCGGTCGTGCTCATGGAGGTTGTTAGCGTGCTCATGGCTGATGCGTCCGCGCTCGGGCCGAAGTGGGTCACCAAAATTACCCTCACGATGCGGATCCTCATCCCGATCTTTCACCGGCGATGTTTGAACAGTATAATGGGCTTCAGGAACAAGTATGGTTCACGCGCTGGCGGTGGACTGTAGCCGACTAAGCTTCCAGCGTAAGCCATATATATATAGGAGGATTGGCCCAAGATATTTTAACTACATCACACACGATTCATGATCTTGAACTGTTTGTGATGTACTTGATTTTCCTATTGTTTTAAAACGAAAAATGAGGTCACATCGGCAAAGGGAGGTGTTTGGATTGCGATAACATTTATCTGCAGTGAACATGCAACTACAGAAGTGTCGTGCTACAATATGGAATTATTCAGAGTTCGTTTGGCCTTTTTATACATTAATTGGGTTTTTTAGGCATTTGATGAGCATAATTCAAATTTGAACTTCAATCACAAGGTCCGTTGCACCAAAATGGATCAAAAAATCATATATGTGTCCCTGGTTGCATGTTTAGGACCCATGCAAGAAATGGGAATGAATTTCAAACATCTCGGCTTCGTGGCTCGGCCATAGACATTGAGAATCTAGGTTTTTAAATTCCAGTAAATCCAAATCTTGTCAGAAATTCATGAAACTTGGCATGGTGTCATGGCATGGCACATATGTGTCGTGGTAAAAAATTATGCAATGTGCGACAAGTTTTGGCACAAGCCTCTTACGAACTGGAGCTTCTAACAAGAAGCTATGTGGTTCCGATAGAGAACGTGTGTCACCTTTTGTAGGTGAAACAACATTCGTTGCCTCTTCTCCCATTGATTTTTTTCTAAAGGCAACATAGACCAATAGGAGTGTCATGCAAAAATATGAAATTATTTGGGGTTCGTTTGACCTTTTTTATACATTAACTGAGTTTTCTAGGCATTTAATGAGTATAATTCAAATTTGAACCACAATCACAAGGTCCGGTGCACCAAAATGGATCAAAAAATCATATATGTGTCCTTGGCTGCATGTTTAGGTCCGATGCAAGAAACGGGAATGAATTTTGAACATCTCGGCTTTGTGGCTCAGCCATAGACATCGAGAATCTAGGTTTTTAAATTCCAGTAAATCCAAGTCTCGTCAAAAATTCATGAAACTTGGCATGGTATGATCGCAAGGCACATATGTGCCATGGTAAAAAATTATCAAATTTGGGACAAGTTTTGGCACAGGCCTCTTACGAACCGGAGCTTCTCACAAGAAGCTAAGTGGTTCCGATAGGGACCGTGTGTCACCTTTTGTGGGAGAAAGTACATCTGCTGCCTCTTCTGCCCGTGATTTTTTTTCTAGAGGCAACATAGACCAATAGGAGTGCCATGCTAAAATATGGAATTATTCGGGGTTTGTTTGGCCTTTTTTATACATTAATTGAGTTTTCTAGGCATTTAATGAGCATAATTCAAATTTGAACCACAATCACATGGTCCGGTGCACCAAAATGGATCAAAAATCATATTTGTGTCCCTGGCTGCATGTTTAGGTCACATGCAAGAAATGGGAATGAATTTCAAACATCTCGGCTTCATGGCCCGGCCATAGACATCGAGAATCTAGGGTTTTAAATTCCAGTAAATCCAAATCTCGCCAAAAATTCATGAAACATGGCATGTTGTCATGGCATGGCACATAAAATCATTGTGAGATTTTGTTTTCCAATTTCAGACACGTTTCCGATTGTTTCTCCTACAAACAACATTGAGAATATTGGTTTAAATTATCGTAAATCCAAAACACACAAATAATTCACAAAATTGGGCAGGGTGTCGTGATATAGCACAAATATGTTGTGGTATTCTTCGTGTCCATTTTGAGAGAAGGTGCAAATATGTTGTGGTATTTTTCGTGTCCATTTTGAGAGAAGGCGCAAATGTGTTGTGGTATATTTCGTGTCCATTTTCATGGTATTTTGGTATTATTAATAAATCATGGGCGTTCTACTGACCATTTACGTGTTGTCAAGCATCGCATCTTTATTGGATATGAGATGTCGTGCGGACAACTGTTTGAGTAGACGGGAGGCGTGCGAGCCATACCCTGCGCAGGCTCACTAGGAAGCGAGCCCTTTGACCCCATCGCCAATGTTTCACACTGAACACCCATGTGCCGAATGAGATATATGGTTCCATCGCCACTAAGCCAAGTGAAAAATTGGCACGAAGGATTGGTGGATCGTGTCATCGCAAACGATTCTGTCTGATGACCCATGTGCTTACTATAGACAATTTGGTAAGATTTGCATCTGTTGGGTAAATTGCCATTTGTCAAATTGGAAACATTGGCATTTGTCAAAGCAGTAACATTGCCATTTGTCAACATTGTAACACTGACATTTGTCAAACTTTGCAGGAACAAAATCACTAGTACGATGTAATTTTGCAACTGAGATTCAGTAAACATAGATTTCATTCATAGATTAAACAGTCCTTCTTCGTACAAATCAGTTCAACTCAATAGCTGAACCGAACAAACTTCTCCCCAATTTTTGCCAACCACGTACTGAAATAGCTAGTTCAACTATACATACTGGCTAATTTAAAGTATGTGGTACAGTTTAACCTTATATATAGTTAGATGAACTAAACAAAATAGCCCCTAAATACTACTACGGGGGGATTTGCACTACTTCCAACAGCCTCTCCTCTGCCAAGTACGCTCAGTAATAGCCAGAGGAGGAGCAGCCTACCGACGAGCTAGAGGAGTCGAATCCGTAGCCCTCCGCCGCTTCCCTCCTCCACTCCTGACACGCAACCTCCAAGCGGCGGGACTCAATGTAGATCTTCGCATTCCGCGCCACTCCTGCGGCCATGTCGGCGGTGAGCTTCATTGCGTGTGCGAACTGGCGCTCCTCCACCTCCTCTAGGAAGTTGATGCAGCGTGTAAGGTCGCTGACGCAAAAGCTGAGTGGCTGGACCTTGGCGGCCTCCTCTTCCTCCCGCCTTCGGGCCGCGGTGGCGGAGCGCGTGATCACCCCAGTGGCTGATGGCGGGGTGGCGGCCAAGGCGGATGATGGTGTGATGGCGTCCAAGGCGGTTGCTGGCGGGGTGGCAGCAACGACGGCATGCAGTAGCATGGTTGCTATGGCGGCAGCCGACAGCAGCTGCCTTCAGGCAGTGGTGGCGGAGCGTGTGGTGAGTGTCGTGCGCACAACCAACAGGGTCGGCACGCGCACTACACACTTCGGGAACTGCGCTGCCGACGCGGTGAAGCCTCCCTGTTGGAGCTGCCCTCTGGAAGAGTGGTTGACCGACCACGATGGATCGGTGCCATTGGCGATTGGGGGAGAAGCTATAAGGATGGAGGGGAGGGATGCGATGCGGAGTCGCCGACCGTGAGGGTTTATAAACCAGGTCGGCAAGCATTGGGGGTTTGGGAGATTTCTGTAGGATCAAAAGTATGTCGAGAGGGGGGTGATTAGACTACTTGACCAAAGAAAAATCTAACATTTTCCCAATTTTAGTTGTGGGCAGATTTTACCAATTGTAGCAAGTCAAGTTCACCCTACACATGCAAGTCTAAGAGTATAGCAGCGAAAAGTAAAGACATGCAAATGTAAGAGGTTAGGGATTGGGAGATCAAATGCAATTTGGAGAGGCGGAGATTTTTCCCGTGGTTCCGATAGGTGGTGCTATCATATGTCCACGTTTATGCAGACTTCAACCCATGGAGGGTAACGGTCGCGAGAGTCCATGGAGGGCTCCACCCACGTAGAGTCCACGAAGTAGCCACCTCGTCTATTCCATGATGGCCTACGTCCACGGAGGAGTAGCCTTACTCAGGGTAGATCTTTACGAAGTAGGCGATCTCCTTGCCCTTGTAAACTCTTGGTTCAACTCCACAATCACGAAGAAGGAGGCTCCCAAGCAACCCTGAACCAATCTAGGAGGCACCACCCTCCAAAAGGTAATAAATGTGGTAGTATGATGAACTCCTTGCTCTTGTGCTTCAAAAGATAGTCTCCTCAACACTCAATCACTCTCTCACAGGTTTGGCATGCGTAGAAGAGATTGATTGGATGGAAGGCAATTTGGGGAGGCTAGAAATCAAGATCCATATGGTTGGAGTGGATGATCTTGACCTCAACACAAGGGTAGGTGGTTCTCTCTCAGAAAATTGAATGTGGCAAGTGGAGATCTATTCTGGGTGCTTCTCTTTCGAGTGAATGGTGGTGGAGGGGTATATATAGGCTTCTCCAAAAATCCAACTGTTACAACATTATTGCCCAACTCGGTGAAACCGAAGTGAAACTCGGTGGCATCGACTAGTTCAAAATGTGGCAAGTTTGGCGTTTTCGGTGAGATCGATGTATGAATCTCGGTGGTACCGATATGGGTGACCTAGGCAGTTACCAAATCTCGGTGAGACTGATTCCTCAAACTCGGTGGGACTGATTTAGAGAAATGGGCTAACAGAAAGTTGGTCAACTTCTCGGTGGTACCGATTCTCAAAACTCGATGGGACCGAATCTAGAAAATGGCTAACCAGGAAGTTGGTCACTGTTTTCAGTGGCACCAAATGAAAAGCTGGTAGTACCGAGATGCTAGGGTTTGGTTTGGCTTCTGTCTTGGATAAACTTGGTGGATCCAAAATGAAATATTGGTGGCACTGAATTTTGACTTTAGGCTTTAGACAGATGATATGTGTGGGAAAGTGGGTGAGTATTTTTGGTGGTTAACTCTAAGCACTTGAGCAACCAGATCATCATATTCACCTCATCCCCTTTTAATAGTATTGGCTATCCTATGGACTCAAAGTGATTTCTCACAAAATGTAAAATGTAGAGTCCTTGATCTTAAAGCATGGCCAATCCTATTCCTTCCTTTCCTTCGTGAGGTTCTCCACACAATCTTTTAGCCAATGCATCATTGAACTTTTTCCTAAGATACACTTAGTGTAAACATTAGCCAATGAAATATATATTGTTATTAATTACCAAAACCACCTAGGGAGAATTTGTGCTTTCAATCTCCCCCTTTTTGGTAATTGATGACTACATATAGATCAAAGCTTCGATGAGAGATATAATCAATGAATAGCATCGTCGCTTTGAGAAGTATGTGATAAGCAAGAGCTCCCCCTAAATTTGTGCATTATTTTAAATTTGTGTTTGAATTCAAATGCACAATCGATTAGGATCATGGGTCACTCTTCCATGTCACATACAACTTGGTGGTTCGCAAAAATTAATACGAATGAATTGCATAAGGACATCACACCAAACAAGTGAATGATCATCTCATAGATATATCACAAAGGTACGAAATAGTAGCGTCACACAAAAGTACCTTCGTGCATATCAACCAAACGATAAACCTAATATTTTTAAAAGTGTAGAGAGGAATCAAAATGCAACTCTCTCTCTCTCTCTTGAAGCCCTATGATCTATAACCTCTCCCCCTTTGGCATAAAGTTACCAAAAATTTCAAAGCTATAGAGCTACTCGTCGCTCTGGGCATGATCTCCTCCATGAGACGATGAAGCTGCTCCGGTGGCTATCGAAGGAATCGAGAGAAGAGCATCCGCAAAGAGTTCAGTTGAAGTCCTCTGAGGTGGAGGTGTAGACATTGGAGGTGCTGGAGGAGCTGATGGAGCTGCGGCAGGTGCTGATGAGGTAGGCCTCGTCTCTGGAACTGGCACGGTAGGAGTCCTGGCTTGGGTCTTGAACTGGATGCTTGTCCTGAGAGGTGGACTATCATCATCATCGTAGGAATGCGGGCTAGGCACTGCATCCACTTCCATCTTAAGCTCATCCACAGTCTTCGTCAGCCCATCTACCTTGTTGTTCATCGTGGTGAACTTGTCTTCCACAACCCTCTCAAGACTCTATTGATTAAGCAATATGTTCTTGATATCCTTCTGCATGCTCTGAATGGTGCTAAAGAGTAAATCCATTTGCTTGCTCTTGGATCTAGGAACCTGAACACTAGTGGCTCTAGCTGCCTCTGCCTCTGCCTATGTAGTAGATGAAGTGGGATGACTGGGATCCATCACCACAACATTGTCTTTGAAGTCTGGCTGTAGTGGCATACGAGGACGATCAAGTGCATATAGATTCTTCTTAAACTTGGAGTTGATAAGCATCTGAATGTACGGTGCATATCCACAAGATCGCTTTTGGTCTGCAGCTGTCCTCCTGTTTGTTTCAACAATCAGGTCCATCACCCTAATCCTGGTGTGGGTGTCTACATGGTGCAGCATATTGATTGAGTACCCTCTAATCATCTTGTCATCTCAAGATTTGGGAATCAAGGTGTACCTCAAGATAGTGTTTGTAGTGGGTAGTCCTGCTTGCAAATGATGGACAGAGCCAAACTTATGTGAATGCACATGAGCAGCTGGGATCTCCTTGTACATATTTGCCATAGAGTTATGACTCATCTTTGCTTCAGCATACACATCCAGATCTCCTTCTTCTACCTGTGGGGCTCCTAAGATGGTAGCCCACTCATCAACTGTGGATTGGTACCTGACTCCTTCAGTCATCCATATAATCCCGCGATCTGGGTAGAAGTGAGCAGTAGAGTAGAACTGCATGATCATCTCATTGTTCCAAGCAGTGAACTCTCTTCCAACAAAATTTGCAATATCAATGCACTTGAAGTTGTCTTGTACACTTGGAATGTAATCTTCATTCTCCTTGATATATGCCCAGTCAACATATCTCATGTCACTGACTGCTGGGCTCTTGTCCAATAGGACAGCCTGATAGAAATCCTGCTGTTCTTTGGTGTAGAACCTGTCATCTAGAGCAGTCTTCCTCCTGGAGGCATAAGGATCATTTGCTCTCCACAATCTCAGACATGTATACTTCCTCTTCTTCATGTCTTCAGCTACTGGGTGTGCATCATTATGCAATGGCAAATGTGGTCTTAGCTTCCTCAGCACTGACAGATCATCTTATTCTTCCATGGTGGAAGATCTCTTGTTCTTAGCAGCAAGAGGGATGTCCCTGGTGGTCTTCTTGGATTTTGGAGGAACTGGCTTCTTGGACTCAGACTTCTTGCTCTTTCAAGGAGCTTGCTTGGGCATGGCATCTTCAAGTAACTTCTTCTTCTTGGATGGAGGAGCCTTGGCAGTTGGCTCTTCCTCCTCAGCCTCTTCCTCAGCTTCTGCTGGGTCATCATACATAGAAGTAGGCCTGCCAATGACATGAATTATCCTCTTCCTGGCTCTCTTCTTTTCTCCTAACTTCTTAGGCATAGATTTCCTTGGAGAATCAGCTGATAAAGATGTGTTTGCTTTAGCACTCTTAGGTGCTCTCATAGTTTCAGAGGTGACATACTCCTTTCTGACAGTCCTCTTTGCCATGTGGCCTCAGAAGTAGCCTTCTTGGCAGCTTTGTCCTTCTTTTCCTGCACTTTCTTTGCAAGATCCTCCTCTAGCACAAAATGATAATCCTCCTCATCAGAATTCAGCTTCTTCCTTGCCCTGGTGGCAGCCTTGGGCAGCCCATGTGAACTTGGGGTGCCTGGATCCTCTGAAGAAGATGAACTGGCATTGGGGCTTGTGCCTGGACAACTGGCATTGGGGCTTGTGCCTGGACTCAAGTCCACTTCCCTCTCCCTGAAGACATTCTGGCTATCATCAGAACCTGATATGCTCACCCTGTGAATAGAGTATAGAAGAGTAGAGGGGTTGAGCATCACAAAATACAGAATTTTTTCTCAAAAATGAACTCAAATTCTTAGTTTTGGATTTCTGCAAAGTGGGTTTTGGTACCACCGATTTAAAGAATTCGGAGCCACCGTGACTAACACTCTCATATTACAGAAACCTGGCAACTCTTTTCGGTGTGACCGAAAAGAGAAACTTGGTTTCACCAAGAGTGTTCTCGGTTGCCCTAAATCAAATATCGGTAAGACCAATATTTCCAACTCGGTGTCACCGAGACACACCTGGCGGACGGCTAAGCCTAAAAAAAATCGATCTTCTATTCTAATGCAAGTTTTTTATGGATAGATCAATTTCAAAACATGGCTTATAGATGGAGTAACCCTAATGCGCAAGAAATTTGAAGGGGAGCGCAAGAGGGGATCAGAATCTCACCCTAACTCGGTGAGGAGTCTGCTACGGCAACGACAGCGGTGAAGATTCCATCGACGGTGAGGATCCCAGAGGCGAGGGCGCACGGGGAGTCGAAGGCGAAGTCCGAAGATGCAAGCGGCAGCTAGGGTTTGCGTGGACCACGGCTTTGAAGAAGTGAATTTCAAAAACCAGTTCCGTGGAGTATAAGTACCCGTATCTGTTGGTGACACCGGTTCTAAAATATCGGTGCCACCGAGCTCCTCTACTGTCTGTTGACAGGGAAACTTGGTGAAGCCAAGATTGTGGAATCGGTGCTACCAAGATTCTACAACCAGATCAACCCTAGGCATCGGTGAAACCGAGATTTTGAAGTTGGTTGCACCAAGATTGCACTTGGGTGGTTTTGGAAGTCAGCTCTTAACGAAACGGAACTCCGAGTGCTCCTCACACAGAGGTTTCGAGAAGTGCTTGCTCAAATTTTGTGATGAAGCATGAATAGAATTTGAGACGGGAAAGCATAGATAAATAGAGGGAGGTACTTAGGCATTCTTGTATATCCAATTGGCCAAAGAAAAATGAAAGCCAAATAACAACAATTGGATATCCTCGAATGAGAAAAGATATGCATACCAACATGCTCACACAATAAATTGTCAAATGAAATATGTCAAACATGCAAAACCACTCTAGTATCTACCAAGCACTTTGGCGATGATGGAGTCATCTATATATGAGTATATTGACTTAGGAGCCAAGTAAGAATACTTGATCATAGGTCATACTCATCGTTTAAGCACAAGTGGGGTTACCACTTTTACATAAAGCATTTAATGTGTTCACATCTTTAAGAGATGCTTTAACTCAAGTCTTAGAGTAAATCTCCCCCTTGATGTGACATCCCCCCTAAGAGGGATAAACTAACCTTGGGTTTGTCGTAGAAGACTTCATGTGGGTGAGGTAGTGGTGGATGCTCATTGTTGATGAAGATCATCTTGAGTTGGGAGCAATACTCGTTGTTTTCTTACTCTTCTCACCTACATGGGTTAGTCCCACACAAGAGACAAATACAAGGATATCTATGGACATGGAGTGCAATGCATACATGATGATATCCATGGATTCTTTAATTACCTTGTCCCTTGCTTACCTTTGAGGGAATGTGTGACTCCTTGAACTATTGCATAAGGTTGGAGTTGATTGCAAATAGTCATTGCAATAATGAATGTGAGTGAAATTCATTAGCGGCGTCACCCCTCAAGAAATTATCTAGTTTTTATTCTTGGGGACCCACATCAAGTTGATGGGAATCCTTGGAGTTGAAGTAGCACTTGTTGAACTAGAATTTGGAGTAGCTTTGGGAACCCACTTGACCAAAGCTTGGGACTCATCTTCAAATGTGTTAATCTCCTCTTGAAGCTTGTCCTTACCCTTGAGCATGTGGTCTTGTGGTGGAAGGTCATCTTGAGCTTTTGTTCCCTTGGGGAGAGTATGTTCATACTTCTCCTTTTGGGGAACAAACTTCGGCTTGGGGTATTGACCTTCTTCCCATTCAACTCCATTGGCGTTGAAGTAGCCAATGCCTTGGTTCTTCCGGTATCCTCCATGCTTGCGTACAATCTCCTCGAATTGCTTACATCCGGCAAGACTTTTGTACATACCCTTTTCTATAATCCCTTTCAATAGATCATTTTCTTGCTCAAGTGTAACTTGGCTAAGAGAATCATTAGTGGAATCAATAGAACTACTAGAAGCAATATCATTTTTATTGCTACTAGTTGAAGAACATTTCTTGCCTTTGTTACTAGATTGCTTAGTCTTAACTTGTGGAATAAATGTAGACAAGAGTAGTCGTTTGGCTAGATAAGAAGAAGTCTTCTTTCAGAGATCGCCATTGATTGCTTTAAGAAACTCATGTTCTTGCTCCAAATTGAGCTTCTCAAAGCGTAGCTTCTCATGAGTTATTACAAGCTCTCTATGATCTTCTAAAGTAGATTCATGGGCTAACTTAAGAGTGTTTAATTCTTTAGTTAGTCGTTCTATTTCCTTCTTATCATCATCACATGACTTATCTTGACTAGCATGATAATTATCTAACTCATTTTGGCTAATATCACTAATTTTGTCAAATAGCAAGTCATCATCTCCAAGTAAGTCATCCTCATCACTATTGAAGTCAATGTATTCGGGGTGCGATACCTTGGGGCCTTTAGCCATGAAGCAACTTCCACTCCCTTCATTTGGTTAATCAAATATGTCGTAGGAGTTGGAGGAAACGAGTGTAAGTCCGGCAACACCTTCATCTTGACTATAGTCGGATTCGGAGTGATAGCTTCTCTCGAAGTGATTGTCGGATTTGGAGCCGGAAACCCATTCACCAACATGAGCTTGATGTCTTCTTCTTGTGTAGCTCTTGGTGTACTTGTCCTTCTTCTCCGAGTCCCTACTTCTCCTTGAGGGTCTTCGTTCATAAGGATCATCTCTACTCCTTCTCTCTTTTCGAGGTGACTCATCTCTTGAGCTCTTTCTTCTAGGTGACTCTTCTCTTCTTTTATGGGGGCGTGCACTCATTGGAGTAGTGTCCGGGCCTTCCACAATTGTAACAATTCCGATCACAACTAGATGAATGCTTCTCTTCATATTTTGAATTGGAGCTTCTTTCTTTGCCTCTACTCTTGTAGAACTTGTTGAATTTCTTAACCATGAGGCTTATTTCTTCATTGGTTACAAGTTTGTCACTTGATGTAGCGGGAGTGTCACTTGTAGCTTTGTAAGCACCACTTGACTTGGTGTGAAGTTCTTCCTTGTCCTTGAGTGACATCTCATGAGCAACAATCCTTCCAATGACTTCTGTGGGCTTGAGATCTTTGTAGTTTGGCATCATTTGGATCAATGTGCACACGGTGTCATACTTTCCATCCAAGGCTCTAAGGATCTTCTTGAGGATGAATTTGTCGGTCATTTATTCGCTTCCTAAGCCGGCAATCTCATTGGTGATGAAAGCAAGCCTAGAGTACATTTCCGCAACTCCTTCACCATCCTTCATCTTGAACTTGTCAAGTTGACTTTGCAGCACATCCAACTTAGATTCCCTGACGGATTCGGTGCCTTTGTGCATATCAACCAAAGTATCCCAAATTTCCTTTGCATTCTCAAGACGGCTAATTTTGTTGAATTCTTCGGGGCATACGCAGTTGAATAGAATGTCACCTGCTTGAGCGTTGTATTGCAACATCTTCAATTCTTCCGCGGTTGCTTCACGATCCGGTTCCTTCCCATCACCAAAGAATTCACCTTGCAAGCCAACACGAACAATAGCCCATATGGCGGGGTTATGAACAAGAATATGCATTTTCATCTTATGCTTCCAACTAGCAAAGTTTGTACCATCAAAATATGGACCTCTATGGTGATAACTTCCCTCACTAGACGCCATACTCTGCTAGGTTGTGAGACCAATTCAATGGAGACCAAAGCTATGATACCACTTGTAGGATCAAAAGTATGACTAGAGGGGGGTGATTAGACTACTTGACCAAATAAAAATCTAACATTTTCCCAATTTTAGTTGTGGGTGGATTTTAGCAATTGTAGCAAGTCAAGTTCACCCTACACATGCAAGTCTAAGAGTATAGCAGCGGAAAGTAAAGACATGCAAATGTAAGAGGTTAGGGATTGGGAGATCAAACGCAATTTGGAGACGCGAAGAGTTTTTCCCATGGTTCCGATAGATGGTGCTATCGTACGTCCACGTTTATGGAGACTTCAACCCATGGAGGGTAACTGTCGCGAGATTCCACGGAGGGCTCCACCCATGTAGGGTCCACGAAGTAGCAACCTCGTCTATTCCATGTTGGCCTACGTCCATGGCGGACTAGCCTTACTCGGGGTAGATCTTCATGAAGTAGGCGATCTCCTTGCTCTTACAAACTCATGGTTCAACTCCACAATCATGAAGAAGGAGGCTCCCAAGCGACACCTAACCAATCTAGGAGGCACCACCCTCCAAAAGGTAATAGATGTGGTAGTATGATGAACTCCTTGCTCTTGTGCTTCAAAAGATAGTCTCCTCAACACTCAATCACTCTCTCATAGGTTTGGAATGGGTAGAAGAGATTGATTGGATGTAAAGCAACTTGGGAGGCTAGAAATCAAGATCCATATGGTTGGAGTGGATGATCTTGACCTCAACACAAGGGTAGGCGGTTCTCTCTCAGAAAATTGAATGTGGCAAGTAGAGATCTGTTCTGAGTGCTTCTCTTTCGAGTGAATGGTGGTAGAGGGGTATATATAGGCTTCTCCAAAAATCCAACCGTTACAACATTATTGCCCAACTCGCTTAGACCGAACTGAAACTCGGTGGCATCGACTAGTTCAAAATGTGGCAACTTTGGCATTTTCGGTGAGACCGATATATGAATCTCGGTGGTACCGATATGGGTGACCTAGGCAGTTACCAAATCTCGGTGAGACTGATTCCTCAAACTCGGTGGGACCGATTTAGAGAAATGGGCTAACAGAAAGTTGGTCCAACTTCTCGGTGTGGTACCGATTCTCAAAACTCGATGGGACCGAATCTAGAAAATGGCTAACCAGGAAGTTGGTCACTGTTTTTGATGGCACCAAAAGAAAAGCTGGTAGTACCGAGATGCTAGGGTTTGGTTTGACTTCTGTCTTGGATAAACTCGGTGGATCCGAAAAGAAATATTGGTGGCACCGAATTTTGACTTTAGGCTTTAGACACATGATATGTGTGGGAAAGTGGGTGAGTATTTTTGGTGGCTAACTCTAAGAACTTGAGGAACCAGATCATCATATTTACCTCATCCCCTTCTAATAGTATTGGCTTTCCTATGGACTAAAAGTAATTTCTCAAAAAATGTAAAATGTAGAGTCCTTGATCTTGAAGCATGGCCAATCCTATTCCTTCCTTTCCTTGGTGAGGTTCTCCACACAATCTTTTAGCCAATCCATCATTGAACTTTTTCCTGAGATAAACTTAGTGGAAACATTAATCCAATGAAATATATGTTGTCATTAATTACCAAAACCACCTAGGGAGAAGTTGTGCTTTCAATTTCACCGAGCCGGGCAGGAACCTGCGCGATTGCACGGGAACTGGCTCACCGACGCCTTTTCGAGACGATGCTTGGCCAAACGAAAGACATGTTCGCTGCTAAAGCGTGCACTAGAATCCTCGGGCGGGAACGCGGTGACAAGACGTGATAGAGGAGGAAGAAATGATAAGTACACAAAAAATTAATAATAGAAAACGTTTGTGTTTTATTACATAGCAAACAACCGTTCTCTACGCAACGTCGCGAACTGCTCTACGCATGAAGTTGCTCTCGGTTTAGGTGGCCACGGCGAGCTCTGCTCACGCGCTCTGCCGGTGTCCATCCACGCACGAACGGTGATGTACGTTTGGGGCGCCATATGCATGCGGTTGTGCCACGTCTGGCGCCACCATGCAGCTACGTGCGCCACGATGCAGTTAAGCCTTGCAAAAACTGCAATGCGGACATGCCTAAATTCCACGAGGTTTCGGCGCCCACCCACTTATTCCCGTGGCCTTTTACCTTCATCTCTTCTACCTTCCGATTGCACCACACAACACAAGAAGCACAACCACGACAACAAATATAGAGAGGATGCACTCTTCATCTCTTCAATCTTCCTGTGCGGATCCAATGGCGGTGATCCCAACGGTTGCCGGCACCGAGCGGCAGTTCACCATTGTGGTCAAAGTGGACACCCACATCAGGAACACGGACCTCTCTATGGTGTACACCAACGACCCGGTCGTGATGGAGAACTCTGTCGACACTATTGAGCGGCTTCTTGGTGATGATGACAAGTACAAAGTGGTCAGCTTCGACCTCGAGTACATCAACGGTTGTGTCGGGTATGATCAGAAGGTTGTCGTCGCCCAGTTGTGCGTGCGCCATCACGCCCTCATCTACCACTATTGCCTGGCCACAAGGCCTTGAGAGCGTTTCGCTAGGTTTGTCAACAGCTCCGACTACAGGTTCGCAACGGTGGACACCACCAACGATCTAAAGGTGTGATGACCCACAAATATAGGGGATCAATCGTAGTACTTTCGATAAGTAAGAGTGTCAACCCCAACAAGGATCAAAAGGAAATGACAAGCGGTTTTCAGCAAGGTATTCTTTGCAAGTGTTGTAGGTACAGTGATAGATAGTTTTGTAGCAAGATAAATCGTAACAAGTAACAAGTAATAATAGTAGCAAGTGTACAGCAAGATAGCCCAACACTTTTTATAGCAAAGGACAGGCCTGAAAGTTCTCTGATATAAAGCAAAGCGCTCTCGAGGACACATTGGAATTTCTGTCTAGTCATGTTCATCATGTTGAGTTGATTCGCGATTGCTACTTTGATAATTTGATATCTGGGTGGGCCGGTGCTTGGGTGTTGTTCTTACTTCAACAAGCAACCCACTTGTGATTACCCCCTCTTGCAAGCATCCGCAACTAAGAAAGAAGAATTAAGATAAATCTAACCATAGCATGAAACATATAGATCTAAATTAGCCCCTTACGGAATAACTCATAAACTAGGGTTTAAGCTTCTGTCACTCTCGCAACCCATCATCTACTTGTTACTCCACAATGCCTCCCCTTAGGCTCAAATATGGGGAAGTCTCATGTAGTCGACGTGCACGTGTGTCACACCATGTCTTTTGCCTCATGACTAAGTTAACATGACTCAAAAATCAGGGCCAACAAAAACTTTTTGTGTGCTTGTGATGCTTGACAGGATTGCTGATTGCTTGTTTGCTTGCTTGTGTTTTAGTTCATAGGATTCCTCCTACTCTCAAAACTCATTTCCTTAATCCAAATCCTTGCCCAATGATCATGCCATGTGTACAGGACTTAAACTATTTTTATAAAGTATTATTTTGGCCAAAAAGCATTTATTTAATTGAAGTTTACAAAACCCCCTGAATTGAGGTTTGTACTACAAGTCCTCAAATTAGGGTGAATGTTTTTCCCCAAAGACTTTATTTGTAACCTACCATATATGGGACTTCCCAAAACCACAAAATATTATATTTAAATATTATTTTCCTATTTTATTTAAAGGCTTTTTCTTAAGGCCAAAAATGGTCTTTTATAGGGAAAAAATATTTTCATGCTTTGAAAATATTTGAGAAAATTTAGGGAAACTCAGTGGACATATATGTTCCATATATAAGAGTGTCAACACATGGTCATGTTCAAAATATTGGACAAAACCCTCCACAACCCTTTCTGGATATTTCAAGTATTTGAAATATTTCTATAAGAAATATTATCAAATAAATCAAGGAAAATTCCAGCATATCACATATGCCATATGTGATCATCTTGCCAAGTTCCATCTCAATCCCAATAGTTTTGGTTCACAAAACTACCCCAAAACCCTCTCGGTCCAGATTCAAATTTGAACAACTCTACATTGCCAACTGTCACCAATTGGTCTCCAACTTTGTGGACAGGTTCAAATAGCCTAGTGATGCATCTACACCAAGTGGAGCATCAAGAAGAATAGTGTAACTAGGGTAGATCTATTCAAATCTATTTCTGCCCATTTTTAGGGTTTGAAACTTTTGCATTGGCCACTCTCTCTAGATGAGCCAAAATTTTGTAGACAAGTTCATTTGGTCCTAATTGTAATTCCTATTAATTATCATGTCAAGTAGATCAAGTTACCTTGCTCAAAACAGCATCAAACACCTTCTAGTGATTTTCCAAAGTTACTGTTTTTACCACTTTTACTATTCTCCTTGCTCTCAAATTTTTACCACAATCCCTCATGACCCTCTTCTACCTCCAGTAAAAATTTCAAGCCATATCTCAATCATTGAGTGGGGTGAAAACCCAATTACCCTCTCTGGACAGTAGTTTTTACCCCCTCTCACAACTTTCCTTCCCTCCCAAGGAATCCTTAGAGAATCCAAAGGCTTCTCCCCCTTATTCTAACCCCACTGGACCTATTGGGCACTAGTGGCCATGGCCATGGCACTGAGGACATGCCATTGTTGGAAATATGCCCTAGAGGCAATAATAAATTGGTTATTATTATATTTCCTTGTTCATGATAATCGTTTATTATCCATGCTATAATTGTATTGATTGGAAACTCAAATACATGTGTGGGTACATAGACAACACTGTGTCCCTAGTAAGCCTCTAGTTGACTAGCTCGTTGATCAAAAGATGGTGAAGGTTTCCTAGCCATGGACATGAGATGTCATTTGATAACGGGATCACATCATTAGGAGAATGATGTGATGGACAAGACCCAAACTACGAACGTAGCATTTGATCGTGTCAGTTTATTACTATTGTTTTCTGCATGTCAAGTATCTGTTCCTATGACCATGGGATCATGCAACTCCCTGACATCGGAGGAGTACCTTGTGTGTATCAAACGTCGCAACGTAACTGGGTGACTATAAAGGGGCTCTACAGGTATCTCCGAGGGTGTCTGTTGGGTTGGCATGGATCAAGACTGGGATTTGTTACTCCGTGTGACGGAGAGGTATCTCAGGGCCCACTCGGTAATACAACATCACAATGAGCCTTGCAAGCAATGTGACTAAAGTGTTAGCCACGAGATCTTGTATTACGGAACGAGTAAAGAGACTTGCCGGTAACGAGATTGAACTAGGTATAGAGATACCGACGATCGAATCTCGGGCAAGTAACATACCGAAGAACAAAGGGAACAGCATACGGGATTAACTGAATCCTTGACATAGAGGTTCGACCGATAAAGATCTTCGTAGAATATGTAGGAGCCAATATGGGCATCCAGGTCCCGCTATTGGTTATTGATCGTGGAGGTGTCTCGGTCATGTCTACATAGTTCTCGAACCCGCAGGGTCTACACACTTAACGTTTGGTGACGATTAGTATAGTTGAGTTATTTTGTTGGTGACCGAAGGTTGTTCGGAGTCCCGGATAAGATCCCGGACATGACGAGGATCTCCGGAAGAGTCCGGAGGTAAAGATTGATATATGTGATAATAGTGTTTTGATCTCCGGAAGGGTTCCGGAATTCACCGGAAGGGGTTCCGGATGTTTACCGAAGTGTTCGGGTGCAGCAACACTTTATATGAGCCAAAGGGGAAAGCCCACGAGGTATTGGAAAGTGCAAAAGGAAGTTTTGCTGCTGCCTTAAGCGGTACTACCGCTGGTAAGGCAGTACTACCGCGTAAGCGGTACTACCGCTTGTGTGAAGCGGTACTACCGCTCAAGCGGTACTACCGCTCGTGAGCGGTACTACCGCTTGTGCGCGGTACTGTAGGGATCCGAGTTGGACTCTTACCCTGCGGGACAAACCGACCTTGTGCGGGCAAAACCGACCTGGAGGAGGCTTTTACTCCAAGTTTAGACCCCAAGGCTCAAGATATAAATAGAGGGGCAGGGCTAGCACACGGGATACATCAAGATTTCCCAAGCCATGTGTCGGCAACCCTAACCCTCTAGTTCTCCCGTCATAATCTCCGTAGTGCTTGGCGAAGCCCTGCAGAGATTGTTCCTCACCACCATCACCACGCCGTCGTGCTGCCGGAACTCATCTACTACTTCATCATCGCTCGCTGGATCGAGGAGGTGAAGGCGTCATCAAGCCGTACGTGTGTTGAACGCGGAGGTGCCGTCCGTTCGGCACTAGTTCGTGATCGGATCGAGGGACGACTTGCGATTTGGATCGCGGAGACGTTCGACTACATCAACCGCGTTTCTTAACGCTTCCGCTTAGCGATCTACAAGGGTATGTAGATTCACTCTCCCTCTCGTAGATGCTCATCACCATGGATAGATCTTGTGTGTGCGTAGGAAAATTTTTGTTTCCCATGCAACGTTCCCCAACAGTGGCATCTGAGCTAGGTCTATGCGTAGATGAGATCTCGAGTAGAACACAAACGAGTTGTGGGCGTGGGTGTATACATATTACTTGCCGTTACTAGTTGATACTTGATTCAGCGGTATTGTGAGATGAAGCGGCCCGGACCAACATTACTCGTACGCTTACGAGAGACCGGTTCCTTCAACTGACATGTAACTTCGTTGCATAAAGATGGATAGCGGGTGTCTGTCTCTCTCACTTTAGTTGAATCGATTTCAATGAAGAGGGTTCTTTTAGAAGATCAAAAAGCAATCACTACACCACGTTGTGGTTTTGCGTAGGTAAGAACGGTTCTTGCAAACCCGTAGCAGCCACGTAAAATTTGCAACAACAATTAGAGGACGTCTAACTTGTTTTTGCAGGGTATGTTGTGATGTGATATGGCCAATTACATGATGAGATATATGTGATGTATGAGATGATCATGTGTTGTATAGAATATCACGACTTGCATGTCGATGAGTACGGCAACTGGCAGGAGCCATAGAGTTGTCTTTAATTATTTTTCGCCGTTTTGCTTTACTTTATCGCTATGAGTTAGCAATAGTCGTGGAAGCAACAGTCGGCGCAACAACCTCATGGCGACACGTTGATGGATATCAAGATGATGGAGATCATGGTGTCATGCCGGTGACGATGGAGATCATGCCGGTGCTTTGGAGATGGAGATCAAAAGCACGAGTTCATGGCCATATCCTGTCACTTATGATTTGCATGTGATGTTAATCCTTTTATGCATCTTATTTTGCTTAGGACGACGGTAGCATTATAAGGTGATCCCTCACTTAAATTTCAAGATAAATTGTGTTCTCCCCGAGTGTGCACCGTTGCGAAAGTTCGTCGTTTCGAGACACGCCGTGATGATCGGGTGTGATAGACTCTACGTTCACATACAACGGGTGCAAGCCAGTGTTGCACATGCGGAACACTCGGGTTAAACTTGACGAGCCTAGCATGTACAGACATGGCCTCGGAACACAAGAGACCGAAAGGTCGAACATGAGTCATATAGTAGATATGATCAACATAAAGATGTTCACCATTGAAACCACCTCAAATCACGTGATGATCGGACTTGAGTTGGTGGATTTGGATCATGTTACACTCGAATGACTGGAGGGATGTCAATTTGAGTGGGAGTTTTTTAAGTAATTAACTAAACTCATTATCTTGAACAATAGTCTAAGTTGTCTTTGCAATATTTATGTTGTAGAACATGGCTCGCGCAGTAGCACCCCTGAATTTTAATGCGTTCCTAGAGAAAGCTAAATTGAAAGATGATGGAAGTAACTTTGTGGACTGGGCCCGTAATCTAAGGATTATCCTTACGGCTTCCCAGAAGGCTTATGTCCTTGATGCATCGCTTGGTGATCCACCCGCTCCAGTTGAGTCTCTAGACGTTGTGTACGCCTGGCAGGCTCGTTCTGAAGATTACTCAATAGTTCAATGTGCAATATTGTATGGCTTAGAACCGGGACTACAAAGACGTTTTGAACGTCATGGAGCATATGAGATGTTCCAGGAGTTGAAGTTTATCTTTCAGAAGAATGCCCGTATCGACAGATATGAGATCTCCGATAAGTTCTATGCTTGCAAGATGGAGGAGAACGGGTCTATCAGTAATCACGTACTCAGAATGTCTGGGTACTCCACCCGTCTGGCTGAATTGGGGATGCCCCTTCCGCCAGAGGCTATCACTGACAGAGTTCTTCAATCATTGCCACCTAGCTACAAGAGCTTCGTGTTGAACTATAACATGCACGGGATGAACAAGTCAGTCGCCGAGCTGTTTGCGATGCTGAAAGCCGCTGAGTCTGAAATTCAGAAGGAGCATCAAGTGTTGATGGTCAATAAAACCACTAGTTTCAAGAAAAATGGCAAGGGTAAGAAGGGTAACTCCAAGAAGAGTGGCAAAGCAGTTGCTCCTCTCGTGAAGAAACCCAAGGCTGGACCCAAACCAGAAACTATGTGCTTTCATTGCAAGGGAACTGGACACTGGAAGCGGAACTGCCCCAAGTATTTGGCTGACAAGAAGGCGGCCAACAACAAACAAGGTATATATGATATACATGTTATTGATGTGTACCTTACCAACTCTCGTTGTAGTGCCTGGGTATTTGATACCGGTGCGGTTGCTCATATTTGCAACTCAAAACAGGAACTATGGAATAGACGGAGGCTGGCAAAGGACAAAGTGAAGATGCGCGTGGGAAATGGTTCCAAGGTTGATGTGATCGCCGTCGGCACGCTCGCTCTTCGATTACCATCGGGATTAGTGATGAACCTGAATAAATGTTATTTGGTGCCTGCGTTCAGCATGAACATTATATCTGGATCTTGTTTATTGCGAGACGGTTACTCATTTAAATCAGAGAATAATGGTTGTTCTATTTATATGAGTAATATCTTTTATGGTCATGCACCCGATGTGAGGGGTTTATTCTTGTTGAATCTCGATAGTAATGATACACATGTTCATAACATTGATGCCAAAAGATGTAGAATTGATAATGATAATACCACTTTCTTGTGGCACTGCCGTTTAGGTCATATTGGCGTAAAACGCATGAGGAAGCTCCATGCTGATGGACTTTTAGAGTCACTTAATTTTGAATCACTTGACACATGTGTGCCATGCCTCATGGGCAAGATGACTAAAACGCCGTTCTCTGGAACAATGGAACGGGCAAGTGACTTATTGGAAATCATACATACTGATGTGTGCGGTCCGATGAGTATTGAGGCGCGCGGTGGTTATCGTTACTTTCTCACCTTCACTGATGACTTAAGTAGATATGGGTATATTTACTTAATGAAACACAAGTCTGAAACATTTGAAAAGTTCAAACAATTTCAGAGTGAAGTTGAGAATCATCGTAACAAGAAGATTAAATTCCTACGATCTGATCGAGGAGGAGAATATCTGAGTTATGAGTTTGGCAGTCACTTAAGACAGTGTGGAATTGTTTCACAATTGACACTGCCTGGAACACCACAGCGTAATGGTGTGTCCGAACGTCGTAATCGAACCTTATTGGATATGGTGCGATCTATGATGTCTCTTGCTGATTTGCCACTATCGTTTTGGGGTTATGCATTAGAGACAGCTGCATTCACTTTAAATAGGGCACCATCAAAATCCGTTGAGACGACGCCATATGAACTTTGGTTTGGCAAGAAGCCAAAGCTGTCGTTTCTTAAGGTTTGGGGATGTGATGCTTATGTCAAAAAGCTTCAGCCTGAAAAGCTGGAACCCAAAGCGGAGAAATGCGTCTTCATAGGATACCCAAAAGAGACAGTTGGGTATACCTTCTACCTCAGATCCGAAGGCAAAGTGTTTGTCGCTAAAAACGGAACATTTCTTGAGAAAGAGTTTCTCTCGAAAGAATTGAGTGGGAGGGAGATAGAACTTGATGAGGTTGTTGAACCTTTACTTCAACCTGAAAGTAGCGCAGCACAGAAAGATGTTTCTGTAGAGCCTACAACAGCTGAAGAGGAAGTTAATGATGATGATCATGAAGCTTTGGATCAAGTTGCTATCGAACCTCGTAGGTCGACAAGGACGCGTACTGCTCCTGAGTGGTACGGCAACCCTGTCTTAGAGGTCATGTTGTTCGACAGAGATGAACCTACGAGCTATGGAGAAGCGATGATGGGCCCGGATTCCGAGAAGTGGTTAGAGGCCATGAAATCCGAGATGGGATCCATGTATGAAAACAAAGTGTGGACTTTGGAAGTATTACCTGAAGGGTGTAAGGCCATTCAGAACAAATGGATCTTTAAGAGGAAGACGGACGCGGACGGTAATGTCACTGTCTATAAAGCTCAACTTGTGGCAAAGGGTTTTTCACAAGTTCAAGGAGTTGACTACGATGAGACCTTCTCACCCGTAGCGATGCTTAAGTCCGTCAGAATCATGTTAGCAATAGCTACCTTTTTCGATTATGAAATTTGGCAGATGGATGTCAAAACAGCGTTCCTTAACGGTTTCCTTAAGGAAGAGTTGTATATGATGCAACCAGAAGGTTTTGTCGATCTAGAGAATGCTGACAAAGTTTGCGAACTCCAGCGATCCATTTATGGACTGGTGCAAGCATCTCGGAGTTGGAATCTTCGCTTTGATGAGGTGATCAAAGCGTTCGAGTTTATACAAGTTTACGGAGAAGCTTGTATTTACAAGAAAGTGAGTGGGAGCTCTATAGGTTTCTAATATTATATGTGGATAACATATTACTGATTGGAAACAATATAGAAATGTTGGAAGGCGTGAAGGAATATTTGAACAAGAGTTTTTCAATGAAGGACCTAGGAGAAGCTGCTTTCATATTAGGCATCAAGATCTATAGAGATAGATCAAGACGTTTAATAGGACTTTCACAAAGCACATACCTTGATAAGATTTTGAAGAAGTTCAAAATGGATCAGTCCAAGAAGGGGTTCTTGCCTGTTTTGCAAGGTGTGAAGTCGAGTAAGACTCAATGCCCAGTGACTGCAGGAGATAGAGAAAAGATGAGTGTCATCCCCTATGCTTCAGCCATAGGCTCTATCATGTATGCAATGCTGTGCACAAGACCCGATGTCAGCCTTGCCATAAGTATGGTCGGAAGGTTTCAAAGTGATCCAGGAATGGAACACTGGACGGCGGTCAAGAATATCCTGAAGTACCTGAAAAGGACTAAGGACATGTTTCTCGTTTATGGAGGTGATCAAGAGCTCGTCGTAAAGGGTTACGTCGATGCAAGCGTTGACACTGATCCGGATGACTCTAAGTCACAAACCGGATACGTATTTATTCTTAATGGGGGTGCGGTTAGCTGGTGCAGTTCCAAGCAAAGCGTGGTGGCTGATTCAACATGCGAAGCAGAGTACATCGCTGCCTCGGAGGCGGCGAAGGAAGGTGTCTGGATGAAGGAGTTCATGACAGATCTTGGAGTAGTGCCTAGTGCACTTAACCCAATGACTCTGTTTTGTGATAATACTGGTGCCATTGCTCTAGCCAAGGAACCAAGATTTCACAAGAGGACCAGACACATAAAGCGATGTTTCAATTCCATCCGCGATTACATCAAGGAGGACGACATAAATATTTGCAAAGTACACACGGATCTAAATGTTGCAGATCTGATGACTAAACCTCTTCCAAGGGCTAAACATGAACAACACCAGAACTGCATGGGTGTTCGATTCATTACAATGTAAATCACATAGTGATGTGAACTAGATTATTGACTCTAGTGCAAGTGGGAGACTGTTGGAAATATGCCCTAGAGGCAATAATAAATTGGTTATTATTATATTTCCTTGTTCATGATAATCGTTTATTATCCATGCTATAATTGTATTGATTGGAAACTCAAATACATGTGTGGGTACATAGACAACACTGTGTCCCTAGTAAGCCTCTAGTTGACTAGCTCGTTGATCAAAAGATGGTGAAGGTTTCCTAGCCATGGACATGAGATGTCATTTGATAACGGGATCACATCATTAGGAGAATGATGTGATGGACAAGACCCAAACTATGAACGTAGCATTTGATCGTGTCAGTTTATTGCTATTGTTTTCTGCATGTCAAGTATTTGTTCCTATGACCATGGGATCATGCAACTCCCTGACATCGGAGGAGGACCTTGTGTGTATCAAATGTCGCAACGTAACTGGGTGACTATAAAGGTGCTCTACAGGTATCTCCGAGGGTGTCTCTTGGGTTGGCATGGATCAAGACTGGGATTTGTTACTCCGTGTGACGGAGAGGTATCTCAGGGCCCACTCGGTAATACAACATCACAATGAGCCTTGCAAGCAATGTGACTAAAGTGTTAGCCACGAGATCTTGTATTACGGAACGAGTAAAGAGACTTGCCGGTAACGAGATTGAACTAGGTATAGAGATACCGACGATCGAATCTCGGGCGAGTAACATACCGAAGAACAAAGGGAACAGCATACGGGATTAACTGAATCCTTGACATAGAGGTTCGACCGATAAAGATCTTCGTAGAATATGTAGGAGCCAATATGGGCATCCAGGTCCCGCTATTGGTTATTGATCGTGGCGGTGTCTCGGTCATGTCTACATAGTTCTCGAACCCGCAGGGTCTACACACTTAACGTTTGGTGACGATTAGTATAGTTGAGTTATTTTGTTGGTGACCGAAGGTTGTTCGGAGTCCCGGATAAGATCCCGGACATGACGAGGATCTCCGGAAGAGTCCGGAGGTAAAGATTGATATATGTGATAATAGTGTTTTGATCTCCGGAAGGGTTCCGGAATTCACCGGAAGGGGTTCCGGATGTTTACCGAAGTGTTCGGGTGCAGCAACACTTTATATGAGCCAAAGGGGTAAAGCCCACGAGGTATTGGAACGTGCAAAAGGAAGTTTTGCTGCTGCCTTAAGCGGTACTTCCGCTGGTAAGGCAGTACTACCGCGTAAGCGGTACTACCGCTTGTGTGAAGCGGTACTACCGCTCAAGCGGTACTACCGCTCGTGAGCGGTACTACCGCTTGTGCGCGGTACTGCAGGGATCCGAGTTGGACTCTTTCCCTGCGGGCCAAACCGACCTTGTGCGGGCAAAACCGACCTGGAGGAGGCTTTTACTCCAAGTTTAGACCCCAAGGCTCAAGATATAAATAGAGGGGCAGGGCTAGCACACGGGATACATCAAGATTTCCCAAGCCATGTGTCGGCAACCCTAACCCTCTAGTTCTCCCGTCATAATCTCCGTAGTGCTTGGCGAAGCCCTGCAGAGATTGTTCCTCACCACCATCACCACGCCGTCGTGCTGCCGGAACTCATCTACTACTTCATCATCGCTCGCTGGATCGAGGAGGTGAAGGCGTCATCAAGCCGTATGTGTGTTGAACGCGGAGGTGCCGTCCGTTCGGCACTAGTTCGTGATCGGATCGAGGGACGACTTGCGATTTGGATCGCGGAGACGTTCGACTACATCAACCGCGTTTCTTAACGCTTCCGCTTAGCGATCTACAAGGGTATGTAGATTCACTCTCCCTCTCGTAGATGCTCATCACCATGGATAGATCTTGTGTGTGCGTAGGAAAAATTTTATTTCCCATGCAACATTCCCCAACAGCCATGGCATGCCAAAAGGGCGCTTTGGAGCACACTACAGTGCCAAAACGCATTGTAGCTTGAGCATCCTGAGGCCCCCGACAACCTGGGGAGGCGAGACCATGTCCCTTGAGATGCCCTCGACGTCCACAACCCAGCACCCTGTCGGTCCCCCTTCTTCCTCAGTCTCTCTCACACCTGAGCACGTGTGCCCGACGCCGCCCATGTCCTCCACTCACTGCCCGCGCCGCTGGCCCGCCTCAGCTTCGCCCCGCTCCCCCTCTAGCTTCTCAGCACCCTGCTCCGCCCTCATGAGCACCGGAGGAGACCCCTAGCCCCCCTCCTCAGACGACAGCACCATTCTCACGGGAGTCGTGAGCTCGGTCCACGGCCAAGCCCTGGCTACCCTATTTAAGCCCCCCAGCTCCCCCTACTCTCCTCTTGCTCCCTCCTCCTCCCAATCGAGCCCTTGCTCAACCAGACCCACCCGAGGGAGCCCCAAGCTAGAGATCGAGCCGGAGCTCCACCGCCTCGGCTCGCCAGTGAACGCATGGTACAACCCTCCTTAGCCCCTTCATTCTCTCGATCCGCGATCGCGGCAACCTCCTTATCATTTCCCCTCCTCTTGCGCGCCATTTTGCAGGTCGAAGCAACCGGACCAAGCTCCTCCTGACGCTCTCCGCCGCGGTTGCTCGTCGCCGGCGATTCCACGCTCTTCGGCGACCAACTCTGGCACCACCCGAACGGCGGCTTGACCATGAGCACGCCGGTGCCCTCCTTTTGTCTTGTCATGCCCCATAGCATCGCCGATGAGGCCCCTCCCTTCTCTGTCCCGAGGAAGGATATGACAGGTGGGGCCCACCTATCATCCCCTCCATTCCCTCTGTCTCCTGACGGACAGGGCCCACCCGTCAGGTTTGAAAGCGCGCCGCGGCGTGTACCGCTTCGGACGGAGACGTATTCCCTAAGTACGTCTTCAACGTGGCCGTGGCGCTGTGTAGTGCCCTGGGCCGTCTCTGCTGGCACCCTTCTCGCCCACGTGCATAGTAGCACTTATTCTTTTCTTTTTTCCAAAGAACTTCCAAAAATTCCACAAAATAAATACTTGTCCAAATTCAATAATTCAAATTTCTACATTGTCCTAAAAATGCCACCTATTTAATGGTGCCACTTTCATATTTCTCCACCACACTTTTCTGTAATATTCAAATTTGAACTACTAGGGGCCACTTTGCAAAATCTCCTGAGCTTTCAATTTGACTCCAATTGGAGTGATTCAAATTCCTAGATAACTACAGAATCATGCTCTATTTATCTAGCTATGGTTAACATTTTTCCCATGCCATGTTCCTATTGGATCTAATAAAAAGTCCCCTTTTTCCATTTAATTCATCTTAGGAAAATCATAGGAAATTCATCCCAACTCCAAATCCAGTGAAACCACTTTCAAAAATCTTCTAAAATCATGCCCTATTTCATGAGTGCATTCACTCATTTTTGTTAAAATATTGTTTGTAGACTTCTTATAAAATCATCAATCCCTCCATTTCCACATTCTAAAACTCATTGTTGATCCAAATCAAGTAGTACCACTTTAGTTATTTTTCTTGTGACCAGTGGTGTCCAAGAAAAATAACCTTCCTATTTTAGAGCACTTTTATTTTTCCTTCTAATTGTATTGCTTATTGTGGTTGTTTCCGACGGTAGTTGACGAAGTAGACGGAGTTCTCGGAGTGGGACGAGAAGCGTGGGAAGACATCGAAGTCGTTGCTGAGCCAGGCAAGTAGCCCTTTGACCATGTCGATGAAAACATTTCTTGCATGGCATTATAGTACTCTGATTGTTGCATGAAAGAGCATATCGATGATGTGTGGTAACAACCTTGCTGGGTTGGCCATGGATGCATTTCTCATTGATACTTGCAAAGTTTTAAACATTTATGGAATTATTAATAATTCAAAAAATAGCTTTACAGCGTCAGCAGCACGTCAAGCTTACGTCAGCAGTCAACCCAGCTGTTCCAGGTCAAACCTGACCATTGGGTCCCACTTGTCATTCACAGAAGAGTTAACAGGGTTTATTTCTAACTAAATTAGTTAATTAGCCACTAGGGGCTGCGTGTTAGTGAATAATTATATTAACTAATTAGTTTAATTAGTTATTAGTTAAATTAGGGGGTGGCCCACATGTCAGTGGCTGGGGCCGCCCAGTCAGCATAGTTGACTGGTCAAACCAGTCAACTCGGGCAAGGGTACCCACTGGCAGTGACCCAGGTGGGCCCCAGTGACCGGCCAAGTCGACGGGCGACACCGGAGTGGCTCCGGCGACCACAAACGCGGCGGAGGGGCTCAGGCCCTTGTCAAAAATCGGCTACAAGCCACCGTTTCAAGCGCGGTCGGTCGCGTTCGAATGTGCGCTCGATGGTGCGTCAAATGGTGGCGATGGCAGCGCCGAAGACGGTCGGCAGCGACGACGGCATCGAGGTCAGAGGCGGCCGGAGCTCGGGCGCAGGCGACGACGGTGTTGCGGCGTGAGGCAGACGTCCCCGAGGGCACGAGCGGCATCTTCGCGGGGCCCTGAGCACGTCGGTGTGCTCGGTTGCCGCCGGGGGTGGCCGAAACGATGCCGGCGACGAGCAGAGGCGGTGGCGACCTACGACAACAACGACGACGGCTACTAGGGCTCGAGAACGAGACAAGAAAGAGAGCGGGAGGTGCAGCGCTCACCGGGAGCCTGCAGGTGTGCAACGGTGGGCTCGGGGGAGGCTCGAGGTGGCGAATCGACATGATAGAGCTACGGCATCTCGAGGAGGAAGAAGACAGCGAGTGGGCGCTGTTGTGTCTTCCGGCCCACGTTCGTCGGCGTGGTCGACGTAGACGACGACGGCGCTCCTCCTAGACGCCTTCTCGTGGCTTGGGGTGGCCGGTCGCCGCGGGATCGACGCGGCGATGGCGACTGTGGCGCTCGGGCGAGGTGGAGAACGCGAGGGAGAGGAGCGGAGAGGGGGGATGGATGAGGAGGCGACCGAGGGGTCCCAGTGGCGCCCTTATCCCCTCCCCGCGACGCTGTAGCGATGGGGGCAGGGAGGTGGTCCGGCGGCGACGCCCCCCCCCCCCACGGTCGGCCTCCTGTAGGTGGAGGTTGAAGCCGACCGGGGCTGGTGGGTTGGGCTGCCACGGGCCAGGCACTATGCACTCAGGCCCAGTGCACAGTGGCCTATGCCTTTTATTTTTATTTTTATTTTTCTAATTTCTTATGTTTTGCTTTTATTTTTAATAGCAAATGAGTTATGGAAAATATGGAACTTGGCCCATTAATTCCATTGCAATAATTGGCACTGCCACAAAAATTTGGGAGTTAAATAAATTATTTAGCAAAAAAATTATAATTTAAAAGCTTTTAAATTATTGTTATGCCCCCTGTTTTAATTTTTTTGGGGGCACTTAAACACTTTAAAAAAAGTTGACTTCTCCACCATAGTTATCTATGGATTATTTGCCACATTATGAACATTTTAGTTTTCATGTTTTTGAACTTCTTTAATTCACTTATAATTTGAATTTAAAAGTGGAATTTGAAGTGAGATATGGATCAAAAGATGATCAATCATTGTTTAGCAAAATGCCTTAGCTTAATCAGAGAGGTTATTGTAGCTCATTACACAGGGGTGTTACAGCTCTCCTCCTCTAAAAGAAATTCTCGTTCTGAGAATTAAGAGGTTGAAGGGAAAAGATCGGGGTACTAGGCATGCAGATTATCTTCGTGTTCCCACGTGGCTTCATCTTCAGTATGATTCGACCACTGCACTTTGAGGAACTTGGTAACCTTCTGGCGGGTTCGACATTCAGCTTCTTCAAGAATGCCGATCGGATGCTCTTTGTAAGTGAGATCGTCTTGCACTTCTATCAATTCAGGATCCACTTCACAGTGCGGGTCCTTGAAGCAACGACGAAGTTGCAAAACATGGAAGACATCATGGACATTAGAGAATTGCGTTGGCAGTTCCAATTTATAAGCCACATATCCACATCTGGCGAGAATGTGGAAAGGACCAATGTAGTGAGGAGCTAACTTTCCCTTTACACCAAAACGATGAGTGACTCTCATAGGAATGACACGTAGATAATCTTGTTCACCAGGGTTATAGGTAGATCCCCAGTGTTTACCGTCATAGTTGCTCTTCTCACGGGACTGGGCCGCCTTAAGGTTTTCCTATACAATGCGAACTTGCTCTTCCGCTTGTTGGATAGTATCCCGACCGATGAGTGGTCGTTCCCCAGTTTCTGACCAGTTCAGAGGGGTTCGACACTTATGTCCATATAATACCTCGAAGAGGGCCATCTTCAAGCTAGCTTGATAGCTGTTGTTATAAGAGAATTTGGCATACGGGAGAGATTCTTCCCACTTCTTGCCATAGGAGATGACACAAACACGCAACATATCTTCAAGTATTTGGTTAACTCGCTCAACTTGACCTTGGGACTGGGGGTGATAAGCAGTGCTCCAGGTTATATGAGTTCCTATAGCTTCTTGGAAACTATCCCAGAATATCGAGGTGAAAATGCTACCTCGGTCTGAACTGATCTCCTTCGGAATGCCGTGGAGTGACACAATTCCGGAGATATACAAGTTCGCTAACTGACTAGTAGTGATAGTTTCCTTGACTGGCAGAAAGTGTGCAACTTTGGAGAATTGGTCGATGACGACAAAAATAGCATCATGATCATTTTGTGATCTGGGGAGGCCAGTGATGAAATCCATTTGAACTTTATCCCACTTCCATTCAGGAATAGGCAGTGGTTGCAGAAGTCCAACAGGTTTCTGATGTTCTGCCTTGACGCGACGGCAAACGTCACATTATTCAATATAGCGAGCAATGTCTTGCTTCATCTTAGACCACCAATATTTTTGATGAATGTCTAGATACATCTTGGTACTTCCCGGGTGAATAGACAGGGGTGTGTCATGTGCTTCTTTCATAACATTCTCTGTCATAAGGTCAAATTGGGGTACCACAAGGCAATCTCTGAAGAACAAAGCTCCACCTTTATCCAGCGAGAAGTCCTTGGCCTTCTCAGAGGCAAGATTACTCTTAATCTGATCAATTTTAGTGTCTTTCTCTTGTGCGGACTTGATAGCTTTCTGAAGAGTCGGTTCCAGGACAAGGTTGTTAAGAGAACCCTGTGGAACAATGTGAAGGTTCAACTTGCGGAGTTCTTCATGAAAGCAGGGTTGAGCTTTCTGAACCATGTGGTTGTTGCAATAAGCTTTTTGACTCAAGGCATTGGCCATGACATTAGCCTTGCCAGGGGTATAAATATACCACGGGCAGTGCTTCCATCCATCGCCGCTGATGGATATCTGGCTGAGTAAACAGATACTTCAGACTTTGATGGTTGGTGTAGATCTCACAACGATTATCGAGAAGGTAATGTCGCCACAACAATAGTGCATAGATAACTGCAGTGAGTTCGAGGTCATGAACTGGATAGTTCTCTTCATGAGGGTGCAACTGTCGTGAGGCATAAGCAATCACCCTGCACTCTTGCATTAGGACACAGCCTAATCCTTGACGGGATGCGTCACAATAAATGACAAAGTCCTTACGAGAATCTAGAGGAGCAAGCACTGGAGCAGATGTCAGCTTGTCCTTGAGTGCCTGGAAACTTTATTGACATTTTTCGGTCCACTCAAACTTAACGCCTTTGTGAAGCAGATTAGTCAAGGGTTTGGCAATCTTAGAGAAGTTCTCGACAAAACGGCGGCAATAGCTGGCAAGTCCGAGAAAACTTCTGACTTGCTTGACATTCTTTGGGGGAGTCCAGTCAAGAATAGCCTGAACTCGTTCTGGGTTGACTGCAATACCATCCATGGAGATCACATGACCAAGGTAAGTCACTTCGGGTAACCAGAACTCACACTTGGAGTATTTGGCATATAGCCGATGTTCTCGAAGCTTTTCCAGTACAAGATGAAGATGTTCAGCATGTTCTTCTTTATTCTTGGAATACACCAGGATATCATCCAGATAAACCACGACGAACATGTCGAGGTATTCCATGAAGATATAGTTCATCAAACGAGAGAATGTTGCTAGAGCATTGGTTAAATCGAAAGACATGACGATGTACTCGTATGAACCATAACGAGTAACGAATGTGGTCTTTGGAATATTCTCATCACGAACATGGATCTGGTAGTAACCCAACCTCAAGTCGAGTTTAGAAAATACGGAGGAACCAGCAAGTTGATCATACTGATCATTGATCCGAGGAAGTGGATATTTGTTCTCAATTGTTGCTTGGTTGATGGATCGGTAGTCTTGGACCAAACGGTTCGTACCATCCTTCTTTTTGAGAAAGAGAGAAGGTGCTCCCCAGGAAGAAGAACTTGGACGAATGAAATCTTTGCGAAGTGAGTTGTTGATTTCTTCCTTAAGTTCAAGGATTTCATGAGGAGGCATCTTATAAGGTCGTTTGGCGATAGGAGTGGTGCCTGGATTTAAGTCGATGACAAACTCGACAGCTCTAACAAGGGGAACTCCTGGAAGTTCTTCTAGAAAGACATCTTGGAAGTCACAAACAACTGGAATGCCTTTAATCCCCTCAAGAGGTGACGCATTCAATGCATTTAAGAAATAAATCCGGGCTTCGACATCTCGAACAAGACGAGCATGGTAGCTTACTATGTCATTCGAAGGTTGTAGGAGATGGACGGTTTTTGTGGCACAAACGATTGAAGCAGTATGTCTTTTCAACCAATCCATTCCAAGAATGAGGTCAATATTGGAAGACTTCAAAATAATGGGAGAGACATGGAATTCCAACCCTTCAATTTCAATGGTGACATTGTGGCTAACCATGGAGGTTCGACATTGACCCGCGGGGGTCTGTACCACTAGTGGAGTGTTCATCTCTTCAAATGTAATACCATCCATGTATACAAAATTGTCTGAAATGAAAGAATGTGATGCTCCTGTATCAAATAAAACAGAAGCTGGTACTGAACTAACAAGAAGAGTACCCATCACATCAGCAGGCTGGTCTTGAGCTTCATTCAGTTCAAAGTTGTTAGCCTGACCACGACCATAAGAAGGTCTGGCATTGTTGTTGTGGGGCTGGTTGTTACCACGGCCAGTTGAAGGCAGTGTAAGCTGATTCTGGTTCTGATTGCATTCTCCGGCATGGTGACCTGGACGACCACACTCCGTCATTGGGACGGGGAGAAGGACCTCGGGGTGGTGCAACTGGAAGTCTCGGCTGCCTAGGTGGTGGAGGAGGCAGACGAAGCGCAGCATAGGATGGCCTTGGAGCAAGAGCAGGTGAATGGTACATGTTGTGGGGAATCCATATCCGCCGCTTCTGTGATGATGAGCCAAAAAATGGGCCCATGTCTCGGTTGCGCTTGAGGCCTTCCTTGTATTCCTGCACACCAGTCTCAACTTTAATGGCCTTGTTCACCAAGGTGGCGAAGTCGGCAAAGTCCTGAACAAGGAGCGCGAGCTTGATATCAGGGTGAAGTCCTTCATGGAACTTCTTCTGTCTGCGAGCATCAGTAGTGATATCTTCGTCAGCATAGCGGGACAAGTCAAGGAACTCCCGCTGATGAGCATCTATGGTCTTGTTGCCCTGTGTGAGGTTGTGGAACTCTCGCTTCTTCCTGTCCATGATTCCCTGAGGAATGTAGCGGGCACGAAAGACAGCTTGGAACTCCAGCCAGGTAATGATGGTTCCAACAGGCAGTGAACACCTGTGACTATCCCACCATTGAGCAGCAGTACCCTTCAGGAAGTAGGATGGAAAGGTGACATGGTTGGCAAGGGCGACGTTAGTAGACTCTAGTTCATACGTGATGTCGCGGAGCCAGTCATCAGCATCAAGGGGCTGAGTTGAGCTGTGATAGACAGCAGGGTTGAGGCGCACAAAGTCTTGCAGAGTTATTGGGGCTGGTTGTTGATTCATATTCGGCCGCAGGAATTGATCCATACGCCCTTGCATAAATTGGCGATTCAGCTCAAACTGTTGTATCATTCCATCCATATATTCGGGCGGTGGTGAATTGTTGGCACCACGTCCATGACCAGCTGGCCTAACCATTCTGTCAAATTGTAATAGTGGTAGTTTAGTATTGAGTAATAACAAAGACAAGGAATCATTCAGGAGGTAACAAGCGCAATGAAAGAAGTGAAATAGATGCATCATAGTAGTCAAACATGACATACAGATCCATACATAGGTCTACTACAAGCTAGCAGTTAAAAGTTCGGAAAGGAAAATAACCTAGACAAACTACACTACTGGAATCAGGGACTTTGCCATCTGCCAGCTCTTTGCCGTCTGCTGGCAGATGGCAAAGAGGATATTTGCCGTCTGCTTTTATAAAGCAGACGGCAAAGAACATGCTGATGGCAAAGAGGCTCTTTGCCATCTGCACTTCTTTGTCGTCTGCCAGCAGACGGCAAAGAACAAAGTGGGCCCCACTTGGTACTGCACTTGCCAGGTCACACGGGCCACTTCTTTGCCGTCTGCTGGCAGACGGCAAAGAACTCTTTGCCGTCTGCCAGCAGACGGCAAAGAGGTGAGGGGGGCCCCACAGTGTAACGGCGGGGACGGGCTAACGGCCCCCCTCTTTGCTGTCTGCTGGCAGACAGCAAAGAACTTTGTCGTCTGCCAGCAGACGGCAAAGAGGGGGCTTAATTTTCGCCATCCCCCCGCGCCTCCCGCCTCTCTCTCTTTCTCTCACCTCTCTCTCTCTCTCTCACCCGCGCCCGTTCCCCTCTCTCACCGCCGCCGCCGCCGCCGCCCCCTCCCCGTCCTCTCGCCGCCCCCTCCCCACCCTCTCGCCGCCGCCCCCTCCCCCCCTCTCTCACCGCCGCCGCCGCCCCCTCCCCGCCCTCCACCACCGCCTGCCCCCTCCCCATGGCGCACCTCCACCACCTTGGCGCCGCCCCCTCCTCACGGCCCTCCTGACGCCGCCGCCCCCTCCCCGGCGGCCTCCTCTCCTCGCCGCCGGCCTCCTCTCCTCGCCGCCGGCCGCCCTGCCCCCTGCCCCTCTCTGGTGAGCTTCCCCTGCCCCCCTTTTAATTTTTTTTTCTGTTTTTCTAATTAGATTTTTAGTTTTCTGTTTTTAGATGTTTTGCAAATAGTTGTTTAGGTGTTTGGGTAAATAGGAAAAAATATTTAGACATTGAGGTAGAAAAAAAACCTAGAAGAAAAAAAAGAAGAAAAGAAGATGAAAAAAAAGGAAAAATAAAAAAGAAAAAGAACAAAAAATAATAATAAGAAGAAGAAACAGAAGAAGAGAAGGAGGAGAAGAAAAAAGAAGAAGAAGAAGAAGAAGAAGAAAAGAGGAGAGGAGGAGAAGAAGAAGAGGAAAAAAGGAAAGGAAGAAGAAGAAGAGGAGGAGGAGGAGAAGAAAAAAGACGAAGAGGAAGAAGAAGAAGAAGAAAAAAGAGGAGAGGAGGAGAAGCAGAAGAGGAAAAAGGAAAGGAGGAAGAAGAAGAAGAAGGAAAAAAAAGGAAGAAAAGGAAGAAAAGAAAGAAGAGGAAGAAGAAGAAAAGAAAAAAAGAGAAAAAACCCCGACCCCGACACGGCACCTCGACCCCGACCCGACAACCCGACCCCGACCCGACACCCCGACCCCGACACCCCGACCTCGATCCCGACCCCGACACGGCACCCCGACCCCGACCCGACAACCCGACCCCGACCCGACACCCCGACCCCGACCCCGACCCCGACCCCGGCACGGCACCCCGCCGGCCTCCTCTCCTCGCCGCCGGCCGCCCTGCCCCCTGCCCCTCTCTGGTGAGCTTCCCCTGCCCCCCTTTTAATTTTTTTTTCTGTTTTTCTAATTAGATTTTTAGTTTTCTGTTTTTAGATGTTTTGCAAATAGTTGTTTAGGTGTTTGGGTAAATAGGAAAAAATATTTAGACATTGAGGTAGAAAAAAAACCTAGAAGAAAAAAAAGAAGAAAAGAAGATGAAAAAAAAGGAAAAATAAAAAAGAAAAAGAACAAAAAATAATAATAAGAAGAAGAAACAGAAGAAGAGAAGGAGGAGAAGAAAAAAGAAGAAGAAGAAGAAGAAGAAGAAAAGAGGAGAGGAGGAGAAGAAGAAGAGGAAAAAAGGAAAGGAAGAAGAAGAAGAGGAGGAGGAGGAGAAGAAAAAAGACGAAGAGGAAGAAGAAGAAGAAGAAAAAAGAGGAGAGGAGGAGAAGCAGAAGAGGAAAAAGGAAAGGAGGAAGAAGAAGAAGAAGGAAAAAAAAGGAAGAAAAGGAAGAAAAGAAAGAAGAGGAAGAAGAAGAAAAGAAAAAAAGAGAAAAAACCCCGACCCCGACACGGCACCTCGACCCCGACCCGACAACCCGACCCCGACCCGACACCCCGACCCCGACACCCCGACCTCGATCCCGACCCCGACACGGCACCCCGACCCCGACCCGACAACCCGACCCCGACCCGACACCCCGACCCCGACCCCGACCCCGACCCCGGCACGGCACCCCGACCCCGACCCCGACCCGACACCCCGACACCGACACGGCACCCCGACCCCGACCCGACACCCCGACCCCGATACGGCACCCCGACCCCGACACCCCTGACACCGCGACACCCAGACACGACACCCCCCGACACCCCGACCCCGACCCCGACCCCGACACCCCGACACCCCTGACACCCCGACACCACGACACCCAGACACGACACCCCCCGACACCCCGAGCCCGACACGACACCCCGACACCCCGACACCACGACACCCCGACACCACGCCACCCAGACACGACACCCCCGACCCCCGACACCTCTTCGGCCTCCTATTGACCGAAAAGGTGCTCTTCGGCCTTCCAGAGGCCGATGGGGTCATATATTTGTGAATTATGAGTTAGGAAGTATATTTCCCGATTTTGTTAAGAAAAACATCATATATATTTGTGTTGATCGGGTGGATTTAAATGTGCAGTTCTTTCGGGGCTGCGAGGGTCTGGTGTTCGACGACCTCCCCGTGCGTTCGACGAGCTCCGCCCCTGCGTTCGTGGGTGAGCACAAATGACATCTCCTCCTCCCCCCTTCATTTGCTCTGTTCCGGTCTTCGTGCCGATGAAACTTGCTAGCTATAGGTGTCAATCATCAGTATGCGTGACCACTATGCGTCTCCCGTTCGAAAGGGTTACATCTATAAATATGCATGCATTTGCATATTTATAACCGTGATTCTTTCGAATTGTCCAACGTTATCCATGGACAGCCCGAGTATGTGTAGATTGGGTTCGTTTTCCCATATGCTCTGCTCCGGATCCGATGCAGAATTTCGTCAGTGCCTCCCTGTTGTTCTCTGGGTACACATCCTCTCTGCTTATTGCCGAGACGTGTATCAGGAGAACAGCGGGGAGGTGCTGCCGAAATTTTGCGTCGGATCCGGAGCAGAGCATGGGAAAACGAACCCAATCTACACATACTCGGGTGGGATTAGGACCTATCTTTACCTACTAGCGTCTAGGTTGCATGGACGTAATAAAACTGACAAACTCTATTAACTGATGAATATGGTTTGCTGAATTATGTATATATTTCTTGTGTGTCCAGTAGCTAGGCAAGATGAGTGATCGTGCGTGGATGTACACCGGTCACACTAGTCAGAAAGACATGACCCATGAATGGCTAAGAAAAACCAAGGGGTTTGTGAGAGCCGCATTTGCAAATGGACAGGAAACAAACTGGTGCCCCTGTGTCGACTGCGACAACTTTCATAAGAAGTCCGAGTTTGAAATGATCAAACACCTGCAGAAGTTGGGTTTTACGCCTGATTATATGGTCTGGACATTTCATGGTGAGTCTGCCCAACGTGCCAGAGCTGAGGAGGGCCGTCGTCGCACCGACGAGCATGGTACCGGGATGGAAGACATGGTGGAAGACTTTGATGATGCTCGGGATTCGGACGATGAGATGGAGGAATCTGCAAAGGCCTTCAATGATATGTTGGAGTCTTCAAAACGTCCTCTCCACGAGCACACTGAGCTTTGTCAGCTGGATGCCATCGCACAAGTAATGGCTCTGAAGGCTCAATTCAACTTGGGCAGAGAATGCTACGACGCGATGATGACACTATTTGGACGCTTTCTACCCAAAGGCCATGTAATGCCTGCAAACCTGTACCAGTCGGACAAAATCCTCCGTGCACTTAAGATGCCCTATGAGAAGATAGATGCCTGTGAGAAAGGATGTGCCTTATTTAGGCTTGAGTATGCGGACTTGAAGTATTGTCCCGTTTGCCAGTCTTCCAGGTATGTTGAGGTAGACAACGGTATGGGTGAGAAGAGTCAGACAAAAATCCCAGTTAATGTTCTTCGGTATATGCCAATCATACCAAGACTTCAACATCTTTTCATGGTCGAAGAGACGGCCAGACAGATGACATGGCACAAATTGGGCAAAAGAACCGAACTAGATGCAGATGGGGCGCCGATGTTGGTACACACATCGGACGCTTTTGCGTGGAAGCGCTTCGATGCAATACATCATGCTAAAGCGGCAGATCCAAGGCATCCTCGAATCGCCATAAGCACGGATGGGTTCAATGTGTTTGGTATGATGGCAGCTCAATACAGTTGTTGGCCTGTATTTGTCATTCCACTCAATCTCCCCCCCCCCCCCCCGGACAGATTATGCAAAGAAAGAACATTTTCCTGACGTTGATAATTCCGGGGCCCAACTATCCGGGGAAGAATATGAATGTGTACATGCAGCCGCTTAAGGATGAACTGCAAGAAGCTTGGGATAATGGGATCAAGACATAGGACGCCGCTACAAAAAAAAACTTCCTAATGCGTGCGTGGTACATGTACTCGATGCATGACTTGCCGGCGTATGCGCTATTCGTTGGCTGGTGTGTGCATGGAAGGTTCCCGTGCCCCACATGCAAGGCAGCTCTTGAGTTTCGTCGGCTGCAGGCGGGTGGCAAGTTTTCTTGCTTCGACATGCATAGACAGTTCCTGGATCCTCGCCATAAGTTCAGAAAAGACAAGAAGAACTTCATCAAAGGTAGAGTTGTCAAAAACTCTGCACCACCTGCGTTGACAGGCCAACAGACCCTGGATCAGTTCAACTCTCTCGAGCCGGATCCGGAGCGTCCAGGGTATTTCAAGGGGTATAATTCCGAACACGCCTGGACTCACAAGACATGCTTGTGGGATCTGCCTTACTTCAAAGACATCCTTTGCCCACACAATATCGACGTGATGCACACTGAAAAGAATGTCGGCGAGGCCCTCTTTGGTACATTGTTCGGCATAGAGGGGAAAACAAAGGATAATCCTAAGGCTAGAGTTGATCAGGAGGCTCTATGTGATAGACCGCTACAAAATATGCGACAACTGAAAGGAAAGCAGAACTGGACGAAGCCAAAGGCATGGTTCAATCTTGGAAGGCCAGCTATGAGGGAAATTATCCTGTGGGTGAAAAAGGAGTTGATGTTCCCCGATGGGTATGCAGCGAATCTAAAGAGGGGAGCGAGCCTTGAAAAATTGAAAATATTTGGTCTCAAGAGTCATGATTGGCACATATGGCTTGAGCGGGTAATGCCGGTGATGTTGCGTGGCTTTATCCCTGAGGATGAATGGCTAGTACTGGCAGAGCTGAGCTATTTCTTCCATGTTCTTTGTGTGAAAGAACTATCGCCTGGCTTGCTAGAAGAACTGGAAGAGTTGGCGCCGGAGTTGATCTGCAAGTTAGAGAAGATCTTTCCACCGGGCTTCTTTAATCCAATGCAGCATTTGATTTTGCATCTCCCGACCGAGGCACGATTGGGGGGGCCGTGCAGAATCGTTGGTGCTACGCAACTGAGAGGATGCAGAAGACGCTTCGAGAAAAATGTAAAAATAAACGTCGAATTGAAGCATCGATGGCCGAGGCATTCATTACTGAGGAGGCGGCAAACTTCGTGACAGCACACTACGAAGCCAAAAATCGTCATTTGCATAATCCGAAGCCTCGGTACAATGCTGGCGACCCTAAAAAGGGTGGATCCAACCTCAGCCTATTCAAAGGGAAGCTCGCACCAGCCGGTGCTTATACTTCCTTATCGCTGGATGTCGACGAATGGCGGACCATTACGTTGTATATCTTGAACAACCTAACAGAAGTGCGGCCGTACATCGAGTAAGTTCTCGGTACATTGTTTCGCAACCTCTAATTCCTTTGAACTGCTCTTATTCCCGGATATTTGATACAGTCGATACGTCGCCAAATTCTCGTATGGAGCGGTGATCCAAAAGGATTCCGTCGACGAGTATGAGCTTCTAGCAATGCATGGAGGCAGCTATCCCGGTTTCATCTCTTGGTTCAAACAAACGGTAATTTCCATTAGACCATTTCATTTCTTCGTCTAATTTCCGGCTAATGCAACAATCCTTTCGTATTAAACTTGTAGGCTAGTTCAGAGTCTATGGACGCCGAATTGAGACAAGTCGCTAATGGTTTTGACTATAAGGTCCGTTCATTTGACAAATACGACATCAACGGGTATCGC